>CM024239.1:114904196-116188704 GCA_013421045.1 Propylea japonica
CGTTGATTTCGACCCAGTTTACTTCTCGATTTCCCTTCTACCCAAACACGAACTTCATGCCTAGCTTGAGGAAAGGCATGGAGGAACTGAACGGCTATTTGAATTAATTATACATAACAAATAATTAATAATTTTTAATATTCACATAAATCACGACAACACAATGCAAAATGAAAGAATCATGTCAATATTAAAGGTTACTCTGATCGTCACCAGAGGGCATATCGTTTATCTTGATTTGCCTATAGAGAACTCAAGTTACACAAGTAGGTTCATTGCTACAGAAGGAACCACTCAACTCTATTTCTCCGGTGAATTTATTCGGCAGAAGTAAAGTTTTTATGATTGAATATGTAAATGATATTTCGGGTTTTCCGGCTTCTAGCTTCACTGATATGACGTGCTGTTTATGCATTCAACAAGCCCGAACCGTTGGTAAGTTGTCAGCCGTTCACTGCATCGCGTGCCGAACGCTATTTTTCGAACATCACAGGGTTAAGTTGAACCGTACAAACACAGAGGCATACATAATATTTTTATGATACAGGCCGGTATACAGTACTCGAAATGTATTCAGTTATGTGATGGTTTACGTCGAATGGAAAAATAGTTTTGAATTATATGTGATCAACTGTGTCAGTCAATGGAATCGGTATAATAACAATTACTAAGCCATTTTATTCAAAATGATAAAGTACTTTCAGTTGGAATTTTTAATGTAAAATTATCAGATATAAGTTTGAATTTCATTCATACAAAATCATTTTTTTTTATTAAGCTCACAATAGATCTTTTCGTCGCAAACCGTGTCCTAAATTCGATGATCACACTGGAAAGCATATCGAAAACTACACTGCGCAAAAAAATTGACGCACACTATGGAAACTTCCAATTTATTCTTTATTGAAGGTGTTCTCAATGATAATTATTTTTATCAGAATTATGCATGCATATGTTATCCACTTTCAAGGTTTTTCTTCAATACAGATGTTTTTTTCGCAGCAGGAATAAAAAAGATGAGATTATCAGATTTTGAATGTATTGGCTCCATTCTGAAATCAGTTGTTCTCGATCAATTCTAGTGATCAATAATTTTTCTTCCGTTTGATTTTCTACACTCGATCGCTTTGCAATGCGAAACACGCAATTTGACCCAAGAGGAATGTGCCCAAGCGGTAGTTTTATGAGATGAAGTGTGGACATACACAAGGATGTATCAAGAATGTTGCAGCAATTCAGGGAGACAGGTATGAATGTCCGAAAATCAGGACAGAGTAGACCAAGGGTAACAACTGCCATTCAAGAATGTTACTTGAGAGTGTCTTCGTTGAGACAACGGTTTGCAACCGCTCGCCTCCTTCAAAATCAGCTTGAGCAATTTCATGGGGTTCAAATTAGCAATCAGACAATAAGAAATCGCCTCAGAGAATATGATTTAAGGCCTCGTGTCGCGGCAAGAGGCCCAGCTCTTACCCCAGCCCATCAAATGGCGCGTTTGGATTTTGCAGGAGAGCATATCAATAGGGAAGAGGCTGATTGGGAAAGAGTTCTCTTCATAGATGAGTCTAGATTCTGCCTCTACCATTGTGATCGACGTTTCCTTGTATACAGACGTCCACATGAAGGATATGCTCACTGCAATTTCCTGAATACTACTGGTTTCGGGGGAGGATCGATTATGATATGGGGTGGAATATCTTTGACTGCTCGCACAGACCTAGTGGTCGTTGATAATGGAGATATGAATGCTGATATTCCTGAAGAGTATTAAATCACTTATCAGCATTCCAGTATTATGAAAATTGTTTATTTCTCTTCTTTCACATAAGATTCGGTAAAATCCTGAATTTTTCTTTCATTTAATGTATCTCGTTCCGTTCAAAACCTTCCGAGAGAACATAAAAAAATATGTTATAGAGTCAATGTAGAGTTAACTTTCATTAAAATTGAGATTTTCAGAATGTGTGTTGATTTTTTCGCGCAGTGTATTTATTTCACGGAAGGTAGTAGGTTATAAATTAATATTCGACCCAAATCTTGTATGAATTCAAACAGTACAATCACGTCATGTGAACTTTCACTCGAACCAATGACACAAAAATAATACATTTTCATGTTTCTCGGAAGAAAATCTTCTTTGATTGAAATAATTAGATGGAGGATTCTGAAAAATGAATTGTTTTCATGGTTTTAACACTTTGATTTATGAGAATGACTATCTGTTCGACTCAATAAAATTATTTTATTTAAGCAATGATAAAAAATATCACTTGTCAATTAACGATAGCTGTTGATAACTATTTATTGCCTGGTTTCAGTATGAGATGGTCAATTCTACGATATACTGACAAAAGAATATTTCTTCGCTGTGTGAAGACAAGGTTTTATCAATCCTAGAACTTTCGATACCATTTTCGCATCAAATGCCCATAGTTGCGGACATTTGGTGCACTTATTTCATCTTATTTTCCCAGGAAAAGGGGAGACAAATATTCCCCATTCAAGCCACAATTTTTCTAATACAACCCTGCTTAATATACGACGAACGTTCACTTTGTACCGGGCCGTAGTCAGCAACCACCTGTGATCGACAAGGACTTCAATTTGTTACAGTCGACTTCCACTTGTGTGCTGAATTGCAAATCATTATTTAATACCACCGATCGGTACGAGCTCTATGGGAAGCACCACGTGCCATGAAAAACCTCCTCGGTTCAGGAATAATATGATTCACCGTTATACAAGCAGACTGATCATTAAACAACATTTCGACGTTGCATTTTTATGAATAATCTCCATTTCAGGTTTTTGTGGGTTTCTTTGTGAGAAAAGCAGGCTTTCGTTGTATTCATTTGGCATTTTCAGTGATTTCCAGAAACAATTTATTATTGAACATTCGATTCTCAGTAGCTCGCAGGAATTTCTCTCTTTACTTTCACGTATTCCTTTACAATGGATATTATTATGTTGAATGATTATTTCGTAAATAGTGTTGACTCCGTTATTCCGACAAATCAGAACTGAAAACGTTTTCAAAACTGATATCACTCAAAGCAGATGCGAACCCAAAAACAAAACTAATCTTGGGCACTACTTCGTATTTTCAATAATAAATTAATCAAAGAAAACTAGTTGTCAACAAATATAAAAGCTTATCTGAGAAATTTCTTTTCATCCATTTCAGACGACCAAATGTTCAACTCGTTTGCTATGAATCGAAGTGGGCTCGAATATAACGAAAAGTTGAGTGAATCCATACTAATATTATAAATGCGAAAGTAACTCTGTCTGTCTGTCTTTCTGTATGTCTGTCAGTTACTCTTTCACGCCTAAACGGCTAAACGGATTTTGATGAAATTTGGTATGGTGATAGATGATAACCTAGAAATGGTCATAGGCTATAAATAATCACGCCATCGTTCTTAGGGGGTAGGCAGTAGGCAGATAACTAAATTGAGTTAGTGATTTTTAGTCGTTTTTGTTGGGACTTTTGCTCTTTCACGCCTAAACGGCTGAACAGATTTTGATGAAATTTAGTAAGGTAATAGATGGTTACCTAAAAACGGATATAAGATCAAAATGATCACGTCATCGTACTTAGGGGGTAGGAAGTAGGCAGAACACTGAATTGAGTTAGTGATTTTTTTATGGTTTTTGCTGGGAGTTTTGCTCTATCATGCCTAAACGGCTGAACGGATTTTGATGAAATTTAGTTAGGTGATAGATAGTAAAGATAGAAAAGGATATGGGCTATCAATATTCTTGCTATCGTACTTAAGGCGTAGGCAGTAGGCAAAAAACTAATTAAGTTAGTGATGTTTAATCGTTTGTTTTGAAAGTTTACCTCATTCACGCCTTAACGTCTGAACGGATTTTTATAAGACTTGGTTAATATAAAGATAGGATCCTTAGCACAGACACAGGATACTTTTTACGGCGTAAAAATACACCATTGCCGCGGAAATCTAGCGTGATCGTGTCAAGAAGCTCATGACGCCATAGCTACTGAAATGATTTTGATGTTTTTTTTTCAACTGGGTTTTACTAAGACTTCAAGTTAGTATTTGATCACTTTTCTAACTTAGAGGGTTGGTAGGCGCCATAATTTAGGGAATTTATGATAAAATTTTGATGCAACTGTCTTTATTTGACAGTTTTACTTGGATCGAATTACCGTGCGAAGCCGGGGCGGGTCGCTAGTGAATTAATAAATTGGAATATGTTCAATGAACGAATTCACTGACTAACGTTCATTGTTTAAATCAACAGAGTGTGCGTGAATATAACTACATACTTTAGTCCGTTCACGAAAGTTTGAGCGCATAGTAGGCGTTTGTTTATTTATCTGAAGTTGGCAGTATTTGCTGTCATAATGTAACATAAAGTCAACGTTGTCGAATGTATCCGGCCTCGTCCGACGAACTTGCGAATTATCTGAGAACTCTATGCAATACTGACAACATTGCGTATCAATCTGACAAGAAAATAAACAACATGACCTAGAATTTCAATATACACAGTGAAATACCTATGCCAAATTGTCATGGCTCAAACTTTCCTGAACGGACAATATGTAACATAACCGAAATGAATTCGTTCATTCGTCAACATTAGAGAATTAATCGACTTATTGAATTCATTAAAAAGATCTTGTCCTTAAAATACGAATGTATAAGTCAATTCAAAATTTGCATTCGTTAACTCGAAACTATTGGTTTCATTTTATTTGTTCAGTATTTCTCCTTCCTTCTCTTGAAAATATTTCGAATAAGGAAAACAAGACAGATAGTTTTCGGAATATACAATTCAAAAAAAGTGTAGGATCTTCTTACTACACGTCGGTTTTGTTATTTTTGTTGTTGTATCGGTACGCATTGTTATACTACAGTTCCGTTGAAATTATATTCTCATGAGTTATCAGTTCTATCAGTTCTGATAAAAGCGAAATAAATTAGAAATATGCTCAGTATTTTCGAGCATTTGATTCCTAGAAGCACGACCTGCGCATTCGCCATTTTGTATTGACGTTCATTTTCGCGGTGCAACCTTATGTTTGGATGTTTTAAAGGTTTTAACTGCCGTCATTCATCTGTTCCGTAGATTAATTGATTCATTAATTGAATATTTCACGAAATTCCGATTGGTACCATACCAAATCTCAATAAAAAGTTTCACTCATAAATTTCAAAATCCAATCCTACGGAAAAGATTGCAGAAATAGTGCTTTAGTCAATGACAGAAATTGACAGTTGAAATTTTAAGAAGCGACTTGTCTTTATATTATATATATGATATAGACTTGACCAGTCACTTTGCCTGGGATTTACAGAAATATTCACTTTGATAAAATATAATTTTGATTATGAAGCACGTTGAAATTCTAAAAAAAAATTTAGCTAAAATCTTGCTCTCATTGACTCGAGACTCAACTAGTACTAGTAAAAGTTAGCAACCGAAAAAGCTGGTGTTCAACGGTAGGTACATTTCTAATCATCCATAGGTATGAATTTTCGGAATCAAATACATTTTTATGAATTAATCTGATCGAATGTACGAATCTGAAAACAACAAATTGCGGAAAGTAGGATAATTTATATTGTAGCCCTTCGAGCAGAAAACTGAAACCAAATGAAAAAAAGTATCAATGAGATTTTCACAGGAATTAGAAACCCACCTTGTCTAAACGATATTGTCATGAGAGATTTTCATCAAGAAAATACATCGCCTACGCGATTCATTAAACGTTTTCACCATTCAAACTTTCAATCCATAGTTCCACTAGGTATTATGATTCCCTTTTCGTCTAGCCTTACCAGCTGATAAACATATAAAGTAGCGATTCAATTTTTCCTGAAAATGCAATCTATACAACATTGGAGACATATGAGTTTTTTATATTCAACACGAGAACAATAAGTCGGTGGGTTAACTCAAGTTCTTTCGGAATAAAATTTTGAGAACTGTATTCTGACAGACCTGAAGTCTCCGTAGGTTAGAATTGTACCGGGTTTTTCACTATAATTTGACCCCCCCTTTAACTTTGCTACTGAAGGAGATACAAAAAAATGTTTCGTATAAAGGTTTCCCGAAATCAACTGAGGTTTTTTGATATGAGTCCAGAAACTGAAATATATACAGGGTGGCCAACGTATTGATGGCAACTTCATTTTTTCAAATGGAACACCCTATATATTTTTCCACAGTTAGTTAGCCCTTTTTCCCCTGATTTCGAGTATGTAACATATGATTTTCTTTTTTTTTATTCTGAGCACCACAGAGGTTCAACTCAACAACTATATGAACTATGTGTATTGAATGAAGGTGGTTATTTTGAGCAATTTCTTTAGTTGATGTTATTCTTACCATACTACCATAGATTATCATTTTTCATTGGTTAAAAAATTGTTAAGTATTCATTCTGAAATAAAACTTTTAAGTAGATTGTTTGGACATAAAGAATTTCGTAGGTATTTCACATATTTTTTTTATTTGATATCATCATTTCAAAACTTTGAAACTCTGAAAATTTAAGAGACACATCCACATACGCATTTACATTCGAGATCAGGAGGAAATTGCCTATCAAAAAAAGGAAGAATATAAAGGGCAGGTGTCGTATTTGAAAAAATTTAGTTGCATTCAATGTTGATGTTCACCCTGTATATATTCCCATTGACGTTATTATAACTCCAAAAATGAGCATTTTCAGTAAACGCACTCTGCCACTTGTGAAATGATTACAGATCTTTGCAGGTGGTTCTTAAAATTTGAAACTCTGTGGTTCTCAGAATGAAGAAGATAGACCAACATATGTTACATATTCAAAATCAGGGGAAAAAGAGCTAGTCAAACATGGAAGAATATACAGGGTGTTACATTTGAAAAAATGAAGTTGCCATCAATATGATGGCCACCCTATATATATTTCAGTTTCTGGACTCATATCAAAAAACCTCAGTTGATTTCGTGAAATTTTTATACCAAACATTTTTTTGTTTCTCCTTCAGTAACAAAGTTAAAGGGGGGGTCAAATTATAGTGAAAAACCCGGTACATACCACTTCACACAGTAATGCAGTACCTAAGCATTGATTCGACCAACGAGCTGTACAGAACAAGCAATATTTTATAATTTATGATTTCTCTTAATTGGTAAAATATAGAAAATATTCCTTATTTTTTAATTCAG
Organism: Propylea japonica; assembly: GCA_013421045.1. Classification (NCBI taxonomy): domain Eukaryota; kingdom Metazoa; phylum Arthropoda; class Insecta; order Coleoptera; family Coccinellidae; genus Propylea; species Propylea japonica. The sequence continues at coordinate 114,911,385 of CM024239.1, forward strand.
AGAGGCAACATGCTCATCCCATTTAAGATGTTGGTCAAGCATAACTCCCAGATATTTGATGGTTTTTTTACAGTTCATTTTCTTGCAATCGCACCCTGTCGATCGACTGCAAATTTCAGAGTGGACTTGAATGTGTGGTCGTTTCGGTCTACCAGACATAGTAGGTGAGAAAGCAACGAAAAAGGTCTTATTGAAGACCTATTGAAATTACGGTTTAGCCACAAAAACACCCTGCAAAGGCCGATCCCAGCCTTCCTATATGTTTCATCCCAAGTTTCTGCGGAAAAAAGCACAGTGTTATCTGCATAAGAAATTACACAACACCGCGAAGAAATATTAGCTATACTGTTAATGTATATCAAAAAAGGGATCGAACCGAGCACAGTGCCTTGTGGTAAACCACATTTCATAGTTTTGAACCCCACATTTCATAGTTTTGAGAGCATATTCAAACTTCGATATTCTCGTGAATGATTTTCATCGGAAGAACATACACCTAAACTCTCACTCCATAGCTTAATAATTCACAAATTATTGAAATTCTCTCTTCGCAGAGCTGATAAACATAAAGAAGAGAATTTTTATGTCTGAAAGCGGATAAGTACTCATACAGCATTCGGCTTGAATAGTTATTTCCACTGTTGACTCAGATAAACTATCTCAGCATTCGTTCCTACAGTATTGATTCTGAAACAGGCGTTATACCAGTCTATAGACTTTGTTCGATTGAACCAAATAAATCAATCAAAGTCGAAATCCTTTGACCTGTCATTTGATTTGTGATTTTGTCTTTTGAAGAACAGAATATTAGAAAAACAAAAATCACAAAATAGTGACGCCTAACATAAATATTACATTTATTTCTCAAATTACAATCACATGTAAACGTTTGTTTTGAAATTTCCTCGATATTCAAACTTCGATATCCTCGTGAATGATTTTCATCAGAAGAACATACACCTAAACTTCCACCCCATAGTTTTATAATTCACAAATTATTGAAATTCTCTCTTCGTAGAGCTGATAAACATAAAGAAGAAAACTTTTATGTCTGAAAGCGGATAAGTACTCATACAGCATTCGCCTAGAATAGTTATTTCCCTCTGTTGACTCAGATAAACTACCTCAGCATTCGTTCGTACAGTATTGATGCTGAAACCGGCTCCATTCATTGTTATGCAGAATCAACACGTACCTCTACCACCCCTGCGAACCTCACGCTAATCGAATCGTGTTTCCCCTTCCTGTTACCGTTCATTTATGTCGCTATTCCAGAGTGTATCCCCCAGCTATACATTTTCCACTTGCGATATTTATATGTATTGTCCTAATTACCCGGGGACTACGAATGAGCTGGATAATCATGCTGAAATCTGAATTATTTGCATTACTAAGCTCTAATTTTTCCCCTATCAGCCTTCAATGACACCATAAGTTACTCCCGATATATGTGTGATGTTGATTGAGTTCCTACTATGGTCGAAATATTGATGGTTATTCACAGGAAAAATATGGTACGAAAAATCAATGAATATTGTTCATCACTTCATAATTTTTTTCACACTGCTGAAAATTTCATTGTAAAATTACAACAGAAGCCTGAATTTTCTATTTTATCTATTTTTAAATTCTATATTTACACCAGTATTCTTATATTCCATATAAATTTTACTCAGACATATTACGATATAGTTTTTATTGCATAATAAAAATGAAGCACTTTATTTCAGCTGATATTTATTATATACACCAAATTCTTCGTCAGTTACGTTCTTACATCATCTCTCTTGAAGATAAAAATCCTCGTCTTTGGCTCGGAATTTTGTTGCCACCTTTACTCAAGCTTCTTGTTCTAATATTCTTGTAATTTCAACGTGTTTTTCCGATTTGTTTTAGAAAAGTGATGCACTTATAATAGTTTTATTGAAAACATATTATGTAATTATCTACTCGTATTCTGCACTTCTTCACATTCGACTTTTAAAAACGTTCATTTTACTCAAAAAAATATATGAACAATACGAGTTTCCATTAAAATATCAATGTAAGTACACATTTTCAGAACAAGCGAAACAATCATCCCCAAACTTAAGCAGTTCACTCCTTGATAATACCCTTATTTTCAATGTTTTCAAAAACAAAAAAAATGTATTTCTGAAAAAAATTGTTTCATAAGAATAGTTCGGTATCCATCTTTTTCATTTTTACACATTTGACGTACTTTGCACAATGAATAAATACACAGACAATGTGAGTCCATATGACCAAAAATTGGCAGTATAATAACGAAAGTATTGATTGGTTATCGACTCTAAGTATGCAATATTGAGGGGTTTTTGGGTGTAGGAGTCATTAAAGTCCTTATTATGGTTTTCTCTTTATTGAAATGCCTGAGCTTTCGCCATCAGCTCTGTGTGGCTTCATCAGAGGTCTAAAAATGAAAGGAGAGCAGGGTCACGAGTTAAGAATATTAAAGTTCAACAAATTTTGGAATATTATTGTGATACTCACTTAATGTGAGGTTGGAGTTTTTCAAACTTCGCTCCAGATTTGTTATTCCGTTATTTTTTTCCTTTCTCCCCTCCGAATAAAGAAAATAGCGATCACAGAAACTTGAAGATTGTCTAATCAAATTTCGAAATGGGGTTTTTTAGTGTTTTTGTATGATGTCAGAACAAGACCAAGCTTTTTACATTGTTCTGTGATATTCACTTTCTGCTCTGTGTAGAACATAGAGATAAAATTCTATCTCTATGGTGTAGAATCACAAATGTCAAACTTCAATATTCGTAATAACCATAGACCTAATAAGAATAATAGTGATTATAGATCTATGGTAATAACCAACAAAAGAATCCAAACCACTACCGGCGATTAAATTAATAAATAAGGAAAAAGTAACGAAATAACAAATCTGGAGCGAAGTTTAAAAAACTACATCCTCACATTGAGTGAGTATCACAAATAATATTTCAAATTTTGTCGAACTTTAAGATAGTTACCTCGTGACCATGCTCCCCTTTCATTTTTAGAACTCTGATGAAGCCACATGGAGAAGTAGCGTTTCAATGAAAAGAAAACCATAAACGAGGCCTTTAATGACTCCTACACCCGAAAACCACCCAGAAGTATGACAACGAGTTTTCTTTTATGATGTCAGTGTAACAACACCTTTTCAGAACAAGCCAAACAATCATTGTAACAATCATCCCCAAACTTAAGCAGTTCACTCCTTGGTAATACCCTCAAAATTAAATTTTACTCCCGAATATTCAGAATGACACCATGAAATATCCATTGCGAGTTCCTTATTCCTCATTTATATCATCCACCCCAGGACGATTGTGCCGGGGAGGGTAATTGCTGGAAATATAATTTATTTTCCGGACGGCTCGGAAAACTTTCAACCCGTTAGGCAAAAACTTCGACTTTCGAGATGTGGGGGAAGTTTTTTCGGCCGGCTGGAAAAACGAAAAAAGTGTAATTATTGAAGTTGGCGTTCAGCGGTTAGGAGCTCGATGGTTTCCAAACATTGATTAGTTCACGAAAAACTTTTGAGTGACTCTTCAAGTTCAGATATGCGCCAAATTGGATACTGCTGAAATTTCAAGTTTTTGCCTTATTGAACTGGGCCTGAAATGAACGTCAAATAGAAGTTCATCCTGTAGAAAATACTGATGGATAGAGAAAAGCTATGAATGGTTGTTGTCAAGATAGTTTCGGCTTCTGTGCACTGACATTCATTTATTTACTTTCGCTGAATCATATTCATTATTCCCTGCTCTGGAGTAGTTGATAATATTTATAAGCTCGTTTATAAGCAAACTGCTTGAGTTGAAATAACTCACTCCTGTAACTCACTATGACAAACCAATAGACTATAGAATGTGAAGGTACGTTGGTATGTAATAGATATTACCAATGAATTAATAAAATCAAGAAAAGACCTGAGCAGGTGCTCTTGAGAGTTCGTTCATTGGTGAAGCAATAATGCTATCACCTTGAAATTTTGTATAAGACTTGAGAATCATGCTAACTATATAAATGCAAAATCTCAGCACGATCAGAATTATTTTCTGGAAATAATTCAGAAAATGAAATATAAAAAAATCAATTATTTAGAAAAAAAGAAATCTATGGTTCTGATGATGCGATCGTCTTGAAAATTCACATGAACATTCAGTATATCAATCTTTATTCACAAAATAATATTCACTCGAATCGGATATTTTGTTATGGAAATATGAAGATTCTTTTTTTTCAATAGTACATTTGCATTTTCTGTAGTTCTGTTAACACTATGACCATAAAATGAAGTTTGAGGCTTATTATGAGCATATTACATATGACCTCGTAATTCTATTTCGAAGGTTTGGTTTTTTCTGAGATATTGAGGAACAGACAATTTCACGAAACACCCTGTACGATTTGGCTGGTTAACGAACTCAACCGCAGCATTTGGGGACTGAACTCACCCTGAAAATCTAGGAGAATACCTTCGAAAGTTATAGTGCTAACCGCCGGACGGCCCTAAGGACAGAATTTCATTTGACCACGGATTCGATCGTTTAAGTAGAACAAGCGCTAAAACAGATTAATTAAATTTGCTGAAGAACTAGGTCCTGAATGAATCTAAGCTACGACAAATTAAGCATTGAAATGAAAGCAAAAAAATTTAAGAAAAGCCCTGAGCAGGAGCTTCTGAGCGCTCTTACATTGGTGGAGCATTAAGACTATAACCTCTACCAAATATATAAATGCATAATCTTAGCACATTCGGAATTATATTCTGGCAATCATTCAGAAAATGAAGAATGTAAAAAATATAAATTAAAAGAACCTAAATTCCATTGTTCTGATGATGCGATCCTCTTGAAATTTTGCAAGAACATTTAGTATATTAGTTTTCATTTTCAAAATAAATTTCACTCGAATCGGATTTTCCGTTATGGAAATATAAAGATCCTTCTTTCAATATTCCAATGGAATTTTCTTTGGTTTTGTTAACACTATGGCCAAAAAATTTTGCATGAAAATCCAGTATCTCTCTTCATTCACAGAAGAAATTGCACTTCAATCGGATATCTTTTTATGGAAATATGAAGTTTTTTTTTAATATTCCAATTGAATTTTCTATGGTTCTGTTCACACTATGTCCACAAACTTTTGCATGAGGCTTCTTATTAGCATCATGCATTTGGCCGTAACATTTCATTCTGATTGGTTTCGTATTTGCTGAGATATCGAGGAACAAAAATTTTGAATGGTCATATTTTATGGAAGACCTATACGATTTGCTTCTTAACAAACTTAACCAAGGCATTTGGGATCCGAACTCATCATGAAAATTTCAAGTCTGATGTAAGACAATCCCTTCGAAAGTTATTGTGCTAACGGCCGGACGACCTAACGGACAGAATTGAATTTGACCACGAATTCGTCATCAGTGAGTCTCACCCTATCGTTTGAAACCATTTCGGCTCAAAATTTGAAAATAACAGACATTTGGGCAAAACGATATAGCACTCGTTTAAGTAAAACGAGCGCTCAAAAAATATTGAACTTTATGGTTTGAAAAAATTTTTGTATAGTAGTAGGATAACGATAGCATTTCCAAATATGACAATTTTCGAAAACAACATAAATAAAATTTCGTTATACCCAGATTGAATTACATTGAATTAGTTCATTGTGGACAAACAACTTTTTCCAAACATCCTAATTCAGAATCTGTTGTTTTACAAAAACTACTTCCAATACAACAAAATTCCGGGTCCATCCTTTTTCTTTTTACGAGACCGAAGAGACACAAAAACAGAATGTATCAAGATACGAACAGCGTATATTATTTTCCGATGCTAATGCCCCTATTTACCAACAAACAAAAAACCTTTTATCCCGGTCTATCTTCGGCAGTTTTTCTGCTTCGGAATCGAGCTCAGAATACAAAACGGCCAAATAAATTAAAAGTAAAGTTTGCAAGAGTGGAGCAGAAATTTACGATGTTTTATAGTTCAAACAAAATGTCAGATTATATCCTGCCTGTTTGCTTGGGAGCTTTGTCTCCCATTATGTGTTCAGCTTTGTAGGAACGAGTGTAGTCAATTTCTTCGGTAAACTTGGATATGCCAATATCTGGGGATGGATGCGAATCAAATTTCCCTTTTTCCTACATATTGGTGTATTCGCTGGATATCCTGTTGCCTGTCCTATCGATATTGTTCGGTGAAGGGTTCATACAAGGAAAAGTAATTTGTCTTAGCAAGAAAATCTCAACTTGGTTCAGTTTTCGGATATTTTTGAGCGGAAGGATATTTCATTGTTTTTATCTCCACAGGTGTACAGGGTATGCCAAATTCGACACTTCAGATGGAAAGTCCTATTTCTACCAAAAATAGACAGAAACTCAATGATATTTGGCGCGAGATTTTGCAGTAGTGTTAATAAGTGTATGTACATGAAATGAAGATTATCGCATAATCGCAGGTATAATATAAACAATAAGAGCAGAGAATAATACCAATTGATTAAAATCAACCAATATTAAACCCATACTTCGGAACTAATCCCGTCAACGCACAACGAACATGCATGGTGGTAATATCAAACAGAGCATCCATAGATAGCTATTTCGCCCTATTTGGGGCTCATCAGTATGGAGGAGCTCAGTCTGAAAGGCATTCTGGGTTCCCTTACTTGAAGAAACGTCGCCCAGCTCTGAGTATTATCAGAAACAAGACGCCATCTCTTGGGATCCTTACGAACACCTACCTCCAATGCATGAACGTTGAACGAAGTTGCAAGATGTTTATCCGTTTTTCATCAAACTGGTGGCAGTCCAACTTTGTGGATTTCACCTTCAGTCGATGAAGTGGAAACGCTCGATTATTCGTCATAAACCAGACGTGGTGATAATAGTACGAAATGAAGATTATCGCATAATCGCAGGTATAATATAAACAATAAGAGCAGAGAATAATACCAATTGATTAAAATCAACCAATATTAAACCCATACTTCGGAACTAATCCCGTCAACGCACAACGAACATGCATGGTGGTAATATCAAACAGAGCATCCATAGATAGCTATTTCGCCCTATTTGGGGCTCATCAGTATGGAGGAGCTCAGTCTGAAAGGCATTCTGGGTTCCCTTACTTGAAGAAACGTCGCCCAGCTCTGAGTATTATCAGAAACAAGACGCCATCTCTTGGGATCCTTACGAACACCTACCTCCAATGCATGAACGTTGAACGAAGTTGCAAGATGTTTATCCGTTTTTCATCAAACTGGTGGCAGTCCAACTTTGTGGATTTCACCTTCAGTCGATGAAGTGGAAACGCTCGATTATTCGTCATAAACCAGACGTGGTGATAATAGTACGAAATGAAGATTATCGCATAATCGCAGGTATAATATACACAATAAGAGCAGAGAATAATACCAATTGATTAAAATCAACCAATATTAAACCCATACTTCGGAACTAATCCCGTCAACGCACAACGAACATGCATGGTGGTAATATCAAACAGAGCATCCATAGATAGCTATTTCGCCCTATTTGGGGCTCATCAGTATGGAGGAGCTCAGTCTGAAAGGCATTCTGGGTTCCCTTACTTGAAGAAACGTCGCCCAGCTCTGAGTATTATCAGAAACAAGACGCCATCTCTTGGGATCCTTACGAACACCTACCTCCAATGCATGAACGTTGAACGAAGTTGCAAGATGTTTATCCGTTTTTCATCAAACTGGTGGCAGTCCAACTTTGTGGATTTCACCTTCAGTCGATGAAGTGGAAACGCTCGATTATTCGTCATAAACCAGACGTGGTGATAATAGTACGAAATGAAGATTATCGCATAATCGCAGGTATAATATAACAATAAGAGCAGAGAATAATACCAATTGATTAAAATCAACCAATATTAAACCCATACTTCGGAACTAATCCCGTCAACGCACAACGAACATGCATGGTGGTAATATCAAACAGAGCATCCATAGATAGCTATTTCGCCCTATTTGGGGCTCATCAGTATGGAGGAGCTCAGTCTGAAAGGCATTCTGGGTTCCCTTACTTGAAGAAACGTCGCCCAGCTCTGAGTATTATCAGAAACAAGACGCCATCTCTTGGGATCCTTACGAACACCTACCTCCAATGCATGAACGTTGAACGAAGTTGCAAGATGTTTATCCGTTTTTCATCAAACTGGTGGCAGTCCAACTTTGTGGATTTCACCTTCAGTCGATGAAGTGGAAACGCTCGATTATTCGTCATAAACCAGACGTGGTGATAATAGTACGAAATGAAGATTATCGCATAATCGCAGGTATAATATAAACAATAAGAGCAGAGAATAATACCAATTGATTAAAATCAACCAATATTAAACCCATACTTCGGAACTAATCCCGTCAACGCACAACGAACATGCATGGTGGTAATATCAAACAGAGCATCCATAGATAGCTATTTCGCCCTATTTGGGGCTCATCAGTATGGAGGAGCTCAGTCTGAAAGGCATTCTGGGTTCCCTTACTTGAAGAAATGTCGCCCAGCTCTGAGTATTATCAGAAACAAGACGCCATCTCTTGGGATCCTTACGAACACCTACCTCCAATGCATGAACGTTGAACGAAGTTGCAAGATGTTTATCCGTTTTTCATCAAACTGGTGGCAGTCCAACTTTGTGGATTTCACCTTCAGTCGATGAAGTGGAAACGCTCGATTATTCGTCATAAACCAGACGTGGTGATAATAGTACGAAATGAAGATTATCGCATAATCGCAGGTATAATATAAACAATAAAAGCAGAGAATAATACCAATTGATTAAAATCAACCAATATTAAACCCATACTTCGGAACTAATCCCGTCAACGCACAACGAACATGCATGGTGGTAATATCAAACAGAGCATCCATAGATAGCTATTTCGCCCTATTTGGGGCTCATCAGTATGGAGGAGCTCAGTCTGAAAGGCATTCTGGGTTCCCTTACTTGAAGAAGTCGCCCAGCTCTGAGTATTATCAGAAACAAGACGCCATCTCTTGGGATCCTTACGAACACCTACCTCCAATGCATGAACGTTGAACGAAGTTGCAAGATGTTTATCCGTTTTTCATCAAACTGGTGGCAGTCCAACTTTGTGGATTTCACCTTCAGTCGATGAAGTGGAAACGCTCGATTATTCGTCATAAACCAGACGTGGTGATAATAGTACGAAATGAAGATTATCGCATAATCGCAGGTATAATATAAACAATAAGAGCAGAGAATAATACCAATTGATTAAAATCAACCAATATTAAACCCATACTTCGGAACTAATCCCGTCAACGCACAACGAACATGCATGGTGGTAATATCAAACAGAGCATCCATAGATAGCTATTTCGCCCTATTGGGGCTCATCAGTATGGAGGAGCTCAGTCTGAAAGGCATTCTGGGTTCCCTTACTTGAAGAATGCATTGGAGGTAGGTGTTCGTAAGGATCCCAAGAGATGGCGTCTTGTTTCTGATAATACTCAGAGCTGGGCGACGTTTCTTCAAGTAAGGGAACCCAGAATGCCTTTCAGACTGAGCTCCTCCATACTGATGAGCCCCAAATAGGGCGAAATAGCTATCTATGGATGCTCTGTTTGATATTACCACCATGCATGTTCGTTGTGCGTTGACGGGATTAGTTCCGAAGTATGGGTTTAATATTGGTTGATTTTAATCAATTGGTATTATTCTCTGCTTTTATTGTTTATATTATACCTGCGATTATGCGATAATCTTCATTTCGTACTATTATCACCACGTCTGGTTTATGACGAATAATCGAGCGTTTCCACTTCATCGACTGAAGGTGAAATCCACAAAGTTGGACTGCCACCAGTTTGATGAAAAACGGATAAACATCTTGCAACTTCGTTCAACGTTCATGCATTGGAGGTAGGTGTTCGTAAGGATCCCAAGAGATGGCGTCTTGTTTCTGATAATACTCAGAGCTGGGCGACATTTCTTCAAGTAAGGGAACCCAGAATGCCTTTCAGACTGAGCTCCTCCATACTGATGAGCCCCAAATAGGGCGAAATAGCTATCTATGGATGCTCTGTTTGATATTACCACCATGCATGTTCGTTGTGCGTTGACGGGATTAGTTCCGAAGTATGGGTTTAATATTGGTTGATTTTAATCAATTGGTATTATTCTCTGCTTTATTGTTTATATTATACCTGCGATTATGCGATAATCTTCATTTCGTACTATTATCACCACGTCTGGTTTATGACGAATAATCGAGCGTTTCCACTTCATCGACTGAAGGTGAAATCCACAAAGTTGGACTGCCACCAGTTTGATGAAAAACGGATAAACATCTTGCAACTTCGTTCAACGTTCATGCATTGGAGGTAGGTGTTCGTAAGGATCCCAAGAGATGGCGTCTTGTTTCTGATAATACTCAGAGCTGGGCGACATTTCTTCAAGTAAGGGAACCCAGAATGCCTTTCAGACTGAGCTCCTCCATACTGATGAGCCCCAAATAGGGCGAAATAGCTATCTATGGATGCTCTGTTTGATATTACCACCATGCATGTTCGTTGTGCGTTGACGGGATTAGTTCCGAAGTATGGGTTTAATATTGGTTGATTTTAATCAATTGGTATTATTCTCTGCTTTTATTGTTTATATTATACCTGCGATTATGCGATAATCTTCATTTCGTACTATTATCACCACGTCTGGTTTATGACGAATAATCGAGCGTTTCCACTTCATCGACTGAAGGTGAAATCCACAAAGTTGGACTGCCACCAGTTTGATGAAAAACGGATAAACATCTTGCAACTTCGTTCAACGTTCATGCATTGGAGGTAGGTGTTCGTAAGGATCCCAAGAGATGGCGTCTTGTTTCTGATAATACTCAGAGCTGGGCGACATTTCTTCAAGTAAGGGAACCCAGAATGCCTTTCAGACTGAGCTCCTCCATACTGATGAGCCCCAAATAGGGCGAAATAGCTATCTATGGATGCTCTGTTTGATATTACCACCATGCATGTTCGTTGTGCGTTGACGGGATTAGTTCCGAAGTATGGGTTTAATATTGGTTGATTTTAATCAATTGGTATTATTCTCTGCTCTTATTGTTTATATTATACCTGCGATTATGCGATAATCTTCATTTCGTACTATTATCACCACGTCTGGTTTATGACGAATAATCGAGCGTTTCCACTTCATCGACTGAAGGTGAAATCCACAAAGTTGGACTGCCACCAGTTTGATGAAAAACGGATAAACATCTTGCAACTTCGTTCAACGTTCATGCATTGGAGGTAGGTGTTCGTAAGGATCCCAAGAGATGGCGTCTTGTTTCTGATAATACTCAGAGCTGGGCGACGTTTCTTCAAGTAAGGGAACCCAGAATGCCTTTCAGACTGAGCTCCTCCATACTGATGAGCCCCAAATAGGGCGAAATAGCTATCTATGGATGCTCTGTTTGATATTACCACCATGCATGTTCGTTGTGCGTTGACGGGATTAGTTCCGAAGTATGGGTTTAATATTGGTTGATTTTAATCAATTGGTATTATTCTCTGCTCTTATTGTTTATATTATACCTGCGATTATGCGATAATCTTCATTTCGTACTATTATCACCACGTCTGGTTTATGACGAATAATCGAGCGTTTCCACTTCATCGACTGAAGGTGAAATCCACAAAGTTGGACTGCCACCAGTTTGATGAAAAACGGATAAACATCTTGCAACTTCGTTCAACGTTCATGCATTGGAGGTAGGTGTTCGTAAGGATCCCAAGAGATGGCGTCTTGTTTCTGATAATACTCAGAGCTGGGCGACGTTTCTTCAAGTAAGGGAACCCAGAATGCCTTTCAGACTGAGCTCCTCCATACTGATGAGCCCCAAATAGGGCGAAATAGCTATCTATGGATGCTCTGTTGATATTACCACCACCATGCATGTTCGTTGTGCGTTGACGGGATTAGTTCCGAATATGTTTAATATTGGTTGATTTTAATCAATTGGTATTATTCTCTGCTCTTATTGTTTATATTACCTGCGATTATGCGATAATCTTCATTTCGTACTATTATCACCACGTCTGGTTTATGACGAATAATCGAGCGTTTCCACTTCATCGACTGAAGGTGAAATCCACAAAGTTGGACTGCCACCAGTTTGATGAAAAACGGATAAACATCTTGCAACTTCGTTCAACGTTCATGCATTGGAGGTAGGTGTTCGTAAGGATCCCAAGAGATGGCGTCTTGTTTCTGATAATACTCAGAGCTGGGCGACGTTTCTTCAAGTAAGGGAACCCAGAATGCCTTTCAGACTGAGCTCCTCCATACTGATGAGCCCCAAATAGGGCGAAATAGCTATCTATGGATGCTCTGTTTGATATTACCACCATGCATGTTCGTTGTGCGTTGACGGGATTAGTTCCGAAGTATGGGTTTAATATTGGTTGATTTTAATCAATTGGTATTATTCTCTGCTCTTATTGTTTATATTATACCTGCGATTATGCGATAATCTTCATTTCGTACTATTATCACCACGTCTGGTTTATGACGAATAATCGAGCGTTTCCACTCATCGACTGAAGGTGAAATCCACAAAGTTGGACTGCCACCAGTTTGATGAAAAACGGATAAACATCTTGCAACTTCGTTCAACGTTCATGCATTGGAGGTAGGTGTTCGTAAGGATCCCAAGAGATGGCGTCTTGTTTCTGATAATACTCAGAGCTGGGCGACGTTTCTTCAAGTAAGGGAACCCAGAATGCCTTTCAGACTGAGCTCCTCCATACTGATGAGCCCCAAATAGGGCGAAATAGCTATCTATGGATGCTCTGTTTGATATTACCACCATGCATGTTCGTTGTGCGTTGACGGGATTAGTTCCGAAGTATGGGTTTAATATTGGTTGATTTTAATCAATTGGTATTATTCTCTGCTCTTATTGTTTATGTATGTACATGTTCACTTAAGGATGTAGCGACTGCACATAATTGCGTATATTTTCCGATTTTGTTCTGTTTCATATATACACCACTTTCAAATCTCACGCCAGATATCTAATGATACCGTTTTCAGGATGAAAACCTGAGGAAATTGAACTTGACCCAAAAAGAAATAAAAAATTCTGAAATGGGTAGAGACTGATGAAAAAACCTTAGATAGCACCAATAATTTATTACATCGGTATATACAGGGTGTTCCTAAATTTAACGTACAAACGAAAACGGGAGATTCCTTAAGTGAGTTTAAGAAAAAAAAAGTTCGATAAACCTGAGGTAGCAAACGTTTCGTTTTCGAGATACAGAGTGTTGAAGTTTCAAATTTTTTTTTCTCGAAATCGTTGGTAGATACGACAAAACTACAGGAGACCGAAAAGTTTAGTAGAAGAACAAAGCTTCTTTCACATTTTTTCAAATCAACAGTTGCTCACCAAAAAAAGTTCTGCAAAAGAACAGTTGTGTTCCAGAAAAAATATCACCCTGTAGATCTTATATCGAAATTGCCATGTCACGCGGTGGTGAGAACTCTCAAATGTAATATCTATGCCAATTTCAGTTGAATATCTTTTGAAGTGTAGATACTATGAGAAAAAAACATGACAAAAATTCAAACTTCAACACTCTGTATCTCGAAAACGAAACGTTTGCGACCCCATGTTTATGGTATGTTTTTCCTTAAACTCACTTAAGGAATCTCCCCTTTTCGTTTAAACGTTCAATTTAAGAACACCCTGTATGTACAAAGTGTCAATCACTATCAGGGTGTCAACAACTGAACATCTCACTCTATACGCGGAATAGATCGGTCCCAACATTTGCGAAAATGTTGAAAAAAAAATATATCAGTAGGTATAGATTCAACTTTCAAAACTGAAATTACAAGAATCAAATCAGAAAATTAATTACGAAAAAAAAATTATTCACACTATCGTCCAGTTTGTTCGATTCATAAACCATACACATTTTCAAAATATTCGTCTTGTCTTTTGCGATTCAAAAAGAGCCAATCAAGTGTCAAAATTGAATGAGGGTCCAGATTTAACAATTCCAAAATCTCACGATTTTCAAGGGATACATACATCTCAGTATTTCCATCAGTGCCCCGTATCGACCTTAACGGTATTTCGTCATTCTTTTTACACGAATAGTCAGCAAATCCGGGCATATAAGCTGAATAGATCGGTACCATAGAGATAGAATAGAGAAGAGACGCTATAACATACAATTGTGTAAGGAAAAATGGAACCACTGGGCGGGCTTATATATTACCAATATGGCTGAAAGTTCAGGGTTGAATTAAGTTGCCAGTGTTTTCTGTTTACGAATTTCACCCAAAAATACGACGTGTTGAGTCTTTAGGAATCCTGTTCAAATAAGGTCAATTGAATATCAAATAAACAATTTTTCTTCAGGCGATAATATGCACATATAAAAAGATATCAGATTACCAAGACATACTAGCAAAAATTTCGAATGCGGATCTGTTCAGTACTCATTCCTACCTGTGATATGTTTTTCTCTAATTTTTCTTATCTGTCCCTTCTCTGCTTGTAGAAAGCCATACAGCACACGATACCATTTTTTATTGTTTTATAAGCACAAGAAATCTCAATTCAACTTGAAAAATGTACAAAAATCACTATTTTTAGAAAAAATTCAATGATTGTCAAAAATTCGACGTATCGCAGTAATATGGCGGATCTGATACCACTTTCATTTATTGATAGCAACTCTATACTATTCTATCTCTATGATCGGTACCGAATCCACTCGTAGATCCCTTGATAAAATTTTGGGTTTTTGTAAATGGAACAGTCTATAATTTTATCGTCAAATCTTCGCAATTTCTGTTCCGAATACATTGGTGTATCACAACCTTATCTCTAATAAATTTTATCTTCATAAATCAAAACAAACAATATGTATATCTTTATATTTTATAACCTTTTTGGAACGCCATGTAATTTGAACCTCTTTATTCAACTTTAATTTGAACATAAACTCAAATATCACTCTCTCACATAAGTTGAAAACGTTGAAAAAAAATACAGGGTTGGGATAAAGTTCGGCACCAAATTAATATCTTTAAAACGAAACGGGCGATATTTTTGAAATTTAGCATCTGAGTGTAATGGACCACAATGCATTCGATGAGCAATTTCATTGATGAGATACTTCCGGTTTAACCGGAAATGACCAATTTTTTTTTATTTAAATGGGCACACCTGTATTTTTCTGCAGATTCTGAAAGAGCACTTTGTTTCGGATCTGTCCATATCAGGTTCCATGTAAAAATTATCTGTAAAAAGAAGAATTAAGACAACGGATTCTTGATGATGAATGTGCCTTAATACATGGAGAAGTCTTGAGAAAAGTTACTCAAGAATTTGTTAATAGACTGGCATATTGTCAGGAGGTGAATGGCAAGCACTTCGAACATTTAAAATGATTTTTTTTAATTATTTCTAATAATTTTTTCTACTAGTAAAAGTTGTATTTCTTCTTTTTATAGATTTTCATAAAAAATACGTCATGAAAGCAGAAAGAGTTATCTACTACAAAGTATTTCGTTTTATTTCTCACTATTGATACAAATAATAACGACTCATTCATTTGAATGGATTTTTTCTCAATGTACAAAAGGACTGAATTTCTTCCTTTAACAGAGAATTTTTACATGGAACCTGGTATGGACAGATCCGAAACAAAGTGCTCTTTCAGAATCTGCAGAAATATACAGGGTATCCCATTTAAATAAAAAAAAATTAGTCATCTCCGGTTTAAACCGGAAGTATCTCATTAATGCAAATATGCTCATCAGATGCATTGTGGTCCATTACACTCAGCTGCCAAATTTCAAAAATATCGCCCGTTTCGTTTTAAAGATATTAATTTGGTGCCGAACTTTATCCCAACCCTGTATATCGGTAGATACAGATTATCATTAGACCTGAAATTACAAGAATCAAATCAGAAAATTAATTATGAATGAAAAAACAGATAAATGTTACAAATCTTTCAAACTGTCGTTCAGTTTGTCCCATACACATTTTCAAAATATTTGTCTTGTCTTTTGTAATCTACAAAATGTTGTGAAAATAAAATGCCAAAGGAGAGTCGAGCAAAGTGACAATTTAAATTAGTTTTCAGAATTTAAAATTTCAGCTCGATCAAATTGACAAATTTCCAATTATCCGAAAAAATGGATAATTTAGAGAAAAATTGAATTCCATGGATCTGATTTTACGACCCTTTCGAAAATTTGCATAAACATTCAGTATAAGAACCTTACCCTAAAAACAAATTCCTCTCGAATCGGATATTTCGTGGTGGACAACTAAGGATTTTTCATCATTTTTGTTTGCAATATTCCAATTGAATTTTTCACGGTTCTGTTAACACAATGGCCACAATTTATGTTTATGGTTTTTCTTATGAGAATGTGCCCGCAAAATTTCATTTCAATCGATTTTGTTCTGTCTGGGATATGGACGGACAAAAATTTCGAATGGCCATATCACACCCAAAACGATTCTGTTAGTTTCCGAACTTAATCGCGGCATTTGAGAAGCGAATCTATCCTGAAAAGTCTGTAGGATGATCTTCTCAAAAGTTGTGTTAAAGGACGCACAGCCTCCCGAACATTTTGAATTGGACTACGTATTCGTCATCTGTGAGTGGAAGCTCCACGTTCGAGTCATTTTTTGGCAAAAACAAATCAGGAAATTAATAACGAATGAAAAAAACAGATAAATGTAACAAATGTTTACACTTTACAAAGTGTTATGAAAATAAAATGCCAAAGGAGGGTCAAGCAAGGTGGCAATTTGAATTAGTTTCCAGATTTTACAGTTCCAAAATCTAACAATTTTCAAGGAACACATCTCAGTATCTCCAGTGCCCCGAATCGACCTCAACGGTATTTCGTTAGTCCTTTTACACGAATAGTCAGCAAATCCGGGCATATAAGCTGAATAGATCGGTCCCAACCTTTCCGATAAGTTCAATATAAGGCGAATCCACCCCTAGATCCCTTGCTATTGAAATTCTACGAGGGATCATCGCCTTTTTACTGCAGCTATTTATGTTTGGGCATCGACAGGTCCTCCGTCATATGGCAGTAATGTACACCTACGGGAACAAAAAAGAAAAAAGTCAAGTTTTTTTTCTCCGTGTTTTATCTGGAGATTTGAGAAAGCAGAAAACGTGGGTATAGTCAGGAGGTTTGGTTATTCAGGATGCATTTCGTTATTCTGTACTCTATTCAACTATAGTCCGTTCACGAAAGGATGAGCCGTCGGTTGGCCATGAAAATTTGACATATTCCACAGTGTATATTAAAATTTTAGGTTATGATGTTCATTTTCTTGTCAGATTGATACGCAATGTTGTCAATATTGCATAGAGTTGTCTGATAACTCGCAAGCTCGTTGGACGAGGCGGGGTACATTCGGCAACATTGAATTTATTTTACGTTATGACAGCAAATACTGCCAACTTCAAATAAATAAAGAAACGCCTACTATGTGCTCAACCTTTCGTGAACGGAGTATAAGTATTATTTTCGCTAGCTTGATCTTTGCGGAAGAGTGTGCCAAAGCTTTACGCCCTAATGTGCAAATGTCGAATTTTGAGCTCAGTTTGTTTCACTGATGAAGATAATGACGTCAAGAACGATTCTATTTGGCTATCCGTAAAAACTGTGACTTTTGCACTGCAATTTAAAAAGAATTTATATTTTCCGAGAAGGTGCAAGTAAAACTATTTTGTTTAGTTCGTTAATGGGCCAAATCGCTGTAAAATAGTGCACAAACTATGATGGTTTCAGATGTTTTCTTCGATTATTTCGATATTTTGTAATCTGGTTTCAATAATATCGAAATTTCATAGTTGGGTATTGTAGAATCACACAATCTCAAAATATCTTCAAAACAATCGATCAGATCAAAATTTCAAATTGAGCAGCAATAATGAAAAAGATCAAGAAAAGCCCTGATCTGGTACTTCTGAGCGCTCGTTCATTGTGGAGCAATAAGGCTACATAGTACCTTTAAATTTCGCTTAAGACTCGTTACTGAATCTCGTTACTGATACTGAATATATGAATGCACGATGAAATTAGATCCAGAATATTATTGAAAATATGAAATATGTTTAAAAATCGTTTACCAAAAATATCAAAATTTTATGGTTCTGATTTCAAAAGCCTTTTGAAAATTTGTATGATCATTCAGTTAATCAATTTACATCTCCCAACTCATTTCAATGGAAATTTTTGCTTACTGCTGTCAATTCCTCGTAGTTTTGAACATTCTACTGCAAAATTTCAGCTCGATCGAATTGACAAATTTCTAATCAGACCAAGGAATTTTCTTTTCAATATTCCAATTGAATTCTTCGTGGTTCTGTTCACACAATGGCCACAGTTTTGTATGGATTTCCTTATGCAAATGTGGCAGCAAAATTTCATTTCGATCGATTTTGTTCTGTCTGGGATATTGAAAATTTTGAATAGATCTTAAGAAACACCCTGTACGATTCTGCTAGTTTCCGAACTCAACTGAGGCATTTGAGAACCGAATCTAACCTGAAATGTCTGTAGGATGATCTTCTCAAAAGTTGCCGTGCCTCGAATATATCTGAATTGGACCACGGATTCGTCATCTGTGAGTCGAAGCTCAACGTTTGAGTCCATTTTTGGCTAAAACTTACAGACATTTAGGCAAGACGTACATATCGAACGTGCGCTCAAAAAGCATGAGCAAAACTGCTTGACGAATTGGAGGTAGAAAATAAAAAAAAATAGAAAGCTGTCGACACATATAGCTAAAATTTTATACTATTTATCTAGAGAAAATCGATGAACTTAGATAAACTAGTTTCATCATAATTATTATCACAAATAGGCAAAATTTGAGATTTTCAGATTTTCGTGTTCGAATAATTCAATTATTTATCAGTTTGACATAAATAATGCCAATCAAAAGAGTTCACACGCTTGTTCATATTAGAAAAACGATCATTCAAATTTGAATAGCCACAGGTTACATTCTTTCCAGTTGATATGTAGGTTACTATAAAAGTATTTTCGTCAGTGCCAAAGACATTTACGTCAAAGAAAGGATCACCGGGACTCTGAATTTTTCAAACGAATTTTTACGGTTATAGCGTACGGCGGATTTTTCACAGATATTTGGTCAAAGTTATAATACACTGTTTCCTCACATTCACTCAAAAACATCGCCCTTTGAAAAGTAGGATAGTACACTCTGTATTTCTGTTTGAGCTATTAGGAAACCACGATATTAGCGAATCTATTTCGCTCTGATGGGTTTATAAAAACATCAATTATCGAACTGGCGATAAAAATTGCATCATTGAATAGTCTCAAAACAGTTTCAGTTCCTTCGGATGCGCTTAGAACTAAATGAAATCGAATTCTTTCGATGAAATATGTACAAAAAATTATGCAGCGAAAAGTACTTTTCGCTGTATCAAACAAGAAGAACTCCTACAACAATGATAACAAAAACAGCTTATTCTATTGTGAAACTTCTTGAAAGCATCGAAGTTGATACATCAGATTGTAAAACTTCTGTATTTCGAGATTCCATACCGTCACCAAAGTCATATACTTTTATGCCATTCACGAAACTTTTTTCCATATTAAATTTCTTTGTGCACCCTCCTCTCTATCTCGGTATATAAGTCAGACATCTCGCAATATCAATAAAGTTTACAGATAAGAAGGCATTCGTTCCCAAATATTGTTGCCCCAAATTTATATAAATCGAAAGGTATTATTATAAAAATGGTACGGTTGGAATTTTATTCCGAATAAACTTTTTCCTCGGGACGGATTTGAATAACTTTTCCCCGTCTCTGGATTCCTCTTTTAATGGAGGCAATAAACGTAACAAATGTTGCTTCGTGAGCTAGGATGATGGGCAAATCTTGGATTTCTGCGGAGCGGGTACGAGATGATTCGCCTTGGATGAACTCTTTTGCTTGGAGCAGATTCGCTTTCATTGGTTGATTATCTCCAAACAATAAATCTCTCATCGAAGAAAATAGAAACTTGACCATTTTTTGAGAATTGGGGATAGATCTCTGGTCTGCCAGATGAACGTTAAAGTTTGTAGAATCATTTTATAAGGAAGATTGTACAAGAGTAGTTTGTATTATGATACGATTTATTGATTATATTGATTGTTCCCCGACTTCGTTGGAGCACCTCAGAAGCTTTTGAGTTTGTGCGAGAAGAATCAGTTCTGTTCTAAGTAGACTTGTTATCACTTCCTTACGTAAGTTAAGGCAGGCACTACTGTTAGGCCTTTTCTATTTGAACCTGCACTGTGCTAAGCAAAATCAGTTCTAACAATGAAAGCAGAGAATAATATTATTGATTAAAATCAACCAATATTAAACCCACACTTCGGAACTAACCCCGTCAACGCTTAAAGAACATGCACGGTGGTAATATCAAACGGAGCATCCATAGATAGCTATTTCGCCCTATTTGGGGCTCATCAGTATGGAGGAGCTCCGCTTGAAAGGCATTCTAGGCTCCCTTACTTGAAGAAATGTCGCCCAGTTCTGAGTATAACAAAACTAAAACGCCATCTCTTGGGATCCTTACGAACACCTACCCCCCGCATGAACTCTGAACGAAGTGCGAGATGATTATCCTTTTCATACAGACTGGTGGTAGACCGGCTGTGGACTTAACCTTCAGTCGATGAAGTGGAAACGCTCGTTTCTTCGTCGTAAACCAGACGTGGTGATAATAGTAATGAATGAAAATTATCGCGTTAATAGGAATGCAGGTATAATATAACAATGAAAGCAGAGAATAATATTAATTGATTAAAATCAACCAAGGGGGGGTAGGTGTTCGTAAGGATCCCAAGAGATGGCGTTTCAGTTTTGTTATACTCAGAACTGGGCGACATTTCTTCAAGTAAGGGAGCCTAGAATGCCTTTCAAGTGGAGCTCCTCCATACTGATGAGCCCCAACTAGGGCGAAATAGCTATCTATGGATGCTCCGTTTGATATTACCACGTGCATGTTCTTTGTGCGTTGACGGGGTTAGTTCCGAAGTGTGGGTTTAATATTGGTTGATTTAATCAATTAATATTATTCTCTGCTTTCATTGTATATTATACCTGCGTTCCTATTAACGCGATAATTTTCATTCATTACTATTATCACCACGTCTGGTTTACGACGAAGAAACGAGCGCGTTTCCACTTCATCGACTGAAGGTTAAGTCCACAGCCGGTCTACCACCAGTCTGTATGAAAAGGATAAACATCTCGCACTTCGTTCAGAGTTCATGAGGGGGGGTAGGTGTTCGTAAGGATCCCAAGAGATGGCGTTTCAGTTTTGTTATACTCAGAACTGGGCGACATTTCTTCAAGTAAGGAGCCTAGAATGCCTTTCAAGCGGAGCTCCTCCATACTGATGAGCCCCAAATAGGGCGAAATAGCTATCTATGGATGCTCCGTTGATATTACCACCGTGCATGTTCTTTAAGCGTTGACGGGGTTAGTTCCGAAGTGTGGGTTTAATATTGGTTGATTTAATCAATAAATTATTCTCTGCTTTCATTGTTATATTATACCTGCGTCCTATTAACGCGATAATTTTCATTCATTACTATTATCACACGTCTGGTTTACGACGAAGAAACGAGCGTTTCCACTTCATCGACTGAAGGTTAAGTCCACAGCCGGTCTACCACCAGCCTGTATGAAAAGGATAAACATCTCGCACTTCGTTCAGAGTTCATGCGGTGGGTATGTGTTCGTAAGGATCCCAAGAGATGGCGTTTCAGTTTTGTTATACTCAGAAATGGGCGACATTTCTTCAAGTAAGGGAGCCTAGAATGCCTTTCAAGCGGAGCTCCTCCATACTGATGAGCCCCAAATAGGGTGAAATAGCTACCTATGGATGCTCCGTTTGATATTAACACCGTGCATGTTCTTTGTGCGTTGACGGGGTTAGTTGCGAAGTGTGGGTTTATATTGGTTGATTTAATCAATTCATATTATTCTCTGCTTTCATTGTTATATTATACCTGCGTTCCTATTAACGCGATAATTTTTATTCATTCAAAATCAGTTCTATTTGACAATGTTTTGATTTGGAAATGATGCGCATCACTTCCAGTTCCAACTGATGTTGCTTTCTGACAAAATCAGTTGAATTTCTACAATCACTTCAGTTCATCATAATAATAACATAGCCTAACATTGTGGTGAAAGTTTAAATTTACTTCCAAACATAACAGAAAATTAATTATTATTCTCGTTTTTTTATTGCTAGTGATGAATAAGTCATATAATTTCAGAATCTCCTTCCGAACTATCATCGATATTTTTATTTGGTACTCTGACCTTATCGTTTTGTTGTTTATTATCCGAAAAAGCTGTTCTCCCAAAGCCTAGACTAAAGAGAATTATCGGTATCTGATAATATGAACGTTCTCCTGTACTTCGTGTTGCTAAATCGCCCTGAAACGTTAGGTTTTCTCTACTCGGAAAACAATCTACTACTTTTGAATCATTATGAACAAGTTTTTGACATACCATAATCCATTAAGTGAATATTTCTGGGGCTAGACTGTTTGCGATACTATTATTTTTAGGTTAGGGTCGCAAAAAATCAAAAAATCCTTACCTTCTTCATATTCAAACAATCGATAACCCCATTTAAGATTGCCTACGAGCTTGTTCCTATTAATGAAAACATAAAATCATCAGTTCATAATAGAGTCGACAAAGAACCTTCAACTCAGTTGAGAATCAATTAAATCGTGACAACGATGGTGACCAGGAAAATTTTGACATTATCGGTATCTGATAATATGTACGTTCGCGTGCACTCTGTGTTGCTAAATCGTCCTGAATCGTTAAGTTTTTCCTAATCTGTGAACTATAATAGTTATTTATGTACCAAATGCGTTATATGGATCCTAACGCCCGGAGGGAAACATTCGGCCTGAGGGCCTTTGGCCCGAGGGATGAATGTAGCCCGATGGGCGTTAGGATCTAATAACGCTCGTGGTGCATACAAGATTTTATTTTTCACGAATATATCATTTAATAACAATAAAATTCGATTGCTCCTATGATTTTTTCCATTTAACTTTCAATAGTAACCATGGCATTTGTTAATATTTTGAAGTTCGTTATTGCTGTCATCATTTTATTAAGTCATAGACTAACTAAACGGAGAATAGATGAGACACTAGTAGAACAAGCTTCAACGCCATCTTTTTTTGTACAACATTACTAATTCGTGAAAAAAGCTCAATTGAAAAAGGAATCTGTATCGAAAAGCTGCCTCAAAAATAATTCTGTAGTGCACCTTTTGAATAGGTAGGTACACCCATATACAAGAGGCAAAAAGTTTTTGAAATTCAATTTCCAAAAGGAAATCAGAAATGGATTCGTGCAGTTATCGATGAGTGAGGAAATTTATTTTCATGAAAATAATACCTGCAACGAACTTTCATCTGATTTTCTTTTGGAATCGAGAAATGAGGATCAATAATCGAATTCTGGATAGAATAAAAATTTATTAACTGAAATAGTTATCACCAATTGCAAATACAGATTTATTTCATAAATATCTAATCAATAAACTGATAATTGCATTGAAAACATTCTCAAAAACTAAAACTAATGAATTCAATAATACAAAATATGAGTATTTACCGACTAAACTTATTCAATACATGAAAAACTTTTTGAAAACTACGAGTATCTTAATCTTATAGTTAACAGAATATACATGTAAATTTTATAATTACCTTCTTGCATCTCGATTTTCACATCCAATAACACAGCACGTCTCACTCTTGCAGGCATATCGAATTTATTATATTTCAAAAAGAACGTGTCAAACCACTCCTTGTGTCAGTTGACAATTCAAGGTTTTTTGATAATAATGATTTTACATACTTACTATTTTCTCGATAGGATTTCCATGAATGCAACGACATCTAACTATCAAATTGAAAATAATTTTTTCGTGTATTAGTCTCCTCCTCCGACAGATGTCGCGGAATATACGAGTGGCTCATCTATTTTATTAGTTTGTCTATGTATTAAGTGAATGTCATTACAACAGGCATAATGAGTGTATTTATAGCAACCGTTTCTAAGGTAAAATAAACATTTAATGTACAAGTGAAAAATAAACTGTTTTTCAATCATTATAAAGTAGTTTGACACAGCCCATTCAGTGAATATTTTTGAGGCCTAAGTATTTTCATTATTATTTTCATAGTTGTTATCAATATTATAATCGCGACTCTACTGATTACTCAGAGGCCTCAATTGAATCCTTCAAAAGCTGTTCAGCTTGAGCTAGTGAGAAAAATCTGTTCCTCAGCAAAGATTATGACTAGTAGGGATCGCATTTTTCCAAATATTCTAATTGTTTCAATAGTTCAACAAGCAAAACCTAATCGAACCTATCCAAACCTTACATAACCGTTTTAATATTCGAGCTAGTAACTATTGATGAAAACATAAATTTATCTCGACAAAGGAACCCTGCCTTCAACTCAGTTGAAAATCAATTAAATTGCCAACGTTCGATATAAAGACTTCTGCCAAAATCCCTCAGGTTTCCCATCTTTTTCCGTTATCTGTGTCATTCCGTGACAACGGTGGTGACCAGGGAAAATTTGACATTAATCTAGGATGAAGCTGTTCTCCCAAAGCCCAGACAAAAGAGAATTATCGGTATCTGCTAATATACGTTCACGTACGATAAGAATGATAAGTGGGCCAGACCGCAGTGGAGCAATAAGGGGAGACCTGTTAAGGGAACGTTGAAACCAATGAATTGAGATGAGATAAAGGATATACGAAGCTAGCGAATCTCGCCTATATGGGCTTAATCTACGAACATCAGAAGAACTTGGGCTCGTGAAAAATGCTACGCCGGCCTCCACTTCAATATAGGAAGTCTCCCTGAGAGAGCACTGAAGATCAAACGCTTTATTCTCACATGTTGTTGTATAGGATGTTTTCAGGTGTCAGCTATTTTGAAGAAGTGAGTAGTCTGGTTTCAGTTGAGGTAAAATTGAAAAGTTCCATTGAAATATCTCTTTGAATGTTTTTTTCGAAGGTTTGAAAATTGTATCTTTTATATCTGTGATTATAGCTTCGGAATATTTTTTTTTCCATGTGATAAATGAGGCTCTCGAATAATTTTCAGATGATATAAATAAACAACTTGACGGAAAACTCCATTTTTCGTCATAATTAATAAATGAATACTTATTTTTGACTATGCATATGATAATATTTTTTTATAAGAATCGAAAAACTGACGAGAAAATAAAATTGAACAGAAATTATTGCAAGAGGTAAAAAAAGTCACTCCTGAGCCTTGTTACGTATGAAACTTTTTCATTACAAATTTAAGTTCAGTATCCCATGGAGAGAACTTTTTCCTTGAAAATATGCAAAGAATATCCCCTCTTTGTGGATTGAATTAAGCCACTCCCACCGATAAGAGAGAGACAACACTACCTTATTCCAATCGAACATTTATTCAGTCGGTCACGCTATAGCTAAATCTCTCAGACATACAACTGTTGAACCGGACGAAAAAATTCTCTGCCGGATAATTCGATATCGTATGTTTCCTATGTGAATTTCGTTAAACCTATACAGGGTGTCCCAAAATTCGACGTCAACCCGGAACCGGGTGAAAAGGCAAGTAATGGTGGTTGTCAGAAAATTATAAAAAAAATCTTAGTTGCGTGATTTTAAAATTAAGGGCATTTAAAAAAACCCGAAAAATTCCACACCCTGTGACAGTCTTTTCGCTCCTGTTGCCACAAATAGCAACTTTTTCCAACTTTTTTTTGCTGTGTAACCTTGAATAATGCTTGTCTAAACTGTAATCAAAATTTCCATACCAGCTGCTCTAGGTTTCATAAAAATAGAGCTTGCTTCTCAGAAAAAAATCAAAATAAACAATTGCCTAGTTTCAACTGACTGTATTGAAAAAAATGTACTACGCAAGTTGGCATGTTTTGTCAAAAGTTGGGCGCAGTAGGGATTACAAAATGGTATAATACTTGTTAAACTGTAGCTGCCGTAGTTCAAATTATTTTCGATTGCCTTTGAATTCACTTATTCTTAAACTGCTTCCCAGTAAAAAAAGTCCAATGGTTTCAAGTCCGGTGAACGGGCCGGCCACCAGATTGGACCAGAACGTCCGATCCATCTTCGGGAAAAAATTTTACCAGAAAAAAAATTTCAGAGGACTTTCTCCGGAAAAATTTTTTCTGGAAAATTATTTTCTCTGAAAATTTTTTTCTGGTAACATTTTTTCCCGGAAGATGGATCGGACGTTCTGGTCCAATCTGGTGGCCGGCCCGTTCACCGGACTTGAAATCATTGGACTTTTTTACTGAGAAGCAGTTTAAGAAAAAGTGTATTCAATGGCAATCGAAAATAAATTTGAACTACGACAGCTACAGTTTAACAAGTAGGAATAACATTTTGGAATCCTTACTAAATGCGCCAACTTTTGACAAAACATACCAAACTTGCGTAGTACATTTTTTTCAATACAGTCAGTTGAAACTAGGCAATTCTTTATTTTGAATTTTTTTCTGAGAAGCAAGCCCTATTTTTATGAAACCTAGAGCAGCTGGTACCGAAATTTGATTACAGTTTAGACAAGCATTATTCAAGGTTACACAGCAAAAAAAAGTTGGAAAAAGTGGATATTTGTGGCAACAGGAGCGAAAAGACTGTCACAGGGTGTGGAATTTCACTTGATTTTTTAAATGCCCATTATTTTAAAATTATGCAATTGAGATTTTTCTTATATTTTTCTGACAACCATCACTACTTGCCTTTTCACCCGGTTCCGGGTTGACGTCGAGTTTTGGGACACCCTGTATAAGTAACTGTTATACTCGAATCATCTGAAATATTTATCTCGAAAAAAGTTTTTCGTTGGAACTTCTCTTTATCAGGTTTAGGTTAAAACTGGAATTCACATTTGAAAAAATAAACCAAAAAAGAAGAAATGAAAGTAAGTACCTATTAACTAAAATTGAAATCACCTTTGTGCCACACTATACAGTTAATTTGGATGAGAAATAACTTTTATCATAAAAAAATTCCTTCGACTGCTTCTTAGCTAGGGGTTTCATAAAACCAGTTTTTGTTCTTCAAGTGTTGATAATTCGGAACCCTTTTGTTCTTCCAGCAATTCTACAAACCCCTCAAGAATGGGATAACAATCTCTCATAGTTTTGAACTGTAACATTTCATCTCAAAATAATTTATTAGCAACGATCGTATAATAATAGCTATTATTCACGAGGTAAAATTTAGGCCACGACTCTTAGGCGAGTGGCCAAATCACCGAGTGAATAACAGCCATTATACGCGATTAGCAAACTATACTTTATTAACGACTACTGAATATATTTCTTTAAGATTTTAACATTTTGCGACCGCGACAAGACCCGTCTATGACAAGCTTGGAAAAAGTCAAGTGGACACATGAAAAATTTTTGAAGAACTGGTCATTGTATATTTCGCAATAAAAATGCTCTAATTGATATAATAAAAGTTGATTTGGCCCACAATTGACAAGGTATACCCATATTTGTTAGTTGGAGTACTTTAGAATACTGAAGAAATACAAATTTAAGGAATATTATAACAAAGCTTAATCTATGAATCATCTGACAGCAGTTATTATATCTCATTATTCTTTTGTGATTATTGGATATTTTTATGGCCGAAAACAGAGACGCACAATGGAAGAATTTTTCAAAAGTCGTAGATAAACCTCATTTACTTTTTCAATCAAAATATATAACTCATGATGTGAGTAGGTAATTTATGTTTCATGTAATGTATAACTTACAATCTAATTTTTGTAAGTCAGCGATATCCTCAACGACTTTTTGAGGGCATCCAGGTGGTTTCTGATCTCTGATTTCATTCTATTAGTCCATGAACCCCGAAAATAAAGTAAAAATGAAGCCGTTATTCACTGTTTCCAATTTCACGGCAATCTTGATAAAATTCTTCCCATAATTCCGCCCACATGACATCACGACTGAAAAATTCATAGGTCGGAAGAAAAACATCCACCAGAAAATGAATATTTTAATTTTTCATCCCCTTTACTGCGGGTCAATTACCGGCATAATGAGAAAGTGAAATATAATAGGTTCACTTTTTGCCTCCCTAATTGACGCAATAAAGGTGGCAGTTCTTTCTAACCCCTTATACAGCAAAGGTTGAATTACACTAAGTGGAAGAAGATTTATAGATTCTCAAGTTGTCGGATGTTAATGAAAACAAATTTCTCGCCGGCTACTACGCCAAAAATACGCCGTTCTTCATATCAAATTCGGGAGAGATATATTTTAGTTAGTTTCCTAATTTGTTCATTAGGTCAGCAGTTTTTCGGCGGATGCTCACGGCTTTTCACTTCCGGTACTCTCCAATTTTCCCTCCTGGATATCATTTAGATGATTATCGATAGGGAGAATGCTGTTACGGTAATTGAGATACCTACCGTTTTCATTCTCCGTAATTTTTAGGACGGCTGAGGAGGAAGATATTTGAAATGAAATAAATTAATAGGAACGATGCTTTTGATGGTATAGAGGCTACTTTTGGCAGCGGCCTCTTTTTACTTTCCTCTTCATTTCGGTTTACTGCTGAATTGATTGAAATTCGGATGCATTTATTTGATGAAAAATACAGCAGGTTCCAAAGTTTTCACCGGGAAATCTGATGTTACTTTTCCAATGGGAAATATTTGATGATTTTCTCGCACAGTTCAATTTTTCGTTTGGTTTGAGGTGAAGAATCATAAAGTCTAGCGATGAAGGAATACCCCAAATTGAGAATTTATTTTATATTTATTTACAATAAAACTGCAGGAGGCATTAGTCTTCTCCTAGGACCTCAAAATTGAAAAACGAGCAACAATCAAGTGGCTAATTGAAAAAATGAAGCAGTAATTTGTATACATGTATTATTCATTATTTTCTCTGAACCACTGACTTTACATGGAAAGTAATGGAATATGCTTATGACCTTTGTTTTTGCATTGAAAAGTGTTATTTGGCCAAACAGTTTTCTGTGCCATTATATCGACAGATCTTGAATAAAAAACTGACTGGCGAGCATATAATGAAACCATAAAAATTGTATATGAATCAGTACACTGTAAAAATTATTTACAGTTAGAATAAATGGTTATTTTGAGCCAGTGAGAATCATAGTGAATTTACAATCACACTGTTAAATTACACACGAATTTATGATTTTACAAAACAGAATGTAATCCCACAAATTTTTGTATTTATATGACAATAGGTTATGTAATATTACATAAACTTCCGTACATTCACAAACAACAGCAGTAATTCAATGGAAGTTTACAATATGATTCTTGTGAATTTCCATTCAGATATGTAAAATAATCGATCCACTCAAAAAATCGATGAAGTTTGTTAATTCATAAATATGTTATTTGAAGTCCGATTCGATTGAATTTTTATTTCCAGCTAGATATGTTCATCCTTTATCACACATCAGTTTTGAATTTCAAGGAAACTTGGCCTTCGTCATTTCATACAGGGTGAAACAACATCTCTTTTTTAAACCTAACTTTAGAACCAATCCTGGTATGTTTCAATTGTTCCACCATGTGATTTCTTATTCCATCATGAAGACACATTTTCTCTTGATAGTTTGATTCTTCATTTATAACAACAGTTTAATTTCTGTTAAAGATACAGGGTTTTCAGTTAAACATTAAACTCCACAATTTCGCTATGGCTATGAATGTACTTTCACAGATTCCACCTTGAATTCCAACGTTATGTAAATAAACTAAAAACTAAGTGAAAATAATGAATGAAAATTCATGCGTTTAACAGTTAACGCAGGCATAATATAAATAATGAAAGCGGAGAATAATAGTAATCGATATAAAATCAACCAATATTAAACCCACACTTCGGAACTAATCCCGTCAACGAGCAAAGAACACTATGCATGTTCTTTGCTCGTTGACGGGATTAGTTCCGAAGTGTGGGTTTAATATTGGTTGATTTTATATCGATTACTATTATTCTCCGCTTTCATTATCTAAGTGAAAATATTCGCAGGGGATACTCTGGCCAGCACATTTATATATGTTGCGACAGCCAGGGAACTCTGAAATCTCTATCCGATGTTAGAGTTGATTCTTCTTGTGGTAGAAGAATGCAGGAAAGCTCTGCGTGGGCTGGGCTCTGATAACTTTTGAAAGTAATCTGGTGTCCGGCTCATGCGGATATACCTGGTAACGTCAAGGCAGATGAACGGCTAGGCGGGAGCCAGATTAGCATTTGTTGGTCCGGAGCCTTCGCTGCCAATCTGTCGCACATCTGTCAGAAGTTTCTTCAGGAACTGGCTGAACAGGGAATTTCCTCGGAATGGATGGAGGGCGGTGGTGGGTGGGCTGAGGTGGTCGAGGATTCTCATTGGGAGACCGTCCTCGCGATCTGAGGTCAATAGGCTTCTGTTGCTGCAGAGGAAACAACTCGGTCTGGTGACTGGTGCATTGACTGGTCACCTGTTTAACAAGCATTTGAAGAGAATGGGATTGACGAACTGCTCCCTATGCCGGTGGTGCAGGAGTACTGATGAAACGGTTGAGCATATTTGTTCAACTGTGGAAACCTTACTGAGTTAAGGTCAACACACCTAGGAAATCCAAACACTTCTATTCCTATGGTGAGAGGGACCACTCCTGGCAGGCTCGCGACATTTCTGTCTTCGTGTCTGAGGAGCTGAGTCTCTATAGAATGATGCGGGTGAACAATGGGCCACTAGGCCTCAGTTCTGCCGGTAAGGCACCGCGCACAGAGAAGAAGAAGAAGAAGAAGAAGAGTGAAAATATAAAACAAAAGAAGAATAAGCGTTCCGTATGCAATGTTTATTGGAGACGATTTCGTGCTTATGCTTTATAATGCCCTACCGCATCCACCGCATGCGGCCAGGATTGCAATGGAGTATTAGCAGAGGTTGATATTCAATAATTCAACTGGTCTGCTCTAAACCCAGATTTGAAGCCAATTGGACATGTTAGGATGCTCTAGGGAGGAAAATTCTATCTGGAGTATCAACTCCTGAAAATTTGCAGCAGCTCAGTGATGCTCTAATTAGTCTAATTGATTCAAAACCTTAATGAGGACATGCCGAGACGAATTGCACTTGTTATCCGCATCTGGGCGGAGAACACATTATGTTTTTCTCTTAGTTTTCAGTACATTTTCATAAGGTCAGAGTTTTGTATTGAATTTGTTGAAGTATTGTTGTATAGCCTTAGCGAAATTTTATGTTCTACCGAAAACCCTGTATCTTCAACAAAAATTGATCTATTGTTATAAATTAAAGATCAATATTTTATTTATTAGTCAATAGAAGATAAGTCTTGATGATGGAGTAAGAAATTACACGGTGGAAGAACTGAAACAGTGTAAGTAGTACTTAAGTTAGGGTAAAAAAAAGGTTTTCAACCTGTATAAATTGACATATCTACGCCAAGTTTTTATGAAATTCAAAACTGGTGCTTGATTGAGGATGAACATACCTACAATTGAAAACAAATTCAACCGAATCTGACTTGAAATAACATATTTATGAATCAACAAACTTTATGGATTTTTCGAGCGGATCGATTATTTTGCCATGAGTGTATTTTTTTTGAAACTCGTTTTTTTGTAACAGAAAATCAAGAAACTGTAAATTTTCGACAACAAAACGTATTCCACTCCTTTCACATAGCTGTTATGTTACGCCAACATTCATAGCAGTTCCACTAAAAGTATTAAGAAATAATGAAACTCAAGTTCCACAAATATGTTTACTTCGAAGTTATATTCGTTTCTTCATATACTTCACTCTCTTTGTTCGTCATCCAGAGAAGTTTTCATCCAACTCTCCATCTCCCTTCGATTTTACGAAGCAACAGTCCCAGACGAAATGTTTTAATGTATCCAGTGGCGCCTGCACCCTCTTCTGGACACTGTCAGCTGTTTATTTCAGGAAATGAAAAACGCGCTAATATTTGTTTTGCTCTATCCCGTCGATTTGATAAGTTTCTTATTGTTGTTCGTCTGATGTTCGCTTCACTCCATGTTTTATAGAGCTGTTTGTTTTATTGCTGCCAGAAAGGACATTTTATTGTTCTTGAAGAGACCAGTGGAGAAATTATATCTTGGGTGTTGAAGATGAGTCGAGTAATAGTTATTTGAAATAAAAAGAAACATCGAAGGAAATGTATTTCCCGGAATGTTTCTTGATGTAATAGTCTACCGAGTAGTTTCAGATCAGTGCCGACTCAAAATTCGAAGCTTTCAGAAACTATGGAGATTTTATAATTCATGAATTAAATTACTCCTGTTTCTATTATTATTTTGTGGTTGTTCTGCACAGTGACTCGGCTGTAGTGGTACAATTCTTCAATGAGTATTTTAACGGTCTACTGTAGATTTCTCATGAAAACATAACATTTTACATTTGAAATCATTTTATCGATTGAAACATATTCTGGGAGGATTCTGCATTTCTAAATAAACTTCTAGGTTTTCACTCCCAGTCTCTGAAACAAAAATAATTTAAATTTTTTTTTATTTAAGATGAAGTGCTCCTGCGAAAATTTTGGCACTTATTTGTCAGGAGCAAATTGGTTTTGAAAAAAATGTTGTATAACAATAAAACTGAAAAAGAAAATTAATGAAAAGAATAATGTAACGTTTTGGTGTCTATATCAGACACCTTCTTAAGACAAACTTGTAAAAAATCTTCGGAATAGTGTGCTTTTTCATTTGCTGTCTAATTGACATTATAACTTTCATTAAAATTTCGCGATGACAAATTATAAACTGTTTCGTTGATGAAGTTATTACTGATTTCCGTAATGTTTGTACTTTGTTGTTCTTCTTTCATTAACGCATTGAATTTGTTAAAATTAGATCGTTTGCTTTTTTGGTATTCATTGGGATAGGAAATACGCAATGGAAAATATGTTTACTGTCTTCCTTGGATATGTCTTGATGTAATTTCACCTTATTATATCTAAGATAACTAATTCGTTCTCTTACCAGAACTTGTCTTTTATTTTTTGACAGCCATAGCTATCAAATAAAAGTTTAATTCTCAGGAATTTCGGAATCACTTTGTTATCTCTACATTTGCACATGAAGGTGAGCCTATCTTTTGTGTTACATTACCCTTTTCATTTATTTTCTTTTTTAGTTTTATTGTTAGGCAACAATTTTTTCAAAACCAATGTGTGAAATTGTGGGCTGAAACCTTCATACAAATTCAAATATCTCCGCCACTTTCACACTTGATAAATCTGAGTGAACTGCAAGAAAGTGGCTATTATAAGTGACAATGTGTGTACAAAACATAATTTGGTTATTCGAGCGGTACCTGAGATATAAGAAAAAACTGAAATAAATATAAATTCTCTGAAACAAAGAACCGAAAAAAGATGAAAACGTTATTTTCTCATAAGAAATTCGTAGTAGGCAGTTAATACACTTATTCAGGAACACGCTGTACAGACTATCTAGAAGGATAATCAAATAGAGAAATATTTTGGCCAGACTGGAGACTCTAACTTGATGGCGCTTCTGTTGGCGTAAACCAGTTTCGACAGCGTACTCAGTGGCAGAACAAATTCAATGTTCATATAGTCCGTTCACAAAAGGTTGAGCCGTCGGTTGGCCATGACAATTTCGCATATTCCACTGTGTATATTAAAATTTTAGGTTATGTTGTTTATTTTCTTGTCAGATTGATACGCAATGTTGTCAATATAACATAGAGTACTCTGATAACTCGGAAGCTCGTCGGGCGAGGCCGGGTACATTCGGCAACGTTGACTTTGTTCATCGTTATGGCAGCAAATACTGCCAATCTCAGATAAATAAATAAACGCCTATTTTGCGCTCAACAATATGTGAACGGAGTATAGATGGTGCAATTAATAGGACATTTGATATTATTCGGTAGAAGCAAACCCCATTATAGAATCCGAAATGGTCTCAGTTTTCCAAAATCCCATTATAATAGATCCAGATCCATCTACGTCAATCAGTTTCCTCTCCTTCAAGGAGCAAATCATCATTTGTCTTGCTGACCTGTTGACCGTCCAATGAAGATCTGGATTTCTCCCCAATCCAGTCAAGAGACAGTGACTGATGCGATAATCGGCGATGCCTTGATTAAAAGGGAATGTCACCTCTTCGACTGCTCCAACGGGAGAATGCGTCTCGGCTTCCGGTCCTAGCAGTATTTAATACGTCATTAATCAACGATAACTTGATTAATGTGTCCCATATAAGCCCTCTCATTTTCCGCACCCCTATAAGGTGGAATTAATTTTTTCGCTTGTTGCTTTGAAAGTGAGATTTATTAATAGGCAACGGTGTGATGGTTAAGCTGAAGAATTTTGTCATTAGAGACGTGTAATGCTTAGTTTCTATCAGGGAATATTAGAATTCTTAATTGTGTTTGGTTCTAACAAGATTTATTACTTTTTTTGGGGGGGCTAGATATTAGTTTTCACAGTGTTGCTCCTTGGAAGAATGTAGAAACATATCAACGTTCTGGATATAAATTGTGCATAGAATTACAATTGATTTTCAAGGACGCGCTGACGTTGGGTCAGAAATTTGTGAGCATTTGTTTGTTTCGATCCTAGCAGTATATAATACGTCATAAATCAACGATAACTTGATTAATGTGTCCCATATAAGCCCTCTCATTTTTTGCACTCCTATAAGGTGAAATAAATTTTTTCGCTTGTTTTTTTGAAATGCCGTGGTGTGAGATTTATTAATAGGCTCCGGTGTAATGGTTGAGCTTAAGAATTTTGTACATACATGTATTTTAATGATCGCTGAGTTTCTATCGGGTAATATTAAAATTCTTAATTGTGTTTGGTTCGAACAGGATTTATTATTTTTTGGGAGGGGCTAGATATTAGTTTTCACAGTGTTCCTGCTTGAAAGGAAGCAGAAAGAGGTCAGCGTTTTACGTATAAATGTTCATAGAAGAATCATTTAATCATTCTTGAAAAACTCCGACGTCAGAATTCTAAAAACTATTAATTTGATTAAATTCATTGACGAACACAACCTAAAGGAACGAGTTCAGAAGTTGATATTTTCGAATAGAAAACAAGATTTGTTCTGCGAACTGAATTTATAAATGTAACCATAAACTCTCAGGACATTTAAATTTAAATGGAAGTAATACAAGCCAGCTACAGCTTCAAACTAATCTAACTGTCAACTAGAAAAATATCAAATTTAGGCTGAATTTTGATTTTGTTTTCTATAATACTGAAAATTGAAGGGAAATAAGAATATAATTTTGAATTCATCTATCGTGTTTCTTTGATGTGCACTTCAGAGGCAAATTATAGATCAACAATTATCATAATGATACATATGGTCAGAAACATATCAACGTTCTGGAAATAAATTGTGCATATGAATGCATTGTATAAATTTCGGAAAAGTGCTGACATTGAGTCAGAAATTTAAGAGCACTTGTTTTTTTTGAAGGAAATGATTTTATTATTCTAAAAACTATTAATTTAATTCAATCAATTCAATAGTCCAACTTACCAATTCCATCCTACGACCTACCTTAAAGATTTCATTTCAGAAATTGATATTTTCAGGGAAGGTTCAAGATTTGAAAGAAATGAAACGGAAAACTCTTGAAAAATTAAAATTTTAAAGAAAGTCATATAGCTTCGACTTCCCAAAAACATTTTTTTGACTTTAATCTCAAAAAATATAGCAGTATTTGATACGTCATTAATCAACGATAACTTGATTAATGCGTCCCATATAAGCCGTCTCATTTTCCGCACCCCTATAAGGTGAAAGGTGAAATTAATTTTTTCGCTTGTTGCTTTGAAATGCCGTGGTGTGAGATTTATTAATAGGCAACGGTGCAATGGTTGAGCTGAAGAATTTTGTACTTTAGAGACGTGATATTTTAATGATCGTGTAATGCTGAGTTTCTATCGGGGAAAATTAGAATTCTTAATTGTGTTTGGTTCGAACAGGATTTATTAGTTTTTGAACCATAAAGATTTCAATGCTTTTGGTATGACATGGTAGCACGATCAAAAAAATCTGGAAGAGCCCTGACGTTGGATCAGAATAATTTGCGCCCTTGTTTGTTTTGGAGAAATGATCTATTATGTTCGAATATTCTAAAAACTTTTGATCAAATTCAATTCATTCATGATTTTGACTTTGCTATTCCAGCTTACGATCTACCGTGAACATAACTTGAAGAAACAACATCAAAAGTTGAGATTTTCAAGACAGCTTCAAGAGTTGATTTGGAAACTGTAATCATAAATGAATAAATAATTTCATAAAATTAAACCAAAAACTCTCAAGACATAAAAATTTCAAAGAAAGCCGTACAAACGTGCCATAGTTTTGATTGCTTGAAAATTTTGTTGACTTGACAGAATATTGTAATTTGAAGCAATTGAAGTATCATCTAGAAAGATATCGAGTTAATTGTAATTCATGCAAATCTGAAGAATTTCCTAGAATTATTGGTATAATTTTGGATGTACTCGTATCAATTCGGTTCTTTCTCATGTGTATCATGCATCACATTATAGATCAGCAATTATAAGAATGATGTATTTGCTAGATCACTGAAGTTATCATTTCGTTGAAAACAAAAAGAGGAGAGCCCTGACGTGAACTCAGAAGCTTTAGTGCACTGGAAAAACGATAATTGAAATTTTAGTATCCTGAGCGCTTTTAGTTTCATTCTATTCATTCATGAATTCAACATTTCCTTCTTCAAATTTCACCCCCTATAAATTTCGAGTTATGAAGTCCTTTGTTCCAGAAGTTATGATGTTTGTCTAGGGTGCAAAAATCAAATCCGAAAAAGAAATTTAAAAAATTCAATGCCACACCGAGCTCAGTATAAAAATCAAGCCCTGTAAACATGGCACAGACAAAAAATATTCGAAAAATAAGAAGTTTGGATACATTTCTCCCTTTAAAAACATCAAATATCGATTCGATGATTTGTGTTTTCGTAGTAAATGATAAAGATCCTCAAATGTCAATAACCTCCGAAACTGCTTGACCGAACCCGAATCTACCCTCAAAATTTCAAGGCCTAAGTTCATTCGTTCGAGAGCTATCGTGCACAAGGTCAGACAGAATCATTTTTGATCACGGATCTTCATCTTTGAAAATAACAGACATTCAACAACACAATAGCACGCTGTTCCTCTGGGAAAAAACACGCAAAAATCATTGTACCGGGTTTTTCACTATAATTTGACCCCCCCTTTATTTTTGTTAGTAAAGGAGATACAAAAAAATGTTTCGTATGAAAGTTTTACGAAACTAACTGAGGTTTTTTGATATGAGTCCAGAAACTGAAATATATACAGGGTGGTCACCATATTTTTGGCAACTTCATTTTTTCAAATGGAACACCCTGTATATTTTTCCATGTTTGGCTAGCTCTTTTTCCTCTGATTTCAAATATGTAACATATGTTGGTCTATCTCTTTTATTCTGAGAACCACAGAGTTTCAAATTTTAAGAACTACCTGCCAAGATCTGTAATCATTTTACAAGTGGCAGAGTGCGTTTACTGAAAATGCTCATTTTTGGAGTTATAATAACGTCAATGGGAAGATATACTGGGTGAACAACATTAAATGCAACTATATTTTTTCAAATGGAACACTGTCTCTTCAATTTTCAGAGTTTTGAAATGATGACACCGAATAAAAAAATATGTGAAATACCTACGAAATTCTTTATATACAAACAATCTACTTAAAAGTTTCATTTTAGAATGAATACTTAACAATTACTTAACCAATGAAAAATAATAAACTATGGTAGTATGGTAAAAATAACATCCACTAAAGAAATTGCTCAAAATGACCACTTTCATTCAATACACATAGTTCATATATTTGTCTCAAGTTGTTTATACTATTTTTGATAGCATTATTATGGCTCTGATTCAAGTTAGAAATTAAAGCTTCAAAATTTGTTTCTAATCACTACAATATTATTATTATTCTTTGTGCGTTGACGGAATTAGTTCCGAATTATGGGTTTAATATTGGTTGATTTTATATCATTAATATTATTCTCCGCTTTCATTGATTGTCATTATTGCTGAAGTAAATTTTTCCTTCAGGAACGGCTATAAAAATGTGTCCAACGGTGTTAAATCGGGACTATTTGGGGGCCATAAAATGGGTGCGCCATTACCAATCAAAAGATTAAATCGGCCACTTGAATATTCACGAACTTCCAAAACGTTATGCCAGATGGTTATTGAAATTTGAAACTCTGTGGTGCCCAGAATAAGAAAGATAGACCAACATATGTTACATATTCGAAATCAGGTGAAAAAGAGCTAACCAAATATGAAAAAATATATAGGGTGTTCCATTTGAAAAATGAAGATGCCATCAATATATTGGCCACCCTGTATAAATTTCAGTTTCTGGACTACTATCCAAAAACCTCAGTTGATTTCGTGGAACTTTTGTATGAAACATTTTTTCGTATCTCTTTCAGTAACAAAGTTAAAAGGGGGGTCAAATTATAGTGAAAAACCCGGTACCTACTAATTTAAAAAAAATACACTGATGATTTTATTGATAAATGAGTCCAAACTGGCCTAACTCATTTCTTCCAAAGAAAAGGTTTCAATGTTTTCCATTGCCATGTCGCGACTAGGACAAAAGTTTCTTTTTAACTCCAGTAAAACTTGTCCTATGGGCTTTCCAGCAGATTATCCCCTCACCGTATAACATCTCTTCCTATATATTAGTTTCACCGCTGCATCACTAACTTTCGAAATATAATTATTTGAAAGTTTATATAAGATGTGGTTTCTCGATACAACCCTCCAAAGACGTTAATGATACTGAAGAAAAGCACTCAACTGGCTGTTTTCCTTTATGAGAATATTATGTGGCACGAGATATAACGTTATTGTCTGATAATAGAATTCGATGAACTTTAAAGGGGATAATGCTCGTACTTACGAAGAGCTCAAGATCCTCCTTTGATCTGGATTAAGGCAATTACGGTTAATATCCGGTTCTCCTCTGTATCTGCTATGTTTCATAATTTATGTTTTATTATAGCTATTTTGTTATGAGTGAAAACTGATACTCCTTAAGGTTGACGCTCACTTGGACGAGACGAGACGAGACTAAGCGACGCGTTAGTTCGCCTGGGACCGCGCACTTGGACGAAGCGATGCGACGATCAGCCATCGGAAGAAATTCTCCCTATTTTTGGGCCGCAATGAATTTTTATTACCCATGCTGCATGCTGACTACCCGAATGAACAAGGGTAGAGCTATTGTTCGATTCGTGTTTTTGGTCATAATCTTGTTGTGAGTGTATATATGTATCCGGAAAAAAAGTACTCACTTTTCTGCCGGATTAATTTCGTGAAAAGTTATATTTCTTTCCATCGTCATTTTTCTAGTCACAGAAAAAAATTATGTATTATACAAGGGAAAAAAGTACTTGATTTTAGATCGAGGTTATGTTGTCTTCCAACGAGAAGCGGAGGGTGACAAAAACCGAGAGTTATTTTTTTTAAAACTATATATAAAATCATTGATACGAAATGTTTATTTTCTCTTTAACCGATTGAAGAAATTAAGTATTAATCTAATTCCTTCATTCTGGTGATTTCAGAAAAAAAATACTTTTCCTACGACAATATCGAAAAATTTCCGGTAATAAATTCTGGGAAGTTGCATTTTTTATTACCTTGCTGCATACCGCTACCTGTATAAGCTTCAAATCAGAGATATATATTCAATTTATTCTGAATATACTTTTGCCGGGGCGGTAAAATCTTTGGCGCTGTCCCTGGTTATTTTGGGTATGGTCAGCCACAAAGCCGTAGCTAGAAAAAAATTTGGGGGGGTCCACCGAATGACAGAATGACAATTTTTCTAGTCCTGTACTTCAGAAAAATTTCGGGTCCAATGGGGTCCGGACCCCCCCCTCGCTACGGCCTTGGTCAGCCATGAAACATTTGTAAGAATCGTGTTTTTTGGTCATGATTATGTTTAATTGGGAATTTTCCAATGAAATCCTCGTAGTTCTTTATCCAGGAATACAATTAAATATAAATAATTGATACGAAATGCTTATTTTTTCTTTAACCGATTAAAAAAAACAAAGCAAGTAGTAATCGAAAGTTCAATGTTTGCATATCATATATCCCCCAAAGGAATTATTCCACAGTTTTCCAATTCTATCAGATATTTTAATTTCTTCGGAAGAAGGGTTCCTCAATATTTTGTTGTATTTACATAATAAAATACCTATCCTTCAAACGATTTGAATTCACATTCACAGTTATACAAAATACATGAATGTTGTTCGTTTTGTATATAAATTTCGTTTTTCCAGATCTCAATCGAGAAAATTCTAACCAACACTCTCATGAGCCATTTAAAACAAACTCATTTCACACAAATTCAAAAATAACTGTGTATTTCCCCATTGACAAAATTCGAGTACAAAATTGGAAATACAAAGCGCCGAACTTCCCGGCCGTCGGATACCTACTTGCCGCCTCGAGAAATTTCGCTCACATGCCCCAAAGATCTTCCTGGCGACCAACGACTCGCCGCCTCGCTGATCCTCGCTTCGCGTCTCCTAGGTGCGTGTCTACCCATTTATTTCAATGCAAAAGATCTCAGCGGAAAACGACGCGTTCCTTCCGACCGCTTCGCTTCGTCCAAGTGCGCGTCTAATCTGCCTCGCGCCTAACGATTCTGATCTTCGCTTCGCGCCTCCCAAGTGAGCGTCTATCCATTTGATTCAGTGCAAATCGTGCCTGCGGAAAACTTAGTCTCGTCTCGTCTCGTCTCGTCCAAGTGAGCGTCAACCTTTACTGGGTCCAACTCAATAGTTCTGAGGAAGGAACAGCCCTTCGAAGTCATTTCTTGAGGACCTATTAACGGGTCGTCTCAACCAGTACCATAAAAAGAAAGTAGCATTCCTCAAACTTAAAGGTGGAAAGGCCTTTGAGAGTACCCCGTTTACAATGGGTAGAACACCAGGAAGACTAACTTTTACTACTGAGCAATGGCGCAACGCACTTTTTTCGAACGAGTGATGATTCGGTTTACAAAGTGAATGTCGACCAGAAAGAGTTTGAGGAAGTGTAGGTAGACTAGTTATAGTTAAAGTTTAAAAAAGGGTTACAGTACCATAAAAAGAAAGTAGCATTCCTCAAACTTAAAGGTGGAAAGGCCTTTGAGAGTACCCCGTTTACAATGGGTAGAACACCAGGAAGACTAACTTTTACTACTGAGCAATGGCGCAACGCACTTTTTTCGAACGAGTGATGATTCGGTTTACAAAGTGAATGTCGACAAGAAAGAGTTTGAGGAAGTGTAGGTAGACTAGTTATAGTAAAAGTTTAAAAAGGGGTTACAGTTCACTCTGACCTCTAGGTCTATTTTGCCCCCTAACAGAGCTGTTCTGACCACACTCTTCACAGCTCTCCTTCCAGTTCCAGAGATCTGATGACAGCCAATATCTGTGTGAATGATCCATCCCTGGGAGATTCCGCTAGAGTTTTTCCCCCTTGGCTTTCTCCTTCTCCAGAAACTCCTTCTTGACGGTACATTTACCTATACTACAGAAGGGTTCTGGGCCAATGAGTGGCATTCGTGTGTACTCTTTGGCAAGTGTATTGGCCTCTCCGTTTCCTTTGACTTCTGAATGGCCGGGAACCCAGGTTGAAAAGACCTTATTTTTCTTGCCTAACTCATTGAGTTTGTTCCGGCACTCCCAGATCATCTTTGAGTCGATGATGTAGGAGCTCAGTGCTTTAATAGCAGCTTGACTATCTGAGTGTATTGCTATATCGCACTTCTGGTGGTTTCCTTCCAGATTTATATCTAGACATCTTTCAATAGCTAAGATTTCCGCTTGAAAGACGCTCATACAGGATCCTAGCGACAGTGCACACTTGGTACTTGGCCCGTATATCCCAGCGCCAGCTCCTGTAGAGGTTTTAGAACCATTTTACGGTATTTTCTCTGAGGTTATAGACTGTGTATTTCCGTTCCTATTCCTCTCATTTACTAAGCAATGTCCTGAAGTTTTTCTCAGTGCTTACTTTCTTAATCATTACATCACTAGGGAGGTTCGCAGATGAGATGTAGGTAGACTAAACCGAATAATTTTGTCTGGAACGTTGTAGTCTTTCAAGGCGAATTAATATTGTACTGAAATCACGATCGCGCACTTTTGAATTACAAATGGTTTTTAGGTAGAGAGAGTTTGCCAACTTAACAACTGTTATCAAATCCTGGGTACCTATACAAAATGCAGAACGAATCTTGTGGAATAGACTGGTCAATTACCATTCGGGCATCAAATTTTTTCTGTGAAAAGAATCAAAAAAACACAATGCAAAGTAATATTTTTCAACAAAAATTCAAGAAAGCCCTGAGCAGGTGCTTTCGAGCGCTCGTTCATTGGTGGAGCAATGAAGCTATTACCTCAAAATTTTGTATAGGACTTGAAAGTGTTACTAAATATATAAATGCAAAATATCAGCATCTCTCAAACTTTTCTGGAAATTGGTTGAAAACTGAAATATGGGAAAACTTGACAATTGAAAAAATTGAATCTATGGTTCTGATGATGGCATTCTCTTGAAATTTTGCATGAAAATTCAGTGTATCAATCTTCATACACAATGAATTTCACTCGAATCGGATATCTTGTTATGGGAATATAGATTTTTGTTTTCAGTATTCCAATGTTTCAGATGATGCGATCTTCTTGGAATTTTGCATGAACATTCAGTATATCAATCTTCATCCACAAAATATTATGGAAATATGTTCCTTCTTCTCAATATCTCATATGAATTTCTTATGGTTCTGTTAATACTATGGCCACAAAATTTTGCATGAGGCTTATTATTGGCATCTTGCATTTGGCCGCGTTTTATTTCGATTGATTTTGTTTTGTCTGAGGAACCAAATTTTTGAATGGTCGTATTTAATGGAACACCCTGTACGATTTGGATGGTTAACGAACTTAACCGAGACATTTGGAAACCGAACTGAAAATTTCAATAATTGAATTATAACACGAATTCATCATCAGGGAGTCAAACCCTATCGTTCAAAAAGCATACGTGCAGTTAGATAACCCTCCGGAATTAGAGAAGTGTTCATTTACCGTCGATATGCAGAATTTCAGATTCACATTTATTCGGCAATTTAAAAATAATCTTTCTCTCGAAATTTTGAATGTTCGGTAATGTTAACAATTTCAAACTTTTTTGAAACAATTCTAATCACATGTACTGAAAAATCATTTCATTCAGATTCAACTCGAATTACATATTCCTTTCACACAATTTTTCCAATCTCGAAATTGTTTGCTATATGATTTGATGCTAATTTGTTCTTCTGAAGCAACTTAAATATGAATGCATATTTTTGTCTTGAATTCATAAGATCATTTCTGCAATTAAAATATCCAAAATTGGTTTTCTACTAAATTGATGGCGACACTATAAAAAATTTAATCAAAGGTCCTTGTCAATTATCGTATTCCGATGATGTCGATATAACTGCTTTCGTTTTTTACATTCCAACAACAACATCAAATTTACATAAACTATTTTAGTTCACTCCCTGAAAAGAGATTTCCTTTCCGAAGTGGCTGAAACCAATATGAAGAAAGTAGGGGAATTTCTTTTTAATCAAGCAACCGACGATGATCGCATCTGTCACTGTCAAGGGGTCTGATTGGTAAGGAATCCTTATCAGTGGCTCGGTTCATTGGACAGGTCACTTGATGCGATGGCCTGAGAGATTAAAGGCCATCTATAAATCTATTTGAAATGCAGAGGAAAATCAGGATTACATTTGTAACGAAAAAATTCAAAACTTCAAAGTTCAGACAGTGCAGAAAGACACTTCAATAAGAAATTTTCATTTGAGGAATTGACATGAAGGAATATAAACTTTAGATGTCGTTTCTCTATTTTCAGGTAGGATAATCTGAAATAATATACATTAGTAGAATTCAACCTGAAATAAAACCTGAACTCAGCACATTATGGTTCATTCTGTGAAGTCCTAAACTGAATAAATATAGTATATTATGCAACGAGCGTATAATGATAGCTATTACTCGCGAGGTGAATTTTAGGCTACGAACCGTAGGCGAGTGGCACAAATCACCGAGCGAATAATAGTCATCATAAATGTAAAAGTTACTTCTCCATCGATCCATTCGAATCAGACTATCGGCATATAAATGATAATTTCAAATTATTTTATTTAATGTTATTAGTTAATATAAAATGGCCTTAGGTAAATGTTATCAAAGTTGACCACCAATTTTTACTGCAATAAGTCCACTACAAAGTGTGAGACTTCTTAGGTCTCTATATTCAAGAAATCCAATTGAAGCTAGCGGGAAAAATTGAAATATTGGCTCTTCATTCTGTCCCATCCATTTCATTTCCTGTTTCAATCGACAAGAACC
Source organism: Propylea japonica (assembly GCA_013421045.1). NCBI lineage: Eukaryota > Metazoa > Arthropoda > Insecta > Coleoptera > Coccinellidae > Propylea > Propylea japonica. The sequence goes on from CM024239.1 coordinate 114,956,091, forward strand.
CTATATCAATGGTAAAATTGAGGTTTCAGCCGTCCACTTCTCCCAGGCAAAGCATCATCTAATTGTGAAATAAATTGAAAAGAATTCGCACTCTATCTTCTCAACTACATCACTCCATTCGAATCAGACTGTCGGCATTCACCTGATAATTTCAAGTTATTTTATTTACTGTTAGTAGTTAATTAAATGGCCTAAAGTAAACGTTATCAAAGTCGACTACTAACTTTTACATCAATAAGTCCACTACAAAGTGTGAGACTTCTTAGGTTTCTATATTCAAGAAATCCAATTGAAGCAAACGAGAAAAATTGAAATATTGGCTCTTCATTCTGCCCTATCCATTTCATTTCCTGTTTCAATCGACAAGAACCCTATATCAACGGTGAAATGGAGGTTTCAGCCGTCCACTTCTCCCAGGCAGAGCATCATCTAATCGTGAAATAAATTGAAAAGAATTCGCACTCGATCTTCTCAACTACATCACTCCATTCGAATCAGACTGTCGGCATTCACCTGATAATTTCAAGTTATTTTATTTACTGTTAGTAGTTAATTAAATGGCCTAAAGTAAACGTTATCAAAGTCGACTACTAACTTTTACATCAATAAGTCCACTACAAAGTGTGAGACTTCTTAGGTTTCTATATTCAAGAAATCCAATTGAAGCAAACGAGAAAAATTGAAATATTGGCTCTTCATTCTGCCCTATCCATTTCATTTCCTGTTTCAATCGACAAGAACCCTATATCAACGGTGAAATGGAGGTTTCAGCCGTCCACTTCTCCCAGGCAGAGCATCATCTAATCGTGAAATAAATTGAAAAGAATTCGCACTCGATCTTCTCAACTACATCACTCCATTCGAATCAGACTGTCGGCATTCACCTGATAATTTCAAGTTATTTTATTTACTGTTAGTAGTTAATTAAATGGCCTAAAGTAAACGTTATCAAAGTCGACTACTAACTTTTACATCAATAAGTCCACTACAAAGTGTGAGACTTCTTAGGTTTCTATATTCAAGAAATCCAATTGAAGCAAACGAGAAAAATTGAAATATTGGCTCTTCATTCTGCCCTATCCATTTCATTTCCTGTTTCAATCGACAAGAACCCTATATCAACGGTGAAATGGAGGTTTCAGCCGTCCACTTCTCCCAGGCAGAGCATCATCTAATCGTGAAATAAATTGAAAAGAATTCGCACTCGATCTTCTCAACTACATCACTCCATTCGAATCAGACTGTCGGCATTCACCTGATAATTTCAAGTTATTTTATTTACTGTTAGTAGTTAATTAAATGGCCTAAAGTAAACGTTATCAAAGTCGACTACTAACTTTTACATCAATAAGTCCACTACAAAGTGTGAGACTTCTTAGGTTTCTATATTCAAGAAATCCAATTGAAGCAAACGAGAAAAATTGAAATATTGGCTCTTCATTCTGCCCTATCCATTTCATTTCCTGTTTCAATCGACAAGAACCCTATATCAACGGTGAAATGGAGGTTTCAGCCGTCCACTTCTCCCAGGCAGAGCATCATCTAATCGTGAAATAAATTGAAAAGAATTCGCACTCGATCTTCTCAACTACATCACTCCATTCGAATCAGACTGTCGGCATTCACCTGATAATTTCAAGTTATTTTATTTACTGTTAGTAGTTAATTAAATGGCCTAAAGTAAACGTTATCAAAGTCGACTACTAACTTTTACATCAATAAGTCCACTACAAAGTGTGAGACTTCTTAGGTTTCTATATTCAAGAAATCCAATTGAAGCAAGCGAGAAAAATTCAAATATTGGCTCTTCATTCTGTTCTATCCATTTCATTTACTGTTTCAATCGACAAGAACCCTATATCAACGGTAAAATGGAGGTTTCAGCCGTCCACTTCTCCCAGGCAGAGCATCATCTAATCGTGAAATAAATTGAAAAGAATTCGCACTCGATCTTCTCAACTACATCACTCCATTCGAATCAGACTGTCGGCATTCAAATGAGAAGTGAGCATCGAAATCAGATGGGCAACTTGAGGATATTGGAAGTGGCCATTGTGAAATTCCCGGACGGCGTTAAGTGGCTGTCAATCAACCGCACGTATGAAAAGCGGTGGCCACAAATTGAAATCGGTTCGGCCACAGAAATTTCCAACACTGCGGGAGCGGTAGGCAGAAATTTCCGTAGGATTATTTGATACCGTTTAAAGCTAGGCTTGGATAATAGACAAAGGGGAACAGGGTGCATAGATAGGGGGTTATGTGAGCTTATTGGTGAGAGGGGACCTAAGGTGAGGGGGCAGTTTATGGAAAATGAATAGACAATTTTTTGGGAGATTTTTTGTTATTTTTTTTCCTCTGAATGAATTTATACAATTAATTTATTTGCCGCTCAATCTTTTCGTTACAAAAATCAACATATTATAGCTAATAGAACAAAACTAGGGTGAAAGCTATAGTGATTGACACCTTAAGTAATAAATATTTTCAGTAGGCGAATTTTGTAACTAATTTTACTGTAACATTATGATTATTATTACCAAACTATAGTGGAATGTTGCTATTTTGGTATTACTTTCAATCTTTCAATAAATATTGAATATTCGAGGAGAAACGAATTTTGTAGTTACATATTCGATAGTCATTGACATACTTTGATTGTAATTGACACCCAGTAATGATTCATTGTCATTGACATAATTTCATCCCACTCTTGCATCAATTTAGGGTATATGATCCTACTTTCTCTCACTCATACATCTTCATTATATGGATCAATGAGACATTCATAATGAAAATAGTAGGGAAATAAGATGGTTTAGACAATTTTATTTCATATAAACAGCAAAGTCGCAAAATGTATTAGCGATCTTCGCATATATACAAATCAATACTATTGGTGCTATCTAAGGTTTTCTCATCGATCTTCACATATTTCAGAATGTTTTATTTCTATTTGGGTCAAGTTCAATTTCCTCAATTTATCTGAAAATGACATCATTAGATATTCGGCGCAAGATTTTGTAATAGTGTCAATAGGTGTATATGTTAATTTACTCAAAGGTAACGACTGCACCTAAATGCGTATATTTTTCGAATTTTGTTCTTTTTCATTTTCGTTAGAAGTTTTTTACTATTTTGGAAGGCTCCAAGGAACATTTAATCGATGTAAGTAAACCCTTGAATGATTTATATATTAAGGTTAAACCCTAAAATCATTGCAGGGTTTACTTACCCTTGAATGATTTATATATTAAGGTTAAACCCTAAAATCATTGCAGGGTTTACTTACATCAATTAATTATTTTATGGAACCTTTCAAACAATATATGAAATAGAACGTAATGGAAAAATATACACAATTATATGCAGTCGCTATCCTTAAGTACACTCTAACATATACACTAACGCAAAATCTCTCGTCAAATATATAATAATGGTGTTTTCAGAATGATAACTTGACGAAATTAAACGTGACCTTAAATAGAAATTTAACATTCTGTTATATGTGGAGACAGATGAAAAAACCCTAGATGGCACCAATAGTTTATTACATCGGTATATGTATATGTGCACAGCGTGGGTATTCCCTTAGACTAGGTATATAGTCTGAGTGGAATATCCTTAGGCTATGTAGATTGTCTAAGGGTATTCCACTTGACGATATATCACAAAACAAATATTGAAAGACATATATACAGGGTGTCCCGAAAACAATGGATAAGCCTGCAACTATAGATAGACACTGTCGAGGTGTAACTTATTTCAAATTTTGACCTTAATGAAAATTCCACGGTTTCCGAGATATTCATGGTTTTCGTATTTTCAGAAAATTTCCAAGTGCGATTAGTTTTTCTAGTGCCATTTAAACAAATGAAGATGTATTTCGATACGGTTTTTTTTAATTTCACCTGAGATAGTTCAGCTATCGGAAACAAAGAATTAAATTCATCAAACTAGTGTAAAACGTTGAAAACTCGTGAATTACAAAGAAAAATTGAAAACTAAATGAAATTTCCTTCAAGTTTGATGAGCTACAGTGTAAAAAAAATGTAGGACGCCCCTGGTACACATCATCTTAAAAACTTGCTCAGTTACTGCAGATTCCAAAAAGGTATCATAAGCCTAGGCATTCTGTAGTTTTTCATTTTCGTAACTACTTGATTACCAAATAGTCGAAAAATTTCGAAAAACTGTTTTTGTTGTAATCGTTATTCTGAGCTCATGTGTTAAAGTCCGGGGGCCATTTTTGTTGGAATCTAGTGGAAAATTACGAAAATTATTTTTATTTTGAAAAAAGCAGTAGCGTATCGTTTCTCTGGTTGAATAGAAATATGGCATTATTTGCATTCAACACCCTGTATCTCGAAAACGTTACCGGACTTAATTGTATTTGACATAATTTCTTATTTTCTTACATTCTGTGCAGTGTTAAAAAGAAAATATCAACTTAAAAAATACCCTGTGTTGCTACAATAGAGGTATGTGGAATATTCATTGCAAATAAAATAAAACGAATTATTACCAAATTACTATTCGATGGAAAAAATAAAACGAATTAGTGCCAATTACTTATTCATTGGAAATGAATAAAGAATTCGAAATAAAACAATGAGTTCAGTCATTCATAGCTCAAATTTATTCATAAAAAATTAAACCCTGCTTGCATAGAACAATAATATCATTTTTGTGGACACTCATTCACAGTCAGTAAACATTTATTACAATATCCAAATCATAAAGCTAGTCAATTCAAATATAACAGTAAAAAAATTTCAAAAAAGTATCAGTAAAACAATAGAACAATAGCAACACTTTTATGAAAATTCGTTCACAGTCAGTTTTAAAACTATTGTCATTAGAAGTTAAATAAAATTAAAATTACCTATGTTACTGACTGTGAACGAGTGTCCACAAAAGTGTTATTATTATTATGAATAAATTTGAGCTATGAATGACTCAACTCGTTGTTTGATTTCGAATTCTTTATTCATTTCCAATGAATAAATAATTGGTACTAATTCGTTTTATTTTTTCCATGGAATAGTAATTTGGTAATAATTCGTTTTATTTTATTTGTAATGAATATTCCACATACCTCTATCGTAGCAACACAGGGTATTTTTTAAGTTGATATTTTCCTTTTAACACTGTACAGAATGTAAGAAACTGTAATGTAAGAAATTATGTCAAATACAATTAGGTCCGGTAAGGTTTCCGAGATACAGGGTCTTGAATGCAAATAGTGCCATATTTCTATTCAACCATTCAACGCTACTGCTTTTTTCAAAATAAAAATTATTTTCGTAATATTCCACTAGATTCCAACAAAAATGGCCTCCGGACTTCAACACATGAGCTCAGAATAACGATTACAACAAAAACAGTTTTTCGAAATTTTTCGACTATTTGGTGATCAAGTAGTTACGAGAATGAAAAACAACAGAATACCTAGGCTTATGATACCTTTTTGGAATCTGCAATAACTGAGCAAGTTTTTAAGATGATGTGTACCAGGGGCGTCCTACATTTTTTTTACACTGTAGCTCATCAAACTTGAAGGAAATTTCATTTAGTTCTCAATTTTTCTTTGTAATTCACGAGTTTTCAACTTTTTACACTAGTTTGATGAATTTAATTCTTTATTTCCGATAGCTGAACTATCTCATGTGAAATTATATCGAAATACATCTTCATTTGTTTAAATAGCACTAGAAAAACTAATCGCACTTGGAAATTTTCTGAAAATACGAAAACCATGAATATCTCGGAAACCGTAGAATTTTCATTAAGGTCAATATTTGAAATAAGTTAGACCTCGACAGTGTCTATCTATAGTTGCAGGCTTATCCATTGTTTTCGGGACACCCTGTATATATATTACTTTTTTATTGAATTTGTGATCTTGTTCTTAATTGACTTTGACTAGAGAACTGATCTTGTATCTGCTAGTTCCAATAACGAGTGCTTCCTAAAAATGAGGGTATGTATCTAAATGAATGTTCAACGTATATTTGGCGCTTAACTTTTCAAATTTGAACAGGAAAGGGAGAGGTTGAGTGATACTTCATTTGGAAGGTCTTGAAACCCTTTTTACAACGGTGTTTAAATAACTTGATTAAACAATTTTTTCAAAAATTGAACTGCAATTTTTTCCTCAAGTAATACGAAAAATTCTCTCAAACAATGAAAGAATAGAAGACAAATTATATCCTTGTGTTACTCAAATTTTTATTCGAAGATAGTGTTTGTCTGGTTATTATACGTTAATTAGATCATTTGTCAAGAATCAAGCTGTTGAGTTTCTACTTTTCTGATTTTTTAGAAATTTTAAACATAATTATGGTGTTCACATTGCAAAAACGTGTTGAGCTGGTTGGCCTCTATCACCCAAATCCAAATTAAATTGTTCAAGATAACCAAAATATTTGAGGTGGCCCATTTGGACTAAGAAATTGACATATGGCGACAACGGCGAATCAAATTACTATATATATATATTTTTGTCAGATACTCCGCCATTGACTCGATTTGTCAATTATCTGTCTTTCGTGAGTTTGAACATCAATTCTCTTTTCACCTTCTTGAAGTAAATAATATACAGGGAGTCTGTAAACAAATGCAAGGGACTTCGGGAGATGATTCCTCGATGAAAATAAGCAGGGGCAGTTCATATAAATTTTTTTCGAAATCAAGCCCCCTTCCAAGATATAGCCTTTGGAAGGGGATGACGAGTTGATAGTTTAAAATTTTTTTTAGGAGTCCTAAAGAACACTGAGTCATAAAACTATACATAATATCATTCAATAAGGAGATGATACCCAAACAATTTTTTTTATCCCATAACTTTATTAGTAGGGATTGAAAAGAACAATACCCTATGATTTTCGTTCGAAAATAGTTTTCGTCGTATAGATTTTCGAAAAATAAAATTCCCTTATGGTTTTTCATTCAATTCTGGGGAAAAAAGTCTTTTGCAAAATTTCTATACAGTCAATACTTTTCTCGGAAAAAATAAAAACTTACAAGTAGTTCATTCCATTTCATCGTATGTTCCATAGAATGAATATTCTGAGATATTGATTGTTTATGCTCAAAATTGGTTCTGTCAATTATGCTTATTAAACGAAAGAAAGTGCTATTCGTGAAATTAAAGTACTACGGATTAATTTTCTTTCTGAAATTAGTAATTAAACCTTCACAAATATTTATTAAACATCTTCATCTCCTGTCATAGACATACTATCTTAGAATATTCATTCTATGGAACACCCATACGATGAAATGAAATGAACAGTGATCATAACTGCTTGTAAGTTTCTATTTGTTCCGAGAAAAGTATCGACTGTATCGAAATTTTGCAGGAGATTTTTTTCTCCAGAATTGAAAGGAAAACCATTAAAGAATTTTATGTTTCGAAAATCATTCCCACGAAAACAATTTTTGAACGAAAATCATAGGGATTGCGAATACCAACCATTATGAGATCTAAAAAAATTGTGCGAGTTACATCTACTTAGTGCTTCATATTATGTAAAGTTTTATGACTCAGTGTTTTAAGAAGCCGTAAACAAAATTAAAAACTGTCAACTCCTCATCGCCTTCAAAAGGCTGCATCTTGGAAGGGGGCTCGATTTCGACAAAAATTTATATGAAGTACCCCTGCTTGTTTTCATCTAGGAATCATCTCATAAAGTCCCTCGCATTTGTTTACAGACACCCTGAAGATATATTTTCATGGAATATTAGGAAAAAAGCTTTTATTCCAAATTAAAAGTAGAAATGTCTTTTTCATGATTACATAATTTCAGCAAATTATCCTTCCAAAGTGAAATAGTATGCCAAGAGAGAAAAAAACTTTTGACACAGCTTCACACCTGAAGTACGAATAACAACAAAATAAACCGGAGTAAAGTGCGCCCTCATTCTGCTGAAATGAAATTCCTTGAAAAGAATTTCTTTTTTGGCGGAAAGAGAATAAAAAGGTTGGAAGTTTCTGATACCGAAGGAAACAAAGACACTCGTAACGCGCTGGAGCGAGGTTTATTTTGGAGTTACAACAAAAACGAAAAAAATACCGGGACTTCTATACAATATAAAACAAACGCTTAACGACTTAAATAACGGGAACAATTTAACACGGAGACTGAATGAGGAACGTGACGGATTGTCCCTTTAGGGAGATTATTTTTTTCACTCTGAAGTTTTACCTGGAGGATGGAAGAAGTTAATTTTCACGGTGAGAGGGCATGGGGAAATTTTCATGAAAACATTCGTAATGGACAGCATTATTGATACTTTTAGATGACATGTAGATATCAACTACTTTGCGATCGCTCATATATTACAATCTAGCTTTCAAGTGGATATATGTACATATTAATAGAAAAACTGAATGAATGAAGTTGGCCTGATTGATGCACGTTTTTGAATGATGTATAAAAATTTAAGAAAGTCCTGAGCAGGTGCCTTTGAGCGCTAGTTCGTTGGTGGAGCAATGATGCTATTACTTCAAAATTTTATATGTGGCTTGAGATTGATACCAAATGGGATCGGAAAAATATTCTGGAAATTATTCCAAAACTGAAATAATATGTAAAAACTTGACAATTAAAAAAATTAAATTTAAGATTAAGATGATGCGATCCTCTCTTGAAATTCTGCATGAACATTCGATATATAAACCTTCATTTATACAAAATGAATATCACTCGAATCGGATATCTTGTTATGAAAAAACAGAGATTCTTTGTTTCAATAATCCAATTGATATCTGTATGATTAAGAAATGTAAAATAAAATAAAATTAAACACACTATTATTCTTAATTATAATCTTCGGCTATCGATTTCGAAATTATTCCATCATCAGGCCAGCTGAAAGTATACAAATGTAGAACATGTAGGTATTTATTTAGGTGAGAGTATGCAACTTACTGTCTTGAATTAAAATGAACATAAACTGTTTGAAAACATTTAAAATGGTCTTCTCTTGTTAGAATTATTAAAATTTTGAACTCTAGTCAACCTTTATTACCGGTATATCTTTCTTGTAGGAATGTCAACTGAATATGGAACTATAGGATATGTGCGAAATGTGATATCTAATATGTTATTGTAGGTGATCTATTGGTGGCAGGAATTTTTGAATTTAATATTTATTGTTGGTTTTTTAAGAATCTATAAGTTTGAAAATTCTCCTTCTGTTGAATTCTATATTATCATTAAGTAAAAATTGATTGTCTTCATTTTTTAAAATTTCTAGTTGTTCGAGTAATATTATTTTATGGTAGTTATTTTCCTTATGGAGTATTTTCAGATTATCTAACTCTCGCCTAAATAAATACATGTTCTACATTTGTAATACTTTCAGCTGGCCTGATGATGGAATAATTCCGAAATCGATAGCCGAAGATTATAATAAACAATAATGGTGTGTTTTATTTTATTTTATTTTACATTTCTTAATCTCAAGGAACATACTATGGAAGAATTCAATGTTAAAATGATTTCTCTATGGTTCAGATGATGCAATTTCTTTCAAATTTTGCACAAATGTTCAGTATATCAATCTTCCTTCACAAAGTAAATTTCACTAGAACCGGATCTCTTGTTATGGAAATATGAAGTTCCTTCCTTTCAATATTCCAATTGAACTTTCTTTGGTTCTGTTAACACTATGTCCACAAAAAGTGGCTTATTATGAGCATATTGCATCTTGCCGAAAAATTTCATTATTTCATTCCGATTGATTTCGTTTTGTCTGAGATATTGAGGAACAAAAATTTTGAATGGGCCTATTTTATGGAACATCTTGTACAGTTTGGCTGGTTACTTCAAGTCTCTAGGACAATACTTCCGAAAGTTATCGTGTTAACGGAGGGCCGGCCCCACGGACAGAATTCGTCATTAGGGAGTCGAACCCTATATCTTTTGAGACCATTTTCGACTCAAAATTAGAAAATTACAGACATTTTGGTAAAACGTTAAAGCGCTCGTTTAGTAAAACGAGCGCTTTATGTAAGGAAATTTCAGAGGAATAATATTACAAATTACCACGAATTGAGATGTTTTCGACCGATTGATAAGTGATACAGTGATACTTTTTCAAATATTGATTTGGACTTCTCGTTAAGTATTTTTTGCTCGCATTTGCCCGAAACTTATATTCATACTTCAGCGCAATCCAACACGAAGAGAATCATTTTTTGCTTCGCATTTGCCCGAAACTTATATTCATACTTCAGCGCAATCCAACACGAAGAGAATCATTTTCCAATTCAAATGAAAAATCTATATATATAACTTATATTTTATTATACGAATATTGCCACGAAGGAATGATTAAAAATACCTCTAGGCAAAATTTGCTGCATGTCTGCATACAAGCACCTCCAAAAATCAATCTAAAAACACCCCTATGCAAATTGCGTAAAAATGAACTTTGCTATACTGCTTTACTCCGTCGAGCGTACTAATTTCAATAACATCCATCGCCAACTTGTCGCGAAGGCATATGTCAAAACACGTGATTGATCTCACGATTTCAGCTTACCCAGGAGGGTGAGAAGAAGACGGCATAAATAATATTTATGATCTCTCAGATACGAATTTGGAGTGAATCGATATCTGGTTGATGCTTATCAACACAATGTTGATAAGCATTTTCAAGAATGTATTTATGTATTATTTTATTTTGTTTCAATTCAGCTTCGTATTGGATGATGATGTGAAGGATCTGCCATCATATAAAATTCAGTCAGAAAATTTCAAGAAACATCTGACGTGAAGTACACTCGCCGGCAAAATAATCGATCCACTAAAAAAGTCGATGACGTTTGTTAAGTTATAAATATGTTAAACAAGTACAATTTGATTGAATATTTTCTTCAATTATAGGTGTGCTCATCCTTAATCGATCATCAGTTTTGAATTTCAAGAGAATACGATCCACGTCATTTTATAAAGGGTGAAAAAAAATCCCCAAACAATAAAGGGTAGGGTGTCTGTAAATAAATGCGAGGGACTTTGGTAGATGATTCCTCGATTAAAATAAGCAGGGGTAGTTCATATAATTTTTTTTCGAAATCAACCCTCCTTCCAAGATATAGCATTTGGAATGCGATGACGAGTTGATAGTTCTTAATTTTTTTACGGCTTCTTAAAAACACTGAGTAATAAAACTATACATAATATGAAGTTCTAAGTAGATGTTAATCACACATATTCTCTCATGGTTTCCCATTCAATTCTGGAGAAAAAGTTTCAATAGGATCATACTCTTCTCGGAAAAAATTGAAACTCACAAGCAGTTATGATCACTGTTCATTTTATTCATCGTATAAGTGTTCCAAAGAATGTATATTCTAAGATATTGAATGTCTATGAGAGGAGATAAAGATGGTCCATAAATATTTCTGAAGGTTTAATTACTAATTTCCGTTATATTTTAATTTCACAAATACTTCCTTTCGATTAATAAGCATAAGGGCCACCTTACACGGTCAATATTATTGATTCAATATTATTGACGCAATATATGGTAAAAAACGGCAGCCCTCACACGATTCAATAATATTGTCCAATAAAGTGTCAGTTTCAATTGTGAAGTCAGGGAGGATGGATCTATTTTAATAGGATATGCTTTGGTTCTGAATAAGAGGAAAAAAAGGAGGCAGAAAAAAGTGTGGTTGAAATTTTTTCTTCACATCATCTTTCGTAGCATTAGGGAATTTCTGTTGGTAAAAAATTAGCAACCGTTCCATTGCTTGAGCTTTTTTGTCTCGGTCCATGTATTCATCTTATTTTATTTTCCAATGAACAGTCATTATTGAAAATTATTACCACCTCAATGATTACTAGTATGCGCCCAGATCTACCTTGTCGGTAGATTCGCCTTTTCGCCCAGATCGCGCCCGCGGCCCCCGCCAGCTCGATGTAAACACACCACTCACCTCTATACACATTATAATAAATTTTCTTTCTTCATCTTTTTTATCTTGAGAACACTTTCGCTTCTTTTCACTATCAGTAAAGGGGGGAAAACACAATTTAAGCAAACACCCTCTACGGCGTCTCCAGAATTGCTGAAATTTTATTGCACAATATTCTGTTTACCCCTCACACGGTGTCAATAATATTGACGGCGCCTCAATAGGTATATTGGCGGAACTGCAATAAATATCAAATCGATTTGATTCTTCTCAATATTATTGCCATCAATATTATTGTTTCAATACACCCCTTATACGTTCAATATATTGATCAATAACGATATTGCTTCAATAATATTGACCGTGTAAGGTGCACTTAAGGGACAAAACCAATTTTGAGCATAAACAATATCTTAGAATATTCATTATATGGAACATACGATGAAATGGAATTAACAGTGAGCATAACTGCTTGTAAGTTCTTAATTTTTTTCGAGGATTGAAGGAGAGAATTTTATTTTTCGAAAATATATCCTACGAAAACTAATTTTGAAGGAAAATCATAAGAGGTTGATATATTCAACCCCTAATAATAAAGTTATGGGATCAAAAGAAATTGTGTGCATGAGTAACATCTACTTAATGAATCATATTATGTACAGTCAGTGCCGTATCTAGGGTGTGGCCAAGTGGCCCCCGCCACAGGCGCAAGGCCCGCAGGGGCGCCAAAAAAATATCAAATGAAAAAAAATTTGAGCGCCAAAAAAATTCAAAGAATAAAATATAAAAGCGCAAACCAAATATTGGGGAAACATGTCAGGGTTAGTGTACGTACAAGGGCGCAGCCAGGAGGGGCCGCCCCCCCCTCGAGATTTTCCGCATGTAAACTTTTCTACCTGTATGTATGAATGGCTCGTATTCATGCATACAGTCAATTTTCAGAACTAAGGCTACGTTCAGATGATGAGCGCTCAACGCGCGTTTTGCTAACGCGCGTTTACAACTACATGTATTTTGAACGCCCAGCATCTGAACGTTCAGATGATGGGCGTTCAAAATACATGTAGTTGTAAACGCGCGTTGAGCGCTCATCATCTGAACGTAGCCTAATTGATTCTGCTTTCTAGCAAAAACATAATGATTAACCTTTTAAAAATGATAAATAGGTACACATATACAAGATGTCAAGGAAAAAAGTACCATGCATTGTCTAGGCTCTAGGCGATAGAAGGCCATAAAATATAGAAAAAGGTCCCAGGAATATATGCCCTGAACTGCTTCCTTTAAGAAATACAGGTTATTAAATTCAATTTTTTTATTTGGTGTTTTCTTGAATAACTTTAGACAAAGAGGTGAGATTTGAACAAAATGTGATATGCGGGGGTTTTGGATGATGCAGAATACAAATATCCTATCAGATTACTAATAGGGGGCGCCACATAATAATTCCTGCACATTCAAATCAACCCTAGTTTAGTTTAGTTTAATAGGGGGTTAGAGTTCAGAGACCTCAAGGTCTATTGTGCCCCCTTACAGAGCCACACCCTTCACAGCTCGCCTTCCAGTTCCAGAGATCTAATGAAATCCAATATCTGTGAAGGCTTCAATGAAGCTAGTTCCTCACTCTTACAAGTTTTTCGCCCATTCTCTTCTTAGGCTCACAATGCCAAAGCATTCCGTGACTAGGTGAATGGGAGTTTCTTCCTTCTCCCCACAGAACCTACACTCGTCAGCCCTTACTTCTTTGCCTGTAATTTTCATCATTTTGTGTTTTGAATAGGATTTTGATTTAATTCCTTGCTGTTGGTTGTTATTGTAAGTAGAGGTTACTTTGGCGGTTCTGGAACATTTGCATGCATCATAATTTCTCGATGTATTTAACCGGAAACCGTAGGTCCTAGCGACTTCATTAAAGTAAACCTTTTTGAAGATAGAGGAATCGCTTTTTCTACTACAGAATGACATACAGTGTGAGGCAAAAGAATGAGGGTTGATTTAAATGTGGAATCCTGTATGTGACGTCCTCTATGGGTAATCGTAAAACTAGTAGGATATTTTGTCATACAAAACCCCCGCATATCAAATTCTTACCTCTCTGTCCAAAGTTATAAAAAAACCAAATGAAAAAATAAACTTCAACACCTTGTATTTTCTAAAGTAAGCAGTTTCCAGCATATACTCATGGGACTTTTTTCATATTTATGGCCCTCTATTCCTTGACACCCTGTATATTGGAAAGGCGTTTCAGAAAATAAATGATCACCAGATTTCAAAAAGATTTGTGAATTTGACATTTTTTATAAACCAGAAAGAGAAAGAAAGAAATAACACAGTATTCTTTTTTTTTGTTTTCTTCCTGAATATTTGGGGGCGCTGAAGAGAATCTTGCCACAGGCGCAGTAGTACCTAAATACGGCCCTGTGTACAGTTATGTGACTCAGTGTTTTTTTAGGACTCAAAAAAATAAAAATTGTCAATTCGTCATTATCTTCCAAAGGCTGTATTTTGAAAGGGAGGTCGATTTCGAAAAAAATGTATATGAAGTACCCCTGCTATTTTCATCGAGGAATCATCTCCGCAAGTCCCTCACATTTGTTTACAGGCACCCTGTATAACTGTCAACAAAAAATCGTCATTATTTAAATAAACGCTTGTTACTCCCCTCACTATAACAAAAAAACCCATCTTATTCCGAAATATTGTTTGAGCAGATATCTTGATGTCGGAGAAGAACGAACTGAAAAGATAAGAGAAGCGCTATAACTCGACTCATCCATCAAACCGGCAAAAATGAGGAACAGGACGATGTATCATTGAATATGCCTTTTTCAACAACAACAATATTGAAGTTTCAAGTGCGGGAATCCGCAACAATAAATCATCGAGATTTTAAGTTCGCATACGGGAAAGGAGGAATCCTTGGAGGATTCGCCCCGAACCAAGGCGGACATCGCATTCATCTCGACTGAACTTATCTCGTTGAGATGTACGGTTTCCTGAAAAATCGAGGAATATTTCTTCTGGATTATCCTTATTTATTTTGGAACGCTTTATCCTATTTAAATCTATGAATAGTCGAATGGAATCGGGGTTGGGCAGAATATCTTGAACGGAACTCATTAGGGTAGATTTTGCCTATCAATACTTCAGCTTTTTGTTCGTTATTCTCGAATAATAAACTGCTCTGGGCTGTTTTTCTCGAGGAAGAGGAGAGAGTGTTGATGAATCTTTATGTGTGAGAGCTCCTAGTAACGAGAACCGTCTCTTGTTTACCCGAGGTTGTTTCAAAAGGTTGGGATGATACACTGACGAAGAGTTCGTCATACATTTGAAGTCGTCCATATGCACAATTCTAATATCTTTATCAAATTTTGAGAAAAGGTCAATAAAATTGATTTTTTTGTCGACTGAAACTCAAAAAGTTATACGGAATTTTTTTTATATAATTTCAAGTGTCCGAACACAAACAATACATAACACATAATCAAAAATGTGTGTAAGTGCATTTCGTATTGCTTATAGGCATTTTATGTAGGTACGTATACGATGCAATATCTACTTACAATTTTTTTGGAGAATAATTTGTAATTTTTGTTTGAGTGGTACAATTGAAATACATTTTATTCTAGTGAAAAACTTCGCATTTTCTCAAAGATTCAAAAATATTTCCCGGAACCTCTTCAATGGACCGGAAAGCGAGGTGACTCGTTTTAAAGGCTTGAAGTTCCTCTTCACGATTTGGTTTTTCGGCGGGTGGCTCCTCTAAATCAACGCTCTGGGTATGATCACTGCTATCGTAGTGATCTTCAACACCGCATTTGACACATCCTTTTCAGTTGAAAGTTCATTTGTTACAATATCAACTTCGACAGTAACGGAATCATTTTGAATAATACTGTCATTATCAACATTTCCAGCAGATTCCAACGTTTCAGAAGGATCTATACGCTCACCTTAATGGTTTAGTTTATGATCGGGATTTAGTACCTACGTCCGGCATAATTATTGAAAAACCCCATCCTTATACCTTTTTACCAATACCCATTCAAAGAGTGATGTTCTTGGAATTTTTCGTTATCAAGAGAATTTATTCTGTTTTAGAAGCTGTTTTTCCCGTGGAATTTGAATTGAAGGTACAATGTCTTGAATGAAATTCGCTATACAGTAAAATTCGCTATATAGTTGTTTGATGTAGAGAAGTTCCACTGTATTCTACGTTGGCGCTATTTGCAAAGCGAACTCATTACTTTGCCGCTAAACTGAGGGACTGATTCTGATAATTCTTATATGCTTTCCAGTTAAGAGTGGTTAAAAAATCCCAGATATCATTTCGAAAAATTTTTCATCATCAAGAATTTCATCTAAAAACTCAAATAAATTATCTTTCATTTTATGAGCAGTGAGTGTGAAGTGTGCTAATTTATACAACCACATTTCCTTCAAATTCTAACTCTTTGGTGCGAATTTGTACCTTATGAACCGATTTGTTTATTTATAGTCCTCAAAGTATGATGGACATCCCAGGTGGCCGTGGAAGATAGAAATTAAGTTGGAATAGCCCATGCAGGCATTTATGATTCAAGAAATTCGAGTTGATTTTTTAAATGGCACTGATATAAAATATTTATTCTTTTCCCTATTTAAATTTTTTTGTTATCACTGCACGCTCACCTTTCTATAAAAAAACACTTCTCTTGTTTTATTGCAACATCATTCAGCGTTATGTTCAGAAAGATCATGACCTGCAAATGTAAAAATGAAGATCTTCTCCAATAGGTAAAGACTTTAAATGAAGCCTTCTTGAAAGTCTACTTTGGCGCTATTTGGAGAGCAAACTCATTACTTTGCTGGCAATGGCTGCTCAACTGAAGAACTGATTCTACCATTCATTATATGCTTCATAATTGGAAAATATTGAACAAAGTTACTATAGAAAAGTGCAGATTGTGAATGATCAGGAAGTCTAGAGAAAATGATTTGAAAAACAATCCCGAATGATGAAAATCGATTATTTTTTAGTTATAAAAGGAAAAAGGGGAAATTGCAGATAAAAACAATTCTGAGATTGCTTGAATCTGACGAGGAACTGGTCGAAGAAAATATGATGAAAAGAAATTCAAAAGAAAAATAGTATTTTCAACGTACATTGAAGAGATAAAATGAGGAAATATGATCAAGGAGAGTTTTCTTGCCAATTAGTTATAGTTTTACCTGATCTACTGCGATGACTGATTTATTGAAATCAAAATTCAATTGATTTTTATTCATTCACTTCATTATTGGTACTTGTTGGAATCTCAACTAGAGTTGATCGAAGAAAACATGGTGAAGAAATCGAAAAAAAATATATAATTCAAACGTTCAACAGGATAAGAGAAAAATATAATTATTGACGAAATTGTTTTTGACTAATTAGTTTTTCGAATAGTTTCATTGATTTTTTTTGTGATTTCAATTGACCCACTGCTTTTATTGATTAAGGGGAGAGTGGGGGAATATCGACTACGTAAGCTCTACTCAAAATATCACCCTCTAATCTCTGTACCTATTACCTATACGATCAAAATAGACAAATTGTTCGATTACTTCTCTTATTATGAAGGCATTCTCTTGGTTCTGCAAAAATATGTATATTTTTCCCATAAAACAGTCTATAAAATATAAGAAAAAAATCGGGTAAGTTGGACCGGTAGGTTGATATCGACCACATTAAGGGGTCAAATCTACTATGCACATAAATTTAAACTGAAGCTCTTTAAGCACTAATACTCTCAACATGGACCCAACTTACAAATTAACGACACTGCCACCAAATGTCATAGTCATTTCCAAATGTCCACAAATAGAGCATACTTCAGCTCTTTTTTTCCTCAAACTGTAATTTTTCTCGTATCCTTCTTGCTAAAATGTTTTTTATTTCCTTTTATTTCCTTATTTTCGGGCTCTTTCTTCACTGGAGTATAATTTATTGCTTTTATTCATTATTAGTTGCTATTTCTATTTTTATTGCTCTTTCATTCATTGCTATTCTCATGGAATCTCATGCCCAAGAGGAATACCTGGTTTTTCGGACATAACGTTCGGGCATCTGGGATTACGATAATTCTCGAGGTTTATTTTTTTTCTTTTTGCCCTCCAAATAGAGTATATTATTATCAGTAGTAATATCCCTAGGACATTGATAATAGACGAGATAATTTTATGACAATCGAAAGCTCATTACTTGGTAACAGCCCGAAGCCGAAGGCTGAGGGCTGTTACCAAGGAATGAGCTTGAGATATTTGTCATAAAATTATGAGGCATTTGTCAATGTCCGAGGGATATTCGGAAGAAAATTTTTTGACAAAAAACTGTATAACTCAGCACAACAAAACATTTATTTATTTATTTATTAAAAGTACAATTAGTGAAAGTGCAATTACTAAAATTTAACGTAACATAAGATTCGTTGCTGTTCTCTACATTAGAACTATTACCACGCATAATATTTATGATCTTGTTGTGGTGTTCTTGATCGAGGTTCAGGTATGGTTTAATGGAATTTTGATTGCTATGACCAGTAATTTTCAGCAATTGCTGTTCTTCCACACCACTTTTTGCCAATTGGCTAACAGCAGTTGATCTATTGAAATGATTTGTGATCTTTTTGTCCTTTATGTTTAAGCCAATTGCTTCGGCAGCAGATTTAGTCCATCCATTTATGGTATTTCTTCCAACAGGTACATTATCGTACCATTTGTCATTTTAATTTTTCCAATGTCTATTTGGTTTTAAGAATAGTCGTGGCGAGGTAATATTTTCACCTCGTTTTGATGTAAGTTTATGAAAAAAACGTACAGGGCAGCTTTCTCTCTTACTATTTGAAACCAACCATTTACTACTTGTGCAACTTTTAGAACCCCTTGACACGTTTTACTAAATACTGGATTGTATTCAATGCAATTTGTTGGAGAGCCATCGTTATTTTTCGCTTGAAAAAATCCACCAGGCAAGCACTGCCTCTCCTCCTCTCCACGCTAATTCGACTGCAGCAATATGGTAAAATTTACGCATAGGCCTTCAGGAGTATTTTCATCCCATAGCATTATTATTTTGTTAACTTCAGACAAATTTAACGAAACTGAACTGGAATTACGTTTACATGGGTTTGCTTGCAATTTTTTTCGGATTGCATCGCGGGCATCTCGGGCTGGTTTAAATATTATACTTTGGAACGGGTCAATCATAATGTTGTAGTCCTTATAATACTTTTCTTGTAGGAGTTTGCTCGAAACATTCCACATAGTTTTCACCGTTGCTTCTTTGAATTCTGTCCCGTCTTTTTTTCTCATATTGACCGCCTAATCTTTGAGTATCACGCCATTCTTCTAAGCTTCTGTGTTCATTCAATTCGTATGCTCGTTCGCAGCAAAATTCCCCAATATTCCCCAATATTCCCCAAATAATTTCGATGTAATGTTGACATGATTGGGTTAATTGTTCCATGTGATAAAAAATCATAAGATTTGATTGGTTTTTAGAACTGTCAAAAAATTTTCATTATAATAAATATGAGGTTAGGTAATTTCAGCCACTGTAGTACACCTCAATCTTGAAATTTTTTTGAAGAAAAATATTTAAAAATTTGCACAATCCAAGATCCAAATTGAAGTTAACTATTCCCTTTCCACTATGAAAGTAATTTCCAATTAATTTATATTATAAAAAAAATTATTATTTTAGGAAGAGGAGCACTATACGTATTTGTAATGTCAGCGATGGCGCCGTTCAAACCCTATAAGGGGACACATTACGAAGCTATCCTTCTGCCAGTCGGTATATTTCGTTTGTATGGTGCCAAATTCATGAGATTTGAAGGTGGTCGATTTTACCCGATGGTCGATATTCCCCCACGTTTCCCTATTTCGATCAAAATTGTAATAAGTATATTTAAATTGTTTTCATTCATTTACTTCATTATTGACAGGTACTCAACAATTTTTCTGAATTTTTCATTCATTTTGTTATATTCAATTCAAATTTGTTGAATCGTATCATCATTTAGCGATATCTCTAGACCAATCCGGACCTGCAAGCGTAAAAATGAAGATCTGCTTCAATAGGTAAAGACTTTAAATGAAGCCTGCGTGAAAGTCTACGTTGGCGCTATTTGCAAAGCAAACTCATTACTTTGCTGCTAAACTGAAGGACTGATTCTGCTATTCGTTATATGCTTCCCAGTTCAGAATTTTCCCTTTCCCTCAACGCATTGCCGTCGTCAGAACGAACGGAGGAAGTTTATGCACCAGGGGTTTGCATTTCGTCCGCTTGAAGAATTTTCTGAACGACTGCGCTATTGAATTCGACCTCGGAAAGCGGGCCTGTCTTAACAGGTTGTCGAGATTAAATAAGGGAAGAAGTAGGAAACTCTTCAGTTACCAACGGGGTTACATGAATGTTCCTCTTGTATTTTGGACTGAAAAAAGAATGCTAAGCTATTGTTTCTTAGACGATCCATCGAATGTTATGGTCATACAGGGTTACATGATGTGTCCGTGAAGTTAGCACCCACTCTTTCGAAAATGAAGAAAAATTTTCTTGTATTCGTTTGTAGCTCGTTAGTAACTATTTGTAACATAAAAATTTTTATTTGTAACCTAACCTGTAAAGGAAAAATTACACCCCCAAAATGGGTAGTTAGCACCCACTTTTTTGAAAATGTAGAAGATTTTTTTCCCATTCGCTAGTAACTCGTAGGTAACTATTTGTAACGCAAAAATTTCCGTTTGTAACCTATCTTGAAATGGAAAAATTACAATCGTTAAATGCGAAGTTATTACCCAGTTCTTCGAAAATGAAAATATTTTTTAGTAAGGTAAGTTGGGGCAAGTGCATCCCCAAAATCGATCAGTAACACTTCGAAACATCGTTCTTGTTGAATTTGATGGGAAAATCAGTCGACAAATTTTCTGAGTAGTCATTGAAATGTTTAGCTTCAATGATGCAAATATCTAGGTAGTTTATCAAAATCTGAAATTTTTGTGATTTTTTCTATTTTATTGGGTTTGAAAACGCACATGCCCCATTATTTGGGGCAAGTGCGTTCTCAGATGTGATAGAGGTGTGTGATCGTATATTGAAATATTACGGGGTAAGAGCATCTTTTTGCAAATTCCTTTTTTTCCTTCGATTTCACAGAATTGTAATATCCCCACTCGTTCAGAAGTAATGAACTTTTTTCTCAGAAGAAAGGAATTGGTCATATTATCAAAAAAACTTCATTTCATAGAAACAATAACGAATAGATTCTAGAATGAACAACTGATTGATTTATTAAATATTGAACATATGGAAAGAAATCTCGAAGCATATTTCACCTCTGCGACCAATCTTTGGTGTGGGTCTTAGAGCACGCACTTGCCCCTCGAGGCTTTTTTTGTGGGGCAAGAGCGACCCCCACGCTAACAAAAATTCAAGAGAAATCTCAGATATCAAAACTCGGTAATGGTTTGATTATATAAAAGAGGAATATTAAACATGCAAACTTCGAAAGAACGCAAAAATACACAACGAAGGAATTAAATGAAAATATAGTTACGTACTCGTCTTACTAGCGATATGGCATTGTTTGTCTGAACACGACTAACGTACGCACAGAGGCAATCATACGCCATATTTTCTCTCGTGCACTGTTGCCAAGGGTTGTAACACCGTATTTATTACGGAAAAATCCGAAAATTGTTGCATTAGAAGTTTTTGCAAGTCAATGACGCTCTTACCCCAAAGTTGCACTTACCCCAACTTACCTTACTCGTTTGTAACTCGTTAGAAACCATTTATAACACAACAATTTTTGTCTGTAGGACAACCTATAATAGAATAGTCACATCTCTAAAATTATGCGTTTGTTAACTGACAATAAAAGAATGAAGAGCAACCCTCAAATGCTGAGTTAGCACCTACTATTTCGAAAACGCACACATTTTCTTACTTTAAAAACTTTCTTCCCAAGGTGATTTCAGTTTCAATATTGAATAATGTTAAGAAACATTAGATTCAAGTTTTTAATTCATGTACGTGAATCAGAATTATATATTACTTTCATTCAAACATCAAAAATAAATTGAAGTATGCTCTCTGACAAAACTGGAAATTAGAGACAAGGATTGTGGCAGAATTTCTACCATTTCAAGGAGTGTTGCTTTATTTGAGCAGTTCTGGAGTTATTCATGACAATCATGTCTTTTTTTTTCAATCAAATTTGAAAAAGTGAATGCTAACTTCGCATTGAAGAGGTGTAATTTTTCCATTACAGGTTAGGTTACAAACGAAAATTTTTGAGTTACAAATAGTTACTAACGTATTACTTACGAATGCAAAAACACCTTCTTCATTTTCGAAAAAAAGGGTTTTCTCATGACATGTAAGGTTACAAAAAAATTTTTTGCGTTACAAATAGTTATTTACGAATGCAAGAAATTTTTCTTTAATTTTCGAAAATGTGGGTGCCCGTGATGTTAGCACCCAGCGGAATTCGGTAGTTTTTCACCAGTTCCTTTGAGGTACAAACCTTCGCATTTTGAGGTTGTCATTTTCTCATGACAAGTAAGGTTATAAACAAAAGTTTTAAGAATTTGCGTTAAATATAGTTACTAACGAGTTACTAACGAATGCAACAAAATTTTTCTTGATTTTCGAAAATGTGGATGCCCGTGAAGTTAGCACCCAGCGGAATGCGGTGTTTTTCCACCAGTTCCTTTGAGATACAAACGAAAATTTTGATGTTACAAATAGTTACTAACGAGTAACTAACGAAAGCAGGAAATTTTTTTTCCATTTTTGAAAAAGTGGGTGCTAACTTCACGGACACTTACATGATTGCTCATTGCAATGCGATCAGACTCTGATTCGTTCATAGGATAGTCATCGCTACCTCTCTGTCAGTAAACTAAAATCTATTAACTTAACTTTGCTATCATTGAATTGACATTTCTTCTTGAAAACAAGTTATCAATTTGGGCAAAATAATATGCAGAAAATGGATTAATGATTCAGAACCTTCATTAAGACATTCTGAATACCCTGTATTTTCACCAAAGATTGAGCTATTGTTATAAATGAATAATTAAATTATCAATAGAAGATGTGTCTTGATGATTTAATAAGAAATTACACGGTGAAAAAACTGAAACTCACCAGGGGTGGTTCTAAAGTTAGGGTAAAAAACAGATCTTGTTTCACCCTGTATGAAATGACGTACACCGAGTTTTCTTGAAATTCAAAACTGATGATTGATTAAGGATGAACATACCTACAATTGAGAAAAAATTCATTTGAATCGGACTTGAAATAACATATTCATGAATTAACAAAGGACCCCGCACATTTCTTATGGGAATTGGCTCCCGGTGGATTTGGCTGAAAATTTGATATGATGTTCTACTAATTCTTCTGATTAAATGTCTCCACAGTCACGAAGCTGAAAAATGCATACTTCTAGGAGTTTTTAGCGATTTTTTGTATGCATTATGGCTTACGTATTACCGTTCACACAGAAATGTTGCAAATATTTCGAATTGACAGAATCTGCTTTCAATTATCAAGAAATATTTTCAAACATTTCTGTGTGAACGGTAATACATAAGCCATAATGGATACAAAAAATCGCTAAAAACTCCAAGAAATATGCATTTTTCAGCTTCGTGACTGTTTAGACATTTGATCAGAAGGATTAGTAGAACATCATATCAAATTTTCAGCCAAATCCACCGAGAGCCAATTCCCATAAGAATTAGAGTGTATCGATTATTTTGCCGATCAGTCTAGTAGCTGTCATTACTGAACTATAGTATATAACATTACTAGCAAGGAAAGAGGGTTTTTACTGGCGAATGGAGGATATAATTGACGAGCCGCAGGCGAGTCAGTTACCTCCTTGAGCCAGTAAAACCCGTTACCTTGCGTGTATTGTTTTATATTTTATTTGTTTCTCGTGTGTAAAAAGGTGAGATAAATTCCAAAAAAATCTCAATAATTTGTCGCAAATGTCGTAAGCTATTTATGATTATTTATGACATCGGAAAATTATGACAACTGTCAGTGGCTTTACGAGAGGGAAGTCCTTCGAGAATATTTGCTAATTTCTGACGAAAAAGGCCAGATCCAAATGAAACAAGGTATGAATATCGTTTTTTAATATTTTTATAACGTTTATTACTAAAAATATTTGTTCCAGGAACGATGAAATTAGAAGGATAAATGAAATTAGAAGCAAGTACGTGAAAAGGAAAGCAAATAGATACGAATAAAACAAGGTACGAATATCGTTTTTGAATAGTTTGAGAACATGTATTGAGAAATACATTTGTTCCAGGAACTCTGAGATTAGAAGAATAAATTGAATTAGAAGCAAGTACTTGACAACTTTCAATGTAAATAATACTACTAACTTGTAAAAGTTTTACAAGTTAACTGTCAATTTTACAAGTTAGTGACTTGAAAAAATAAACTTCCTTGATTAATATTGTGTTTTTGGAAACTGACGTTCACAAATGAGAAACAAATAAAATGATTAAATAATATGATTTCCTACTTTTTGAAACTTGCAATATTTCTGACCCACTCTGTATAGAAAGAACAAAAACTAATCCATAAAAAGATATGTATGTGGCCTTTTCCGGTTTTCTCATTTGTATTCCAACATCGAATTGTAAAAAATCGTTCTCTCCTAACAATTTTTTCTCCATCCCCACCGTATGTTCCGCATAGACTGTTTCTTATATTGCTAACAGAAAGCATAGAGGGACTGGTTGCTGTTTGGCTGGCTAAGATGGCTCCAATAAAAGCAAGACGTGATGCTCATACCAGACCCAGGCCGAATTCTAAATGGCAACAGGTTATCTCGCTCCACAGATATTTACCAACACTTCTACCGTTCTGAGCTTAATATTGAATTTTGACTTTCCCCATTGCCCTCCTTACCTCGTTTATTCAGTCGCAAGCCTGAAGTTCCTTTCTCGCCCTTCTTGGCTTTATGCTGCGCGTCGTGTTTTCTCAGTATATACCATTGACATTTTTCACTGAAAAGCGTTTTCATGCGATTCGAATGATGGTTTCGTAGCAGGTCATTTCGAGCTACGCTACGCGGAGTGTTTGTTGACTTTTTGTATTATATATTCTGCTTGTTTGGATGTATTTGTTCGAGTTCTATCTTTTCCAATGCATGGATAATAGGTTTTGATGTTTCGTTGTTCGGTGTCTTGGATCGGAGTAATATTGTGAATAAGTTCACTGAATTTACGCTGAACCGTAGGGGAAGTGTGCCCATGTTGGCACCTTAACGAATTATTCACATATTTCATTAAAGGAATATTTTTCCATGTCATAGATTGTACAGATTTACTGCTACTCGTATGTAGTATGCATTTTTATACATAGTTTCAATATAAATTTTCAAAAATTTGGATTATAGCACTTTTTAAAATTTAGCCACGGGTGCCATCATAAGATCACGTATGTCCTTTGATGGCATATAACTGAAAATAAAATGATATTATTTATTGAAATGTTTTATTGAAGAAAATAGCAGTCCTATTTTATGAAAATGAAAATATGAGTGTAAAGGAACTAAATTTATATTCTTTGGCATCGTCAAAATATAAAAATATAATTTTTATAAGCACAATTCACATACGAATATGATTTGCACTAGCACACTCGGCATGGCACCAGCTGGCGCATTTCTGGCAACGCAACCAATTTTTCCTTGGTCTAGACATAGACAACAGCTTATAGCAATAAAGACAAGCGGCATCTGAATCATGGTCATAATGTCTTTCTTCGTTTTCCTCACTTTCTTCTACGAACTTAATCTGTCTTTTGACCTTTCTAGCTAGCTCCTCTCTTTCTTTGTCTTCTCTTCTTCTTCCAACTTCTTTTCTTTTATGTCAGTGGTTGTATTGAGGATTCCAACTTTTCCTCGTTTCCTTCCTCTGTTCACTTTTGATTCTACAACGGCAGTTGGCAGTGGTGAGAAATCTTGTATTATTTTCAATGATTTCGGTACTTAACTCGAAACCATTTTCATTATTTTCGGATACCTCTAATATTTCTTGCGAAGTACCACGCTTTGGAGGAATTGTCTCTTGATCTTGATTCTTTTTTCTATGCACTTTGGCTATGCCATCATAAGCATAAGTAACATATATTTTTCAACAAAGCGAAAAAATAACTAAAAAGACGAAAAAACCTAAAACTTTCACACTTAAGCATTGTTATAGAGTGATTAAAGGAAAGTAAAATCATTTTTTGAACAGATTTTTTGAATATCCAAATAAAACGAAAAAGAATGAAATAACTATCATACATCAACATCTACAGAAATGATTGAACTCTTATAAAAGTCACAAATTGCCACTTATTCAAGGTGTACCTACGTATAACAAGCGTAAATGCCATCTGGCTTACAACTCAGTAAATATAAGTTTGTTCAGTTGATGTTAACAGACTTCTTTGAAGTGTGCCATCATAAGCAGGATGCCATCATAGGCATACTTCCCCTATACTATATTATTTACTTCAAGAGGGAGAAAAGAAAATTGCCATTCAACAAAATCTCAGGTTTCTTCATTTTCACTCAATAGAAAGTTGTCATAGGAGGAAGCATCAACTAGTACGAATAAAATGTAGAGAGTGGGTTCTTTAACAGATTATGGGAGAACATTAAATCAAATCTTTAATGACAATTTTTGGTTAATTCATCAAATACAATTTTATTCAAAATATAAGTATTAAGACTGAAATACTTTTTAATTTCGAATGCTCTCACTGCCCATAAAGGTATATTCATTCGTGCATACTATAAAAATCACAGAGGGTATGACACAAATACGATTTAGCGTGCTTACAATGTCTAGAATTGGTTAAAATCAAGATTTTTTTCAAAAAACTTCATCTACGAGTGTTATCCACATGAATCTGATGTTATATTTTTATAAAACTGAAGTTATTCTTTAGAAATACCCAATTCACAAGTTTGAAGGAAAGACGTTTCATTCTTTGAACGGTTAGAATTCCCATTACAAGAGAGATCGATAGGTAATAGGATTTTGAGAAGAGATACCATAAAATGGATAGCGAGAAATATTAAATTTATGTATATGTATCGTAGGAATCATCCGTGTGAGTTATTCAATGGTTTTGAAAAATAGCAGTCACGTGAATAGTTCACAAACATTAATATCTATGTGAGTTTTCAAAAGCATTGAGTTGTCAAATTTAACGAAACCAGGGTGTTGGTAATTATTCTAGTACTCTTCTTCTACTCCGTTCTTTAACAGTTAAATAATGGGAATAATAGTTTTGCCAGCATTTGCTGAGTTTGAAGTTCTTTGAATTCAATCATAAACCATTATGAAACTTCAATAAAACAAAAATTGTTTATTATCACTGACATTTTTTTCTCTGTGTTCTTGTA
The DNA here is from genome assembly GCA_013421045.1 of Propylea japonica. Taxonomy (NCBI): domain Eukaryota; kingdom Metazoa; phylum Arthropoda; class Insecta; order Coleoptera; family Coccinellidae; genus Propylea; species Propylea japonica. Next base: position 114,983,475 of record CM024239.1, read on the forward strand.
TCATACGCAAAAATTAATGGTTAATTGTTTGATATACGAGAAATTTCGTGAAACCATATGTGAAAAGAATAAATTATTTATACCAAAAAATCCTAATCGATCATTCCCAAACCATAAAACCCACAGAAAATAATTTTTCAGCCCATCACCATGAACAAAAACCACCCTTACCCGATTCCAATCGATGTTCTCATTCGCATGCTAATAATAAATGATAGCTGACATGTTTTCGCAATCAGCTCACCCTTTTATGGGAAGCATCTTTCATCCACAGACACGACAGACGAACCGGTATCTGTGGGGTGAATTTGCTCTAAGCTCACTTCTCATCCGCTCTCTCTGCTTGTGATATATCCGGTGATCACTCTCTGGAAATGACAGTTCAACTGGTAGAGCAACAGTCTCTCCTCTACACGATATCGATAACGGCGTCTGTCATTCTCTCTGAGTTATTTACTCTGGTAGGTTGTCGATAAGTTATTACTTTGAGCTTGTCTCTCAGAATGTATTTCGGAAAATTGTCATGTCGGAAACCAGCGGAATTTCGTTCAGCCATATCGTTTTGTTTCGGTAATCGCTTGTTCTGTTATCATTTTTTTCCCTTGCAGTTTATACCGGGTGTCGGAAATTTGAGTGAATTGTTATACATAGGATTTATAACTAATTGAATTCGGTAAACGAATGAGAATATTATACATATACGAAAAGGTTTAATCCTTGCATTTTGTCTTGAATAAGGACGATATTAGCTCCGAAGTATGAGTTTAATATTAGTTGATTTCAAGTTGATTCTTCAAATTTTCGTTCCAATATAATATTAAGGTGGTAATTTTTTCGGTTGAAGGAACAATAAAAAACGTAGATCTCTATGGCGACGTTTCGGTGATTTATTTTCACCTTCCTCAGGCTACAATTGATAAAATAATTTCAAATACAATAACGACATAACAATAATACACAAAACAGAAAAAACAAAGTTGACAATCAACCATCAATCAAAAAAAAGGTTGAACAAATAAAACAAAAGTTGACCACAATGTATTGGACTGTAGTCTGTAGTGAATTTCAAATGAACAAAATGGAGAGACTCACCCGAGAGATCTAAATTATAAATCATGTCATGCCTCCAAACATAAGATCGCCATAATAAAGAATATAAAAAGAAAGATCTTGGCTCTGTCTGATCCATGTTTCCATCGAAAGAATTTTTTGTTTTTTACTCAGTACCTGAAAAATAATGGATACCCGCTAACACTTATCAATAGTGTGTTTTATTCATCACAGAATAGTAACTTGGTCCAGTCGACAATTTCTGAAAGTGTTGGTGAACAATCTCTGATACGTACTTTCAGGCTTCCATTGTGCCTAAACTAAGCAAACAAATTGGTAGAATTTTGTCCAATACTAATGTTAGAATTGTTGAATATTACAAGAAGACGATCAGGAATTATTTCTCGAGAGTAAAAGACACGGTTCCCAGCATACTCCAAACTAATCTTGTTTATAAAATTAATTGCTGTGACTGTGAAGGTTGTTATGTAGGCCAGACCAAACAATTACTAAAAAATAGAATCCGACAGCACCAAAATGATTGTAAGAAAGGCCTAACCACCACAGGACTATCAGACCATTGTAAGAATACCGGTCATAACTTCGACTTTGAAAATCCGAAAATCCTTCACAGAGAAGTTAACTTAGAGAAAAGATTGACCAAAGAAATGATTTCTATAAAGAACACCAAAAATAATGTAAATTTGATTACTGACACCATGTCCCTGAATAATATTTATATTAATTTAATAAAAAAGTGCAAATAAGAATAAGAGAAAAATTCTATGTATTACCACCGCTCAATCAATAGTGGGGGTACCATGATTGACAACAAATGTGGTCGTCGAGGAGCATTCATTCTATGACTTTGCTAATATACGTGCATTTTAACGCAACTGATGTTGAATATAACCTGAATTATCCATTTGTTTTGATGACAGAATTATATATATTTACCATTTGATCTCTCGGGTGAGTCTCTCCATTTTGTTCATTTGAAATTCACTACAGACTACAGTCCAATACATTGTGGTCAACTTTTGTTTTATTTGTTCAACCTTTTTTTTGATTGATGGTTGATTGTCAACTTTGTTTTTTCTGTTTTGTGTATTATTGTAATGTCGTTATTGTATTTGAAATTATTTTATCAATTGTAGCCTGAGGAAGGTGAAAATAAATCACCGAAACGTCGCCATAGAGATCTACGTTTTTTATTGTTCCTTCAACCGAAAAAATTACCACCTTAATAATTAGTTGATTTCAATCGATTAATATATTCTCTGCTTTCACTATTTTTATATTCATGGCGATGTTTCGCGTTTAACCTCTTCTTATTATTTACTACGGTGTCAACTGACGTTACCCTGAGCGCACCGCGTCGTGGACTGAAGACGTAAAATTTTCGAAATGCAAGAACGCTTTGGTCAATGCGACAAATGGTAAACATCTCGCTACTTCGATCAAGGTTCATGTTATGGGAGAAGGTTTCCGTATCGAACAAGAGTCTTCGGTATATTTATACCTAAAGAAGGTGCCACTTCGCTGTGAGTTGTAAGAAACATCTTGTATCATTCAGAGCTATCATGAGCAAATGAGTCCTAATAAGGACGATATGGCCATCCATAGGTGCTCTGTTCGATACCACTTTCTTGCATTTTGTCTTGAACAAGGACGAGATTAGCTCTGAAGTGTGATTTTTAATATTGGTTGATTTCAATCGATTGATATTATTCTCTGCTTCACTATTTTGAATATTATTCAGGAGATAAAGTATACTTGTTTCATTAACGTTTCATCAAACGAAAATTTTTGTGTGCTTCAAACATGTAGCTCACCTTATTCTCTTCGTTTTTGTTCTTTATATTTCTGTTGATGAATTCTATCAAAAACGATTCAATCACTTTCGGAAACAAAAATTGAGACGCTGATAACGAAAGTTCATTCAACAAGTCTGACGAATTTTCATTACTTGAATTGATAGGTCGTTTTTGGGGAGAATTATAAATTTTGGTATCTGTGGGATAAATTTGCTCTAAGCTCACTTCTCATCCGCTCTCTCTGCTTGTGATATATCCGGTGATCACTTTCTGGAAATGACAGTTCAACTGGTAGAGCAACAGTCTCTCTCTACACGATATCGATAACGGCGTCTGTCATTCTCTCTAAGTTATTTACTCTAGTAGGTTGTCGATAAGTTATTACTTTGAGCTTGTCTCTCAGAATGTTTTCAGAAAATTGTCATGTCGGAAACCAGCGGAATTTCGTTCAGCCATATCGTTTTGTTTCGGTAATCGCTTGTTCTGTTATCATTTCTTTCTCTTGCGGTTCATACTGGGCATATTCCACTGTGTTTATTAAAATTTTAGGTTATGTTGTTCATTTTCCTGTCAGATTGATACGCAATGTTGTCAATATTGCATAGAGTTTTCTGATAACTCGAAAGCTCGTCGGACGAGGCCGGGTACATTCGCAACGTTGACTTTATTTTAAGTTATGACAGCAAAGACTGCCAACTTCGGATAAATAAACAAACGCCTACTATGCGCTCAAACTTTCGTGAACGGACTATAATATATAAGTCCGTTCACTAAAGGTTAAGCGCACAGTAGGCGTTTCTTCATTTATCTGAAGTTGGCAGTATTTACTGTCATAAAGTAAAATGAAGTCAACGTTGCCGAATGTACTCGGCCTCGTCCGACGAGCTTGCGAGTTATCATAGAACTCTATGCAATATTGATTACATTGCGTATCAATCTGACAAGAAAATAAAGAACGAAACCTAAAATTTTAATATACACAGTGGAATATGCCAAATTTCCATGGCCAACCGACGGCTCAACCTTTCGTGAACGGACTATAGCTTGGTATAAGTAAATCTGAATTGCCTTCGTTTATCTTGTCATCGGTTGATACTCTTCATGAGATGGGTCTGAATTGCCTTCGTTTAGTTAGTCATCGGTAGTTACTTAGTTAACTTTTAGTCTGTCTCTTGTTCAGAGGTGTTTTCAGCGATGAAATACTTCTCTATTTTGAACTGAATCAACTTTGAATATTATACAGTCCACTTTAATTACACTGCGTTTATCAGACAGATTTCTTTTATTCGACTTCTTTATATGTTTTTTGTTACAGAATACAGCTCACAAATTTATTCCATGAAATTGTCACCTCATTAGAATGCTCTTGTTAGTCGATATTGTTGAAGTGTCTCTTGATTCTTGTGTTGAAATAAAGAATGTAAAATTTTATGTATTTCCATGTCAACTATCTGGAACCACCTTCATTTATTAATTTCTTGTGTATTACAAAAGGGCTTATGAAACCAGGTCCTGGTCCTCCATGTGAGGATTTTTTAGTGTATTCGTTATCCAAGAAACTACTTTTATTGGGTGATTACTTTAAATAGTTGTAACGAAATAAGTTCACTTGAAGAAAAATTGAAACTCAACTTATCTCGAAAAATATATATCGAACGAAACGACAAGATCCATCCGCAAAATGAACTGAACGATTATAAACTACCTAAATTCCAACGAATCTCAAGAATTCCGAAGCAAACAAAAGAAGTGGCATTCCAGGCGAAACCCTTCAATAAAAAACACAGAGGCAAAATCAGAGAAGTGTTTATTCAATTTCTTCCGGACAGCACCGCATTGTTTTTATAGCAACAGATTACCACCCCCTCTCCACCTCAGAATTCCAGAGAATGAAGAAGAGAGAAGGAGGAGAAAAAGGAATTATAAAGCTGATGAAATGGCGAATTTCGCTTTTCCTCGGTTTGTATTTACACAATAGGAAAAAAGCATTCGTTTCAATATCCATCTCAGGCAACGCGATCGCATCATTACCGTTTAGATTAGGTAGAGGCATCGCGATGCCGGAAATGCCCTGGTTGAGCTTAATACCTTGAGATATTTTCCGCTAAGTAGTTCGCAGTTTCTCCGTTACTTCGCAGGGCCGCCACAACCGCCTCGGATCGGGATTCCACATCCGGTCTACTTTTTTGCCTTGCACTTCCATTTCCATGGAATTAATGTCGAGACTAACAGTGGCGGATCAGTCCATAAGCGCGCGCTTAGGCTCCCATTAACGGGACGTACTCTGAGAACCTCACTGATTTAATGTTGAAGCTTGAATCGTTTTGTAATTATTATATACATGAGCAGAATTCTTTTTTTCATAAATTCGACGATCTTGCTGCATATTGAGTATAAACTGTATTTTTTTGAGCGCTGGTTCTACATGAACGAGTGCTATTGTATATAGTTTTGCCCAAATGTCTGTAATTTTCGAATTTTGAGCCGAAAATGGTCTCAAACGACAGTTTTCGACTCCTGATGACGAATCCGTATTCAAATTAAATTCTGCCCGTGGGACTGTCCGGCCGGCTGTGAACACGATGACTTTCGAAGGGAATGTCCAAGAGACTTGCAATTTTCAGGATGACTTTGCATTCATATACTCGTCATGAATCTCAAGTCCTATACAAAATTGTGAGTTAATAGCATTATTGCTCCACCAATGAACGAGCGCACGAAAGCACCTGCTCGGGGATTTTCTTATATTTTTCAAAAAATGGGCAGCATTGTATTCAAGGCCACCATTAACAAAGCCGTCACTGGAGACGAAACGAACAAAAAAGATTTCTTGCGCCAGTGGAGAATCTCACTCGGTAGCGCTAAAACGATATTTGTTGAGCTTATACTACGTACTTTCTGAGGAAAACCTTTATCCTCATTAGGAGGAGGAAAGTTTTTCAGTGGAGTTCGTTTAAATGACTGAATATTTGGCTTGAAGAGTTGAATTTGTATCCAACAGACCGAAAAAGTTCGACACAAATGAAATTTGACTGCAGATTACTGTTTCATAAACTTAACGCATTTGTGAACTTAGGTATAACAGGAGAAGGATGTAAAGTTCGCTAAATCAGTAGGATGATGATATAGCATGTAGGGGGGAGAGTGAAAATTACAGATAATGACTAAATGATTGCGTGAAAGAAGAGAATGTGTTAGTGTATACCAGAGGATCACATTATGTGAAGACCTTTAATAATATCGAAAGGAAAGAAAGTGAAATTAGAAAAAAAAGCAGATTCTTCAAGTGTACTATCTTGAAACAATGATGGGTGATGATTTCTAACATAAAAAGTCTGTGAGTTTTTCGAATAATTCTGAAAAATCATTACATGGATGAACAGACACAGACCAGAGATCATTTACTCTTTTAGTCAAATTTTCTTGTTTATACTGGGTGGTCAACTTAGGAATTCGGTATTGAAAGCGCTCTAGAATTGTTTTGAATAGGAATAGAGAAGTGGGGTTGGTCTTAAACGAAGGAGGGGTTCATGGAAATTCAGTCGCCATGGTTCTCTGGACGGGCGAGGAGCGTTCGATCTGTGTGCGCGCTCATTACCAAAATCAACATCTCAACGGCTATAAAAACTAACGAAATTGCAGCTATTGGTCTTCAGAAAACCCAAAGAAAAACATGTAACTCAATTGCATAGTCTGAAGGTCACAGTTTGGTGTGCAATACACGCACAAGGCATTATTGGCCCGTACTTTTAGAAGAAGGACGTGGCCGGGCAGTAACAATGGATTCTGATCGTTATGTGGACATGTTAAACAATTTTTTTGAACCAGCCCTTCAAGACTTTGATGCATACAATCGGGACACTTGGTTTCAGCAAGGCGGGCCCATTTATCACACTTCAAATCTGTGTTTACCTAGTATTCGGGCGCTTATTCCTGAAAAATTGATTTCACGGCGTGGATACCTTCCATGGCCCCCTAGAAGCGACTTTACTTATGGGTATACTTCAATAGTGTAGTCTACCGCTACAATTCCCGCACTCTAATTGCGTTAAAGGAAAATATCCGCCAGGAAATTCAAGCCATCGGTCCAGAAACTTTGCAACGTGTTCTTTTAAATTTAAAAAAATTGACTTGATAGTTTTTGTTTTATTCCTCTATTAAATCGGAATTCCTCAGCTCACCACCCAGTAACTTATGTAAATATAAAAAGCAGCATGTAATTTTTCTCTCCACTTCAATGTGTCATATAACAATATTTAAATTCACCATTCGACCAGCTATGTAAAAATTGTTGACACAAATGCTTTTAGTTCTTGATTGATCCTTTCCTCCATATGACACCATAAGTTCGTCAGCGAGGTGACAATAACCTTCATATTCTCATAGCTATCCTTTGTTGCGAGGCTATATACGTTATGGATGCAAAAAGCGTCGACGCCAAGGGCCGACTTATTGTTCCAAGTTTTAATTTAGAAACCGCAGTGTGAGTTATTAGTCAGCTGAGTGACATTTGGCAAAGGTCGAAATAAAGGCTGAAGAAAAGCGTTGGCACATGGATTCATTTCAGGCGATACGAAGGAAGGCTTATTGTTTGCAGATAGCGGAGCGACAAAAAAAATTAAGAAAGCTCTGAGCAGGAGCTCTTGAGCGCTCGTTCTTTGGTGGAGCATAAGACTATCATCTCAGAATTTTATATGGGATTTGAGATTGATACCAAATATATAAATGAAGAATTTCAGCACAATGGGAATTATATTCTGGAAATTATTCGAGAAATGAATATAAAAAATAAATAATCACAAAATTAATTTCTATGGTTCTGATGATGTGATCCTCTCGAAATTTTGCATGAACATCTTGTATATCCGTTTTGATTCACAAGATAAATTTCGGTTATCCTTGTATGGAAATATAAGGGTTCTCCTTTTCAATATTCCAATTGAATATTCTATATTTTTGTTGACACTATGGCTACAAAATTTTGCTTGAAGCTTTGGTATAACAATCTTCATTCAATTCACTTGAATTGGACATCTTGTTATGGAAATATGAAGATTCTTCCTTTCAGTATTCCAATTGAATTTTCTATGGTTCTATTCACACTATGGCCACAAAATTCTGCATGAACATTCAGTGTATCAATCTCTATTCATAAATAAAAACAAACAATGAAAGCGAAGAATAATATTGATCGATTCAAAATCAACCAATATTAAACCCACACTTCGGAACTAATCCCGTCAACGAACAAAGAACATGCATAGTGGTAATATCAAACAGAGCATCCATAGCGATCATTATTATTCTTCGCTTTCATTGTTTATATTATGCCCGCGTTACTGTTAAACGCATGAATTTTCATTTATTATAAAATAAATTTCATTGCAATCGCATATTTTTTATGGAAAAATTAAATTTCTTCTTTCCAATATTCCAATTGAACTTTCTATGATTCTTTTTACACTATTTCCACAAAATTTTGCATGAAGCTTATTATGACCATTTTGTATATGGCCGCAACATTTCATTTCGATGGGTGTCGTTTTGCCTGAGATATGAGGAACAAAAGTTTCGAATGACTATATTTTATGAAACACCCTGTACGATTTGGCTGGTTAACGAACTTAACCGAGCCATTTGGGACCGAACTCACCCTGAAAATTTCAAGTCTCTAGGACAATCCCTTCGAAAGTTATTGTGCTAACGGCCGGATGGACGGCCCCACTGACAAAATTGAATTTGATCATGAATTCGCCATCAGGTCGAACCCTATCATTTTCGGCCCAAAATTCTAAAATTACAGACATTTGGGCAAAACGAATAAATTGAAATATAATCTGGAAGGATTCTGCATTTCTAAAAGACTTTCACTCCCAGCCTTAAACTTAAAAAGGAAATAAATGAAAAGTATAATGTTACGTTTCGGTGTCTATATCGGACACCTTCTTCAGACAAACTTGTTAAATCTTCGGAATTGTGTGGTTTTCCATTTGCAGTCTAATGGACAATATCATTATACTGTCACACTCGTAGCTAAAGAAAAGGTACGAAACGACACACTATTTTAACGAACGAAAGGAAATCCAAGTACTTTGGCAGTATGTATAGGAGAATCCTAGCCATAAGAAGTGCAACATTACAGAATAATTTTGCCTGTTTTTCCGTAAATACCACTATGAAACAATTTGAAGTAAAAAGATAAAATTCAGTTATTGGAATGATTCAGCTGCCAATCAGCATTCCTCCATCAATTTCCCAACCCAACAATAGCTTAATAATTTCCATCCCGCTTTCCAATCTGAATACTTGGTAGCAAATCCGATAGTTCCAGAGTTTGTGTCATTCGCGAAGTTCAAATTCACAATAGATATTCAGAAAGCCTAGAACTCATTCCCCATTCATCTTACATGCCATCTTACATAACTATAGGTTAGGCTCATCGCACGAAGAGAGCACAAAATGCTTCAGAGATTTTGAACATTCTTGAATAACCATGGCAAACAGATTTCTTAGTAACCTACCGAACTCAAACTAGCTGCTCAAAAGAAAAGTATGGAACAACATCCCTTTTGGCTAATACTAGAGTAGTAACTGTGTTTTATTGCAGCAATACAAATGGCTATCGACCAAGGGTCCTTCAGCCTAATACTAGAAAATTCAAGAATTCAGGCGATGTGTAAGTACCTATAGTAGAATTCTAGTCATAAGAACTGCTATGACGGAATTATTCCGTTTTAGCTATTTGTGCGCTATGAAACATTTTGAATAGAAAAAATTTAAATTCAGTCAGAAGTATGATTCAACCTCCAATCTACAAATTCCCTACCCATTTCCCAACCCAACAATAGCTTCATAAATTTTCATCCCGCTCTCCAATCTGAATACTTGGTAGCAAATCCGATAGTTCCAGAGTTTGTGTCATTCGCGAAGTTCAAATTCACATAGATATTCAGAAAGCCTAGACTCATTCCCCAAAACCTGCTCTACCCAACCAAATATTTATTCAAGTGCAAATAAGCGGATATAATTTCGATTAGAAAGGAGCACCCTGAAATTACAATTTACGGAATGAAGCCTCTCCGATCTTTTGCCAGAGAAGTCATACCATACCAAGAAGGATCCATAATGTTTTAAATAGGCATAATGCATAGACGCACACATTATGAAGCCTATTGAATATTCATTTTGACATAAAATTGACACAGATCTCATGGTTTCCATGCCATCTCACATAACTATATGTTAGGCTCATTACACGAAGAGAGCACAAAATGCTTCGGAGATTTCGAACATTCTTGAATAACCATGGCAAACAGAATTCTTAGCAACCTACAGAAACTCAAACTAGCTGCTCAAAAGAAAAGAATGGAACAACATCCCATTTTTTTATGTTCTGGTTCCCATGAAAGGAGATATCCTGTAATGTTCAGAGAACATCGTGAGAACCAAATACTAAAAATTTGAGAATTCTGTCGATGTGTATAGCAGAATTCTCGTCATAATAACTGCTACATGACGGAATAATTCCGTTTATTTGTGCGGTATGAAACATTTTGAATAGCAAAAATTGAAATCAAGTCAGAAGTATGATTCAACCTCCAATCTACAAATTCCCTACCCATTTCCCAACCCAACAATAGCTTCATAAATTTTCATCCCGCTCTCCAATCTGAATACTTGGTAGCAAATCCGATAGTTCCAGAGTTTGTGACATTCGCGAAGTTCAGATTCACAATAGATATTCAGAAAGCCTAGAACTCATTCCCCAAAACCTGCTCTACTCAACCAAATATTTATTCAAATGCAAATAAGTGGATAATTTCGATTAGAGAGGACCACCCTGAAATCACAAATTTACGGAAGGAAGCCGCTCCGATCTTTTGCCAGAGAAGTCATACTATACCTATAAGGATCCATAATGTCTTAAATAGACCTAATGCATAGTCGCACACATTATAAGGCCTATTGAATATTCATTTTGACATAAAATTGGCACAGATTTCATGGTGTCCATGCCATCTTACATAACTATATGTTAGGTTCATCGCACGAAGAGAGCACAAAATGCTTCAGATATTTCGAACATTCTTGAATAACCATGGCGAACAGAATTCAGCAACCTACAGAAACTCAAACCAGATGCTCAAAAGAAAAGAATGGAACAACATCCCATTCCGGCAAATACTAGAAAATTCAAGAATTCTGGCGATGTGTAAGTATAGCAGAATTCAAGTCATAAGAACTGTTACATGCATGACGGAATAATTACGTTTTAGCTATTTGTGCACCATGAAACATTTTGAACAGAAAAATTAGAATTCAGTCAGAAGTACGATTCAACCTCCAATCGACAAATTCTTACCCATTTCCCAACCCAACAATAGCTTCATAAATTCTCATCCCGCTCTCCAATCTGAATACTTGGTAGCAAATCCGATAGTTCCAGAGTTTGTGTCATTCGCGAAGTTCAAATTCACAATAGATATTCAGAAAGCCTAGAACTCATTCCCCAAAACCTGCTCTACCCAACCAAATATTTATTCAAGTGCAAATAAGTGGATAATTTCGATTAGAGAGGAGCACCCTGAAATTACAAATTTACGGAATGAAGTCGCTCCGGTGAGACAATGGAGTCATCAATCATTTACTGGCTTTTGTCCCAAACTGACTAGATTTCTTCCTAGGACGGGTATTCTCAACACGTTCAGAAGTGAAGTCTTTGTTAATTAAAGCGAATTAATCTCGCAAGTATGAGATGCCGTCAGACGAGACTAACTCCAATTTGTGTTTTCGTATTTTTCCGTTGATTTATTCGTTGTATTAATCTTTTGTACTCCCTCCGGAATGTTAAATAGTTCTACAATGTTTTCTGGACGTGAATGTCGGTTTACGAGGGTTGCCAAAAAAATAGGTTTATATTGATTTTATTTTTGAAGACTCAATTGGGCTGTTTCAGGAATATTCCATTTGGATGAAGAATGAACCGAAATATTCATATCGAAGGCTTTTCATTGAACCTTATTTTCATTTCTCTTTTCATTTGAATTGTCATCTTGAAATTGCATTTGAAAAACAGAACAGTAGAAACAAAGAAAGCACACGAGTAGTGAGTGACATATCACCTCTCTGAAATAAATTAGTCATATTCAAACTTTTTCTACTCCTTCCTTCGATTTTGAAAAAAGTTGCTTTAATAAGAACTGAAGAGTCTATCAAACCAGTTTTTCTCCGAGTAAGGCTTTTTCAGAACCTCAGATGTCCACTGAACTGTCTACTGATCCGTTATCGAATCAAGTTGAGGAATAATGGCGAAAAACCAATTACCCTAAACTTGGATTTGACAGGTAACAGGTAGGTTATGAAGGCCTGAAAAATTGATTTTTCTTATAAATTTCAGGTTTTATATTTTTTTCCGTCTACCTCAAAACGAAAGGTGGTTTTGATGTATACGAAATTGAACTACCCATTTTAATGTTCAATTCATTCTATTTCAATGTGCAATCCTCATGGCAACCGTACACAAAGTATCCAGAAGCCCTAAGAAAAATGTCAAAACTCTATTGGAACATAAAAATTTCGTTATGTCAAATGTATGTCTGCAGAATGGGGATGTATTTCAATCAAGAATTTATGCACAACTCATATCGAGGTCGTCGGAAAAATCTTGTAATCAACTAGGTTGTTAATCTAACTACTAATCGTCTTGAAATATCTTGACCATTAGTCGCCGTCTTTGATAACCTTATTGATTGAATAACTATTGTTGATGGAATATTCTTGATGCTGAAAAATTTATGGAATTATTATTTGTTCATTTTCCATAATTTTCTCCTATATTATTCGAAGTTTTGGCCAATATTCGCCAGCCCTCTTCAGGAAACATATTTTGAGACGAATTACCAAACAAGCAACTCTCGTTACATCTCGAAAATTTTCAAATATCAGAATAAAAAGTAAACCTAGAAATGCCTTCGCGCATTTGTGATGCAGCCAAGTAGAATCTGTTTATGTACCCGAACAATATTCCACAGTTGCGAAATCGTGCCATATGTTTATTCCGTGTTGGAATAATTGGTCTACCGCTCCCCTTTTCTGAAACAGCTTGCTTCTGTTACAGACAATTCTGTCAGTCCGGCAACATCGTTTGTTAGTGTTCAGTTCTGGATGCGATGTGTTACAATTTCATTTCGATTTGACGTTTATAAACTGAATAATTTCACTGATTTGGTGCCAATTTATTGTTGCTTAAGGCTATTCCCGTAATTATAGCTGAAACGTGGAACAGAAGAAATATAATTACACATGTAATATTCAAAACTAAGGTTTAATAGCTGATCGCTCCAATAAAGTTCCTGGATTTGATCTTCCAAGGAAAATCTGGACTGTTGTTAATTCTATAAAAACAGGTCATGGTCATTGTAATAGCATGCTTTCCAAATGAAATTCAGTTGAAAGTCCTAGTTGCGAATTCTGAGATAGCTATCGTAACATTACAAATGTTTTTATTATATCAGGAATAGAAATGACAATCTATCCTCTTGTTTACTTTACCGCAGTGGAGCAGTGTAAGTGCTTTCTATCTCACTCTAATGGCTTGGTTGATCACAATGTAGCACTATTCACGCGTAGGGACATCTCCGTTTGTTTTCTTACTCTGAGGTTCAAATAATTCCAAAGGTAACGAAAGTTGCTGTTTTAATTTATCTACATAAAGTATGAATTGCAGAATCATCATCATCATTCAGCGCTCTGCGTCCAATGCGGGACATAAGCCTCCCCCATTTCTGCCCATTCCTTCCTGTCTGGGCTCTCTGTATCCAGTTGCCTGCCACACCTCTTTAAATCGTCGGTCCAACGTGTGGGAGGTCTTCCCCTGCTTCTTTTATCCAAGCGCGGTCTCCACTCGAGCAGCCTCTTAGTCCATCTCCCGTCCGTCATTCGTGCCACAGTCCAGCCCACTTACACTTTAGTTTGCGAATTTGGACAACTACATCCATGACGCCAGTTCTTCAAGATCTTCATTTCTTATGATCTCGCAATGATACTCGAGCATGACCTTTCCATCTTGCGCTGTGTGACCATAAGTTGCAGAATATATTGATGAATGGGGTGTTGACTACTTTTTGGATTTATTTTATTTTAAAGATGAACCCTATACAAACACGAAAAAATTACTTTTTCCTTAAAAATATAGTAATTGCCAATAAAAATGAGTAAATGAATGACAATTCAAAATTCCCGCGGAAATGCTCAATTTTGTCACGTTCTGATGATTACGTCATAACAGTGAACATACTTTGACTTCTGTCAAAGCGAACTGATTTTGCCCGATCCCTTGTGGAAAAGTTCAATCTAAGCCTTCAAAATGAATAGGTTGGTCTGTAAATGCTGAATGAGGTGTTGCTTTTATTTGTAATAAATATGAAGTGAAAGTCTGCTACTTACAAAGACAATTTCACGTTTTCAAGCTCCGCTGCACAAAAATCCTTGTTTTCAGCAAAGAAACTTGCGACCATAAGGGAATTTATCTTCGGTAAAAGTTACTACTACCCTTGATGAATCCTATCTCCATTATAAAGAAAATTGTAGATTATCGTTCTTGTAACGAACTAGGTATTCTGTTCTCTTTCAGCTTTTAACTTCGTAAGTTCGAATCATAGATATGATATATTATATATTTACTATGGTTCAAGTCACAAACCGTGGGTTTCACAAAGCTTGATTGGCAATAAAATCGTTTATATTGAAGTAAGTCGATGGTTTATGTCAAAAATGAACTGAAATTGCAGAGAAATGATGACATTTCAATAATCAAGGTGATTGGAGTTTTGTGGAACCCGGCCTATGAATGTATTCTGTTGATCTGAGCACCGAACATTCGAATTTGCAATGACAATACGGATAGTTTGACGTCACTATACGGATTACCTCTGATTGGCGTTCGCAGTCACGTGATAGTTGATAATAAAGAACATAATTTAAATCAGCTTTATTTAATTCAACGAGATTAATAAGATCACTAAAATGGTTTTTCAGGATTGCAAAAATTTCCTTCTATGAGGAAAACCTCAATTTATATGAATTCGTAACATGAGTCAACATCCCTATTAAAACTCTATACCACTTCATCGAGTAACGTTCGTCACAAACTTCCTCCGAGAATTTTCACTTCACACCATCCTCTACAATTCAATAATGATGTTTCCGTATCTTGTTTTTCGATACTCAGACATGTACGCTCACTCATCTCATATTTTTTGTGATTATCAGTATAACACTTCAACAAAGCTCACAAATCAAATCTGATGCAATTATTCTTTCTGCATATGACAGTTCTAATAGCAGCCCATTTGTAGTTTAAGCGCGTTCTTGCCTAAAAAGGCAAGTTCTGAACAGCGAGCCATATAAAAGACTCCAGAACTTTGAGAACATTTCAAAAAGAATTTCACAACTTAATAATGACCGCAAACTTGCGCTATAACTTAAACTGCAAATAATGGCAATTCCCGACCAATTCAAGTATCATGGTGTTCGTATTGTTGTTCTGCATGACATATATAGTGCTGCACTTTGTTCAGAGTTTTGTCGCTGTATTGTTTTCCTAACTTATGTTTTCTGGTTGAAAGCAGAAATAATAAAAATTTCAAGAGAGTCGATTCGTCGCACGAAGCAGTGGAGCAACACTAGAAATAGATAAATCAAATAAAATGCTGGCGCCGAGGTGATCGAAGTGGCCTGCGGTTTGTAGCAGCGGCGCTCCGAGGGAGAGTTGCCAACTTTACTTCAGAGATTTTTATAAATGAGGATTTATGTTATTGGCGATGCTCAATGCAGATATTATATTCCTTTGCACACTCCACATATAAAACCTTATATCTTTGTAACGGCTGGCTATCGCAAAAACATGCCGCTTTCCATTGCTTACGAAATAACTGTTTCACTTCCTTTTGCCAAAATAACTATTCCCTTTAGTGGAGCTCTATATTTTACGTGATTTAGGTCAGGCCATTTCTTCCCTTATGTTGGACCATTCGTTTCGCACACGTGGTAGCAAAAGTACGAGGTTGAAATCAGTATATTCTATTTGTGTTTTTGTCGATAATATATCTGGCGATTCGGAGAGAAATGTAAAAAATTTCACATATCCAGTTGAGAGAGTATTATTGAATAATGGTCTGACATTAGATACAGAGGCTGAAAGAGTTTCAGAGAGGGAATAGTGAGTTCTCTCAAAATCAGCAATACCAGGGTTGCCTTCGGAATTTCGGTATTAGAGAATAATAATATGATATCATTAATTATTGAAAATTGGTTTATAGTTTTGGAAACATTCCTCACGACTTTATACTTCTGTATTTGTTTGAACTGATTGTCGAAGCATACTTGCTACTCTGATTGAGTTAACGTGTTAACGGTTGGCCGTCTGTCCAAACGAGTCATTTGAGTACAGTCACGGCCTTCTCACGGGCGCTTTGAGCGGCAATGCCGCAAGAGACGATCTTTGGGAGGTATGCCGCTTGCACGAGAGATACGACATTTGGGAGGTATAAATTCATTTCCTGATGTTAGTTCATGAATATCTGAAAAAAGTTTGAAGCATGCCCTATTCAATCAATAAATTGAATATAAATGAAAAAAATTGAAACTAAAGCGAATTGGTTGATTGTTTAATCAAGCCAAGCTCTTGAAAAAGGACTCGTCGTTCGAAATAAAAATATTCTGAAATAGAGCACATATGAACGATTATAAAATTTATTTGGTCAGTTCCTTCAATTATGGGTATCTCAAAGTAATTTAATTGTTCCATTTGCTTGTGAATGTTTATCGAACTTAATCATATTGTTGGAATCAAAATGATTTTAGCAAACAAAACTATTGTTGGAATGAAATTTCGAGGTATGATCCTCATATATAAAAGCTTACGCTGCTCATATTTCAGAAAACTAGAACAATTGGAATATCCTTCAATTTTTTAGAAGGATAATTACTTCTGCACGATGAGATACAGAACGTTCTTATCATTTTTTGAAGCAGATGAGTTTAATTTATAGGTTAGAGTCACTTACAAAAAGATGAAAGTAGTTATCCCAAGGAAAATTCACTAACACTAATACCACAAACACTTTCATTGTTTACAGCACTCAAACAATCACAAAAGGTAACTATAAATTCACTTATTTTTTACCTTTACGACCACAGTCAATACTAAAACGTTAATTATTTACCACTATAGATGTTTACTAGCGCTCACGCTTGCGCCTGTAACAACTTAAGAAGGCTGCTCTTGTAATATGTCCGCTGAGTATACCTCTGTACACTGTTGCCGCTCTTGGCTAGGACCGGGCCCGAGGTTTACAAGGCCGGGGTAGAGTCTAGCACAAAATTCGAATCTTTCAAGCTATAGACAACAAGATAATACGCTATTTCCGTATGAACAGAAAGTTTTCCGTCAGTCCATCTCTCTATCTGAATTATTTTAAAAGGAACCTTTTTCAACCAGAATTTCAACAGCATCCATGCTGATCTGAGGCAACCCAGCGTCCCTCGACGTCAGAGAGAGTCAAAAAGGTCGATCGTTACACGTCAGACATCAACATTTTTATGTGCGCGACACGGATATAAAACAATATATGAGAATGACGAATGAACTAAAACGCTTGAATCTAGGCAGTTAAGCCGCTCGCACTCTGGCAATATCGGCACTTGGGTAGCATTTTATGGAGGGTTAAGATCCTAACGTGCTGACGATGGCTGGAAAAACCTGAGTATCACGGTCTCCATATTACAATTATAGAAAACACATCGACTCTATGCTCTGGTATGTATGGCGTGTGCTGAAAGAGGGTCTTGGGAAATTGGTTTGGAGGTTCATATTTCTTGTTCATATCAGGCGTAAGAAAAATGGAATCGGGTGAGATTTTTGAAATGGGACTTGGGGAACGTGATCTCGGAACATAATCTGTTTGTTGGGAGAAAAGGTTTTTGAAAGACTACTTGGGATGTACTGGAATCAGTTTCATGAGTTTTGGACACAAGTAATAGCGAGAGTAATAGTTACTAAAGATAGTTAATGGGTAGAGTGTTTCTAGAAACCTTTGCTTAGGTTTTCCCAGTCTCTGAAACGGAAACAATTGAAAAATTCTTAATGAAGATGAAATGCTCCTGCGTAAATCCTTGCACTACTTTGTCAGAAGCAAATTGGTTTTGAAAAAATTGTTGTCTAACAGTAAAACTAAAAAAGGAAATAAATGATTTTGACAACTTCAATGTTAATTAGTCTACAAACGAAAAAAGGCACAAATCCAAAGATTTTTTAAGTTTGTCTAAAGAAGGAGTCTGATATAGACACCGAAACATTACGTTTTCCTTTTCATTCATTTCCTTTTTAAGTTTTACTGTTAGGCATCAATTTTTTCAAAACCAAATTGCTACTGACAAATTAGTGCAAGGATTTACGCAGGAGCATCTCATCTTAATTAATTTTTAAATTTTTTTCTGGGTTGAAGACTGGAAGTGAAAAGCTAAACCAAGTTTTTCAGAAATGCAGAATCCTCCCAGATTATATTTCAATCGATATCTGAAAGTTTATTTGTACCTAATATTAAATTTCCAGAAGCTCAATGGTTATCACTTAACACTCCCTATATCTACAAGGTTTTCTAGAAACTCCGAACTTTACCTCACCATGGATATTTCCGAAAAAATGTTTTGCAGAGATTTCTTCTTTGAATATGGATTGTGATTCCTAGAAAATTCAGTCATTAGAAGATCCTGCCAAGATGTCAAACTTAATAGTTAAAAATAACTAATGAGAGGATTCTTCAGAATCACATTTTCAATCGATGTGCACAATTTCAGATCAAAATTGGCTTATTTGAAAATAACCTTTTTTTCGAAATATTTGAGTTATCAGTTTGTTATGGTTTGAATATTCTTTTTCTTTCTACTCAATTTTTTTCTGATCTCTTGATGCGGCAAGCGATATAAACCCTGTTTATTGCAAACTTGTTGTTCAGAGGCAATTGAAAAACAATTTCAGATGCTCTGACTGCAGTTTTTAGCTCTTTCATTAAGCTAAATATGAAATGAATGGAAGATCTTATAAATTTGGGAGAAAACTATGCGCTCTCCTTACAAACTTCTTCCGAAGAAAAAGTTTCCAACGATTCGGTGTGATATAAGCATTCGCGGAAATTTAGACATTTAAACTATGTTTCGGGCTTTTTTTCATATCTGCTAAATTTGACAGCTTCAAAGCAACTGTCGGTGATCAACTTGGCTATATGTAATTCATATTTATTTTCGAAGCAGAATATCTCTCAAAATTTTTCAAAAATATCAATGATGAAGAATTTCTGGAAAAGCATTACATATATTACAATTATAGAAAACACAACGACTTTATGCTCTGGTATGTACGGCGTGCTCTATGAAGGAATTCGCTGAAAAGGGCTCCGTGGGAAATTGGTTTGGAAGTTCATATTTTCTTGTTCATGTCAGGAGTAAGAAAAAAATTGAATCAGGTGAGATATTTGAAGTGGGACTTGGGAAAACGAGATCGAGAATATAATTTGTTTGTTGTTCAGAATGGTTGGGAGAAAGTGTTTTTAAAAAATTACTCAAATTTGTTTTGGTGCACTGGAATCAGTCTCATTAGTTTTAGTTACAAGAAGTTAGTTAAAATGATGCGCTTGACTCTCCACATGTATTATGTATTGTATTTGAACCCCCTTCTGGGATGAACAGAGCACGTTTTCCAATTTGAGTATGCCTTTATAAGAGCCACACTATAGGAACTTAGTCCGAATACGGGAATCAGGTTTTCAGTCAGTGAATAAAGCATTGAACTCCTATGTCAGCGACTCGACGCTTATATGGAAGTGCCGAAGAAAATACAATGAAGTGCCCAAAAACAACAAGATTTCTTCAGTCTGGATTTTTGGTCACCCGAGGATTATGGGAAACAAAGAAGCTGACACTAGCCAGAAAAAGAGCACGAGCGCCACTTACTAGCTCAGAACCCTTCTGGTGTAGGCAAAATGTACTTTTGATTTGTGGAAAGGGCAGAAATTCCTATCTTCAATAGTTCAACGGTTTATCTATTTCCGCAATTCCTCATTACTGCTAAGTACTCTAGTGGTATTCTTTGGCCACATCGTTGGAAGGTTAGCAGATACTATGTTTAGTCCACACTCTCTGCTTTTCAGTTCTTTCTTTGCCAGTACTCTATGGATAGTCTGAGTAAAGCCTCGTGTGTTTTGTCCAGCTGTCGCTATCACTTTGGAGGAGTATGAGGTTTGTAATCACCTTCAGAATCTTTAAGGGACGTTCTCATAGCCACTGTGAAATACAGGCATGCCAATCTATAAACCTTTTCGTGCAACTATCGAATTCTTGGGCATCCGCATTGACAATCATCTAGAATGTACTGATCACACTGATGAATCGTACAAAAAATTAAGCCAAACAATATTTGCTCTACGGGTATTGAAATATGACCTCAGTTTAGAATTTTTAATGCTGTCTATTTTTCTAACTTTCAGTCGGTGATGAGCTATGGTGTAATATTTTGGGGAAATGGTAGGCAGGCGGCGTCAGTATTTCGCCTTCAGAAATGGCTGTTTGGGCTCTCTTTGGCTTGAAGTATCAGTATTCAGAAATAATAATTTGCTCCCGCTTTCGGGCATCTATATTTACAAATGCCTACAGTTCTTGTTCGTACATTTTTTCGACAAGTACAGGAGAAGTAATGCCTATAGGACCAGACGCCAATTTTTCATGTAACCGGTTCATCTTTGACTGAGAGGAATTGTACACACAATATGTGCTTGAAAAACTATTCAACAAATTTTTTCGCTCAAGATTCAACAAAAAAAAACTTAAAATCATTTCTGAAATATATCTACAGTTTGTTGCTACGGCTAGAGCCATATACAATTGTATATGGATTTATGGGAAGTAACATTGTTTGTCAATTATTTTTGTATATGTATAAGAATGTTGATTTCTTAACTGTATTGATTGACCTTCTCATTTTCACTGTGTTAACAGTTATTATTGGTGAATAAAGGATTTCTTTTCTATTATTTTGTGGCTTGAACTAACTTAGGTTCTCAGATACTTCGAAGTCGACTGATCTCAGTGGTAAATATGTAAAAAATTGCCAAAATTTCAGTATTGAGTAGAAAATAAGAAAGAAAATCCAATAAACTATCAATGTAAATTAAAATAACCTTCTTCGTTTCAGTAGGGAAGCAAGGTTGCCCATTACAGTGTCACTGCCCCATCAAAAAGCCATTTTGCGATCTCCGTCTCGTGAAAACCAACGATCTGTTAATCGGCTCGTGTACATTTAAGTGCCAGTATAAAAAAAGAATTAAACATTACCATATTTCAGTAGGAGTCTTTCAATTTGCCAGTTACGAGCTCTAGGAATTAAAAACAGAATGCTGAAGCTGTTGGAGGCCGGCAGTAAAAATTTAACTGCTTTGTATCCTGAATTCAGACTATTACGTAGCAAGAATCGAAATGTCTGAGGATGGCGACAGCACTAGGGCCGAAGTCTGCTCTAGTAGCGTTAACTCGGTTTATGGAAAGGAATAATATGCCGTTCATATGGGGTGAAGGCGAGTGTTTATTTTCAACACTATCACCAGGAAAACATTAAAGGAAACGTCACTGATGTGCTGGCTAGGAAGAAAAAAAGAATTATTTAGAGTGCTTCCACAAGAAGTAGATGATAAGGCTTCTTTTTGAAAACTGAAAATACTTTTTTACGACTGACACAAAAAACGATGAACAACTGTTAAACAAACCTTCATGATATTGGAAATATTTAAGATAACTTCTAGGAACTTCAGCTATCATTCTATTTATTTATAATCTTCAACCTACCATGAAAATCTCAAGTTTTGGAATCGTTCGAGCAGTTACATGATTTATACACTTCCAAAAAGAACAACTTAAGAACATAAAGTTCTCAAGAAAGGTTCCCAAAATAATTAAGCAATTATTAATGATTATAGTGGAACCATCAGTCATAATGATATTAGAATTATCGTCAATAGTATATTATGCAACGAGCGTATAATGATAGCTATTATTCGCGAGGTGAATTTCAGGCCACGAGTGGGCGAGTGGCCCAAATCACTGGGCGAATAACAGCCATTATACGCGAGTAGCATACTGCATACTATACTGTATCCACGACTACTGAAAATATTTCTTGAAGATTTCAACATTTGGTGACCGCGATAAGACCCTTCTATGACAAGCGTGGAAAAAGTCAAATTGACACATGAGAAATTTTTGGAGAACTGGTTATTGTATATTTTGTAATAAAAAAAGCTTTTTATTGATATGATGAAAATAGATTTGGCCTTCGATTGACAAGGTATGACCACATTTGTTAGTTGGAGTACTTTAGAATACTGAAGAAATACCAATTTGAAGAATTTTATATCGAAGCTAAATCTATGAAGCATCTGACAGCAGTGATTTAGAATCTCATTATTCCCTTGTGATTTATGGATATTATTAAGGCCAAGCACAGAGACGTACAATGGACGGATTCTACAATAGTCGTGGATAAAATTTTATTTTCACATTACGTTGAAATCGTATTATCTATAAAATGTTGCCATTGAAAGTGAATTATAGAATGAAAACTATTTGAATATACATTGGCTCAGCCTTTTTAACATCTTTTTCATTCCCAATCAAAAAGTGATATTTTTCTTGCAGACAAGTTAGAGGGTAATTTTCAAGAATCTCCAGGAAATTCTGTCTCTGTTTCGTAATTGAGTTGCTCAATGTAATTTTTTTTCTCGATCTAGTTATTTAGTTGCTTCATAAATCAAAGTTCAAATATTGCATCCAGGCGTGTACCATGAAAGTTTGACTCCTATGTCATTTCGTTAGTAAGGGCAAGATATTTCACTTTACAGATCCTCCCTAAATTCTGCACAAGTCTTTATATCACCGTTGATCACCTTAATATGATGAAGTTTGGATTCTATCGGATTTCTATACATATAATTCTGAAAATAATCGAACCATTCTACCGATTAGACCTATATATTATTCTGCACCTACCTGAAGATATCAAGGCGATAACTCCCTAGCAAAAATATAGCTTCGAGTTTTTTGTATATTCTTGAATATTCTAGCATTTGAATAGGACCAAAATGAATTTTTTTTCATTGAGTGATTATCGCATGGGTCAAATACCAGGAAGCGATTATAGCTTAGAAATCTAAAACCTTCAACTAAAACAACTCCTTATCTGAAAAACGATACAAAAAATAATATGATATATCAAAATGAATCTCTGAAAATTGGCGTGAGACGGTCATCAAAAAACAACCAGAACCCATAAATTTTCTGCACGATTGAGCTTTACTTTAATATTATTAATTGTTCAGAATACATATATTGATTCGAAAGGGTAATAATATATTTCAATTTAAATGAATCGGAGATCACATTTTTTAAAGTGCACCTCCACAAGAAACAATAAAATGCAATAATAGATATCACATTACAGGTTTAATGGCGAATGCTGTTTA
Source organism: Propylea japonica (assembly GCA_013421045.1). NCBI lineage: Eukaryota > Metazoa > Arthropoda > Insecta > Coleoptera > Coccinellidae > Propylea > Propylea japonica. Next base: position 115,006,909 of record CM024239.1, read on the forward strand.
TTTTCGGTTTAATTGATGTGTGTGTTAATACAAACCACACCTCATGTAGAGAGCTCTTTGCAGACGATTCACGCAATGAGTACACAACACTATCAGACAATCAACCACAAATTCATTCCTGTGTATGCTTTTGCTATGTTATGTCGGAATTAAATTTACGAGAATGTTTGGATCCGCGAAACTACAAATCAAATTGAATGAAAATGTTTTTAAATAGGCGACGGTTTTCATTTCCTCATTATATCATTCATTTTATTTTATTTATATCAACCGTTTTTATCGGTTTATTCGTCATAGATGACGTAATGACAGAATAAGTAACATTTCATCACATAGGAGATTTTATTTCCTTGTAATATGAAATGAGTTTGGTAAGGCAGGAGAATAATAAATCCTTATTTTATCAAGGGGGACTCCACGTAGGCAGAAGCTACTGGGATAAATGACCAAATGCTCAAAGAAGAGTATTATGCCAATTAGAGCTTTTTACAAGTTGTCTTTATTTTGGACCCCTGCGTCAACCCCTTGCTATCCCTGCTGACAACATCACAATTTAGATTTAGAGAAGGGAAGTAGCATATCAGAGGAAAGGTTTTTCTATTTTCTAGGAGGAGGCGGTTACTTCAAACATTTGGTTCTTGTTTCAAGAGGAATCATACTAGATGTGTTGATTATTATCTTTGCAGACTTATATTATACGGCTAGTGTTTTAGGCCAACACATTGCATTATTATAAAGCGGCCTACACAAGCTGAAACATGCTTCGATGCCATGCATCGACTCAAGAATTCATGAAACTTGCATCAGTTGCAGAGCGCATACTCAAATCGAAAACTGTTGCGAAGCCTGAATCGACTGGATGTTCATGAAATACAAAAGCAGTGGGTGAAGTAATTTTTCTAGAAAGCTGTGAACTTATTTTAAAAGTAAGGCATTACGAATATAATGAGACACGTTCTACCAACACCTGTTTTATTAGTTGTAGTAGGGACAGTCTTTATATCACCTAAAAGGAGAAGGAAATCAAAAAGAAAATGGTCCAGAAGATCGTTCATTGAAAAAAAATCATTCATACGCAAATCCATTAAAAAAGCTCAAAAATGAAGCGGGAAAATATCGTCACTTTCGTCTTCTCATCGACACTATTCTATACACTCTGTAACTTGCATCTGCATCTCTAGAAAACCTTTTTAGGTTTTCACTCCCAGTCTCTAAAACAGAAATAATTAAAAAATTTTAATTAAGATGAAATGCTCCGGCGTAAATCCTTGCAATAATTGGTCAGGAGCAAATTGGTTTTGAGAAAATTGTTGCCTAACAGTAAAACTAAAAAAGAAAATGAATGAAAAGGATAATCGTAACGTTTCGGTGTTTATATCAGACTCCTTCTTCAGAGAAACTTGGAAAATCTTTGGAATTGTTTCTTTTTTCGTTTGTAGTCTTATTAGCATGGAAAAACATATTAGAGATGTTGATTCATTTAACTTTGAAATATCCGGATGTCATTTCTTTTTTCAATAAATCAATCCAAATACGATCTTTAGATAGGTATTCCAACAGAACAATTAGCCAAATTATCTACTTCATCTAACAAAATACGTGTATATTCCTTTGAATTTGTGGATATGTGGCACCTCTATAATTTCGATGTTTTTATATTAATTATTGAATGTACCTAAAATGAAACTAATCGAATCGTTATGTGAATGTACAAAGGTGATTTTTAGACTAAATAGGAGCCGTATTTCGGTGTTTTTATAGTGGAAAAAGTGACATGAAGATGTTATATTTGTGGAACTTCTGGAGGCCGCCCACTCTCAACCCACCGGTCTCGCCGGAGCTGACGTTCACCAAGCTTCTTCTTACTTCTCTCTGATGCATCTCACCAATTTTCTCTCGAGAGGAAATGACTGACCAAATTTACACCTGGCTCCCGAACTAATTGTATTCCTGAAGTCATACACTATACACCTCTTCATGAAATTGTTGATAGAAATAAAACATATTTGAGGAGTAAACTAGAACATTGGTATACAAAAAATGCTGGTTTCAATGACCTTGTAATTTCGTCCATTCAGATCCTATATTCTTTCAGAACCTAGTCGACTGTACTACGACAATGGTTATGAACATGCTTCAAGGGGCTGAAATGTACCATGCTGTTATAACGAATTTTAGTGCTGGGTTCAGGAATTATTTGGTTTCAGAAAACGACCTTAGTTTAGTAGTCCGGTCTATTTAGACATTCGAAGTTACATAAAGTCCCAACAAGCTGAATTTCTGTGAAGTTGTTCAAAACATAATTATAAACAATGTCTGAAAGTTCCGCATCATTCCCCTGTAAGGAAAAATTTAATTCAAGGTCAAAGGTCAAAAAAATGAGTTTTTCGCGATTTTCAGCAAAACGGTAAGTTTTATCATAAAAGTACCTCAAACAAAAATTGTAGATCATAAAATTATCTATAAAAATGTATCAATACTTTTTTTCTTACGAGCCACCGTTTCTGAGATATAACGATTCAAAAGTTATAAAAGTCGTTATCGTCATAATATGCACACGTTTCCACGCCACCTATGAGGTAGTGTACTTAGCGCGTAGTTTTGACTTTTTGAATCGTTATATCTCAGAAACGGTGGCTCGTGAAAAAAAAGTATTGATACATTTTTTATAGATAATTTTATGATCTACAATTTTTTTCTGAGGTACCTTCATGAGTAAACTAACCGTTTTGCTGAAAATCGCGGAATACTAATTTTTTTGACCTTCGACCTCGAATTAAATTTTTTCCTTATAGGGGAATGATGGGGAACTTTTAGACATTGTTTATAATTATGTTTTGAACAACTTCACAGAAATTCAGCTTGTTGGGGCTTTATGTAACTTCACTCTCATTTTTTGGTCTAAATAGCCCGGACTATAGCAGTTTCTCCCCAAAAACAGGCAAGAAAGGCCATATTATGAAGGAAAATCCAGCATTTACTGTGACAGGGTAGCTCTAAGGACAGCTTCAATTCAGAATTCTCCATTTCGGGGAGGTTCCAAGTCTGTGGAAGGCTGACCATTTTCGCTGCCCACAGAACGTATGACGTCATTATGTGCCACAACAAATATTCTATTGAAACATAAGAAGATTATCTTGCGAAGTAGCTAGAGTGCCGAATTTGTATAGGTACACCTGAATTAGTTGCACAATCAAGGCAAAAATATTGATTGCTTTCCAGAAGTCAAACACTTTACTTTTTCATGAAAGTGGTGTTCGAAATACTTTCCAGTGAACACATTGGCACAAAACTGCTGAATTGAATGAGCTGTACGTTAGCACATTCAGATCTCGTATGCTTTCAGTAACTAGTCGACACTCTATTTGCTGATTACGCTTAGACTTTATTACAACAATTCCTATCTTGACTATGAGAATGGTTTTGATCTTGCTCCAGTAGACTGAAATCGTTTATGCCGTTTACTGCGACAAGGTAGCTCAAAAGAGCTTCAATTCTGGTTGTGTACATCTTCTTTGAAAACTACAATTCGAGTGAATGAGCTCGTAAGTGTTGTGTTAATATATTTCTAGTAGTAGTTATGACAGTAGTTGTCAATGATATTTGAGATAATAAAGTCTCCAATATTGTTATATTATTTATTAATATAACATGGCGCAGTCGGTATAAGTCGGTGAATAAGTGAACGAGGTGATTTCTTAATAGAAACATGCCCAAAAGAAAGAGCAATTCAGTTGAAACTCTAGAAAATAATTTAATCAAATTGAATAAAAACTTTGAAGAAAAAATTCAACAATTGACAGAATTCATGAATAAAATTGGCATTGGTAAAACGTCAAGGAATGATTCTAATATTGACATTGATAAAGCCGAAGACTCCAGTGAAATTACAAATATTACAAGCAGAAAATGGATCAGGATCAAGAACCTGCACGTCCAAGATTATGTCTATCTTCTGCAATACCAGGACCAGAGAAATTAATCGATTCTCTAACATATGCCCAATTCAAAGATTGGAGAACAAAATGTGAAAATACTTCAAATTCCAAGATGTAGAGAATATCCCGGAATATCAAATGGTTGCATTACTTACGAGTTTCTTTTCTCAAGAAGTATCAGACATTGTGAAGTTCATTTTGAAAATTAATGTGAATAAAGCAAAAGTGCCAGAAATTTTGGATAATATCGAAAAATATTTCAAAGGTAAAGAAAATAATCGAATTCGAATGAGTCAATTTATGAATCGTAGACAAGAACCAGGTGAGTCATTCATATCATTTTATAGAGAAAAAGTAAAACTTTTCAACTATGCGATCCATGTACACATTGCTATGAGAGAACTCTAACGGATCATATTATAGAAGTGTTATTCGATTCAGAGATGAGACGAAAATGAAGATCTTTACCAGATACCATCACAAGTTAGAAGATATTATCAAAATCTGTGAATCGGAGGAAATCGCCCAACGAGAAGAAAAACAATCTGAGTTATGTAAAATCAGTAGTAGTAGAAATGAAATACCAAAAAAATGTCCGAGATGTTCTCAAAATTGGCATAAATATTTACGTTTGTGTCCAGCTAAGAATACTGTATGTGATAAATGCGGATTGAAAGGACATTTTTCGGAGTGCTGTCGAAAAAAGAAGATTTCAATTATCGATATTCAAGAAGATAAGTCATTAAATTTAACTCACATGTCTGTATCGAATATAATCATGCCTATAAAATGAATCGTCTCAAATTGAAATTTCAATTCAAATTATAGGTTTTCAAAAACAGTTTACATACAGAGCGACACCTGATACAGGTGCAGAGGTTTGTGTAGCTGGTACAAATTTCCTAGATACAATGAAGATAGCAAGATCTAAAATACAAACATCCAAAATCAAACTCAATTCTGCTGATGGCTCAAATATAGTGGTTTTAGGTTCACTGGAATGTATAATCACTTTCAGACAAAGAACTTCAAAAATACCTATATATTTGCCAAAATGTAAGAGAAATTTTGATTAATAGACAGCTATGATCGATTTAAAAATTATTCATAATAATTTTCCCGAAACAATAGAAAATGAAATTCAGTAAGGGCATTATCTATTGATAATAATTTATCAGAAGATCCAAGTCCTAATGAAATCGAAATAATTCGGAAAAAATAATAAAAGAAATCTCAGATGTATCAATACGAGGGTGAATTGAAAGTTACCCAAACAACACACACACATCTTTTAAACATTTTATAGACTATATAAATAGATTATTAGATGATCTATAAAACATCAAAATGTATTGAATTCTAACCTAGATTCGACGTAAAAATGTCCGCGAGATTTACGTTGAAAAATACTACTTTTTTAGACATCTATTTCACGTCAAATAAGTCTTTCTATAACAAGTGAAATTTCTGTTTTTTTTAGTTTATCCTAACTTAGTATCACGTTTGACATGTAATAGATGTTTGAGGATTTATGTTATTGTGATGACTCTCTAATGTCTATATATCATTAGATTTTTGTCGTTTTTCTTGATCAATAATCTGATAATATATAGATGATCCGAAAAACATCCACACTCATAACCTCTTAAATATATAACATAGTAGATGTTTTTTGGAGCATTGCCGTCATGATCGAAATTGGACGTCTATTATTAAGCGGAATATTATTTATGAAAATTGTTGGTGATATTGTATACGTATATAAGATGACATAAGATAAACCTTTATTCAATGTCCCTAAAAAATCTTTGCATTGTATATTTTTGACATCTTACTATTGTCAATTCCAAAACAATATTGATAACGTGCGTTCAAAAAAATTCGTGGTCAAGTAAGCTGTGGATTCTATTTTTCTCCTCATAGACTCTCAGGAAAAATAGAATCCACAGCTCACTTGACCACAAAATTTTTTTGAAAGCACGATATAATGATTTGAAAGACGTCATATTTAAGACCTGTTACTGATTTATTCCATTAGATTTTTCGAAGAAGGTTGTATGGTAAAGAAATTCAAAAGAAAATTGACATTTGCTAGTTTCAAGATCATGTTTATCCTAAGGAGATTTGGTGAGAGACTTCAAAAGTATGCATTTTCATTCATAAAAACACCTTGAGTCTTATTTTATCAATGAAAACTGTTTTATGCTTCTCCTTTCATGTTTCTGTGGTGTGCGGCCCAGCAAATTATCAGATATAATATATTTATCTACACAGTTGAAATCTCTCATAGCAGTTAGGAAAGCAAAAACAAGTTCTGATATGAAAAAATAAATAGGTATATTCATAATATAAAAACATAATAAACACAATTCAAATGTATCAAAAATATAAATTGTGTCAATGACCAATGTAGTCGAGACAATTTGTTCAATTAAAAAAATAAATAAGAATGTCATAGGCATCGGCAATTTGTGAGGATTTGCTTTTCGTTTTCTCATATTCGTATCGTTGGTGCAAGGCGGCGTAACAGTCTTGAATTGCCTTATTAGGGTCGTGTCGTTGAGATCTGCCAGGATTTCACTCTCGAACAGATTATAAACAGCCTCTGGAACCAACACAAATCAAAATAAGTGATTTTTTTTCGCAATTAAGTACAACTTTAAAAAACAATCACAACAGAGAACAAAAGAATATCAAAGTTTTGCAGAAAATTATGAAAAAATTTTTTCAAACTATAAAATGTACTTTTATATTGCGTTCAGTTTTTTTTTCTGAGAAATAGAAATAATTGAAAGTTTATGAATACAGGGTAACACCGAGAAAATTTGAGAGGTGATGCTATGGTGAAAATGAAGGTTACACCCTTCCAAAGATTAACGGAAACAATTTTTTTCACAACTTTTTTTATGAGAATTTTACTTTTAAAAAAACATGGCTGAAAAGCCCAATTCATATACTTACTCTTTTATTTCTACAATTCTTTTCGAAAACTCAATCATTCACGAGAAAACAATTTCGATGCATTTTAATTTTGTTGGCTGTTGTTCAATAAAATGCTATTCAATAAGAGCTTGGAACACATTTTGTTTATGTTTTTTGGTAAATGCTTGAGTTGTCGAAAAAACTTTAAGAAATGGAAAAATTAGTGAATGAATTAGGCTTCTCACTCATATTTTTCCAAAGGATTCAAGGCTTGCTATGAAAATTTCCTTTTTTGAGATTTCGACTTATTCGTAATGATATGACCTTCGAATATACAACATCAGAAAGATAATAAATGATATTTTGAATTCAAGGTGATCAAGAAATGTCAATTGATAATTCCAAAATCGATAAAATTGCAAAATTGTTAATTAAATCTATATTTTATATAAATGCTAATTTTTTTGACATTGTATATTGAATAAATAGCATTTTTTGAAACGATAGCTGAAAAAACAACATTCTAAATAGAAATGGAAAACGCTTATACCTCCTGCTATAATTCATCTAAGATGATCTGAAAAACATCTTAACATTTTCTCGAAGATTTCAAGCTCAAGACATTCAATTATTCTTCAAATCCTGATTGAATCTATTTTGTGCTCGACTTTTGACTAATGATAATATTTTTCAGCAAGTTTTTCAAGTCGAGTGGTTGAGTATTATTCATTACTAAATCAATATCTCAAAGAGGTCTATCAATTGACTTCTTTGATGATAAACCTACCAAGTTTATTCAGAAAAATATTAATTCTATAATAGATACTGTAACAATTTGAGCCTTACGAAATCTCCAACGCAAATTATGAAATTCTATAATTTGAAATTTCAGATGATCTTGAAATATTTATCCTTAAATATTTGAAAGAAAGATTCCAAAACCGATCATCTCGTGTAAATTATAAACATATTTTTAAAAAGAGCGGATTTCAGGTACCTGGTACCTGGGATAATATCTGAATAAACAGAGTATTCAGAATAGTGTGATAACAGACATAACAGTTCAATAGAACGGTTATTCAAAAGATATCATTCGATAGACTGCTTCAGATGATCATTTATGAAAGGTTTCAAATTTCTACTTACAATATACCTACCTAATTTACAATAATTAATCAACATATTCTCCAGTAGAACAAATGTTATAGTATAATTTACAGGAAGTAGTACCTAATCAAAAGTTAATCACTAGTGTTAGTTAGTCATCTGAAAGATATCATTCAATCGACTTTTCTAGATCATCGGACCATGAAAGATAACAAATCTCCAATTTTATTTAATTAGCATATCTTAGTGCCACATTATTCGGAGGAACACATTTTAGGTACCTACTACACCGGGAATAGTAGGTTCCTATATAATTCAACATTACATAATATTCACTTTTGAACGGTTATCTAAAAACATCATTCAATAGATCTTAATAGATGATCCATCTGTAAAAGATATTTTCATAATACCTATTCTGCTTTTATCCAAAGATGCAGATTCGTTTTTGAAAATTATAAATAAATCTCAGCCCAGACCTGAACCAGCTACGTTTGAAAAGCTATATTATGGAGAAATTGAAATTGTATACTAGAACTAGTACCATATGCAACATTTGCACTCACCTTCTTTAATTGTGACAGCACTAATCACTAAATAGTATATTCACTAAGCTAAGGCTAAAGCAAAAACAATCACTCGATATTTGACTTGACCTTTTGACGAAGCAGTGTTCTAACGAAATGATCAAGTTCGAATGTCTTTCTGTCTATAACCCTACCCGCTATCCCTTTGAATTTTAACATTTGGCGGTTCGGCGGTTCGTAACCACGTGACCGAGCCCGAGTTCGCATTTCGCTTTCGTCATCGTGATCGCATAGATCACCTATTTTTCATTTTAAATTTTATTTATATTAACGGAATATGGAAAAACGCTCTTATTTCAATAGGTGGTATTCAAGTTATCGATTTCGTTTTTTCAAATTTAACTTAGATTTTTTGTTTGAAGTACTTCCGGTCGTACCGAAATATTAGAATTTGTATTTATATCTTACTTCCAGAGCACAATATGCGTCACCTGACCAAATTGCCAGATTTAGAGTATTGTATCTTCATAATTATTAATTCGATTTTTATCTATTATGTATCGAATTGAGCAGAAAAAAGGCCTTTCTAATAATACTTTTTTCCAAGGCATTTACATCTCAAGAAAAAGATTAACATTCCGAATATATTGCAGGCTGATAAAACTAGGGAATCTTAGACTTTTTTTGGGGTGTCAATTTTTCCTGATGTTGGAATGAAAATTCAACGATGACATTTTCACAAGTGACAACAAGTGACACATATTTGTACTGAATCGATATTTACAATAAAAATATGAAGAAATACACCTACTGCGCCATTTGAAAAAAATCATTTCCGGTATAACCAATGTACCTACTTCAAAAATCTTCTCTTGTTGAATAAAAAAACGAAGTCGATACCTTATATACCGTGTTTCCATATTCCGTTGACAGCCGGTATAGCTCTTTGTCAGGCCGCACACCAAAGAAGCATGATACGAGAAACAAAAAACATGGAATGTTTTCATTCATAAAAACACCCCGTGTCTATTTCAATCATTGAAAATGTTTGTTGTTTCCAGTATCATAAAACAACGGAAAAAATGAGCATTTTCGTGGAAAACTCAATAAATCTTTGTTTAAGTACTTATTTAAGAAAAACAAAAAACCCTCTAGCATAAAAATTGAGGGTCCTTACTCCATTTCATCCAATTGTTGAAGAGAATGAAAAGGACCATAATTCATATTTTTATTAAGTTGGGTAGGAAATATTTAAAATGTCATACGATTCATAATGAATGCTGAATGCTGGAAACAACAACCTCCAGCCAAATTATGTGAACGTAGTTTACGTGTCATGGATTGCCGTGCAAGTTCAAGGATTTTTTTTGTCACTACCTTTTAGGGGTGATATCTCGAAAAGGGATGGCTGAGAAAATTTTGTTGTAGAGAAGACTCATCTTAAATTTCACATGCTTAATTTTGTCGCATGAATTTAAAAAAAACTGTATGTCTGTCTATGCTAGTCGAATTCATACCTAAAAATTATTATTTTCCATATGGTTTTTGGTATTAAAATTGTTGCATAGCATATCTGAAAAACATCAAAAAATTGCTTCTCTATTGCATGAAATGAATTTCTATAAACATTTTGAAAACATATATAGTCGAAATGCAATCTTTCATGGACATCTTAAAAACATTCATAATTTGGTTGGGAGACGTTATATAAATAATACTCAAAATCAATTCACAATTCTTTGACTTTTAAAGTTAGATATTTTATTTATGTATTCTAGATGACTAAATATTGTCGAATAATGATGTCTTATTTCGATGAATGGCATGGCATATCTATTATACGTCGAAACGTTATTCTTTTTCGATAGTATCAATTAGATGTCTTATAAACATTTCAAAAACGTGTGGTCGAATTGAAATACAATTATCGACATATTTGAGACATACAAAACCGTACGTTTAAAGACAATATATACAGTATATATCTAAAAAATGTCAATCAATCTACTGTTTTATGACCATATGAGTTAGATGTTTTATCGATGTATTTTAGATGACAAAAAAGAGCCAATGTTGATGTCTAATAGACGTAAAACAAAAGATGTCCATTAAACGTTAAATAAAATACCTCCTCCACGATTTTAAAACTTCGATATTTAATATACGGCTTTTGGAGGTGTGATCAAAAAGCTATAAATTTTTGGATATCTGCAGGATATAAAATGTTTCGGGTTTTAGATAATGCATCTAAAGGATGTCTTCTAGACATTATGTATAGAAACATCTCAATTAGATAATCTTATTTCAATCAGATTTCAGAGCAAGATGGCTTCAGATCACTTTTAATATCTATTAGATGTCATTTAGATGTGAGTGGTGTTTGGGTATGAATGGCAACCTGACATATCATTTTAAAAGAATTATATCCCTTTTTCCATATCATGCCCTAGAAAAATTCCATACTGATGAGAGAAAAAGTAAAAGATGAACTTAAGGAGATGACACACAAAAAGGTATTATTAAACCGAGTGAGGATTCTCACAGATTTTGTCAGTCCATTGGTAGTAGTTCAAAAGCCCAATGGAAATATAAGAATTTGTATAGATTACACAAATTGAAAAATTCATTAAGAGACCAATTCATCCTTTCAAATCACCGTGGGAAGCTGTATCCAACATACCCAATGGATGGATGAAGGACTTGGGAGGAGATGTTGTGTTAATACTATTATCTAGTTAGTAGTTATGACAGTAGTGTCAATGATATTTGAGATAATAAGTCCCAATATTGTTATATTATATTATTTATTAATATAACAGTAAGTTCGCCTGTTTTGATATATATTCATTCGACAACCAGTATTTTTTCTCTTTACCGGCTGACTATGCTGACAGTTTTTCACAATGATTTGAATCTTGGTTATGACAATGGTTATGTTCATGCTCCAACGGGCTAAAATCGTACCATGCTGCTATAAAAATAGGAGTTGCTAGGTTCAGGGATTCTTTAGTTTCAGGAATCGCTTTTGAGTAGACCGATTTCTCCCCAAAAACAAGCGAGAAAGCCCATATTATGAAGGAAGATTCAGCCGTTTATTGTGACAGGGTAGCTCAAAGGACAGCTTCAATTCAGGATGCTCCATCTCGGGCGGATGCAAGTTGGTGGAAGGCTGATCATTTCCGCTATTCGTACAACGTACGTCGTAGTATTGTGTCAATGCATCTATTTTCATTGCATCACAGAAATTTCTTCTTGCGAATAAACCAGAGTGTTGAGTTTTTATACATCTAATAAAATCGCAGTGTCAAGAAAAATATTCTTGGGTTGCATGGCAGAATTCATACACCAAACTTGTCTCCATGAAATTGTTGTTGTACTTCTTCTTTGAAAACTACAATTCGAGTGAACACTAGGACGATGGCACAAAAAGTGCTGAGTCAAATAAGCTCGTAAGTTCGCCTGTTTTGATCTTATATTCATTCGACAACCAGACGATTCTCCTGTACGTGCTGACTATGCTGACAGTTTTTTTACAATGATCCGGAGGTTGGCTATGACAATGGTTATGATCATGCTCCAACGGGCTAAAATCGTACCATGCTGCTATAAAGAAAAGGAGTTGCTTGGTTCAGGAATTCTTTACTTTCAGGAATCACCTTTTAGTAGACCGATTTCTCCCCAAAAACAAGCGAGAATGCCCATATTATGAAGGAAGATTCAGCCGTTTATTGTGACAGGGTAGCTCAAAGGACAGCTTCAATTCAGGATGCTCCATCTCGGGCGGATGCAAGTTGGTGGAAGGCTGATCATTTCCGCTATCCACACAACGTACGCCGTCGTAATGTGCCATTACATTAATTCTATTAGAACACGGTAGGCGAAAACTACACTTGATTACCGCATAAACGACTCTCCGGACTATAAATGCTGACTGGAATTACCGGCTGTTTCTGAACAGAATCCTCCAGCGTAACGTGGGGAGATCAGTGTTGTAGAATATAGGGATCGAGAGATGACTTCTGGTGATTTTCATTTTACAAGGAGTCCCCAAATAGACAATGAATGAAACATTTTGATGCTCTGAAAATATTGTTAGCTATATCGATTTTTTTTTCGATTTTTGTGTACATATACAGGGTGATTTTTTTAAGTGTTTCATTAGACGTTTTCGAGGAAGGAATTGTAATACAGATTAAAGATTTGGATTTTCATTTTAGAGTACATGAATTCTATTGTAAAATATTTTCAAGGGGAATCTACTTCCGGTTTCACGGAAACGAATGTAACTTCGTTATTTCAAATGCAACACCCTGTATATTTATACATATTCGAATTCTTCGTTCAATTCTACACTGATTTGATGTATGATAGTGCACCACTCAAGCGGTTTTTGAATTATAGCCTGATTATCAAATTTTTTGAAAAAAAGGTTGACACAAATTAGTGTCCATATCTTCAAAATCCCTCATTACAAGAATTTCTTTTTGCGAAAGATGAACAAAAAAAGTACGCTGATACTGTTTCTTGTATAAATTATGAGGAAGTATTATACAGGGTGTCTGAAAAGGGCCCCAAAGTGAGCCTCAATAAAACCATAAAATCTCACTTTTCTCAAATGGCAACCCTATAATTTTGTAATTCCAATCGATGGCTCGTCAAAAACCAGTTAGGGTGTCCCGTACATTAATGCCTCTAAAATCAGTAGTTTTGCCGTTATTGAATAAAATTCGAATTTCAGGATTGAATCAAGGTTTCTTAGTCTAACCATAGATTTATTATGATAAAAGTTTTCAAGAAGGCTATGTCTGTTGATTTATAATGCATTTAGAGAACTGTCATTTAAACTTTTTTGATTAATCGGGCACTATGCAAATATGAATTACAGTAACAGTGATGTATTGAATACCTATGTTCTTCATTTATGGTGAATGTAACAAAATATTAGAAAGGGCAGTCAGAACTTTTAACGAAAGAAATCCACATTTACCACCTTTAACAAAAAAAGTCAGTAAATGTGAATTTCGTTCGTTGAATTTCTAATTACTTTTTCTAGGAATTTGTTACATTTGCCGCAAATAAAGAACATACCCTTGATATATTATTCCAGTGAAATTATTCTTGCATGTTTTGCTTAGTGCTTGATCTGTAAGAAAAAGTAAGAATGACAGTTCCTAACATAAAATGTTTGGGACACCATAACTGGTTTTTGACGAGCAATCGATTGGAATTACAAAATTATAGGGTTGCCATTTGAAAAAAGTGAGATTTCATAGTTTTATTGAGGCTCACTTTGGGCCCTTTTTCAGACACCCTGTATAATATTTCCTCATAATTTATACAAGAAACAGTATCAGCGTACTTTTCTTTGTTCTACTTTCGCAAAAAAAAATCTTGTAATGAGGGATTTTGAAGATGTGGACACTAATTTGTGACAACCTTTTTTCCTAAAAATTTGATAATCAGGCTATAATCAAAAACCGCTTGCGTGGTAGCACATATCATACATCAAATCAGTGTAGAATTGAACGAAGAAATTCGAATATGTATAAATATACAGGGTGTTGCATTTGAAATAACGAAGTTACATTCGTTTCCGGGAAACCGAAGGTAGATTTTTCTTGAAAATATTTTACAATTGAAGTTCATGTACTCTAAAACAAAAATCCAAAATCTTGAATCTGTATTACAATTCCTTCCTCGAAAACGTCTAATGAAACACTTAAAAAAATCACCCTGTATATCCACCACGTATTTTCAAACAATTGTACAAACTCTGTCAATAATTAAACCTCACATTCCTTGAAATTTCGTCTAATACTCGACAGTAGTTTGAATAATTGTTCGTTGTGAAGCTTTCAGAAATTTAGGTTCGGTTGCATAGGTTCCTTCTTTCAAGTGACCACACAAGAAATATTGAAGTGGGGAAATATCTGGTGATCTGGTTCGTCAGCCCAAAGAATAACTATTCCCTAAAAGCCTGCTTGCAAAGTAATTACATGGTTACTTATTTGGATATCTCATTTTGTTTGTGTAAGCCCACTCTGATATTATCGTAGTCTACACGTAATAAGATTTTCCCCTTTGTTGGAAAAAAATCATAAATACTCTGAATATTTGAAAATGGGGGGACTTATTCAAACTTCCATTTCAGTGTTGTTACATTCAATTGGTTTAAATTCAGCTTTTTCAGGGAGTTGAAGTCCATCGTACACACAAACTATATTTTGGCCAGTATAATAAATATTTAAAACGGATGGTTTCAATGGAGAAAAATCAACCCTGAACAATTTTACGTATAGAGATCTATTGGTATCTTATTTCCATACAATGCCAAAACCTATTTCACAGGAGTTGATTAGTTGGCATATTCAACTTTTGTTGAATAAGACACTCGGCTTCTCTTTCGACAATAGCCGATAGAATTGAAACCTTGAGAAGTTGTATTACAGTCTAATTCTAATACATTAGCTACAGTGAAAATATTACACGTTGTTTCCTGAAGAACGAAAGAGATTTTTGAAACCATAAAATTCCTGCATCTAGCAATTTCTGTTCTTCATAATTTAATGGCAATTTTGAGTATAATCATTACCATATAAGTCCAGAGTGAATCATTGTGAAAAACTCTTACTCGCAGTCAGGAGGTTCAGGAGAGTCGACCAGTTCTCGAAATAATTTAAGATTTTACTGGGGGAACTTACAAGGTCATATAATTCAGTCCTTTTTGTCCGACATTCTAGAGTTCACTTCAAAAGTGGTGTTTCCATCAAAAATATAGTGTTGATGTGTATATTGTAAGAATAATTTAGAATATGCTATGAGTTTTTTGAAATATTGCTGTTCAGGCGAATATTATGTGCTTTATCTTATTGATTTAATTTTCTTCGATAGTAATGTCTGCTTTTTATTCACTATCATTTTCCATATCCCTAATGATTCAATTATGAAAGTACTTCCTTAATTTCAAATTATTTGCATTATTTTTGTAAGCTTGGCACAGTTCACTTGACACTTAGGTGAAGTGTCGGCCAGTATGAATCTTTTACCCATGGTGGTCTTAAACGATTCGGTTAGATTGAATTACGAAGAATCCCAGGTCCGGTCGTTTATTCATCCATCTGTTAATACTGAAATGAGCTGAAGAGAAATGCGGGGTAGACGTTGGATCGTAATATCTCGGTTTTGTCGTGAAACCCACAATTCTTAAGTTATCATCAAAAACCAAGATGGCGGCTCCAAGCCTAACAACAAACAAAATACCGCAACCTTACGAAGGGTTATATTCCGTAAATCAGCTTGGTTGGTTTGGTTTTTTTATTTTCTTTTCCGTAAATATGATATTCTCGGTTGGTTTCTGCGAAACAGTTCAATTATGAAACCGGTTACGAAAAAAGCGGTAATATTCAGGTACCGGAACAACCGAGTATATTCTTCGGTTTCTTTGGTTTGTTATTGTTTTTGTCTTTTGGGATTTAGGTTATTTCATGAATATCATGGGTTATTTTAGACTTATATCGTTATGCTAGCTGTGATATTTTATGTTCTGTGCTGTGATTTGTGTTGTTGAATTATACTGAATATTTTTTTCATTTTAGGTCGTGTCGATTTATGTTCTGATTGTTTTTGATTTTGATTTTTGGCATTTTGTCCGATTTATTTCAAGCTATTTCTTCCTTGTAAATATGTTGTCTTTGAAATATATATTTTATTAATGCATTTTTTCTCATTACAAAAAAAATTATCGTAGGTACCCTATTTTTCAATTATTGCAATATCAAAATAACTAAACTGACACTATTTACCGCATGGTCAAATGAGTAGAATAACTCTATTCTAAATTGTTTTAGTGGAAACAATATCTGGGTGAATGAGAACATTTTTTTTCTACCCAAATCATCTTCTAGTTCCAGTGGACCAAATTCTAAATGAATAAAATTATTTTGAAGTTGAACCTAACCTGTCCTAAATAGTCACACATCAACCGAAATATGTTCCGTGAATAAATTACCACCAAACCAACCAGGAAATGACCGCTGTCAAAATATTATCGACCGGTCTGGTTGCATCGGAATATACCCTTTATCCATACAAACACTCTGTATTGATACCCACGTACTGGACCACAAGAGTTTTAAAAATGAATGCCGATGGTATTATTATAGCTTAAAATGTCATCTTTCTTTAATGGCCGGAACATTAACATATCAACTTGGTCGGAAGCATCGTATTCTCCCCTTCCGTGGCAAAAAGCCTTCATCGTTATCCCTGTATACATATATCCATCTGAAATAAACATTTGTCCGCCTTCAACCCAACGCCCAATTCAACGCATACCGGTCATTTTTGCGGATTCCAGAGGGAAAAACATTGGGGGACCCCACTCGTATATCTTACAGTAAAGCCCGAAATACGATGAGGCTTTCGGTGTAGAATTCCAACTCATTAACATGTAACACAGACGGCACGGCAAATAGAGGATTACAGGGGGAAAAACATGCTACGAAATGGGCGCTCAGATATTGAATGACCCCGAAAATAGTCACTAAAATGAAATACGTGATGATGCAACACGAGAAGACTTGTTGATCCTGGTATATTACATCTTATGCTTGGTATGGAGTTCTGGAAGGAGGAGGAGAAATGTTTTTGAGATCTCAGCCAATATACGAGTAAGACAGAAAATTCTTGATATCTGATCCACTATCTGGTTCTGAGATATTATTGAACAAACCGAGTACTATGTCAAGATAATATTGAGGTGGGGGCGATGAGGCTAAGTGCTTCGAACCACCTTGATTTTATAATAATAATAATAATTTTATTTCAGCATCAATAATTTACATGCTATGTCAGTTTTAAGGATTTTAACAATAACATATTCATGATTTGATTAAAGTATTGTTATTCAAGAAATTTCCAATAGTGTATATTGTGTTACTCAGTAAAATCTTATTCAGGATCTCTTGAAGTTGTCTATGGTAAATTTTAGGTTCCCAGTAATCTACTCAATGGTGTGCATACTTTCGTTCATGGTAAGGTATGGTAAGTTGGTTTCGGCTTCTTGTGTTGAAATTATGTCCTATTGGCTGAGAAGGAGCCAAGTTGTTGTGGACATATTATGTAGCACACTATAATATGAACACTGATGGTATTGTAAGTATATTGAGTTCACGAAACGCATCTCTACAGATTTCTGTCTAGTTTAGCTTCCTTCTGAAGAAGCAGGATGTCGTTGGCGTGAACCGATGTACCCCACAGGAGGATTCAATATGATGCAACCGAATGGAAGGTTGCAAAATAGGAGATCACTGCCGCCTCTCTGGAGAAAACTATTTACAACTGAGATGGTCTAGATTGCTTCTTTTTCCTTTTTTTTAGTGATTCAATGTGGGGTTCCCATGAAAGTGCTCCATCCAATGTTATTCCCAGCAATTCGATGGTATCATTTTTGTACATTTTATCTTCAAGTTCTGCGTTTTAGAGTCATTTGTAGCAAGAGAGTTACAGTTGAACTAGTGCTTAGATGTTAAAAGCACATATTTCTCCAATATCCCAAAATAAGCAGCATCTTAGGCTCTTAGAAAAAAAGAGGCATCATCTGCAAACAAGAGACTTATCAGATAAATGGTCAGCTCATCTTTTGTCAAGATCGTTCATGAATATTAGGAAAAGCATTTTGAATGGTGGAAAACCGCCGAAAAGTGTTGGACCTCAAATAATTATGTCTAAAACGTGGAAAAGCAGGCATCACTGCAGCGATTGACAGTTAAGGAGTTGTAAAGCAGGTGTCAGATATCTCAGCGGCTTCTTGGAAGAGACGACAGGTATCATTGGAAACCTTTTTCATTCCATAAGAAGTAATTCACATTACAGTGTACCGTGATTATGGCCGTCATATTCTTCGATTCAAACATACTGTGTAAGAGGACTTTTTTGGTTCAACTCGTTAAGTAAATAACAATCATTGAACTCTTTATTGACTTCTGGCCATTTGCCAGGATCTCATCCACTTTTTTCCCTCTCCATTAACTGCCATCCTTGAATGACTGGATGGGACACCACAGAGTTCGGACAATGAATGAGGTTCTATCCTCCTCTATGTTTTTCTGTCATTTCTTTACTTAACACTCCAATATGACTTTGTGTTAACGAATATACTGAGTCTCTACTTTTAAAGTGGCCGATCTTTAAGGGGTCATATAACACATGGTCGAAATTTTGACGGTTATTCTTCAATTCAACATTTCTTTATTTCACGAAATATTAAGAGTTTTTTATCTGAAACGATCATTACTCAATTTTCCTTGTAGTCTCATCAAATTCGACCACATATTCGAAAAAGGAAATCAATTTGCTAGAAGATGAGAGAGTCTGTGTGCAGAAGAAACTCTCATTGCGGCAGATTGACTTTGGTTACCAAATTCATATTTTCATTTTGATTCAATTCACTTTTATTATTGAATATTGTTTACATCTGTTTCTTTCCGAAGGGAATATTTGATTGACTTACTTCATCATAAAATTATGTACCTAATTGAGGTTATTTCGTGTTTTTCACCTTTAAATCTCTTCCCAAATCGTTTTCAAGCATTTGGAAATATTTATGAGATCTCCTTCAACACCACAGTTAAGGGTAATCATTCGTCTCGAAATCTCATAAAAATATTAATCATTTTTTTGTTTGCGGATGCATATCTCAAAAATTCGTGAAATCCAATGAAGATGAGAACTTCACACTGATCTTACCTTGATGTTATTAGAAGCATCAAAATTATTTTCTCACAATTTCATTTGGAATGGAAGGTACTTCGTTAACCATGTAGCTATAATTCACTAACGACATAACATAAACAACATAACATGAACAAGTTTCCCAATACCTCTCAAGAAATAACATACCCATCAGAAAATTAATAAGTGTCCTACCCCTTAACATATAATTCCTTGATGGCAACATAATTCTACAGGTATCTCAAATTCCAATTCAAACACATTTCCGGAGTCCTTAATTTAAGGGAGCAACTGACCATTTAAGAAGTAGGATGTATTCACCTTCCTACAACTACAGGGACATTCTTGAATGCGAATTGAGAAAATAATGACCCAGCCAAGCAACCCCAGTATGCTAATTGTGACCCCGAGGGCTTAATTTAGACATAATGTCCTCTTCTCCAGCTTGTTCGGAATTAATAGTAGTCCTCTCTACCTACTTCAACATTATATAATATCGTTATTCCAGAAACTTTATCGCCACACCATGTGTGAAGTTTACGTCCACATTCTCCAAATTACGACATATAAAACTCACCCTTAACGAATTTATGTCTTAATTAGAATTCTATGTCCGTGTAATTGTACGCTCATCCTTTTTTCGTAATGTGGATCAAGGATGAGGCAATGAATGTTGGATGGGTGGATCAGATGGCCGTTAGCGTGATCCCTGGGATGACCACGTGCTTTCCAATTTCCGCATGTACTTTTTCAAGAATGAACTCGGTGGGTTACACAAAGTTAACTGCAATCATTATGTTATATAGCTAGTGGAATTTCTCAGACTCTTTATCTAGGAGTTTGTGTAATTTTAAACTTATTTTTCATGAAATTTGGTTTATTACGATCGACTTGAGCCCATTAGCATAAAAAGGGTGTGATTTCTCACACCCCCTGGCGATCACACTCCTTACTAAGGGGAACATTCACTCATCCCGGATAGCAAGTATAAGGATTAAAACCTGAACTAACGAATTGGATTTACAAATCCATTGTTCGGCCAATCGTGAGCTACGCGGCTCTCATTTGGTGGCCAAGAGCAAAACTAGTTTCGGGACAACTAGACCTAGGAAAACTACAAAGAACAGCGTGTCTATCCGTAACAGGCGCATCTCGCTCCTGCCCAACTGCTGCAATGCAAGTCATCCTGGACCTGCCTCCTCTAGAGATTTTTCTGGAAAGCGAGGCGGCCAGATGGGCTCTCCGAGTAGCAAGGGAGCGGGAGCTGAAAATTGGTGACTACTCAGGGCACCTCCGCATTCTAAATGAGTGTAAGGAGCTTCAGGATGTAGTCACAGATAACCTTCCCTTGAGACAGGAGTTTCAGAAAAACTTTACCGCGACATTCCCAAGTCGTGACCAATGGGCTAATAAAGAATTAGTTTTCCCCAGAGGGTCTACGATATTTTATACTGATGGCCCTAAAACTGAAGACGGACGAGTCGGAGCCGGTGTTCACGGTCCCTCAATCCAATTAGCCATACCAATGGGTCTCTGTCCTTCGGTTTTTCAGGCAGACACTTGCTATAAGGGAGTGCGTTGCGCTCTGTGCGGAACGCAACTACCAAAGAAAGGAAATATATATAGCATCTGACAGCAGAGCAGCCCTGCTAGCGCTGGACTCTCCACAAGTGAAATCAAAGTTGGTCTGGGAATGCAAAACGTCACTTAACCTACTCGGAGAAAAGAACCAGGTCATCTCATCTGGGTGCCTGGTCACTCCGGGATTCACGGCAATGAAGCGGCAGACCGACTGGCCAGGGAAGGAGGGACAACCCCTAAAACTGGACCAGAACCGTTTTGCGGCTTCCCAGCCAGTCATCAAGCAATGGCTATTAAGGACTGGGAACAAAAGAGGAAGCTTATGTCCTGGCGTACGACCAATGGTCAAAAGCAAGCTAAGTGACTTCTCTCTCACTCGACGAGCTGGACCAAGAAAGTCCTCTCACTCAGCAAATTGGAACTGAGGAAACTGACGGGCGCTCTCACTGGGCACTGTCCTGTGAGGTATCACTTAAAAAACATGGGAAAGGCGCCCGATAGCACATGTCGCTTCTGTCAAGAAGCCACCGAGAGAGCTAGACACCTGCTATGTGAGTGTGAAGCTGTTCACCAGAAACGGTTACGGCATTTTGGTCCAGGTTCCTAAAGCCTGAACAAGTAATGGATGTGGCCCCCAGAAAGGTGGTGAAGTTCATTGAGACTTTGCTGCCGGACTGGTAAACAGCGCGGGGATGCAAGGTCGGTTTTGATCTGTCGCCCCTTCTCTAATCTAATCTAATCTAAGTATAAGAAGGATTGAGCTCTGGGGTCTTCGGTGCTCTTCTTCTCCTGGGCCCTGGGTTGTTCGTCCTTCGTTGCTTGGTACAAGGTTTCTCGGTTGATGTCCTGGTAGTCGCTCTTGCAATATTTCCCTCCATGGTTGTCCATGGTGTCCATCGTAACCTACAAACATCCTTACCGTTATAGCAGTACCGAGAAGTACTGCTTTTTGCATTACTTTGTAAAGGTTTTTATCCAAATCTAGCTACTTGAGGTTAGACTTGAGGCTCTTAGTAATAATTACTGTGGTTGATATGAGAATGGGAATGATTCTAGTACTAGACATTCCTCACTGCCTTTTGATCTGAAGTTCAAGCTATCGATATTTTGATATTTTTGTTCGGGATGACTACGTCTATAAGTATTGCTTTCTTCTCTTTTTTCTTCACAAGAATTATGTCAGGTCTGTTATAAGCAACTGTTAAATTTGTAAGTACTGTGCGATCCCAGTATAGCCTGTAATGGTGGTTCTCCAGTTTTACTTCAGGCTGATACTTAAAATGAGAAATGTGAAATAAAATGTAATTGTTTCGGACTGCAGCATCTTCAGTTGAATGGCGAGTTCCTGATGAAATATTTTACAAACTGCATCATGTCGACTCTTATATTCATTTCCAGAAAATATTTGGCAGCCTCCTGTAATGGGGCCCACTCACTAGGAAGGAAGAATGCGCAGTTAAGTCTCTGCATGTTTGCTGTAACGCAAACGTGTGCATTCATATTGCCCACACACATACACTTTTGCGTGTTGGTTTGGATGTGCGACAAGCGTGAGATGACGTCGAAAAAAGATCTGATGTTAATGGCAGTGGCGTGTGTTGTTATTTAGGAAAAAATTTCTAAGGTATAAATATCGAACCCGACACTGTGTTGCTAAACATATGAAACGTGCAGAGACTTGTTGCCCATACACGGTCGTTTTTGGTCATTCTTCCACGTACGGGGAAGAATGCACACGCCACACGACGGAGATGAATGCGCATTCCAAATTTACGCCATACACACACACTTTTAACTGTACCACGTACAACGCGCATTCAAGTCTTCGCGCTTCCCTCTTAGTGAGTGGGCCCTTTAATATGTTGGATTGTTTCTGATGTTTGTCATCCATATCGGCATCTATCGTCGGTGAGGCTACTATCCTTCATGATATATTTCTGATAGTTTTTGGTTTGCACCACTTGATCTTGAATGACAAGGAGGAAAGTTTCTGTTTCAGAAAGCAATCTTTCAGAAGTCAGCCAGTAGTTCGACGCAGGAATGTCGACATGTTCCTTGGTGACCTTGTTCAGGTGTCTTCCATGTAGGGGCTTTTCTCTTCATCTTCGAATTTTATCACTATCCGTCTGTGTGGTGTTTTCATGAGGGTACTCGCTTAGTAGTGAAGTTGTTGAACCATCTGCTTCAATCACTTAGGTACTTATGTAAGTCCGATGTGTTCGACTTGTCTACAAAGTAATTTGTTTATCTGTTCAGCCGCCATTTTATTTATGTCCACAAAGCCTTACCCGCCTTGGGTTCTAGGAATCGTTGTTCAAACTTATTTTTCATGGAATTTGGATAAACTATTATAATTATTGTTGTTGTAATTACTATCATGTGAACTACGGTCGTTATAGCTAAGTTGGCCTACTGGGAACTACGACCATATAGATCTTTTGTTTCGTTCATGGAATTGCAAGATGGTCGTATAGGACATTGATCAGACTGACAACCTCCTTAGTAGTTTTTTCCGTTACCTCTAGGTACTCAGGACCGGTTTCCTTATATGATTTTTTTGTTTGGGTACTTGCATACTATTTGTTCAGCTATTTCTGATTCACAAAGACTGCAAATCACATATAGTCCGTTCACGAAAGGTTGAGCACATAGTAGGCGTTTCTTTATTTATCGGAAGTTGGCAGTATTTACTGTCATAACGTAAAATAAAGTCAACGTTGCCGAATGTACTCGGCATCGTCCGACGAGCTTGCGAGTTATCAGAGAACTCTATGCAATATTGACAACATTGCGTATCATTCTGACAAGAAAATAATGAACATAACCTAAAATTTTAATAAACACAGTGGAATATGCCAAATTTCTATGGCCAACCGACGGCTCAACCTTTCGTGAACGGAGTATATGTTGACTTCTCTATACGATACAAATGATATTTGCTCCGTCAGCAGTCATACCATCAGCCGAAGCCCAGCTCGTGACTGCTTCAGGAGCTTTTTGGTGTGGGATAGGTGAAATCATTTCGAATTTGGAGTGAATAAGTCCAGGGCTGTTTCTGTTGGTCCGTTGGCTTATATTGATCTTTTCCAAACCAACAGAAATGCTCAGGCCCAGCAGGTGTTTACTTTAATTTCATTTCCTTCAACACCACAATGCCCTTGTACTTACGCTAAAGTCTATTGCCTCTTGTCAGTTGCTTTCTGGTGTTATGGCACTACCAGGTCAGCAGAGACCTCTGGCAGTGCGATTCCAGAGAACTTAGCGTGGTGTAGAGTTGTAGAGATACGCTTTCTAGTTCTCAGCAAGAGAAGACTGCATATTCGTTACTGATTTGCTCTGCTTATCATGTACACAAGTGCTATAGACTATTACTTCGCGGTACACAAGAACTCTTCACTGAGTCCACGGATCTTGAAACTAGGGGAAGTGTGCCCATGTTGGCACCCTTAACGAATTATTTACATATTTCATTGAAGGAATATTTTTCTATGTCATCGAACGTACAGATTTACTGCTACTCGTATGTAGTATGCATTCTTATATATAGTTTCAATATAAATCCTTAAAAATTTGGTTTATAGCACTTTTTAAAATTTGGCTACTGGTGCCATCATAGGATCACGTATGTCCCTTGATGGCATATAACTTAAAATAAAATGATATTATTTATTGAAATGTTTTATTGAAGAAAATAGCAGTCCTATTCCATGAAAATGAAAATATAAATGTAAAGAAACTAAATCTACATTCTTTGGCATCGTCAAAATATAAAAATATAATTTTTATACGCACAATTCACATACGAATATGATTTGCACTAGCACACTCGGCATGGCTCCAGCTGGCGCATTTCTGGCAACGCAACCAATTCTCCCTTGGTCAAGACATAGACAACAGCTTATAACAATAAAGACAAGCGGTATCTGAATCATCGTCATAACGTCTTTCTTCATTTTCCTCATTTTCTTCTACGAACTTAATCTTTCTTTTTTGTCTTTCTAGCTAGCTTCTCTCTCTTTCTTTGTCTTCTCTTCTCCTTCCAACTTCTTTTCTTTATGTCAGAGGTTGTATTGAGGATTCCAACTTTTCCTCGTTTTCTTTCTCTGTTCACTGTTGACTCTGCAACGGCAGTTGGCAGTGGTGAGAGTTCTTGTATGATTTTCAATGATCTCGACACTTCACTTGAAACCATTTTCATTATTTTCGGATACCTCTAATATTTCTTGCGAAGTACCAGGCTTTGGAGGAATCTTCTCTTGATCTTGATTCTTTTTCCTATGATAGCTCCCTATGCTATCATAGGAACACTCTGGCTATGTCATCATAAGCATAAGTAACATATATTTTTCAACAAAGCGAAAAATGTACTAAAAAGACGAAAAAAACCAAAACTTTCACACTAAAAGCATTGTTATAGAGTGATTAATGGAAAGTATGATCATTTTTTACACAGATTTTTTTAATATCCAAATAAAACGAAAAAGAATGAAATAACTATCATACATCAACACTCACCGAAATGATTGAACTCTTATAAAAGTCACAAATTGCCACGTATTCAAGGTGTCACTACGTATATCAAGTGAAAGTGCCATTTGGCGTACAATTTCAGTAAATATAAGTTTGTTCAGTTGATGTTAACAGACTTCTTTGAAGTGTGCCATCATAAGCAGGATGCCATCATAGGCATACTTCCCCTAGTTATTCATTTCTCTCGTGATACTCGTTTCATACCTATCCCGTTTTGTGGGCTTGCACCCTGATTTTCAATCTCTTTTTCAACCTAAAAGATCAAGTTCTACCTTATGAATTGCATACCCATCGCGTATCAAACAACAAGTCACAATCCTGAATTCATAAACAGTTTCCTAATAAAATAAACCCAGAAGAAGCCTGAAAAAAACGAACTGGAGAAAATACAAACTGAATGATCCGAAGTGAAACTTCTCGTACCTACCTCCTGCGGACAAACCGGACCGATAAGACCGTTGAGGTCAGACCCAATTGAACAAATCCGGCAATTCAAAGTGTGACACCAGCTTTAGTCGAGCAACAGCGAGAGACCTAATTTCGGAACACACTTCCCGATCGATGGGATTTTTCGCCACGAACGGCGTAGCCCGCCGCAACAAATTGCCACTAATGGACGGAGTGACCGATGCAGGTTATATTTCCTGTCTTCCACTTCCTTGTTTCGTTGCTTCCTTAGAGGAAGGAACAATCTTTCGATTGATTTTTCGGTAGGCAAAAGGTCTTTCTCGATTTTGAACAAATAAATTGTTGGAATGAATAGAATAGAATAGAAATGAGTTCATTCAAATAATACATTGTTTAAACTCTAGAAAAAACTGTGAGTTATTCATAATAACTGTTTACAGTTATTATGAAAATGAATTTCATTCTAATGACAACTAATTTACCAAACACTAAAATAAAAATCCTGTTCTGTCCAAGCTTTCTTGCCTCGTCACGCTGTTGTATATATTTTGTCTTCGTCGGGCTCACAGTCATGTTCTGAAATATCTGTCACAATCGCGTTAGTTTCATTTTTCTTAATTCATATTCAATTTTTCCTTTATTATCATTATTCTTTATGTTGAGTTCATTATTTTATGCAACATAGATCGATCTTCTGAAGTCAAGCAATTCTTCATTTCTTCTTGAATTTCTTTATGTTTCTTAGTTCTCTCATTTCGGTAGGCACTTTTGGGTACAAATTCTCGAAGCTAGGTATGTTTAGTTTCTCTGTCCTATTCTTTTTTCTGCCCTCTGTCTTTTATAGTTGACGTTTTTTGTTCTGGTCAGGTAATTATGTTCTTTTATGACAAGTTGTATCTTCTTCTGTTTGATATTTATTATAATTTTACTGGCATAGATCTGCCTTATATCCAATACTTTTGATATTTCGTATATCTGTCGACTAGGGAATATAAACTTCTTTCCATACATAATTATTGAAATATGTTTTTGCAAGACATCTAGGCTTCTTTTATGACAATTCAAGACACCTCCCCATCCTATGATTCCATATGAGAGTTGTGATTGTACTAGTTCGTCATAAAGTATGTGGAGATGTCTTGTGGATTGGATATATTTTCGTATTGATCTAAATCTGTATGCAATTTCTCTTAGCTCCCTTGTCAAATAATGCATATGTTGATCCCACTTCAAATGTTGATCCATATAAACACCAAGATATTTCGTTGCATAAGTATTCACTATTTCCAACCTATCGTCGACTCGAAGGGTGCCCAATTTTGGGAGTCCAACTTTACTAGATGAAAAGGTTAGATAGTGGGTCTTCTGTTGATTCAAGGTGTGCTTGAACCATTTCTTTAGCATCCCCAAATCTTTTATTGCTTTCTGTTTCAGATTTTCCTAAGATGTATCTTCGTGCATAACAAGCATATCGTCGGCAAAACGTATAATTTCTTCAGCAGATTTTTGTTGAAATATGTCGTTTAAATGAATCAGGAAAAAGAGAGGCCCGAGTACTGTACCTTGAAGAACCCCATATTGGGGTATCTTTGTTCTACTAAATGTCCATTTATTTTTGTAATCTGTATTCTGTTTGAAAAAAAGCTGCGGAATAAGGTGTTTATTTTTGTTCCGAAGCCTTGATTTGATAGTTTTTCTAATAATTCTTGTCTCATTTTCAAGATTCACGCCACGATTGCGTAATCAAAATGATACGCGCCTTATATGTCTGAACTACCCATCTATAATAGCAAACTGAAAATTTTAAATCATGTCAGTCTTATAATTCAACCCTAACCGACAGAATAAAAACGATATTAAAAATGTCTCAAGCATGTGAAAGCTTACTGTTTTAATAAAAGAGCAAGAACGGCGATAATGTGGAAGAAGTACTGACTAGAGAAGTGAGAATATTAGTAACCTGCTGAATGGAGAAGCCCCCATCACCCTCCTGTTGATTGTCTCTTATTCAAGTTCACATTGAGATCCATTACTGCCACAAAAATGAATGAAAATGACATGACAGTTTTACCCATCAACGAATTCATTTATGTAAAAATTATTTGTTTGCGAAAGGACCCCGCACACTTACTTAGGAAAAGCGGGTCCAGTGAATTTTCCTCATTTCTACATATTATATTTATACCATCCTTAAAAACAATATATCAGATTTTCACGAAGGTCTTACATCTGGTTTGTTCTATAGGGCGTTCCAAAATTGCAGCTACGGAAAAATGAATCTTTAAATTTTGATGATAATTCTTCTAATTTTCAAAATTTTATCATGATGCTTTGGGTTCTGAATAACAAGATGTGACGATATCCAAACACCACCACGCCACCACGTTAAGGTTCGTTATACAGGCTGTTCCATGAAGCTGTATAAGTAACTGAATGTAAATTTGTTAGTGACTTTGGGACCACCCTGAGTTTTTCAAAATATGATACCATGATGTATGTCCACTTCTGTAGGAAGTTTCATTAATGTGCAAAGAACAGTTGCAAAATTATTCAGGTTTAAACTCGGATTTCATACAATTTTTCTTTAAAACTTATCTGTAGTAGTTGAGATTGCTATCAAGGAATATATGTTTTCATTAGTATAATTATTATGATAGGTCGGTCCAAAGGTGTTTTTTCAGGAATACACAGGATGGACATAATGTGGTGTCACTAATCTCCTCATATACAGGGTGTTTCATCATAAACTGGACAAACATATATTTTCGTGTAGAGTAGAGGACATCGGGAGAATAATTTTTTCCTTATACAATATATCCCGTTTTTGAAGCTTAAGCGAGATACAGGGTGTCAAACGTCATTTTTGAGCAAGATTATTATGAGTGTGGTCAGTTATGTATAACACTTAAAGTGACGGTTTTTGGTAAAATCTCAATATTTTTGGGTCCTCTATTCAGAAGACCTGCAATGTTCCAATTTCTTTAGTGGTTGTCAAATTGACTTTTGTTTTCTGAATGAACTTAATTTTCTAAGAATTTCTGTGAAAAAAATCTTTCAAAATCGAACACAAATTTTTTTACATGTCTACCTAATTGTCTACAGCGATGAAAAAATTTCACTCGAAATGGATGAAATTTTGTACAACTGTACTTCTTGAATTATCAATCACGAATATGAAAACAGAATTGTAAAATATCGAACGGTTTCGTTACTACAGGAATTCAAATATTTCGTTCAGACCTCTGAAATAATGAAAGAAAATTTGTTTTGAGTTCTAGAGTCAAAATAATTAAATTATGGCAACGAATATTAATATCCTTAGAACAGTGTCATTTCCCTATTTAATACCTACATCGGTCGATTCCCAACTAAGTTTCACTGATTTTTTTGTATTTTATTTGTATTGTATTCATCTAGAATATTCGTCAACTTTTCTGAATGGAGGACCCAAAAATACTGAAATTTGACCAAAAACCGTTACTTTAAGTGTTATACATAACTGACCACACTCATAGTAATCTTGCTCAAAAATTACGTTTGACACCCTGTATCTCGCTTATGCTTCGAAAACGGGATATATTGTATAAGGCAAAAATTATTCTACCGATGTCCTCTACTCTACACGAAAATATATGTTTGTCCATTTAATGATGAAACACCCTGTATATGAGGAGATTAGTGACACCACATTATGTACATCCTGTACATTCCTGAAAAAACACCTTTGGACCGACCTATCATAATAATTATACTAATGAAAGCCTATATTCCTTGACAGCAATCTAAACTACAGATAAGTTTTGAAAAAAAATTGTATGAAATCCGAATTTAAACCTGAATAATTTTGCAACTGTTCTTTGTACATTAATGAAACCTCCTACAGAAGTGGACATACATCATGGTATCATATTTTGAAAAACTCGGGGTGGTCCCAAAGTCACTAACAAGTAACATTCAGTTACTTATACAGCTTCATGGAACAGCCTGTATAACGAACCTTAACGTGGTGGGCGGTGTTTGGATATCTGTCATATCTTGTTATTCAGACCCAAAGCATCATGATAAAATTTTGAAAATTAGAAGAGTTATCATCAAAATTTAAAGATTCATTTTTCCGTAGCTGCAATTTTGGAATGCCCTATAGAACAAACCAGATGTAAGACCTTCGTGAAAATCTGATATATTGTTCTTGAGGTTGGTATAAATATAATATGTAGAAACGGGGAAAATTCACTGGACCCGCTTTTCCTAAGTAAGTGTGCGGGTTCCTTTGCTGGTTGCTCAAGATCCAATTGGTGAAATCTTTACGCTTTGTATGGTCTTCTGGCAAAAGTTGTTTAGTCAGTTGAAGTTTGGAGGAGGATCTTGTGAGTACTTGGCTATACAATACCATCAGTCACTAACGCGAAGAGTTTTTTGTCTCATAGAACTGTTAGGGATGAAGAAATCCATTTCTGAAGCAAACCCTGTTATAGACTCCCATCATAACGATGAAACTAAATAGGAAGATGTTTTTCTTGTGGAAGTTTATAAATTAGAAGATTGTAAGCCATTCTTGGAGGGTTCTGATAATGACTATTTCATTGAGCTAGATGATTTAGACTGAAAAAAAACTAATGTGATCTATTCATTCAGATAGTTGTCTTATACAGCTTTTTTGGGGCAATAATTTTTTTTTCAAATGAATTTCGTAGAGAATAATTTTTGTCTCATTTGCAAAATTCACCCCACGATTGAGTAATCAAAATGAGACGCGCCATATATATCTGAACTACCCTCCTATGATAGCAAACTGAAAAATTTAAATCATGTCAGTCCTATAATTCAAGTCAAACCGACAGAATAAAAACGATATTAAAAATGTCTCGAGCATGTGAAAGCTTACTGTTTTAATAAAAGAGCAAGAGCGGCGATAATGTGGAAGAAATACTGCCTGCAGAAGTGAGAATATTAGTAACCTGCTGAATGGAGGAAGCCCCCATCACCCTCCTGTTGATTGTCTTTTATTCAAGTTCGCATTGAGATCAATTACTGCCACAAAAATGAATGAAAATGACATGACAGTTTTACCCATCAACGAATTCATTTATGTAAAAATTATTTGTTTGCGATATTTGCAGGTTTCTTAAGATCCAATTGGTGAAATCTTTACGCTTTGTATGGTCTTCTGGCAAAAGTTGTTGAGTCAGTTAAAGTTTGGAGGAGGATCTTGTGAGCACTTGGCTATACGCGAAGAGTTTTTTGTCTCATAGAACTGTTAGGGATGAAGAAATCCATTCCTGAAACAAACCCGGTTATAGACTCCCATCATAACGATGAAACTAAATAGGAAGATGTTTTTCTTGTGGAAGTTTATAAATTAGAAGATTGTAAGCCATTCTTGGAGGGTTCTGATAATGACTATTTCATTGAGCTAGATGATTTAGACTGAAAAAACTAATGTGATCTATTCATTCAGATAGTTTTCTTATACAGCTTTTTTGGGGAAATATTTTTTTTTTCAAATGAATTTCGTAGAGAATAATTTTTGTCTCATTTGCAAAATTCACCCCCCGATTGCGTAATCAAAATGAGACGCGCCATATATATCTGAACTACCCTCCTATGATAGCAAACTGAAAAATTTAAATCATGTCAGTCTTATAATTTAAGTCAAACCGACAGAATAAAAACGATATTAAAAATGTCTCGAGCATGTGAAAGCTTACTGTTTTAATAAAACAGCAAGAGCGGCGATAATGTGGAAGAAATACTGCCTGGAGAAGTGAGAATATTAGTAACCTGCTGAATGGAGGAAGCCCCCATCTCCCTCCTGTTGAATGTCTCTTATAAGTTCAACGTTAAGGCCAATTCTCGTCACAAAATCTAGAAATGATATGACCAGGATCAAACTCAAGAAAGATCCTCAATGTTTCACACACCATACAATATACAGTGACCTGCTTTGATGAATCATTTGTGGACTTTTTCATCCCCAAATGTGACAGTTTTACTCATCAACGAACTCATTGATGTAAAAATTATTTGTTTGTGAAATTTGCAGGTTGCTCAAGATCCAATTGGTGAAATCTTTACGCTTTGTATGGTCTTTTGTCAAAAGTTGTTGAGTCAGTTGAAGTTTGGAGAACGAACTCATGAGCTCTTGGCTATACAATACCATCAGCCACTAACGCAAAGAGTATTTTGTGTCATAGTACTGTTAGGGATGAAGAAATCTATTCCTGAAACAAACCCTGTTATTGACTTCCATCTAACGCTGAAACTAATTAGGAAGAAGTATTTCTTGTGAAAGATTGTTAGTCATTCTTGTAGGGTTCTGATGATGAAGATTTCATTGAGCTGGATGATTTTGACTGAAAAAGACTAATGGGATCTATTCATTCGAAAAGTTGTCTCACACAGCTTTTTTGCAGCAATAAGTTTTTTTTCAATTAAATTTCTTAGAGAATAATTATTCTTGTCTCATTTTCAAGGTTCATCCTATGGTTGCGTAATCAAAATGAGACGCGCAATGTTTGTCTGAACTACCCCCTCATGATAGCAAACTAAAAAATTTAAATCATGCCAGTCTTATAATTCAACTCGAACCGACAGAATAAAAACGATATTAAAAATGTCTCGAGCATGTGAAAGCTTACTGTTTTAATAAAAGAGCAAGAACGGCGATAATGTGGAAGAAATACTGCCTGGAGAAGTGAGAATATTAGTAACCTGCTGAATGGAGGAAGCCCCCATCTCCCTCCTGTTGAATGTCGCTTATTCAACGTTCAACGAACTCGACGCTCGAAAACCGGTAGCAAAAAAGGCGTGAGGAAAACAACAGATGGAGTTTCGTTCTTCCTGAGGTGGGAGATTAGTTCGAGAGGAATAAATTCCTGGAATAAATAGGACTGAAATTCATTTCTCTATCAACATGTGGGGATTCGATGGAGGTATAGAAGCGGGGATTATACGTGGAGCGATTTTAACACCCCTGTTTTGATGCTGAGTTGAAAATGATCTCTGATGAGATACTTGTTGGTTCTGAGAGAGAATATGACGCATGATATTGGAAAAAAATTGAAGATGAAGCATCAAAATTGCTTCTTTCAGCTATTCAATTTTTTCTCAAGAAAGAACTGAAATGATCGAATTCGGTCTATTGTCTATTTTATTCATTGACATAATTTTGTCTCATGACTCAAAATTGGTGTTATCTATTCGATTTACTTATGTTCATTCGTACTACTGTTCATGAATACCTATCCTTTATTTATATTTCATGTTTTGAAATTTCATATTTTACTTAGGTACATATACATTTCTTGTTTACTTACATATTTATTTTTGCGTATACGTTCACTTTGTGACTTTGTCTGTTTCATACATATGTGCCTAAGATTTTCATATTTCTTCACATATCAATTTCTTTGCTTGATTGTATATTCATCTACTCATCTTTACTCGCCTTGCTTTGCTTGTTACAATTTCATAGGCTCCATACTTACATAGGATATTTGAATATTCTTGTTCGCATATCTTGTTCGTTTCGTGCCCACAATATAAGACTGTCGATATTTATTCCGTAGATAGATTAATAGTTATTTAATCAACTAGGTTATTAAGGACAGCGACTTATGGTCAAGATATTTTAACGCGTAAGTAGAGCAAACGCGTTAAAATACATCCATTCATTTTGCACAAATTTGTATGTTTCTATGTTCCAGTAGAGTTTTGACATTTCTCGTAATGCTTCTGAATACTTCGTGTACGGTTTCCATGAGGATTGAAATTTGAAAAAAGCGTGAATTGATCATAAAAATGGGTCATTAATGTTCAATTTCGTACACATTAAACTCACCTTCATTTCGTGGTCGGCGGAAAAACATCATATTCACTCCGTCAAAACGATGCCTACTGATTATATCAGTTTTTGTACTTATGATTTCACCTGAAAAGTAGGTACCTATCATTCCACCTTTCCTCTATTCACAAAACTCTTGATTGATTGAATTATTGTTTTTCTAATCTTTTCAAATTCCATACAATGCGGTAATTATTGCCTATGATATTGAATAAAATTTTATATTCATCCAAGTTCTCAGGTAATAGCCAACAAAATTCAAGGGAATAGTTTCTAACACCAAAAGCATCTTTCCTGATATTTCCTATTCCCAATCCTCTGCAGAAAAGAAAGCACTCCCTTTCCAACCCTCCTAGCAAATTTTCCACCTCAAGTGTTTTTCAATAAGATCCCAAGGAATAGAGAGAACCCTAATGAAAAACTGTCCTCTGACAGAAACATCAAGAATCAGGTGGCGCAAATTGAAAACTACCAAAAAAAACTAAGGGTTGCCGAGATTGCCGGCAAAGTACACATGGGGCAAACGTCTAACCAAATCAAATATCTGAAGAAACTTTTGCACGTCTCACTGACCTCGAATGCCGCAATAATTCTGTTTGTGGTAAAGTTTGTATTGTCGAATGAAGTTTCAAGAAGTTTCCTGCCTATTATTGCTTCAGAATAAGGAGATTTTGGAGGAATAATTATTATTGTACTCAGTTTGTTAGGTCAAGATCGAATTAATGAGAATTATGTTTTTGACTGTCGCTAATCATTATCCAAAAGTTTGTTTTTAAATCATTCAAATACTTTCAAAAATTATTCAATATGATTATGAGTAGGTACGTATATATTTTTGTTGACTTTAACAATTGAGATGTATTCGTTGTCTAGTAATCTCAACGATTTCGTCTCATCTAATAGAAAACCATTTTCAACTAATTTCCAGACTCTCTATAAGATGAACAAGATGTTGAAATTTTCGAAAAACAATTTAGTAAAACTCACAAAAGGTGAATGAAGTAGAAAACCGAATTTTATTTCAGATTTAATTAGAATAAAAAGGCAATGTAAGAAACTTTAATAATTTCAGAAAATTCAGAAGTTTTTTTGGCCTAAAACACATGAAATATTCAACATTGGAAATCAAAAAAACTTTTTCTTACAACTAGAAACACAGATACAAAAAGTCGATCTACGATATTACTCATTGCATTTCAGTTTTTATTTATTAGGAATGAATTTGTTGGTTTTTTATGAATAGAAATTATTGAATAATTTTCGATTTTTTTATATTAATGAGAATTATATTCTGACTATCGCTAATCAATATCTACGAGAGATTATTCAATCATCAGGTAAATTATTTCAGAAACAATTCATTATGAATACGTGTATTTGTTGACTATTAACAATTGGAACGTGTACGAGTGTTCGAGGATATGATCCCACTGAAAAGAGTAGGTACCATTTTTTAAATGCTGTATGGAATTATTTCAAGTAAAAACTAGAAGATAAACGTAACATTGAAATTGTTATGATTTCAGAAAATTCTAACTGAAAATTATTCATGGTATTGACAAATGTTCCGTATTTTCTGTTTAAGTCTGAAACCTACCTTGAAAATTCGAAATTGTTCGTTTGGGAATATAGGTATCGGTAAGTTACACGTCAGAATTCGAAAGTTGTGTTCAGAAATGAAAAATATGTTACATATACATTCCTTTCTGAATAACTACATCTCATCTGCGAACCTCCCTAGTAATGTAATGATCAAGAAGGTAAGCACTGAGAAAAACTTCAAGACATTGCTAAGTAAAAGAGAGGATTGGAAACGGGAATACACCGACTATAACCTCAGAGAAATTACCGTAAAATGGTATACAGATGGTTCCAAAACCTCTACAGGAGCAGGCGCTGGGATATACGGGCCAAGTACCAAGTGTGCACTGTCGCTAGGCTCCTGTTTGAGCGTCTTTCAACCCGAAATCTTAGTTATTGAAAGATGTCTAGAACAGCTATAAATCTAGAAAGAAATCTATCTATCAGAAGTGCGATATAGCCATACACTCAGATAGTCAAGCTGCTATTAAAGCACTGAGCTCCTACGCCATCGACTCTAAAATGATCTGGGAGTGCCGGAACAAACTCAATAAGGTAGGCAAGAAAAATAACGTTTTTTTAATCTATGTTTCCGGCCACTCGGGATCGAGAGGAAAAGAAGAGGCCAATACCCTTGCCAAAGAGGGCGCACGAATGTCACTCATTGGCCCAGAACCCTTCTGTGGTATATGTAGGTAAATGTAACTATAAGAAGGAGTTTCTGGAGAAGGAGAAAGCCGAGAGGGGAAACTCTAGCGGAATCTCAGAGGGATGGTTCATTTCACTGAGTTCCTTCGGAACTAAAAGTTACCTGGATCTTGGTAAGAAGCAATTACACCTCCTCACCGTGTTTCTTACAGGACACTGTCGCCTCAGAAAGCACCTGTTGAGATTGGGATTATCGGACTCTTGACGAGTGTAGGTTCTGTGGGGAGGAGGAAGAAACCCCCATTCGCCTAGTCACGGAATGCCTTGGCATTGCAAGCCTAAGGACAGAATGCCTTGGGCGAGAAACTTGTAAGAGTGAGGAACTAGCCTCGTTGAAGCCTTCACAGATATTAGATTTCATTAGATCTCTTAAACTGGAAGGCGAGCTGAGAAGGATTTGGCCAGAACACCTCTGTAAGGCCTCAAGATTACAGTGAACTGTCACTCCTTTTTTGAACTAAACTAAACTAAACTACATATACATAGTTGTCAAGATATTCAAATTTGAATGATGGATTTTCCAAGACGAACAATCGCACAAAAGAGTGCGAACTAGGGTTATTTTTATTCAATTTTCTTCTGAACTGTCGATGAATTGTTAGCAACAGTTATCGAATTGAATCCAACTTAGTAGTCAGATTAACTTTTTAAGTTTTCACTCTCATTCTCTAGAACAAAGATTTCACAAGTTTGTCTAAAGAAGGAGTCTGATATGGACACCGAAACGTTACATCGTTATCCTTTTCATTTATTTCTTTTTTTAGCTTTACTATTAGGCAACATTTTTTTCAAAACCAATGTGCTCCTGACAAATTGGTGCAAAGATTTACGCGGGAGCATTTCATCTTAATTAAAAATTTTAAATTATTTGTTTCAGAGACTGGAAGTGAAAACCTAAAAAGTTTTTCCAGAAATGCAGAATCTTTCCAGTTTACATTTCCATCGATATTCAATAGTCAGAATTATGGTTAACTCTAACGAGTTAGCATATTCAAAAATCCATATTTGAGCTTGAGGAAAAAGGCATCACTGTTCTTGAATTTAATTTTAAAAATTGAGCACCATACGAATGATCAATACAGAAGATGAAACTTAAGTACCATAATACGCATCCCTCGAGTCTTGCAGTAATTTTTTCACGTTTTCGGACTTGATCTGCTGTACTTCCGCATAGCCGGAGTTATACGTTCTCCCAGAAGGCAACCCATTCGGCCGATATATAAAGTAATTTAAACTTTTCAACGAGCTCGAAATTACTGCGGGAGCACATAATTACAGCATGGTAGCAATTAAATTTTCCTCAAGAAATTTCCGACCTTAAACAAGGGAGAAGAATAATATTGAAAGTTCGGCTTTAGGGCCACATTGCAACGTTAGCCACTGCTGACTAGAATAAAGTTGAGGCACCCTATTAAGAGTAAGATTTTTGAAGTGAATCACTCGGTCAATACTTCATGATTTTCTTCACATTGTCGATTTTATTCGCCTAAGACAATGCAAGCGCAAAAAATCGAAGAAAGCCCTTAAGTGAAGTCAGGAGCTTTCACGCAAATACAAGGACGTAGCGAGAAATTTTCAGAATTACAGGATCATAACATTTTTCTCTAAAAATCGTCATTTTGTCCTTTGGTGGACCCCCCCGAAATTTTTTTTGCTACGGCCTTGTGCAAATGAGTATACTCGTGTTTGGGTAGGTATATCAAAATCATGTGTCGTGAGTCGAATGATTTAAGAAAAAAATTAGAAAAATCCCGAACAGGAGCTTTTGAGCTCTATTTCATTGGTAGGGCAATGAGATTATCACCTTGAAATTTAATATGGAACTTGAGATTGATACCTTATACAGGGTGTTTCCTAAACATGCGGCAAAAATTCAGGGGGTTGTTCCTTGGACTATTTTATGCATGTTTTGTCCTTTGATGATTTTTGAAAAACCTCTTTGTTTCGAAGATACAGGGCGAACAACATTGTTCATATTTTTAAAATTAATAATAGTTTAAATAAAAATGCGTACCGCACTGCGTTTACTAAGTAGGTACAATTTATTTTTAAATTTGTTTAACAACATTCCAATTACTAAAAACGGCCAGTTTTTTGACTTAAAATAGATAAGTTCAGACTTCAGATGGTAAAGGAATACAGATTAAGCACGGTTTTCATTTGAATTCGTTTTTTTGGCTAGAGGTGGTAATTTTCAACAGTTTTTGTAGGTTAAGTTAAATTTTCATGTAATTTTTCATAATAAAATGTTATTATCTAAAATTTTGTTTCCCCTGTATCTTCGAAACAAAGAGGTTTTTCAAAAATCATCATAGGACAAAATATTCTTAGAATAGTCCAAGGAACAATCCCCTGAATTTTTGCCGCATGTTTAGGAAACACCCTGTATATAAATGCAGAATCTGAAATGAAATGCAATATATGTAAAAAATATAAATTAAAGAAAATTAAATTCTATGATTCTGATGATGCAATCCCCTTGAAATTTCGCATGAAAGTTCAGGATATCAGTTCACATTCACACAAGAAATTTCACTCGAATCGGATATCCTGTTATGGAAATATAAAGATGCTTCTTTTCAATATGCTAATTGAATTTTCTATGGTTCTGTTAACACTATGGCCACGATATTTTGAATGAATATTCAGTTAATCGATCTCCATTCACAAAATGAATTTCAGCCGAATCGAATATCTTTCTATGGAAATATGAAGTTTTTTTTTCAAAATTCCAATTGAATTTTCTATAGTTCTGTTCACAGTATGATCACAAAATTTTGCACGAACCATGTTATGAGCATTTTGCTTTTGACCGTAACATTTCATTTCGATTGGTTTGTTTTTTCTGAGATATTGAGAAACAAAAATTTTGAATGGCCATATTTTATGGTACGATTTGGCTGGTTGAAGAACTTAACGGAGCCATTTGGGGCCTGAACTCATCCTGAAATGTTCAAGTTTCTAGGACAATGCCTTCGAAAGTTATTCGGCCGGACGGCCCTACGGACAGAATTGAATTTAACCACAAATTCATCATCAGGAAGTCTAACCCTATCGTTTGAGACCATTTTTGGCTCAAAAATCTAAAATTATAGATATTTAGGCAAAACGATATAGCACTCGTTTAAGTAGAACGATCGAGAGCTCAAAAATAGCATGAACAAAATTGATTGGAAACAACAACCTTGAATATTACATCAAAACAGACGAGAAGCAACAAACAACCTTGAATAATACAAAAGTTGAACTGGGTGTTGAAATTTAAAGAGAAAATTGATCTTTCGAAAATATTTTTGACAGCGTACACGATAATCTATTATTGTGTTTTGATGGGTTATAAGAAAAACACAGTTTTTAAATTCAGATTCATTTTAATTTTTACCAGTGGCGTCCGCGCAGACTTTTTTCGAATTTGAAGTCATTTTCTTAATCACCACATAATAATTCACAATGAGAATGGTTACCTGTGACAAATGCATTCTGAGAAGAAAATTAAAATGCTATTTCATCTAAGAGATTTACGAAATTCTTTTGATTACTTCCAAAATCGTCTAAACACAGTTGAGTCCCTTCATTCTCGAAAAAAAATTCTTGCACAAACCACATCTCGTTTCTTTTCATATTTTCGAACAAAATTGGTGAACTTTTATCTGACAGCGTCAAAAAGATTCTCCATTAAATCAAATGGATAGCAGCTGTCCCAACCAAATAATCAATGCTCTCAATCCATACATTAATAGAAAATCGGTCCTGGTAGGTACCTAATGATTTTCTATAATCGTGTGTGACTTATCCTCTGCTCAAAAAAAAAAACGAAAATGTGGGGACTGAACTGCCCTTATTTGTGTCTTTGGTAGTAGGTAATCAAAAAATGTCGTTACTCGCTTAGATGGAATTCCATCTTATTTTTTATCTCAGAAAGTTTTCGTCGAAGATAAAAATCTCAAGAAATCATTATCACTGTGGGCTATGTGGTATTTCAACACCCCGTATCTCAGAAACAATGCGTCAGAGACTCATAGTTCATAGGAACTTTGTATCATAAAATCATTCGAGGATTAGGATTCTGAATTTATGGATCCTTATTCTGAAACAAAAGAATTAACCCTTTCAGTGTACCACTGCGAAAAAATTTAAGGAGAATTATTCCCAGCAATTCTGAAATTCTATTGAGTTCATATGAAACACATAAAATCATTTGAATTTCCTCCTTCAAATCATTGTTTTTAGGTTTTTCTTTATTTTTCTATTGGTATCAAATTTTGCTTCCAGGTTTTCCGATAATTCATGTTCAATACAGACATTCACATCATATTGACGTTTTCATTTTCATCTATTGGTCCTTTTACATTTTCATCATGTTCTTGCATTTCATCCTCAGTGATTCCTTCTTCTATATCCTCTAATAAAGTAATTTTTACTGCTGGTCCAACATAATCATCCATCCAACCATGGTCCCCTTCATCAGATGAATCTGGAATATCTGAATCCACATCATCATTTTCCAAGTGAGTATACAGCATTGTCTCTTGAGCGCAGGGTTTTTTCCGCTATTATACATGATTTGCAAAAAAAAAATCGTATAGTTCCAACAAAACCCCGGTTACTGCAATGACCCAAAAATAGGACCTCCAGTGTAATTGTCCCTACCCAGAGACTTTTTAGGGTCATTAGAGGCCCTTGCGCCTTTGTAATAATAAATGAGATGCAATCCAATGATTAAAATCAAATATAACACACTTTTACTAACCAAAAAGAAACGCAGTACCTACACTTTTTCCTAAATGGAAAGGGAAGATTTGAATTCGAACAGAAAGGCGTTACCAACATGCGCACTCAACAATTGAAAACATTAATATTATGTCTACGTTTTCAGTCAGGGATAATTTTAAAAAAGGGTGCTGCTTGTAATAACGTATGCATTAGATATCCTCCTCGAGGTACGTGAACACTGGACTCGAAAAATCCCCTTACACTATACATATGATTGTATGAATATCGATGTCCCTATGAAGAGACAAATACACTGAAAGGGTTCAATCAAAAAAACTAGGTGAAGTATAAAAGCAACCTGCTTAATTTTATAACTAAGTGGGTAGTAAAGGTTATAAAAGCCATAAAAGTCATTTAAACTATACCTGTACAAGTACTGGAACTCTGTCGAAAATTCAGATTTTCCTCATATTATTTCATAAATATTTCAATGAACACACACAAAATTCGACCGAATTTCAGATTTCCCGAACTCGACAATTCGGAGTTTTCGAACTTTACTTCCAGTAGAAAAATACGGAATCAACCCTTTATTTAATTTTCATGGGGAGTTGCGAAATTCGCGTTATGCTCTCGTGAACTCTGCAAATTCGGTATCAGAAGTCCCCTTTTTCATTTCAACGGCCATAAAAAAGCCAATTAAAAGTATTTGGCTTTACATCAGAAATTTGGCGAAACTTCAAGGTCTATTGTTGGTGAAAAAGGGGCAATGAATTTTGCTTGCACGATCCTCAATAAGTTCAGAATATATTTTAACAAGCTCACTTTCTGTATTTCACAGAAATGGCGATCGAATGGAAGAACCAAACTCAGATTGAATTCCTTGTAAAGGGGGAAAAATTATTGTTATCGTTAAAGCTCTTCTTCGGCAGTGGAAGACCTAATTAATTAAAAAATCTAATATAGAGAAAATGAACCATTAACATAAAACCACTGACTAACAAAACTTTCCTAGCAGTCTGATTCTTGTTATCCATTCATGCAGTTTCGTTGAGATTTTGTACTGTTTTTTTCTATCACGTCTAGTCGAATTTCCTTATTGTTTTATGAATTGTTACGAGTTTTCATTATTATTCTGCGATTTAAGTTGATCTTTTGGGGTGAAACAGTACTGTTTAAATCTACGAGTGTAGATATAGGTCAGCAGAATTCATTCGAATACTGTAGGCTTAGCAAAGAACAAATGAACAAATTGGACTATTGTTTCTGGGTCAGAAGTAAATTATTATATTATTCACTATGTATTATTAATTTTCCCTTTTAGTTTCGTTTTTCAAAGGCCATAAAAAAGCCTCTTAAAAGTATTTGGCTTTAAATCAGAAATTTGGAGAAACTTCAAGGTCTATTGTTGCTGGAATAGGGGCAATGAACTTTGCCTGCACGATCCTCAATAAATTCTGAATATATTTTAGCAAGCTCACTTTTTGTTTTTCACAAAAATGACGTTTGAATCGAGAAAGCAAGCTCAGATGGAATTCCTTGGAATGGGAAAATTATTATTGTTATCGTTAAAGCTCTTCAACTATTTTCATTGAACTACTGACTAACAAACTTTGCTGTTGTTCTGACAACGTTGATTTTGATGAAGCAAAACTAATGTTCCTGGAAAAATTCTAGTTTGATGCATTATTATTTCAATACATAATTCAGTGCTGAACTCAAATATTTATTATTTATTATTTCCAATTTTTTTATATCGTAATCGTGAAGAATCTGGATTCCCAATTCAACACCAAATATGCAAATGATGATGAATTATCGTCATGAAAGATATCGTATTTTTAGTAGAGAAATTGATTAACAA
The DNA here is from genome assembly GCA_013421045.1 of Propylea japonica. Lineage (NCBI taxonomy): Eukaryota > Metazoa > Arthropoda > Insecta > Coleoptera > Coccinellidae > Propylea > Propylea japonica. The sequence continues at coordinate 115,049,362 of CM024239.1, forward strand.
TATTTTCTTTGTAAATCAAATGTTCCTTGAGTTCGTTTGGAATTTTGAGTATGAGGTGTTTTTCTACCTTCATTTGAAACTATTATTGTTGATCCATCATTTAGTCGATCTTCATGTCACCCATTACAACCGTTATTGCCTGAGTAAAAATGATCTACTAAAATCGTATCTGGTCAAATAAACTAAAAAAAGTTGTTTCCGCCCGGGATCGAACCGGGGGACCTTCCGCGTGTTAGGCGGATGTGAAACCACTACACACGGAAACTTGTTGTTTGTTGAGGGATCCCGAGGTATTAATCGTTTTATTTGAATGTTATATTATCGCTATTGCGCTCGCTAATGCGTTTTCCATTGAATATGCATTCAAGGGAGTCCCCAGCCTTTGGGCTAAGAAGGGGGTGGCAAAATAAATATATTATTATTAATAGAAATAATGAACTGGAGGTAGTGTAGGATGAAATAAAATTCATTTTCATGATGAAAAATCTGAGGTCAAAAACTTCTGTGCGGCCGTTCGCACAATAACTTCCGAAGGGAATGGGTTATAGATTTGAAATTTTCAAGGAAGAAGCAGTGTCGCGAAAGCTCTGATAAGTTATCTAATGGGACCAAACGAATAGTGATGGTTCAATGATGATATGAAAACTTGTGCAAAATTTAATGAGGATCTATTGAATAGAATCCATAATGCAAAGTGAGTAATTTTTACGATCACATTTGAACGTCAAAGGCTTACTCGTTTCATTAATGAATTCAAACTTCTTGTTCTAACCAAAGGCATACAGGGTGTCCCATTACTCGACGTCAACCCGGAACCGGGTGAAAAGGTAAGTAATGCTGGTTGTCAGAAAAATATAAAAAAAAATCTAAGTTGCATGATTTTAAATAATGCGCATTTAAAAAAACACGCAAAATTCCACACCCTGTGACAGTCTTTTCGCTCCTGTTGCCACAAATATCAACTTTTCCAACTTTTTTCTTTGCTGTGTAACCTTGAATTATGCTTGTCTAAACTGTAATCAAAATTTTGATACCAGCTGATCTAGGTTTCATAAAAATAGGGCTTACTTCTCGGAAAAAAAAATTCGAAATAAACAATTGCCTAGTTTCAACTGACTGTATTGAAAAAAATGTACTACGTAGGTTGGCATGTTTTTTCAAAAGTTGGCGCATTTAGTGAGGATTCCAAAATGGTATAATACTTGTTTAATTGTAGCTGCCGTAGTTCAAATTTATTTTCGATTGCCTTGGAATACACTTTTCGTTAACTGCTTCCAGTAATAGAGTCCAATGGGTTCAAGTCCGGTGAACGGGCCGGCCGCGAGATTGGACCAGAACGTCCGATCCATCTTCCGGGAAAAAATGTTACCAGAAAAAAAAATTTTCAGAGAAATTTCTCAGGAAAAATTTTTTCTGGAAAAATTATTTTCTCTGGAAATTTTTTTTTCTGATAACATTTTTTCCCGGAAGATGGATCGGACTATCTGGTCCAATCTCGTGGCCGGCCCGTTCACCGGACTTGAATCCATTGGACTCTTACTGGGAAGCAGTTAACGAAAAAGTGTATTCAAAGGCAATCGAAAATAAATTTGAACTACGGCAGCTACAATTAAACAAGAATATACCATTTTGGAATCCTCACTAAATGCGCCAACTTTTGAAAAAACATGCCAAACCTACGTAGTACATTTTTTTTTCAATACAGTCAGTTGAAACTAGGCAATTGTTATTTCGAATTTTTTTCTGAGAAGTAAGCCCTATTTTTATGAAACCTAGATCAGCTGGTATCAAAATTTTGATAACAGTTTAGACAAGCATTATTCAAGGTTACACAGCAAAGAAAAAAGTTGGAAAAAGTTGATATTTGTGGCAACAGGAGCGAAAAGACTGTCACAGGGTGTGGAATTTTGCGTGTTTTTTTAAATGCGCATTATTTTAAAATCATGCAACTTAGATTTTTTTATATTTTTCTGATAACCAGCATTACTTGCCTTCTCACCCGGTTCCGGGTTGACGTCGAGTAATGGGACACCCTGTATAAATGTAGAAAGTTTTCATGGGGGATGGACCAATAGATATAGTTTTAATTTATGTATTGATCCAGCAATTAGATTTAGGAACTTTAGGACGATTGTTCATGATGCCAGAAAGAAACATCAAATTTGAGCATGCTTGTAGCTTTGTAAGGATTCATTCTTATACAATGCTTGTAGCTATTGATTTCATTAATAATTTTGTTTCTATCGGAAATTTTCAAAATGACGACGAAAAATTTATGACCATTGTCATAGCTCGAGAAATATTTGATTTCATTCAATTCCTCGAAACGAATTGATGACCGGGCAGATATGATAGATAAACTCTCAGTCGATTTGGCAGAATTCTGGCACGCTAAACAAAGGATACGCGTGTTGAAAATCGCATAATTAGTATATGTGTCAAATCTGAATATTATATAGTATTGAGTTCCAGAGATCAATGAGAAACTGATAAACGTGTAGCCTTGATACGCAATAGAATGCATAAATATAGGTAATCTCTTGGCAATTTTTCTGAACATACATGTAAATATTCAGAATATCCTTGAATGATACAATGTATGTCGTCCGCATTCGTTCATCTTGACCGTTATCAAACTTTCACTCATTTAGTAGATATCGAATATTTTAATCAAATTTATATTTCAACATACAGTTTGTACAGGACTATTCATATTTTCAACTTTGTTGAAATTCATCAAGATGAAATAAAAGTCGTTAGTACCTACCTATATGTTACGACGTAACGTTAGCTTGCTGATCCTGGAGATGACATAGGTCAGATTTCCTGAAGAGTTTTGGGTTCAATTCTTCTGTTCTTATTTTAATCTGTTTCCAATATTAGCTTTCCACTGATGTCTTCTAATAATTATCATGTTTTACCATAGACCATTTTCTTAAGAATATACCTACCTCTCGAAAACTCAAAATTAAGGTATTTTCAACGTTCGAAGAAAAAAGTTGAGTTGAGAAATTATATGAACAAGCGGCAGAGATTAACTGTTTTGTATTATTTGGAATTAAAAGTAGGCAAGGAATCTACAAAACGGTTTTTTCCACGAGCAATTTCATCAGCAAACACTGAATACGCCTTTCAAATGTGAAATGAACTAAAATTTTTCCACGACGAGATATATTCTGAAAACATGCTGAAAAAATATGCGTTCACCATTCATGAAGGATTCCCGTAAAATACAAAAAACAATTTCTTCAACTGAAATATTCAGTTGTCATTTCGTTCACGGCCGGTCTGATTATCGATCGTAAACAGATTATCGATCATTGAAATATTCGAATGAGTGTCTGAGAATGTTTTAATTTTTGATTGAAATATAGTTTTTCGAATATAAATAATTACCTCCGATGGAGCAACAAGTGGCCTCAATGTTACATTGAGTTTTCATAATTGGTCGATATTTGTGACATGTAAGATTCTATATTCTGTTGAATGAAAAAATTATCAGGTATCTCAATACCAGCAAAACTTTTAGTAAATGCAAATAGCGTTTCTTGACTTCCACACGAAATACATGAAGCGCATAGAAACGCTATTACAAATATAAATCAATATTTAGGTACCCCCGTAAATTTGGAATTCTTTTCGTTGTTGGACAGCCTGTACATCCAAGTAATCACAGTTGCAATAAGGAGCGATAAGGAAATTCGTCTCATTGACAAGCGATAGAGATCATTGAAGAATGATTTTCTTATCAATCATGCAATTTTAGTGCCTACTTAGCTGATTCATAATGAATACAGAATTAGATACCACGCTTCGAAATGAAGAGGTTATCCGTATTTTTCAAGTAGAGGTCAATGTAAAAATATTTTTCTCAATGCTACTATGTCATCATTAGAATAATGCAACAAATTATCATTTAGTTTGCAACAACCTCATTAAGATGGTGAGTTTTGAACAGCCTATTATTATTTGGATTAAATTCAATCTCAACCCTTTAATTGTCGTTTTGAATGGAATTATTGAATTTTTCTCCGGTAACTGCTCTTAGAACGAGATCAATCAATACTTTTTTCTCCTATTTTATTACAATAGTTATTTATTTATTGTATTATTCGTCTCAACACTTTTTCTTCAATAGGTGTCTCATTACAATCCTAAAATAGCATTGCTATGTTTTTGGTTGAAATCTGAAAAATTTTAAATATTCGAGAAAAAAAGATCATCAATTTCTTCTGAATGATACACACTAGACACTAGTCATATAAAATGAAACTTTTAGCTCATTTTACAATACTGATTGAAACCAGTTGAATAAATGCATAGCTTCATTACCACTTTTCCAATTCCTTATTCATTAACGTTCTCAAATCAGAAATATCTGTGTTTCTTATTTTCCGTTCAATATTTGGTTCAACGGAAGTTTTTTAGAATAAACATTCACTATCAAAAGGTAACTTTGCTTTTACTCGCTTTTACTCTTTTGAGATATATGCTTCTATTCAGATTTTTGAATATGCGCTAATAATTTCACAAATTCTTATGAAATATTTGAAATTTTATAGTTGTCAAAATAAGAAAGATTCAAAAAGCTATGCCTATGTTTTCGTAGTCAGAAGACAATTAGGTACCTAAAAACAGAAATATATGTACCTACACATGGAGTTCTTTTTCAGAACATGTAGTGGCATCTTCAGGTTTATCTATAGCATTTTATTCTGTCAATTCATTCTTGAAGAAATCTCATTGATTCCGTATAACTCTCATAAATGCTTTTCATCTCTTAGTGCGACAAAGGTGTGGTCGAATAATAAGTAGTGATTGCATGAGCTTGCCTCAATGTCATCATAAAAAATAAGGACTGACACAAAGCATCACAAAGGCAAATACCTTTCATTTTTTTTAGATAATCAATAGATTCTTCGTTTCCATCCTCCTATGCACGTGGATATGCTTAGCACACTCTTGCAATGATTGCTGCTACACTAGGCAGACATCCAACTGCTGCGCAACAACGTCCTGCTGTCAACCTTGTTCCTCTTGCACAACAGTACCATGTTTAAAAAGCTGTAATACAAATTGCCAAACTATACCAAGTCGTCCCTCAACTGATGATACATCAGTAATAATTCAACGCCCAGTGACTGTTCCTCAAATTCAGCCATCATTAGAACCATCGAAGTCAGATACAGATAATAGAGTGACCAATGACAACAAAGTGAATTCTACAAGTAGGATTGACATCAATAATACTCTGACAAACACAAACTCAATTCATGTTCCAATCAATATAACCAATATAAATACAAATTCCATAAGAGTTGATGCGTCCGGTGGAGGAGGAGTTGTGCCAGTGCCAGGAAGTACCACACCTCAAGTTGTAGTACCTCAGCCGAATCCAGTAGCGCCACAAATGCCAAAATTCATCTTCTTCGTCATTAGACAACCACCAGTGATGGTTCCTCAACAACCAATAACTATTACGCAAGCGCCAGCAACAGTGCCACAACAACCAATATATATTCCACAACAGATTCCAGTGTATCCTTCAACTGGTGGCTGTTGTGGTATGCAGCCAATGGGTTGTTGCTCAATGCAGCCACGATGTAGCTATCAACTGTGTCAATCTCAATGTTCGAGTTTTTGTTGAAATTTCATATAATTAGATATATTTCATTTGATTCACTGCCTTTTTTGCAACGACCGAAAGGCTTCGTTACATAATATAGTTAAGTTTTTATTTTGTATATAAATTGAGAAATATTATTCTTAGTTTCATTTTCACATCTCATCAGCGAACCTACATTAGTCTTATGGTAAAAAATTAAAGAAAAGCCCTGAGGAGGAACTTTTGAGCGCTGGTCCTTCGGTAGTGCAATAAGACTATTAACTCAACATTTTATGTGGGATTTGAAATTGATACCAAATACAGGATGTCCCAAAACTCGACGTCAACCCGGAACCGGGTAAAAAGGCAAGTAATGCTGGTTGTCAGAAAAATATAAAAAAAAATTAAGTTGCATGATTCTGAAATAATGGGCATTCAAAAAAACACGCAAAATTCCACACCCTGTGACTGTCTTTTCGCTCCTGTTGCCACAAATATCAACTTTTTCCAACTTTTTCTTTGCTGTGTAACCTTGAATAATGCTTGTCTAAACTGTAATCAAAATTTGGATACCAGCTGCTCTAGGTTTCATAAAAATAGGGCTTGCTTCTCAGAAAAAAAATAAATAAATAAATAAATAAATAAATAAATACCTGTTAAACTGTAGCTGCCGTAGTTCAAATTTATTTTCGATTGCCTTTGAATGCACTTTTTCTTAAACTGCTTCCCAGTAAAAAAGTCCAATGGGTGCAAGTCCGGTGAACGGGCCGGCCACCAGATTGGACCAGAACGTCCGATAAATCTTCCGGGAAAAAATGTTACCAGAAAAAAAAATTTCTAGAGAAAATAATTTTTCCAGAAAAAATTTTTCCGGAGAAATTTCTCTGGAAATTTTTTTTCCGGTAACATTTTTTCCCAGCAGATGGATCGGACGTTCTGGTCCAATCTGGTGGCCGGCCTGTTCACCGGACTTGAATCCATTGGACTTTTTTACTGGGAAGCAGTTTAAGAAAAAGTGTATTCAAAGGCAATCGAAAATGAATTTGAACTACGGCAGCTACAGTTTAACGAGTATTATACCATTTTGGAATCCTTACTAAATGCGCCAACTTTTAACAAAACATGCCAAACTAGCGTAGTTCATTTTTTTTCAATACAGTCAGTTGAAACTAGGCAATTGTTACTTTTGAATTTTTTTCTGAGAAGCAAGCCCTATTTTTATGAAACCATTTTCCTCTCAAAATTCGAAAATTACATTGGGCAAATTGATGTAGCACTCGTTTAAGGAGAATTAAACGAGCGCTCAAAAATGTGAGCATTGTAGAGAACATTGAATCAATCATATGAAGAAAAAAGAATATAAAATGGAATACACTACCCAAAATTTCAAAATAAATAGCTTCAAATAGTGTACAGATGTTGACGTAAAATTCTTCATGATGAAACATTCATTGACATATTACTTGGGCTATTTCCTTAATATTTACTTCTTATGTTCAACGTTTCGGCCAGCATTTGCCAGCCATCGGCATCGTCAGGAAAGCAGTTGCTTTTCTGTTAATTAAAGTCTTATGTGAAAGTGCCGAAGAAAAATCAATGAAGTAGGCATAAGAACAACAAGGTTTCTTTAGTCTAGGTTCCTGGCCAAAAGAAACGAAGGTTAACACAAAAGCCAAAAACGCAGCACAAACGCCACTTATTGGCCAATAACCCTTCTGCGGTATAGGCAAATGTTCATTTATGAAACAGAAGAAGGAGAAACTGACAAAGAAACACTGGAGGAATCTTCCGGGAATGGATCATTCTGAGAATCTGAGAACTTTAAAACTGCAGAAACGAATATCTAACCTGTTACTTACTTCACTCTGGAGCTTGATTGATTAGAATGCAGTAATATTCACACGTATGAGCATATCTATGTTTATTTCTTACTCTGAGGTAATCCACTTAACAATCTACAACTAGAACAACAACGGTTAGTTTTTCGCTAGAGAATTTTCATGAAAATTTCTTTTCGTTATCCATGACTTCCTCGGACAAAGTTTGCTGAAGTCTTTGACAAATCATGAAATTAATCAACAACATAAAAAGATAATTTCATCTGAACAAAACAACAAATAAATCTGTTAAAGTTCAGCAAAAACTTTCACGCAATCGTTGATGACAATAGAAGCGCCCCTACTGCGACCTCTCTAATTTGCAAATTATAAATTTGATCCGAAACAGCAAAACCATAAAATATATCAACGAAAAGAAAACCTCTTACCATAGCCAGCGAAGACTTAAATATATCGTTCGGGTTTCCAAGCTTTCCATTCGCGAAAAACAACGACATCAAATAAACCCTCGATAATATTTCAAACGGCGAATAGTATTTTGTTCGGTTGCCAACAGTCAAGATGAAGAATGGAATTAAGTTCTTGTTGAATATTATTATAATATATCTTTAAAGATATTGGTCTCTACATTTGGAAATTACAAATTGCGAGCGCAAACAAATATCTAGCAGTCAAATAACCTGGAAATAAGAAAACCCGCTTTCCATGCTTCATTATGGAAACTGCGGGACGAAGCGAAAGCAATTTGAGGCATTTCGAACAGACAATCGAACGTTGTACAAGGAAACCTCGAAATGAGATGGAAATATTGGCTCGACTCCTCAACCGCTCAGTCTTTTGCCACCAGAATAAATAGCCACGTCTCCCGGTTCTGCAGTCAACAACGGCGAATCTCGTATTCTGGTCGTATGTTGATTCCCCGTCACAAAGAGAGCTTAATTTGGACATGAATAAACAATGTCTGATGGACGATTTCGAAATCAGATGTGTTTCTGCAGTAAGTCGGTTCAAAGGAAGATGCTGCGGAGGATCTCGAAAGGAAAACGATTGCGATTTAGGCAGATAACGGAGCTCATTTTCTGAAGAATCGAGTCTATATGTTGGAGATTGTTAGCTCGGATGGAGGTCCCAATACGGTCGATATCGCTTTACTGAAAATGGAACATTCGTATTATATTCTCTTTATTCATTTTCATACTTAACATCTACATATAGGGTCTCTGGAAGGGATGGCTCGTTCAGGTCTAGCCTATTTCTTGTCAGTTGTTAATGTTGAAAAGGACGCTTTCATGATGAAGTAGTGAAGTACTGAATTTATCGATGTGAAAAGTCTGAGAAAAACCCTGACATGAGGTCACCATTTTTGGTGCTCCTATTTATATTGCATCTCGAAAGAGTAAAAAATATAAACTTCTAGGACCAGATTCGTATCTTACCAGTAACCATTAGGCTATAGGACCTTGATTTAAATTAGCCTTAGTCTTTCACTGAGAGTTTTTGGTTTCATATTCCGTTATTTGGACAGGACAATTTGATTGTTTTATATTTATTGTTAAAATATTGTACCAGGAGACCCCGAAATGAGATGGAAATATTGGCTCGACTCCTCAACCGCTCAACTTGGTGGGACCAGAATAAATAGCCACGTATCTCGGTTCTGCAGTCAACAACGGCGAATCTCGTATTCTGGTCGTATGTTGATTCCCCGTCACAAAGAAAGCTTAATTTGGACATGAATAAACAATGTCTGATGGACGATTTCGGAATCAGATGTGTTTCTGCAGTAAGTCAGTTCAAAGGAAGATGCTGCGAAGGATCTCGAAAGGAAAACGATTGCGATTTAGGCAGAAAACGGAGCTCATTTTCTGAAGAATCGAGTCTATATGTTGGAGATTGTTAGCTCGGATGGAGGTCCCAATATGGTCGATATCGCTTTACTGAAAATGGAACATTCGTATTATATTCTCTTTATTCATTTTTATACTGTATATCTACATATAGGGTCTCTGGAAGGACAGATGGCTCATGTAGGTCTAGCCATTTTCTTGTCAGTTGTTAATGTTTGAAAGGACGTTTTCGTGATGAAATAGTGAAGTACTGAATCTTATCGATGTGAAAGTCTGAAGAAAACCCTGACATGAAGTCACAAGCTTCTGTGCTCCTATGTATATTCGATCTAGAAAGAGTGAAAAATATATACTTCCAGGACCAGATTCGAACCTAAGACCCTGCAGGGAAGTCGAAGTCTCTTACTAGTAACCACTAGGCTATAGGACCTTGAATTAAATAAGCCTCAGTCAACCACTCAGAGATTCTGATGTCATATGCCGTTATTTGGCAAGGACAGTTTGATTGTTTTCTCTTTATTGTTGAAATATTGTACAAGGAAACCTCGAAATGAGATGGAAATATTGGCTCGACTCCTCAACCGCTCAGTCTTTTGCCACCAGAATAAATAGCCACGTCTCCCGGTTCTGCAGTCAACAACGGCGAATCTCGTATTCTGGTCGTATGTTGATTCCCCGTCACAAAGAAAGCTTAATTTGGACATGAATAAACAATGTCTGATGGACGATTTCGAAATCAGATGTGTTTCTGCAGTAAGTCGGTTCAAAGGAAGATGCTGCGGAGGATCACGAAAGGAAAACGATTGCGATTTAGGCAGATAACAGAGCTCATTTTCTGAAGAATCGAGTCTATATGTTGGAGATTGTTAGCTCGGATGGAGGTCCCAATACGGTCGATATCGTTTTACTGAAAATGGAACATTCGTATTATATTCTCTTTATTCATTTTTATACTTTACATATACATATAGGGTAGAGACCCTTTGTGTATATAAGAGGGAAGAGAGGGCTCATAGAGGTCTAGCCAATTTCTTGTCAGTTGTTATGTTTGAAAGGACGCTTTCATGATAAAGTAGTGAAATACTATCTTATTGATGTGAAAAGTCTGAAGAAAACCCTGACATGAAATCACAAGCTTTTGTGCTCCTATTTATTTAGGATCTCAAAAAGTAAAAAAATATATACTTCCAGGGCCAGATTCGAACCAAGACCCTGCAAGGGATTCAAAGTATCTTACCAGTAACCACAAGGTATAGAACCTTGAATTAAATTAGCCTTACGTCTCTTACCAAGTTTTTGATTCGATATGTTGTTATTTGGACAGGACAATTTGATTGTTTTCTATTTATTGTTGAAATATTGCACAAGGAGACCCCGAAATGAGATGGAAATGTTGGCTCGACTCCTCAAAACCGCCCTCAAACGTCTCTAAGTTCTGCATTCAACAACTACGAGCTCATTTTCTGAAGCATCGAGTCTATATGTTAGAGATTGTTAGCTCGGATGGAGCTTGCCCCAATACGGTCGATATCGTTCTACTGAAAATGGACATTCGTATTATATTCTTTTTATTCATTTTTATAATTACATCTACATAAGGGTCTCAAGAGGGATAGATGACTCACGCAGTTCTAGCCAATTCCTTGTTAGTTGCAAATGTTTGAAAGGACCGTGTAGTACCGAAGCTCACCGATGTGAAAAGTCTGAAGAAAACCCTGATATGAAGTCACGAGCTTTGTGTCCCTATTTAAAATGGATATCGAAAAAGTGAAAAAAATATACTTCCAGGGCCAGATTCGAAACCAAGACCCTGCAAGGAAGTCAAAGTCCCTTACCAGTACCACTAGGCTATAGGACCTTGAATCGAATGAGCCTTAGTTTACCACCAAGAGTTTTTGACTTCATATGGCGTTATTTGGAAGGACAGTTTGATTGTTTTCTAATAATTGTTGAAATATTGGACAATGTACAAGGAACCCCGAAATGAGATGGAAATATTGGCTCGACTCCTCAACCGCTCAATTTTGTGGCACAGCAGAATGAATAGCCACGTCTTTCGATTCTGCAATCAACAACGACGAATCTCGTATTCTGGTCGTATGTTGAGTCCCCGTTAATTTGGACATGAATAAACAATGTCTGATGGACGATTTCGAAATCAGATGTGTTTCTGCAGTAAGTCGGTTCAAAGGAAGATGCTGCGGAGGATCTCGAAAAGAAAACGATTGCGTTTTAGGCAGATAACGGAGCTCATTTTCTGAAGAATCGAGTCTATATGTTGGCGATTGTTAGCTCGGATGGAGGTTCCAATACGGTCGATATCGCTTTACTGAAAATGGAACATTCGTATTATATTCTCTTTATTCATTTTCATACTTAACATCTACATATAGGGTCTCTGGAAGGGATGGCTCGTTCAGGTCTAGCCTATTCTTGTCAGTTGTTAATGTTGAAAAGGACGCTTTCATGATGAAGTAGTGAAGTACTCAATCCTATTGATGTGAAAATTCTGAAGAAAACCCTGACTTGAAGTCACTTGCTTTTGTGGTCCTATTTTTATTGGATCTCGAAAAAGAAAAAAAATATATACTTCCTGGACCAGATTCGAACCCAATACCCTGCAAGGAAGTCAAAGTCTTACCAGTAACCACTAGGCAAGACTTTGAATTAAATTAGCCTTAGGTCTCAACAACTACGAATCTCTTATTCTGGTCGTATATTCATTCCCCGCCACTAAGAAAGCTTAATTTGGACATGAATAAACAATGTCTGATGTACGATTTCGAAATCAGATGTGTTTCTGCAGTAAGTCAGGTCAAAGGAAGATGCTGCGGAGGATCTCGAAAAGAAAACGATTGCGATTTAGGCAGATAACGGAGCTCATTTTCTGAAGAGTCGAATCTATATGTTGGAGATTGTTAGCTCAGATGGAGGTCCCAATATGGTCGATATCGCTTTACTGAAAATGGAACATTCGTATTATATTCTCTTTATTCATTTTTATACTTTATATCTACATATAGGTTCTCTGGAAGAAATGGTTCATGCAGGTCTAGACAATTTCTTGTCAGTTGTTAATGTTTGAAGGGACGCTCTCGTGATGAAGTAGAGAAGTACTGAATCTTATTGATGTCAAAAGTCTGAAGAAAACTCTGACATGAAGTCACAAGCTTTAGTGCTCCTATTTATATTGGATCTCGAAGAAATAAGAAAAATATATACTTGAAGGACCAGATTGGGACCAAGGACCCTGCAGAGAAGTCAAAGTCTCTTACCAGTAACGACTAGGCTAGAGGACCTTGAATTAGATTAGTCTCTCACTCAGAGTGTGTTTTGATTTCAAATGCCATTATTTGGACAGGACAGTTTGATTATTTTCTATTTATTGTTGAAATATTGTACCAGGCGATCCTGAAATGAGATGGAAATATTGATTCTAATATAGCTCAACCGCTCAATTTTTTGCCACAAGAATAAATAGCCACGTGTCTAGGTTCTGCAGTCAACAACGGCGAAACTCGTATTCTGGTCGTATGTTGATTCCCCGCCACTAAGAAAGCTTAATTGGACATAAATAAACAATGTCTGATGGACGATTCGGAATCAGATGTGTTTCTGCAGTAAGTCAGGTCAAAGGAAGATGCTGCGGAGGATCTCGAAAAGAAAACGATTGCGATTTAGGCAGATAACGGAGCTCATTTTCTGAAGAATCGAGTCTATATGTTGGCGATTGTTAGCTCGGATGGAGATCCCATACGGTCGATATCGCTTTACTGAAAATGGAACATTCGTATTATATTCTCTTTATTCATTTTCATACTTTACATCTACATATAGGGTCTCTGGAAGGGATGGCTCGTTCAGGTCTAGCCTATTTCTTGTCAGTTGTTAATGTTGAAAAGGACGCTTTCATGATGAAGTAGTGAAGTACTGAATTTTATCGATGTGAAAAGTCTGAGGAAAACCCTGACATGAGGTCACCATTTTTTGTGCTCCTATTTATATTGCATCTCGAAAGAGTAAAAAAATATAAACTTCTAGGACCAGATTCGTATCTTACCAGTAACCATTAGGCTATAGGACCTTGATTTAAATTAGCCTTAGTCTTTCACTGAGAGTTTTTGGTTTCATATTCCGTTATTTGGACAGGACAATTTGATTGTTTTATATTTATTGTTAAAATATTGTACCAGGAGACCCCGAAATGAGATGGAAATATTGGCTCGACTCCTCAACCGCACAACTTGGTGGCACCAGAATGAATAGCCACGTCTTTCGCTTCTGCAATCAACAACGACGAATCTCGTATTCTGGTCGTATGTTGGTTCCCCGTCACAAAGAAAGCTCAATTTGGACATGAATAAACAATGTCTGATGGACGATTTCGGAATCAGATGTGTCTCTGCAGTAAGTCAGTTCAAAGGAAGAAGTCTGATATCTCGACTTTGGAATAGGTTCAGGGAGACAGGTTCTGTGTTGGAAAGACCAAGGCTTGGTGAGCGACGAAAAACAACACCTGTTCAGGATCGTTTCATCACCGTTTCGGCGAGAAGAAACCCTACATCTACATGAAGAATGCTACGGAATACTCTTCAAAATGCAGATGGGGTCTAAGTTTCCATCGAAACCATCAGACGACGCTTGAGAGAGGTGAATCTAGGTTTTAGACGTCCATTGAGAGGGGTTCCATTAACACGTGACCATGAGCGTCAAAGACTGGAATGGGCAAGGTAACATATCAATTGGAACGATCAATGGCGTAGTATCCTTTTCACTGATGAATCCAGATATGGGAGGATTTTCAGATTCTCGAAGAATAGGGGTATGGACAATCTCACGCATACCTTGTAATCGTCGCTATGTCCAAGAAGTCCATCCATTCCCAGGGGGTAGTGTTATGGTATTTATTTATTTATTTATTTATTTATTCACTATGGAATACACACGGATGGTTTTCACATCCAAAAAGGTATTCACTAAATATCAAACAAAGTGCATACATGAAAATACATTACAAATTCCCTATATGTTCACAAAGAATAACAATCAATAATCAAAAAACATTAACTAGTTACTGATGAGGGGAAAAAAAAAATTGTATGTCTAATTATTGATGAAAATACAAAAAAAAATCAAAAAATAAAAAGGAAGTTAAAGATCCTCGAAATATTTTCCCACATTTTTTTCTTAAGAGTTTTTGAACTGTCGAAGAATATGTCACAGACTTCACCAAACAATAAAGCTTCCCTTTCCATTCGATGTAAGGGTGAGTTTTGACCAGCAACAGTATTTCTCCTATTGAGGAAAAAGATGATGTGTTTCCTCAATCCTCAGTGATACAGTTGGCGCATAAAAAGAAATACTCTTAAGGAGGAATGCCGACTCCAAAGAACCATTCAACAGCTTTTGGAGCATCAAAACATCATTCAAAGCCCTGCGATACTCCAAGCTGACGATATTAACATGCCTGAGTCTAACTGAATAATTCTCGGGATCACCCTTTTGAGTCACGAGACCAGACCTGTAGCCGAGAAACCGTAAGAATTTTTCTGAAGGTTTTCTAGTCTGAACTTTTGAACACCATAATGTGGATTCGAAACGTTGATGGAAGGAAAGTTTAGAGTCTAAAATTATTCCTAGATCTCTAATTTCGTCAGCCCTATGGAGAGTTGTATTATCTATGGAATAATCGAAGAGGATAGGGTGCCTATTTCTTGTGAAAGAGACCACTGCGCATTTAGAGATGTTGAGAACTAGGCCTTTTTTCTGCAGTATTCACATAGTACATTCAGTTCATTTTGCATAACCAGACAATCATATAGAGTGCGGATAACCAGGAATATCTTCAGATCATCTGCGAATAAAAGAATCCTGCATTTATGGAACCATTTTTTATCCCATTGATAAAATCAAAAAGAGCAAGGGACCCAGATGAGACCCCTGAGGCACTCCAGATGTGGCATTGAAAGCGACGAGAACGAAAACCGTGAACCACTACATACTGAGTTCTATCTTCCAAGTATGATCTGAACCATCGCAACATGACACCGTGAACACCGACCCCAGCAAGCTCAGACAAAAGACCAGACAAGTCAACCTTGTCGAAAGCCTTGCTGAAATCGGTATACACGGCATCAACCTGCCGCCGCTCATCGAGTCTGTTGGTTAGATACTCAACATAACTCAAAAGGTTAGTCTCAACTGATCTACCCTTAAAAAAGCCGCATTGTTCAGGAATAATCTGTGTCTCTACTAAGTGAAAAAGGTGGGGGTAAACCAAGGATTCAAAAATCTTCTCGAATACACACAACTTACTTTTTGGTCTATAGTTTCGAATTGAACCCCTGTCACCACCCTTGCAAATGGGAATTATAGAAGCTTTTTCCAATAGTTTGGAAAAACACCAGAGGCAAGAGATTTATTGAAAATTATAGTGAGAAGCAGTTTAAGAGATGCACAGCATTCTTTGATGAAAAATGGCGGAATCGTATCAGGGCCAGGGCCCTTATTAACTTTATGGGCCATTTTCAATTTCTAGACGATATCGCTAGACCGCGCCGTGCAGCTATAGTGAAAAATGCGCGCGAGGAGCTTAGTATTCCACATTTACCAATACCTACGCACTCACCAGATTTGAATTGCATGGAAAATGCCCAAAAGAAGATTCGATAATCATCAACCTACTCCAGAAGCCTTAAATGTTCTGAGAGAGCTTCTGCCTCGTTTATGGAACGAACTCCTCAAGAAATGTTCAACAACCTAGTATGTAATTTGAAGAAGATGTTTAGCTGTTATTGATGACCGTGGAGGTTAAACATTGTATTGCTGGTCTTAAAATGCTTGACTTCTCTGGGAATAATATTTCGTTTATTTTACTCGATTTTTCTTAACCACCCTGTTTACGCTGCAGACCTTGAAATCATACTAATACGAATATCCCTAACTCATTTGGAGCAGTTTATTTCCTTACAACTAGCCATATGTCGGATATACCATTATGGAAATATAGAGAATCTTTACCTCAATATTCCAATTGAAATTTCCATGGTTCTGGTAACACTATGGCGACGAAATTTTAAATGAACATTCAGTATGTCGATCTCAAATCACAAAATGAATTTCACTCGAATCGAATATCTTATTATGGAAATATGAAGTTTCTACTTTTCGATATTCCAATTGAATTTTCTGTGATTCTGTTAACACTATGGCCACAAAACTCTGCGTGAACATTCAGTATTTCTCCTTTCAATATTCCAATTGAATTTTCTATGGTTTTGATTACACTATGGCCATAATGTGCTAACGGATGACCGAACGGCCGTCCGGCCTCACGGACAGAATTGAATTGACCACGAATTCGTCTTCAGGGAGTGACTATAGTTTGAGACCATTTTCGGCTCAGAATTCGAAAATACAGACATTTGGTCAAAACGATATAGCACTCGTTCAAGTAACGGGTGTTTTTTTAAGAGGTTGCCGATTTTATTTTTGAATAAAACACATATAAAATTATGAAATGACCAAATTTTTTTTATTTGGTAGATAATTTTTTGGCATTTAACATTTAAACACAATTTGTGGCATATGGCCACCAACGACTATTTTCACAAATGTCATTCTGGAGGTCCAATTTTCGACCAACTTTTCAAGCATTTGAGGGCGTATGTCAGCAATGACACGTTGAATATTAGTTTTCAAAGCGTCAATGGATTGAGGTTTATCCACATAAACCAATGACTTTACGTATCCCCACAAAAAGTAATCGAGTGGAGTCGAATCGCACGAACGCGGAGGCCAATTCACCGGACCATTTCTCGAAATAATGTTGTCGTTGAAAGTTTCTTTCAATAAGTCGATTGTTTCACGTGCTGTATGGCAAGTGGCACCATCTTGTTGAAACCACATTTCATCCATATCCATATCTTCAAGATTTGGCAACAAAAACTCATTGATCATGGTTCTGTATCGATTTCCATTCACGGTAACGCGTCGTCTTTCCTCATTTTTAAAGAAATAGGACCGATGATCCCACCAGCCCATAGACCGCCACCAAACTGTCGGTGGCTTGGCATCCAAAATTGTGAATGTAGACCGAAATTTGGTAAGTACGTTCTTTATGGTGGTCTCTGACGGACGATTATGTGCACCATAAAATTCACGAAGTGCTCTATAAACATTTTTAATTGAACGCTGATTTTGAAACTAAATTTCCACGATTTGAAAACGTTGTTCTGGAGTTAACCTATTCATAATGATTTGCCAAACAATACTGAGTAGAAATGCCACTTTGAGCTGTCAAAACAACTGTCATAAAATAAAACGACATCTATCGGAAAAACAAACCTCCTAAAAAAACACCCGTTAGAACAAGCGCTCAAGAATCAATTTGAAATTTGGAGATTCAGCATCAAACTAATAGGCGTCAACTTCTTTCTCAAGTTCTTGTCATATTATTCATACTCTTCATTCTGAACGTTCCACTAAAATCGATTGGATTAAAATAAAGAACTCTCACTGGGGCACAAATGAAGATAAACAATAAACTAACTCATCAGGTTCGATTCATTCTAACACGCGATAGGCTGGTATAGATTAATTGCGTTGATACTCATGTATAGGGTTTCAGAAATAGAAATACACATTTCCCACTTAAATTCCGGAAGTAGCGCGGTGAAGCCTTATTTATCCTGAAGTACGTGTAGTAAATGAATTGTTTAGATAGCACACGATCATGAGTAGGTACATCCTACTAGAGGAAGGAAGTGTCGACGAAATTTGAGATAGTATTGAAATTTCAAACCATTCATAGTCAAATAAGGAAGAATGGTAATGGAATGAAGAAGGTTTGAGTTACACTGTGGAAGCAATGTGCTGGTTCATGTGTTTCTACGCATATCGAAATGATCTGGGAATTGAAATCTTCTAATACTACAGCAAATAACTTGTAGAGAAAAATCGTGCCTTAATATTTCGGTTTCCTTGGTTCTATTATTTATTAAAATATGTTGGTACTAGACTCGTGCTGTCAATTGTGGTTCAGCCAGGCCCACGATATCACTTACGAAACAGATATAGGTAAAGCAATAGTAAAGAATCAACATTCAATCAATATTTGAGAAAATAATCGGTATTCGGATATTTAAGTTTACTCAATGAATATAAAATGCTATATAATGTTGTTCTCTAGTGGCTTCTATGGGTGGCAGATTAGGCAATATGGAAAATGATTTATTTTTTGGTAATTGTATCTAATAGTAGTTACCTAATATATATTTTTTACACCAGCAGAAAGCAGAAACCACCAACTTTAATAGGAAAGCTGATCTTTACACTTGAGAATTTTTGATACTTAGAAATGTTGTGTGCCTCAACGATACTGAGTCAAAACAAGATGAAAACTTAAAAAAAAAATTACAGTTCGTTCGAACCATAAAAACGAATTTTGGCGAAATTTTGTGAAAAACTGAATTTGTTCGTTGAAGCACGAAAATAAGAATAAAAACATTGGTTTTTTGAATTTTCACATGAATTTTGGGGTCATGTAAAAAATCATAAAAACCCTGAGTATGTGCTTGTGAGAGCTCGTTCATTGGTGGAGTAATAAAGCTATTACCTCAATTTTTTCCATGAGAGTTGAAGTTGATACTAAATATATGAAGGCAAAATCTCCGCACGATCGGAATTGTATTCTGGATATTATTAAATGTACGAAATATGCAAAAATCAATAACCCTATTGAAAGTTTTCATGAACATATTCTTCGTTAATTCACATCCTTAAACTCGATTTCATTTCAATCAAAAGTTTCTTCAAGGGCAA
This sequence comes from Propylea japonica, assembly GCA_013421045.1. Taxonomy (NCBI): domain Eukaryota; kingdom Metazoa; phylum Arthropoda; class Insecta; order Coleoptera; family Coccinellidae; genus Propylea; species Propylea japonica. The sequence goes on from CM024239.1 coordinate 115,068,474, forward strand.
TATCAAAATCTTCTCGAATATTTCTAAAGATTTTTAAATAAACGCAACTCCTATTGATTTTTGCCTACTGATCTGAATTGGTATTGAAAATTTTACTGCAAAATTTCAGCTCGATCGAATTGACGTTCTGATTATGGATCCCCTTGAAATTTTGCATGAATATTCACCATCAAAATAAAATTCACTTGAATTGGATATCTATTGTAGAAATTCATTGAATTTTCTGTAATACTGTTAACACAGGGACCACAACCTATGTATGGCGCTTCGAAAATTAAGGCATTCGGGCAAAACAATGTAGCACTTGTTAAGTAAAACGAGTTCTTAAAAATTGTGGAAACATTTTAATCTCTCAATCTTTATTACCTACAAGATAATAATTCTTTAGATTTCGAAGTGAACTAGTCCATATTCCTACATAATTCCTAGAAACAAATTATTAAGACCGAATAATGAATCGAAACATCTGAAAAATAAGCTGACTTTATTTTCGGGAATGATTTCAATAAATTTGCCAAAACGTACCTCCAAATACATGATTTTTCCTATAATCCTTTTCATTTATTTTTTTTTTATCAGTTACTGTTAGAAAACAATTTTTTCGAAACCAATTTGCTCCTGACAAATAAGATTTTCGCAGGAGCTATTCATCTTAGTTAAAATTATTTTAAAAATTTCTGTTTCAGAGACTGGGAGTGAAAACCTGAAAAGTTTTTTTAAAATGCAGAATCCTTCCAGATTATATTTCAATCGATACATGATTTTTTACTACGTTGATTCTTCCTAATTGTAGAATCTGAAACACTAAAAACAACGAGACGGAAATCAAGATAAATAGCCCGCTAGTGTGCTCTTTCCCATAGCTAGAAAAATCCCTGGTTCGAAAACTCGTAAACTTTCAAGGAATTTTCCACAACAAAACAATGAATAAACTTCTCTTAGGGTTGCGCGTTCTAGGGTTTTCAGTGCAGCAGGCCACAGTTATTTTGTCATTGGCCATACGAAGAAACACTCTGGTATAAATAGAAAAAATATTTGAGCTCGTGGTAAGAACAACAGTACGGAAATAATGGTTAGAATTCCATTTCGAATACTGGACATTGTCGGGACCTGAAATTTATGCAGATGAAATTTTTCATTCATATAGTCCGTGCTCATTATAGGGCCTTTGAATTTCAATATAGCATAAATTATTCGTACATTCGCGAAATTACAGCTTACAATTTTTAATCAGACGCAATTATCATATTATCATAGGACATAATAAATGAAGAAAATTCGCAGAAATTTTTCAGAAAAAAATTGTGCAGACTGGTTTTTGGATCACCTTTAAATTAAACCAAAACTTCACTGGAAATTTTGATAACATATATTTTATTGATTGAAGGACTAGTTTTCAAGTTGAATATTTTCAAGGTTTTGGCATAATCAGCTCAGATAATAGCACCTTGGATATTGAGTTCTATTCTGAAAGCTTGCCTTTCATTCATTTTTTCAGATGAATAATTTTGGGGAGTTATGATAATTATATCAGAATTATAAGGAATAAATTGGCCAAATTACGAATAACACAGCAGATACAACTGAAGAAAGTATTCATCAACAGAAATGAAAATGTCCCCTACTGTTGTTAATTTCCTCTTCGTTTTGCTCATTCAAAGTGTTTAATAACCCCAACCCAGAGCATTTCCATTTCTATTTCAAATTCGATATCTAATTTGAATATTTGATTTTTCAACTGTCATTCTCAAATTCACAATTTCAGTCCATTATATTATTTCCAAAGTGCAAGTGAGGTTTGCCATTCTTCCTCGCCTTTTACATTCTATTCGTTGTTTTTTATTTTCTCAGAGCGCTGTTTCTGTTCCTTACATCAAAATCTGTACTTTCTTTCCGAATATCGCAATGAGGTTCTAATGAATATTTTTATATTCCGACAATCTCTTAGGTGAATATGAAAAAAATCAAAACAAATATACGAACTCTTTTAGTGTTTTCAAGCTTAAAAATGGACGTTCAGAGAATGCTAGCGAAAAGGTTGAATGGTATAAAAATAAATCATGGAAATAGCCTGAACAACATGTTCAACCCCGTAGAACAAATAATTTTGCTCATCCTATAAATTCTCGTCGTCGATGCTATTGCATTGTTAGCGTGAACCAACGTTCAACGAATAGAAATGATTCCAAAATATTAGCCTAATAAAATAGGTTAGCCTAATAACATAGATACTTTCAGACCATCAACTGATAAAATCAGAATGGGGTGTAGGCGATAAAGGAGTGAACTTTGGGGTAATCAGAGGCAATGAGATATGGGAGTCAAGTTTTACTAAACATGATATCCAATATTACCAAATCGACTTGATGGCGGATTACCATTCAGGAAGCCATTAGCCAAATGACGTAACGCATCCCCTGACTACTCCTTCCACTCCTATCTTTGGAATTCTCCGTTGGATAGTTCCAAGGTTGCCAAGTTATAAATGGCTGAGTAGACTGCTAGATGGGTCATGTTATTACATAGAGAGAGGTGAGATTAAGGACCTATAATGGGGCACTGGTAATGATTATTTCGAATGATAGCAAATGACACTCTAATCTTTATCATCAAGAAATTTGACGAAGCTCTGACTCTTTTGAAAAGGAGGTAAAAACTTGTATTATCAAGGGATCATAATGAGACCCAAGATGAAGAAATTTGAGTTGTAATGTTTGTTTCGGGGAGTAAAACAGGTCTTTCTTGGCAATTTTCAACTAAAAGCTATGGAAGTTCGGAAATGAAATTGTCTCCTGTATCAACTGTTGAACCTGCACTGTTTACGCTTTAGTTATTGCTCGCTTTTTTTTTTAATTATATTTACAATCTGAGAAAAGATGGTAGACATTTCCAAAAAGAGGACTTTGCGTGAAAAGCGCGTTGGTTAGATTAGTTATCAAAAAAAAATCCTGAGCAGGTGCTTTTGGGCGCTCGTTCATCGATGAGACTCTAATACAGTATTCGTTTTGAGGAGTTTCGTGCTCCTGATCTGTGCCAGTGCTTGTGCGCCGCCAATGACAAGCCATATTTCGAGCTTTTGAGTTACTCAGGAGCATGAAATATCTCAAAACAAATAGGCTATAAAGCTGTTACCTCAATATTTTGTTTAGGACTTGAGATTGACACTAAATATACAGGGTGTCTACAAACAACTTTCAAGGGGGGATTATACGAGTGATTTGCAACAAAAAATGTCATATAACACATGGTCGTAATGTTGACGGTTATATTCTTCAATGTAGCATTTCTTGATTTCACGAAATATTTCGAGTTTTTCCACTATAATAATCATTATTCAGTTTTCCTTGTAGCCTCAGAAAATTTGAAAGCAAAAAATTTCCTATAAGATGAGTGAGTTTGTGTGCACTCTTATTGCGTGCCTGGTTTTATATTCAATGAAAAATACCTCATTTAGTGTACTGACATATCAACTTTTGTGCTAGCTGCTCATACTCTGCCATGATATATCATGGCTAACATGATAACAACGGAAAATTCCGAACCTCAATTTACTCTATTTTGAAGCTCCTCGTCATTGATTTTCGATGTAATTTAATGAAAATCATTAATTCTTCTTGAATCAAAAATAACCAAAAAATGAACCTCCTTCTTCTATACATTTGATACATCATTTTCTTACTGAAGGTACGCAAAGTTCATTGCGTGTCTGACGCATTTCTGCACCACACAATTTTATTCTGTCGATGAGATCCTTCCGAGTCTGGAAGCGAATTAGATATACTTTATCTTTCAAAGTGTTTTAGACATAATAATCCGAAGGCTTAAGGTCGGGGCTCACCTGACCGTATCTTCCAATGCATTGTATCGCAATCATAGAAATTATAACTCCAATGGAAGCGGCGAAAGAGAGAGACTCGTGATGCCAAAAGAAAGATAGAGCTAGGGGTGGCAAGATTAATTGGATTAATTCAATTTTTTGAGAATAATTTGTTTTTTCGCTATATATACTAATATATTATAATATATACTAATTTGAAACACGTCTGAAAAATAGCAAAATAACAAATTATTCTCAAAAAATGAAATTAATTCAATTAATCTTGCCACCACTAGCTCTATCTTTCTTTTGGCATCACGAGTCTCTCTCTTTCGCCGCTTCCATTGGAGTTATAATTTCTATGATTGGCTCTCAAATGGGATTTGCATCACATTCTCCAAAAGTGTTGAATGACAGGCCTCATCCATGTAAGGTTAGTATATCTACGATCGCAATATATTCATTCAATAGATCTTGACTTTACGATAGTTATGCGCTTGTCAGCCATTCATTTGAAGCCAGACATTTTATCTGTTAGACAGGTGAATTTCATCTAATATGTCTATCAACTTGCTTTGGACTAATCTAAAGAATATTCTTCGGCATTAAAGTGATCGGTAAGTATATCTGGTTCGAACAGTTCTCCTCTCATGACTGCCAACTCATGTTGGAAATGAGAAACAATAGTCGCATGAGGATTTTCACTGCCATACTTGGTTATTTCGTAAATTAATCACAACTGATTTCATGGCCCCATCAGTCAATAATATCCAATATGAATGGACGATTTCCATAAAATTACATTAAAATTCAATCACGATGAGCTTCAATATAGTGCACACTTGGTACTTGGCCCGTATATCTCAGCACCATCTCTTGCAGAGGTTTTGGAACCATCTGTATACCTTTTTACTGTATTTGCTTTGAGGTTATAGTCAAGGTATATACCTTGAACGGATATCCGTTCCCATTCCTCTCTTTCACCTAGCAATGACCTGAAGTTTTCTCAGTGCTTACTTTCTTGATTATTACATCATATACAGGTTTGGAAATTCACATCTGAACATACGATATAAAATGATCAGACAGAGAATTCTTCCGTCCAGTTGCCCAGATGAATAGTCGAGACAATCACTGCTGTATACACACTGAGTTCAGTTGTATTACTTCTTTATTCTAGTCTTGTCTTCTCTTATCGTTTAGAGGAGCGTAATTCTTTAGTATGGTAGGCAACAGTAAATACTTGAATCGAGTATTACGGGCAGCCTGACAAATTAAAAATTCTATACGTGTAGTTCGGGTTCCCTACCATACTGCAATAAGAGAGAGACGAGACTAGATTATCGCAGGAAGACAGTTGAATTCATTCAGTTATCTCACTTCATTATCTCGACTATTCATATGTGCAACTGGAGGGAAGAATTCTCTGTCTGATGCCTTGTATATCGTATGTTCTCGATGTGAATTTCCACATCGGTATATGGTTACGACCATAACTTAGTAACCAATGATTGTTGACTTAACTGCAAGTACCCTCTGGTCTAATAACTTGGAAGATTTACCTCCAATCACAACTGAATGTACTTGTGAATGTGTCTAATTTCATCAGAACACACACTTAATACCTATCCTTACCTTCGAAGCAGAATTCTTCTCCTACCCAGATGAAAGCAATTATCGGTTGGTATAAAAGCATTTCAACAGCAAAATATTCACGATCTCATTCTGTTTCAAGTCAGCAGTCGAATAGAATATTTAAACAAACAGTGACTGCATTAAGTCAGACTTCAAAAGGAGTTTTGGACCCCTATAAAAGGATTCACTTATAAATTATGTATTGAATTCGAATTGTATGAGTTCGCGAAATTACGCAGCTCTGAAATACCAAATCTCCGTTGTTGCCTGCTCTTTGTCATTCAAAGGAGTAGCAACTTCCGGAAGTTGTGCTAATTTTTTTCAATCTACTTGGAATCTTCAGTTAGTGTAAGAGTAGTCCAGCACAATTAAAATTGAGTATTTATTCGAGGTCGAACACAGTTTTTACACAGGAATCTCGGAATATCAGTAGAGGTGATTTTTCTAGAAAAATTATATCACTTCCATAAGAGTATATAGTGGTGTTTAATGAAGTATTACCTCATTTCCTTAATCAGTCCGGAAAGTAGGATTTTTTTAAATAATAATAATAATAGCTCTTCATTCCCTATCACATTCATTCACCTATAAGTATAGTAATATGAAGATGAAATAGTGTCAAAAAAAGAATTACATGGTGGAATATATCCACCAATCTAAATCATCTAAATTTTATGGTTCTAGCTCAATTAGATATTTGAATAATTTCTTTTTGAAACATTTCATGTTTTTTATAGTTTTTATATTTTTAGGAAGCATATTTGTATATTTGAGACATCTATATTCCGTCTGCTTTTGAGAGATTGCTAAATTTCGTTTGGGATAAATGAAGTCGTCATTCCTGGAATCGTTGAAAGTTTTTTTGTTTTCATATTTTTCAAATAGATGTTCATTGGTCCTAATGAAGAGAACACATTTCTGAGTGTAAAGGGCATATATTGTCAATAATTCATTTTTCTTAAAGATACTTCTGCAGGATTCATTATACTTCATGTTGCTAAGTATTCTTATTGCCTCATTCTGTAAAATGAATAATGGTTTCCCTTTTCCTGCTCCATAAAATATTATTTCAAATCTCAGTTTTGACTCCATTGTTCCATGATAGACCATTTTTAGGTAATTACTATGGGTATATCGACTTATTATGATATTTTCAATTTTTCAGGCCATAAATCGATTGTGTAATTTTCTCATATAGACAGTTTATGTGCTTTTTCCAATTGAGGTTTTTGTCTATGTGGATGCCCAAAAATGTTGTTGTTTCTTGTAACTGGTATATTTCCCCAAATTGATTGTTAATTGTTGTTGTTATTATTCTTTGTTGTTGATTATTATTTTTGAACCATTCATCAGTTTTATCTAGAATGTTTTCAGTTAGTGTTTCCAACATTGAAAACAGTATTAGAAGTAAATTTGTGTCATCGGCATAATTAACTGTATTTACTCTTTTGGGACATAGTTCCAAATCTAATTCCTCTAAATTTGATCTCACACTTTCCTCTTTGATTTCCATTTCTACCATTGTTTTCTGTTCAGAAAATATGACTTAACCCATTCCAGTAATGGGCCTCGTTCTTCTGACTTTGCCTGTAAAAAACCACACGTGGCTATTTGTCAATCGCAGACTTGAGAGAGCAATCTCCTTTTCAAAACAATTGGAGCATAATATCATGGGAGTTTGCCTGTTTCCTACGAACTGCGAAGGCAGCAGAAACTTCGTTTTTGGAATAACAAACGCTCAGTATACAGGGGTTCATCATAAACTGGACAAACATATATTTTCGTGTAGAGGACATCGGGAGAATCATTTTTGCCTTATACAATATATCCCGTTTGCGAAGCATAAGCGATATACAGGGTGTCAAACGTCATTTTTGAGCAAGATTCTTATGAGTGTGGTCAGTTATGTATAACACTTGGTGTAACGGTTTTTGGTCAAATCTCAGTATTTTTGGGTCCTCTATCCAGAAAAGTTGACGAACTCCGAAAAAAATTTACAAAATGGCGGAAAACCTGCAATGTTCCAAATTTGTTTTTGCGGTTGTCAAATTGACTTTTGTTTTCTGAATAAACACAATTTTCTAAGACTTTCTGTGAAATTTTGAAAATAAATTGTTTTGGGTTCTAGAGTCAAAATGATTAAATTATTGGCATGTCTAAACATTTTAGATGAGTTTAAACGAAAAAAAATCAGTGAAACTTAGTTGGGACTCGAAACGACGTAGGTATTAAATAGGGAAATGGCACTGTTCTAGGGATATTAATATTCGTTGCCAGGCAACGGTAGTCTGTAGTTCATAGAGTTTGACTACTGGCTAAATTATATTCACTGAAATTAAAATACCAGTCCAACTCTATGAACTACGAACTACTGTTGCTGCTGGCAACGAATATTAAAATCCTTAGAACAGTGCCATTTCCCTATTTAATACCTACGTCGTTTCGAGTCCCAAGAAAGTTTCACTGATTTTTTTCGTTTGAATTCATCTAAAAATGTTTAGACATGCCAATAATTTAATCATTTTGACTCTAGAACCCAAAACAATTTTATTTTCAAAATTTCAGAGGTCCGAACGAAACATTTGAATGACTGTAGTAACAAAACCGTTCGATATTTTACGATTCTGTTTTCATATTCGTGATTGATAATTCAAGAAGTACAATTGTAAAAAAATTTCATCTATTTCGAGTGAAATTTTTTCATCGCTGTTGACATGTAAAAAAAATTCGTGTTCGATTTTTGAAAAAATTTTTTCACAGAAAGTCTTAGAAAATTGTGTTCTTCCAGAAACAAAGGTCAATTTGACAACCGCAAAAAAAAATTTGGAACATTGCAGGTTTTCCGCCATTTTGTAATTTTTTTTCGGAGTTCGTCACTTTTCTGGATAGAGGATCCAAAATACTGAGATGTGACCAAAAACCGTTACACCAAGTTTTATACATAACTGACCACCCATAAGAATCTTGCTCAAAATGACGTTTGACACCTGTATCTCGCTTATGCTTCGAAAACCGGATATATTGTAAAAGGCAAAAATGATTCTCCCGATGTCCTCTACACGAAAATATATGTTTGTCCAGTTTATGATGAAACACCCTGTATACGTGGTTGTAGGGTTCACAAGATCATTTTCCTTTCTGATGCTGTAGAAAATTCCCGAGAATATTCTGAAAAACTGATCTTTACCAGACGTGAGATGGTCAGAATTCATGTTTGAACTTCTCGTTCCAACTATTCTAGAACTGTTTCTAGTATGTCACTTTCACCTTTGAGGTCTCAAAGACTGCACTGCACCTTCATAGTACAAAGCAAAATCAGAAAGAAAAAATTACAATATTTGTATTTATAATTATGAGAAATAGAATACAGAAAAGTCGAACCTGAATGTTCATAATTCTATTCATCGATATCCCTATGGCCCAGTGTTGACGTCTGAGACTGAAATACCTATTTATTGGTTACTGGTCTACAGGTTTGGAAAGTCACATCTGAAACATACGATATACAATGCATCAGGCCCCGTATTCTCGACAAGTGATATTCGAAAACGTATACGACTTCATTGCGCGAGTCCCTGTTTTACCTGCAAAAAATGCACACCGCGCAATGAAGTTCGTATACGTTTTCGAATATCACTAGTCGAGAATACGGCACCTGACAGAGAATTCTTCCGTCCAGGTGCACTGATGAATATTGGAGACAATCAAGTTCTGTAACACACTGAATTCCGTTGCCTTATTGCAATATTCTAGTCTTGTCTCTCTCTTATCGTTGGGGGGAGCATAATTCGTTTAGTATGGTAGGCAACAGTAAAAACTTGAATCGACTATTACTGGCAGCCTGACAAATTAAATAATTCTATACGTGTACTGCAGGTTCCCTACCATACTGCAATAAGAGAGAAACCAGACTAGGTTATTGCAATAAGTCAACGGAATTCATTCAGTTACAGCACGTTATTATCTCGACTATTCGTCTATGCAACTAGACTGAAGAATTCTTAGTCTGATGCATTGTATATCGTATATTTCAAATGTGAATTTCCAAATCTGTATATGAAATCTGCTCTCAATAGAATAACTGTGAAATCCGCATCTTTACACAAACCAACCTATATCAATATGAATCGTTACGGTTCTGAATTTTGAAACACTTCTGTCAGGAGGGGAGCCAGAAAAGCCATCAGCGACAGCTTGTTGAGCTTGAGGCAGGTTTGTTCGCCAAGTTTTGCTAACTAATCCAATCACAATGCTCGGTCGAGCAACATCAACCGATAAATTAATGAATTAATGCTCGTTCTATTCCCCCGACTGATGATTTGTCGATGCTGCATTTTTGCTCTGAAATTAAGTAATTAGTAGGCACTTCAACAATCCTCCCGGAATCAATTCGGCACGTATTCTGGTTCTTGAGCTCCGTTCCATCAGCAACAGATAAATGCTGACAAATTTGCCTTTTGGTAATTTGATTGGAACGCTTGACTGTTGCCTCGCACTAATGAATCGAATGATGCTACCAAGCGCTTTAACATATTCATGCTCCTCAGGTGGCGGTAAAAGTTTTTCCTCATTATATCATAATTTATTTTGCTATATCATATCACATTATATTATACTCGTATTATATGACATTGTATTCTATAAAATTACATTATATTATATTATATTAGTGAAGTGATTAGCAGTGAATTTTTTCAACCTTTATGTTTTTTTTTAAATAGTTAGGAAATTCACTAAATTCTCTTTATTCTATACAGACCAGAGGAGCTAACTCACTATTCAATCTTTTCATCATATATGTATTAACATTCTTAATCAAACATGAAACAATACCCGGATTCTTTTACCCATTTCAGCTGAAATAAGTTGAGAAACTACTGTCATCTCAGTTGAAGTGGGTAAAAGGAATACTAGTAATATCCCCTTCGGTACAAAATTTCAATATAAATTTTTCCCTTGTACCAATTCCTATAATACAAGAGACTCTTCTTTCGAATTACCAGAAATTCAACCAAATTATGCCCCTAGCAGAAGGCATGAAATATTTCAACGTCCATATTTAAGAGTATAAAGTTATACAACTACATACCTTCGACCTTTCGTTCAACCCAGGTCTCTCAACATATTTTGGTATCTGTATCATTTAAACATCTGAAAATTCATATTGTATATATGACCGACCTTGATCTTTTTTGTACCCTGCTCTTCGATGAGATACTTTTAAGTCTTTTATGAAAGCCACAAGCAAAGAAATATGTCTTTTAGGATTTGAGTACAAAGATTATATTTACAACCTGGCAAACATGCCATTGAATTATTGCAATAAATTATCTTCATATTTTTTTATTCTAGGTTATCCACTGCTTTTGTCATCACTGGTTCTGCTTCATAGGATTTGCATTCCATAGTGTCGCTGGCGATTGATATTGATGTTACTTATGTAAATCATAAATCTTGTTCTTCAAGAATTTTATGTAATTTGTTATATTTCTGGTCATATTGTCTGAATACCAATTAAAATATTAATCGTAGAGGAATATTACAACTACCTATACTTAATCTTCCACTCACATTGTATTAACGGAAAAAAGTGATGAAAATAAACGCGACCTGAGTACATTTTCGATTAATTCGAATTTTGCCGCCATAACTACAGAATTAGACACATATTAGTTCCTAAAGTGCCCGCAGAGATATCGTTACCATTGGTTGGCTACTCAAAAGGGCCAACAATTTGTTTCCACATATTAGTGAGGACTTCGTATAACTTTATTATATGTTCTGTGGTGTTAACGTAACAATAGAAAATTCAATTGAAATATTGAAAAGAAGAATCTTTATATTTCATAACTAGATGTCCGATTCGAGTAAAATTTATTTTGTAAATAAGGGTCTATATACCGAATGTTCATGAAAAACTTTAAGAGGATCACATCATCTGAACCATAGATTTTTCACATATGGTCATTTTTTAAATAATTTTCCATAATATAATTCTGATCGTGTTGAGATTTTGTATTTATATACCTAGCCTGAATCTCAAGCCCTTTACGAATTTTGAGGTAATTAAGGTTTTCCAATAGGAGGTGTTATTTTAATAGCCCGCTATTCCGGTAGATGTCACGTTTGAAGGTGTAATTTTTTGACATTTGACATGAAGAACTACGCCATTAATAAAAATGGAACGATACACGCTTCAAGAACGCAATGAAATTATGGAAATTACTATAAAAATGGTAAAAATTTGGCAGAAAAGGTTCGTAAAACTCGAACGTTTTGGGTCGTTGTGCGGCACCTTGTCGGACCGCAATAAAAAATTCGAGCTGTTGGGACAAGTCAGTGATGTGAAGAATGAAATCCGTGCACATCGCTCAAGAACAGCCGAGAATATGCTGCTGCAGCTAGCTGCGCCCGAAAGTCTTTGAAAAAAACCCAGATTTGTCCATTCCTCGTCGTTCTTTGGAATAAGGCGTTCCACAAACGTCATTACATACAACGTACATAAAAAGTATTTTACATAAAAAGTTTTGGTTATAAGGTTTATAAAGTTCAGTTAACAAAAAAACTCAAGCCGGCCGATCATCAACAACGATCTTTTACGCGAAAAGTTTCCGGACCGTGTTATCTCTCGAAGAGGTGATCACCATTGGCCTCCTAGATTTTGTGATTTAACACCTTGCGCCTTCTTCTTTTGGGGGCACGTGAAGAGAAGGTCTACGCCAATAGCCCAGCGTCGATTCAAGACCTCAAAGATGGAATTCGTGAGGCTATCAAGGACATAGGGCAGCCACTTTGCGAATTGGTTATGGAAAATTTCATTAAAAGAATATGATCCTGTAAGCGTGTTTCGTGGTGGTCATTAACCTGATGTTATTTTTCACTATTAACGGCATAGCTTCTTTTTTAATGAAATAAACATCTGATCATTTATATTGAAACATGGCATTTTTCTTTGAATATCAAATCAAAATAACACATCTTATTGGAAAACCCTTTAGCATTATTGCTCCCCGATGAACGACCGCTCAAAAGCACCTGCTCAAGGATTCTCTTACATTTTCTTATAACTTCATTGAATAATATTGTTATTCTGAAGGTGGTATGGTACAAATGGAGAGAAGAGAGTTGATTCAGAACAATATCTTCCCTGCACTGGCTGCGGCCCTGTCCTACGAGCAATGAAGTTTTGCATATGAAGTTCCGCGCAACAGCCACAAGTGGCTATTCAGAGCTGCAAGCATTGCAGGCAGGCCGACACAAGTGGACCTTATATTCACCTCGAAGGGACGGACCGACACACTTCTGGTCTAACGAACCCTCCTTCAGACTTTGAATGGTCCTTGAGGGCGACAAAGGCATGTATTGACTTTTAAATTAATTTGCACATTCACACGGAGCGGCCAAGGAGATTGCCCATCGATGTTTTGTTGTTCGAGACGGATATTCCGATTCAGCATATCTGCAGATAATGCCGACCTGTTCATTTTGAGCTGAAGCTGAATTGCTTTGTTGTCGATGGATGGTCTCATTTTATAGGTTTCAATGGGAAATGAATGAAATCGGATCAACATATGGCAAATGCGCGGAATATTTCTCAATAGAATGTCATATCACAAGTCAATAATGACAGATATTATTTCCGATTTAATGGAAAGCATTATTGTGAATGGTGTGCTATAGTTTATTTACGCTAAATCAATGAGGGCTACCGTATTTTTTCTCACTAGTGGCGCCTCTGTTGCGTGAGGTCCTGTCAAAGTTGCTTGTACTGTCATTGATTTATTATTATTAAAACAAATTCAAATCTATAAGTGTTCGGTGTTATAAGTCGTGTGAAAAAAGTGTACATTCTATTCCTTGAATACTGTACAATATCGAGCATGCCGCAAGGTTGTGCAGTTCCGTATTGTTCAGAAAAAAAAGGAACGATAAGACTGTCCTAAAGCAGCTGATGTTACCCCTTTAAAACATTCTTATTTTGTAAAACATTTCATCAACCCTGGTTTAATACGTGACCTAATGATCCTAATACAGAAAACCGTGAGTACCTAATAATCTTTCACATTATGTTGCTTCAGACACTTTACTTTTACAATTGAAATAATCTAGTTATACATAGTTGTATTACTTGTAATCTACTGTTGAAAATTTTCAGCTATTCCTAAATTAAAACTGAAATCAATATCTAGCCAAATTTCTGGGTACCAGGAAGGTGAGGACAGATATGAATAAAATACTATAGTCTGTTCAAACGTAAGAAGGAGTAATAACAACAGTTTGGCGCAGCGGTAGGAGGGGCTTCGACAGTTACTTTCCGTCCAGAGTCGAATCCAGGGGATTTCACTCAATCGTTCAGTTTTAAACTGAATATTATTATACGAATGCCATTCTTACAGCACATCTAAGTGAAATATATACAGGCTCTCATTCATTCCTTATCTAATTTATTCCATTTGGAGGTTCCACACTGTATACACTTCGTCAAAAGATTTTCTCTATTTCTACATATTCAGTACCATCCACAGTCCGTTCCGAATACAATCCTGGCAGTCTCTTAGGGCGGTCAAAGAAAGCGTTTTTATGACCGTTTGACCAATAGGAGTTTATTGTGCGCAAACCAGACGATTTTGTTTGTTTACAAAGCTCCTTACATTTGAACAGACTATAGTAGAGAGAGTTCTTGAACGCAGAAAGAAATTTGAAAATGCAAAAATCGTTTCAACTGTAGAGGAAAATCAATATGTAGTCAAGAGAGCTCAACTGATACTGCTTTTTTGTCGAAACTTGAGAGTAATAGAAACATACCTACTTCGAATTGAAAATCTAATTGGTACAATTTTACACTGATTTTACAACTACAAACATTCATGTTTGTTATCAATCAACTCACTAACTCGAGGAAAACATTTACTGTAAAAATATATATCAAGAACTCAAACATAAATAAATACCCTACTTTAAATGAATGATTAGTGATTATTTAGTATACATTGATCTCTGAGGTTTTCCTTTTTCGCACATACTGTTTTTTCTATATATTCACTTATAATGAAAATGAAAGGATTGTGTGAGATTTTTTTTTCTACTCCAAGTTTTAACACTTTTCAGCTATCACAGGTATCATGTAAGTAGGATAAAAAGCAATTTCTCTTGAATGATAATCTACTTCTGTAATAAAATTAAATATTCAAATCATAATAATGCGTTTCCACTGGAATTAATTCCTGTCATAGTATTTGAATCTGTAAAAAGAAAAGCTAGAACTCTAAATTCAATAAATAAAACTACTTTCCGCAAGAAATGCGTATTGAAACTCTGAACAAACTCACCTTTGAATTAGCTCTCCTTTTAGCCCGCTTAATTGGGCAACTATCTTCTGTAATACAGTTTTTCAAAGCAGTGATATTCATTGATCCGTGATTCATATTTGCTGTTATAAATCTGAATATGTATGTGAACTCTCACATCCTCGTAAATATTGAAGATAAACAGAATACAGATTCACATTACGTTTGAATATTTGACAATTCAAATTCTCGTGGATCTCACGCAACACTAGCGCCTCTAGCGGAAATTCATACTCGGTAGCCCTCATTGAATCCTTCATTGTCAATGTTTGCCAATGTAGGTTCATTGACGACTAGCTTATGACATTATATACTCTTCCAGTAATAGCACAAACGTATCTAAATTACCGATAATTTTGCATGATAGCGTGTTTCCGAGAAACTGCGATATTTTCATCACCACCTGAACGAAATAGAAACATTTCAAAAATGTGAGTTTATGAACACAAATAACGGGCGAAGTCGTTTTGCTCTGCTCGCTTTGCCCCTCCCCATTTTTGGGTTAACTCATTTTATATGAAAACTATTGCTCCTAGCACTCTGTTAAATATTCTTACCTCGTAAATCGATTATTTTCGAGGAAAACACAATTTCGTTGTTCCGGGAAGAAACGCGCGCCAACTAACCTAGTGTGTTTGCCGCGTATTTAGACTAGATAGCTGCCTTTTCTTTTATAAGTGAGCTTCAAACCTAAATCCTTCAAACGAAGCTATCAGCCATCAAATGTATCCACTTGAATAAGTAATTCGTCGATTGTACAAAAAACAATAACACGCCTTATGATACTACTCAAAATGAAGATGACTACCTATATTTATGAAGATAAGAATTTTCATTTACTACCCTCCCTTCAATTTCTCGAAATAATAAATGACTGGATGTACATATGTTTTGTTCACTGATTAAGGTAGCATACGGTAGTTTCGTCTCCCATATCCGATAAATAAAGACATTCGAGATTTGACTGCCGAGATGGAAATTCCAGTGAAGTTCGTTTTAGTATGCAATGAATTAACGAGAATCGCCCAACAAATAGACACGTATCTTCCTTTGGCTCCTACCTTCTCTGCTATCAGCAATTCGCTGCAAACCCACAGGTATATCCGCCATATATGAGACATGAAGTTTATCTACCTCAATGAATAATTCGTCCATTAATGTATTAATCTAACAAAACATGGCTGGTTCGAATAATATTCAATGCTGAAAGAACTTATAGCTAGGCTCCTACTTATACTTGTTTGTGTCACCTTTAACCATGACCAAAAACACAGTTCATAGCTTTATATCTTCAACCATACATAAAACACTAGAAATGCTCACCACCCACCACAGATTGACAACAACGCAATTAAGTGTAAAGGAATGGAAAAAATATATTACAAGTTTCCTGTCGAATAAACTGGGAAGCAAAAAAATTCAGAATATAATCAAGAGAAAATTGCAAAAAGCCTACTACAACTTGGAAGAGTAATTCACAGATCCTACAGATTGAATTGTTTGTTTTAAATGGTTTTCCAATAAGAGGTGTTATTTTGATATTCAAAGAAAAATGCCATTTTTCAATATAAATGATCCGATGTTCATTTCATTCTAAAGAAGAAGCTATGCCGTTAATAGTGGAAAATAACATGAGGCAAATGACCACCACGACCACGCTTACAGGACCATATCCTTTTAATGAAATTTTCCATAAACAAATCGCAAAGTGGCTGCCCTGTGTCCTCGATAACCTGACGAATTCCATCTTTGAGGTCTTGAATAGACCTTCTCTTTCGCGTGGCCCCAAAGGAAGAACTCACAAGGTGTTGAAGCACAAGATCTCGGTGGCCAATTGTGATCACCTCTTCGAGAGATAACACGGTCCGGAAACTTTTCCAGCAGAAGATCATTGGTTTCGTTGCTTGTGTGGCACGTAGCGCCGTCTTGTTGAAAGTAAACGTTTCAATTTCGGTCATAAATCATCTGTCGATAGCGCAATCCATTCACCGCAACTGTTTCTCCACCCTCATTTTCGAAAAAGTAAGGTCCAATGACTCCGCTGGACCATAAATCGCACCAAACAGTCACACGTTGAAGATAGAGAGGCTTTTCAACAATAACTTTTTGGTTTTCCGAGCCCCAAATGCGAAAATTTTGCTTGTTGACGAAGCCACCGAGGTGGAAAGGGGCCTTATCACTCAAGATGATTTTTCGATGTAATTCCGGATCATTTTCATGCATTTCGACTACCCAATCAGCAAAGACACGACGTTGTTGATGATCGGCCGGCTTGAGTTCTAGCGTTAACTGAACTTTGTAAGCCTTAAGACCCAAATCTTTATTCAAAATACGTTGTAATGATGTTTGTGGAATGCCTCATTTCGAAGAACGACGAGGAATGGACAAACCTGAGTTTTCTTCAATACTTTCGGCTAAAGCAACAATATTCTCGGCTGTTCTTGAGCGACGTGCACGGGTGTTATTCTTCACATTAATTACTTGTCCCAACAGCTCGAAATTTTTCACCAATTTCTGCGGTCTGACAAGGTGCTTCACGACGACCCAAAAATGTTCGAGTTCTACGAACCGTCTCTGCCACATTTTCACCATTTTTATAGGGACTTTTAATAATTTCGATGCGTTCTTGTAGCGTATATCGTTCCATTTTTTTAATGGCGTAGTTTCTACTTGTCAATGTCAGAAACTTACAGCTTCAAACGTGATATCTACCGAAATAGCGGACAATTCAAAATAACACCTTTTATTTTCAAACGTACAATTATAACGTCATTTTTCGACTGACAGGATCATCGAAAATTTCTATTTCTCCGCCAAGGAGGAAAAGTGTTACTATGCAAAAGATAATAAGAATCGGTAATAACCATGATCTAACTTTTTAAACAGATCAATAAATGCAAATTTCAAGAACCTACTGTTATTCATATCGGTAACATTCAAGTTCCTTCAATCACTGACAGGACATGTCAATAACAATCATCACTTCAAAACTATTTAAACAGTTATGAAAATCGTGGAAGGATCTATATAAAGCACCAATACATACTGACTTCATAATAAAATTCAATTGTAACAATAAATACATTATTTATTTTCATCAAATTCCTCTGTGATAGGTCTTCAGTTATCCACAAATGAACTTCGTTCTTTCTCGTAATTTCAATATTCCTTAAACGAATATTTTAATCAATAAACGTAATAGAACTATTCAAAAAGGATATTCGTACCTTGTTTTATTCGTATCTATTTATTTTCCTTCAAAAATGAGTATTTTCCGATAGACTTCCTCCTCTTAAACACACATATGACAGTTGTCAGAATTTCCGATGTCATAAATAAATCAATTTTAAGAAGTGTCAAAAAATCAAAATTATAACGATCGTAAATGGATAGAATCATGTGCGTATAGGTAAATCAATCCGAAGATGGATATTCAGATTTTCATGAATTTCAAAACGTTTGAAAATAAAATAACATATTTCATTCGGATGAGAAGTGACTTTTCATGGCTCGTTTCAATTGCCAGCCTCACTGCGTTCGGCTGTCAAACTCAAGCTCGCCATGAAAAGTGACACTTCTCCTCCTTATAAAATAATATACTATTATCGAAAACCCTTTATGTATGGAAGTGACCATAACATATAAATTGTATGTCACTTTATTTCATACATTTTTTTGATGGTAAAAATACAATACAGATTTGACTGCTGAGATGGAAATTCCAATGAAGGCCGATTCAATAAGCAATGAATTAATGAGGACTAACAACTAGACACGTATCTTCCCTCAACTTCGACCTTCTCTGCTATCAGCAGTGAGCTCCAAACCCACAGGTCTATCCGCCCTATATCAGCCATGAACTTTATCCACTTAAATAAGTAATTCGTCGACCAAACAACAACGGGGCTAGGACCGTATAGCACATACACCATACGAAATTGGGGTTGAGAACACCGCACCATTTCAAACTTGTTGCATTGTTACGGGCTGGGGGCCATTCAGCTGTTCGATTCCGAGCTGCCACCTGGTGGAATCTAACAGCTGACCCATCAGACACAGATGTATTATTTTCTGGACGGTGCTGATACCGACGAGTAGCATGCATGTGTTCGTGTGATGTTTCAACCCATTTGATGGTATAATCATATCTAATGATGTGATGAATGGGATGTCATATTTGTTTTGTAGTGACATTAGGTCGGGGAACGAAGGTTGAAGGTAATGGAATATGGCTGGGAGTTTTGGTATATGAGTTGTTCTCATAGTAAAAGGAATTACATAACAAGCTGGCGTAACAGGTTCCTATATTTTCCTAGTTAAATTTACTCTTTGGATAAATAATATTACCCATCTGACAATGATTGACATCGAAGTAGGCCCTGAACCTGAACGTCCAGATGCGACTTTATTTCTGGTTCAAAAAAGAAACTGAAACTTATATATTATGTAGTTTTATTTTAGATATAGCATAATATATAAATTTAATGAATTGCTTATGTTTTGATGGATTCCGATTATTCAGCAAAATTTTTACAATTCAACTAGAAGCGTACTACACTCACCGATAAAATTATCCATGCACTCAAAAATTTTTTTTAGAACGACACCTTCCTTGTGTGTTCCAATTGTTCCACCGTGTGATTTCTTATTTCATTATCAAGACACATATTCTCTTGACAATTTAATTCTTCATTCATAGCATTAGCTCAATTTTTTTTAGATACAGGGTTTTCAGAGCAACATTAAACTCCACAATTTCGCTATGGCTATGAAACTACTTTCACAAATTTAACCTTAAATCCGAACGTTTTGAACATAAACTGAAAACAGAGTGAAAACATAAAATAAGAGAAGTTTCAGCGCGACATGTTGTTCGGTATGCTGCGTTTATTGGAGACGATTTCGTCCCAATGCTTTATAATGCCCGACCGCATCAACCTCATGTGGCTAGGATTGCCAGGTGGGATTCAGCGGAGATTGATATCCAAGCATCCAACTGTCCGGCTCTGATGCCAGATTTGAACCCAATTGGCATGTTTGAATGCTCTACGGAGGTAATTTCGATCTCGCGTACCAAATCCTGAAATTTGCAGCAGCTCAGTGATGCTCTAATTGATTCAAAACCTTAATGAGACGAATTGCAGCTGTTATCTGCGGCTAGGCGGAAAACACGTTATGTTTTTGACTCTGAATTCAGTTTGTTTTCATAAGGTCAGAAGTTTAGGTTGATTTTGTTGAAGTACCTACTTGTGTAGCCTCAGCGAAATTCAATGTTTTACTGAAAACCCTGTATCTTTAACAGAAATTGAGCTATTGGTTGAATGAAGAATTAAATTGTCATGAGAAGATGTTTATTGATGATGAAAAAATGAATCACACGGTGGAACACTTGGAACACACAAGGGTTGGTTCCAAAGTTAGGGTAAAAAACAGATTTTGTTAATTGAAAATTACTAATTGATTAAGGATGACATACCTTCAAATGAAAAAAAAATCGAATCGGACATGAAATAACATATTTAAGAATAAACAAACTTCGATTGTTTGAGTGGATCGATTGTTTTGTTGGTCAGTGTATTTTATCCCACTATTCCTGGATCATTTCAGCTATGGCAGCTTAGCTGGTGATAGAAAGAGAAAAATTTTGTTGATGTAGCCGAGTGAGTGAATCGGGCTACACGTCAGGATAAGACAAAAGGAAACCTGAAATATCCAATCAATACACGAACAATTTTGACTTGACAATTGTATTGTAACTCATTCATTATAAATCAATGAAGAAGAAAAGAGATGAATATTAAATTAATTGAATTAAGTTATTGTTCATTTATTTTGTATCTATAGAAAGTGCTCATGTTATGAATTATTCAACTATTTTTCTCAAAAGATAACAAGTTTCAAAATAATTCAAGAATCCCTCACCAATTATTGTAGATTCCAAATAAATTACTATTTACTAGAATATCATATTCAGTTCTGTCTATGAGTCCGGCTGTGAGCACGATAACTTTTGGTGGAATTCTCCTAGAGACTTGAGATTTTCAGGGTCAGTTCGGTTATGTTCCATAAAATATGGCCATTCAAAATTTTTATTCCTCGATAGCTCAGACAAAAACAAACACATCGAAATGAAATCTTGCGACCACATACTAGATGCTCATAAAAAGCCTGAATTTTGTTTAATTATTGATTCTTTACATATTTCATTTTTTGAATAATCTGCAGAATATAATTCCGATAGTGCTGAGATTTTGCCTTCATATACTGGCATGAATCTCAAGTGCTGAACAAAATTTTGTAATAAAACAATTCATCCTATTTGCATATTTCGGTTTGAATAAGTTTATGGGTACCAATATAAACATACTTTTATATGAACGAGTCTTATTAGCTCTGAATCTCTGTCCAAAAAATCAATTCTTCGCACACCCCTGACACGTTGATTAGCTTTTTGCCAGCATATTTGTTCTATACTCACGAATGGGGTGCAATACATACATAGGTTTTTTGTCGCTGACCAAATCCGTGCGCCCCAAAATTGGCCAGCAACACCTAAAAACGGACAAATTAGCATTTCCATAAATCATTTTCATATTTGCATATGTACCCTTTATTCTGAAACAACTCATGTGCATGTAGATGGGATTTTCATATGATCGACGTCATGATTAAGAACGGAACAAATTTTGTTTTCGTAATGGCACGTATGGGGTTTGAGATAATGTTATCAATCTTGATGCAGGGCTAACATACGCAAAAAAATTTAAATTTTAATATATATGTATGCGTAGGTGTTGTTATGAGTGAAAACTTACCGTGAAAATAGAAATTCCCCTATTGTGTAATTTTCTAATGGAAGTAGACACAACGGAATTTTTCCGAATGCATTAGGAGTATACACTTCAACAAGAATCATTGTAACGCATTTAAATATTAATGTTGATTTAGACTTGTCCATTAACTTGATCGTTCAAAAGTGAGGTTCTTTGTTGAATATAATGTTTGGAAGCAGCAACAAATCCTAGATACAACACAATTCTGGGTTTCTACTGGCACAACCTTTTTCCAAATTTAAGAGTATTACCCAACAAAAATTTAAATATTTGTATTGCGCGCATACCACTCGAATAACACTTATACCATCAAATATAGAAGAATGTTTTTCAACTACATGGATCAGGGAGTTCCCCAGGGCTCCGTTTTCGAACCTCTACTGTTTTTGTTATTCATTAGATGATATGCCCATACATTAAGTTTTTCCTTGTGGCTATTTCTGGAGTCGTGAGTACCTCCATCAGGCTTGTAAAAGCTTAATGGCGGATCTCTCTGGGTGGGTGTGTTAAAACAATTTGATCGTTGATATCATTTAAACTGTTTGTAATTGAGTTTGAGTACTCATAGTAGTTATCGATCAAAATAGTTTTTGTAGAATAATCATCAAACATCGCCTGTAAAGTCCTTGAATATCAAATTAATTTTCAGGAGAAAGTAAAATACAATCTGGCATCTAAATGTTTTTATCAGTGAGAGAATTCTTCTTCAGATGAAAAAATGAATGGAATTAGCAGTTCGCTCTAGGTGAAGCGTTTCAACAATTGCATTACAAAAATTACATAGATTTTCTGCTCTAAAGATTAATCCGGTTACTTACATCTGAGGATCTCAAGAAGTTACCAAACTAGATAATGCTTACACGAATATAGAGACACCTGCAAAATGTGTTTCTATTGATTGAATCTCCAATTAGTCCATCATTTGACATTTCTGAACAATATAAAATTAAAATGACATATTCCTTAATGAAAAATAAGAAATAAACCGCTTGTAAAAAACATTGTATTCTTCAATGGGAACAACGTCAAAAAGGAGATGATGAAATAATGAAAAATGAAGTTTGAATGGAAGAATTTTTCAGTTTGCACCAACAGAAAAATCCATTTAATTGAAATCAGCAGAACCATTTTGTTCTGAAGCTGATGAAGTGTATACTAAGCTTTCCTCGAACTTTGGATCAGTTGAAAAATTCCATCGTTAATAGGTCTGTTGAGCTAGAAGGCCAAGTGATAGGTTCAGATAAATTTTAAGTGATTCGGTGGATTTTGAGCAGTTTAATGCTGTATTGAATATTATTATTGAAAAAATCATTTGAGCAAATTTTATAGTTTCCTGAAATCGAAAATCGGCATGATGGAGAACAGATGAGTAAGCATTATCGAATCCATCCGTTTTCTTCGGATATTTTTTGACATAGGTACTAGGTACCATTAATTCTTTTCTTCGTTTCATTTTCTGACAGACTGAAGTATCAAACTTATTATATTCATACGTTTGAATCATTAGTTTTAATTGGACGTTTTGCTACACTCTCGGAGATGGAAAATGCATAGCGACCCTATTAAATTATCTAGCTGTTGCTATAGTTGTGAGAATTTACCGAAATTCCCCTTGGTTGACATTTGCCCTTCGTTTAGGTACACGCTTGTATACATATGCATAGGTGAATATCCTCATTTGATACCAGATTATAAACCATTGAATCTCCGAATAATTCGAATTAATTCCTGATTCTCATTTCATATTATAGAAAGTTATATTCGAATAAATGATATATGATATGATATATCATATGTATTACCGGAGAATCATTAACATAGTGTTTTGTTGTTACACCAGCCATCACAAACGTATTGATAATTTGAGGAATATCTGAAACGATGGTCTATTCGATATAATTCATGACATGTGAATGATTTCGTTCTGAACCTGATGAAGTGCATACTAACCTTTCCTCGAACATTGGATCAGTTGAAAAAATCCATCGTTAATAGGTCTGGTGAGCTAGAAGGCCAAGTGATAGGTTCAGATAATTTTAAATTGATTCGGTGGATTTTGAGCAGTTGAATGCCGCAGTAAAATTATTATTGAAAAAATCATTTAAGCAAAATTTAAGATAGGTTACCACAAAACCGCCATATACGAATTCTGAAACTCAAACTGGATGGAGAACAGATAAGTAAAGATTATCGAATCCATCCGTTTTCTTCAGATATTTTTTGAGGTGGGTACTAGGTACCATAGATTCATTTCTTCGTTTCATTTTGATGTTTTGACAGGCTGAAGTATCAAACTCATTTTATTCATACGTTTGATTCATCAATTTCCATTGGACGTTTTGCTACACCCAGACTTCCCTGAACATGCGAAAACGCAAATAAATGAAATTCTCTCTGAGATGGAAAATGCATAGAGGCACTATTAAATTAGCTAGCTGTTGCTATTATATACTGATGGACAAAATTAGCGCACCACCTAAAATTTCGTTGAATTTTAACAATTGATATCTTCCCAATATTTAGTCGGATTTCACAGTTTTTTCTTCCCATAGTAGCTCTGTTTTTGTCAAATTCCCTTCCTTAAGCAGAAGTCCAAAAAATAAAATCTTCATGGTGTACAGGGCGTTTAAATAATGTCATGTTTTATAGTCAAATTTTAACGTCTTCTGTGGGCAATGCCAGGTTGCTGAGGTATATGAACACAATAAAGCGTTGTAGCCTAGTATCTCTTGAGTATTTTGTTTTTTCAAAAACCAATTTATCTTGAAGTCCTCCAGAGATATTCAACTTTTTATCAACTATTGTATTTTATGCATTAGTCATGAATATCTTCGCAACCATTGTGTTAATTTCTTAAGTTTTCTTCGCTATTCTATTCTTTTCATTCGACGTTGAATACGTAGTTTAAGCTGATCCCAAACGTTTTCGATTACGTTCAGGTCAGGACTAAAAGCCGGCCACTGTAGATGTTGAATCCCAACCTCTTTAAGGTATTCACGATATGGAATTATCGTCTATCAGCAAAAAATTGTCGCCTATGTATCTCGCAGAATTTATTGCCCCTTCCCGGATCGCTACAAGATCCATACGAGTAATCAAGGAAATGCTTTGTATTCTCCAGATAAATACCCATTCATGGGATGATTTTAAGCTCACTCTGAAGTCTTCAGTGAAGTGAAAAAAGCCTTTTGCGGGGTGTCTTGCATTCAATCCATATTCATCTAGTCTTCTTCTTCCAGTTTTTGATGAAATTGTAACATTTCGGACAACTCGAAGGCGGTTTTTTTACTTTGATCAGATCAGGTTAACGTGAGAGCCCGTTTTCATAAGTCTACGGAGACAACGACCAAAGAAAAATAAATAAGAGCTAGCTTTCAAGACAAAAACAAACGAAAACAAATTAAGAAAAACAGAAAAATGCAAGATGTTATAAAAATTTGAATATCTCTGGAATGGTACAAGTTAAATTGCTTTTTAAAAAAGCAAAATACTCAGGAAACATCAGGCTACATCACTGTATAGTTTATCATATCATATATCTGGTATTGCCCACAGAATGCGTTAAACTGTAATGAAAAAAATCCGAAATTTTGAACGCCCTGTACAGCATGATGCATTTCTTTTTTTGAACATCTCATTGTAGTATTATTTTCGCCGATAAAAGAGCTACAACTAAAAAGAAACATTCAAATCGGACAAATGGTTGCGAAGATATTCATGGCTAATGCATAAAATACAAGAGTTGATAACGAGTTGAATATCTCTGGACGACTTCAAGATAAATTGGTTTTTGAAAAAACAGAATACTCAAGAGATACTAGGCTACAACGCTTTATTGTTTTCATATACCTCAGCAACCTGGCATTGCCCACAGAAGACGTTAAAATTTGACTATAAAACATGGCATTATTAAAACGCCCTGTACAACATGAAGATTTTATTTTTTGGACTTCTGCTTAATGAAGAGAATTCGACAATAACAGAGCTACTATTGAAAGAGAAAAACGTTGAAATCCGACTAAAGATTTGGAAGATATCAATTGTTTAAATTTAACGAAATTTTAGGTGGTGCGCTAATTTTGTCCATCAGTATAGTTGTGAGAATTTACCGAAATTCCCTTTGGTTGACATTTGCCCTTCATTTAGGTACACGCTTGTATAAATATGCATAGGTCAATATCCTCATTTGATGACAGAATATAATCCATTGAATCTCCGAATAATTCGAGTTATTTCCTGATTCTCATTTCATAAACAAAGTTATATTCGAATAATTGATATATGGTATGCTAAATGTATTACCAGAGCATCATCAACATAGTGTTTTGTTGTTACACCAGCTATCACAAACGTATTGATAATTTGAGGAATATCTGAAACGATGCTCTATTTGATATAATTCATGACATGTGAATGATTACCTGGCGGCTTATCTTCATTTGCTCTGACATACCTATGAACAATCATATCACGTATAGTTGATTGATGATTTGGATAACACAATGTCGTTATCCTTTAATTGGAAACTATGGGACATTGCACATATTTTATAATGATATTAGTATGTATAATAGATGCGCTAACGTCTGGCGAAAGCGCATTAGGCATATTGCCTCAAGTAAATCTGAGAATCTCTGATCTAAAAGCAGATCAGATAATAGAGAAATAATTCACGTAAATAGAGCATCCGTTTTAATTCATTTTATCCCTGAAAATAACCAGATGTAGTATTCATTTGAGAGATTTTCTCAACATTATTATTCATCAGGATGAACAGATTTTATCAGATACAAGAATAAGGAATAGATTCAAATATCATTTTTCACGGGTTGACACAAAAGGTATTTTACTCTCGATATGAAGAATTCCACATCCTTCATATGCATTCGACCATTTTAATTTACTCTTTAATAAAACCGTGATTGAGACAAGAAGCCAATTGTTTTTTTTTTCTGGGACAAATAACACTAACCTCAAGATGGTTAATCCTCTTTTGCCTGTGTTTTTTATATAGATTAGATTAAAACATGAACAAAGTCTCTTAAAAACAACTAATAACATACTATGCGAAATGACTTCTTCGAATCAGAAAACTTGTAATAATCGAAACAAGATATGAAAATAATAAAAATGATGTTTTATTCAACCATATTAATAAAAAATGATACCTTCATAAATTGAAGATATTCTTTATCAATTCTATATTTCAGATGATGAATACATCAATTTTCATTCACGAAATAAATTCAATAAATTTCACTCGAATCAGATATCTTGTTATGGAAATATAAATGTTCTTCTTTTCTATAATCCAATTGAATTTTCGGTGGTTCTGTTCAACCACAATTGGCCACAAAATTTTGCATGAGGCTTATTAAAAACATCTTGGGTATGCCGCAAAATTTCATATCAATTGGTTCCGTTATGTCTGAGACATTGAGGAATAAAAATATTGAATGACCATACTTTATAGAACACCCTGTTCAATTTGGCTGCTTAACTAACTCAAACACGGGATTTAGGAACTGAAGTCAACCTGAAAATCTCGAGTTTTTAGGACAATACTTTCCAAAGTTATCGTGCTAACGGCTGGCCCCATTTCCACTGACAGAATTGAATTTGACCACGAATCCATCACTGATCAAGTGCGAACCGGTGAGATCGTCTCTGTGTATGGACAAAAGAATTTTTCAAGTTAATTATTCGGAAAACCTCCCGTGTTGAAAGCCATCTTAATCATTCCGCAACTTTCATTTTGATCCCAATCAAAGCAACAATATCCCTCATTTCAGTTGGTAATTCATTGAAAATGAATGGATCAAGATTTGTCATATCTTTTAAATTCTTTGCACTTTCAAATTACTACTTATGATATAACTGTTATTCCGTTATTGCTTCTAATTCAGTAAAGGTAAAACCATATATCTTCATTAAAAAAATATCTGTCCATCTACAGAGCTATTTTGTATAGATACTAAGTGTGCTGAAATCTACAACTCAACTTTTTGCATTTTTGCCATCGCACCAATCACTTTTGTGCATGTTCTAGAGGCAGCCTTTTATTTCCTGGAAGGGCCCTTTGATTATTCATAGCAAGTGTGAAACGCGTTCTTTCAATATATTTGGAGAGTAGTTGGATGTATAGGTATAGAGACATATTCAGTTGTTTGCAGCTTTGAAACTTTTTGCGTATTACACTGCCTTCCATGATTCTGAAGAACTATGGCTCATGAAAAAACTGTTACCCTCACAATGTAATATCAGGAACAATATTTTAGCTTTCCTTGGATACACTCCTGACCTAGGAACACAGTTCGTTTAATTGGAGAGTATGAGCAAGATATCTCCAATTAAAATTTTTCTAATTAGTATGACAGTTATTCAGTAACTCCGAACATTGTCAAAAATCGAATCACAATTGTATTGAAATGAATCTATCGATATATTGATATGTAGTAGCTTGAAATCAGTTAATAGTCCGCAATGTCTTCGTATCTTCTTTGCAGACATGCAGACATTTTCAAAAAATTTCTTTTAATTTTTTAGTTCAAAGAGGCTTTCAGTATGTGCAGTGTGCACTGTGTCATGGCTCATTCACTTTGAGACGATGGTACCTACCTGATGAAATTTGTCACCGAATGAAAGTTGACCATTATAGTTTTGTTCATGCACATGCACAACTTTCAACTAACTCACGTGAAAAATTAGAACTGAAACATTTCATCGAATAGTTTCAGCATACTAATAATAACATACCTGCTCAAGATCATACCTGAAGTGTTCCACACATTATAATTTTGAAAGTTGTGCATGACAAAACTGTTATGATCGACTTTCATTCGGTGATAAAGGACCCCGCACACTTACTTAGGGAAAGCGGGTCCAGTGAATTTTCCCCATTTATACATATCATATTTATACCAACCTCAAGAACAATATATCAGATTTTCACGAAGGTCTTACATCTGGTTTGTTCTAAAGGGCGTTCCAAAATTGCAGCTACGGAAAAATGAATCTTTAAATTTTGATGATAATTCTTCTAATTTTCAAAATTTTATCATGATGCTTTGGGTTCTGAATAACAAGATGTGACAGATTCCAACCAAACACCGCCCACCACGTTAAGGTTCGTTATACAGGCTGTTCCATGAAGCTGTATAAGTAACTGAATGTAACTTTGTTATGACTTGGGACCACCCTGAGTTTTAAAATATGATACCATGATGTATGTCCACTTCTTTAAAACTTATTGTATTCATCTAGAATATTCGTCAACTTTTCTGAATAGAGGACCCAAAAATACTGAGATTTGACCAAAAACCGTTACTTTAAGTGTTATACATAACTGACCACACTCATAGTAATCGTGCTCAAAAATGACGTTTGACACCCTGTATCTCGCTTATGCTGCGAAAACGGGATATATTGTATAAGGAAAAAATTATTCTCCCGATGTCCTCTACTCTACACGAAAATATATGTTTGTGTCCAGTTCATGATGAAACACCCTGTATGAGGAGATTAGTGACACCACATTATGTCCATCCTGTGCATTCCTGAAAAAACACCTTTGACCGACGTATCATAATAATTATACTAATGAAAACCTATATTCCTTGACAGCATCCTCAACTACAGATAAGTTTTAAAGAAGTGGACATACATCATGGTATCATATTTTGAAAAACTCAGGGTGGTCCCAAAGTCACTAACAAAGTTACATTCAGTTACTTATACAGCTTCATGGAACAGCCTGTATAACGAACCTTAACGTGGTGGGCGGTGTTTGGATATCTGTCACATCTTGTTA
Source organism: Propylea japonica (assembly GCA_013421045.1). Classification (NCBI taxonomy): domain Eukaryota; kingdom Metazoa; phylum Arthropoda; class Insecta; order Coleoptera; family Coccinellidae; genus Propylea; species Propylea japonica. Next base: position 115,097,916 of record CM024239.1, read on the forward strand.
TTCAGACCCAAAGCATCATGATAAAATTTTGAAAATTAGAAGAATTATCATCAAATTTAAAGATTCATTTTTCCGTAGCTGCAATTTTGGAACGCCCTATAGAACAAACCAGATGTAAGACCTTCGTGTGAAAATCTGATATATTGTTCTTAAGGTTTGTATAAATATAATATGAAAAAATTAGGAAATTCACTGGACAACGCTTTTCCGAAGTAAGTGTGCGGGGTCCTTTCATCAGGTATCAACCTGATGAAATTTGTCTCAAGTAAATGATCCATGAGAGAGTGGACATACTGAAAATCTCTTCGAACTAATTCTGTCTGTGAAAAAGAAACAAAAACCTTGCCAAAAAATTACCACATGACCCTTAAAAAAAATTGAAGGGGTTGATGGGGACGACACGAAGTGCAACAAAAATCCTTCAAAAATGCAAAAAAATTGGTAAAAGTGAAACAAAATTTGACCTGTTTCAGGATTTTGTTATCAAATATTTTTATTCTGGGAAAATTAATTTGTTCCATAATTCTGAATCGCACAGTAGTGTTTAGTTTCCAATCCTTGAAGAGTGTCACTAATTCCATTAATAATAGCTCATATCAAATGAAACTTGTTAAAACTCTAGATTTTCAATAACGAACGAAAATAACATTCAGCTGATAATAATTCATGTAGAACTTTCGCATCTCATTCCAAAGTAGATAAGGTAGAACTTCTAACTTTTCTAGTTAAATTAGGAATGTCATAATAGTTTTAATTGGTGAATGAAATGTTGAAATAAAATTTCTTGAAAACTCAGAAACCTTCTTTGTTGATGTGATATTTGGCGAATTGATTAATGTTGACAAGTTTCTTTTTCAACAGTAAAACACAAGAGCTTTTTTTTATCGGATAAATTTCTCTTTGCAACGAAACAGTTTTTCGAACAAATTTAGTGATTGGCAAAACTTTGAGTTGAAGAGAAATTTATCTGATAAAAGAAAAGCTCGAGTGTTTTTTGGCAAGATAAATTAACGACAGAATATATGGATGAATAACTTCACCAAAACGATTCATCTTTTGGGTTCTTATATCAACAAAGTTAAATAATTACCACACCGATTCAAAATGAAAGCACTATATGTTCAAAATTCAAAAATCTGACAGACTAATTGACATATTGAGGAAGAGAAGTTTTTATCCGATAAAAAAGGATGCACCTTTTTTATCGATGTCAAAGTGACAATAACATTTCCAGGTCTATGATATTTAATATTGAAGTTAATTTATCAGTGAAAATGGTTTTTACTGTGAAGACAGCGTATATGTCATGAATTATTCACCTGCTTTTTTCTAACACAGTAAGTTCAAATGGGTTCAATATAAGAAAAACTCATCAATGAAGATGCACCCTATACAGTGTGTTTGGTCACGACTTAGCGATCATTTGAGGGCATCAGATATACATGATATTCTAGACAAAAACATCCACATTTACCCCCTTAGTTTTGGAGTAGCCCCCATTTTAAATTTATTATTTTCGTTGACCCTTCCAAATAATATCGATTTCTTTGGACATAAAGGTTCTACAGATGTGAAAAAATGTTTTGTGAAAGATGATACTACAACCTTTCATTGAAGTAGACAATATGAAAACATTCAACTTGAAAATGAGCCTTTTATTGCTGTTCGAACATGACCACTACGCGAGCGCACCAAACTTTTTTTCTGTTGCTACAGGTCGTCATGAGCGGAGGCGGCCATTTTGAGCAATTTTTATGATTAATTTGTTTGTTTCATCATTAAAATTATCGAAAGTAGAGTACTGAGCTTTATTTTATTTTATCAATTTTCATTAGGGTCATGTTCGAACAGCAATTACTTTCTAATTATGTAACTTACAAAAATTATGTTGGTATCGTTTTGTAGCTAATATACTTGCGTGTTAGCTCATTGAAAAAAAAATATACTTCAATGTGCTAGTTCTTGTACTATTGCGGATTAACTAAAAAAATCAGTACATTTTTTCAGTAAAAATTTCTTAAAGAATTTTTTTATGGCATTTCTAAGTTGAATGTTTTCATTTTGTTCCACTTTAATAAGAGGTGGTAGTATCAAAATCCAAAAAAACATTTTTTCAAGTCTGTGGGACCTTTGTGTCTAAAGAAATCTATATATTATTTGGAAGGGTCAACTAAAATAAAAAAATAAATTTAAAGTGGGGCAACTCTAAAACTGAGGGGGTAAACACTGTAATGTGGGTGTTTTTGTCGATAAAATTATACTCCGTTCACGAAAGGTGGAGCACATAGTAGGCGTTTCTTTATTTATCTGAAGTTGGCAGTATTTGCTGTCATAACGTAAAATAAATTCAATGTTGCCGAATGTACCCGGCCTCGTCCGACGAGCTTGCGAGTTATCAGACAACTCTATGCAATATTGACAACATTGCGTATCAATCTGACAAGAAAATAAACATCATAACCTAAATTTTCAAAATACACAGTGGAATATGTCAAATTATCATGGTCAACCGACGGCTCAACCTTTCGTGAATGGACTATAGGTATATTTGATGTCCTTAAATTATCGCTAAGTCATGACCAACCACACTGTATATCGAAATCTTTTGTTTCTGAACTATGACCGACCATACGCCAGATTCCAACATGCCGAGCTCATCAAAGCCGGTGAGTATGATTATTTAATTTGCCATCTGCTTCGTCAACACACTCGCACACCCCTAGCAACAGCTGGCTCACGAACTTTTCATGTTTGAATTCGCTTCGCCATCCCTTCATTCTTTATTAATTTTGTATATTCAAATTTTTTAATCAAACATGCAACCGACTATGGACGAAATTGGGGTATAGTCGCTGCATTGTTTGGTGCATACCGACCGAGTTGTATGCCATTATGAAAAAGAAAGATTTACCTTCACAATTTCCGATTAACATATAATGAAAATAACGCAATAGCTCAATGCGGTAAACATTGTTCCTACATCAACTCGCATCTTCAAACTCTCAATTGTTAATCGCTAGATTGAAAGTTGATTTCAAGGTTTTTCTGTCGACATAGCCATAAATAAAGTTTAAATTCCTATTTGGAAGACATTTTTCACAAGACATACATTTGACATATAGTCCGTTTTCGAAAGTCTTAGCGCATAGTAGGCGTTTGTTCATTGTGTTTGCTGTCATAACGTAAAATAAAATCAACGTTGCCGAATGTACCCGGCCTCGTCCGACGAGCTTGCGAGTTATCAGAGAACTCTATGCAATATTGACAACATTGCGTATCAATCTGACAAGAAAATAAACAACATAACCTAAACTTTGTGAAGTTGTAACATTACTCGTATTGCTCCTGAATACTTTATGTTCATTTTCATATGACAATTTCACATTTAAATGATAGGTCCTTAACGACCAATTTCGTGTACATTTAACTGAGCTTTTATTTCGAAGTAGACGGAAAAAAAATCATATCGATCACAAATAGTAGTATGGTATTTCAAACTATAATAGCACCCTATGAATTTTATGAATTGTTTATGACATTATTCTTGATTATCCTCCTGATACAAGGTGTTTCGAAAGAAGGTACCCATTCAAAGTTGAGAGTATCCACTGCAACAATGAATATTTCGAGAACCCCAATAGTTTTCTTCATCAATTTATTGTAGAATTTTCAATGAATAAAATCAATATACAACATACAAAATCATGTATGTAAGTGCCAGAGTAAAATAACAAAATATCAATTTTTTCCACAACTTTATATCACTGTTTATAATCAATTCTTTGCTAATGGAGTTATTGAAGAATTTCGAATGAGTTTTTGTTATTGAAATTATTGTCAATAACAACTAATGAGCCATTATCAAGAATTTCCCGTTCACAATTACTCGGCTGATGTTGTGATTCAGTTCAAAAAACATTTTCGTTATTTTTTTTTCAGAATTTCCGTATTTACTTCAGAACCTTGGTCTTCTCTCCGAAAATTGATAAGATCTTACTGTTTATTTCGACAATACAATTTTCAATGCATTTGAATGTGAAATTTCAGGGTAGCTAGGGAAATGAAACTTCTGATGTATCTAATTTTTCTATACTATTTATTATGAAAATATAATACAAAACTTACTATTTAGTGTCGCGTAATAATAATAATCATCCAAATCAGAGTTACAACAAAAAGTAGTAAATATAATGTGGTCAATTATTACCAGATTGAAGAAATGCAACATTATGTCTGCCACATATCTTCAATAGGTTATTAAATTACATTTTCATTTGACAAAAATATATCAGTACATACTATTAAGTGATTGGATGTTAAAACTTTCTGAACACTACTTGAAGCGACTAACTTTAAAAAGTATAGCTTCTTTCTATTACATCATTTGCTAAAATAATTTTCGACATATATTAGTAAAATGTCGAAACTGATGAATCGATCATCTAACTAGAACTATTAGGATAACGATACTTGAATGCTCAAATCAATTTTCAGGTTTGGAATAGGTATATTTTCATTTTTAAAATCATATAGGTCATATAAATATCAAATTTCAACATGCTTACATTCTTCATAACTCAGAACAGTCCCCACTTTTATCGAACTTTTCAATGAATACTGGATAGACAAGGGGATTTCGATGAAACCGTAATCCTCTTAGTAGTTAAAGCTATTAATGGGAAATATTCCGAGATCAATTTAAAAATTTCCTACTTACAACTAGTAATCAATCATCATATAATACAAGGTATTGCTTTGATTATAATTTTGTATTACCATAATATTAGTGTACACTATTGCTGACTCTATATTGCTATAATTTTATCATATAGGCAGATTTCTATGTCTAGAGCGACGATAAAAATCGATTTGGCCATAAAAAATTAACAATTGCTCGTTTATTGACTCCCTTTGTAACAAGTAGTTGGTTTTCCCTCACGACACAAAATTTCTCTGCAGCATATGGATGACATAATTCCTGGCTTCGATAAACAAGCTATTATTGACTTTGCTGATACAAAATTCCACGGCTATTGTATTTTTCAAAGCATGCAATACCCTGGAATTCTGGTCATCAATCGATTGAGTTCACATGATCGTGAAACATAAAGTATACGAGTTGAAGCCAATACAATGTCGGACCAACAATGATATGAACTTTAAACGTTAAAAGGATTTTCCGTGTATTTCAAGAAGAAATACAGGGTGTCCCATTACTCGACGTCAACCCGGAAACGGGTGAAAAGGCAAATAATGCTGGTTGTCAGAAAAATATAAAAAAAAATCTAAGTTGCATGATTTAAAATAATGCGCATTTAAAAAAACACGCAAAATTCCACACCCTGTGACAGTCTTTTCGCTCCTGTTGCCACAAATATCAACTTTTTCCAACTTTTTTCTTTGCTGTGTAACCTTGAATAATGCTTGTCTAAACTGTAATCAAAATTTTGATACCAGCTGCTCTAGGTTTCATAAAAATAGGGCTTACTTCTCGGAAAAAAATTCAAAATAAACAATTGCCTAGTTTCAACTGACTGTATTGAAAAAAAATGTACTACGTAGGTTGGCATGTTTTTCAAAAGTTGGCGCATTTAGTGAGGATTCCAAAATGGTATAATACTTGTTTAATTGTAGCTGCCGTAGTTCAAATTTATTTTCGATTGCCTTTGAATACACTTTTTCGTTAACTACTTCCCAGTAATAGAGTCCAATGGGTTCAAGTCTGGTGAACGGGCCCGCCACGAGATTGGACCAGAACGTCCGATCCATCTTCCGGAAAAAATTACCAGAAAAAACAATTTTCAGAGAAATTTCTCAGGAAAAAATTTTTTCTGGAAAAATTATTTTCTCTGGAAATTTTTTTTTCTGGTAACATTTTTCCGGAAGATGGATCGGACTTTCTGGTCCAATCTCGTGGCCGGCCCGTTCACCGGACTTGAATGCATTGGACTCTATAACTGGGAAGCAGTTAACGAAAAAGTGTATTCAAAGGCAATCGAAAATAAATTTGAACTACGGCAGCTACAATTAAACAAGTATTATACCATTTTGGAATCCTCACTAAATGCGCCAACTTTGAAAACATGCCAAACCTACGTAGTACATTTTTTTTCAATACAGTCAGTTGAAACTAGGCAATTGTTTATTTCGAATTTTTCTCGAAGTAAGCCCTATTTTATGAAACCTAGATCAGCTGGTATCAAAATTTTGATTACAGTTTACAAGCATTATTCAAGGTTACACAGCAAAGAAACAAGTTGGAAAAAGTTGATATTTGTGGCAACAGCAGCGAAAAGACTGTCACAGGTGTGGAATTTTGCGTGTTTTTTTAAATGCGCATTATTTTAAAATCATGCAACTTAGATTTTTTTTTATATTTTTCTGATAACCAGCAATACTTGCCTTTTCACCCGTTCCGGTTGACGTCGAGTAATGGGACACCTGTATATGGATTAGTTGTGCTTCTACATTATTTTTATATTGCCTTCGTTGAGTTACTGTTATAAGGTCAGGAAACCATGTCAATTTCGACCAGCTTTTCGATGGATTATGTTATCCAGTTCACAATGAAATTTCATTACTACGTTATTTGAAAGTGAGATAGCTATTTCAGAAAAAAACTGATCAAATCCATATTGCTATTCTTGTCAGAAAGAGGATATTTATCTTTTACTACTTTATTTTTTCGTTTCTTTCTTCACTTATCAGTTGGCTGTTTGAAAACAAAATGTTTGAAACCAATCAATATTCGTAATCATCGAAACATTTTTGAATACATTTTTAACAAAGGTTCATTTTCTGTTGATTCAATTGAAATTTCATTTCAAACCACCAATCAATCTATTTCAAAAAAGTCCAAGAAATTTAAGGGAGGGAATTCCTCAGATAAGATTTATGAAAAAAAAGTTTTCATAAATGTAGGTCCGATCGAAGCCATAGGGTGTTGCAGTTTTACCTAAATAATGACTTAAAAAGGTGATACGTCACTCAGATATTATAAACTAACAATTATTTTAGAATTTTTCGTTCAATTTGTGACGAATAGTTATTTAATCAACTAGGTAATTAAAGACAGCGACTAATGGTCGAGATATTTTAATGCGTGAGCGAAGCGAACGCGTTATTAGTTCGAGACCATTAGTCGCTCTATTAATAACCGAGTTGATTACAAAATTTTTCCGACGATCTCAATCTGAACTATGTTTGAATTCTTGATTGAAAAACATTCTCATTTTGCACGAGACTTACATTTTATATAAAAAAAATTCCATGTAGTGTTCTGACATTTCTTGTAGTGATTCTGAATACTTTGTGAAAAGTTGCCATGAGGATTGCACATGACAATAGCATAAATTGAGCATAAAAATGGGTCATTAATGATCAATTTTGTACACATCAAAATCATCTTTTATTTTTAGATCGACGAAAAATATAGTTTTTGCCTTTTTTTCGTGTGGGGCGTTGTTTTTATGTAAGAAAATAAAACATGCTAACCCGTATTTGTTTTTACTCCAACACACTATCTAGATTCTAGAAGACTAGAGATGTTACATTGAGATGTTCTATTTCTTCACATATAACGGCGCCCACACGAAAACAAAACAAAGTCACAAACTGAACGAAGAATTCGAGAATAATTGTTAATTAGAAATATCTCAATGACGTACCACTTTTTTAGACAGTCTCCAAGTAAAACCTAAACAGCCTGTATCTTGGAAACAATGGATTTGACGAATGATTTGAGGAATCTCCTCTTCAAATTTTCCGGACTTGTTTTGAAAACCCATGTATAGGCTATGAAACAAAAATCACAATGGTGAAATAGCAATCAATATACCAGTCAATCCTTGTTTCATTGAATATTCAGTAGGACAAATTATTGCAGGTGAGGGAAAACCAGACCTTATATTATAGCGGTGAAATTCTCGTAATAAAAGAAGATTTGGAGACTACTGTTTTTTCTTCACACATTTCAAGGAAGAGAAAATTGCTATATATTCCATATTTGTTTTGGTTTCATTTCATTTCAGTCCTGAAATATGATTTTTTGCATGTACGATTTATCCTGTACACTCCGAAAAGTATTCGGTGAAAATACAGGAATTATATTAGATGAAAAACTATAACCTCCAAATCTCACTCTTATTAGTCCAATGTGTAGTCAGGTTTTTTCTTTCACAATGTGATAGTAATCACCCTAAAGAATTTCTGTTATTTGACAAGAATAACAGAATAGATATTTCATTTATGGTTATCTTCTAGCAGTTTAATGATTATGGTTACTCTTTTAATAAAACGTAGTTCAATACACAATCTACAATAATACGAATTTCATTTCTAAATATTGAAAAATCCTCCACGTAGTCTAGATGGAAATTGACGAAAAAAATATTGACTAGTTACATAAAATTGACTATTTGAAGCGACCGAACCGATTTTATCGATCACGCGTTTCAACCGTAAACGCTTCGATGTCTAATTTACACACTAATTTACCTTAATATTCGTTACTTAGATATTGCTATAAATTCCGAGGCGGTGGCTATTTTTCGACCACCCCTCCTTCTACTTGCTTATTGCTTTTGAATACCCGGCTCCCGGGAAGTCAAGTCGAGCTCTGAGGCTCACGAGGCCCAAAAACGAGCGTTGGGCTAACATCGAGTTGTAAAATCTTAGAAAAGTATTGCTTGGCGGTTATTGCTTTTCAATTCAACACTGAAAGGCTGACTTGGTTAATACCATCGTTACAGTTTCCGTATCGCTAGAAATTGTAGAAAACGTTGTACCTTGCGGTTGGTGTACGACAAGAAGTATCTTTCAGGGCTGCGTTCACAAACTTACTCCGAGCATGCTCTGCTTACTCCAAAGCGTTCAGAAACTCACTTTAAATTAAACCTGTCAGAGTACGTACTCTCGATCGTTCAGAAACTTTCTCGGAGTAAGCTCCATGTACCCTGCTTTTTTTCAGAGTATTTGGTACTCTGACAGGTATTTGAATTTGAAGCGTTATACATTCTTTGTCATTCATTCGAGAAAAATATTTCTGGTTTGAGTTTTAAGCTTTTTTCATCATTTGTTAACCGTTTTGAGATAATATCTCCATTTTCTTACGTTAAACTGAAAATTCAGAAGTTTTATGAATTGACCCGTAAATACTCAAAAAACATAATCGTTGAGATAATTTTAATTGTCTACAATAAACCGAAAGGTAGTAAACAGTTAAAAGTAACCGATAATAGAAAGTTCATCTTAATCTAACTTAACATATATCTCGCGAATGACATTTGTCAGAGTAGAGTTTCTGAACGATGACCAAACTGCATTTATTACAACATACTCCGCCATACTCTCACTCTACTCTCAGAGTAAGTTTGTGAACGCACCCCAGACATAGTAAATTGTTGGTAGTAATTGCGCGTAGTTTTTTACATACAAGGACTTTATGTGAAGACAGAGTATTGAGAAAGGATAATTATTTTTCAGGGCACCGAAGAAATTGAAGATAAAGAAATCGTACACGTATACTCCAATTGCTACATGCATTTTACGAGATTCTTGGTATCTCCTATTAGATGGTTGATTGATTTGTACCAATAAGGTAACCCCAGAAGAATACGAAGGCGCTTAAATCAGCATATTATTACCCATATGGTCTAAGTGTAAATCAATTTGAAATAATGTTGAGATAGTTGATTTTTAGGAACACATATCATTTAAATTGAGCTTGTTACTTTTATATCCGAATATTAAATTTTACATTTATATTTGAACTTGGTGAAGATCAAAAGCGGTGGTAATTCTCCAATTCCGCTTCAGCTCATAATTTTATTGCGCTTAGATTTTTTCCGGAATATAAGAAACAATTTGTTATTCGTCTCGATGATTCCAATTAAATATCACTCAATTGTTTCACATTTGAAAAACATGGAAATAGAAGAATAGTATTAATTACTCTTCCAACGCTGAACATTTAATATCCTGAATTTATGGATAAAAACACATATAACCATGTGAACTACTCCAGATGATCAGGTGGAAAATATCGTTCGATTTTTCGGAACCTTACAGCAAATTGCAATGTTTAAAGAAGTGTACTCGTCACTCTGATGATGTATTACCTATACCAAAACAGGATTGCTGATTTTCAACTAGATAACTCCTTTTTAGCTGATGCCTGAGCCTTCTTCAGCTTGCAGCCGAAGTAAAACTAGTTGATATTCTTCTGTGAGAACTCAAAATATAACTAGTTTGTTGCACTTCGACTAGTAAACTTGATGAAAAACTAGTATATTACTCTTCCACTGATACTCGAATCAAACCTCGATCCTCGGCTGCAATCCAAAGACAGGTAGTTTTCTGCTCTTCAGCTAATACCGAATTCAAAACAAGATTGTTGACCGTTAGCTGATTCGAAAACCATAACACTCCTTCAAGTTATAGCCAATCAAACTAAAACTTGTTCGTGGTTCTTCAGGTGACACACCCAAACCATAACTATTCATTTTTCCTATTGCTGATACTCATGCCAGAACTTGCTTATTCCTCCTTATCAGCTACATCACAAACAATTTTCGCCCTGGTCTGGTATAACTCGTTGACTACAATGAGTAGTCCTAATGTCACGTGGTGTACAATTTAGTGCAGTAGAGGTAGATTAATAGAACGACTCAAAACACTTTATTTCTTCCTTATCTTCCTTCAGAGGAAACTGCACTGTAATGAGAGATAATACTTCCTGAACATGATTTTTGGCAATGCAATGTAACTAACGCTGTCCATTAAAAACTTTTATGATATTGATCGACATGATAAAATTATTCACAGGATCAATATCGGTTCATTTTCAGGAAATCAACATCGTCTTGAATCCCAAATAAATTGGTGGAATCTTCAATTGTTCAAAGTTCAGGAAGAAAGTCACCTGATCTACAATAGTATCCAATCCATCGTAGGAATCCCAAAAATTTCCCAGAACAATCACAAATCTACAATAAAATATTCTGTTCCCTACAGACTGTCTCTGAATTATTCTGTACGGCTATAACAAATCTCAAATCGATACATTTCCCAACTGATCATCTTGAAGTGACATTTCCGCAGTAATATTTCAATAAACATCAAACACTAAGTCTCCGTCTTACGCCACGAATATCAAGATAGGATCTCATATATCCCTTTGTAAACTCGAATATATCACCAAAACGACAATCACAATAATATAACAGTATTTCTCGAGGTACGTACGTTGATTACATTTTCCATTTTCTTCCTTGACTCGCTCATGTTTGATTTGCCGTTGCCGGGACGCTTGAGAGTCTCGGCTCGCTATCCTCCTCCGGATTTGTTGCCAGCGAATATTTTAGAAACTATATGTATATGTAAAATAAATAACTCCTATCCCTATTATTTACTCACAGTTCACTCGCTAAGTAGCACGTTTTCCTCTAATGGACATGTGGACGCCACCAGGATCTACAGAATGCATTCTCATGTTGAAAATAATCGACTTACCGTATTATGCCGAGTAGATTATTATACTCGAAAGGAAACCGTCAAGAAAATTCAGTTTTGTTGTGATCAACAACTGGCTATATTGTAAGAGGTTTATTTCATAATTTATTTTCGACAATTCTTATTGAAACACTATTAATTTTGTAAGGAATAAGCTGAAAACGATATAGTTAAAGCGTATTGATGAATTGAACAGATGAAAATCTTTTTTTTACATTTTCAGGTTCGAATCTCATTCTAAAGAACTATGTGACGTCTCTTATGGTTTGAGAAAACTAGCTTATAACAGAAACCAAATACTTCTCTCACAAAGAAGTTTTCAGTTTGAAGAAATTGCAATTTGAATTTACGAAAATGAATGAAACTTTTTCCAGAAAAATCATTCTCCCTGATCTGGCACAAAAATACTCTACCACGCAGCTTCTCACTTTTCATTTTCTGGCTAGCTGAATGACAAAATTGACGTATATTGGATGAAACCAACCCCAAGAAGTTCATAGTGAGCGTTAGAGTTAGATCTCATTGGTCCGTTGCGTTACGTTGCCTTGCGTTATATCAACGCATCATCGCATTGTGTGCCACACACTAAGTGCCAATGGGAGAAGCCGCGGTGGTCGTTTAAAAGACCTCATATTCGATACCAAAGTGACAAAGATATTTTCAGTACCTCATTTAAAGCTTGTGTTATTTCATTGCTTTCATTGAAAAAACTCAACATGTAGTATAATGCAGCATATTCATTGAATTGACTGTAAATTAGCATCTTCAAATCAGAAATTTGCTCCTTTCAGTTATATAAATCTGTTGAAAACAATCAATGGAATCGAAGCGAGTATTTATAAATTTTCGACCTATGGTTCTATATCTCCTCGAACCATATTTTATCTGATATTGTCGATAGAAGGTATCCAATTTCGAAAATATAGAAAGATTGAAGGGGTCGATTTTCCTTTGATTTGAGAATAAACAAATGGAAGATGAAAGCATAAATTTTCTCAGATTTTGTGAACAACCAAATCTCGAAGTCAAAAATAAAAATTTCTAATGCAATTGCCGAATATTTACAAAACAGCATAATACTTTATGAGAATAAATAATGAATACAAAATTCTTAAACCTCAACATTATTGAATATCCAACACAAAGTTCTCAAACTGGATTAATAGATGAGAATGCATTCTGATTGGATCCTGTCGTTCTCTGGTCCTGGCTCAAACAGGCTTATGACTAGAATACACTCGCCTGGCCAGCGCTCGGACCTTTATTGCACTGGCCCTCACTAGATTAAAACTATTTGGAATTATATTAAACATTTCCTACATTATCGACCGGCATTGCAGCTGGCCATTTTATCATAAATATTTCATTCATAAAATTATCAATATATGTATGCAAAAATACTGGCCTACGCTATATATGTTCGTTGATTCTCCATAAACCGACTTTTTTAAATTGTTACTCTATAATACATTCAAGGGATATCGTGGAAATCTAAGTATTGCTCGAGACATTGACCTTTTGACATATAAATCTCGGTAATATAAGTGAATAAAATATAATTGACTCTAAATGGGACTAGATTAAATAAAAGCCCTCGAAATTCAGATGATCTGAGTACATTTTTACAAGAACAACGGCCTTTAGAAACTAGTCGAAACCGATTTTCAATTTCTCGTTGCAACTGAGGAATTATTCGACCAATTGATCAATATACCATGTTCTAACGAAGCAACCGAAAATTCATCTCGACTTAGGCCTTATTTTACCAATTCAAATAATGGTGGAAAACAGGAATTTCCTCCGAGAAATATAAATTCCTCTGAGCTTCATCCTTCATTAGGTGGGATTCGAACTGGAAGCTCATAAAACTGGAAATATTGTATTATTCGGGGGTAGAGATGAGAAGAGCTTTTATTTGGGAACGGGACTAGAAGCAGCGACTAGAAGCGGCCCTTTAGACCGCATGTACAATTAATCTCACTTTATTCCACCCTTAATCTAAATATGTATATAATACTTATTTTATTTGCATTACTTCGTTGTTTATGAAACTTTGCTTTTGTTCGTTGGGCTGCGAACCTTCAGAACGAGAAAAGTTGAAAAGAAATTAGAAAGTTAAGAATTCATAGGACAGTATGCAGCTTCATTCTTATACTGAGTAAAGCTGCCTTAGACAAGACTCCTCGTACTGACCTCAGGTTAAGAAGTTTTACCAGGAAGTAGATGGAAATATGAACCTGAACGATATATTCCACTTTTTGTGTCAGAGTGGACATTTCTGTAGACGAAAACTGGGATTCTCCACAGCGTATAGAGAAGAAAATTCGAAGAATGAATATAGGGAGACAAAAGTTCACGAATGCACAGTGCCCAACATTTCGTTGGTCGATTTTTCGTTGGAATTCAATTGTATATTATTTGTACCTTGACGGTGAACATTTTCCATTCGTTTGTTCAATATATATCATCATAATTTTAAAATAAATAATAATAACTTCCGTATAAAATTGACTAGAATAAACTTTACTTCAAATAATTTTTGTTTTGGTTAATGACTAGTATTATTCCTTTGGCGGTACGAAGATACTTGCTCTGAACAATTATATACTTATTTACATCATTCAGTGAGTGGTGATGATCTAAAAGGTTAAAGAGAGCTTAAATCTAACCCTAACTTAGTGGACGTGTTGCGATGTGTTATCTCTCTTAGGGAAGGGATAATAATATGTACAAGGGGTTAAACAGTTTCTGAAGAAAAAACCATTTCTAAAATAGGTGTCACGTCAACGCGACCCAACTACAAACTAACTATTATATATATCTACAAGAAGAACTGACTAGAATGGACTAGAAGTAAAGTGAAGATCGATATATCTCATATTCTCGTAGCAACCTGTATAAAAAACCTCAAATTCAAATTCCTTATTACTTTCGCGTTTCAGTAGATAAACTTCGGTTAAGGCTCATGGATGTAAATTTGCGATACTTTGTAAATAAATGATGATATTTCCCTACGCAAGAGTAATTTCCTAATATAGAAAACCTTCAAATAATTTAAATTCACCCAATAAAGTTCGATTTAATTACATCATATCACCATTCACCATCTTACGCCAAGACCATGGTTGACTTGGAGTGCGAACAACTGACATCACTGCTTCTCAAGAACATAAGGACATGACGATTTCAAAAGTATTTGACTCTGTACTGTTTGTTGACCATAAAACGTTATATTTGCAGATTTAATCAAGTTTCAGAATATTGAAGCAATAATATGCACGGCATGAATACCAATGATACTTGGTATTACTTTTCTAAAACAGTTTCAAAGTCATTGTATTCAAATACTATTCCAGTATCTACTATGTCACTGTATTTTGAGTAGGAGTGACGCCAATTATTGGTTGTTGGCTTTCAGAATATTAAATTCATATGATCCAAGATTGAGAACTTGTTTCATCTCGGAGTCATAAGCGGTATTGAATTTGGAACTCGGAAATTCGAATAAATATCGTGAATATTTTAGTGGTAGCATGACTGAGCCCCTCGCGAAGTTTGTATACTGAAAGTTCAATACTTCATCATTTATGTTCATACCGCGATCAATTCTTTATAAAGGTTGCATCGGAAACTATGAAATCACCAGTCTTTCATCCGGCATATACTCTAAGAGGAACTGTGGGGTCTGGAATAGATTCGATTACTGACTCGTCCGCTGTATTAACAGTCCCTCCAGGTTCCTCCTTCAAACAAGCCGATTCCAGATGCTTGTTCAGATACGATTTAAGAGCAAACGTTTTATGACATCTCAGACACTCGAAATTTTTATCGACCGAATGAGTTTGCATGTGCGCTCTTAAATTCGACCTATCAGCGAAGGCTTTTCCACAATGCGCACATCCGTAGGGTTTTTCGCCTGTATGTGACCTTAGGTGGCCTTGGAGAAGCCATGGACGGGAGAACTGTTTTCCGCACACACTACATCGGTGCGCTAGTTTATGTGTTAAAACGTGCATAGCTAAGGCAGGCATACTGACGTACGCCTTGCCACAAGTTATGCACTTCTTGGCGTTGTGAGAGTCGAGGCTTCTATGCGTTTGTTTATGCCTCGAAAGGTTACTAGAAGTAGCGTATTGTTTACCACATTCGCTGCAAGTGTACTTCGGTTTCTCAGGGTTTACTGCTTTGGCTGTCAGTGTTCCTGTAGGATCGTCCGGCATACGTCGTTTTTTGGATCTTCCGTCACTAACGAAGAAAGCTTCATAGGTGTAGGCTATCGTCTTCCCCGATTTGTAAGATGGAATATTGCCTGGTGTATTCTCGTCTTGCTGGGCTTCGAGAACTTGATGCTCCTGCTTCAGCATGGCGTCATGGTTCGTTTCATGTTGTGGAATAGTGGGCGGAGTTGTCAAGAACACCGTGGTCGAAGCACTTAGATCTAAGATGGCGTGCGCTGCGTGTAGGTCTTCCTCGGCTGGTACCCTTATGATAGATTGTAAGATAGGTCTATCGTCAAGAGAATACGGTCTGTAGATATCTTTCTTTTTAGGTGGAAGAGAAAGAGTGGCCCCGGTGCTGGTGTAAGTCATCGATAGCGATTTTCTTTGGCGTAGAGGTTCCGGAGGTGGAGGAATGAACTCTGTATTGAAAGTTTTTGTTTCCATCACATTCAGTGTTGCGTAGGAGGGAGTTTGTGTTTGACCCGTTTGTTCGTTACGTGGTAGAAAAGTTGCTGTGCAAGTTGTAGAATCTTGAAAGTAACCTGAAACAAAGAGAAACTATTTAAAACAAGTTTAGATTGAAAACAACAATGTCATCAATGTTTATTGATGTAGGTTATGAAAGTTGCTTCTATATCAGTATAATTTAATGCCCTTCAATTATACAGAGTAATCGAGAGCAATGGTTATCCTAAGATAAAGGTGATGTTGCATTCAATTATTTGAACAGAGCTTTCATATTATAACATTTTGACATGAAACATTTAAGACTACTTAACTTACATCAAATTTCTGTGTAGTTTTTTAGTTTTGTCAGTCGAAGTTATATTTTTCGATTATTTTCTAACCACGAATAAAAG
The DNA here is from genome assembly GCA_013421045.1 of Propylea japonica. Lineage (NCBI taxonomy): Eukaryota > Metazoa > Arthropoda > Insecta > Coleoptera > Coccinellidae > Propylea > Propylea japonica. The sequence continues at coordinate 115,114,507 of CM024239.1, forward strand.
TTGATACTGGAAGATGCCTTCACGCATATGTTATGCAGCCAAGAAAAATCTGTTCATTTATACGAACAATATTCCAGCGTTGCGAACTCGTGCCGTATCTTTATTCCGTATCGGGATAATTGGTCTACGCTCCTCTACATTGATACTTACGGCTTGCGTCTGTTACAGACAATTCTATCAGTTTGGAAATATCTTCTTTTTATGTTTACATTTTCATTTCGATTTGACGTTCATAAACTGAATTATTTTACTGATTTGGTGGCCTTTATTGTTGCTTAAGAGTATTTTGGTGATTATAGCTAAGGCAAAATTACGAAAATGTTGTATTATATTCAGGAATTGTAGTAATGAGAATCTAACTTATTGTTTACTTCACCCAGTGCAGTGAAATGCTTTCTCATTTCTCATTCTAATGCTTGGTTGTATACAATGCAGTACTAATCACGCGTAGTGGCACCACTATGTTTATTCCTCATTCTGAGGAGCAATCATTCTCTCTGCTTGTTTTTAACCTGCTGTGTAAATCCAATAAGAGTGTTTTTCTCTTTTTTTCAACTATCGGCCTCCCGCCTAATCAGTATAGGCGATTTTTCTTTCGATAATAGTCAATTTCAGTGCAATAAAAACGCGTTATATTGCTAAAGAAAGCATTAGCGTAAAAAAGTATTTTTCTTCAAAATATTTTCATACATGTTCGAATTCCTTCACCATAAACGCAATTTACGCCCCCAGAAAAAAATCCGGATTAAAGAAAACGGCGTTATAAAATTCTCAAGATATTCCGTGATCCTTCGACAAATAAGCAAAGACAAAAAAGAAAGGAAGCGAATACGTCTCGTCGGAATAAAATTTTCAAGGATGCCACCATCTAGCACCTGACACGGGGATATTGCTTGTGTATTTTACAGTCACTACACCTGATCTGATCTGCTTAGGGCAGATTGAACTTCGCTTTGACGCTTGCGAACCCGCCGTGGTGGCTTATTTGCTCTAATCTAAATCTGCAACGTAACAACTCCGGTCTGCTATAAAATAATGTGCCTCGCGACTCAATTTAGCGGTGGAGGGAAATATTTCCATCTTTTTTCGGATGGCGTATGCTTTATGTATATTGCAGAATTGAATTCCAGAATCCAGGAAGTTTTAACGATAGAAATCGATGTAGGGGTAATATTGCTCTGCTTTTTAAACGAATGTTCCATTTTATACAAGGTTAGGAATCTGGTGCCACCTATTTTTTCATAGTGCGTTGTCGGTCAATAGTTGCAATTCAATTTTAGTCCAGTCAATTTGTGCTCAAAAGAACCCCTAGCAGGAAAGTTCTGGGGTAGTTTTGATTTTTTCGATTTTTTATGTTTTTTGGGGTGCTGAATCCGAATCTGAGGTTTGCTAACAAAATTTCGTGAGGGAACATTGAAATAAATTCAAAAAAAGAGAAAAAATCTCATTCTTTGGCAGTTTTCTGCTTATAACTCGGAAACTATCAACTTTTCGTGAAAAACCTCTCAATACAAAATGAAAGTACATAAAATTTCCTACAAATTGTAATACCACAGCTTGTTTGCGACCACCTGTTCTGGCTCAAATTATAATTTTAAATGAGGTATTTTCTATGACTCAATAAATGAAAAAAACTTGAATTCTATGGTTCCGATGATGCGATTCTCTTGAAATTTTGCATGAACATTCATCATATCAGTCTCGATTCATAAAAAAAAGTTCACTTGAATCAGATATCTTGTTATGCAAATATAAAGATTCTTCTTTTCAATATTCCAATTGAATTTTCTATGGTTCTGCTCACACTATGGTCACACAGTTTTGCATGAAGCTTATTATGACCATCTTGCATATTGCCGCAACATTTCATTTCGACTGGTTTCATTTTGTCTGAGATATTGAGAAACAAACATTTTGAATGGCCGTATTTTGTTTCATAAAACAAGGCCATTCTAAATTTTTGTTCCTCAATATCTCAGACAAAACGAGACCAATCGAAATGAAATGTTGCGGCCAAATGCAAGATGCTCATAAAAAGCCTTATGCAAAATTGTGTGACCATAGTGTGAACAGAACCATAGAAAATTCAATTGGAATATTGAAAAGAAGAATCTTTATATTTCCATAACAAAATGTCCGATTCGATTAATTTTTGTTTTGTGAATCGCGACTGATATACTGAATGTTCATGCACAATTTCAAGAGGATCGCATCATCGGAACCATAGAATTATTTTTTTTTTCATTTATTGAGTCATAGAAAATACCTCATTTTCAAATATTATTTGAACCAGAACAGTTTGTCGCGAAACAAGCTGTGGTAGTACAATTTGTAGGAAATTTTATGTACATTCATTTTGTATGGAAAGGTATTTTAGGAAAAGTTGATAGTGTCAGAGTTATATGCAAAAAACTGACCAAGAATGAGATTTTCATTCTTTTTTTGTATTTTTTTCTATGTTCCGTCTAGAAATTTTGTTAGCAAACCTCAAATTCGGATTCAGCACCCCAAAAAACATAAAAAATGAAAGAAATCTAAACTACCCCAAAACTTTCCTGCTAAAAGCACAATTCGACTGGATTATTTGTCATGGAGAAATTTCTGATGAATCAATAGAAAATGACGAGAACCAGTTGAATTTCTTGATGATGCCAGAGGAAGCGCACTTTTATGTGATTAAGCAAAATTATCGCTTTTGGACCGACGTAAATCCGCAACATCTTCATGAACGACCCCTCCATGATGAAAAAGTCAGTGAATAGTGTGGTGTTTAAACAGAAATGTCACACTAAATTCTGAACAGTACGTTAACATTTAACCTCAAACGATAGACTCCCTGATGACGAATTCGTTGTCAAATTCAATTCTGTCCGTGGGGCCGTCCAGCCAACCGTCCGTCTGTTAGCACAATAACTTTCGAAGGGATTGTCCTAGAGAGTTGAAATTTTCAGGATGAGTTCGGGTCCCAAATGGCTCGGTTGAGTTGGTTAACCAGCCAAATCATACAGGGTGTTCCATAAAATATATTCAAAATTTTTGTTCCTTAATATCTCAGACAAAACGAAACCCATCGAGATGAAATATTGAGGCCATATGCAAGATGGTAATAGTAAGCTTTATGGAAATTTTTGTGGCCATAGTGTAAACAGAACCATAAAAATTCAATTGGAATATTGAAAAGAAGAAACTTCATATGTCCATAAAAAAATATTCGATTCGGATGAAATTTATTTTATAAATAGAGATTGATACACTGAATGTTCATGCAGAATTTTGTGGTCATAGCGTCAACAGAATCATGGAATTCAATTTGAATATTGAAAAGAAGAATCTTTATATTTCCATAGCAGGATATCCGATTCAAGTGAAATTTTTTTGTGCATAAAGATTGTTATACTGAATCTTCATGCAAAATGTTGTAGCCATAGTGTCAACAGAACCGTAGAAAATTCTATTGAAATATTGAAAAGAAGAATCTCTATATTTTCATAACAGGATAACCGTTTCAAGTGAAATTTATCTTGTGAATCAGAACTGATATACTGAATGTTCATGCAAAATTTCAAAAGAATCGCATCATCAGAACCATAGAAATTCATTTTTGTAATTATCTATTTTTATATATTCCATTTTTTGAATAATTTGCAGAATATAATTCCGATTGTGCTGAGTTTCTGCATTTATATATTTGGTACCAATCTCAAATCCCATATAATTTTTGCGGTAATAGTCTTATTGCTCCAGCAAAGAACGGACACTCAAAAGCTCCTGCACAGGGTTTTTCTTTAATTTTTGACTACGATATAGCTTGTTGAGCCTTCTCTTTTTAAGGCGCAATGAGATTCTTTGTAAGTTTTTCACTAACAGTGTTCCTTTGTTTTTTACAATTATTGACCTCCGCCTCATACAGTGATACCCAAAGGGTTCGGCGAAGGGAAAAATATCAATATCTTCTGCACTTGTATCTCATTATCATCTTTTTAATGTTTGTTAATTACGAGGTAAGACATCCGAACTAACGATTCATTTCGAGAAGAAAAACGAAGAAGATATGTAAATGCCGTTCATTTCGGATCAAGAAGCACGAAACAGCATTTATCGTAATCAAGGCGGTGGCGCTTGGCACGAAATTATGCAGGTGGATATCTTAGCCAGGAACATGGGCGTATTTACGGGGGGGGGGGGTGTACTGGGGGTAATTACCCCCCAGAAGAAAATTTGCAATACCCCTCCTAGAAGAACAGAAGAACATTTCGATCAATCAACCCCCCCCCCGCTTTTCACTCAAGATCAGTCAGGTCACTAGCTAAAACTTACCACTACCCCCCCCAGACTCGCTCTCTGGATACGCCCCTGGCCAGGAAGAAGTGATATTGAGTTTAAATTAGAAGAGATAAGATAAGTGAGGTCTTTTGTGCCTTACCATACTAGAGCATTTTGCCCTGGAATGAAACACCCATTAAAAAGTTGATTATTTTCCTAGGAGATTTCTTTCTCACGTCGGCTGGCCCCAAGGTCGTGTCACCCATTAGATTGAATCTGGTTTGCAAAAATACATTTCATTGGTATAATATGTGCTCATTGATTTCTATGACCGTTACACAAAACCTACAAATGTCCGAGTTTTCCTTGACAATCTTATTCAGGTGATATCTGAAGAAACAAAGATCCGTTACAGACCCTGCAAGCAGACTTATCTCGTTTTTCACCACGATGTAGCTTTTTGAGCCTTCATAATGAGTTCCTTTGTTTGTTTTTGACCAGGCATGTCAATTCAGTAAGAATATTCCTTTGGTTTTCCAAATTATCGACCTTCTCCTCAAACAGTGTGGGTTATACCCAAAATGAGGAAAAGGGTTCGGCTAAGGGAAAAATATCAATGTCTTCTGCACATCTTTTTAATGTTTGTTAATTACGAAGTAAGACATCCGAACTAACGATTCATTTCGAGAAGAAAAACGAAGAAGATATGTAAATACCGTTCATTTCGGATCAAGAAGCACGAAACAGCATTTATCGTAATCAAGGCGGTGGCGCTTGGAACGAAATTATGCAGGTGGATATCTTAGCCAGGAAGAAGTGGATATTGAGTTTAAATTAGAAGAGATAAGATAAGTGAGGTCTTTTGTGCCTTACCATACTAGAGCATTTTGCCCTGGAATGGAACACCCATTGCAAAGTTGATTATTTTCCAAGGAGATTTCTTTCTCACGTCGGCTGGCCCCAAGGTCGTGTCACCCATTGGGTTGAGTCTGGTTTGCAAAAATACATTTCATTGGTATAATATGTGCTCACTGATTTCTATGACCGTTACACAAAACCTACAACTGTCAGAGTTTTCCTTGACAATCTTATTCAGGTGATATCTGAAGAAACAAAGATCCGTTACAGGCCCTGCAAGCAGACTTATCTCGTTTTTGACCACGATGTAGCTTTTTGAGCCTTCATAATGAGTTCCTTTGTTTGTTTTTGACCAGGCATGTCAATTCAGTAAGAGTATTCCTTTGGTTTTCCAAATTATCGACCTTCTCCTCAAGCAGTGTGGGTGATACCCAAAATGAGGAAAAGGGTTCGGCTAAGGGAAAAATATCAATGTCTTCTGCACATCTTTTTAATGTTTGTTAATTACGAAGTAAGACATCTGAACTAACGATTCATTTCGAGAAGAAAAACGAAGAAGATATGTAAATACCGTTCATTTCGGATCAAGAAGCACGAAACAGCATTTATCGTAATCAAGGCGGTGGCGCTTGGCACGAAATTATGCAGGTGGATATCTTAGTCGGGCAAAAGCGGATATTAAGTTTGTTTTTATCGTAGTTTCGAGGGGATGATCGCGCGTTTTAATACCTCTTCGTCGCCGTATCCGAGTTCCAAGGCCAGCTGTTGCAATGTATCCGATTTAATTAAAGGGCTCCTCCGTTTCCCTATCCGGCCGACAGCTGTTGCTGCGTCCGACCAGGGGCGGCCTGTTTTTGCACAAGGTGTTAATTCTGAATAAACAGGATCAGATCGCTGCTGTAACGGTACTTTTGTTTGGGACTTGTTACGTTTTGGATGCCGTTTGGTCTCGCGAAATTGGGGTTTTTTAGCGGGGATTCTCTGATCATTTGGGAGAGATTGCCGGAGTGATGAGTTTTAATATGCTTGGAATGGGGAGAATTGTCGAGTACCTATGTCCAGTTTGATTGGTCATATAAAACATTTTGGTTAATTTGCCTTGGAAATAGTATATTATGCAATGAGCGTATAATGCTTGCTTCACAAGGTAAAGTTTGGGCTACTAGCTACAGGCGAGAGGCTCTAAACACCGAGTCTCGACTACTGGATATTTTTCCTGGAGTTTTTAACATTTGGCAGCCGTAATGTATCCCTTTTATTACTAGCGTGGAAAAAGTCAAGTTTTCATATGACTTATCTTTTTATGAATTTGTCAATGTATATTTCGTGATAAGTCGATTATATTTAGAATAGATTCGGCGCCGGTTGAAAATGTATTCTTCCACCCATATTTGTAAATTAATGAACTCTAAAACACTCCATCGTTCTGAACAATATAATATTAGAAATTAATCTATGAAATATTTGACAGCAGTGAATAATGGAAAGATTATAGAATGGTCGTGAATAAAATCCTTTTCATTGATTTTATGACTTTATCCTGAATCGCCATAGGAAAAGTTTGACAATGGCTGAAATCCAATAATTAAATTTCGAATTTTTGAAGCATTCACTGTATTTACCAAATTTGGCTTTATCCACGAATACTGAATATTTTTCTTTAAGTTTTCAACATTTGGCAGCAGTAGTAGGTCCCTTCTGTAACTAGTGTGGAAAAAGTCAAGTTGGCATATGAGTGCTATTTTGATGAACTTGTCATTGTATGTTTTGTAATAAAAAAATAATTATATTTGAAGTAGATTTGGCCCCTGAATGAAAAGGTATTTTCACCCATATTTTCTAGTTAGAGACCTTCAAAATAGGGTAGGAATATAAGTTTCAATAATATAATATTTAAATGAAGTTGTGCCTACAGAATTATATTATATTGTATATTGTAAAATAGTCGTGGATAAAGTATATTTCATACCATAAAATTGTGTTTTTCCTATCAAACCGCAAAACTCATTGGATAACCAGTACTATACCTATTTGTATGTATTGCTCATCATAATCGAACTATCTAACTATAATCGTGCACACCGTTACCTACACATGAGATGTCATCACATATTTAGTGTTCATTGGAACTACGATTCAACTGGCTTATCGATTAAATTGACCTACCGTCCATTTAATCTACCGGTTAAATTGACCTACCGTTCATCTGATCAACCGGTTAAATTAGCCTACCGTTCATCTGATCTGCCTGAAAAATATTGATCTACTTAAAAAGGTAGATCAGTGGTATCACTAGTATTTTTCCTGTCGAACCGCACATATTACAGAACAACCAGTCCCTATATTTGCATGTATTCCTCATCCTAATCGAACGATCTTATTATAATCGAGTGCGCCGTTACCTACAAATGAGATGTCGTTACATATAGGGGGAAATTGCAGAGTGGTCCCATCCATACTTGATTCACTCGATAATATACCAACCCAACATTTCACTCCTTATCGCTGGAGGAATTTGTATGCAAGAGAATGATTGAATCGGCTAATTAGTAATTATTGGCGATGTGTATCGGATAGAGAAATGTTAATGCTGTTAATGCATTCGTGAAAAATTTTTATAGGCATATGCTTAATTCATTTTCTCCTCTGAGAACTCAAATAAACAATTTTCAAACGGATTTTTATTATGATAGATCACTCAGTTGAGTTCCAACATTGAGTTAAATGAAAATATCTTTGAACTCAATGGTTGCAATCTGATTTCGACTCTTCAATTGAACTACCAAATTGACCTGTCTTTAATTCTTTCAATCATAAAAAATGAATACCTAAAGACTCATTACAGAGGTCATTTCAAATTGAACTTGAACGATTTTACTCATTTACTATACATTCGAACTACGATTCAACCGGCTTACCGGTTGAATTGACCTACCGTTCATCTGATCTAACGGTTCAACTGACCTTCCGTTCACTTGATCTACCTGAAAAATACTGATTCACACAAAGAGGTAGATCAGTGGGCTCATTATTGTTTTTCCTAGTGAACCGCTCAACTTGTAGAACAACCAGTACCTATACAGGGTGTTCCTAAATTGAACGTACAAACGAAAAGGGGAGATTCCTTAAGTGAGTTTAAGAAAAACAGTCCCATAAACATGGGGTCGCAAACGTTTCGTTTTCGAGATACAGAGTGTTGAAGTTTGAATTTTTTCAAGTTTTTTTCTCATAGTATCTACACCTCTCAAGATATTCAACTGAAATTTGGCATAGATATTACATTTGAGAGTTCTCACCACGTGACATGGCAATTTCGATAGAAGATCTACAGGGTGATATTTTTTCTGGAACACTGCCACCTGTTCTTCTGCAGAACTTTTTTTGGTGAGCAACTGTTATTTTGAAAAAATGTAAAAAGAAGCTTTGTTCTTATACTAAACTTTTCGGGCTCTTGTAGTTTTGTCGTATCTACCAACGATTTCGAGAAAAAAAATTTTGAACGATTCTCTCGAAATCCTCGTGAAAATCCAAATTATGATGGAAAGGCCACTTTGTAAGTGGTGAATGAATTCAGTGTCAGTTTTTATGGAAATTTTCCTGATCTGTAGCGATGATTCATAAAGATTCGATAAACTCGTATAATCAACACATGTTTTTGATTAAAACTTTAACACCCTGTATCTCGAAAACGAAACGTTTGCGACCCCATGTTTATGGGACTTTTTTTTCTTGAACTCACTTAAGGAATCTCCCCTTTTCGTTTGTACGTTCAATTTAGGAACACCCTGTATATTCGCATGTATTTCTCATCATAATCGAACGATCTAATTATAATCGTGGACGCCGTTACCTACAAATGAGATGTCGTTACATATAGAGGGAAATTGCAGAGTTGTCCCATCCATACTTGATTCACTCGATATACATATACCAACCGAACAATTCACCCCTTATCGCTTGCGGAATTTGTATGCAAGAGAATAATTGAATCGGCTAATTAGTAATTATGGATGTGTATCGAATAGAGAAATGTATCGAAATTGCCGCTGTTAATGCATTCGTGGAAAATGAATTTCGTGGCGTAATTGACAATAGCGGTAAATTTTGAATTATATGCTTTTTGTATAATGGGCTGGTTTGTAATTAGTCCGGTCTGAATTTATTCGTATGATGATAATTCTGTTGTAGTTTTTTGATACTTATTGTTTTCCAGGTCAACGAATTTTGCGGACCCATGCAATTCTGAAAAATATTGATGTTCAAATTCCTGCAAGGCTGAGTACATAATCAATTTTATTAGATTGAATTGACAGACATTTTTAGCCATTTTGAATGCTATCTCTGCCTGAACTTATATATTCATACTACTATTCAAAATAAATATGAGAAATGGTTTTGTTTCTTTCTTGATATGTATAATCGCCTATAAGATATTTTTTAACCAAACCACGTACTGTGAGTTTCGCAGTTCATCTCAGAAGCGGTCTTCAAACGTTTCGATCGAAATCACTCATGATTAATCCTAGGTCAGAGGCAATCAAATCAATCAAAACTGGCAATTCTATCAGATAGAAATTTTATATATAGCTCTTTAATAATGATACGAAGACTGAATCAGTATTCCATGAATTTAATTTGTTTTTATTTCTGAATTAATAAAAAATATTTTTTTTTAATTCCATACTTTGGGAAATGATTAACATATATCGCTGAAATATTGAATGTAGATATGGAGCGCCAATGAGAACCCTTCAGTTATTTGCAAAGAAAAATAATCAGATTTTTATATTCGAAAATGATGCATTCGGTCTAAATCAAAACGACTAAATCTTTTATTCTGATAAGATCGATCGAGAAAAAATGAATTTGAAAATTTCATCGATTATTTCTGTTGAATTTTTAGTTTTGTAGAAGCCTTCACAAACATATAAATTTTTGGAAAACGATTATTATTTTTTTATCCTGCGAGCTTTTAGTTCCATTTTATTCATTTACGAATGTTGTTCCTACCAAAGATGATCTTTCATGTTAATTTCACGATATAAAATTGAATTCCTGAACGAATAGAATGGCCAAGGTTTTCCCGGATTCTCTAATTTGAATAACTGTTCTCCAAATATGAACAACCAAGCGAATGTTCTTGACATCACATCACGTCTAAAAATCAAATTTTTTTTTTATTTGCAGAAAATTTGAGGTGTTACGACTTCTAGGTCATAAAATCAAAATTAGATAAGTTATATAATCTGACATATTTTGACCATCAAGAATATTCACTCTTCCCTCGAAGTTTTGCTAGAATATTTTTCAAACAATATGAAACTTGATCAAAATTTTTATTTTAATGCTTAGAATAGAAAAAAAAGTTGAGAAAATTTTCTGCTCAAAAACTTTTCGTCAAATATCGCTGAATTTAACCTCCTTCGACGGATGAAACATTTTTTTTTGTTCCGATTATGTGACATTCAATCGGAACAAGCAACTCTATTATTCTGATAGTTCTAGATATACAGGGTGGCCGGACGATTGACGTCAATTAAAAAAAACAGGTTCCTCATGTCATGGGGTATTCGAATCACCCCCATTTATGTTATCCGATTTTTCACGGTTTCCGAGTTATGATTTTTTTTATGAAATCTGAGAATTTTCAACTTGAACATCTTCGAAAATTTTTTTAAAGAAAATTAAAAGGCTCTTCTGATATTTTTTTATTGTAAATAGATCGCCATGAATTGTACTTTCATACATAAAATAACCAGCATCGTAACTTTGATAAAAATTATGGAATATTGGTCTCAAGTGAGAAAGTTACGTATTTTTGGATCATGATCTAGATTTTCAAATTTGAATTAAAAATGTAAACAGGTTACTTCATGCTTTCTTAGTAGGCTTAAAAACTGTGCTCAAACTCAGCTTTCAGAATCATTAATAAAAAATGGTACTCAACAGCCTATTTTTGCTAGAATTAGCCTTCAAAGTCAGCGGTGTGGAAAAAATCAAAGAACTAGACATTTACTCAAGAATTGTTTTTTGCCATTTTAAGATTTTCCTGATCAAGTTATATATAAAATGCTGAAAATCAATGAAAATTAGCATTCGAAGAAACGTTTTAGATAAGAAAAAGAAAAAGGTATGGCAATAAATCACACATCATGTAGAAAAAGAAATTTATTTTATAATTTACAATAGGTTTTCAAAAAGACCACCTCCAGCCTCAATACACATTCTGCAACTTCGCAAAATTTTTCAATTATTTTTATTTATTGTAATTTTTATAAATATTTTTTTTTATCTACATGATGTGTGATTTATTGCCATACATTTTTCTTTTTCTTATCCAAAACTTTTCTCCTAAAGCAAATTTCAGCATTTTCTATCATAACTGTCAGAAGAATCTTAAAATGGCAAAAAATTATTTTTGAGTAAACGTCTAGTTCTTTGATTTCTTCCACCTCACTGACTTTGAAGGCTAATTCTAGCAAAAGTAGACTGTTGAGTACCATTTTTTATTAATGATTCTGAAAGCTGAGTGTTGAGCGCAGTTTTTGAGCCTACTTAGAAACCATGAAGTAACCTGTTTACATTTTTAATTCAAATTTGAAAATTTAGATCATGATCCAAAATACGTAACTTTCTCACTTGAGACCAACATTTCCATAATTTTTATCAAAGTTACGATGCTGTTTATTTTATGTATAAATTACAATTCATGGCGATCGATTTACAACAAAAAAATATCAGAAAAGTCTTTTACTTTTCTTCAAAAAAATTTTTGAAGATGTTCAAGTTGAAAATTCTCAGATTTCATAAAAAAAATCATAGCTCGGAAACCGTGAAAAATCGGATAACATACATGGGGGTGATTCGAATACCCCATGACATGAGGAACCTGTTTTTTTATTGAAGTCAATCGTCCGGCCATCCTGTATAATTCCCATTAAAATTAGGAACGGATATATTGATTGATATTAATTCTTCTTGTAGAATCAATTTTACCAGGAATATGATTACAAATCGGCCAAAAATGTGTAATCTAGGCGACAGCTCGAATAATTATTCAAAGTCGACGTGTCTTGAAATTTTCATGGTAGGGTTAAGATTTGACTGCGAAAACTTAATTCACAAATGAATGGATCGAAATCCATAGCTATCGGAATATTCAAATTTGAATTATCGTCCTTTCACTCCTTTTGTTTAGGAGACTCAGGGATTTCTTCACTTATTTTAACTAAAAGATTGTATTTTTTTATTTTTAGCTAATAAGGTGCCCATGAAAACTTAGAGTTTGGAAATCTTGATGAACGTACTCATTTTATCAGATCGGTTTTACTGGTAATATATCAGCTGTTTATTTGTTATTTTAGTTTTATTTTATCAGTATATTCGAGTGTGAACTATGGAGCATGAAACGAAATTAAAAGCGGTAGATAAATTTGTTTCGGAATAAAATGTTTACCTCAACCTCAACATACAATGTGATTCGGAAATAGGTTACCAAATCAGATGGAGAAATTGAAAATATTAGCCCTTCTTACTATAGTTACCTAAACAATCATTATTAATTCGATACTGAAAGAAAATGATTGAAATGAAACCCATTCCTTCAGGCCCTTCAGGGGTGTCCTAAATTAGTAAAGCACGGGGTGGAGAAAAGCTTAACTTTTGTGAGCATTGGTTGATATGTACCAATTTTCAAACAATTTTACATTTTATTTCATGATGAATTTCAAACAACATACGTCATGTACCGGGTTTTTCACTATAATTTGACCCCCCCTTTAACTTTATTACTAAAGGAGATACAAAAAATGCTTCGTATAAAAGTTTCACGAAATCAACTGATGTTTTTTGATATGAGTCCAGAAACTGAAAAATATACAGGGTGGCCAACATATTGATGGCAACTTCATTTTTTCAAATGGAACCCCCTGTATATTTTTCAATGTTTGGTTAGCACTTTTTTCCCTGATGTAGAATATGTAACATATGTTCCTCTATCTCTTTTATTCTGAGAACCACAGAGTTTCAAATTTAAGAACCACCTGCCAAGATCTGTAATCATTTTACAAGTGACAGAGTGCGTTTACTGAAAATGCTCATTTTTGGAGTTATAATAACGTCAATGGGATGGATAAAGGGTGAAGAATATTGAATGCAACTATATTTTTTCAGATGGAATACCCTGTCCTGTATATACTTCCTTTTTTTGATAGGCTATTTCCTCCTGATCTCGAATATAAATGCGTTTGTGGATGTGTCTCTCCAATTTTCAGAGTTTCAAAGTTTTGAAATGATGACACCGAATAAAAAAATATGTGAACTATCTACGAAAATCTTTATAACCCAAACAAACTACTTAAAAGTATTATTTTAGAATGAATACTTAACAATTACTTAACCAATGAAAAATGATAAACTATGTCAGTATGATAAGAATAACATCAACTAAAGAAATTGCTCAAAATGACCACCTTCATTCAATACACATAGTTCATATAGTTGTATCAAGTTGTTTTGGCTATTTTTGATAGCATTATTATGGCTACGATTTGAGTCAGAAATTAAAGCTTCAAAATTTGTTTCTAATCATTACGATATTATCATTAGATATTCTTTGTGCGTTGACGGAATTAGTTCCGAATTATGAGTCTAATATTGGTTGATTATTTATCATTAATATTATTCTTCGCTTTCATTGGTTGTCATTATTCCTGAAGTATTTTTTTTTCTTCAGGAACGGCTATAAAAACTTGTCCAACGGTGTTATATCGGTACTATTTGGTGGCCATAAAACGGGTGCGCCATTACCAATCCAAAGATCAAATTGACCACTTAAATATTCACGAACTTCCAAAACGCTATACCAGATGGTTATTGAAATTTGAAACTCTGTGGTGCTCAGAATAAGAAAGATAGACCAACATAATTTACATATTCGAAATCAGGGGGAAAAGAGCTAAACAAATATGGAAAAATATACAGGGTGTTCCATTTGAAAAAAATAAATTGCCATCAATATGTTGATCACCCTGTATATATTTCAGTTTCCGGACTCATATCAAAAAACTTCAGTTGAATTCGTGAAACTTTTATACGAAACATTTTTTTGTATCTCCTTCAGTAACAAAGTTAAAGGGGGGAGTCAAATTATAGTGAAAAACCCGGTACATTGTATATCTTGTAATGAATTTCGACGTATTCGTAGCGTTGTTGAGTCGGTAGTTGATAAATAAACTCATAATAACCCCGGACCACAAATCGTTTCTCTCGAATTCTCTTAATAATGTCCACATCCAAACATAAATGTTTCAGCTCAATCCCGCAATTTTGCTGCATGCCACGAATCTTCTGCATGGTTTGGGGATGAAAATATCGGAAAATTGCGAGTGCAATTGCTGGAACCAGCTAGATAGCAACAAGTTAATTGCTTCTTTTATGTTTGTCGCCTCAGCGACCGAATTGTTCGATTTGATGCATTTGCCAAATTAATTTCCATTATCCCAGTAGACAAAATCCCCAAAATATGGGCCATCCATTTTCGTTTTAATTCAAATTGGAAAAGCGAGCATGTACAAATTGAAATGGAAATATTTTCGGAATGGAAAATACGTGTTTATTGGAGATCCGATTCCGTTAATGGTGAAATTTCGGGAAACGTGGAGGTTTTCCGTTGCGAATTTTTATCAGTATCTGATTGGTCTTTTTTTGCCAACAATTCATTTTTTGTTGTGGTCTTGTTGGAAGATAGTGGGAAGTTGAAAAGAATTGCTTAAGAGAACTACCAAATAGCTTTTCTGTCTATATTATGTTGATTTTGTAAATTTCATTTGTCGAATAATATACCAATACGTAGGTATTGGTAAATGTCGAAAATATCATATTGTTAACACAATAACTATCGAGAGTAAATACCAACTCAATAATAAAAAAAATCCACTTTTTTCTTTCAATTAGAAGTAGAGTTAGGAAACGACCAATACTTTCAAGGATATTCTCATTGGACTTATAAGTTTTTACACTATGACCAATACTACTCATGCGAGTGATTTATGTAGTTATATTGAATGAAAATTCGTTTTCATCATCGGTATTGAATATAGTCACAGAAAGTTTGAATCTTTCACCTGAATATCAGAATGGGGGACATAGGATATTATGGACTGATATGGCCGCTTTCACGAAATCAGGTTGATTAATTTACGGAATAACCATATATGGCAGTAATAAAACCGTCATGCGACTATTGTTCCACTTTTTCAACATTAGTTAAGTCTCAACCTGAGGTTGGCAGTTATTAGCGACAAACTTTTTGCAGCAATAATACTTGCCGATCACTTCAATGCTGAAAAATTCATCAGCTTAATTCAGAGCAACTTAAAGGGCCTCACTCACTTCGTTCTTCTCCGCCGTTTTTTACCGACGGTTAAAAACGTTGGAAGGAAGAACTTGTCGGTAAAGTCCACCCACTTCATTTTTCTTTCGCGGCAGTTATCACGATGGAGCGTAAGTGTCTGTTAGCAATGGCGGCGGCTGTTGCTGTAAAAGAAAAGTATTCCGCTGTATTTACTTCCATGAACACGGAAATGACCTGTACACTTCAATAATTCCAAAAAAAGTCCCGGTTCCACTTGCCGAAGATCCGACATTGTTTTCAAACAGTAAAGACTCAGCAGAAAACAATCAAAAAAGTTTGTTTATCGCCACCAGACCTGTTCGCCACTGTCTCTGAAATATGCGCGACCGACTTAACTGTTTAACCCCACACACCTCGTGTTTACCCGAAGCGTTGGAACGTTAACGGACGAAAATCAGGCCTCGTCTGAAATTTGCAAACGACGGGTAGTGCGCCGTTTTTTTAGCCCATACACTTCGTTTTTGCGGCAGTTTTACCCAAAGGGCCCCACTCACTTCGTTCTTCACCGCCGTTTTAACCGACGGTTAAAAAAGGGGTAAAACTGCCGCAAAAACGAAGTGTATGGGCTAAAAACGGCGCACTTACCCGTAGCTGCAAATTTCAGACGAGGCCTGATTTTCGTCCGTTAACGTTCCAACGCTTCGGGTAAAACGAGGTGTGTGGGGTAAACAGTTAAGTCGGTCGCGCATATTTCAGAGACAGTGGCGAACAGGTCTGATGGCGATAAACATAACTTTGTTAATGTTTACTGCTGAGTCTTAACTGTTTGAAAACGATGTCGGGTCTTCGCAAGCGGAACCGGGACTTTTTGTTGAAATGTATTGAAGTGTACAGGTCATTTCAGTGTTTATGGAAAGTAAAATCAGCGAAATACTTTTCTTTTACAGCAACAGCCGCCGCCACTGCTAACAGACACTAAAGCCTTGTTCGCACTACGTTAGTAGTTTAGTCGAGCCGCTAGAATTTAGTAGCTACTTTCCATCCAATCGTTCGCACTTTGTTCGAGTTAAGTTCACAAGTGAGTAGCGCTTTGTACGATGAACAACTCGCAACGCGCGAACTCTGACGTGATTTCTTCCGCCCAGCGAAACGACATCATCGCGGCAAATGATATTACTAATGAACTCGAATAAACTGATCGGTTCGGACCTATCTAGTCCGTGAGCGAGTGAAGAGTATCGCGTGGTGGGGTACTCAACTCGCTCGATAAAATAGAACCAAATGGATCGACTCGACTAAACTACACACTAATCTACCCGACTAAATTCTTGGTGTTCACACACGTTTAGTGACTGAATTTTTAGCTCCTCGACTAAACTACTAGCGTAGTGCGAACATGGCTTTACGCTCCATCGTGATTAACTGCCGCGAAAGTGCGTGAAACAAAACTGAAGTGGGTGGACTTTACCGACAACGTTCTTCCTTCCAACTTTTTTAACCGTCGGTTAAAAACGGCGGAGAAGAATGAAGAGAGTGGGGCCTTTTATAGATATTGAATGAAATGCGAGATGAAATGCACCTGTCTAACAAATAAATTAAAAATGTCTGGTACAACGGATTGGAAGATACGGTCAGATGACCACCGAGGAGCCCCGACCTGACGCCTTTGGATTATTATGTCTAGAATATTTCAAAAGAGAAAGTAATAAATTATATTTAAAACGCTTTCGGACTCGAAAGGATCTCATCGACAGAATAGAATTGTGTTGTGTAGAAATGCTTCAGAAAACCTTTGAACTTCGCAGAGTTGTAGATTCAGTTATTATTTTGATTCAAGTTGAATTAATGATTTTTATAAAATTACATTAAAATACAATCACGAAGAGCTTCAGCAAAGGGCAAATTTAGGTTCGGAATTTTTGGACTTTTTCGTTGTTATCATGTTAGCCATGATATTGTGGCGGAGGATGAGCAGCTAAAATAAAAGTTGATATGTCCATTACACTAAATGAGGTATTATTTACTGGAAAGAAAACGTGTGCATAGTTAATATTTGATCGAAAAAAGCATTGGAAAAAAAGGACTAATTTTCTTACTTTCAGAATAGTGATATTACCCTCGTTACCACGCTGGCAATAAGATTTTTTTCTGCACACATAATCTCTTATCTTGTAGCATGTTTATTGCCCTTTCCGAATATATGGTTAAATTTGATGAGACGACAAGGAAAATTGAATAATGACCATTTTATTGAAAAAACTCGAAATATTTCGTGAAATCAAGAAATTTTAAATTGAAGAATAACCGTCAATATTTTGGCCATATTTTATATGACATTTTTTGTGGCAAATCACTCGTATAGAGAGATACTTAATTTTTTAGCTCAGAAACGAAAAAAAGGAGAACAGATTTCGTGTCACGAATTTAGAGAAGAATTCAAAAATGATTGTTAGTTTGAAATATCTCAGTAGCTTACCCTTCTTTAGTCAGTTATCAAGAAAAACTTAAACAGCCCGTATCTCGGAAAACAAAGCATTATAAGCTTTGTGTAATTATTTTTTCATGCAGAATCACCTCTTGATGTTTGTCGCTCTCATTCACAGGCATCATGTACATATTGTTTGTCGAAAAGCGCCCTTGTTTAAAACATTATCAAAGTTTCTAAAAAACTTTTTAGGTTTTCACTCCCAGTCTCTGAAACAATGTCAATAAGACTGCAAATGAAAAAACACACAATTCCGAAGATTTTACAAGTTTGTCTGAAGAAATTGTCTGATTTAGACACCGAAACGTTACATTATCCTTTTCTTTTATTTCCTTTTTTAGTTTTACTGTTAGGCAACAATTTTTTCAAAATCAATTTGCTCCTGACATCTTAATTGAAATTTCTTTAATTATTTCTGTTTCAGAGACTGGGAGTGAAAACCTAAAAAGTTTTTCAAAAATGCAGAATCCTCCCAGATTATATTTCAATCGATATCATCAAAGTTAACTGAGGATCTTTTCCGAAAGACTCAGTTCCAGCATCACTTAATTTTTTCGTTACCTTTCGATCTGTTTATATTGTGTTTTCGTCTTTCTCAGCCTGACTGAATATGAAGAACTAGGCATCACGTACTGGTTAAACTAAACATTTCAAACACAAACTCCCCCACCCTAAGTAGCCAAAATTCACGGTGTCCTCTCAGGTAAACAATCAAATTCATCACGTAATTACCTGAAATAAAGTGAAACAACTTACCGTTATAGAGTAGCGTAGTGCCGTGAGGCGACGTGGGAGGCGGACTAGGCGCAGTGGCCCCCGCTGTGGGACTCGAAGGGCCCCAGCATGAGGCCGCCGGTGAGTCCCCCACAACGTCTATTTCTTCCTCTTCTTCATCCGGAGGATCGGCCCGATCGGGCCACGGGTACGCCTTCCACTTTTTCGCCATGAGACAGCGTGGCATGCTGAGGGTGTTCGAGTGGTCTCTGGAAAAATACAAATTATTAATAATTTATAAAATAACGGAAAACATGAGAGAAATATTCCAGTGACAGTAACTTCGAAAATACTCAACCGATCTGGAACCCTGACGAACTCATATGAGATATTCAGGTTTTACAACGGCAAATAAAAATATTTGGCACGTAGGTTAAAATATTAAGATCATTATCCCCTGAAAATTTCATCCAGTGGCAAAGGGATCCAGGGATTTAAAACGCCCATTTAACATTGAAAATTATACCTCTTGAAATATTCGCCGGCGCATAAAAGGATTTGGCACGTAGATTGAATATATCGAGATCATAATTCGCTGAAAATTTCATCCACTTGCACTCCACTCTCCTTGCGCCGGCGAATATCTCCAGAGATATAAAATTTTCAATGTTAAGGGGGGCGTTTAAACCCCCTGGATTCCATTGCAAGTGGATGATATTATGAGAAATTTATGATCTCAATATTTAACCTGTTAACCTGTTAACCTACCTGCCAAATCTTTTTATGCGCCGGCGAATATTTTCGGAGATATACAATTTTCAATGTTAAGGGAGCCGTTTTAACCCCCTGGACTCCTTCGCCAGTGGATGAAATTTTCAGGGAATAATGACCTCAATATTGTTAATCTACGTGCCAAATCAATTCATGTGTCGACAAATATTTACGGATATATAGAATTAAGTCGATTTTTTATTTGAATTAACCGTATTTTAAAATAATGATCTGATATACAAGGTGAATTACTTTCGAGTAATGACGTCACCATAATTTTTTTTAACACCCCCATTTTGTCTCTGCTCATGAAGTAACATGTTTGGCAATAGCTCATTTTTATTGATCTCAAAATGTAACAAACTACAGGGTGTTACTTTTAAACCAGTTGCCGCTAGACAATACGTATTTTTGATAATATTGTTAATTTGACTAATAAAGAATGTTACGCGTTACTTCATGAGCACACTCAAAACTATTGTATTTTTTCACCCTGTACCAATTGGAATCAACACGTGATACATTTTTGGAATCAGGTCAGCTCAGACGAAATGAGGATGTCCCATTTAAAAAAATGACGGTGATGTCATTACTAGAAAGTATTTCACCCTGTATATTAGATTATTATTTTAAAATGCGGTAAATTAAGATCAAAAATCGACGTGTTTCAGGATTATTTCTTAAAATTGTTTAGCTAAAAATGAGTTTGTTCCATACTTTACGGGCACAGTGTATATTAAATATGTCCTACAATGAAACAATTTATCAACAAAAAAAAATATAAAACCATCGCTCTCATTTCGAGATAGTCCAGCATGAGAATTCATGTTACAATTTCATAAAAATTCATAAAACGGTTTGACTGAATGTTGTTATAATTGTTAATCTTGTAGCACCTGTTGACTATTTAAACTCAAAACATTTTGTAATAAATCATTGTGGCAGAAGTTCATTCGTGTTTTTCCAATCGGTGTATTTAAAAGAAAGTTTATGATTATTATTTCATTCTGGAACAAATTCATAGTTTCATTATTCACGTCAGTTCTTTAATCAATTTGATTTCGTTCTCAACATTAAATTCCAGCCCAATCGTGAATAACAGCGGAAGAAGAAAATTATCTTGAGTTGGGTAAACTTATTGAATTTTTCCGAGTTAATGTCTTTTATGCGTGAATAGGTAGAAATACTCTTATGAATATTTCTATTTGTCCGCTTATTTGAAAAGGGTAAATTATAGTGCTTTATTGAAATGCACAATAATTCTAAGGATTTCTAGATCGTTATATGTGATTGATGATTCAAAAATCATAACGCAAATTTTCATAATAGTTCTATTCTTATCATGACTCTATATGATGTCCTGCTAATATAAATACTTTTCACATTTTTTATCGTTGACTGCAGTAGTTAACAAACTGCGTTGAACTCTCTGGAGGATTGTGACAATGATTTCATTATTTTTTATTCAGTCTTTGATTATTTTTCATGATTTCAACTAGAGTTTTGATATTCATGTTTGTTCTTCACTTCTTCAGATAATGTATATACCAAAAAAAGTAGTATTTCAATATAATAGATACCTAGTCTTAGTGAAAGTTGAAGCAAAATACTTGGATGCTAATTACAAAATAATTTCGATTATTTCGAGAGAAATTCCTGAGAAGTGTTGATATTTTTTCTATCATGAAATGTTGTATCTGAAAGATTAATTTATTTTATATCCCACTCACTCCAAACATATATCGCAAATTCCATGAGTTGAAATGAGAAAACGTGTCAAATTTGTTTCTTCTGAGTAAGTATAGGTATAGATGCGGACAACTGGTGACAATTATATAACATATTTAATTTGAAGCTACCATGTTCAAGATAAAATGCGTTCCATTCTTGAAATAGTAGATGCACTTCATTAAAAGTCACGGGGGAGACCAGAATTCTGAATGATCATATAGGGTTCTGCTCTATTAAGAGATTACATAGCTTGCATTTATAAGTGGATATAAAAAATCAGACGGAAAAAAACTCCATAACTGTATTACACCTGTTACTATCGCAAACAGAAGAGGAAACAAATAAATAAGAATAAAGGAAAGATTGAAACGAAATTGAAACTATTTTCTCTTCACATTGAAGTTTTTTGAATAAGGAATCATCGATAATCCGAAAAAATTTTAATTTTACTATATTTTACTTCACAGATTCAAGAAAACGAGGAAACCCTGGAACGATAATAATTCCTTGAAGCAAATAATTTCAAATATTTTTTTGCGAAAACAATTGTTGCATTCATTCTTGAAGATGAAGTTTCCTGAAGAAACAAAAGTTCTTCAACATTTTATAAGACAGAGGCAGCGTTAATGGAGGTGCTCTATCTCAAGTTTCTGAAGAAACAATTCTTATAATTGAAATTTTATCAAACCAGTAACTCATCATCTGCCTTGACGATGTCAGATGTATGGTAAACCATTTCACTTGAATGCAAATAATATTCTTACTGATGTTTGTTCTTTTAAATGTTATATTAGATTTGAAGCCCATTAAGATTGCTTCAGAATTATTATATGATGAAAATGAAAGATGAATGTTTTGTTTATTTTTTTGTATGAGAAGGTTCTCAGTGTATCCTGTGAAATCAGGTTGCAGTTACAAGTTCTCATACAAAAGACGATGATAATTTTATAATTCACATTTTTCACTGAAAACTAAAATATTCATAGGAATTCCTTCGAATGAAAACAAGACAAAACGATTAACTATCTCGAAATGATTTTGATGTAAGAAATTTTTCGTAAAACTCCGGAGACGTTCACATTCCAGTATGAGAAAATGATATTGAGTTGACGAAAAATAAAAGAAAATATCGAAGAAAATCGAAAGTCTTACCTGTTAGCCTCGTTTGCAACAACGAGCAGACAGTTGTCCGTTTCATCAACCCGAAATCACAAACACAAAGCCGAAAACGGGCACATAATTAAAGAAAAATAGAGCTGCAGATAACTGAAAGTGAGCAGGAATAGATGTATTTTATTCTTGAAGCAATCGTTGGGAGTTCATATTATTCGATGTATAGAGGCAGAGAAATCCGTAAAGATTACCTGCATGCAGTTTATTGACTTTATAAATGCGGTTATGTGTTTTCGTTTTGATCTTATATTTTCACTCAATCTATGACCCATCTTATAGTCATAATATTCGATGAGCGGTAATGCAGGTCAAAATACACGCAGATGTATTTTGCACCACGAGCCGTCAGGCGAGTGGTGTAATTCATCAAGTTTGTTTTGAGCATTACCGCGAATTGAATACTATACTTTAACCACGACTTCTTCAGTAAAATTCGAATTATTCTGCATTCAAAAAAATTCGAACAGTTGTCAAAAGCGTTTACAACATTTCGTCCAACCGTCAAACCTTTGTAGTCTGTGGTCGGGAATCAAATCAGAGTCTCTAACTAATCAAATCAAGTACTTTCGCAACTTCAAAAAGTTACGTTTTCCAAAAATAAATCTGGAATGAATCGCTTTGACGTTATCTTGATGGCTGAAATAGATTTCCGGATCGATCCTACTTTTTATTCATTTTTTTGTAAGCAATTTTAAAATTCCTATGTATTTTTATTAGCGGGTGTTATGGACGGGTGTTATTATAACACTCGCTTTTCGGATCATAGACATGTCTATGGTTGTGTAATAGCTACTATTGCACATAGAAATTAGTTTAATATTGACATATTACACTATAGGAGTGGATAATAGTATATTATTCAATGAGCGGTAATGCAGGTCAAAACACACGCAGATGAATTTTGCACCACGAGCCGTCAGGCGAGTGGTGTAATTCATCAAGTGTGTTTTGAGCATTACCGCGAATTGAATACTATACTTTATCCACGACTTCTTCAGTAAAATTCGAATTAATCTGCATTTAAAAAATTTGAACAGTTGTCAAAAGCGTTGACAACATTTCGTCCAACCGTCAAACCTCTGTACTCTGTGGTCGGGAATCAAATCAGAGTCTCTAACTAATCAAACCAAGTAATTTCGCGGGTGTTATGTGCGGGTGTTATTATAACACACGCTTTTTGGTTCATAGACATGTTATGACTACCATTACACATAGAAATTAGTTTAATGGAGTGGATAAAATAATTTATACTATGCTCATTTTTCGTATGGGAAGGTTTTCAGATGCTCCTGATTAGGTTCCATGCAATGATAGGTTTTACATTGACGCTGAATAACATTTCTCCATCAAAAACTCAAATATTCATGTCATATCTCCGGACGAAAACAAAAGGATACCATGAATTTTTCGAATTGGTTCTGAAGCAAGAAATTTTCCGGAAAGTACAAAAAGTAAAATCCAAACTTGTTGAATATATTTTCGATGTTCGTAGGGTCTATGCTGGCTTGGGCAAAAATATAATCGAGCATCAGGTAGTCTTTTGTTCGAAGCAGAGATTACACAGTTTGCATATATGAGTAAAACCAAACCTTCCGACGAGAAAAAATTCCCTGTCCTACCTGTTACTCCCACGAAAAGAAGAAGAAACATCGAAAAAATATAGGTAGTGAACAACAATTGAAAAGGAATTTAAACTATAATTTTCCTTACATTGAAATTTTCAAAATGAAAAACTATCGATAATTTTCGGAAATTCTTGAATTTTTATATTATTTATATACTCCTCAGATTCAAAATATCCATAACTCATCGGAACAACCTAATATCCAATGAGGATTTGCTAAAATGCTCAGCTTACACTTTGAGCAAGTATGTATTGTCGCATTCCTTTTTAAAAACCCAAAATTGTTGTTTCTGTAAGGTTTCTGAAATATCAAACAGTCTGCGGACCTATATTCTTACATTGTATTTCTTTTGCATTCAAAAAGACATGAAGTCACCATCAGTGGAGGAGCTAATACAAACAATTTTTTAAGAAACAATTCTTATCATAGAAATGTACACACTCATTTCGGTCGACAATATTGAAACAGATGAAATTCACCTGTTATCGGCCTATCCAATTATACGCAAATCATCCTGACTGATGTTTTTTCCTTTGAATCCATTATTTTATACTAGATTTATAAACTACTAGATAGCTTTTGAATTAGTTACACTCTAAAAAAAAACTGTTAAAAAAGGTCTTGTACAAACGACGACGATTATTGACATTCCTCACTGAAAACTAAAATATTCATGTGGATAACTTCGAAGAAAGACAAGACAAGACGAAACCATAATTTTTTTTTCGATCCAAGGAATTTCCAAGTATAAGAAAATTATTTGAAGTTGTCGAAAAAAAATCGAGAAATCGAAAGTCTTACCTGTTAGCCTCGTTTCCAACAACGAGCAAACAGTTGTCCGTTTCATCAACCCGAAATCACACACACAAAGCCGAAAACGGGCACATCAAGACGGAAAAATAGAGCCGCGGAAAACTGAAAGTGAGCGGAAGTAGAGTGTGGAGAGAGAGAATAGGAAAAACGGGCCGTAGCCGGCGGAACAGAACAAACTAAACAAACAGACCCCTCGTCGTTTCGTTTTGACGCTCCAATCTAACCCCGCTTCGCTTTTATACGAAGGGCAGTGCGCCGCTGTTGGATCCAAGGTGGTTGCGCACCCCTCGTGAGCGCCGTTCCTAAGTTGGTGCGCCGCGCATCGATTGCCCCCTACGCTTTACGTGTCGGACGACGGTGGTGGAAAAAACAATTCCGCCACGCGAAAAATTCACCCCGAGGAATGTTGCTTTATTTAATCGGACGAGACGTTATCAACAGATATTTTGGTCCGATTGTAGAGGATGGAGATAGGTGCTAACATCTTGAAATATTTTGTTATAAATGGTTTTCCAATAAGAGGTGTTATTTTGATATTCAAAGAAAAATGCCATTTTTCAATATAAATGATCGGATGTTTATTTCATTATAAAGAAGAAGCTAAGCCGTTATTAGTGGAAAATAACATCAGGAAAATGGCCACCACGACCACGCTTACAGGACCATATCCTTCTAATGAAATTTTCCATAACCAAATCGCGAAGTGGCTGCCCTAGGTCCTTGATAGCCTCACGAGTTCCATCTTTGTGGTCTTGAATCGACGCTATGCTATTGGCGTAGACCTTCTCTTTCACGTGAGCCCAAAAGAAAAAGTAGTAAAGTGTTAAATCACAACATGTCGGTGGCCAATTGTGATCACCTCTTCGAGAGATAACACGGTCCGGAAACTTTTCCCAAAAATTATCAATGATTTCGTTGCTTGTGTGGCACGTGGCGCCGTCTTGTCCAACAGCTCGAATTTTTCCACCGATTTTTTTATTGCGGTCCGACAAGGTGCTTCACGACGACCCAAAAATGGTCGAGTTTTACGAACCGTCTCTACCAAATTTTCATCCATTTTATAGTGAATTTTAATAACTTCAATGGGTTCTTGGAGCGTGTATCTTTCCATTTTTGATAAAGGCGTAGTTTCTACTTATCAAATGTCAAAAAATGACAGCTACAAACGTGACATCTACCGAAATGGAGGGCTATTCAAAAGAACACCTCTTATCAGAAAAGCCTTTAGTTAATCAAAGATGTCAATTGATATTATCATTGAAGTATCTGAATTAAACATACCCACTAGAAAAAAATCGAAAATTCAATTTATCGGGTTATTAAGGATTAATGAAATTACTCCTGCCCCTATTTCGTTTTTGGAGCTTTAACAGTGACAATTTAATAGCACAGGGTGATTCACTATCTTTGTAACCCAATTTTTCTCGAAAAGGGATGAATATTTTTTTTATTCTGTAGACGGCATTTGGTGCAAGTCAAATTTAACTTGAGATGTGCGTAAAAGTCGGAGAAAAGAATTAAGACGTCTGGCGTCGCGGCAATATACATATAATATTTTTCTTCTGAAACATACCTTTTTTATTATGTGATTCGAATTTTGAATCTTTATCGACTGTTAATTAGGTATTGAGTAACGCGGCGAAAACTTATTGTCGAAAGATAATGAGAAACGCATTATCCCGATTAAATATTGTTCGTCAATGATTGAATAATTTAATTTTGCTAATTAATTAATTATAAATGCCATCCTTCAACTCAAAAAAAGGTGCAATCCATCAAATAATAACTGAAATTCTTCCAAAGTTCGATTTTCACTTCATTACGCGATTTCTAAGATCTTCAATATTGACATGAGAGAAAACAGTCATTTTCCTTTCAAGGGCGGAAAGTAATGTCCTACGGTGAGGACGATTGTAGTTGACATAGAAGTACCTAATAGGTTTCTGTCAAATTTTAGAGAAGTTCCTTTTGTTGTTCACTATTTTATTATCGACTGTACTTATTTCATTCGACAAGTACCTGAATGAATATTACCCTAACCCTGCATATTGTAAAAGATAGTAAGGATTAGGTGAGGGATCACCTAACCATAAACCAGACTTCGTCTCGTTTATACCAATTCAACAGGTAGGTATATGGATTTTCGAAAAATGGGCTCGTCATATTTGAGATTTGTTTGTTTGATTTATTTCGAAATTCTAGAAATTGGTTGGTCATCGCTAGAACAGAAATGATTTTATCTTTCGTTTTATTACCCATGGGTTGACTTGACCTGAATGAATTTCCAAACCATTCAAATTCAACTTGTGATTATTCCCTTGATTTATGAGGGTGAAAAGCAACTACATTACACGAATTCCCTTCAAAGTTTGTACGAATTTATCTGGTATATTTTTAAGACTTTACCTACATCAAAATTCTTGAAATTGGTTAGTCATAGGTAAAACTCAGTTTATTCTAACTTTCAGCCTGATATTTCACTATCCATGACTTTTGTCATGTTTTTGAACTTGTAAGCAGACCATTCATTTCAAATTCAACCTGTGGTGATATTTCCACGAGAGGGTGAAAATCAACTATACATTACCACATAATTCTCTCGAAGTTCGAAGCACTTCATTAACAATATTTTTAAGATTAGGGTTTGTAGATTAATATTAAAAATTTTGAATGTGGTTAGTTATAACTATATCCAAATTCTTCCTCTTATGATGACGTATCTCATTTTGAAGAAATTTTGTTATATGACATGTTTTGTTTCAAATCAGTATAATCATCCATTGAAGTTTGTCCACTTTAAAAGTAGACACCCTGTATACCAGCCATTATGATCCAAGTTACAACAATTCCGCCACGCGAAAAATTAACCCCTAGGAATGTTGCTTTATTGAATCGGCTGAGGCGTTATCAACAGATATTTTGGTCGGACAGCAATAGACTTTCTAAACTTCTCATATTGTTTTGGTTCAGCACAAATTTTAATGTTGAAATTATCTGTTGTGGAAAAATAATTTCGCAACGCGAAAATTCACCCCTAAGAACAGATGGGTCTGCTTCTCGTTTCAGACAGTATTCGCCAGAAAAACACTTTCGTCACTCTTCGAAAATGTATTTCAGTTTTGACAGTTGTCAGAAAAAAATCATCGACATCTTAATTTATTGAATTATATCGATACCACCTATTTCCACATTGGCAATAGGTATCTTTCAGCAACAAGAGTTTGGTATGGCAATGGATTCACCGCTTCCTTCCATTCTTGCTGACATATGTTACTGCTTTTTTCAAAATAAAAATAATTTTCGTAATTTTTCACTAGATTCCAACAAAAATGGCCTCCTGACTTTAACACATGAGCTCAGAATAACGATTACAACAAAAACAGTTTTTCGAAATTATTCAACTATTTGGTAATCAAGTAGTTACGAGAATGAAAAACTACAGAATGCCTAGGCTTATGATACCTTTTTGAAATCTGCAATAACTGAGCAAGTTTTGAAGATGATGTGTACCAGGGGCGTCCTACATTATTTTTACACTGTAGCTCATCAAACTTGAAGCAAATTTCATTTAGTTTTCAATTTTTCTTTGTAATTCACGAGTTTGTAACTTTTTAACACTAGTTTGATGAATGTAAGTCTTTGTTTACGATAGCTGAACTATCTCATATGAAATTAAAAAAAAACCATATCGAAATACCTCTTCATTTGTATAAATGGCTATAGAAAAACTAATCGCACTTGGAAATTTTCTGAAAATTCGAAAACCATGAATATCTCGGAAAACGTGGAATTTTCATTTAGGTCAAAATTTGGAATAAGTTAGGCCACGGCAGTGTCTATCTATAGTTGCAGGCTTATCCATTGTTTTCAGGACACCCTATATAAAGTAAAACCTGGTCCTATGATCAGGTTTTACTTCATATACATATGAAGTATATTGTGAGTGTGGTAAAGCCTAAATTGGAAAAACTAAACATTCTTTCAATGTTTGAATCAAAGAACAGATAAAATTTGCTCAGCAAAAGAAAATACTGATAAGTCAAAGCTCGTACATCATGCTTTATATGAATGAACCATAGGCTTTTGTGGAGTGAACCTTCCATAATATCATGTCTATAACCGAAAATCCAACTGGTTAACCATCTGTTGCTCCATAATAAGAAACAGCTTAAAAAATCAATTAAATTTTTACTTATTGAATCAAAAAAGGATCAAAATCATGGATGATTGTTTTCTTGGAACTGTCAAAAATGACAAATATTTTCAAAAAATTACGAAAGTTGGTTTTCTGAAAGTTCGAGTCTCCTTCAAAGACGGCTGACGAATGCTGCCCGAAACGTTGCATACAAAAAGCAAAAATCATAGAAATAGTCCAAATGATACTCCGCTACATAAAGTAGCGATAAAAAAGTTTTGTGGAGTAAAATAGGAACGCTATCATGGGTTAGATCATGCAAAATGCAGTTACAATAACGATTCGCCCGAGAACATAATTAAATCCCCTTATATAACTTCACAACATTTTTTCCTAACGAAGTGACCTAAGATACCATACAACTAACTACTCAAACAGAAAAATTCAGCACGAACATATTTTTATAATTTTATGTTATTGAGTTAGTGAGGGTAACCTAAATGACCACATATACGTGTCCAACA
The DNA here is from genome assembly GCA_013421045.1 of Propylea japonica. Taxonomy (NCBI): domain Eukaryota; kingdom Metazoa; phylum Arthropoda; class Insecta; order Coleoptera; family Coccinellidae; genus Propylea; species Propylea japonica. The sequence continues at coordinate 115,143,953 of CM024239.1, forward strand.
AGTTCTTTGTTGAGTGGGGAGATATGCAAATTAATTAGAGTTTTACGTTTACATGCTGCCATTCCGGAAAAATTTTACTACTTTGTATTTATGGAAGGTCCATAAATATTGCGCATTATTGCCAATTAACCTTTGAACTAATACATTTCTGGTCACGTAAACTTTTTCGAAAAGATATGGTTTAACGAACCATTTCTGCAGGATAATATTCAGAAAAATTTACCATGATCATTTGATATATGGGTAATCATTGAATTTCCATTTCAAGACGTCACTCAGGTATATGAGAGTGTGCTATGACTATAAGTTTGAACTGTATCTAGGAAATATTCATTTATACTTCGTTCACATACCTAGTATTGAGCGCAAAGTGGGCGTTTGTATATTTATCTGAGATTAGCAGTATTTGCTGTTATAACGAACAAAGTGTGTTTTATTGACAACATTACGTATCAATCTGACAAGGAAATAAACAACATAACCTAAATTTTTTATATACACAGTGGAATATGCCAATTTGTCATGGCCAACCGACAGCTCAAAGTTGCGTGAACGGACTATAGAAAATATTCTCTTAAAAAAGAAAAGATGTCGGCCTTCCTTTCTTAAACGCGACACTCACTGCACAGTCAAAAAGATGGTGGTGCACTTTTTACTCTATGCATCTATGCCTAGGCCACATTTAATGAGCCCTTCCTACGAGTCCTCCGCTAAGGCGCTAGTTGATAGTTTGATAGTTTACAGAGGGGTTACAGTCCACTGCTACCTTAAGGTCTATTGTGCCCCCTTACAGAGCTGTTCTGGGCAAAAAAAACCTTCACAGCTCGCCTTCCAGTTCCAGAGATCTAATGAAATCTAGTAACTGTGAAGGCTTCAACGAGGCTAGTTCCTCACTCTTACAAGTTTCTTGTCCAATGCATTTCCTCCTCAGGCTCGTAATGCCAAGGCATTCCGTGACTAGGTGAATGGGGGCTAAGGCGCTAAGACGAAGCCCCTTTTTTTAACTGATAGGTTGTGGGTGTCTCATAACGCCAATATCAGAACTCACAATTTGTTACCCCGACATGATCTGGAGAAGGAGCCATACTGACGAGTCCTTCAATGAGGTTCTGGGGCGAAATGTTTCTTCCTAATTATGTTGTGATGTTTGTTTTTTATTTTTCTTCACCGAAATATCCATTCAAATGAAGCTTACTATTCAATCTTATCAAACATCCTACATATTGGAAAAGATGCCGGTATGTCCTTGGTGGGCGCCCAGTAGCCACGACGGAGGATTTGGGATTGACTGTAACGTCCGATTTGAGCTGGTCCCAACATCTAGTAAAGATCACGTCCAATGTAGTTGTGGTTGTTCCCTTAATGTCTGCTGTAATATCTGTAAGACCTACGTAAGACCGATTCTTGAGTTTACCGGTCCGGCATGGTGTCCAAGTCTTCGGGTAGTCATGGACCAGCTAGAGGCGGTGCAGCGGTGAGCTACACGTGTTTCCTGTGGTAACAACCACCACAGCTACGAGGAGAGATTGCGCGTTTTTGGTTTCACCTCTTTTGAGGAGGCGCCATGTCAGAGGTGATCCTATATTTAGTAATAAGTTATCAATAATCTACTGCACTCTAAAAAAAATCCCGGTGTAAATGCTAATACTAAACTATCAAGAATATTATCGATGTATTTTTCCCTTTTTATGTCACAATTTTATGATTTTTATCGAAATTATGAGAATATAGTGTTGGGTGGTGTGATTCATGAAATACATTATCACAAACAGAAACAAAATCAAGAATAAATAGAAAAATATTTGAAAACACACTGTGTTTACCAAGCTATAACACCAATCTAACAAACAAATACTCCATAAATCAGAAAATCATCTCTCGGGTGAAAATTTACACTGAATGCTTCAAGTTTCAAATAATAATTTCACAGAAATGATCAGGTGTTACTTATGAAGCTTGTAGAAACAAAAAAAGCACTTGGAAGTGTTTTTCAGCCAAATCAAGTTTCAAAATTTACACCAACGGAATCAAAATAAGCACCAAAAATATGAAAAACCCATTCGTTTACTTCAGTTTGTCTTTAGTATTTTACGTGGTTGCTAGATATTGCTAAATTATGAGCGGTCACACAGTTAGAACCATGGTATCTGATGAACTGATTATTTCAATCGAATAACTTTGGCAATATGTAGTTCCAATTCTTGGAGACTCTAGAAAGAGTTCACGGCATAGTCAAAACAGGACTTGCGAATGGTTTCACCTTCATATCTATCTCTGTTTCTTGTATGTGCCTTTGTGATGATGAAACGATAGTGTGAAATTGATGGAGGTGAAGAAAGTGAAATGCGTGAAAATTTGTTTTGGATGCAGAGAAAAGTTCATTTTGGCTGATTATTCGAGGACAAAATCAATACTGTTTGCAAGTAAGTAGGTACTACGAATTTGAATTTAAACTGATGCTTCCTTCAGTTTTCACAAGCGATGAAACTTTCTTTTTGTATAATATATCTGATTAGGTTATACTGTGGAAATATTTATTGTGACTCCTTTTGAGATTATTTACCCATATATTTTCAATTGACGGAAATAGATATTGCTGAATCACTTCAATGCATATGTGAAAAGTATTCAATTCACTGAAAGATAACATGTACAAATTTACATCCATTTATATTTATAAGTGCTTATATCTGATCTTTTTTTTAAGGTAGTTGAAGAACCTTCCCTCAGGGTGTTTTTGGAAGATACTTCTACTATCAACCCCTCACTTGGTCTACCATCAGGTACATATCCATCTGTTCATTATGTATTTATCTGTGTAAAGAAAATATATTTTATCAACAGAAAAATGTTTTTTGATGTGGCAACAAATATTGTTATTATCTTCTATTGATAAATTCAAATGAATTGAACAATATATTAACATAGGGAGTAAGTACCTAGCTAAATAATAATTAACAAAAAACCTGTGTATCGAATATCTAATATTCAAATTGCAGAATTGCATTATTTAATTTCAGATATAAATTTGTCATTTCTCATCTCAAAGGTATGTATAACATTCAACTAAGTCAGTGCTAAATAACAGCGAACAGGTTATTGCAACTTCACTAAGCTAATGCAAAACACACTGGATCATCAATTAATTGAGATCACACCGCTCTAGTGTGATTTAAAACCAAGAAAGTGCAAAGTCCCAAAGAACCGAATGAAAATCACACTCGCTTCAGTATCAAAGTTGACTTATTTATATGAAAAAAGCAGCTCCTTTGAAATCATGAAACACACCAGAAAATTATTGAACGTCGGTGTTATTTTAGAAGGTGCGAAATAACACCAAAATATCAGGACCTCTGAGGAAATACGGATGGTGTCAGCGGGTGTTGGCTGGTGTTCGAAAATTTCGTAGAGTGTGGGACCTAACATCTATATTTGCCCGAAATAATAACAATTTGCGGGGACACATGTTCAATTTGAAAAAGGAGAAATTCAGAATTCGAGCAGAATTTTCACGGCCTGAAACAGGCTGCCAGTTGATATGTGAATGGCTTTAAGAACGGGTATAATGCGTATCGTCTTCTCCAGCCGCTGTCAGACAAGTGTGCGTTCTTATTTGTACTTACTGTTTATTTTTTTCATACTCACTATGTGCATATTTTATTTTTTTCATCTAATGATTTATATTTATACTGTATTGCCTTTTTTTTCAATTATTGTTTTTTGAGCTACAAAGGCAAAGCTTCAGCTCTTAATGATTCAATAATAATAATATTAAACTTGCCAAGTTGATGGAAAACATAGGTTTACCAACTCTTAATGTTAGATGATAAAATGACATTTCCGGTTGCAACTTTTTTCACTTACTTTTCGTCTAATAACAGCTATATCACATAAAAAAAATATTACCATAGTTGAAAATTTATAGATTTTTTCTTATTATCCTCACTCATAATATATGTTTTTCATTTCTCATCAAGCGATGTTAACAAAATAGTATTTGACCCCCCATTCTTCATCAGTATGTCTAACTTAATCTTCTGCGACCGAAATGATGGAACGAGAACGAGCGCACAGAAACACTGTTTTCTTCATTTATTTGTTGAGAGACCCCTCGAGTGAACCCATCAGGATGACAAACGTGCCATCATCACCCTCATGACATTGTTTCCAAGAGCATCTGTCCAGGGCACGCATTTCATCTCGACAATCTTACGCTCCAACACCTGTAATCTTCGAGAAATGAGAAACTGTCGTTGCTGCCACTATTACTCGGTAGCAAAAAAATTAAAATTTTCAAATGCAATAGAGACTCGATAATCCGGATCAATTAATTCTAGGGCGAATCCGGATTAATAAGAAATCCGGAGTATCGCGTCTTACTCTTTTGTAAAGATGCAATTTAAAAAAAACCGTTTAAAAAATATAGGCTTTACTCTCGAAATCATAAAACGAATATAATATTTGAAATAATCAGATATTTCACTTTGTTTGTGGACTAATAGAAGAGGAATGCTTAACTTCAGCTTTCTACTGTATATCTTTAAGGAGCAGGATTTCAGTAATTGCCATGAACAACCATTTTCTGCTGAAACTAATACAACATATCATATTCAGGAAAAACCATAACACGTTCTCCAGTGAGAACAAGAGTGCAACAAATGACCGTTTTATCAACCAGCTAAGTCAGACAGGGCTGATATTTCCAGGTCCTCCTTCTTGTGTCATCAGTAACGGTGTTTGCAGTCTGACAGAATCTAATTTGACCTACAATTCTTCATCCGTATGTCCAACTTAATCGTCTGAGACGAGAACGAGAGCACAAAAACACCGTTTTCCTCATTTACTTGTTGAAGGACCCATTATCACACTCATGAGATTGTACACACCTTCTGCATCTATCCAGGACTAGCATTTCATCTCGGCAATCTTACGCTTCAAAACCTGTAATCTTCTAGAAATGAGAAGCAGTCATTGCTGCCTGCATTGTTACTCGGTATAGAAGCCTATCGACAGTCCCTACCTTCGAAGAAAAGGGTGGCCTTCTGCCTGCATCAGTACAACACGTGACCTATTTGTGACGTATGCCAAGTAGACCGGACAAATAATATAATCCAATACAATAACATTTATGAATTCAGCATAGGAACTCAGACAATCCACCTACGCTGGACGTCTCTAGCATATTCCGTTAGGTTTTATATGGCCAGACACAATCATCATGACGTTAAAATCTTCATCACTCAGTGCAAACGGGTCCATCGAGCCATGTTAGGCTGAAACTAATCTAACATACAATCAGGCAGAGCTACAACATGTTCCCTGTTAAAACGAGAGAGCAAAAAACCTTATTCATCAACCGAGTAAATCAGGCAGGACTGATTTTTCCAAGTCCATTTATTTCTCCTGTTGCGAGACAGAATCTAATTTGACGACTGATTCTTTATCAGTATATCCAACTTGATCGAAATGATGGAACGAGAACGAGCGCACAAAACACTGTTTCTTCATTTATTTGTTGAGCAAAGTCCTCAGGATGACTTCACTTGCCATCATCACCTTTTTGACCTTCGGCATCTGACCAGGACTCGTATTTCCTCTCGACAATCCTACGCTCGAATACCTGTAATCTTAGAGAAATGAGAAACGGTCCTTTCTGCCTGCATTGTTACTCGGTAGCAGCCTATCAACAGTTCCTACCTTCGAAGAAACGAAGGGTGTCCCCCTGCCTGCATCGGTACTACACTTGGACTATATCTGACGCGTGCCAGTTAGGTCGTTTGGCGGCCACGGTAGCGGAAGTAGTGAAAATTTTCAAATAATTTGCTTTAATACAATAACATTAATATAGCACTCAAATCAATTGACAAGAATTAGGACTCGATGGGTTGAAGTAAAAAAATGCCGACCTTTCTCAAATATATTTTTGCTTCTTCGAGGCAAAGTCGAGTTATTTTGTTCTATAGGTACATTTGAGAAACGTCGGCATCAGAAGAATTTTGTTTTACTTCATCCCATTGAGTCCTAATTCTTGTCAATTGATTAATAACAACAAAACTATAACACGTTCTCCTGTGAAAACAAGTGAACAAAAAATAACCTCATTTATCAACTGGCAAAATCAGGCAGGACTGATATTCCCTAGTCCCTTCTTTCTTCTGTCACCAATCAGACAGAATCTAATGAGACCCCAAATTCTTCATTAGTATGTTCAACTTAATCGTCCGACACCGGAATGATGGAACGAGAACGAGCACATAAAAACACCTTTTTCTTCATTGTTGGGATCCCTCCTAGAGCAAACCCATCAGGATGACAAAGGTGCAATCATCACCCTCATAATTTTGTATCCACCTCCGGCATCTGTACAGGACTCGCATTTCATCTCGAAAATCTTATGCTTCAACACCTGTAATTTTTCAGAAATGAGAAACGGATGCAGCCTGCAATGTTACTCGGTAGCAGCCCATCAACAGTTCGTACCTTCGAAGAAAAGAGTGGTCCCCTATCTACATCGGTACAACGCGTGGCCTATATCTGTCGAGTGCCAAGTAGACCGCACAAATATCAAATAATATACAACAATACATTAAACATTAATGAATTCAGCAGAGAAACTCAGACAGTCAGCCTACCATGGACGTCTCTAGCATATTCCGTTAGGAGTTGTATAGACAGACACAATAATCATGACTTCGAAAACCTTATCAGTCAATTCAAACGAGCAGATTGAGACCATTTTCAGCTGAAACTTATATAACATACAATCAGGCAAAACTATAAAAACAAGTTATTCTGTAAAAACGAGCGAGCAAAAAGTGACCTCATTCATCAACTAGCTGAATCAGGCTGGACGATATCCCAAGTGCCCACTTCTTCTGTCACCAGTTACGGTATTCGCAGCCAGACAGAATCTAATTTGACCTCCAATTCTTCATCAGTATGTCCGACTTAATCGTCTGAGACCGAAATGATGGAACATTGTTTTCTTCATTTATTTGTTGAAAGCCGCTTGAGCAAACCCATCAGGATGACGAACGTGCCCTCATCACCCTCATGACATTGTATCCACCTTCGGCATCTGTCCAGAACTCGCATTTCATCTCGACAATCTTACGCTCCAACACCTGTGTGTGGCTGAAACTTGTAAAACATACATCTAGGCAGATCTATAACACGTTCACATATAAAAACAAGCGAGCAAAAAATAACATTATTCATCAACTGGCTAAATTAGTCAGGACTGATATTCCCTAGTCCCTTCTTTCTTCTTGCACCAATCAGACAGAATCTAATAAGCCCCCAAAATCTTCGTCAGTATGTCCAACTTAATCGTCCGACACCATAATGATGGAACGAAAACTAGCACATAAAAACACTTTTTTCTTCATTGTTGGGATCCTTCCTAGAGCAAACCCATTAGGATGACAAAGGTGCTATCATCACCCCCATAATATTGTATTCACCTCCGGCATCTGTCCAGGACTCGCATCTCATCTCGACAATCGATGCTTCAACAACTGTAATCTTTCAGAAATGAGAAGCGGTTTTGCTGCCTGTAGAATTACTCGGTAGCAGCCTATCAACAGTTCCTACCTTCGAAGAAGAGGGTGGTCCCCTATCTACATCGGTACAACACGTGGCCTGTATCTGACTAGTGCCAAGTAGACAGCACAAATAGCAAATAATATACTCCAATAAAATAACATAAATGAATTCAGCAGAGAAACTCAGACAGTCCGCCTACCCTGGACGTCTTCAGCGTATTCGGTTAGACGTTGTATGGCCAGACACAATCATCATAACGTCGAAAACCTCATGGGTCAATTCAAACGATCAGATTGAGACCGTTTTCAGCTGAAACTTATATAACATACATTCAAGCAAAACTAAAAAACAAGTTATTCTGTAAAAACGAGCAAGCAAAAAGTGACCTTATTCATCAACTAGCTGAATCAGGCTGGACGATATCCCAAGTGCCCACTTTTACTGTCACCAGTTATGGTATTCCCAGCCAAGCAGAATCTAATTTGACCCTTGATCGTCTGAGACCGAAATGATGGAACATTGCTTTCTTCATTTATTTGTTGAAAGCCCCTTGAGCAAAGCTATCAGGATGACAAACGTCATCTGTCCAGGACTCGCATTTCATCTCTACAATCTTACGCTCCAACACCTGTAATCTTCTAGAAATGAGAAGCGGTCGTTGCTGCCTGAACTGTTACTCGGTAGCAGCCTATCAACAGTTCCTACCTTCGAAGAAATGGGTGGCCCCCTGCCTGCATCGGTACAACACGTGGCCGATATTTGACGCTTGCCAAGAAGGTCGTTCGTCGTCTTCGATATCAGAAAAAGTGAAAATTTTCAAATAACTTGCTCCAATACAATACCATAATATATTCCTTAAATCAATTGACAGGAATTAGGACTGAGTGGGTTTAATTAAAACAAAATTCTACTAATGCAAATATATTTTTGCTTCTTCAAGGCAAAGTCGAGCCATGTTTTTCCATAGATATATTTGAGAAAAGTCACCATTACTAGATTTTTGTTTTACTTCAAATTACTGAATCCTAATTCTTGTCCATTGATTAAAGAGCTATATTTCTAACCAAGGACGATAACTATCGAATTCATAAGAATAATGAAGTCAGCAGAGCAACTCAAACAGTCCATGACCAGACATAATCATCATGAGGTCAAAATTTCAACAGTCAGTCCAAACGAGTCGATTGAGGCAGTTTTTGAAACTTGTGAAATTTACATCCAGACAAACTCTATAGCACGTTCACCTGTAAAAACAAGCGAGCAAAAAATAACTTTATTCATCAACTGGCTAAATCAGTCAAGACTGATATTCCCTAGTCCCTTCTTTCTTCTTTCACCAATCAGACAGATTCTAATAAGCACCCAAATTTTTCATTAGTATGTCCAACTTAATCGTTCGACACCGAAATGATGGAAGGAGAACGAGCACAACTGGCTAAATCAGGCTGGACGATATCCCAAGTGCCCACTTCTTCTGTCACCAGTTACGGTATTCGCAGCCAGACAGAATCTAATTTACCCTCCAACCTCCAATTCTTCATCAGCATGTCCAACTTAATCGTCTGAGACCAAAATGATAGAGCGAGAACGAGAGCAAAAATACTGCTTTATTCATTTATTTGTTGAAAGCCCCTTGAGCAAAGCCATCAAGATGACGAACGTGCCATCACCCTCATGACATTGTATCAACCTTCGGCATCTGTCCAAGACTCGCAGTTCATCTCGACAATCTTACGCTTGAACACCTGTGATCTTCTAGAAATAAGCAGTGGTCGTTGCTGCCTGAACTGTTACTCGGTAGCAGCCCATCAACAGTTCCTACCTTCGTAGAAAAGGGTGGCGTAATGCCTGCATCGGTACATATCTGCCTATATCTGACGAATGCCAAGTATACCGCACAAATTTCAAATAAAATACTCCAATACAATATCATTAATGAATTCAGCAGAGAAACTTTGACTATCTGCCAACCCTGGACGTCTCTAGCATATTCCGTAAGGAGTAGTATGCACAGACAAAATCATTATGACGTCGAAAACCTTATTAGTCAATCCAAACGATCAGATTGAGACCTTTTTGAGGTGAAACTTTATAACATATATTCAGGCAAAACTATAAAAATATGTTATTCTGCTAAATCGAGAGAGCAAGAAGTAGCCTTATTCATCAACTAGCTAAATCCGGCTGGAGGATATCCCGTCGTGCAGCCTATTAACAGTTCCTACCTTCGAAGAAAAGGGTGGCCCCCTGCCTGTACAATAACGAATTCAGCAGAGAAACTCAGACAGTCCGCCTACCCTGAAAGTCTCTAGCATATTCCGTTAGGAGTTGTATGGCCAGACACAATCATCATGACGTCGAAAAACTCATGAGTCAATACAAACGATTATATTGAAACCATTTTCAGCTGAAACTCATATAACACACATTCAGGCAAAACTATAAAAACACGTTCTGTAAAAACGAGCGAGCAAAAAGAGACCTTATTCATCAACCAGCTAAATCGGGCTGGACGATATCCCAAGTGCCCACTTCTCCTGTCACCAGTTACGGTATTCGCAGCCAGACATAATCTCATTTGACCTCCAATTCTTAATCAGTTAATCCAACTTAAACGTCTGAGACCGAAATGATGGAACATTGCTTTCTTCATTTATTTGTTGAAAGCCCCTTGGGCAAAGCCATCAGGATGACGAACGTGCCATCACCCTCATGACATTGTATCCACCTTCGGCATCTGTCCAATACTCGCATTTCATCTCGACAATCTTACGCTCGAACACCTGTAATCTTCTAGAAATGAGAAGCGGTCGTTGCTGCCACTGTTATTCGGTAGCAGCCTATCAACAGTTCCTACCTTCGAAGAAAAGGGTGACCCCCTGCCTGCATCGGTACAACACGTGGCCTATATCTGACGCGTGCCAAGTAGGCCGTTTGGCTGCCACGTGCGGTGCTTGACTACCTGGCTGTCGCGGGGACCACCTGATTGCTGCTCAGAGCAACAGGGTCGGATTCGGGCCTGTTGTTTTTGGAGTGCCGACACCCAACTGGTCTGTGTTGTGTACAGAGTTTTTGAAGATAATCTTTTGAAGAAATTACTAGCAATTGTACAAAATATTGTTTCACATTCTACATACGATATCTCTGAATTTTAAAATTTTAGTCTTGATACAATTTTTCTAAAAACACCGTAAGAATGTGACGTTTTTTTAAAGACTTCTGATGATACGATTCTCATGAAATTTAGTACGAACATACTTTTAATCGGATTATAATTTTGCTTGTATCGGAAAATGAAACGAAGTTTAAGTGAGAGAAACTTCGAAACCGATCAACCGATTTTGCTCTTTATGGATGCATATAAACATAGGAATGCCTCAGATCAACCGTGAAAATTTCGTTACTCATACCTTTTGAGAGTTACAGCAACCAGAATTTTCCGGTTTACATCGCACAGACATTTTTGTTTCAATTTTCTTATGGCACGATAGCCACGAAATTTCATTCTTCTCCCTCAATTACCAAAATCGAAAATTGATCGGATGTTCGGTTTCAAAAATATCGTTAATTGAAAACTTTCAAATGTCAATAACTTCGAAACAACTTCGCCGCTGCATTCGAAACACGTACAATCAAAATTCGGACGGCCGGCTGAACAGAATCAGTTTGTTCCCCTAAAAACAGGCACTCACTAAGTTTGAGTCCCAAATTACGAAAATAATAACGAAAAGTCTGCAATCCTCTTAGTTAAAAAAAATCCAAAGTTTCAGTCAGGTAGGTAAGGTTATACATAGTTCTAGCCAATTTTTCTCTATTTTCTCAATTATTATTCCTTGGAAATGTTTCATTCATAAATTTCTTAGCGTATCCTACGAAATAAAGCCTTTATTTCGTCGAAATCGACTATTTTATTCATTGTTTATATTCGTTACGGCAGCGATGATAATTTGCATTTCGGCTGTCAACCGTCACGAATTGTGTAACGTTGCCAATGTTTCAAACTTGTAGTTAAATTTAGGTTGACTAGTTCGAATATTGTTTCGAGATTGTGTAATCAATTTAAATGATTCATTTCGCGCCCTTTTTTTGTGAAGCACTCGGTAAGAATGAATCTGCTATATGAACCATAGGTAAAACATTTCAATTTGAGCTCCGTCAAATTAATATTTCCTGAGAAAATTAAAAAAGAATATCTATTAATCTATTGATTTTAGTATGAAAGGAATAATAGAATAGCTTGAGTTAGGTTACATTAAGTTAGGTAAGCTATGATAGGCACAGTGTCAAGTATTAATAAGAGTGGAAATCACTCAAGAGCACTTATTTTCGGAAAAAAGATCTTGCTCGTATTTAGAGAAATGGCACTTAAATTATTCCATTCATAACAATGAATAAAATTGTCGACTCCGACCAAATGAAGACTTTATTTTGCAGGATACTCTCATAAATTGATAACTGAAGAGAATAGAGAAAAATTAGCTAGAACTATGTATAACCTCACCTACCTGACTGAAACTTCAGAATTTTTTTTTGAAAAAACTAAGAGGATTGCAGACTTCTCGTTATTATTTTCGTGATCTGGGACCCAAACGTACTTAGTAAAATTTTTTCACATCTCCAATACGATTCTTTTAGTTCTAAATAATCACCATATACTTCATCAAAGTAGAAAATGAGTGGTAACAGCCAGAATTTCAAATGTATATGACAATCTATCGTGTCGCACTTCTACAAAACCGATCTAATATTACCGAAACATAAAACTCCCCAATTCCCAATCAGTCCAACAAAGTAATGAAACGATACCAAGATATCACATTCTAACTAATGCAACGCTGTTCGGCACCATCCAGCTGGTTCAAGGAAACCCATCACTTGCACCCTCTGCTCGGATATGCAGCTTCCGTTATGTGAGCCTTTCGTCGTTCAAGCGCGACTACCTGATGAGTCATTGAACCCCCGAATCGGATATAGAACAGGATATGGGGATACCTATATGGCTTACGCCGTTTAAAAATTCAAGGAGGCATATGCGAGCACAGCTGTTGCTTCAAATACATGCAGGAGATCGATACTGCGGTCTTGATAAAATTGGTATTTTGAGATCGGTGTCCGATTACACAGGCTAAAGAAAGTGTGCTTACTTTTAAGTATGTAAAAACATAAAATCAGGGAAAAATGTGCCTACCCTCACCCTGAAATCATGACAACTATTATTATTGTTCAATGTTCTTGTTCAACATCTTCCGTTCACGAAAGTTTTAGCGCATAGTGGGTGTTTGTTTATTTATCTGAAGTTGGCAGTGTTTGCTGTCATAAAGTGAAATAAAGTCAACGTTGCCGAATGTACCAGGCCTCCTCGTCCGACGAGCTTGCGAGTTATCAGAGAATTCTATGCAATATTAAGAATATTGCGTATCAATCTGACAAGAAAATAAGCAACATTACCTGAAATTTCAATATACACAGTGGAATATGCCAAATTGTCATGGCCAACCGACGGCTCAAACTTTCATGAAGTCCATATTATTTTATGGGATGAACTGAACTAAACTGAAACGTAGAAAATTTAATGAAACAACTTTCAATTAGGTTACCGAAAATCCCTTCAATCAACCGTCTGACAGTGGCGGATCCAGCTCTCTAGAAAGGGGGGGTCAGGTGGATTACACAACCTCCAATTGATTTTTTGGGACAAATCAGCATCCCCAAATTAAAATTCTGGTGAGTTCTTACACAAACAAGAAGTTTATTCGATTTATTACAAAAACGAAAACAAGAAAGATAATAACAAGGGTATAACTAAATAGCAAAGAGAACTTTTCTATTTCTCCTTCTTGCAAAACGAGTGATGACTTCCTCTACATCAACAGAAATGTCATTATGGATATGAAGTAGTACTAGTCCAATAAGTCGTTTTTCTGCCATCGAAGCTCTTAACCATGTTTTGAGCCTTCTCAAGGTGGAAAATGACCTCTGTGCCGTTGCCACACTAACTGGTAGTGTTACCAATATGCTGAGAAATTTTATCACATTCGGATAAATTTCAGAATCACAGTTATATATCGTCTGTGGAATTTTCTTCTCTCGCTGCCATTTCATCTTCCATAAGCGATATTCATTCGTAACGATTGAAAAAGTAGGAATGTCTAATAGGAGTTTGTACTGATTCACCAACTCATTACTATTCAATATCTTCATTTTCATTTTTTGAATTAACGACTTTAGGTATGAAAACTGAGGAAAAGTTCTTCAAACACCTAAATAAGTCAATTATCAGTGAATTGGAACTTAGCTTGATTGCTTGAGATTTTTTTCATTATTGGAACTAATTCCCCTCCAATATTCATTTAAATTGATTAGCAACTAGAAAAAACGAAAAACAGAATAAATAATTGCGAACACTCAAATTCAATTCTTTTTTGTCAATCGAAACATTTTTTTATCACCACAAGATTTGAGGGTTCGTCCAGTCCAGGGGGGGGTCATGACCACCATGACCCCCCTGGATCCGCGCTTGCCGTCTGATTACCTCCAAACAATCTGTGCTTCAATTATGAGATCCATCTTGAAAAAAACAAATGTTTGACAAACTGACCCGATTAAAAATAGATCAAAATAATCGGTTTTTCATAAGAGTATCAAATTCTAAGTGTTTTCTTGACAGCTGGCAAATGACCGAAACATTGTATTCAAGAAGCATAGATGATGAAAAATTGCCCAAATAATATTTCAAAATAATGATATTGCTTCATAAATTTGAGCCATAGGATGTACTAGAATTTTGCTTATCTCGTTTTTGTGCGTATTGAATTTGATGAGGGCGTTCAATTTCATTATCAAGTTTATTTTTTACAAGATTACCTCGATATCGAAATAATCTCATGTTGCTCCTTTTCCTTGTTGCATCGTGTATACCTACCCACGTAAATGAATTATTGATCGGGAAAATGGGAAATGATGGAAACACCAAATAATACAATAGATGCTCCGTCATCAAATAAACAACTATAATTTTCATTTATCTCGAATTCATGTTCATGTCACTTCTACGTGAAATGAAAATTGTATGGTTTCTCGGAATTTCTGAGTGCAGAAACTGTCAGAGCATGAAACGAACAAAAAAATCTAGAAAAATTATACAAATTTTCATTTACCCTAATTAATAGTGAATTAATCGGGGAATTGGAGTATGTATATTGCAAAAAGATCAATAAACATCACAAATAATGTCTGTTAAATTCATTTCCATCATCAGAAGAAAGTCAAGAGCACACTTCGCGTATTTGTTATTTTTCCTTTAGTTTAGTAACTCTTGAAACATGTTTCGATGTTTTTCTGTTTTGTGGTCACATTACAATTCTTGTGCAAATACCAGTGGCAGGGTAGATAATGTCTACGCTTCTGAACTTTCGGGTCCCTTATCTACATCTTCAATTTTTCTCGAAATAATTTATCAATGAGAATCCGATAACAAATATAATTTTCCTAGGAAAAACTGAAAATCAGGCACAAATACTAATCAATATTTTTCTTCACGAATAAACATAATCAGGAGAAGAAACTGAAATATAATAAGGACAATCAAATGAACTTTTTTCCCATTAGTGAAAATATAGTCCTAATTGTCAAACGAGAATATTCCTGAATCTGCGGTCTGTTATCCATTTTCAAAAATGATTATGTATAAAGCATGCATTAGCTTCTTTATTCGATGTTTTTTTTACTGACAGTTTTTCCCTGTGCTCTGGTATCATACGACAGAATAGTATGGTACCCCGTTTTGCAGCAACCTCAGCTAGGGACTTTTTTGTTTCATGTATTGTATTTTGTTAGCTCTCAATTCAAAAGAATATATATAAACTGACAGCTGAATTTTGTTGTGGTACCGGAGAAGTTTCGTTTCACTGACAATTTACGTTATTCTTCTTTATTTGATTGTTTTTCATTTGCACGTTTCCGGCGAAATGTTTTCTGGTGAAATATTGACTTAATCAGTGACCCATGTAAATCTCGAGGCCCTACACTACAGCGAATTAAGGGTACCGTTAAATCCATCACTGCTTATCACATAGTAGTAGTTTCTATTTGAGCTTGAGAAGGGTACGCGGCGCATTCGCCAATTTGCAACTATTGAAAATACGTGTTTTCTTTTGTAGTACTGCCGAAGTGTTTATCAACTTCTATGGAAGTGTAAGTTTTATCTTTTCCTTATCACAACACATCGGAAGTGTTATGATAGGGACTGCTCTCCACACGACAAATAAGGCCAAGACTCTTTAATTTTTTGTACTGGCCCATAATACAGGGTTAATGTTCATGTTGTACATAGATTTGAACGGAAGTTCTTTTTGACATTCAGATTCAGTATGGGTTAATTTTCATAAAGAATTATATAGAATGTCTTAAATGAAAACTGTTCTGAAGTTTTTTATTATTATCACATTCATTCTTGAAAATGAAATGAATTCAGTTTTAGTATCGAATACTGATTTTTTTTTTAATTTCAGTTATTTCGGAGTACCCATATATAAGTCTGAAAAGCCATGTTCATAGATCAATCAAAAATAAAAAGAAGAAATATCTAGGTACTTCCAATTCTCAAAACAATCGAAATAATAGTTTTCTAGAACTTTCGTATAAATATCACATAAAAGCTTTAATTCAACTACAGCTTTCTTCCAAATCCTCCATACAGAAAAAACGGAGGAAGAATATTAGTTTGTTCATTTTGTTGAAAACCATTTCATTTAACGAACACAGAAATTATTCTAACGAACAATGGATTATCGACGACGATAGAGTTCATTCAATTTCCTCACGTATAATTGAGGCAATCACAAATACAATATTTCTTGAAGGAAGGAATATTGTCTCTATCTGGCCAATATCAAACAGGTCGTTATTATTTGAATAAATTACAGAATGGTATATTCAGGTAACTCTTTGATTGATTCAAACAATCTACGAAAATATTCCATGACTTCAACCAATTCAATTTCTATTGTGAACATCATCAAACAAGCCACACTTGTTCATATTGGAAAAACGGCATATAAAATACCAATATTTTCAGAGCTATTGGTTTCATTCTGTTCATTCATTACTTCAACTTTCCTCTTCGAATCTCAAACCTATCTTGACAATTCCAATCGTCAAAGTTGTTCTTTTCAAAAGTTCTTGTGTTTATATGTTGGTCAGGAGGAGGAAAACCATAAAAAACCAAAAATCTCAATGCAATTATATTTCCTCAATTTCCTATTTCACAAGACTGATTGCACTCAATCAACCCTGCTCGAGTGTCAACATCCGAACATGATTCTCACGTGAACATTCACGTGTCTTAATTAAAAAAATGGTAATGAAGTGGTGGAAATAAACAAAGTCATTCTCGTGCGAGCGACACGGACACGGGGGAGCGTTCACTCGTTATTCTTATGTAGATTCAGGGGGCCAGTTTTATGGAAACCGCGATATAATGACAGAGGGAATAACAGACCTCCAAACCGCATACATTAGTGTCTCTAACCGCATTCGCTGCCAAATCCCTGTTATTTGTGTTATCAAAATTGCCCCCACGACATTTCCTTGTATAATGCAACAGTAAAGTCATTATTTTTCGACTGAAATAACGACCTGTTTGATATTGGCCAGATAGAGACAATGTTCCTTCCTCCAAGGATATATTGTATTTGTGATTGCCTCAATTATACGTGGGGAAATTGAATGAACTCTATCGTTGTCGATAATCCATTGTTTGCTGGAATAATTTCTGTGTTCGTTAAATGGAATGGTTTTCCACGAATTGAATTAAATAAGGTTTTTCCTTCCGTAATGGGAATTATGAAAAATGCTGCAGTTGAATTCATGGCGTTTTGATGATGTTTATGGGGAAGTTTTGAGGATATTTTATTCCCTTTATAGTCATGGTTTTATAACAGCAGCTTCCCAAGAAAGAATGAAGGTAAAACGAAATTCAGAAGCTGCATTTGGCAGCAATGACTTAGGAGTGAAAAGGGGTACCAATCAGATCAGGGAAGTTGATCACATGATTTTACTTGTGGCCATAGCATCTCTACAATGCATTTGGTGAAGATTTCAAGCTTTCGTTAGTTCAAAGATATCTGGAAAAAGTATTTTTGTGATCGCGTGGTTATCGAAAGGAATACGAATTGAGCGGAAGAAATTATTTTGACGGATTGAGGTTAAAAGAGAGAGGGTGAATTCGGTTGTCTTCATCAGTTTAACTAAGATTTTCTTATGCACTCGTGGTACTAGCAAAATGGAAATTCTCTCCTACATTATTGTCTATATCCGCATTCACTGCCAAATCCCTGTTATTTGTGTTATCAAAATTGCCCCCACGACATTTCCTTGTATAATGCAACAGTAAAGTCATTATTTTTCGACTGAAATAACGACCTGTTTGATATTGGCCAGATAGAGACAATGTTCCTTCCTCCAAGGATATATTGTATTTGTGATTGCCCCAATTATACGTGAGGAAATTGAATGAACTCTATCGTTGTCGATAATCCATTGTTTGCTGGAATAATTTCTGTGTTCGTTAAATGGAATGGTTTTCCACGAATTGAATTAAATAAGGTTTTTTCTTCCGTTCCTTCCGTAATGAGAATTATGAAAAATGCTGCAGTTGAATTCATGGCGTTTTGATGATGTTTATGAGGAAGTTTTGAGGATTTTTTATTCCCTTTATACTCATGATTTTATTACAGAATATACAGCAGCTTCTCACGAATGAACTAAATAAAAACGAAATTCAGAAGCTGCATTTGGCAGCAAGGCGTTCATGAATGACTTAGGAGTGAATGGGGTACCAATCAGATCACGGAAGTTGACCACATGTTTTTGTTTGAGGCCATAGCGTCTCTGAAATTCATTTGGTGAAGATTTCGTTTGTTAAAAGGTATAGGAAAAAAATATTTCTGTTGATCGCATGGTTTATCGGAAGGAATACGAATTGAGCGGAAGGATATATTTTGACGGATTGAGGTTAAAAAGAGAGGGGGATTTCAGTTATCTTCTATCTTCATCAGTTTCACTTAGCTTTTCCAATGCACTCGTGGTACTAGCAAAATGGTAATTCTCTCATACATTATTTTCTCTAGCCGCATTCACTGCCAAATCCCTGTTATTTGTGTTATCAAAATTGCCACCAGACATTCCTTGTATAATGCAACAGTAAAGTCATTATTTTTCGACTGAAATAACGACCTGTTTGATATTGCCAGATAGAGACAATGTTCCTTCCTTCAATGATATATTGTATTTGTGATTGCCTCAATTATACGTGAGGAAATTGAATCAACTCTAAAGTTGTCGATAATTCTTTGTTTGCTGGAATAATTTGCTGTGTTCGTTAAATGGAATAGTTTTCCACGAATTGAATTAAATAAGGTTTTTCCTTCCGTGATGAGAATTGTGAAAAATGCAGCAGTTGAATTCATTGCTTTTTGATAATGTTTATGTGGAAGTTTTGAAGATATTTTAGTCCCTTTACTCTCATTGTTTTATTAACAGCAGCTTCTCACGAATGAACTAAGGAACAACGAAATTCAGAAGCTACTTTGGCAACAAGCGTTTATGAATGACTTAGGAGTGAATGGGGTACCAATCAGATCACGGAAGTTGATCACATGTTTTTGTTTGAGGCCATAGCGTCTCTGAAATTCATTTGGTGAAGATTTTGTTGGTTAAGAGGTATAGGAAAAATTTATTTCTGTTGATCGCATGGTTTATCGGAAGGAATACGAATTGAGCGGAAGGATATGTTTTGACGGATTGAGGTTGAAAGATAGAGGAGGAGTTCAGTTATATTCATCAGTTCAGCAAGCTTTTCTTATACACTCGTGGTACTAGCAAAATGGAAATTATCTCATACATTATGTCTCTTATTCGCATTCACTGCCAAATCCCTGTTATTTGTGTTATCAAAATTGCCCCCACGACATTTCCTTGTATAATGCAACAGTAAAGTCATTATTTTTCGACTGAAATAACGACCTGTTTGATATTGGCCAGATAGAGACAATGTTCCTTCCTTCAATGATATATTGTATTTGTGATTGCCTCAATTATACGTGAGGAAATGAATGAACTCTAAAGTTGTCGATAATTCTTTGTTTGCTGGAATAATTTCTGTGTTCGTAAATGGAATAGTTTTCCACGAATTGAATTAAATAAGGTTTTTCCTTCCGTGATGAGAATGTTGTGAAAAATGCAGCAGTTGAATTCATTGCTTTTTGATAATGTTTATGTGGAAGTTTTGAAGATATTTTAGTCCCTTTACTCTCATTGTTTTATTACAGCAGCTTCTCACGAATGAACTAAGGAACAACGAAATTCAGAAGCTACATTTGGCAACAAGGCGTTTATGAATGACTTAGGAGTGAATGGGGTACCAATCAGATCACGGAAGTTGATCACATGTTTTTGTTTGAGGCCATAGCGTCTCTGAAATTCATTTGGTGAAGATTTTGTTGGTTAAGAGGTATAGGAAAAATTTATTTCTGTTGATCGCATGGTTTATCGGAAGGAATACGAATTGAGCGGAAGGATATGTTTTGACGGATTGAGGTTGAAAGATAGAGGAGGAGTTCAGTTATATTCATCAGTTCAGCAAGCTTTTCTTATGCACTGGTGGTACTAGCAGAATGGACAATTCTCTCATACATTATTGTCTCTATCCACATTCACTGCTAAATCTCTGTCATTTGTGTTATCAAAAAAAGTAAAGTCATTATTTTTCGACTGAAATAACGACCTGTTTGATATTGGCCAGATAGAGACAATGTTCCTTCCTCCAAGGATATATTGTATTTGTGATTGCCTCAATTATACGTGAGGAAATTGAATGAACTCTATCGTTGTCGATAATCCATTGTTTGCTGGAATAATTTCTGTGTTCGTTAAATGGAATGGTTTTCCACGAATTGAATTAAATAAGGTTTTTCCTTCCGTTCCTTTCGTAATGAGAATTATGAAAAATGCTGCAGTTGAATTCATGGCTTTTTGATGATGTTTATGAGGAAGTTTTGAAGATATTTTATGCCCTTCATACTCATGGTTTTATTACAGCAGCTTATCACGAATGAACTAGGGAAAAACGAAATTCAGAAGATGCATTTGACAGCAAGGCGTTTATGAATGACTTAGGAGTGAATCGGGGTAGGTACCAATCAGATCACGGAAGTTGATCACATGATTTTATTTGTGGCCATATCGTCTCTGCAATGCATTTGGTGAAGATTTTAAGCTTGCTTTGCCTCAATGATATCAAAAAAAGTATTTCTGTTGGTCGCCGTGATTAATCGAAAGGAATACGAATTGAGCGGAAGGAATTATTTTGACGGATTGAGGTTGAAAGAGAAAGGGGGAGTTCAGTTATCTGCATCAGTTTCACTTAGCTTTTCTTATGCACTCGTGATACTAGCAAAATAGAAGTTCTCTCATACATTAATGTCTCTATCTGCATCCATTGCCAAATCCCTCTTATTTGTGATATCAAAATTGCCCCCACGACATTTCCTTGTAAAATGCAACAGTAAAGTCATTATTTTTCGACTGAAATAACGACCTGTTTGATATTGGCCAGATAGAGACAATGTTCCTTCCTCCAAGGATATATTGTATTTGTGATTGCCTCAATTATACGTGGGGAAATTGAATGAACTCTATCGTTGTCGATAATCCATTGTTTGCTGGAATAATTTCTGTGTTCGTTAATGAAATGGTTTTCCACGAATTGAATTAAATAAGGTTTTTTCTTCCATTCCTTCCGTAATGAGAATTATGAAAAATGCTGCAGTTGAATTCATGGCTTTTTTATGATGTTTATGAGGAAGTTTTGAAGATTTTCCATGCCTTTCGTACTCATTGTTTTATTAAAGCAACTTCTCACGAATTAACTAAGGAACAACGAAATTCAGAAGCTGCATTTGGCAGCAAGGTGTTTATGAATGTCTTAGGAGTGAATGGGGGTGTCAATCAGATCACGGAAGTTGATCCCATGATTTTATTTGTGGCCATAGCGTCTCTGCAATGCATTTGGTGAAGATTTTAAGCTTTCGTTTGCTCAAAGATATCGGAAAAAAGTATTTCTGTTGATCACGTGGTTAATGGAAAGGAATACGAATTGAGCGGAAGGAATTATTTTGACGGATTGAGTTGTTGAAAGAGAGAGGGGGAGTTCAGTTAGGTATCTCCATCCGTTTCACTTAGCTTTTCTTATCAACTCGTGGTACTAGCAAAATGGAAATTTTCTCATACATTATTGTCTCTATTCGCATTCACTGCCAAATCCTTGTTATTTGTGTTATCAAAATTGCCCCCCCCGACATTTCCTTGTATAATGCAACAATGCAACAGTAAAGTCATTATTATTAACTCTCCCAGGGATGGATCATTCTACTGAGTTCCTTCGGAACAGCAAGATCCAAATGATGTCTGGATCTTGGTAATAAACAATTACAGCTCCTCACTGATTTCCTGATGGGACACTGTCGCCTCAAAAAGCATCTGTTGTGGATGGGATTAACGGACACTGACGAGGTTAGTTGTGTGGGGAGGAGGAAGAAACCCCCATTCTCCTAGTCACGAAATGCTTTGCCATTGCGAGCCTAAGGAAAGAATGCCTTGGGCGAGAAAATTATAAGAGTGGGGAACTAGCCTCGTTGAAGCCTCCACAGATATTGGATTTCATCACATCTCTGGAACTGGAAGGCGAGCTGTAAAGGGTGTGGTCAGAACAGGTCTGTAAGGGGCAGAATAGACCTCGAGGTCGCGGTGAACTGTAACCCTTTTTTAAAACTGATCAAATCACAGCATGGTGGCGTCTTTCGAATGTACGGAGTGAAGATTTCAAGTTTTAAGCTGAAATATCCGACTTCGATTTTGATGTGATTTGCTACTGAGTACTCAGAGAAGGTGCAGGCCAACAGGCCGATTCTGTGCAGAAGGGCCTTTAGGCTACAGTTGCCTGGGTGTGGTTTTTAAGTGTAGACCTAATGTTAGATCTATCAGCTTTTGGTTCGAGGTTTTTGAGTGTTTGAAGCCTAACAGATGCAGAAAGACTCTAGATTATCATTCATTCTGTTCGTTGTCACCTGTTTATAGGCCTTTTATGTGGTATTTCGCAAAGTTATGGTGGGAGCTCTCATTCTTCATAGAAAATAAATCAGTATTCATGTTTAATTCGACTTACATTAGATTTTTTCCAACAACAGTTTTGGTCCAATTCAGAACTGATATTAGAGGCATGCTTGTGCTAACTCTGGTTAAAAACTGAATCATTAATTATCAATTCGATATTGAAATACGGAAAACATTATCTCTGTCTGAAACAAATCAAACAGAATCTCAATAACCATGTATCGAAATTTTTCTTTTATTACCTCTTGATGGCTATCATTCTCAAATTCGATATCACTCACCTTCTAAGTTTTTCGGAATTACATACGCTTGATTATTTACCCTTGAAAATACAAAGCATGAATAAACTCTTTCATTGTCTCTCATATAGAAATCTGAGATTCAAACAATATGTCCCTTGTGATTCTTTCTTCAGTTCAGAACTAGATCAGTTTGTGTTAGAATGGAATTATTAATTTACTCAATTTACTTGAATCTCAGATATTTCGTGATTGAATAATTAACGTGTAGGAAATGAAACTTCAACAAATCATTTGGACCTGAAACGATTAGTCACAAAGTAATTGTTTCAACGGATAATCCGAAAACAATTCCGGCAACGAACAACGGTAATGTTTAGCGTAAGAAAACATTCCACTCAATGCCAATATTAACACGAATGAACGCTTTCCTCGAACTTCTGGATAAACGCCCTCGTTCTTCATAATACGGCTGACAGAAATGTTAGTCATGTTAGTCGTGGCATAACAGAAGTCACCCCAAATCACAACAAAGATTTCATGTTAAATCCGGCAGCTACGGCAACACACATTCCGTTTATATTTCAACCGTACATATCGGGGGTGCTGCACCCTCCTACGCTACTTGTAGCATGAATCAAACACGAACACTTAACCTTTCATGCATGGAACCTGCATATCAAATTAACCCCAATTATCAGTTTTATTACCAGGCATACAGCACGCTTAATGACTGGATTTGAATGCGTTACGTACGGACGTTAGTGATTTACTATTTAAATTAGACGATTTATCATTCACGAGAGTATCTTCAACTCGGAATGGAATTAAGAAATTTATTCCGATTGGAGTTGGAGTGCAGTTTGGATTAGAGTTGGGCTGAATTTCCCAAAAGGTTGGCAATTCTGAATGTTAACAACGATAATGGAGGGCTCATAATCGACTTCGCCATTCCTTGTTCGGAAAGTTAATCTCTACGATATTATTTTAATGTTTGTGGGTGTAGAATGGCCATTAGTTTGGCGTGGAATGGAGGCCTGGCGGCAGTAGAAATATCGAGGTGATTCTGCTTCAGTTGGATAGACACAGGCTATGGAGTTGAGGTATGTTAGGAGATTTTTACGACGATCGTTTGAGATATAATAGTCTCACTGAAAAACTGGCTGTTATGCCTAAAAACTTGGGATGGCTCATTACATTTCTTCGGCGAAAAATATAAAATTGGGTTGTTATAACATCACCGAAACGTGAAAGATTTTTCTGCGAGTCCTTGATTCTCCGACAGGAAGGCTAATAATTAATTATGAAAAAATTGAAAATATATTTGAAATTTTTAAATGAAATGGTTTTCCCAATAAACTGTTGAAAAAAGTCAGAGCAACTGAAGACAATAGCATAGAATCACAACGTACAACTAATCGAACCGAACTAGCACAAACGATAAATAATCAATAGATGTTTAGATGTTGCGTTGTTGCCTTAGACCAGCGTTTCTCAACCTGTTGGGCGCGCCCCCCAAGGGGGGCAAGAATGTTCCAAAGGGGGACCCCAATTTCTCAATGTGAAAATGTTATCATCTGAGTGAATACAATAAAATATTATTTGTTTAAAATGTCTTTTTCTGTTCATCATTTACCATGTATTGTTTTTTCGAATGTTAATTATGATCACTCAAGTATGTTCTCCAAGAAGAATAGCATATCAAATGCACATTGCAACATTATTCATAAATAATGTTAGACAAATTTAAAGAAAAGCACAGGCATACAAAACACAATATATTTCGTAAAAAATTGTAGTAATATTAACTCAGGTATTGGGAACAACAAACAAATTGTTTCAATTGAATCGAATTCTACCAGGACAAAATTCGTCTTCATTGAGAAAAATGTATTACAATAGGGGCGTTCGGCATTGACCTCCGCGAGCGGACGGATTTTTTTGTCACGTGACCACAGATCGTACAGATAAATCTGAAATATCTGGGAATAAACGAACGGTACAGAGCATCTGCCACAGAACATACTGCTCTGTTCTACTTTTATAGATTATGAGATTTCAAAGATCACTATTTTGGGAAATATGCTCATCATTTAACGATACTTTCACCCTTTTAGTAGCTCTTCCATAAAATCTCAATTAAATAATTAGGTGCAAAGGCACTGAATGCAAAAGAAACGAGTAATGGCAATATCCCTTCTGTCTGGTCGTTGTTGGCGATAGTTGTACCGAAAGATCCTGATCAATTAATTGATTAATTACACAAAAAAGAAACGGAAAGCAATATCTCCTCCTGCCCATTTATAACTACGATAGCTATATTGAAAAATTTTAATGAATTAATTGAGTTTTTAATGAATAAATGAAAACAGAAGAATAAAAGTGTTAGAATTTTTCATCTATCTGTTGTCAGATCAGGAAACTCAACATAAAACAAAAAATATATATGAAACATAAAACTCTATGGATAAAATCGCTTTGCTCCGTCGAAATAGACCGAGCGAAAAGATCGACGTCATTGCTCAGATTTTTATGACGAACGGTACAGATTTGTATTCCCCTCAATCCGGATGTAATAAACGAACGGTTCAGATCGATCCGACACGTCCGATGTCGATGCCGAACGCCCCTAATAATTATTAATGATGTCCTTGAGCCTGTCTGGAGAACAAAGTATTTCGAAGGAGGCTTCATACTAGAAATAGACACTCTCAGTTTCTTTTTCTATATTTAGCTGAGATCTACTTTGTCTTCAAAGTAGCCATCGCCTAAGATCCAGTTTCACGAAGATAGGATGTGAAAAAAGGTTAAAGAATGCGGAATGTCCTCATTTTTAGTTCAGAAAACTCATCATCTACCCCTGCCCAGTATTAAAAGAGTGATATATCATATAACTTTTTTTTTTATTTCACCTTTTTTCGTGAAGTCTATGAAGGTTTCTTTCTCGGAAATTGAGAGATCTTCGGGAGTATGATGAAATAGATCTTTAACCCACTCGTTACTTGCTATTAAGTCATTAGCAACAAAAATTTTTTTTTAAATTCTTCGCATGTCTAAATGATTCTTAATGGTTGCAGAAACAACTTCAACATGTTTTTCTTCACGTTTATAAGTTTTAATAGAATCACAAAAATTTGCAGAAATTGTTGAATTTTTTTGCTTTAAATTTCTGCTTCATAATTTCAATATTCTACAAAAAGCGTTAATCTTCTTCCCCCAAAAGGTTCTTGCATGACTCAAATAAGAACCACTTCACTAACTAAAGGGATGGAGATTGAAAATTAGGCCACGAATACTAAGGCTGTTGCAGAGCTCAACATCGCAAGCAGAAAGAGATGTGGATCGTTTGAATTGAATTTTGTGGTGAGTATAGGGCAATCATAAGCACAATTTAAAATCATTTGCATATATACAAGGTGTTCCAATACAAAGCTACAGACCAAAGTTACACTTTTTTAAATGTGACCTCCTATATATGACCTCAAAAGAGGAAAGGCAAGCTCAAATCATGATGAGTTTCTTCAGATCACTATGTACATTTGATGCCCTATTTACGAGAAAATCGCGATAATTCGAAATATGGAGTCATTTTGAATAGTAATTTTTGAAGGAACCAGTTACGCAAGCGATGCCCACAATGTTTTTTTGATTGTACATATTAGCTAGTCCCATAAAGAGGAAATAAAATTGAACTCTGGAATGTATAGCATGATGATATTTAATTCTCAAACATCTGCTACGAACAATGTTTGAAAACTTTTTTATTTCAAATGGTACGCCCGTTATTTCTTCATCTCGTTGAACGCAAAATATAATTTTTGAAACTTTTTTCATAAGGTTTTCCCATACCTAAACATGATAGTTTCCCAGCAACTCCGATTTTTATTCAAAACTAGTAAACCAACAATTTTATGTAGAGATAGTCATATACAAAAATTCTATGATGAGTGATTAAACAGTTGCAGAATGAATCTCAGAGAATTAATTAATCAAATACCTATTCAATGTGTAGTGAATTGAAAATCGAGAATTGCTGAGAAACTATTGGGTTTAGGTATAGGTTTACATTATGAAAAAAGTTTCGTAATTAATTTTTGGTTTCAACCGGGCGTGCCATTTGAAATAAGGAAGTTTGTCACCATTATGCGTAATAGATGTTTGAGAAATAATTATGATCACTCTGTACATCTAGAATTCATTTTTTTTTTTTCTTTTTGGGACTAGCTAATATGTCTACTCAAAAAATATTTCGGTATCACTTGCGTAACTGGTTCCTCATAAATTTTTATTCAAATGACTTGAATTTTGCGCGATCTTCTAGTAAATGGTGATTCAACAAACAAAGTGATCTGAAGAACTCATCATTATTCGAGCTTGCCTTTCCTTTTTTGAGGTCATATATAGGGTGTCACATTTGAAACAGTGTGACTTTGGTCTGTAACTTTGTATTGGAACACTCTGTATATATGGAAATTATTTCAAATTGTGCTTTTGGTCCCTCTACTCTCACTGCAAAAAAGATTTTCATAATATCATCATTACACCATCAAAATGACCATCGCGTCAGTGGTGGGCCACCCGGTATATACCTTATACCCATGTGCTCCACCTAATCAATAAGCGTCCAGTGCAACTCTATCAAAACACCTCGGGAAGTCTAAGATTATGATAAAGAGACCAAAAAGGGACCTTTATACAAACTACAGTCATATTCGATCTATCGTCCTCGAAATCCATTCGATATTGGGATAAAGTGCTGGTATAATCAAAATTATCATTTGCTACCTCGCAGGTCTCATAAATCCATATCTACTGAATGACAAAACGACGCAGTATTCACTGTTCTAGACATAAAATGAACAATCGAACAGAACTGCAGTCGCAAGATCTACCTAACGTCCCGTAATCATCCTACTTTGTCCAACCGCGAAGGACCCACCTTGGCGAATAACAATGAGGCACGATTTGACATAATCGAAATGTCAGAAATTCATGGCGCGTTCCGATATTTCAGGGGTTGCATACAGAATCGCTTCACGGTTGCCTGTTTAATTTCCCCCCAGACTTTTCGTCTCCAAGGTCAGCAAAACGACAAATGGCGATGTTTTTCGTTCATTTTCGAAGGAATAGGTCCTCAGAGTAAGAAATAAACATAGATATGCCCATACGCGTGGATTATACTGCATTGTAATAAACCGAGAATTTAAGGTTGACGCTCACTTGGACGAGACGAGACGAGACGAAGCGAAGAGTTGTTTTCCGGAGGCACGATTTGCACTGAATCAATCGATTCTGATCTTCGCTTCGCGCCTCCCAAGTGAGCGTCTACCCATTTGATTCAGTGCAAATCGTGCCTCTGCTCTTCGTCTTGTCCAAGTGAGCGTCAACCTTAAGCCTACGCACTACGGTAGTATTTTAGTCGAGTACCTAAAAATTTAGTTACTAACGGAGAATTTAGTCGAGTAGTTTAGTCGAGTCGATATATTTGGTTCTATTTTATCGGGCGAGTAGAGTATCCTACCACGCGATACTCTTCACTCGCTCACGAACTAGCAGGTCCGAACCGATCAGTTTAGTAGAGTGCATAGTATTATTATTTCCCGCCAACATGTCCGATAGATAACCTTAAATCATAGGTAAAAGAGTTGTTCTATGCCAAAAATGTCTTTTCGTTGGAGCAACGAAATCACCCTTAAATTCATAACAAAATACCTGGAACATGAATGTTTGTGGAATTTAAATCTCAATCATAGAAAAACAAGCAAATGAAGCAATCCGCTTATCAGGATACAAATTTCATCATCCACTTCTTCTAAAATCCATCACAAAAAATTAGATTCACAAGTTCATTCATTTTATTACGTTGCATTTGTCCATCATACGAATGATTTCGTTTCGCTTCGAAGAAATCGCGTGAAAATTTATGCGTTGCGAGTTGTTCATTCGACAAAGCGCTTCTCACTTGTGAACTCTACTCGACCAAAGTGCGAACGATGGGATGGACAGTAGATACTAAATTTCTCACACTCGAGTAGCTACTAGCGTAGTGATCCTGGACCTGCCTCCTCTAGAGTTTCTGGAAAGCAAGGCGGCCAGATGGGCTCTCCGAGTAGCAAGGGAGCGGGAGCTGAAAATTGGTGACTACTCAGGGCACCTCCGCATTCTAAATGAGTGTAAGAAGCTTCAGGATGTAGTCACAGACAGACCTCCCCTTGAGACACGAGTTTCAGGAAAACTTTACCACGACATTCCCAAGTCGTGACCAATGGCTAATAAAGAATCAGTTTTCCCCAGAGGGTCTACGGTATTTTATACTGATGGCTCGAAAACTGAAGACGGACGAGTCGGAGCCGGTGTTTTACGGTCCCTCAATCCAATTAGCCATACCAATGGGTCTCTGTCCTTCGGTTTTCAGGCAGAGACACTTGCTATAAGGGAGTGCGTTGCGCTCTGTGCGGAACGCAACTACCAAAGAAAGGAAATATACATAGCATCTGACAGCAGAGCAGCCCTGCTAGCGCTTGACTCTCCACAAGTGAAGTCAAAGTTGGTCTGGGAATGCAAAACGTCACTCAACCTACTCGGAGAAAAGAAACCAGGTCAATCTCATCTGGGTGCCTGGTCACTCCGGGATTCACGGCAATGAAGCGGCAGACCGACTGGCCAGGGAAGGAGGGCAAACCCTCTTCACTGGACCAGAACCGTTTTGCGGCTTCCCAGCCAGTCATCAGGCAATGGCTATTAAGGACTGGGAACAAAAGATGATGAAACTTATGTCCTGGCGTACGACCAATAGTCAAAAGCAATCTAAGTCACTTCTCTCTCACTCGACGAGCTGGGTCAAGAAAGTCCTCTCACTCAGCAAATGGAACTGAGGAAACTGACGGGCGCTCTCACTGGGCACTGTCCTGTGAGGTATCACTTAAAAAACATGGGAAAGGCGCCCGATAGTACATGTCGCTTCTGTCAAGAAGCCACCGAGGACACCAGAAACGGTTACGGCATCTTGGCTCCAGGTTCCTAAAGCCTGAACAAGTAATGGATGTGGCCCCAGAAAGGTGGTGAAGTTCATGAGACTTTGCTGCCGGACTGGTAAACAGCGCGGGGATGCACATAGATCTTAAGGTCAAGGTGCTCGCAAGGTCGGTTTTGATCTGTCGCCCCTCCTCTAATCTAATCTAATCTACTAGCGTAGTGCGAACAAGACTTTAGAGTGAGTTAGAAAGTATCCCACTGCCCCACTGGGATGAAGTAAACAATAGGTGAGATTGTCATTTCTACAATTTCTGAATATAATACAATAGCTTTAAGCAACAATAAATTGCCAGTGAATCAGTAGAATAATTCAGTTTATGAACGTCGAAATTAAAATATTAACACATCGCATCCAGAAACTAAACACTAACCATTAGTATCAGAGTAGAGGAGCAGTAGACCAATTATCCCAATACGGAATAAACATACGGCACGAGTTCGCAAAGCTGGGTTATTGTCCGCGTGCATAAACAGATTCTACTTGGCTGCATAACAAATGCGCGAAGGCACCTCTAGGTTTACTTTTCACTCTGAGGATAGGTCTTTTTGTTTTATGCTGTATTCAGAAAATATTGCAGGGAGTATGGCAAGATGAGTGCGCGAACCAGTTTAGGTGCGTGTTTGTGCGGCTTCATTAATTTTCCCTTAATTGTATAGCTTTTGAGTGAATGGAGTGTCTGTTACCATCAAAAAGATGTTTATACATAATTTTGCGATCAGATGTTTGAAAGATTGGTGAGTTCCCTGTTTCACTTTTGTTTCAGACCTTGTGGCGACAAAATTTGAGATTTTAAAAAATTCATTTTCCTGCCGTTTTGATGCGCTTTGCCAGAATAGCTGACAGCAGAAATAATATTTTTTTGTTTCAGTAACGAAATATTACCTCTGATATAACCTGTATTCATTTGAATTGTAGCGGCGATAAAACGAAGATTTCCAAAGCGCATTTAAAATATCCCAGATGGCTTATTGCTGGATTTGTCGCCAGTCAGATCTTTCAGTCTTTCACATATAAGATTAACTCATTACTTTCAAAGATCCCAAGTACTTATATGACCAATAATGATTATTTCTAAGAAACTTTATAAGTTTTCACTCCCAGTCTCTGAAACAGAAATAATTAAAAAATGTTCAATTAAGATGAGTGCTCCTGGGAAAATCTTTACACTTATTTGTCAGGAGCAAATTGGTTTTGAAAAAATTGTTGCCTAACTGCAAAACTAAAAAAGGAAATAAATGAAAAGAATAATGTAACGTTTCGGTGTATGTATCAGACACCTTCTTCAGACAAACTTGTTAAATCTTCGGAATTGTGTTTTTTTCATTTGCAGTCTAATTGACATCAAAATTTGTCAACACATGTGCTGAAAGTTGTCAAAACATGTGCTGAAAGTTGTCAACACATGTCAATCAGACTGCAAATGAAAAAACTCACAATTCCGAAAATTTTAAAAGTTTCTCTGAAGAAGGTGTCTGATGTGTTGACAATTTCAACACATGTGTTGACAAATTTCAATTTCAATTAGACTGCTAATAAAAAAACACACAATTCCGAAGATTTTACAAGTTTTTCTAAAGAAGGTGTCTGATATAGACACCGAAACGTTATATTATCCTTTTCATTTATTTCCATTTTTAGTTTTACTATTAGGTTTCAAAACCAATTTGCTCCTGACAAATAAGAGCAAAGATTGTACAACATTACTAATTCGTGAAAAAAGCTCAATTGAAAAAGGAATCTGTATCGTAAAGCTGCCTCAAAAAGAATTCTGTAGTGCACCTTTTGAATAGGTAGGTACACCCATATACAAGAGGCAAAAAGTTTGTTGAAATTCAATATACAAAAGGAAATCAGAAATGGATTCGTGCAAGCTATCGATGAGTGAGGAAATTTATTTTCATGAAGATAATACCTGCAACGAACTTTCATCTGATTTTCTTTTGGAATCGAGAAATGAGGATCAATAATCAAATTCTGGATAAAATAAAAATTTATTAATAATAGGTATCACCAATTGAAAATACAGATTTATTTTAAATATCTAATCAATAAACTAATAATTGCATTGAAAACATTTTCAAAAACTAACAATAATGAATTCAATAATACAAAATATGAGTATTTACCTACTAAACTTATTCAATACATGAAAAACTTTTTTGAAAACTACGAATATCTTAATTCTTATAGGTAACAGAATATATAATAAATTTTATAATTACCTTCTTGCATCTCGATTTTCACATCCAATAACACAGCACGTCTTCACTCTTGCAGGCATATCGAAATTTATTATATTTCAAAAAGAACGTATCAAACCACTCCTTGTGTCAGTTGACAATTCAAAGGTGTTTTGATAATAATGATTTTACATACTTACTATTTTCTCGATAGGATTTCAATGAATGCAACGACATCTAACTATCAAATTGAAAATAATTTTTTCGTGTATTAGTCTCATACTCCGACAGATGGCGCGGAATATACGTGTGGCTCATCTAATTTTTTAGTTTGTCTATGGTTTACATGCGAGAAAACTTGACAGTTATTGTCAAATTAATGTCTAGCATATACCATAGACATATAAAAGGATGGACAGGGCGTCACGTGACTTTCGCAGTAAGTTTTGTGTTCCCAACATAAGAGAGAGAGATACTGAGATACCATTCAGCATCTTCTTTTCCTGTGAACGAAAAATCGAAAAAAAACATTACAAAACAATACTTTCCAACAAAAGCATTCGTGCTGTTGCAAAAATCCTAGTGTTCGACTCGGATTTTTGCTGCTACCAGAACTCATAATGCTTCTTGTCAAAATATTACTCAGCAAAGTATTTTATGATTTTTTGTTCCGGAAAAGTTGAATACCTTATGATATTCCTTACGAATTATGAATCTGAAACGAAAAAATAGAACTTCATGTATAGCTCTCACGCCATCCTGAAATTTAAATATGAAACAATCATTTATCAGATGTTATATTGTCTCCTCTGCTTTTTCGCATTCGCAACTAGGACTCTCAACTGAATTCCATTTGAAAGCATGCTATTACAACGGCCATGACCTGTTCTTATACGATTAAGAACAGTCCAAATTTTCTTTGGAAGATCAAGTCCAGGAACTTTATTGGAGGGATCAGTTATTAAATCTTTGTTTTGAATATTACATGTGTTCCACTCGTATTGTCAAATTGCCTTATCGCTTCAATTCCAGGTTAGAAAATAATTGGACCAAAATGTTTTACGTGATTTTAATCGAGGGATCTTATTATCAGGAATATAGGAGAGTATTTGATATGAATTTGTAGAAGAATTAAATTTATTCCAAATTTTCAAAGTTAGGGCCTGCTTGCGGATATACAGGGTGTTTCATCATAAACTGGACAAACATATATTTTCGTGTAGAGGACATCGGGAGAATCATTTTTGCCTTATACAATATATCCCGTTTTCGAAGCATAAGCGAGATACAGGGTGTCAAACGTCATTTTTGAGCAAGATTCTTATGAGTGTGGTCAGTTATGTATAACACTTGGTGTAACGGTTTTTTGTCAAATCTCAGTATTTTTGGGTCCTCTATCCAGAAAAGTTGACGAACTGCGAAAAAAAATTTACAAATGGCGGAAAACCTGCAATGTTCCAAATTTTTTTTGCGGTTGTCAAATAGACTTTTGTTTTCTGAATGAACACAATTTTCTAAGACTTTCTGTGAAAAAATTTTTTCAAAAATCGAACACAAATTTTTTTTTACATGTCTACAGCGATGAAAAAATTTCACTCGAAATGGATGAAATTTTGTACAATTGTACTTCTTGAATTATCAATCACGAATATGAAAACAGAATCGTAAAATATCGAACGGTTTCGTTACTACAGCCATTCAAATGTTTCGTTCGGACCTCTGAAATATTGAAAATAAAATTGTTTTGGGTTCTAGAATCAAAATGATTGAATTATTGGCATGTCTAAACATTTTAGATGAATTTAAACGAAAAAAATCAGTGAAACTTAGTTGGGAATCGAAACGACGTAGGTATTAAATAGGGAATTGGCACTGTTCTAAGGATATTAATATTCGTTGCCAGACAACGGTAGTCTGTAGTTCATAGAGTTTGACTACTGGCTAAATTATGTATTCACTGAAATTAAAATACCAGTCCAACTCTATGAACTACGAACTACCGTTGCCTGGCAACGAATATTAATATCCTTAGAACAGTGCCAATTCCCTATTTAATACCTACGTCGTTTCGATTCCCAACTAAGTTTCACTGATTTTTTTCGTTTAAATTCATCTAAAATGTTTAGACATGCCAATAATTTATCATTTTGATTCTAGAACCCAAAACAATTTTATTTTCAATATTTCAGAGGTCCGAACGAAACATTTGAAAGACTGTAGTAACGAAACCGTTCGATATTTTACGATTCTGTTTTCATATTCGTGATTGATAATTCAAGAAGTACAATTGTACAAAATTTCATCCATTTCGAGTGAAATTTTTTCATCGCTGTAGACATGTAAAAAAAAATTTGTGTTCGATTTTTGAAAAAATTTTTTCACAGAAAGTCTTAGAAAATTGTGTTCATTCAGAAAACAAAAGTCAATTTGACAACCGCAAAAAAAATTTGGAACATTGCAGGTTTTCCGCCATTTTGTAAATTTTTTTTCGGAGTTCGTCAACTTTTCTGGATAGAGGACCCAAAAATACTGAGATTTGACAAAAAACCGTTACACCAAGTGTTATACATAACTGACCACACTCATAAGAATCTTGCTCAAAAATGACGTTTGACACCTGTATCTCGCTTATGCTTCGAAAACGGGATATATTGTATAAGGCAAAAATGTTTCTCCCGATGTCCTCTACACGAAAATATATGTTTGTCCAGTTTATGATGAAACACCCTGTATATGGAGGAGCAATGTTTGAACGAACTGGTAACCATGGAGTTGGTGTTGGTTGATTTTAGTGTTCCAGTTACTTATATTCTTCCCGAAAATAATCTAAAAAGCAAGTTGCTAAGTAACTGGAACACTAAAATCAACCAATTATGCCCTTATGATATTATTCACGAATATATCAACTCAGATAAATGCCTTTCCTAGGGTTCTTCACGAACATCACTTTCAATTGCCGTTTGCAAATTGCGCAATAATCCAATCCAACCATATTCAGCATGAAAGAACCTAGCATGTTTGTTCTCAGTTGGCTTCTTTCCCGTACCAGATCGATCACAGCCTCCTTTCTCTGGCATCTCCGTCTGCTTTGCATGGGAATTGACCATTTCTTTTCTCTTGAAAGCCATCATCGATAATTAAGGTCGGAAGTTTCCTTTCATCCCCATCTTTTTCATTCTTACGTTCGAAGTTTTCCTGAGTTTTGATAGTCACAGCATCTCCTTCAAATTGCAATTTCGCAAGGTTTGTGAGGAGCTCCAGAAGAGCTCATTTGAAAAATTTAATTGAATAATCTTCGAGCCGATGACTGAACAAATGAGCTTCAATCTGAATTAAACAGGGAATTTGGTCTGGTTGAAGTGAAATTGTAAAAACTGGACGGGAGAAATTGTTTTCCTTCGGTATAATGAAAAATATTGCAGCAGTTGTAGTTGGGCATGTAATCGATGAACCTGATGTCAAGAAATAGATTTAGCTTTGAGGTATTTGTGATATAAATGTTCAGGGAAGGCCTGAGATAATATTTTTGATAAAATGGTTTTAGAGCAGAAAATGGTACTTCTTCACACGAGAATCGTTCGGGCTAGAAATTGAGTGCGAGGAAGATACTTTCCGCTTTCCGCTCGAGACAGAAACAATATTTTTTTACAACCATATAATAAAATGAAAATATTTATTCTGAGATATTCATTTTTAGGCTTCCTTCAATTTATCTTGTGAATATTCTATACATACTTTTTGCGAATAAAAATTAACCTAACTACCCACTCACGGTATTTTTTTCACGTCTGTCCCAATCAAATTTTATATTAATCAAAATATACAAATTTCTCCATTGGCACCCAACATTAAATTCAATCATCAAATTCATACTTTCGTATGACATATCAACTTTTGTGCTAGCTGCCCATCCTCTGTCGCATAATATCATGGCTAACATTATAACAACGAAAAAGTCCAAAAATTCCGAACCCAAATTTATATATTTTGAAACTCTTCATGATTGAATCTTAATGTTATTTGAGGGAAATCATCGATTGATCTGTTACCTTTAGATGCTGAGACCAGACTTACAGTAGGTGGTACCAGAATAATTCAGGAGAGTAAGTTGCCATAGGATATTATTGGCTGATGAGGCCAATAGAAAAACCATGTATCGTAGAGAGAAAACCCTCATACGACTATTGTTTCTCATTTCCAACATGAGTTAAGTATCAACTTGAGGTTGGCAGTCATGAGAGGAGAACTTTTCGGCCAAGTTTTACTTACTGATCATTTTACTGCTGAAAAATTCCTCAGATTAATTCAAAGCCACTCGACAGACATATTGGATGAAGTTCACCTGTCTGGTTTCAAATCCATGGCTGCCCAGCAGGTTATAGTCGTAATGTCAAGATCTATCTTGGATGATACGGTCAGATGGCCATCGAGGAGCCCAGACCTGACGCTTTTGGATCCTTAAGCCTAGAATACTTTGAGAAAGAAAGTACATCTAATTCGATTTCAGACTCGGAAGGATCTTATCGACAGAATAAAATTGTTTTGTGCAGAGATGCGTTAAAAACGCCATGAACTTTGCAAAGTTGTAGATTTAGTACGAAAACGATGTGTCGAATGTATTGAAAAAGAGGTTCATTTTTACGTTATTATTTTGAGTCATGAAATAACATCAAAATCCGATCACGAAAAGCTCCAAAATAGAGCCAATTTTGAGACTTTTAAGTTGTCATTATGTAAACCATGTTATTATGGCGGAGGATGAACAGCTAACACAAAATTTGATATGATTAGTAAACTAAATGAGTTATTTTCAACTGAAAAGAAAACGTGTGCATAATCATTAATATTCAATCGAAAAATCATTGTAAAAATAGGACTACTTTTTTTAACTTCAGAATCGTGATATTCACCTCCTTACCACGCCCGCAATAAGAGTTTTTTCTTCACACAGACTCTCTTTTCTTATAGCAAATTAATTGGCCTTTCCGAATATATGGTCAAATTTTATGAGACTGCATGGTAAACTTAACAATGATTATTTGAGAGGAAACCCCGAAATATTTCGTGAAAACAAGAAATGTTAAATTGAAGAATAACCTTTAACATTTCGACCATGTATTCTTTGACATTTTTTGTTGCAAACTGAATAATGATCATTTAAGAGAAAAAACTAGAAATATTTCGTGAAATCAAGAAATGTTAAATTGAAGAATAACCTTCAACATTTTGGACCATTTTTTGTTGCAAATCACTCGTATAATTCCCCATCGAAGTTTGGCCACTTTAAAAGTAGACACCCCGTATACTCATACACTTAATCATCATACGAATGGTCTGGATAAGGGATCCACAGTTGTTCCCTCGGAAAAAATAAAAACTGAAACGCCTAAGTTATTACTGCATAAAACTGTCAGACAGCAATCTACTTAATGAAAAGATTCAGCTCGGTAATGGTGATGAATAGCAGTGACGTTAATAAATGTCACCAAATCAGGTTATACGCGAATTATAATATGTCATCAGAGCTGCTCTTGAGGATTAACTGGCGCTTCGGCACGACGTCTTGAGAATAATCAGAAAGCCAAACAAAAATGCTATTTTCCTGGCTGAAGTGCCGTAACTTCGAGAAGCACAAATATTTTTGTTGACGCCCAGATGCTAGCAAAAATTTCAAGGAGTTATTCTTCAGGGGAATGGATTGTAGTTATAATTTAGTTTGGGGGACGTTTTACTAACAACAATGTTGAGATCCATGAGAAATCTGGTTATTTCATTTCGAATTTTATTTACATTGGCTTTTCGTGAGGATTGCTTTTTTAGATGATTTAATCATTCAAAATTTTTCGTCATCGAGGAGGAAATGAAACCTTTCTAAGGGCTCTTCTGATTTGAAATAATCAATGAAAAAAGGCTTACCTGTGATATAAATAGGGTGAGTGGTAGATTTGCCCTTTCCCCAGAACGAATTTGATTAAAATCAGTTTTTCGAGGGGTTGTTCCTAAGAGAATGCCTTGTTATAGGTTTATTCAATTTTCTGTGGAATTTTCATTTTCTACCGGAACTCGCTTGTAGGTACTTAGTGATAATGGTTTCAAGGTAGACAAAAAAATTCTGACAATCAAACATTCGAAAGAAAACAATCTATAATGATAAGAATTTCATTTTTCGAACTAGAAATTTTTCTTTTATTGAATAAAACTTCAGATGAACACATATTATGTCTTGAACATTATAACTTTTGAGATACATTAGTAAAATTTTCATGAAAAGTTGACAAGGGAGGATTAACTAGCTTTTCGGTTAGATGTCTTAAGAATTTTCAGAAGCCAAACAAAATTCTATTTTCCAGGCTGAAGTACCGTAACTTCGAGAAGCACAAATATTTTTGTTGAAGCCCGATGCTAGCAAAAATTTCAAGGAGTTATTCTTCAGGGGAATGGATTGTGGTTGTAGAATTTAGTTTGGGAGACGTTTTACTAACAACGTTGTTGAGATCCATAAGAAACCTAGTTATTTCATTTGGAATTCTTATTTACATTGGCTTTTCGTGGGGATTGCTTTTTTAGATGATTTAATCATTCAAAATTTTTCTTCGTCGATGAGGAAAAGAAACCTTACTGAGGGCTGTCCTGATTTGAAATAATCAATGAAAAAAGGTGATATAAACAGGGAGAGTGGTAGATTTGACCTTTCCCCAGAACGAATTTAATTGAAATCAGTTTTTCGAGGGGTTGTTCCTAGAAAATATCTTGTTATAGGTTTACTCAATTAATTTTCTGTGAAAGTTTATTTTCTACATGAACTCGCTTGTACTTAGTGATGATGATTTCAAGGTAGACAAAAAAATTCCTACAATCAAACATTCGAAATAAACCAATCTGATTAGGAATTTCTTCTTTCGAACTAGAAATTTTTCTTTTATTGAAGAAAACTTCATATGAACACATATTATGTCTTAAACATGATAACTTTTTGATGATGAGAAATTTGGTACACGTTTTCTTACACACCAGTGGCGTTAGCATGGATAGAAATTTTTCTTTTATTGA
This sequence comes from Propylea japonica, assembly GCA_013421045.1. Lineage (NCBI taxonomy): Eukaryota > Metazoa > Arthropoda > Insecta > Coleoptera > Coccinellidae > Propylea > Propylea japonica. The sequence goes on from CM024239.1 coordinate 115,183,174, forward strand.
ATAAAACTTCAGATGAACACATATTATGTCTTGAACATTATAACTTTTGAGATACATTGTAGTAAAATTTTCATGAAAAGTTGACAAGGGAGGATTAACTGGCTTTTCGGTTCGATGTCTTGAGAATAATCAGAAAGCCAAACAAAAATTCTATTTTCCAGGCTGAAGTACCGTAACTTCGAGAAGCACAAATATTTTTGTTGACGCCCAGATGCTAGCAAAAATTTCAAGGAGTTATTCTTCAGGGGAATGGATTGTAGTTATAATTTAGTTTGGGAGACGTTTTACTAACAACGTTGTTGAGATCCATAAGAAATCTGGTTATTTCATTTGGAATTCTTATTTACATTGGCTTTTCGTGGGGATTGCTTTTTTAGATGATTTAATCATTCAAAATTTTTCTTCGTCGATGAGGAAAAGAAACCTTACTGAGGGCTGTCCTGATTTGAAATAATCAATGAAAAAAGGTGATATAAACAGGGAGAGTGGTAGATTTGACCTTTCCCCAGAACGAATCTAATTGAAATCAGTTTTTCGAAGGGGTTGTTCCTAGAAAAATCTTGTTATAGGTTTACTCAATTAATTTTCTGTGAAAGTTTTATTTTCTTCATGAACTCGCTTGTACTTAGTGATGATGATTTCAAGGTAGACAAAAAATTCTGACAAACAAACATTCGAAATAAACCAATCTATTATGATTAGGAATTTCATTTTTCGAACTAGAAATTTTTCTTTTATTGAAGAAAACTTCATATGAACACATATTATGTCCTAAACATGATAACTTTTCGATGATGAGAAATTTGGTACACGTTTTCTTACACACCAGTGGCGTTAGCATGGATGATTAACTGGCTCTTCTGCTCGATGTCTTGAGAATGATCAGAAAGCCAAACAAAAATGCTATTTCCTGGCTGAAGTGCCGTAACTTCGAGAAGCACAAATTTTTTGTTGACGTCCAGATGCTAGCAAAAATTTCAAGGAGTTATTCTTCAGCGGAATGGATTGTAGTTATAATTTAGTTTGGAAGACGTTTTTCTAACAACAATGTTGAGATCCATGAAAAATCTGGTTATTTCATTTGGAATTCTTACTTATATTGGCCTTTCGTGAAGATTGATATTTTGGATGACTTTTTCTTGATCGGCAAGGAAAGGGAAACCTTAATGAGGGACTCTCCTGGTATGAAATGATCTATGCAAAAGTTTACCTGTCCAAATTTTGGGGTTTATACAGGGTGTCTGTAAACAAATGCAAGGTACTTTGAGAGATGACTTCTCGATGAAAATAAGTAGGGGTAGTTCATATAAATTTTTTTCGAAATCAACCTCCCTTCCCTTTGGAAGGCAATGACGAGTTGACAGTTTTTTATTTCTTTCAAGCATTCCTAACAAACACCGAGTCGTAAAAACTATACATATGTATTATGATTCATTCAGTAGATGTTACTCACACATAACTTGATGATTAGGGATTGAAAATAACAACCCTTATGATTTTCCTTCAAAAATTTTTCGTGGGATAAGTTTTCGGAAAATAAAATTCTCTTATGGTTTCCCATTCAATTCTGGAGAAAAAATTTCCTTGCAAAATTTCGATACAGACGCTACTTCTCTCGGAAAAAATAAAACTAACAAACAATTATGATCAATGATCGCTATTCATTCCATTTCATCGTATGTTCTATAGAATGAATATTCTAAGACATTGTTTATGCTCAAAATTGGTTTAGACAGAAAAAAAAAGATTTTCTATGATTCTTTCTACAATTTTCAGTTTCAGAAGAGTTCGATTTCTTTAATAAATATTTTGCACTAATAATAGTATATTATTCGATGAGTGGTAATGCAGGTCAAAGCACAGACAGATGTATTTTGCACCACGAGCCGTCAGGCGAGTGGTGTAATTCATCAAGTGGTTTTTGAGCATTACCGCGAATTGAATACTATACTTTATCCACGACTTCTTCAGTAAAATTCGAATTAATCTGCATTTAAAATTTTTTGAACAGATGTCAAAAGCGTTGACAACAATTTCTGTGTTCACTGAATATTACTCTGTAGTAGGGCAGTCCAACGAACTGCCATTGCTTTCAAAGATTATATAGTATCTATACTCTATAATCTATGATTGCTTTGTTATTTATTTCTGACTACAACAACTTCAAAAATTTACGTTTTCCAAAAAAATCTGGAATGAATTGCTAGAACGTTATCTTATTGGCTGAAATAGAGTTCCCGATCGATCCTACTTTTTATTCATTTTTTTTGTAAGCATTTATTTTTATTAGCGGGTGTTATGGGCGGGTGTTATTATAACACTCGCTTTTCGGTTCATAGACATGTCTACGGTTGTGTTATAGGCTACTATTACACATAGAATTAGTTTAATAATTGACATATTACTCTATAGGAGTGGATAATAAATTACTCAGTTATAAAAATGGTGGTTGATTTGAATTTGCTTTTGGCAGATATGCCATAAAAGTTTTAGAAAATCTATCCCACGAAAACAATATTCGATGAAACTTACCTTAAGAAAACGTTTGCCTATAAGAATAATATTTGAATGTATAGGCGAGTTTCATTTGATTATGATTTTAATATTAATATTAAATTATAATAAATCGTTTAGCTCAGCATAATGTTATTATGACGTTTTTCAATCATTTCATTCTTCCAATTTCTTCATATCGGTGATCAGTTGACAGTAGATCATTGCCTTAGTAATTTTCGCAACAAGCAAGGCCGTAGCTAGAAAAAAATTTCGGGGGGAGGGTTGTCCGTTGAACTGAGCTCTAGAAAAATATGGTGGAGTTGTTACCAATATTGTAAAATAGAAAAGATCAAATGATTGGTTTTGTTAATATATAAACTCATTGGTTTGAACCAAGTTTCATTTTGCGGATAGATGGCTTTCGCAGCCATCGTTGATGTCACTTGTTTTTTCTAGCTTTTTGATCGTGGTAGTTTGTTAATTTTCGACGTTTCGCTAGACGCTCGTACTGGCGAAATGTCGAGAAGTAATAAGCGACGACGGCCGAAATGCTCGAAAAAACAAGTGACCAAAAAATAACTGAGAACTACTTGAGATATCTCAGGAAATGTACACCAAAATGATCTTATAAATTGAAAAATACCTGTGAATATGTGATAAGATAAATGGTGTTCCATACAATTTGGAAAAGTTCAAGGAATTTCGGGAGGGGGTCCGGACCCCATCGGACCCCCCCTGGCTACGGCCTTGGCAACAAGTCCAGAAAATAGGTTTTTTTTAATAAATATACAATATTCTAGGACGAAATACCTACTTCCCGGACGCTTTTCCTGGCCTAGCCTGGGAAGTAGGTACTTCCCAGACTAGGCCGGCAAGTAGGTATGATTTTGTTGATCATGACCATAGCAACGAAACAATGAGTGACAGTTCAAAGGGAATTAGTCGAGGGTTTGCATATTTCTTGATCCTTATTCGCGATAACTTGAAAGCAGCAGAGATAGTGGTTTTCACGATTGCCGAAAAAATATTGTACGTAAACGTAACACAACCGAAAACAGTTTTTTTGGACTCGCAGACTTCCTGGACTCATTCACGGCTCGTCCTGAAATTTTGCCTACTCGTCAAAAAAACCCTATTTTCCGGACTTGACAAACACTTTGTCAACTAATTTCATATGAACTGTCAGCCGATATTTTGTTTTTATGAAAATAATCAACAACGACGTGACCCTTATTGGGAAGTACTTCCCAGGGCCGGGAAATGCTTCTTTCTCGAAGAAAATGCGTCCGGGAAGTGGGTATATCCCGTTGCCGATAAATTAATTTATGTCAATTATAATCACTAATTTCCTCAAAGGTTTCACAGTGATCAGAGACTATCAGTTTGAAAATGTACTTGTAAAACTAAATCGATGCCACTGTGAAACCTTGAGTAAAAGTAATTTCATTTATTGCATCTTGATATATCTTCGGTTCCAATCTCTAGGTATTGTTCTCACACTTTTGACGAATGCCCATATTCACAAAGATCCAAATTCCTTTATACAAACATCCAACAAAACTCCAAGGAAAACCTCCGCATAAAACATGTTATACAGGTAGGAAAGCAAAGGTGAATATATAATCCGAAATAATTCCACAAAAAAGTTGTAAAAACTTTTCGTATAACAATTCTAGCGTATTAATTCTCTGAGGTAACATGTCTCGAGGGTGGGCTGAAAAGATTTCTGAAAAGAGCGTCTTGAATGCCAGATCGCTTGGGACATATTGAGGTGGAAGTTCTGTAACCGTGAAGATGAAAGTTTGTCATGTGGGCTTGCAGAGAGGAAACTCAGAGGGGCTGCAATTATACTGGTATTCATTGAAGTTTCATCATAGTAAACGTTTTCAGGACTACTAGAGGAAGTTGGAATTCTAGAAATGGAATACGTTGGCAACAATTTCTTATTCAGAGAATAGTTCTTGATCATGAAAAGGACGACCTCTACAAAGGGTGAGCCCACAGAGTTTTAGTATGAATGATAGTTTTTGAGTTACGATTCAAGAAGATCTCTGATCAAAAGAGTAGCAGAAATGAATAAGAAAAGTAGTCAACAGAGTTGTAAATTCATTGCGATATACCTGCATGTGTGAATCATATTCAACTTTTACTATTAACATATACCATTATTAATAATAAGTGAAAGTCAGTAAGGAGCGCAGAAAATTAAAATTAAAAGCCAACTGTGATAATTTAAAATGACTCTTCAAATCCCCTGGTTCGTGCAAGCAAAAATTCATTGAACGAATCGATTTCATCCCAATTTTTTTCCTTCAGTTAACGTAGACGAACTGCCGGTACTTTCAAATAATCTTGTAAACTCAAACACGATCCCTTACAGGAAATGCCTCCTATTAAGGCATCGAATTCAAACCTCTTATGCATAGAGATAGAATAGTATAGAGTTGATGCCAACTTTGAAATAAACGTAGTCTCAGATCCGATTCATTACTCCCACCTTTACATCAACTTGGACATTCATTGATTTTTTCGTATAAATTGTGATTTTTGCGCCTTGTTCAAGTTATTGTAGTTTTTGCTGCTTAATAAGCCATAATAAAATGGTATCGTGTGCTGTAAGGCTTTGTTCAAACAAGAAAGTACAGATAAGAAGAAAATTACGGAAATAGGATTTTACAGGCAAAGATGAGTACAGAGTACATTAGACATTGTTGCATGCGTCTTTCTTGGTAATCTGATATATCTTCATATATGTGTATATTATCGCCGAAGAAAAATTGTTTATTTAATATTCAATTTACTTTATTTCAACAGGTTTCTTTAAGACCCAACACGTCGTGCTTCTTGTATATATGTATAAATCAGATTATCTGATTGAAAGTTGACTTAATATTGGTCCTCGACTCAGCCCCGCCCAGTGGCACTATTTTTCCTTACTCAATCGTGTGTCATAGCGTCTCCTCTCTATTTTATCTCTATGCGCTTCCGTTCGTGATCGACAGCCGCCTTCAACAGTCAGATGGATGTTGACGTGAATAATGATGAAAAATTCATGACGAACTAATGTCATTATTGAGAAAAAGTATATTATGCAACGAGCGTATTATGATAGCTATTATTCACGAGGTGAAGTTTAGGCTACGAGCCGTAGGCGAGTGACCGAAATCACCCAGTGAATAACGGTTATCATACGCGAGTAGCATACTATACTTTATACACTGCTACTGAATATATTTCTTGAACATTTTAACATTTGGCGACCGTGACAAGACACTTCCACGGCAAGCTTGAAAAAGGTCAAGTTGACATATTATAAGAAGTCTCATTGTATACTGATGGACAAAATTAGCGCACCACCTAAAATTTCGTTAAATTTTAACAATTAATATCTTCTCAATCTTTAGTCGGATTTCAATGTTTCTTTTTCTGAATTGTAGCTCTGTTATTGTCGAATTTCCTCCATTAAACAGAAGTCCAAAAAACAAAATTTTCATGTTGTACAGGGCGTTTAAATAATGTCATGTTTTATAGTCAAATTTTAACGTCTTCTGTGGGCAATGCCAGCTTGCTGAGGCATATAAAAACAATAAAGAGTTGTAGCCTAGTATCTCTTGAGTATTTCGTTTTTTTAACCAATTTATCTTGGAATCGTCCAGAGATATTCAACATTTTATCAACTCTTGCATTTTATTCAGTAGCCATGAATATCTTCGCAAAAATTTGTCCGATTTGAATGAAATGCAAGATGCTATAAAAATGTGAATATCTCTTAAAAGAGCAAAATACTCAGAAAACATCAGGCTAAATCACTGTATAGTTTTTAGAAGCCTCAGGTATCTGGTATTGCCCACAGAAGGCGTTAAACTGTATTGAAAAAAACCCGAAATTTTAAACGCCCTGCATGATGCATTTTTTCGAACATCTCATTGTAGTATGATATTCGCCAATGAAAGAGCTACAACTAAAAAAACATTCAAATCGGACAAATGGTTGCGAAGATATTCATGACTAATGCATAAAATACAACAGTTGATAAAATGTTGAATATCTCTGGACGATTCCAAGATAAATTGGTTTTTAAAAAAACAAAACACTCAAGAGATACTAGGCTACAATGCTTTATCGTTTTTATATGCCTCAGCAACCTGGCATTGCCCACAGAAGACGTTAAAATTTCACTATAAAACATGACATTATTTAAACGCCCTGTACATCATGAAGATTTAATTTTTTGGAATTCTGTTTAATGGAGGAAATTGGACAATAACAGAGCTAAATTTAAAAGAAAAAACATTGAAATCCGACCAAAGATTGGGAAGTTATCAATTGTAACTATTTAATGAAATTTTAAGTGGTGCGCTAATTTTGTCCATCACTATATATTTTGTGATAAAAATTGCTTCAGTTGCTACAATATAGGAAAATTTGGCCCTCGATTGACAAGGTACATCCATATTTGTTAGCTGGAGTACTTTACAATACTGAAGAAATATCAATTTAAAGAATATAATTTTAGAGCTGAATCAATGAAGCTTCTGACAGCAGTGAATAATAACTCATTATTCGCTGGTGATTATTATGGCCGAGCGAACAGAGGTATAATGAGCGGATTATACAATAGTCGTTAGTAAAAAAATATTAATAGTCAGTGAGGCGAATCCAATGAAAACTTTAAATCAACTGTCATCAGTTAAAATGGCCCTATAGAACCCCTTGTTTGGGCAAACATAAACTCATTGAACGAATCGATTTCATCCAAATTTTTCTTTCCAGTTAACGTACATGAACTGCCGGTACTTTCAAATAATCACGTAAACTCAAACACGATCCATTTCACGAAATTCCTCCTATTAAGGCTTCGAATTCAAACCTCTTAACCTACATTCGCGAACCTATTAACGAACAGTTCTGCGCTTCCGTTCGTGATCGACAGCCACCTTCAACAGTCTGATGGATGTCGACGTGAATAATGATGAAACGTTACCGCAAGTATTAATGGCAACTTGATAGGTTTTCGCAACGGAAAGCTTCCTGATGCACTCAAATCTTATAGGAATACTAGTTATATGTCTGGCAATTATTCACAGAATTTATGCAACATGATGGAACTCGAAGGATTTTGTTGTCGTTTAGGGACGAATAATAGGGTTTATCCTCAAGCTACATATAATATAGTGTATCTTTTAAAAGACGAAACTTCGAGTGAATAGTTATTTAATCAACTAGGTGTGATCGACTTTTCTGTTGATGGAATTAAATATATAAAATAGTGGCTGAGTGGTCCCGCACTTTACGGTGCATGAAATGAACACGTAACATAGGTTATTAAAGATAGCGAATAATGGTTGAGATATTTTCGCTCCGCTCACGAGTTAATAGTTCGGAACCATTAGTCGCTCGATTAAAAACCGAGTTCATTACAAGATTTTTCCGACAATCTCAATATGAATTGTGTATGAATTCTTGATTGAAATACATTCTCATTCTGCACAACACTTATATTTGACATGATAAAATTTCTGTGTATGTATGTTTCAGTAGAATGTTGACATTTCTCGTAGTGCTTCTGAATTCTTTGTGAACGGTTGCCATGAGGATCGCCCATTAATATATCAGAAATTTTTCATTAAAATGGGTCATTAATGATCAATTTCGTACACATTAAAAAAACATTTTGTTATGAGATCGACGAAAAAATTATAAAATAATGTGTTTTCAAGAGCTCAAGAGTCAAGTGATCAATAAAACATAGTTTTTGACCGCTCGTTTTACCTAAATGAGTGCTTTAGGTATCGTTTTGCTAAATGTCAGCAATTTTCGAATCTTTCAAAGGGATTGTCCTAGAGACTTGAGATTTTCAGGGTGAGTTCGGTTCCCGAATGCCGCGATTGATTTCGTTAACTCTATTAGTAATCTGAAAACTAATAGAATATTTGGATTCTGCATCATACAATACAAATCCCCTGTATATCACATTTTGTTCAAATCTTACCTCTTGATCAAAGTTTTAAAAAAACAGATAAAAACATAAACTTTAACACCTGTATTTCTTAAAGGATGCACTTTCGGATATACAGGGTGTTTCATCATAAACTGGACAAACATATATTTTCGTGTAGAGGACATCGGGAGAATCATTTTGCCTTATACAATATATCCCGTTTTCGAAGCATAAGCGAGATACAGGGTGTCAAACGTCATTTTTGAGCAAGATTCTATTGAGTGTGGTTCAGTTATCTATAACACTTGGTGTAACGGTTTTTTGGTCAAATCTCAGTATTTTTGGGTCCTCTATTCAGAAAAGTTGACGAACTCTCCGAAAAAAAAATTACAAAATGGCGGAAAACCTGCAATGTTCCAAATTTTTTTTGCGGTTGTCAAATTGACTTTTGTTTTCTGAATGAACACAATTTTCTAAGACTTTCTGTGAAAACATTTCTTCAAAAATCGAACACAAATTTTTTTTACATGTCTACAGCGATGAAAAAATTTCACTCGAAATGGATGAAATTTGTACAATTGTACTTCTCTGAAATATTGAAAATAAAATTGTTTTGGGTTCTAGAATCAAAATAATTGATTATTGGCATGTCTAAACATTTTAGATGAATTTAAACGAAAAAAATCAGTGAAACTTAGTTGGGACTCGAAACGACGTAGGTTTAAATAGGGAAATAGCACTGTTCTAAGGATATTAATATTCGTTGCCAGGCAACGGTAGTTTGTAGTTCACAGAGCTTGACTCCTGGCTAAATATTTCATTCTGAAATTAAAATACCAGTCCAACTCTATGAACTACGAACTAGTGTTGCCTGGCAACGAATATTAATATCCTTAGAACAGTGCCATTTCCTATTTAATACATACGTCGTTTCGAGTCCCAACTGAGTTTCACTGATTTTTTCTTATAAATTCATCTAAATGTTTAACATGCCAATAATTTATTATTTTGATTCTAACGGGTTTTTTTTCAGAGGTTGCCGATTTGTTTTTTGAATAAAACACATATAAAATTATGAAATGACCAAAATTTTTTTTTATTCGGTAGATAATTTTTTTGGCGCATTTAACATTTAAACACAATTTGTGGCATATGTCTACCACGACTATTTTTCACAAATGTCATTCTGGAGGTCCAATTTTCGACCACTTTTTCAAGCATTTGAGGGCGTATGTCAGCAATGACACGTTGAATATTGGTTTCCAAAGCGTCAATCGATTGAGGTTTATCCACATAAACCGATGACTTTACGTATCCCCACAAAAGTAATCGAGTGGCGTCGAATCGCAAGAATAGAATAGAATAGAATAATAGAATAATTTATTCATGCTAATACACAGAGTGTTTACATACGTCATACAGCCATTGTTTCATAAACAAGGATACAAAATAACAGAAGTACAGAAAAATATGAATATATCACAAAATATCGGATACATCATCCGACAGATACTCATCCAGAGAATAGTAACATTTTCTACACAAAATTCCTTAATTAAACTCTTGAATTTGATTACAGGCAACATCTTAACAGTGGTTGGCAACTTATTGAAAACCTTAGGACCGTAGAATGTGACGCCACACTTCATCCTGTCTATACGATGAAAATCAGTAAAACATGACTGTTGTGGCGAGTATTGTATTCATGTACATCCTCGTGGGTCCGGTATTCCCCCAAATGCACCCTCACATATAACATACATTGCAACATAAATAGACAAGGGACAGTTAATATCTTCACTCCCTAAAGGCACCTTTACAGTCATCTCTATAACCAAGATTGCTCATTATTCTGATCGACCTTCTCTGCAAACTAAAAGACGTTTAGTATTAGGGTCATGACCCCAACATAGAATTGCATAAGATAACCTTGATTCAATGAAAGCATGGTAACTGCCAATAAAATCTGTTCAGAAACAATACCCACCAATGTCCTCAGTACAAATACACTGGAAGATACACTTTTACTTATTGTGTCAATATGAGAACTCCAAGTTAGTTTGGAATCAACTGTAACACCTAAAAATTTCACCGAATCAAAGGTATCAAGGCCCTCCAGATCTCTCATAGAAAAATACATGAGAAGAGTTTTTGTCTCATTTAGGCTAGTTGATTACTAAAAAACCACTCAGAAATAGATGAAAGGACATCCCTCATGATACGCTTAAATGGTCTTTACATGCTGCTCTTTTCAGAACTGTGGTATCATCAGCGAATAGTACAAGTTCAGCGCCCTGGTTCACAACTTATGATGTCATTAATGTAAATAAGGAATAAAAGTGGCCCGAGGACAGATCCTTGGGGCACACCAAATACAATATTCAACAAATCGGATAAACTACCGCCAAAATCAACACACTGCTTTCTATTTCTTAAGTATGAGCCTATTAGATCGATTGCACTCTGATGAAAACCATAACGTTTGAGCTTGTGAAGAAGAAGCTCAGCCGAAACACAATCAAATGCTTTGCTCAAATCGCAGAATAACGCACCTACATACTGTCCTTCTTTAAATCCTTCATTGATAATTTTCATTAGTTTGGTTATGGCAGCTGTTGTCGAGAGGGAGCTTCTAAAGCCGAATTGCGACTTATTGAACAGATCATTTTGATCGAAATACGCAGTTATTTGATGTTTTACAATTCCCTCGAGAATTTTTGAAAAAAATGGGTACCATCGATATAGGTCTGAAATTATCAACTGAGCAAACAGGACCTCTTTTGTGTACAGGTACCACCCTCGAAATCTTTAATATATCTGGAAAAATGCTATCACGTAAGCATAAATTCAGCAATTCTGTGAGCGGACAGATAATTTCATTGGTTAAGGACTTGACGACCCTACTGGAAAACCCAAAATAATCTCGACTTACCGAAGTCTTCAACTTCCGAATAATATCCCTTACGAAGGCCTCCGATACTGGAGAGAATTTAAATTCAAGTTTATTCAGATCAGGGCCAGTCATGCGACAATAGTCATCCATGAAGTCAGCAAGAACGCGGAGGCCAATTCACCGGACCATTTCTCGAAATAATGTTGTCGTTGAAAGTTTCTTTCAATAAGTCGATTGTTTCACGTGCTGTATGTCAAGTAGCACCATCTTGCTGAAACCACATTTCATCCATATCCATATCTTCAAGATTTGGCAACAAAAACTCATTGATCATGGTTCTGTATCGATTTCCATTCACGGTAACGCGTCATCGACACTGGCTCAACGACAGCATATTTTCTTCTGTACGAACTCTCTCCTTCTTGTCGGTGGCTTGGCATCCAAAAGAGTTAATGTAGACCGAAATTACGTTCTTTATGGTGGTCTCTGACGGACGATTATGTGCACCATAAAATTCACGAAGTACTCTATAAACTTTTTCAATTGAACACTGATTTTGAAATAAATTTCCACGATTTGAAAACGTTTTTCTGGAGTTAACCTATTCATAATGATTTGCCAAACAATACTGAGTAGAAATGCCACTTTGTGCGGTCAAAACAACTGTCATAAATAAAACGACATCTATCGGAAAACAAACCTCCTAAAAAAACACCCGTTAGAAGCCAAAAATTTTATTTTCAATATTTCAGAGGTCTGAACGAAACATTTGAATGACTGTAGTAACGAAACCGTTCGATATTTCACAATTCTGTTTTCATATTCGTGATTGATAATTCAAGAAGTACAATTATACAAAACTTCCTTCATTTCGAGTGAAATTTTTTCATCGCTGTAGACATGTAAAAAAAAATTGTGTTCGATTTTTGAAAAAATTTTTTCACAGAAATTCTAAGAAAATTATGTTCATTCAGAAAATAAAAGTCGATTTGACAACCGCAAAAAAAAATCGGAACATTGCAGGTCTTCCGCCATTTTGTAAAATTTTTTCGGAGTTCGTCAACTTTTCTGAATAGAGGACCCAAAAATATTGAGATTTGACCAAAACCATTACACCAAGTGTTATACATAACTGACCACACTCATAAGAATCTTGCTCCAAAATGACGTTTGACACCCTGTATCTCGCTTATGCTTCGAAAACGGGATATATTGTATAAGGCAAAAATGATTTTGCCGATGTCCTCTACACGAAAATATATGTTTGTCCAGTTTATGATGAAACACCCTATATATAATTATGTGATTCTACGTTGAACCCATTTCAAATCAATTATTTAGCCGTTCAACTGCATCCGCATTGTCTTGTTTTTGCAGATTGTGCACAGCCGAGGCCTACGTGCCGGCGCGGCGCTTAGCTTAGAGAGAAACAGAGAGGTTTGTGATCTTGTTGAAAGCACAGTTCCTGAATAAATTGTCTGTTTTAAAGAAGTGTATTTCTCCACGAAACTCAAAACTATTCATGGGACCTTTTTTTCATATTTTATGGCCCTTTATGGCGTAGCTCTATGCATGGTAGTTTTTTCCCTGACACTCTGTATTTTTAGCTTAAATGGTCTGATAAGCATGATTCTAGACCATGAATGTGCCTTTATCTCGTATAAACCCTGTCATATCGAACGTTTGAGTTTCATTTTTGACGGTAATCTTTCGAAACCCATGTTGATAGCTCAATACGAAGAAATTCAGATATTTTCACAACACATGTTTTTGATGCTAGAAACAAGCACACAAAAGCTCTTTGTGCGATGCCATTCTTCTAATCAACACTAATTTTCACCAATTGGCCTCATTTCAGCACCATTTTCCATTTCTCTCACATTTACAAATGGAACGAAGTGATACAGAATCAGGGTGGAAATTATCATAACGTTCCAACTGAACTCAGTATTGCGCCATTTGCATTTGCGTAGCTCGGAACTAGTTCAGTGTTACGAATTATGTAATTTGTTTCGAATTATTGTTTTAATTGAAGCTACTATCCAGTTCCCAAATGAATCAAAATAACCACTTCGGATTAGAAGCAGATCTAATTCAAAACGATAGGTGTGTCTCGAATTTTGAACGCTCGTTCTAATTATACGAGTGTTATATAATTTTGCCCAAATGTGAAATTTTCGAATTTTGTGCCGGAAATGGTCTCAAACGATAAGTTGAGACTCTTGATGACGAATTCGTGGTAAAATTCAATTATGTTCGTGGGCCCGTCCGGCCGTCCGTTAGCACAATAACTTTCGAAGGGATTGTCCTAGAGACTTTAAATTTCAGGATGAGTTCGGATTCCAAATAGCTCAGTTAAGTTCATTAACGAGCCAAATCGTACAGGTGTTCCATAAAATATGGCCATTCAAAATTTTTGTTCCTCAATATCTGAGAAAAGACGAAACCAATCGTAATGAAATGTTACACCCAAATTCAAGATGATCGCTACACAAGCCTCATGCAAAATTTTGTGGTCACGGTGTGAATAGAACCACAGAAAATTCAATTGGAATATTGAAAGAAAAAACTTCATATTTCCAGAAGAAGAAATTCGATTCAAGTGAGATTTAATTTGTGAATGGAGATCGATACGCTGAATGTTCATTCAAAATTTCGTGGCCATAGTGTTAACAGAACCATTTGAATATTGAAAGAAGAGTCTTTATATTTCATAACACAAAATATCCGATTCAAGTGAAACTCACAATAATAATAAATATAAATGAGCATATTTTTTCTGGCCAAATGCAAGATCATAACAAGCCTTTGCAAAATTCTGTGGCCATAGTCTAAACAGAACCATACAAAATCAATTGGAATATTGAAAAGAAGAATCTTTATTAGTGAAATTTCTTTTTGGAATGTAAAGTTATATAATGATTTTCATGCAACATTTTTTGGCCATAGTATTAACAGAACTATAGAAAATTCATTGGAATATTGAAAGGCGCATTTTTATGAAGGAGGTTTTCCTTTTAGTTGGCCTATTAGACGTTTTACGAGACCAAGTCGATATTTCGTTCTAAAATTTTAGGTGGAGCCTTGAAGGTGAAGGAACTCCCCGCCTAAAATATTTTCAAATCGACCGTGTTGCCAAGTCTATCTCAACACATATCTCCTTTTTTATTTCATATGGAACTACCTATATTTTCATCCATGTATCGATTCAATACCAAATTCGCAGTATAACTACTAAAAAAAAATTCTCTGCTATGCACTGTTGCCAAGTTATGCAGAAATTCCTGAAATTTTTGACATCTGCATTGCCAATTTGGAAATGCAATATCTCGATTATTTTTTATGCGAAGCGGAACCAAACTCGGCAGTTTCATAGTATAGAAATCATGCATTCGTGTGGTATATCAGTATTTTGATACATCGTAAGGTTTTTCGAAGATATTGCTCCGCAAGTGCGCGTTAATGCAAACATGGAAAAGTCTGTCGAAATATCGCAAAAAATGTTTTTAAATTTTCATGAAAAAAGTTCGATTGGAATGAAATAGAGTTTGAGGATGTAAACTGGCAAGTGAATGATCATACAAATTTTCGAAAAGATTGTGACCATAGAATTCATATTCATTCATATTTCATTTTTTGAAGAATTTCCAGAATGTAATTCCGACAGGCTGTGATTTTGCACTCATATATTCAGTATCAATTTCAAATCCTATAAAAAAATTTGAGATAATTACCTTATTGCTCTACCAATGAAGGAGAGATCAAGAACACTTGCTCAAGACTTCTTCAGATTTTTTTCAATGTAGTTGAATGAACAGATAAAAAAATATCTCAAGTTTGGATATTCTGAGATCAAAAGCTGACCATTACGTACAGAAATAATAACTTCAACACTTTAAATTTTTAATAAGGGTTTGGGATTTGAACTGGAAAGTTGAATAAATAAATGAAGAAAATAAAACTAATTACTCTCAGAATATTCAAATTAAAATATTTCCTTCATTAACAATCGTGCAAAAATTACTGGATATTAAACTCAACTGATTAGTTATTGATAATATACTGGTGGATCCAGTATGTCTCAATCCATCTGTTTCATTCAATATTGAATTTGAAGAAACAAACTCAAATAATTGAATAAAAATACTATTTTCTCTTTGCAGTCGACAACTACCCCACCTTAACCCCTGTGGTATAAGGCCATTCAATGTTTATTCATCCATAAACAGTTTCTGTTTTCATATAACGTTGATTTTAACAGAAACGCTAAATTTATAAATGAGAAGACCTGATACAATATCAGCTTAAACCCTATCTTTTATTATTTATTAAGCCATAAAGATCCTTGGTGAAAAGCTCTGGGGATATACGCCAGAGAAAAAAATCAAGTATGAATTCTACCAATGCGTTCACGATTACGCCAGTGTTTCAAAATTGTTCATAACTCTATTTTAAACCCTTTGGAGTCGTCTCTGCTATCTTGTAGCAAAGTACCAAACGTTTATCAGGCTACTTCGATCGCTTGATGTGTGAGCTACATCATCCCGAGGTGGCGATAGTGGTTATCTGCGGCGAGAGATGATGCCCTATCGAGGGGGACATTAGCCGAGCTAGAGGAAACTTTGAACCCCATTACACCGGTTTCGAACTAACTGGTAATAGAAATACCTTGTGTCCGTGAAGTTGGCACCCACTTTCTCGAAAAAGAAAAAATTTTTTTTTGCATTCGTTAGTAAGTCGTTAGTAAGTATTTGTAAGTCGAAAATTTTCGTTTGTAAGTGAAGAGTATTGGTAGAAAAACACCGCATTCCGCTGGGTGCTAACTTCACGGGCATCCACTTTTTTGATTTTCTCGGAAAAAAACATACAGCCGGAAAGTCGATCGTTTGTAAGTGTTTGTAAGTCGAAAATTATCGTTTGTAAGTGACCTTGTACTTAAAAAATGGCACCCTTAAAATGCGAAGTTAGCACCCACATGTTGAAAAATTTAATTTTTATTTTTTGCCTTCGATAGTACCTCGTTAGTAGGTATTTGTAACTCCAAAAATTCGTTTGTAACCTTCCCTATCAAGGGGTAAACAACCCTCAAATATGCGAAATTAGTACCCAGTTTTTGAACATTACATTTTTCTTCATTTTTTCGAAAGTAAATCGTTAGTAAGTATTTTTAACACAAAAAAATTTGTTTTTTTACTAAAAAAATCATGAGAAAATGACACCCCTAAAATGCGAAGTTGGCTCCCACATGTTGAAAAATTGAATTTTTGTTTTTTGTCTTCGATAGTACTTAATTTGTAAGTATTTGTAACCCCAAAAAATTCGTTTGTAACCTTCCCTATCATGGGGTAAACACCCTCAAATATGCGGAATTAGTACCCACTTTTTTAAACATTACATTTTTCTTCTTTTTTTCGAAAGTGAATCGTTAGTAAGTATTTGTAACACAAAAACTGTTGTTTTCAACCAATCCGCTAATGAGAGAATGTAACCCTTAAAATGCAAAGTTTCTATTTTGTTTAAGACAGTACCTCCATATCTAATAATTTTGCAACACAAAGAAATAGCTTTTAAGCAGACTGATAAAATGGATTGATTTAATTATACCGTGAAAATGAGCAGTTTGCATCCACATGTTTAAGAATTTTATATTCGTGTTTTGCTTTCAATAATGAGAAAATGGCACAACCAATTCCGATTTCAGAATAATATTTTGTTCTTCAACTTCTGTAGTAATTACGGTGTACTATTTCTTTGTGTTGCAAAATTATTAGATATGGAGGTACTGTCTTAAACAAAATAGAAACTTGCATTTTAAGGGTTACATTCTCTTATTAGCGGATTGGTTGAAAACAACAGTTTTTGTGTTACAATACTTACTAACGATTCACTTTCGAAAAAAAAAGAAAAATGTAATGTTTAAAAAAGTGGGTACTAATTCCGCATTTTTGAGGGTTGTTTACCCCATGATAGGGAAGGTTACAAACACATTTTTTGGGGTTACAAATACTTACTAATGAAGTACTATCGAAATCAAAAAACTAAAATTCAATTTTTCAACATGTGGGTGCCAACTTCGCATGTTAGGGGTGCCATTTTCTCATGATTTGTTTGGTAAAAAACAATTTTATTTGTTTCTCATTTGTAAACGTTAGTTTCCAAAAACACAATATTAATCAAGGAAGTTTATTTTTTCAAGTCACTAACTTGTAAAATTGACAGTTAACTTGTAAAACTTTTACAAGTTAGTAGTATTATTTACATTGAAAGTTGTCAAGTACTTGCTTCTGATTTAATTTATTCTCCTAATCTAAGAGTTCCTGGAACAAATGTATTTCTCAATAACGTTCTCAAACTATTCAAAAACGATATTCGTACCTTGTTTTATTCGTATCTATTCGCTTTCCTTTTTACGTACTTGCTTCTAATTTCATTTATCCTTCTAATTTTATCGTTCCTGGAACAAATATTTTTAGTAATAGGCGTTATAAAAGTACTAAAAAACGATATTTATACCTTGTTTTATTTGGATCTGGGGCCTATTGCACCAAATACTTTGCAACTTTTCACTTTGCACTTTTCACTTTTCAAATGAATTAGATCGCACGAAACGCATTCATAATTGAAAAGCGCAATGTGAAAAGTCTAGTGCAAAGTGAGAATCACTTCGTAGAAATCAAATAATGGGAGAAATGTTCTGCACTATACTTAATTTCACTTTTGAAATTTATCAGAATGCAAAGTGCAAAGTGAAAAGTTGCAAAGTATTTCGGTGCAATAGGCCCCTGGTCTTTTTCGTCAGAAATTAGCAAATATTCTCGAAGGACTTCCCTCTCGTAAAACCACTGTCATAATTTTCCGATGTCATAAATAATCATAAATAGCTTACGACATTTGCGACAAATTATTGAGATTTTTTTGGAATTATTTATCTCACCTTTTTACAAACGAGAAACAAATAATATAAAACAATACACGCAAGGTAACGGGTTTTACTGGCATGGAGGTGGTAACTGACTCGCCTGCGGCTCGTCAATTATATCCTCCATTCGCCAGTAAAACCCTCTTACCTTGCTAGTAATGTTATATACTATTTTTTGTGTTACAATTCTTACTGAGGATTTACTTTAAAAAAAAAGAAGAAAAATGTAATGTTGAAAAAAGTGGGTACTAATTCCGCATATTTGAGGGTTGTTTACCCCATGATAGGGAAGGTTACAAACGAATTTTTTGGGGTTACAAATACTTACTAACGAAGTACTATCGAAGGCAAAAAACAAAAATTCAATTTTTCAAAATGTGGGTGCCAACTTCGCATTTTAGGGGTGTCATTTTCTCATGATTTTTTTAGTAAAAAAACAAATTTTTGTGTTAAAAATACTTACTAACGATTTACTTTCGAAAAAAAGAAGAAAAATGTAATGTTCAAAAAACTGGGTACTAATTTCGCATATTTGAGGGTTGTTTACCCCTGATAGGGAAGGTTACAAACGAATTTTTTGGGGTTACAAATACTTACTAACGAGGTACTATCGAAGGCAAAAAATAAAAATTAAATTTTTCAACATGTGGGTGCTAACTTCGCATTTTAAGGGTGCCATTTTTTAAGTACAAGGTCACTTACAAACGATAATTTTCGACTTACAAACACTTACAAACGATGGACTTTCTGGCTGTATGTTTTTTTCCGAGAAAATCAAAAAGTGGATGCCCGTGAAGTTAGCACCCAGCGGAATGCGGTGTTTTTCTACCAATACTCTTCACTTACAAACGAAACTTTTGGACTTACAAATACTTACTAACGACTTACTAACGAATGCAAAAAAAAATTTTTTCTTTTTCGAGAAAGTGGGTGCCAACTTCACGGACACAAATACCTTATAACTTCGTAGTCAGGCATTACGTGAGGGGACTTACATATACCTATTTCGCTGTACTGAATTCTCTGGCATTTCAGATAAGGTCTAGTGTGGTTTGAGAATTAATCCATTCGAACTTCAACATTATTGATTGTTGCGAAATATGAGATGGCCGTTAATTGTTTCACTTATACAGGGTGTTTCCTAATTGAATGTTGATATTTATCGGGGGTTGATGTTTGGGACCATTTTAAGAAAAAACTTCATATGAACATATGTTCTAAACGTCTCACCTTTTGAGTTAAGGTTGACGCTCACTTGGACGAGACGAGACGAGACTAAGCGAAGAGTTGTTTTCCGCAGGCACGATTTGCACTGAATCAAATGGGTAGACGCTCACTTGGGAGGCGCGAAGCGAAGATCAGAATCGTTAGGCGCGAGGCAGATTAGACGCGCACTTGGACGAAGCGAAGCGGTCGGAAGGAACGCGTCGTTTTCCGCTGGGATCTTTTGCATTGAAATAAATGGGTAGACACGCACCTAGGAAGCGCGAAGCGAGGATCAGCGAGGCGGCGAGTCGTTGGTCGCCAGGAAGATCTTTGGGCCATGTGAGCGAAATTTCTCGAGGCGGCAAGTAGGTATCCGACGGCCGGGAAGTTCGGCGCGCTGTATTTTCAATTTTGTACTCGAATTTTGTCAATGGGGAAATACACAGTTATTTTTGAATTTGTGTGAAATGAGTTTGTTTTAAATGGCTCATGAGAGTGTTGGTTCGAATTTTCTCGATTGAGAATGTGAATTCAAATCGTCTGAAGGATAGGTATTTTATTATGTAAATACAACAAAATATTGAGGAACCCTTCTTCCGAAGAAATTAAAATATCTGATAGAATTGGAAAACTGTGGAATAATTCCTTTGAGGGATATATGATATGCAAACATTGAACTTTCGATTACTACTTGCTTTGTTTTTTTTTTAATCGGTTAAAGAGAAAATAAGCATTTCGTATCAATTATTTATATTTAATTGTATTCCTGGATGAAGAACTACGAGGATTTCATTGGAAAATTCCCATTTAAAACATGATCATGACCAAAACACGATTCTACAAATGTTTCATGGCTGACCAAGGCCGTAGCGGGGGGGCGGGTCCGGACCCCATTGGACCCGAAATTTTTCTGAAGTACAGGACTAGAAAAATTGTCATTCTGTCATTCGGTGGACCCCCCGAAATTTTTTCTAGCTACGGCCTTGTGGCTGACCATACCCAAAAATAACCAGGGACAGCGCCAGAGATTTTACCGCCCCGGCAAAAGTATTTTCAGAATAAATTAAATATAAATTAGTCTGATTTGAAGCTTATACAAGTAAGCGGTATGCAGCAAGGTAATAAAAAATGCAACTTCCCAGAACTTATTACTGGAAATTTTTCGATATTGTCGTAGGAAAAGTATTTTTTCTGAAATCACCAGAATGAAGGAATTGGATGAATACTTAATTTTTTCAATCGGTTAAAGAGAAAATAAACATTTCGTATCAATGATTTTATATATAGTTTTAAAAAAAATAACTCTCGGTTTTTGTCACCCTTTGCTTCTCGTTCGAAGACAACATAACCTCGATCTAAAATCTAGTACTTTTTTCCCTTGTATAATACATAATTTTTTTCTGTGACTAGAAAAATGACGATGGAAAGAAATATAACTTTTCACGAAATTAATCCGGCAGAAAAGTGAGTACTTTTTTCCCGGATACATATATACACTCACTTTTTTCCCGGGGAAAAAAGTAATTTCGAGAAGAAAAGTTATATTTTGTAACTTGCCAACAGAGATAAAATGTCGAATTTTTTCCACGTCACATATTTTTTTTCATTCCTATATGAAGGTGGGACGACGAAGCTATTAAAACAAGATTATGACCAAAAACACGATTCGAACAATAGCTCTACCCTTGTTCATTCGGGTAGTCAGCATGCAGCATGGGTAATAAAAATTTATTGCGGCCCAAAAATAGGGGGAATTTCTTCCGATGCCTGATCGTCGCATCGCTTCGTCCAAGTGCGCGGTCCCAGGCGAACTAACGCGTCGCTTAGTCTCGTCTCGTCTCGTCCAAGTGAGCGTCAACCTTTACAGGGTGGTAAGGTTTTCAAAAATAAATAAGACTCGAAGAACTGAATTTGAAGAAAAAAGACTGATGAACTATTACACGAAGTAATGACAACCGCTTTGACAACAGAAGTATCAATTTTTGGCAACAGCGTACTAAGATAAGTTCTTTCTTACATACATTATTTATTATTATTTATTTCGATACAGAGAAACGGTTATTTTTTTTTTCAAGCGAAAACAGTGCATCCGATTGAAAAAGTCATAAGGTCAACTTTGGTGAGAAGTGATTGGGAATTTCAAAAAAAAAATCATTTCAGAAAGAATCTGTGGCGTACCATCAATGTCTGTCAAAAAAGTCATGTCTTATTACATACGAACGCCACTGGTGAAAATTAGAGACCTGTTTGATTGCAAGATTTTCAGGTATCCGTGGTTTGTCCAAAATTGTAAATTTTCAGAAAAAGCGAAAAACTGATTCTCAAAAATGACCTTAGTTACGAAGTTGCAATTTGTACTAAAAAATAAGAAAACAATAGCATGAGTTATCACTCAATTTGTAGACTAGACAGAGCGAAAATATTTCTATTATTTGAAGAAAAGAACTGGACAAAATGCTATTTGCATATCCCTAGTATACCACTTATACCGTTTTGATAGTCACTTGAAAATGTCACTGGATACATAATCTCAAATAAACATACAAAACATGTTTTTCAGAAACATTGCATTTTATTTTATATTTTTCAAATGAATTCTTTTATATCGTCACACTCGCATTCTTCATTTTCTTCAACAACCGTTTTTACATCTTCACAGTACTTTGCAAAAATTAGGACTAATCATTCCAACTCTAATACTAATAGTTTCTTCAAACTGTACCGGGTTTTTCACTATAATTTGACCCCCCCTTTATCTTTGTTACTAAAGGAGATACAACAAAATGTTTCGTATAAAAGCTTCACGAAATCAACTGCGGTTTTTTGATATGAGTCCAGAAACTGGAATATATACAAGGTGGCCAACATATCGATTGCAACTTCATTTTTTCAAATGGAACACCCTGTATATTCTTCCATGTTTGGCTAGCTCTCTGTCCCCTGATTTCGAATTTGTAACATATGTTGGTCTATCTCTTTTATTCTGAGAACCACAGAGTTTCAAATTTTAAGAACCATCTGCCAAGATCTGTAATCATTTTACAAGTGGCAGAGTGCGTTTACTGAAAATGCTCATGTTTGGAGTTATAATAACGTCAATGGGAAGATATACAGGGTGAACAACATTGAATGCAACTATATTTTTTCAAATGGGACACCCTGTCCTGTATATTATTCCTTTTTTGATAGAGTATTTCCTCCTGATCTCGAATATAAATGCGTATGTGGATGTGTCTCTTCAATTTTCAGAGTTTTAAAGTTTTGAAATGATGATACCGAATAAAAAATATGTGAAATACCTACGAAATTCTTTGTATCCAAACAATCTTCTCAAAAGTATTATTTTAGAATGAATACTTTTAAGACTACTTTTAAATCATTAATATTATTCTCCGCTTTCATTGATTGTCATTATTGCTGAAGTAAATTTTTTCCTCCAGGAACGGCTATAAAAACGTGTCCAACGATGGTAAATCGGGGCTATTTGGTGGCCAGAAAATGGGTGCGCCATTACCAATCCAAAGATCAAATTGGCCACTCAAATATTCACGAACTTCCAAAACGCTATGCCAGATGGTTATTGAAACTTGAAACTCTGTTGTGCTCAGAATGAAAAAGATAGACCAACATATGTTACATATTCGAAATCAGGGTAAAAGAGCTAACCAAATATGGAAAAATATACAAGGTGTTCCATTTGAAAAAATGAAGTTGCCATCAATATGTTAGTCACCCTGTATACATTTCAGTTTCTGGACTCATATCAAAAAACCTCAGTTGATTTCGTGAAACTTTTATACGAAACATTTTTTTGTATCTCCTTTAGTAACAAAGTTAGAGGGGGGGTCAAATTATAGTGAAAAACCCGGTACATCTTTTTTTCAAGACACTCCTGAGAGAATATGTAAACAGCCAGTATTTCTGGCTGTAAACTAGGGAGCTCACTTGCCGGTGTTTTATAGATCCTCCTTTTTAACCATCGGTAAACCTTATGGATGGATTTCATCCATGCGCTCAGCTAACGTAGGTACTGTCATTGACACCAATACTCACTGCAGTCGTCGTTCTTCAATAATCCAGAATTATTTAAACAATGTCTATAGTATTTCATTGTTCTCCAAGTGGTGCTCTGTAGTGCCGATGCAACTGACGTGTCACTGTCGCCATAAGTACCATCCTTCAAAGTCTACCTTAAGAACGAGACACCCGGTATAAACTGAAGGTACCGAAACTCAGCGTTAAATTATTCCAATATAATGGCTCTTAACCCAAAACTTTGAAGAGCTATCGCCCCCGAACAAAAAGGACCCATTTACACCTAAGTCAAACATAAAGGTTCCTCGATCTATCGTTTCGAACTCCAAGACCGCCCTATACCCTTATAGTTGAAAGCAGCGGCCCTAGCCGCCTGCTGCGTTAATTCAATTTACACCTTCAGACTTTGTCTATTAATTACTTTATTGAATTAACGTAACGTCTCATAGAGAGCCAGGTCGGGAGTGTGGACACTTTCCTAATAGGATTACGTTAATTTGAGAGCCTGAAGTTGCATCCGACCCAAGGATCTGCGGAATGATTTCGTAATGAGAAAGGAATCCTGCTTGTGCTGAAGTCCAACGTATGTGACGAGAAAACATGATATAAAATATTGTTTCAGAAAGTTTGAGCGCACAGCGATTGCGAAATAAGGGGAAATTTAATTAGTTTTCGTGAGTTCAAACTTATTTGATTACCCGGTTCTGTTACTTTTTAGCCTGTGAAATTCCGGACGATTTATTGAATTTACGAGTTTTTGACAGAGTTTAGTGTTTCTCCTGGTTGGGAGAAGTTTGTGTCATTTGACGAAGGATATTTTGTTCGAATATTTTCACGGCGCCTCAGAATTCTGAAGTGACAAGAAAATGTTCAATATATTATTGTTCAACTGTTAATAAATTTGACGCCATTGATGATTTCTCCTGCTTAAGTTATAATCCAGGCAGGCAACTCATTCGCATTCAAATAATTCTTTGGTGCTTTTGAGCAGTCGATGATCGAATCAGTACTTTGTGCTAACTGCCCATCTCGGACATGCGAAAAGCGCAGATATATTGAAGTAGGTAAAACGACTGTGGTGCAACAAGCCTTTCAATGCGATGCCGGGGGTGACTCATAACACCAACTTCGAAACCAAGATGGAAGTGCCTGAGGCAATGCAGTATTCACCCAGCTGAATCTTTGGTGTGCACCTCGACCCTCACTCATTCTGCAGTTGGACTGGCTGCCAGTTCCAGTACAACGACATTGAGGCATCTCATATTAGTCCGAGAGCTGGCACGAATTTTAGGGTAGGTGTTTGAGGCAAGCTGAAAACTTGTCAGATTACTCTCCTATTATATCCCAACTCGGGATTGCCAGACCTGGCTGGTGAGTAGCGGGGCTAAATCAACCCCTACATTTTAATGGCCTGGCAGGTAGAAGCCTACCGATGATCTGTCTTTTTGGGAATCTTATTTTTTAGTTATAAGTAACAACTCTATTAAAATTTCAAGCTGCCAAATAATTTAATCGGGGTTTTAACATTGCCAGACGCGTGCAAAAATATTTTGCAAAAAATTATAAAAATTGTTTTTGAGGCAGCTTGAAATTTTAATGGTGTTACTTATAACTGAAAAATAAGATTCCAAAAAGACAGATATTTCGGTTGGGCTTCTACCTGCCAGGCCATTAAAAATGTAGGGGTTGATTTAGCCCCGCTACTCACCAGCCAGATCTGCAATCCCGAGTTGGGATATAATAGGAAAGGTATCTGACAAGTTTTCAGCATGCCTCAAATACCTACCCAAAAATTCGTGCCAGCTCTCCTACTATATCACCACGATGTAGAAGTGTACACCACGCAACCGCGCGCCATTCACGCACCAGTATCGTGATATCGTCACTAGCTGGGGAGTGTTGTGAAGGATTTCAACGTTTCCTCGTTTAACCCTTAGATGTCGAACCATTTTTCTAGTTTCTTTTGGTTACTGCACGTAGTCGGCAAAACGACTGCGGTGCAACCAACTTTCTTAGCTGTTGAAAGATGTTCAGATATAAATCTAGAAAGAAGAAGAAGTGCGATATCGTCATACACTCAGATAGTCAAGCTGCTATCAAAGCACTGAGCTCCTACGTCATCGACTCAAAGATGATATGGAACAAACTCAATGAGGTAGAACAGAAAAATAAGGTCTTTTAATCTGGGTTTCCGGCCATTCGGGAATCAAAGGAAACGAAGAGGACAATACTCTTGCCAAAGAGGCACACGAATGTCACTCATTGGCCAGAACCCTTCTTTGGTACCTGGAGAAGGAGAAAGCCGAGAAGGAAAAACTCTGGCGGAATTTCCCAGGGGTGGATATTCCACTAAGTTCCTCGGAACTTTGAAACAGCAAGATCCAGAAGATATCTGGATCTTGGTAAGAAACAATTATACCTTCTCACTGGCTTTCTTACAGGGCACCTGTTGTGTATGGGATTATCGGCCACTGACGAGTGTAGATTCTGTGGGGAGGAGGAAGAAACCCCCCTTCACCTAATTACGGAATGCTTTTTGGCATTGTGAGCCTAAGGAGAGAAACTTGTAAGAGTGAGTAACTAGCCTCGTTGAAGCCTTCACAGATATTGGATTTCATCAGATCTCTGGAACTGGAAGGGTAGCTGTGAAGGGTGTGGTCAAAACAGCTCTGTAAGGGGGCACAATAGACCTTGAGGTCGCAGTGAACTGTAACCCCTTTTTAAACTAAACTAACTAAATTAACCAACTTTCAAAGCGGTTCATATGGTGACTTTCAAGGCATTAATGGCAAGGCTATCATTGATTGTAAGCTATACTGATGAGTCCTAGGATGGGGTTCCAGAGACGAAACTCCCTCTACAATTAAACTTTGTGGATGACTCAAGACACTCAACATAGAATATTCAAACGAAGCAAGTTCTAGTTTGAATCACCAGAAGAATAAAGCTTACACGATTGTCTATATGCAATTCTTCTTAATTGCACTAAATGGGTCCATTTTGTTCGAAGAAAAGAATTGAAACATAATATTCACCCCTCTACTAGGACCTCCATATGTACAAGGTTCATGGAAAAGATTAAAAAGAATTTTTAATTGTTAAAAAGAATTGTTGTCCTTAATCTTGGGTTCAGGGGATCTTGCAGTAACTCAAAAGCGATCTAGAGATATGTAGTTACATATGATGAGGGTGTAAGAATGAAGAAATATCTCAACATATCGCTCATGTGAAACATGACATTTTGTTTCTCAAATAACTAGCAGAATTTCCTAAAAATAATTAAATTTGGAAAAAAGAAATACCGCTAAGTCAAAATATGAAGATCCACGCAATGCGAAGATCATATGTTTGAACTTTGACGTGTAATGATTCATTTTTGCACTAAATATACAGTTGATAATTATTTTTCCCATTATTATTCTGAATGTCAAAAAAAATTGATATCTATTCGGTCAAAGTTATAACACCAAAATAAGTTTTTTACCGCCAAATATTCGCTGGCTGTCGTAAAATGAAAATAAACCTATCACACTTGATATATTGCTTCCATGTATGTGAAAAAATCACGCAAAAAACTTCAACTAATTTCCCACATTTAGATACAAATATGCAATCAAAGCACGCTAGAATGAGACGGAAGATGGATGTGTTCGGTAACAGGTGTCGGACGGCATCGATCGATCGGATTCCATCCATGTCGAGCGCATGCGCGTCCAAACTCACCCCGCAGTCTACAGCGCCCCACGACGCCAACAAATTCAATCAGGGAGTGGTGCGTCGTTTGCTCTCCTTGAACAAGATCAAAAACAAAAAGCCGGTGAAGAAAACTTGTGCCAAAGACAGAATCGTGACATGACAACGATACGCCGGTACGTTGTACGTTGTTAGTGAGTGGAAGGATCTTGCTGACGCGCCGCGATCAGTGTCAAACCACCTCAATGTCAAGAATTGAAGCCGTCCATTACCCAAACCTGCATTACGTACCTTCCCCGCTATGAAGAGCTTCCGCCAAAGACTGACATTTAGGGAAATCGCTTTCATATAGTGTCGTATCCCATAGGAACCTCGTACAGGTTGTATACCTGTTGGCAACTTGTGCTACTGTTCCGGGCCAACTTGTTGCTTTTCTATATCACCTATACCGGCACTGTCTCCCAGCAACCACCTGCAAATTTCCTCGTTCAGTAGTAAACATCCAGCCTCGTTGTCACTTCATCGGATTTTCTCGCGACCATGCCACGTTGTTACATGGTGAAAAAACAGAGCAACAAGTACCAGGGCAATGCGAGGGAAGTTTGGGAGAAGAATGCCGCCACTGCCCCGGAAAGTCCAACTGAAGGATGTGTTGCTCCTCCTTACTACTACACTCCTCTGACAGACAGTTCAAGTGAGTATTCTGATAGCATGCATACCTTCTATTGGCTTATGATAATTTCTATGTAATTCCATACCCTCAATTTCTGCTGTTATTGATAATCTGATTATGATTAATTGGAAAAGGCCTAGAACTTGGAACTTAGAGGTTAAGTTGACCTTGGGCATCGTCATTCATCAAAATGTTTTCTGATTCACTCTAATTGCTATAGATCGGTTGAAAGATGTCGACATCACCTTTTCCTCACCAATTCACTTTTCACAAGATAAAGTTCCTTACTTAATTGATAATGTCGCAGTTATGAAATCCTTGCTAACGTAAAAAGTAAGTGGAAAACAAAGCACCAACTCCATATTCTCGGGTTTTTCTCCATGCCTTTGAATTTCCGAACATGTCAAAAATTATGTTTAATGTAGGAACCCATCTTAACAAGAAATATTGTAAAGGAAATTAAAATTCGACATCAAACTTGTGAATGTCGGGGCAAAAATGTGAAGAAAATCCTAACCTGCCATTTTCACACTGGGAACGGATGAACTATACTACAACGTTAAAAAAATTTATAAAGCGCCGAAGGAGGTTGGTTGAGATTTTCCAAATAAATATTGGATTTTCACAATTGGTAAGGCTATTTATTGTTGAGGAAATTTCAATCAACAATAGAATATTTTACCAGAACTGTTTAATATTTGTGTTTTATTTATGGCATTAACTCTACTTGTGAATCATTCCTATAAATTGATGAATTAAGTATGTGAAATAAAATCTCAAATAGTAAAAAGGATAAACATAAAAATGAAACAAAATGTTAATGCCTTGAATTCTGAAAAAACTCCTTTTGTACCTAATGTTATATCTAATATCCAACAATGCGATTTAATGCTCCTCTATTGATCCTTCTTCCATTGAGAAATATATACATGTATAGAAAATGCCCATGAAAACTCAAAATAGCATTTTTCTGTTATAGTCTGTTCAGGAAAGTTTGAGCCCCTAGTAGGCGTTTGTTTATTTATCTAAAGTTGGCAGTATTTGCTGTCGTAACGTAAAATAAAGTCAACGTCAGAGAACTCTATGCAATATGGACAACATTGCGTACCAATCTGACAAGAAAATAAATAACATAACCTAAAATTTAAATATACACAGTGGAATATGCCAAATTCCCATTTCCAACCGACGGCTCAAACTTCCGTGAACGGACTATAGATTCTCTAAAAACCAAAAGGGACAAGATCTATATCATTCATTTGTCTGGACAACAATTCAATTGACAATACATAAACATCAAATGACCAATAGCGAAGTTCATCCTAAAAATTCAGACTAATATCCTTCACATAAACCGAGGGAAAATGGCATCGAACTCGAATGAAGAAAATATACAAATTTATGAAGGAAAGAAAATTGATTATCAACTCTACTATACGGATTGAATACTTCACGAAGAGGATTTTTTTTCTGCCTGATATGTTCTGTATTTAAAAATTTGAGTGATTTCCTAGAAAAATAGTTAAAAATGTTGATTATTCTTTCTTCAATGGAATTTAAGATTCCCTAATCTTAGGGAATCTTAAATTACTATAGAATTCCGAAATACCAATCATTCATAAAAAACAGGAAATATAAGTTGGGTTCAAAGAAAGTATAAAATATGTAGACTGTTACCGGGGCTGTTACTAGCAAGCTAGGATGCATAGTTAATTTGCTGCAACTTTCTAACCCTAACCTAGGTTTAGCGACTTCCACAGTGATTATAGCCACAACCAAAAACAAAACCCATAAGGTAATCATAATTAGAATAGTTGAAGTCTACGAGATCATCGAGGAGGTGTCAAAGCCGAAAGGGTCTTAGAATCGTATTGACAAGGTGATGATGGCAGACTAGGCGTATTGACCAATTAACCCCCAAATTGAATGAGAAAAGCGTCAGATTACCCACTAAACGATGGAGGGAATCAGAAAGAAGGTGGGATTGAACTTGTATCGAAAACCTAGAGATAGGGAAGGCTTAAAGAAGCTGGGAAAAAGCTTATATCGAAAGGTGGACGACAAACGAATGCTGCAGAAAAAGGAGAACATACCTACACTCTTACATTATTTTGGATCGAGATAGATAGATCGGACCGATATTTGCCAGCTTGGTCAGTCTCCATTTCAAAGTCTTTATTCACAGTAATTACAAGCATTGGGATGAATAAACTTTTCGACCCATCAAATGTTTCATGGGGAGTCATGTGAAATTTAGTCCAAAAAGGAAATAAAAACGCAAACATAAGTCAGACAAACAACAAATGAATAAGTAAGGCCAGACAACATATTTTATCTAAAATTTATTATTCAATAGAACACACTTCAGTTTCCTCTCAAGTTTTCTTCTGTTCAATTCCTTCATTTTGGATGGCAGTTTGTTGATAATTTTATAGCCAGGTGATTGACGTTCAACTGTGATACTTTTATACGGTGGTATGGTGGCTTCAACACCTGCGATCTGCTTAATTCTCCTAACCGCATAAGTAGCTCTTGACAACTTAGGAATCATTTCATCAATGCGGACAGAAAGCTTGAGGTTTGTTTATCATCAATTTATTCGCATTGAACCATATTTGAGTATCATTTAGTGTTTTTCTATCTTCCTTCTCTAATTCGTGGTTGTCCATACCCCTATGGAATATTCAAACAAAAAGGGTTCCAATTCAAAGGCCTTTCCTATATTCTTGAGCACCTCCGCCAGTGCTGTCTCTACTGATCTGCCCGTCAAGAACCCATGCTCTTGTTTACAGAAAATTTTATGATGTTTGAAGAAGCTCAGTATTATATTCTTTATAATTATCTCAAGCAACTTAGATAACACAGGAAGTATTGATACCGGTCGATAGTATTCTGATAATTCCATATCTCCTTTTTTATGGACAGGTACTATTTTGGCCTTCTTCAACTGATCAGGAAAGTAACCCTCTTCTAGACATTTTGAGAACACGCTACATATTGGAACCCCGATGCACGGGAAAATCTCCTTAATATGGTTGATGTCATTCCATAGATATCTCTGGTTTGCTTAGATTTTATCTGTCCTAAAGTTTCCTGAGTTCTGTTATCGTGCATTCATGAAGGTAAATAGACTGAATAGTCTTGATCTTAGTCTTACGCAAGAGATTCATTGGATCTACTTGTACTCACCACATCTCCCCGCAATACTAGCTTCGATGTTGGTGAAATATTTTTTCAATTCATCGGGTCCAAGATTTACCTCATTCTTTCGTACTTGATTTTTTCTTTCCTTGTTTATTATTTTCCATATAGTATTATTTTTGTTTTCTGAATTTCAAATCTTACGTAAATTTAGGTTCCTTTCTTCCAATGGCGGCTTGTGACGGAATAAAGTGATGAGGCACATAAAAAAATATCAATCTTATAATCTCTTTTTTGTCAGCTGCATACTTATCATTATGAAAAAATCCTTCGGTATTAATGCTCCAATGATTCTATAGCGTTTAATTAGGTGGTAATTGCCCAGCCAAAAAATAATTTGACTAGAGTTACACTGCCAGTAGGCCAGTAGTACTCTCATTTTGAAACCTCCGATTCGATTTTCCTAGCGCAGCGATAGTCAAGATTTGGAATAGGTTGTATAACTTCTTCAATTGTACATATTTTATACTCATAGGAATGACTCAAAAACTGTTTCTGTTTTATTGAAAACTCTGCAATATCACGAGTACTGCACAAACCCAATAAACCCAAACCAAGTGAAATTTCACTATCTTCCGCTTCACGATTAACCCGAATATGTGCAGTTTGCCGATGAAACGGAACGAAACGATCACGGATCAAGGGTGGATAGTCCGTTCAATCCAGACCAAAAAATTTGGGTGAAGTTACATAAAATCCCAACAAGCTGAAAATTGGTAAAATTGTTCAAAACATCATAATAAATAATATATAAAAGTTCCCAATCATTCCCGTGGATGGACAAAAATTTATTCAAGTTCAAAGGTCGAAAAATGAGTTTTTCGCGGTTTTCAGCAAAACGGTGAGTTTCATCAAGAAGTAATTCAGACAAAAATGTAGATGTTAAAATTATCTTCAAAAAATGTGTTAATACTTTTTCCTACGAGGCACCGTTTCTGAGATAAAACGCTTCAAATGATCTAAAAGTTGTTACTGAGGCTAGCCTCAAATTCACCTTAGAAGCCGCAATAGATAAACAACGAAGGGGAGGTTTATGATCTCGTCACGTCGATGTGAATAACGCGCTAGACAAGGAAGCGTGAGGCAAGCCTCACCTCATCGTTTAGGTCTTGAAGAGGAAGTGAGATGAATCGATGAATGTACAAAAATCGGACCTTAACGCCTGTAACATGTAACGTTACGGTCCGATTTTTGTGCATTCATCGTAACGTCAGTAACGTGTAATGTTACAGACGTCTGTAGCTGTACCCGGCTTGAGATTGAGCTCGGATATTATGGAAGACGAGTGCAGTATCGTACAAAAAATTGAGACTGAAGAAAGGGATGATGAAATTGATTAATAAAATATTGGATTAATTCGCTTGATATTATTTGTGATTTCCGTTATTCATTTGGTGAGGCACTGCCTCACCTGCCTCATAGGACAAGCCGCCACTGCTTCTTCATGCCTACCACCTTCAAATTCGAATTAAATCGATGGAACCTTTCCTCTCCGACTATCGTCTCTCAATCAGGCATTGCGTGATTTGGAATGCACGTCATTCATAACATAATCTTGGACACCGCCAGTGTTCGTGTTTTAAATGCTATTGTGCATGTAATGTGCTAGCTGCGAAACAGAGGGAAAACAAAAAATGAAAGTTCTCACCGCTGCGGTCGATCAAGATCCCATCAACTGTTTTAAAGCACCCAATTATGTAGGTTTTACGATCTTATCTTGAATACTTAAATATTTATCATCTAATTTCGAAAAGAAAGTCAAATAGAATTCATCATGTTGAGCTTAGACTACGATGAATGGCTCAAGGTACTACCAATAGAAGTGAAAGTGGCGTGATGTAAAAATTTATTTTATCATTATTTGAGAATCATCACTTTTCCATTGTTTCAAATGACGTTTTGGAAAGCATTCTACAAGTTTTTTTTCTAAATAGAGGTCACTTTTTCAGATCAAAAAATGTTGGTAGCGTTCAGCAAGTTCTTACCATAGCATCGATTCGAATAATAATATGATGGATTTTACCTGTTTCAAATGTTCCTTGTAGCTTTCAAACTCATGTGTATTATGAATAACTGATATGTAGAGCATTGCATTTTCTAGGACAGTGATTCTCAACCTGTGGTCAGCGAACGGTTTTCATGTGGTCCGCAAAATGAACAGTCGTAAAATAATCAATTCAAAGCTTGGCTTGAGAAGTAAATTAATGCGTCTGCCTATTTTTTTTTCAACTCAAAACGTTTGCAGTATTGTGTTGACCAGAACCAGATGACCAAACGCTCCTGAACACAGGTTCATTCCCATCGACCTTCTTTTATATTTCTTTTGTGTTTCATTATGTTTTTTCTTCTTTTATTTTGTAAACAATAAATTCATTAGTAAAACTTCAGTGTTCATCTCATTTTACCTATTACTTATTGGGAAATATTAATAATAATATCTAAGTGGTACGCCAAGATTTCTGAAAGGTACACTGTTCAAGAATATTCCAAATTGATAGCCAACGAAAACTCAGTACAGAACTTTGAGAGAAGTAAATGGAGAAACAATTCAAATAATAATGTGGTGAAACTCCTGTTTTTAATGAATCGTATGGAAACACTTTTACAGCAGATTTATCAATCAAAACCTTATGAAGAAATAGCACTTGTAAAGAACATTCTGGATTACGTTCAACATTTGGCTTGTCAAAGATTGAAAAAAATGTCTTCGTCAGGAACAATCAAAGCCTGAAGATTTCGTTTTAGTCTGAAAGTTCAGGTATTCATCTGTGGAGTAAAAATTCTTCTCGTTGTGTTGAAGTTCAGAATAGAAATCCAGTTCAGTAAAGAGCCATTTTACAAAAACAGAGACCCTTTTGTAGCATAGTTATACTTTGAAAAAGGTTACAGTTGACTACAAGGTCTATTGTGCTCCCTTACAGAGCTGTGCTGATCACACCCTTCACAGCTCGCCTTCTAGTTCCAGAGATCTGACGAAATCCAATACCTGTGAAGTTCCTCACTCTTACAAGTTTCTCGCTCAAGACATTCTCTCCATAGTCTCGCAATGCCAAAGCATTCCTTGACTAGGTGAATGGGGGTTTCTTCCTCCTTCCCACAGAACCTACACTCGTCAGTGTCCGATAATCCCATCATCAACAGGTTCTTCCTGGGGCGACAGTGTCCTGTAAGAAAGCCAGTGAGAAGGTGTAATTGTTTCTTACCAAGATACAGATATCGTTTGGATCTTGCTGTTTCAAAGTTTTCTTTTGGAGTTTGATGTTTTTCCACGTGTATTTACTAATAATTCATCAAAACTTCTCTCTCATGCAGAATAGTTCTGACCTTGCTTATGCTGTTTAGTTAGTTAAATATTCTGCAACCTCGGCTCATACCACTTTTTTGTTAGATTATGTGGGATTTTCATGGATTGCCCTCTATGATTACATCTCATTTGAGGCTGCTGAAAAGTTTCAATGAATAGATGGACATATGTTGAATTTTAAGGTGTTGATAGAGGTACACTTCTTGATATTAATTTTTTTTTTCGCTGGGGTGTTCTGAACGAGAAGCAAGGGAGTGAACAGTGATAGTATTAGCACTTTCTCTCAATGATAGTTTCGTTTTTGAGTCATGTGCAACATACTACAGGGTCTCTATAAATGATTGTAACAGCTCAGTTGGCTTTGGATTATGCAAACCACAGAATTTTGTGATCATGCTATGCTCTTATTGGTTAGAGATTGGTATTCTGCAGTCCAAAGCCAACTGCGCTGTTACAATCATTTATAAAGACCCTGTACTATTGTGAGGTTGTGGGTCACCCCACTATGCCTGCATTTCTGCAGGTAGCAGGTGGTCATCAAGAAAGCTATTGTGTTATTGACAAGCTGGTTTTCTGTGATGCCACATGTCGTTACGTCTCTTTTTCCTACAACTCGTTAAAAAGTTTATTGTAGAGAACCATGCGATAATCACCATTCATCTCAGATGCGATGGGGAGAAGGAAGTTTGACTCTTCGCCCAGTGATATCTTTGTTATGTATGAAAAATAACCACTGTACTTGACAGCTTGTTTGTCAACACTGGAAGACCGTGCTCCTCAGCTATAATATTTTAATGGTATTTTCTCGCGTGAACTGTATCGTACAATCGGAAAATAAAGATTTGAAAAAAAACTGACTTTTCATTATTATCGTCAACGAATGAGCTAAATGGAGGCTTTGACAACTCAATGAACAACCAAAATAGAAAGAAGTGTATACAAATTAAAAAAAAAACATACATAACTAAGTAGATAATAAATTATAACAAGAGTAAAGAATGAACTAAAAACTGAAAAAGAACAGATAAGATGGAATTTCAATATAGAAGTTCACCTCCATACTTGGCCAAACCATCCATCTAGCTAGTTTTTGAAACCATGTACTGCCTGTGATGATACAACCTCAGCAGGATGCCGATTTTAAGTATCGAACACTGTTGGAAAGAAAGTGACTTCTCCTCGTTTACCTGAAATTTTCCTTGGCAAGTTTGTAGCAACGTCCACTCATTGCACAATTCTGGTTAAGTGCAAAGAGATAGGGTTTGTCTGTAGCGATAAGAGAATGATTTTCCCGATAGGAAATAATCACCCCTTCTTCGAAAAGGAAATAAACTTGAACGATTACAGTTTCAACTGATAATTATAGCTATATCTGCCCAATGAAAAGTGGTTGTTCTATACAGACAGTTCTTGAACACCAAACAGGACCAGTGTATTCCAGAATAGGACGCATGTAGGTTGTATAAAGTATCCTACTTATGGCTGTATAGCAACCAGCAAGTTTCATATAGCCGGTAGGTGAATTGTTCAGCCTCAGACACATCAGACGAAATCTGTGCAGATCAATCCATCGGTGATAGTAACACCCAAATCACAATGCTGAGACACATAGGGTGAGAGGTTCAGTGGTTGACACCCCGATAGTGATTGACACAGTGTACATTATATACCGATGTAATAAACTATTGGTGCTGTCTAGAGTTTTTTAATCTTTCTCCACATATTTTAGAATGATTTATTTTCATATGGGTCAAGTTCAATTTCCTCAAGTTATCGTTCTGAAAATCATTAGGTATTTGGCGCGAGAGTTTGAGAGTGTATAGGTATTAGAGTTTACTACTAAGGATAGCGACTTCACATTATTACGTATATTTTTCAATTTTTTTCTGTTTAATATTCGTACGAAGTTTTCTACTGTCTGGAAGGTTCCGAGGAATATTTAATTGATGTAAGGGAACCCTTCAAGGATTTATATATTGAGGTTCAACCATATGGCAATAACTGTGTCAATAATATTACATTGAACGGTGATTGACATAGGGTTCAACCTTACTATGTTAATCATTGAAGGGTTTACTTACATCAATTAAATATACCTTGGAACCTTCCAAACAGAAGAAAACTTCTTACGATTATGAAGCATAACAAAATCGAAAAATTTACGCAATTTTGTGCAGTCCTTAAGGAAACTCTAATATATACACTTATTGACACTTCTGCAAAAACTCACGCCAAATATTTAATGATGGCGATTTCAGAATGATAACCTGAGGAAATTTAACTTGATCCAAATAGAAATAAATCATTATGAAATATGTGGAGGCAGATAAGTACGTCGACGACTATCATATATGTAACTTCGAGGAAATTGGTTTCTCCTCGAATATTCAAACGATATTTATGGAAAATTTGAAGGTGAATATCAACATTCAACTATAGTTCGGTAATAATAACCATAGTGTTGCAGTCAAATTAGAAACCGAATTCGCCTACCGAATGTATCCATGCACTCAAGGTGTCAATCACTACAGCTTTTACCCTATGCTAGCATCGGCTATCCAATGAATTAAGGGAGGTTGTAAATTTAAAATCAATACAGAAAATCTATTCACATAATAAAGTTCTGAAATGTAATATAGCAATTGAAATAGCCTCAGGAGAAACATTCATTATCAAATCCTCGATTTCTGATGTCTCTCCAAGGAAAAGCTCATTGATTAATTAAAGTCACGCAATCCAATATTTCATACCGTCACCTATACGGTGGTGGTATAATTTTAATAATTGCCGATCTTATCTTCATGTTAATTTCTAGACTTCGTTTGAATTGAAATTGTGGTCACTTTGTTTGAGATTTTTCATAAAGTGTCAAACTCATTCTTTCTGTGCAGTTCGTAATTTGGTAAAAACGAACATAATTAATTTCGAAAATGATTATGCTAATCACTTGTAGGCTTTATGGAATTACCATTGAAGCTTTTGAGCTTGCGCGAATTATTTGTTATTTGTGATCTCTGAGCGATAAGAAATTTTTCATTATTTTTCAGGATTTTGACTTAGAGTTATCCAAATCAAAATGAATTTCTTCTTGCAGAAGATTGGTTCACTTCTAATAGGTTGACGGGAAGTTTTCATTTGTATTGTATTTCATATTGAAGAAAGGAGCTGATTTATTAGCCACTCGATTGTCTTGTTTGCATATTCAAAAAGTAGATACCTGAATTTTTCTATTCAATATTATTTTATTTCGTGTGCCAACTGTTTTTTCGAGGACCCACCACATTGGTAACTGTTGGCGTTTTCGGAAACCTACTCGATCACTAACTCGGGTTACGAATAGACGGATAAACAGTTCAATTGCTGTCAATTTGTAACCCGGGTTAGTGATCGAGTAAGTTTCCGAAAACGCCATGTGAATACACAGAGACAGAGACTTAATAGAATTGAAACTTCTGCTTCCACAGCATCCAATTACCTGCAAGATTTTCGTTATTTTCGAATTTTTCAGTGAAGTTATTTAACCATATTTGGTTCTGTCTAGCTTAATAATCATCACCCAACGATTATCAAGTGAAACGTGATATTTATCACACTTTACTTGGAATTGTCACAATAATGCAGAGCTTAATAACAACAAACATCTCAACAGAAGGGTGCTTTCAAGAAATAAACGTACATTCAATAGAAATAGTGAAAACTCCGTAGATTTCTGCTCGTCATTATAAATTTCACAATAAAACAAACACTATCAAAACATGAAATTAAATAAAACTGAACTGAAAACTGACTGACAAATTTCGAAATTGTAAGTAACTGAAAACAAACTGAGGTGTCTTGATCTCAAGTTCATACAACAGGCCTCAGAATATACCAAAAAAGCCTTCAAATCCATAACAGATAAAAAAGGTAAATCGAAAACTCCCACAGGAACGTGTGAAGGTTACTTACATGGTAAAAATGTACAAAGCACCGAAAGATGAATGCATCGATATATTCCTCAGTCAAAAATTCCTTTTGAATAACCTGCTCCACTTTTCAAAGAACGACCGGGAAATCGTATTTTTCTTTCTATCTCTAAGCTGCTGATTCTCCTTTATCGATTTGGATAGCCCATTGTGAGCAGAGAATACAGGAGCCATTGAATATAATGAATATTTGAAACGTCTGACCCAGTATATCTGCAGTACTCCAATAAGGAACGTATCGCCACTACTGCATTGTCATATTTTTCACGGGTTTTTTAACTAGGACTGCTTCACATATTTTCCCTACTTGAATGAGTTCTGTGAGGAAGGAAAATGTAAACTATGTAACCTCATTAAATGGAACAAGCGCAGGGAATATTGTGAGCCCTTCTTTCTTGGTGTTTCATAGAATGCATACAAATTATTGATAACAATATGCGCATATATCAGAGGGAAAATTTCGTGTAGATAACTGTTTTTGGGGTCGGATACTCTTCACGTTTGATTATTATAGGCGATTTGAGTTGAGAAATCCCTGATATTAAAATGAAAATAATTGTTCAGACAATAGTATTATCTACATAAATTGTATCTCGATAATTGATTGCATACTTTCAGGTTAATTCAGAAATTATATTCATTTTTGAAAATTGAACCATCCTTTTTTTTTCTGGCTGTATTTATGAAGTTATCAGGCCTCAGATATCCTCAGCTGTTTTTCTAATATTATGTGCTGCACCTTGATTGATTGGCACCGTGACTACCCTTCTGAGCTGGAACATTTTCGATTTTTTATGTTTTTTAGGGTGCTGAATCCGAATCTGAGGTTTGCTAACAAAATTTTGAGAGGAAACATTGAAATAAATTCAAAAAAAGAGAAAAAATCTCATTCTTTGGCAGTTTTCTGCTTATAATTCGGAAACTATCAACTTTTCGTGAAAAACCTTTCAATACAAAATGAAAGTACATAAAATTTCCTACGAATTGTAATACCACAGCTTGTTTTGCGACTACCTGTTCTGGCTCAAATTATAGTTTTAAATGAGGTATTTTCTATGACTCAATAAATGAAAAAACTTAAATTCTATGGTTCCGATGATGCGATTCTCTTGAAATTTTGCATGAACATTCATCATATCAGTCTCGATTCATAAAAAAAAATTCACTTGAATCAGATATCTTGTTATGCAAATATAAAGATTCTTCTTTTCAATATTCCAATTGAATTTTCTATGGTTCTGTTCACACTTTGGTCACACAATTTTGCATAAGGCTTATTATGAGCATCTTGCATTTGGCCGCAACATTTCATTTCGATTGGTCTCGTTTTGTGTCTGAGATATTGAGGAACAAAAATTTAGAATGGCCTTGTTTTATGAAACAAAATACGGCCATTCAAAATGTTTGTTTCTCAATATCTCAGACAAAATGAAACCAGTCGAAATGAAATGTTGCGGCAATATGCAAGATGGTCATAATAAGCTTCATGCAAAACTGTGTGACCATAGTGTGAGCAGAACCATAGAAAATTCAATTGGAATATTGAAAAGAAGAATCTTTATATTTGCATAACAAGATATCTGATTCAAGTGAATTTTTTTTATGAATCGAGACTGATATGATGAATGTTCATGCAAAATTTCAAGAGAATCGCATCATCGGAACCATAGAATTTAAGTTTTTTCATTTATTGAGTCATAGAAAATACCTCATTTAAAACTATAATTTGAGCCAGAACAGGTAGTCGCAAAACAAGCTGTGGTATTACAATTCGTAGGAAATTTTATGTACTTTCATTTTGTATTGAAAGGTTTTTCACGAAAAGTTGATAGTTTCCGAATTATAAGCAGAAAACTGCCAAAGAATGAGATTTTTTCTCTTTTTTTGAATTTATTTCAATGTTTCCTCTCAAAATTTTGTTAGCAAACCTCAGATTCGGATTCAGCACCCTAAAAAACATAAAAAATCGAAAAAATCAAAACTACCCCAGAACTTTCCTGCTAGGGGTTCTTTTGAGCACAAATTGACTGGACTAAGTAGAATAAATCGAATACAATGTATTCGATTTATTCTAATGTTCGCTCGTTGGTTTCTGCGGTCGATCCGAATAACTCACAGATATTGAAGTTTTGCTTACCGATCTTGTGCAGGTGCAGTGACTTGTAAGAAGTCGAGTGAGTAGACTTAACGCCTTTATTTGCGCTCGTTCTACTTAAACGAGTGCAGATAGTACAGGGTGTTCCATAAAATATGGCCATTCAAAATTTTTGTTCTTCAATATCTCAGAAAAAAACAAAACCAATCGAAATGAAATGTTACGTCCAAATTCAAGAGGCTCACAACAAGCCTCAAGAAAAATTTTGTGGTCATAGTGTGAACAGAACCATAGAAAATTGAATTGTAATATTGAAAGAACAAACTTCATATTTCCAGAAGAAGATATTCGATTCAAGTGAAGTTTATTTTGTGAATGGAGATCGATATACTGAATGTTCATTCAAAATTTCGTGGCCATAGTGTTAACAGAACCAAAGAAAATTCTATTTGAATATTGAAAAAAGAATCTTTATATTTTCATAACAAAATATCCGATCCAGGTGAAACTCACAATAATAATGAATATAAATGAGCATTTTTTCTGGCAATACCTAAACGGATAATCGAGAATTACCAACCAGGAAATGTGATCCTAATATTAGTTTGAACACAGATTCTAATGAAAATTCAATGAGGGTAGCGATCAATAAGTTTGTATAAAATTATAACGGATAGTTTTCTTCAACGAAAAAATCGAAATATATCTGTTGATTTTGTGTGAAATATTAATTAATTGTGGAAAACTTGTTGGTTTCAAATTGAGCACACAAAAGAAGAATCAATTCATTTTTAGAACTCCCTGAAGAGGAACAGGGCTTGGAGGAATTAGTCTACTAATTTTTAAAATTGTTCAATTATAATCATGGAAAATTCTGACACCCTATTCTTCCTACGCTGTCTTTTAAGAGCATTTTCCAGAATTACTGAAACAGAAAGGAAATCCTCTGATACTTTACTGCCAACTACCAATAACATCCATGTCAACACATAACATGTTCATGAAATTAGGCCATATAATACAATAATCCCTTGCAACAAAATTTTAATATAGGATAATTATTTTTTATGATGAGGAGGACACGTATTTTCCATCATCCTTGATTCTGAATGTTTCCCTCTATCATAAAGTTTTTATGTTTCATAAATATCTTTTATGGGTTCATATATTCCGTTTCATTGATTGCTTTTCGCCTAAGGGTTGATGTCGCACATAAGACAACCCCTGAACCGACAAGCCTAGAAGCAACGTTTTTGTGTACATTAGAGAGCGTTAGACTCTTTACGTGAAATATACGAGTTTGCCTGAAGTGGAAAGACGTATTTTCCAAATTGAACCAGGTAGGAAAAGGCGTTTCCAATATAATATCAGATGATGAAAATACGAAGAGAACTCATGGATTTCCTTTATCGATAGTATTTTTGATGAGTGCTACGGCTGTAAATGTACCGAGTAATCATTCAACTGACAAAAAGTTACACCCATCTGTGCCCTCATAGAACATTGGACTCATTATGAAACATGCTGAGATGTGATCAGGACCTATAATTTTCCACATGCAAGTGTCAGAGTAATATATAATAATAGTATATGAATTCAATAGATCGGTCATATACTCGTAATAAAGAATAATTCATAAATCAATTCAATATTAATACATACACGGAAACTAACAGAGATCGATAGAGAAATTCACGCTATATACAGGATGTCCGGGAAAACCTGGGAAATCTCTCGAATTCAGATAAAACATAGAAAAGGATGGGCACCATATCATACCAGAGTTCAGAGAAAAATCTCAATAAAAACCTCGTATGAATATAGTACCTACTTGTACGATTGGATCTGATTGAAGAAGAATAGCTGAAATGATCATATTGAAGGTTTTTTTATTGAAACAAATATTATTTTCCACTCGTCTGATTCGTCATCTTGAAAATAAATCTGATCGTAGCAAGTAATATGAATACCACATCTGTGCCTCAAATTACAGCCACATTTATACTTTTTCTTGAAGTTCCTTCGATATTGATAATGCCTTCGGAATTCTGAATCGAAGCAGAAAAATTAAATGATTGGAACTCTATTTAATCGATTTAAAATTAACAACCCAATTCAAAAACGACTCTGTACCTGCATGTATAACCCTCAAGCCATCCTGAAATTTGAATACTGGACAATTATTTATCAGATGTGCTATAGTCTCCTCTACTTCTCCGCATTCGCAACTAGGACTCTCAACTGAATTCCACTTGAAAAGCAGGCTATTACAACGGCCATGACCTGTTCTTAGAGATGAAAAAAGTCCAAATTTTCCTTGGAAGATCAAATCCAGGAACTTTATTGGATGGATCAGTTATTGATTCTTTGTTTTGAATATATCACTCGGATTGCCAAATGGCTTTATTGCTTTCATCTGAGGTCAGAAAATAAGTAGACCAAAATGGTTTTCGTGATTTTAATCGTGGAACCTTATTGTCTGGAATATAGGAAAGTATTTCATATGAATTTGTAGAAGAATTAAATTTATTCCAAATTTTCAAAGTTAGGGCCTGCCTGCGGATATGTGGAGGAACAATGTTTGAAAGAACTGGTAACCATTGTGTTGGTGTTAATAACATCAACACAACTTGTTCTAGTTACTATTCTCATGCTAAAGTTTAATTGTGCATCAATCTTATGTACATGTACACTGTTGAACCAAACAGGGCAACAATATTCGGCGGTAGAGTACACTAAGGCGTTAATTAACTGTAAATATCAAATTCATGTTCAGAATAATGATGAAGAACTTGTGACAAGCTATGTCCGTGTGATTCCTATTGTTTCTATAGAAACAATACAATCACACTGAGATGTTTAAAAGTAATGGTGGAAGCACCTATACGTGACAAACTGTGAGATTTGACTGGAACATATTAAGCCATAAGCCGACTGAAATAATGCCCATTTTAAATGTGATTTGGAAAACTTCACTTAATATCTGCTACATTTTGAATGTTGCTAACATCGTTTTCATGTGAAATTATTGTTTGAAGGTTATAGCAGAGGCAAAATGTCGACACTAGAAGAATGAAATTCATAGTGCGCCCTAACGGCAGGACAATGAAGTTCTCCGAATATCAAATTTTTGCCCGAAACAAAAAGACACAGTCAACCCACCATAACTTCGGAATATCCCAATCCAAACAAACTGTATTAGCTTAATTATATTATATTCATTGCATTATTGTAGTCGAGCATTCTAATTTCAACCACAAATTTCCAAGGAACCTCACTCTAATCCCTCAAAGGCCACTTTCTACATTACGCAACAGATCCAGTTACACCAAAGTACGAATAAGAGATCACCAGAGCCTTATAATTGTCTACTTATGACATCAAATTCGTATAAATAATGAACTTAATTCTCCATGATGCTCTCGGCGAACACTGCGAAACATGAAAAGCATCTTAATCTGGAAGGACGAAACCTTGGCGAGAGTGGTTCAACAGAGTTCCTGGAACTCAGAAAACCATGCGAGGTTGAGTATTTATCAAACCAGGTCTAGCTCTCCAAGTAATGATGTTTCAAATAGTAGATTTTCATGCAACTGTCTACATTACACTGGGTGATGAATCACACAGATTGAAACAGCGAAGATTTTTCAGAATATGAAATTCATATTTCAAAATAATAATAAACCCAAAGATTATTGAGTTATACTAAATAATTTTCGGACAAAACCTTGTAACAAAACTTATGTTGATATGACATAAATATTGATGTATTTTTCTTTAACTTCCAAACAAAGTGCTTTCGCCTAATTATATTTCATATTGCATCACTGTATTCGAACAATCTAATTTCAATCACGAATTTCCCCTGAACCTCACTGTTATCTCCCAAAGGCCACTTTCTACATTAGGCAATAGATCCAGTTACACCAAAGTACGAATAGAGATCAACAGACTCTCTTAATTGTCTACTTTGACATCAAATTCGTATAAATAATGAACTTAATTCTCCATGATGCTCTCGGCGAACACTGCGAAACATGAAAAGCAACTTAATCTGGAAGGACGAAACCTTGGCTGAAGTGAATCAACAGAGCTTCTGGAAACTCAGAGAACCATGCGAGGTTAACATCTATTATTTAGGAATTAAAATGGAGGTTATTAAGTTGATTATTTATCAAACCAGGTCTAGCTCTCCAAGTTATGATCTTTCAAAATCGTAGATTTTCATGCAACTGTCTATATTACACTAGGTGATGAATCACACAGATTGATACAGCGATGATTTTCACAGCATATTGAATTCATTTTCAGAATAATAATAAACCTAAAGATTTTTGAATTATACTGAATAATTTTTGGACAAAACCTTGTGACAAAACTCATGTTGATATGACATCAATATTGATGTATTGTTTCTTTAACTTCCAAACAAAGTGCTTTCGCCTAATTATATTTCATATTGCATCACTGCAGTCGAACAATCT
Source organism: Propylea japonica (assembly GCA_013421045.1). NCBI lineage: Eukaryota > Metazoa > Arthropoda > Insecta > Coleoptera > Coccinellidae > Propylea > Propylea japonica. The sequence goes on from CM024239.1 coordinate 115,228,079, forward strand.
AATTTCAATCGCGAATTTCCCCTGAACCTCACTGTAATCTACCAAAGGCCACTTTCTACCTTACGCAACAGATCCAGTTACACCAAAGTACGAATAAGAGATCAACAGACTCTCCTAATTGTCTACTTATGACATCAAATTCGTATAAATAATGAACTTAATTCTCCATGATGCTCTCGGCGAACACTGCGAAACATGAAAAGTAACTTAATCTGGAAGGACGAACCTTGGCGAGAGTGGCTCAACAGAGTTCCTGGAAACTCAGAAAACCATGCGAGGTTAAAGCCGGTCCCAGACAATGCGTGTATTTGACGAATGTTCGGCATTGCCGGTGCTTCGCATAGTGTATGGCCCATAGTGTTCGGGCCGAAGTTGAGCTCCCACACACTACGCGAAGCACCGCCAATGCCGAACATTCGTCAAATACACGCATTGTCTGGGACCGGCTTTACATCTATTATTTAGGAAATTAAAATGGAGATTATAAGTTGATTATTTATCAAACCAGGTCTAGCTCTCCAAGTTATGATCTCAAAATCGTAGATTTTCATGCAACTGTCTATATTACACTAGGTGATGAATCACACAGATTGATACAGCGATGATTTTCACAGCATATTGAATTCATTTTCAGAATAATAATAAACCTAAAGATTTTTGAATTATACCGAATAATTTTTGGACAAAACCTTGTGACAAAACTCATGTTGATATGACATCAATATTGATGTATTGTTTCTTTAACTTTCAAACAAAGTGCCTTCGCCTAATTATATTTCATATTGCATCACTGCAGTCGAACAATCTAATTTCAATCGCGAATTTCCCCTGAACCTCACTGTAATCTACCAAAAGCCACTTTCTACCTTACGCAACAGATCCAGTTACACCAAAGTATGAATAAGAGATCAACTGACTCTTGTCTTCTTATGACATCAAATTCGTATAAATAATGAACTTAATTCTCCATGATGCTCTCGGCGAACACTACGAAACATGAAAAGCAACTTAATCTGGAAGGACGAAACCTTGGCGAGAGTGGTTCAACAGAGTTCCTGGAAACTCAGAAAACCATGCGAGGTTGATTATTTATCAAACCAGGTCAAGCTTTTTAGTTATGATCTTTCAAAATAGTAGATTTGCATGCAACTGTCTACATTACACTAGGTGATGAAACAGCCACGAATTTTACAGAATATGAAATTCATATTCAGAATAATAATAAACCCGAAGATTATTGAGTTATACTAAATAATTTTTGGACAAAACCTTGTGACAAAACTTATGTAGATATGACATAATATTGATGAATTGTTTCTTCAACATCCAAACAAACTGACACTCTTAATTGTCTACTTATGACATCAAACTCGTAGAAATAATGAACTTAATTTTCCATGATGATCTCGGCGAACACTGGATGGACGAAAGGCCAGAGTGAATCGCTTTTGCCTAATTATATTTCTTATTGCATCACTGCAGTCGAACAATCTAATTTCAATCACGAATTTCCCCTGAACCTCACTGTAATCTCCCAAAGGACACTTTCTACATTACGCAACAGATCCAGTTACACCAAAGTACGAATAAGAGATCAACAGATTCTCTTAATTGCCTACTTATGACATCAAATTCGTATAAATAATGAACTTAATTCTCCATGATGCTCTCGGCGAACACTGCGAAACATGAAAAGCAACTTAATCTGGAAGGACGAAACCTTGGCTAGAGTGACTCAACAGAGTTCCTGGAAACTCGGAAAACCATGCGAGGTTGACTATTTATCAAACCAGGTCTAGCTCTCCAAGTCATGATCTTTCAAAATCGTAGATTTTCATGCAACTGTCTACATAACAATTAACACTAGGTGATGAATCACACAGATTGAAACATCGATGGTTTTTACAAAATATGAAATTCATATAAATAATAAACCAAAGATTATTGAGTTATACTAAATAATTTTTGGACAAAACTTTGTGACAACTTATGTTGATATGACATAAATTGATGTATTGTTTTTTTAACATCCAAAAAAAGTGCTTTTGTCTAATAATATTTCTTATTGCATCACTGTAGTCGAACAATCTAATTTCAATCACGAATTTCCCCTGACCTCACTGTAATCTCCCAAAGCCACTTTCTACATTACGCAACAGATCCAGTTACATCAAAGTACGAATAAGAGATCAACAGACTCTCTTAATTGTCTACTTATGACATCAAATTCGTAAAATAATGAACTTAATTCTCCATGATGCTCTCGGCGAACACTGCGAAACATGAAAAGCAACTTAATCTGGAAGGACGAAACCTTGCTAGAGTGACTCAACAGAGTTCCTGGAAACTCGGAAAACCATGCGAGGTTGATTATTTATCAAACCAGGTCTAGCTCTCCAAGTCATGATCTTTCAAAATCGTAGATTTTCATGCAACTGTCTACATACACAAAACACACTAGGTGATGAATCACATAGATTGAAACATCGATGGTTTTTACAAAATATGAAATTCATATAAATAATAAACCCAAAGATTATTGAGTTATACTAAATAATTTTTGGACAAAACCTTGTGACAACTTATGTTGATATGACATAATATTGATGTATTTTTCTTCAACTTCCAAACAAAGTGCTTTTGTCTAATAATATTTCTTATTGCATCACTGTAGTCGAACAATCTAGTTTCAATCACGAATTTCCCCTGAACCTCACTGTTATCTCCCAAAGGCCACTTTCTACATTAGGCAATAGATCCAGTTACACCAAAGTACGAATAAGAGATCAACAAACTTTCTTAATCGTCTACTTATGACATCAAATTCGTATAAATAATAAACTAATCTCCATGATGCTCTCGGCGAACACTGCGAAACATGAAAAGCAACTTAATCTGGAAGGACGAAACCTTGGCTAAAGTGGATCAACAGAGCTCCTGGAAACTCAGAAAACCAAGCTAGGTTAACATCTATTATTTAGGAAATTAAAATGGAGTTATTAGGTTGATTATTATCAAACCAGGTCTAGCTCTCCAAGTAATGATCTTCAAAATCGTAGATTTTCATGCAACTGTCTACATAACAATTAACACTAGGTGATGAATCACACAGATTGAAACATATATGGTTTTTACAAAATGTGAAATTCATATAAATAATAAACCAAAGATTGTTGAGTTATACTAAATAATTTTTGGACAAAACCTTGTGACAACTTATGTTGATATGACATAAATATTGATGTATTGTTTCTTTAACATCCAAACAAACTGCTTTTGCCTAATTATATTTCTTATTGCATCACTGTATTCGAACAATCTAATTTCAATCACGAATTTCCCCTGAACCTCACTGTTATCTCCCAAAGGCCACTTTCCCACATTAGGCAATAGATCCAGTTACACCAAAGTACGAATAAGAGATCAACAGACTTTCTAATCGTCTACTTATGACATCAAATTCGTATAAATAATAAACTTAATTCTCCATGATGCTCTCGGCGAACACTGCAAAACATGAAAAGCAACTTAATCTGGAAGGACGAAACCTTGGCTAAAGTGGATCAACAGAGCTCTTGGAAACTCAGAAAACCATGCGAGGTTAACATCTATTATTTAGGAAATTAAAATGGAGGTTATTAAGTTGATTATTTATCAAACTAGGTCTAGCTCTCCAAGTTATGATCTTTCAAAATCGTAGATTTTCATGCAACTGTCTATATTACACTAGGTGATGAATCACACAGATTGATACAGCGATGATTTTCACAGCATATTGAATTCATTTTCAGAATAATAACAAACGTAAAGATTTTTGAATTATACTGAATAATTTTTGGACAAAACCTTGTGACACAAAATCATGTTGATATGACATCAATATTGATGTATTGTTTCTTTAACTTCCAAACAAAGTGCTTTCGCCTAATTATATTTCATATTGCATCACTGCAGTCGAACAATCTAATTTCAATCGCGAATTTCCCCTGAACCTCACTGTAATCTCCCAAAGGCCACTTTCTACATTACGCAACAATCCAGTACACCAAAGTACGAATAAGAGATCAACAGACTCTCTTAATTGTTACTTATGACATTAAATTCGTATAAATAATGAACTAATTCTCCATGATGCTCTCGGCGAACATGAAAAGCAACTTAATCTGGAAGGACGAAACCTTGGCGAGAGTGGCTCAACAGAGTTCCTGGAACTCGGAAAACCGTGCGCGGTTAACAGCTATTATTAACGAAATTAAAATGGAGGATATTTAATTCATTCAAAACAAAGTAGATAGTTCGAGTATTGCCGAATTAAAAACTTCGGAGTTATCTGGAGCGACTTAACAACCCGGAACAAAAGTGGAACCCTGCAGCTAATGAAAGCACCTTGTTATCTTCATCGTTCGGAAGAATGGACGGTTATTATCTCGCTGGTATACGGTGTTGGGGCTGCTTCTTTTTCGCGGCTGACACTCGGATATCACTCAAGTAGAGATAAGAAATGAGCGGAGATTCATTTTTCGGTGGTATTTCTTTTGTCGGGAGAATAAGAAGCGTTAATCTGGAAGAAGTTGTAATTTCGTTGTAGACAGCGGTCCACAAACACGTTTTTTATACTCGTACAGAATTAATCTTGCGAAAAGGAATGGCTTTGAATCTGTATACCCTTTTATACATGTTGTGAAACTTTCAATTTTAATTTTGTTTCAGAATGCCATATTACTTGTTACTTTCTCGTGGTGTTTATGTTTCTGTCGTTTTGTTTTTTCAGATGCAATTTCAAGATAACCAATAAGATTATTGAAAAATTTGTTTTAATAGAAAAAAACTTTCAATATGAATATTCAGCTTATTCTTCAATCACTACACTTATATGGGGAGACATAGGTTTTCACTTGGGTTTTTTGTCTGTGCTCCTCTATGCTCTTGTATAATACACGCAGCAATGTATGATGCCCTGTTCACATTTTCAACATAATGGAATATCCCATGAAATGCACAGCAACAATTTCCTCAACGAATTATATGATTATATTTAATGTATATTCATAGAATTATTCACCCTCCAGTCAATAATGTGTATAATTAATATTGACTGAGGAACATCAGAATCATTCAATAAATTATTTATCGAATTATAAATGTAAATCCAACAATTTGAATTTCCCATAATATGGTAAAATTAAAGGAATTAATTCAGGCGGCACTGCCATTTCCAAGTAAAATCATGTCGATATTAGTTTAGTTCATCTATTTATGAAGAACCTATTTAGAAAACTTCATTATTTTTCGATTTAAATTTATCGCTTTTCTATCAATCCTTACTCCCATTAGTATTCTCAATAAAATAGTTGCAATGTCATCAATTTCATCTTTCATATTGTGACGTCATCAGTGTGCACGTTAAATTTGAGATTATCAAGTGTTTTAATGAATCACTTATAAAATCATGAATTCATTCAGGTCTGCTTCGTAATATAAGCTAACTACCTCCATCTAATTTCTGAGCAATAAATATACAGTCGAACTTCGATAACTCGAATCATGATCTGCCAAAATAAAAATTCGAGTATCAAGACTTCGAGTTATTGAAAAAAAAACACACATTTTTTTTAATGTATTTTTTATGTGGGAAAATGATGTAACATGAAAGTAAAGAAGTCAAAATAATATTCATACTGTCAATTTATACATTTACTTATACATTTTCACATACAGGGTTGGGATAAAGTTCGGCACCAAATTAATATCTTTAAAACGAAACGGGCGATATTTTTGAAATTTGGCAGCTGAGTGTAATGGACCGCAATGCATCTGATGAGCATATTTTCACTAATGAGATACTTCCGGTTTAACCGGAAATGACAAAAATTTTTTTATTTAAATGCGACACCCTATATATTTCTGCAGATTCTGAAAGTGCACCTCGTCTCGGATCTGTCCATATCTGGTTCCATGTAAAAATTCTCTGTAAATGTCTTTTTGTACGTTTGAGAAAAAATCCATTCAAATAAATAAATCGTTGTTATTTGTATCAATAGTGAGAAATAAAACGAAATACTTTGTAGTAGATAACTCTTTCTGCTTTTCATGACGTATTTTTTATGAAAATCTATAAAAGAGAGAAAATACTTTACTAGTAGAAAAAATTTATTAAAAATAATTTTAAAAAAAATCATTTTAATTGTTCTAAGTACTTGCCATTCACCTCCTGACAATATGCCAGCCTATTAACAAATTCTTGAGTATTTTTTCTCAAGACTTCTCTATGTATTAATGCACATTCATCAAGAATCCGTTGTCTCAATTCTTCTTTTTACAGATAATTTTTACATGGAACCTGGTATGGACAGATCCGAAACAAAGTGCTCTTTCAGAATCTGCAGAAATATACAGGGTGTCCCATTTAAATAAAAAAAAATTTGGTCATTTCCGGTTAAACCGGAAGTATTTCATTAATGAAAATATGCTCATCAAATGCATTGTGGTCCATTACACTCAGCTGCCAAATTTCAAAATTATCGTCCGTTCCGTTTTAAAGATATTAATTTGGTGCCGAACTTTATCCCAACCCTGTATACATAGATACGTTAAAAGAAACTGGAAACATACATCCTCAGCGCTTAGTTTACTGTGAAATATTCGGTTATTTGTGACTGACGAGAGGATTTTTTTATTTGGTTTTCGAAAAAAGCATCGATGTTGTTCAAACCGTTATATAGCTAGTCAGTTGTATGTTCGTTTGTTTTCAAAAATGAACGCAAAATGCTGAATGAATTTGCTACCGACTCCTTAGAAGGAGGTTGTTACAAATCATCTTCCATATCATCATCAATCATGTCGTTTTCACTGTCATCTTTGTCATTGATCTGTACGAATTCTGACTCGGACCTGTAATATTGAATAATATCTTCATCTGTGGGAAACTCCTAAGTGTCAACATCCTCATACACCGCATACACGTGAATATAATCATGAAGGGTAGCACCTTGCGGATTTTGAACATTTTTCCATGATTCATAATATTGCTGCAGTTGAATTTCTTTCTTAGAATAGTAGACACGGTATTTTCATGGTACGTTTCGACGACATATTGTTAGCTAAACAAATGAACTGATTTCACGGCATACGGACAATTCGTTGAAAATCACACGTGAATGAGGGATTCCTCCAGAAAATTCGACTTATCGAATGTGCCGCCAAATATTTCGTTCGAGGTATCAAGATATTCGAGTTATAGAAGTTCGACTTATCCAACAAAAATTACACTAATTTCCAATCTTGGCGCTGTTGCCAAGCAATTTGATTCGAGTTATCAAAAATTCGATTTATCGAAGTTCGACTTATCGAAGTTCGACTGTATTTTTTTTAATTCGTTCAATGCTACAGAGAAAAGAAATTATAATTTTCCATTTGCATGGTTTGAATAATATTTCTATCGCTATGAAAAAGCACTCAAACGATTCACAATAAAACAGAATGATTATCCAAGTCTGTATCAATTTTGAGCAGAGCTTTTCATTGAATAGAATAATTTTTATCTGGTCATATTTATTCATTCTTCCAAACCTTGTTTAGCATATCGTGCAATATCTCAGATTCACACCGATTTCATGGATTATCTCATAATTATAATTGTGCTGTCACGATTTCACTATCTGCCAATTCAGTAATACTGAAAACAGTTCTGTTCACAAATATTTTCCAATTCCAATTTAATCCAAAAACCTTTCATTCTACCAACTTTTTGAACTTTCCTCATAGCTCGGGAGAAACAAACTTGTTGACCGTTCAGCACTTCCAGACCGTTTTTGACACTTGGCAAACAATGGTCCTAAGTCAACCTCAATATCAAAGTAACAATGATTTGTGTAAATGCCTATTCCCCCAATAGAAGCCGGTTGCCATAATATTGGTCACTTGGCCAGAAATATCGAGATCAGAAAAGTCATTTGTAATAACCATTTCAGTTTTCATTCAAAAGACAGATTGAGAAAAGCTAGATACCATCAGAGACACCGTCAAAGAAGAAATCATCATTCAAAGGGCAAATTGCGATAGGCCAGATACCAGCAGAGACACCGTCAGCTACTGCCCGAGAAGAAAAGAATCTCGCCACTATGACGGTAATGCCAATCGTGCACTAATTTCCTTTCGTATTGTTGAGAAAATCGGCCATTATTCGAACGACCTTATCGGAAAGGCTATCACCACACCTTGAAAAACAATAGTCAATTCAGAAATCTGAAAAATGTATACAACTTAAGGGGGATTATATAGAAATTTCATTTGAAACCTTTCAATTCACCAAAATTTTAGACCTCCCCTCGTAGCTTGGGAGAAATAAGATTTTATTGTTTACTCCAAACTTGTTGACCTGTTGAGCAATTCCATGCAATTTTTAACATATTGGCAAACAATGGTGAATGGTCCTAAGTCAACCTCGATATTACAATCTCAATGATTAGTATAACTAACTGCACGTGCAATAGAAATCGTCCAATATAATTCTGGTCACTTAGCCAGAAATATCGAGATGAGAAAAGTCATTTGGATTAACCATTCCAGTTTTCATTCAAAGGACAAATTGGGAAAGGCCAGATATCATCAGAGACACCGTCAGCTATTGCCCAAGAAGAAAAGGAGCTCGCCACTTTGACGGTAATGTCGATCGTGCACTTCCTTCCCTTCGTATAGTTGAGAAAATCGGCCATTATTCGAATGACCTTATCGAAAACGCTATCACCATACCTTGTTAATGCAGAAATCTGAAAAATGTATACAACTTAAGGGGGATTATATTGAAATTTCATTTGAAACCTTTCAATTCGCGAAAATTTTAGACCTCCCCTCGTAGCGTGGGAGAAATAATATTTTATTGTTTACTTCAAACTTGTTGACCTGTTGAGCAATTCCAGGCAATTTTTAACATACAATGGTAAATGGTCCTAAGTCAACCTCAATATTACAATCACAATGATTAATATAACTGCCCGTACCTGCAATAGAAATCGTCCACTATAATTCTGGTCACTTATCCAGAAATATCGAGATCAGAAAAGTCGTTTAGAATAATCATTCCAGTTTTAATTCAAAGGACATATGTGGAAATGCCAGATACCATCAGAGACACCGTCAGCTAATTCCCGAGAAGAAAAGGAGCTGGCCACTATAACGGTAATGCCGATTGTGCACTACCATCCTTTCGTATTGTTGAGAAAATCGGCAATCGGCCATTATTCGAATGACCTCATCGAAAATGCTATCACCACAACTTGAAACAGAATAGTCAATGCAGAAATCGGAAAAATGTATACAACTAAAGGGGGATTATATTGAAATTTTATTTGAAACCTTTCAATTCACAAACATTTTAGACCTACGCTCATAGCTTGGGAGAGATGTGATTCTATTTTTCACTCTTAACTTGTTGACCTGTTGATCAATTCCAGGCAATTTTTGACACATAGGTAAACAATGGTAAATGGTCCTAAGTCAACCTCAATATTACAATAACAATGATTTGTGTAAATGCCTATTCCCCCAATAGAAACCGTCTGCCACTGTACTGGTCACTTAGTCAGAAATATCGAGATCAGAAAAGACATTTGGAATAACCATTTCAGTTTTCATTCAAAGGACAAATTGGGAAAGGCCAGATACCATCAAAGACACAGTCAGCTAATGTCCGAGAAGAAAAGGAGTTCGCCACTATGACGGTAATGCCGATCGTGCACTACCTTCTCTTCGTATAGTTGAAAACATCGGCCATTATTCGAATGACCTTATCGAAAACGCTATCACTACAGCTTGTCAATGCAGAAATCTGAAAAATGTATACAACTTAAGGGGAATTATATTGAAATTTCATTTGGAACCTTTCAATTCACAAACATTTAAGACCTCCCCTCGTCGCTTGGGAGAAATGTGATTTTATTGTTCACTCCAAACTTGTTGACCTGTTGATCAATTCCAGGCAATTTTTGACACATAGGCAAACAATGGTAAATGGTCCTAAGTCAACCTCAATATTACAATAACAATGATTTGTGTAAATGCCTATTCCCCCAATAGAAACCGTCTGTCCTATACTGGTCACTTAGCCAGAAATATCGATATCAGAAAAGTCATTTGGAATAACCATTCCAGTTTTCATTCAAAGGACAAATTGGGAAAGGCCAGATACCATCCGAGACACCGTCAGCTAATGCCCGAGAAGAAAAGGAGCTCGCCACTATGACGGTAATGCCGATTGTGCACGTCTACCATCCTTTCGCATTGTTGAGAAAATCGGCAATCGGCCATTATTCGAATGAATTCATCGAGAATGCTATCACCACAACTTGAAACAGAATAGTCAATGCAGAAATCGGAAAAATGTATACAACTCAAGGGGGGATTATATTGAAATATTATTTGAAACCTTTCAATTCACGAACATTTTAGACCTCCGCTCATAGCTTGGGAGAGATGTGATTCTATTTTTCACTCCAAACTTGTTGACCTGTTGATCAATTCCAGGCAATTTTTGACACTTAGGCAAACAATGGTAAATGGTCCTAAGTCAACCTCAATATTACAATAACAATGATTTGTGTAAATGCCTATTCCCCCAATAGAAACCGTCTGCCCCTATACTGATCACTTAGCCAGAAATATCGAGATCAGAAAAGTCATTTGGAATAACCATTCCAGTTTTCATTCAAAGGACAAATTGGGAAAGGCCAGATACCATCCGAGACACCGTCAGCTAATGCCCGAGAAGAAAAGGAGCTCGCCACTATGACGGTAATGCCGATTGTGCACGTCTACCATCCTTTCGCATTGTTGAGAAAATCGGCAATCGGCCATTATTCGAATGAATTCATCGAGAATGCTATCACCACAACTTGAAACAGAATAGTCAATGCAGAAATCGGAAAAATGTATACAACTCAAGGGGGGATCATATTGAAATATTATTTGAAACCTTTCAATTCACGAACATTTTAGACCTCCGCTCATAGCTTGGGAGAGATGTGATTCTATTTTTCACTCCAAACTTGTTGACCTGTTGATCAATTCCAGGCAATTTTTGACACATAGGCAAACAATGGTAAATGGTCCTAAGTCAACCTCAATATTACAATAACAATGATTGTGTAAATGCCTATTCCCCCAATAGAAACCGTCTGCCCCTATACTGGTCACTTAGCCAGAAATATCGAGATCAGAAAAGTCATTTGGAATAACCATTCCAGTTTTCATTCAAAGGACAAATTGGGAAAGGCCAGATACCATCAGAGACACCGTCAGCTAATGCCCGAGAAGAAAAGGAGCTCGCCACTATGAAGGTAATGCCGATCGTGCACTACCTTCCTTTCGTATTGTTGAGAAAATCGGCCATTATTCGAACGACCTTATCGGAAACGCTATCACCACACCTTGAAACACAATAGTCAATTCAGAATCTGGGCTGGGTGTTAGGAAAGATTGGCGCGGTTAGAACTGTTGGCATTTGCCCATTCCGATTAAAGGCATGGTGAAATTTCCGTTCAATTTAGTTTCTTGTTGCGCTTCGAATGGGGCTGGGAGGGGGTTGAAAGGGATAGATAGAGATGTGCACAACTGTTGGCTACTTATTACGGTTCATAAATGATACCGTTATTCTTGAGTTTTCATCATTCTCATTGTACAATGAGAGATGGATTTCTATATACTCATAAAAAAAATTACATTGGATAAAAGCATGCTACACTGTGGGGATCAAAATAAATCTGTTCATTGATGAAATTCGCTCAAGGGGCTCTTGATAGAATACCTTCTCTTGACAACTTGAATTTGTGGCTGCTTAGTTGTCGATCGCGGTGGTAAATGTCAAAAAGAACGCTTAACTCTCTGAACGTGGTTATCAAATAACCGCTCCTTCGTCTATTGGAAAGAAAGGCAAAAAATAGACAACCTTTCTGTATAGGAAGGACACTCGTCTGTAGAAAATACACGTTGCTCTAGACATTCTCTAGATCTAGAATATCCTCATCAAACACTAGATCAACACTCTATGCTAGGCTCTCGTGCTCCAGAATCTTCCTCACATAAGTCAACATCTCTCCAGCATGTATACCATAAAGTTAGCCTTGAGTTTGATGTCATTGACATGAGCAGATCAAAATAGTTCCTCATTCACCACAAACCACCAAGTGAACACGGCTCGTTGCGGAGGAAAGATGAACACCTCCCGAACCTCCTTATCCATAACTACTCTTTAGAGGAAGGAGTTACTGCTGGAACCAGGAAAATAAGGTATTCAATTCACGCTGCAAGGCCTGATGAGATTCCAAAGCTTTGTAATACATTTTTATATCGTCGGAAAACATTAATATCCAAGACTTCACATTGTCAAAGAGATCAGAAGTGTAGAACACGAACAAAAACGGCCTGAGCACTAATCCACGGGGAACACCACTTGTCTGTCTTTCGTCGAAAATCGTACCTGAAAATTGCAAATAGTAAGAAAAGCTTCAATCTATAGTAGTACATCTGCTCGTAGACCAAAATGTTACAGTTTCAGTAGAAGACTCGATTGAAATCTGAATAAACGTCGTCCATAGAAATATTCGTGTCAATCATGCGAGTCCATATATCGACACAGCTCAATGGTTATTGTTCATGGAGCATGGGCATGGAGATTCAAATTATCCCACAAATTTTCTTTCCTCGTTCATGAGGAAGAGAAAGCTCAACAATCTCTATCGTTGTCAAAAAAGGACGTCTTTGTCGCGTGAGATATTACCTACAAAAGATCGGTTAGAAAAAATTCGATATCTGAAGGTCATGTGGATTTTTTAACGAAACCTCCGATCATACCATAAATTGATATACAGATGGTTCAAAACCCTCTTCAGGAGCACTGTCGCTAGGCTCCTGTATAAGCGTCTCTCAAGCGAAAATCTAAGCAATTGAAAGATGTCTAGATATAAACCTAGAACAGACTCAATGAGGTTGGCAAGAGAAATTTGGTCTTTTTAATCTTGATTTCCGGCCATTCGGGAATCAAAGGCCAATACACTTGCCAACGAAAGAAACACTCACACCTCCTCAGTGGCTTCCTCACAGGACACTGTCTCCTCAGCAAGCACACGTTGAGGATGGGATAATCGGGCACTGACGAGTATTGGTTCTGTGGGGTGGAGGAAGAAAACCCTATTCGCCTAGTCACGGAATGCTTTGGCATTGCGAGCCTAAGGAGAATATGCCTTGAGCGAGAAACTTGTAAAAATGAGAAACTAGCCTCGTTGAAGCCTTCACAGATATTGGATTTCATCAGATCTCTAGAACTGGTAAGGGTATGGTCAGAACAGCTCTGTAAGGTGGTACAATAGACCTTGAGGTCGCAGTTAACTGTAACTCCTTTTCAAACTATAACTAACTAACTTAACTATGGTAACGCACAAAGAGCTTATTAGTTCAGTGCAAAAGGGTAATCAACAAGCCACTCGACCACTATCTATTCTAACTCAATCTCAAAATACGTAATCCATTTTGTTTCAAAAGAGAGATTTCGTGCCACCATGCTGAAAAGATATATGGTGTTATTACACTTAACTATTTTGAAAGAACTCTAACTTCTAGAAAGCAAATTGCCATTTCTGTTTGAAAACTTAAGATAAATGGACTGATTTTCTTTCATGAATAACTGTTACTCGATATACAGGGTGTCCGGTAAACCTTGTACAATATCAAAACTGGTGATAGACCAGGTCATGACTGTTCAGAATATCATAATTTAACCTCAGTAAAATATCACCATTTCCGAGATTATGGACCTTCTCTAAATATCTACAAAATCGCTACCTCTGGAATTTTACCTCTATTTCTTGAAAACTGTATCAAGTTCTGAAAAACTGTTTTGTACGTCTGAAAGCATCACTCATCATTAATCTTCAGCAACAAAGATACTTGAATTAGTCTCAATTTGTAGACATAGCCCTTAAAAAAACGGAGGTGAGGTAGTGATTTTCTAGATATTCAGAAAATGCCCATTATCTCGAGAATGATGATATTTTTACTGAGGTGAAATTCTGATATTCCGAACAGTCATGACCTGATCTATCACGAGTTTCAATATTGTACAAGGTTTACCGGACACCCTGTATAGATTTGGAAATTCTCATCTGAAACATACAATATCCAATGCATCAGACAGATAATTCTTCCGTCTAGTTGCACAGATGAATAGTCGAGATAATCACGTGGTGTAACTGAATGAATTCCGTTGACTTATTGCAATAACCTAGTATTGTCTCTGTCTTATCGCAGTATGGTAAGGAACCTGCAGTACACATATAGAATTATATAATTTGTCAAGCTGCCCGTAATACTTGATTCAAGTATTTACTGTTGCCTACCATACTGAATGGATTATGCTCCTTCCAACGATAAGAGAGAGAGACAAGACTAGAATATTGCAATAAGACAACGGAATTCAGTGTGTTACAGCACGTGATTGTCTCGACTCTTTATCTGTGCGAATGGACGGAAGAATTCTCTGTCAGATGCATTGTATATCGTATGTTTCAGATGTGAATTTCCAAACCTGTAACTGGTGGGCGAATAACGCCCCATCTCTAAATCGAGAAGACCAACTACCCACGGGGAGCAGCAGATAGCTAATCGGATCGATTACGGTTTCCTTCTTTCGGATTTATAAAACTTTTGATTTCGCCGTTTCTTTATGCCTGTGAGCTTTTATACTAATGGCCACATTTTCACGTATTCCTTCGCTCGTTTGGATTTCCTTTGGTTTTAGGGGCTTAAAGGAATGGTTTGCGGGACAGGACGAACTCCTATTTTGTGTAATGGCGGGCTGAGATGTTTTATAGGAACGGTTATAGCGCGAAATTTTATCTTTCTTCGTGCCGAAGGTCGAGAAATTGTTGGAGACGGTGTTATTCTTTATAGAACGTAGATATATCGCGAAAATTGGGAATTTCACAAAGTACTTCGTCATTTTTCCTGGTTCAGTAATAATGGAAATTCTAGATTAATGATCCATTTGATCAAAAGTAAGATATAAATTGGGAAAATATAGAAAGTCACTGATACTTATATTTCTTTGGCGATCGATTTCGGTATTATACCATCATCAGGCCAGCTGGAAATACACAAAAATGAAGACAATTAGTTGAATATAAATTAACAAATAAATAAACTAGTTACTGGTTAATAACAATTATCACAGATAATAAGTAAAACAAGAAAAGCAGGAATGTGTAACATACCGTCTGAAATATGAACTGAAGTGCATTCGAATATGCGAAATCACCTGAATAGGCAAAATATGTTTAATTAATTTTTATTGTTGTGTTTGTTGTCCGCGATCTGGAAATGAAATGATCGACTGTATCTGCTTGAGACGGCTTGAACTGTCAAATATCAAAGGGGATAACGGAGGACGGAAAATGGGCGGGGGGTTTTGATATATTTTCGGTTAGGTGAAGGGTTCCAAATATACTTCTATTATTAAAGTCCAACATGTCATTCAAGAGATTTTCATTATTTTACAAATGAATTCTTCCATAGTATGTTCTTCCGAGATTAAGAAATGAAAAATAAAATAAAACACACTATTATTGTTTATTAAAATCTTTCGGAATTATTCCATCATCAGGCCAGCTGAAAGTATACAAATGTAGAACATGTAGGTATTTATTTAGGCGAGAGTATCCAACTTACTGTCTTGAATTAAAATGAACACAAACTGTTAAAAAACATTAAAAGTGGTCCTTCTCTGTCAGAATTGTTAAAATTTTTAAAAAAATCTAGTCAACCTTCACTACTATATATCTTTCTTGTGGTAATGTCAACTGAATATGGAACTATAGGATATGTGCGAAATGTGATATCTAATATGTTAATATATGTGGTCTATTTTCATTACTTTTATTCTTAAGTATTTCGTATTGTTCTAGTAGAATCATCTTATGGTAATATTTTCTTTATGTAATATTTTCAGGTTTTCGAAACTTGTCGTGTGATTGTGGTCCATGAGATGATTCCTTAGTGCTGAATAGGTCGATTTTCTTGATGTTCTGTGAATCTCTTGTTCATATTCCTCGTTGTCATTCCAATATAAAATGATTGGCAGTCGTTACATGTTATTTCGTAAATGCCACTTTGTTGTTCACGTTCGGTTCTTACCTTGCTATTAATCAATAAGTTTTCTAAAGTTATGTGTCGCTTATTTGTTTGATTATAATTATATTTCTTCAGTGTGGAACTAATTTTTGGATTCAAATTTTCATAAAATGGTGTTATTATAAAACGTTCTCTTCTCGATATGTGGGGATATATTTCTGTTAAAAATTTCTTCTATAAATTTGTCCGAATATTGGATGTTTCTTCCAATTTGGTATATGGTTTCCAATTCTTTATTGTAATTTTCCATGGATAATGGGACGTTGAGGAGTCTATTAATCAAAAATCTGAATGTAAGATGTTATGGAGATGATGTTATATATAAATGATTGAAGTGTTTACTTACATCAATTAAATATTCCTTGGAACCTTCCAAACAAAAGAAAACTTCTAACGACTATTGCTCAGTTGCAGGAACGTCCATTAAAATTTAAAGGTCCATTAAACCGTTAATCCTCCATTAGTTCCTTGTAATAATGGAGGATTAGAGTTTAATGGACCTTTAAATTTTAATGGACGTTCCTGCAACTGACACTATGAAACATAACAAATCGAAAAAATAGGTACCAAATTATGTGCAGTCCTTGGATAAATATACACTTATTGACACTACTGCAAAAGCTCGCGCCAAATATCTAATGAGGGCTTTTCCAGATTGATAACCTAAAGAAATTGAACTTGACCCAAATAGAAATGAATCTTTTTGAGATATGGAGACAGATTAAAAAACCCTAGATATTGTGTCAGTTGCAGGAACGTCCATTAAAATTTAAAGGTCCATTAAACTCTTAATCCTCCATTATTACAAGGAACTAATGGAGGATTAAGGGTTTAATGGAGCTTTAAATTTTAATGGACGTTCCTGCAACTGAGCAATTAAATCTTAAATCGGTATACAGGGTGGTCCAGATCGTAACCAAGAAATTTAACCACGTATTTTATATCAAAAATAAGCCCTAGTTTATCATATAAACATATGTCGAGAAATGTTTCCTCTCCGAGATACGGGGTGTTAAAATTATCGAAAAGAAAAATGTTTTTTATTGATAACTTTCGCACTGCTTGAAATAGTTTTATGAAATTTGAGACATAGGTTTTGGGCGCCAAAGAGCACTTTTTGCTAATATCATTTCTATTCTACCAGTGGCGTCCGTACTGCAGCGAGACTGAATATTTTCAAACAAAAATGATACGCCACTGGTTTTCCCGCCAATAAAAATTACTATATAAATCCTTATTTAATTTGGAGCAAATACGGTCTCTTGACTTTTGCTGTACGGGGCACCGTTTCCGGTTAAAAAAATAAAACACAGTCTCATGCATGTAGAAATCGCACAAAATGTCGTTCACAAAAATAGTCTTATTATTATCATGCACTTATAGTCCAGTCAATTTGTGCTCAAAGGAACCCCTAGCAGGAAAGTTCTGGGTAGTTTTGATTTTTTCGATTTTTATCTTTTTTGGGGTGCTGAATCCGAATCTGAGGTTTGCTAACAAAATTTCGTGAGGGAACATTGAAAAAAATACAAAAAAAAGAGAAAAAGTCTCATTCTTTGGCAGTTTTCTGCTTATATCTGGGAAACTATCAACTTTTCGTGAAAAACCTTTCTATACAAAATGAAAGTACGTGAAATTTCCTACAAATTGTATCACTACAGCTTGTTCTGCGACAACCCGTTCTGGCTCAAATTATAGTTGAAAATGATGTATTTTCTATGACTCAATAAATGAAAATAAATTAAATTCCGTGGTTACGATAATGCGAACGTCTTGAAATTTTGCATGAACATTCAGTATATCAGTCTCGATTCACAAAAAAATTTAACTCGAATCGGATATCTTGTTATGGAAATATAAAGATTCTTCTTTTCAATATTCCAATTCAATTTTCTATGGTTCTGTTCACACTATGGCCACCAAATTTTGCACGAAGCTTCTTATGAGCATCTTGCATATGGCTGCAACATTTCATTTCGATGGGTTTCGTTTTGTCTGAGATATTGTGGAACAAAAACTTTGAATGGCCATATTCTATGTTTCATAGAACTATCGTCACACAATTTTGCATAAGGCTTATTATGAGCATGTTGCATTTGGCCGCACCATTTCATTTCGATTGGTTTAGTTTTATCTGGGATATTGAGGAACAGAAATTTTGAATGGACATGTTTTATGAAACATAGAATTGGCCATTCAAAGTTTTTGTTCCACAATATCTCAGACAAAACGAAACCCATCGAAATGAAATGTTGCGGCCATATGCAAGATGCTCATAAGAAGCTTCATGCAAAATTTGGTGGCCATAGTGTGAACAGAACCATAGAAAATTGAATTGGAATATTGAAAAGAAGAATATTTATATTTCCATAACAAGATATCCGATTCGAGTTAATTTTTTTTTGTGAATCGAGACTGATATACTGAATGTTCATGCAGTATTTCAAGACGTTCGCATTATCGGAACCACGGAATTTAATTTATTTTCATTTATTGAGTCATAGAAAATACCTGTGTTTTATTTTTCTAACCGGAAACGGTGCCTCGTAGAGCGAAAAGTCAAGAGACCGAATTTGCTCCAAATTAAATAAGGATTAAATAATAATTTTATTGACAGAAAAACCAGTGGCGTATCATTTTTTATCGGAAAATATTCAGTCTCGCTACAGTACGGACGCCACTGCTAGAAAAGAAAAGAAATGTTATTATGCAAAAAGTGCTCCTTGATGCTCAAAACCTTTGTCTCAAATTTCATGAAAATATTTCAAGCAGTGTGAAAGTTATCAATAAAAAACATTTTTTTCTATAATTTTAACACCCCGTATTTCGGAGATGCAATATTTATTGACATATGTTTATATGACAAACTAGGGCTTATTTTTGCTGTAGAATAAGTGGTTAAAATTCTTGGTTACGATCTGGATCACCTGTATATGTGAGGATCACTAATACTTTTTGTTACTTCGTTGTTTATATGGAATAAATTGTCTGAAATTTCTTATTTTTCTAGTATTTTTAGTACGAATGTCTCATTCACCCATATAATTCAGATGTATGAGTGAGAGAGAGAAGAATGATATCATACCCAAAATTGATGCCTGAGTGAGATGAAATTATGTCAATGACTATCATACTGGGTGTCGATCATCAAAGTATTTCAATGACTATCAAATAAGTAACTTCGAGGAAATTGGTGTCTCCGCGCTCAATCGATATTTATTGAAAAGTTGAAGTTAATACCAAAATACCACAATAGTGCGGTAATAATAACCACAGTGTTGCAGTGAATAAGGAACCGAATTCGCCTACTGAATGTATCCATACACTTAAGATGCCAATCACTATAGCTTTTACCCTACATAAACTGACTTTCCTTTCGATTTAATTGAATACCTCCTAATTGTATGATCCGGACTTTTTGTTATTGGATGCAGTATTCATAAATATGAATTTTCTTTCCGAAGTCCCGCAGATTGAGTCAAGAAATTTTTGTGTTCTGCATTTATGTATATGAACTTCATGAATAATAAATTAGAAGACAACAATTTCAGTTGGGCAAAATGTAATTAAGTTAGACATATACATACCATAATGATGTTCAAACTGAAATTTTATTGCAGATAATTCATGGATTGCATGCTGAATTTTCCAACGTGGCAGAGAGAGTACTCCTGCAAAATGAATATTCGTTGATCGACATCATTTCTGCATTTAAGGTTATGGCTTTCATTTGGGGTAACCGTTTTATTTCACGAAATGCTTGTGAATTTAAATAATTTGGGTTCATTATTTTCCGCAAATGATGAAATTGCAATCTGGCAAAGGTTTTACTTTTACTTCTGTTATCCGACTTGTAACGTTTTATTGTGACGATAATTTGTAACTAGCATTTGGCCCTATGCGTTTTGTGTTTTATGTGTTTTCTCGCTATGAGATTCATGATTCAAAATCCAAAAAAAGGGAACTCGTGCACTGTGACCTATAGACTGTTCTTCCCCAAGCCTTGAAGTGAGTGCCACTTGTGTATCTTACTTTTTTTTCTCTTTTTTATTATGGTTCACTATTTCTACATTTATGTTCGAGAATATAGAGGGTCTCTGTAAACAAATACGAGGGACTTTGGGAGATGAATCCTCGAGGAAACTGAGCAGGGGTAGTTCATATAAAATTTATTTCGAAATCGACCCCCCTTCCGAAATACAGCCTTTGGAAGGCGATGACGAGTTGACAGTTTTAATTTTTTTTACAGCTTCTTAAGAACACTCAGTGATAAAACTTTCCATAATATGAAGCACTAAGTAAATGTTACTCATACATTTTTTTTAATCTCATTACTTTATTATTAGGGGTCGAAAATAACAACCCCCTATGGTTTTCGTTCAAAAATACTTTCCGTGGGATAGATACTAGAAAAAAAATTCTCTTATGGTTTCCCATTAAATTCTGGGGAAAAAATCTCTTGTAAAATTTCAAAGTCGAAACTCTTCTCGGAAAAAATAAAAACTTACAAGCAACTTACAAGTTATTGTATGTTCAATTACTAATTTCCGGAAGATAATCATATCTATAAGATTTTAATTTCACAATAGAGAATTTCGATCAATAAGCATAAGCAACCAAACAAATGTTGAGCATTAGCAATATGATGAAATGGAATAAAGAGTGTGAACTGCTTGTAAGTTTTTTTTTTTCCGAGAACAGTATCGACTGTATCGAAATTTGCAGGATACTTTTTTCCCAGAATTGAATGGGAATAAGGGAATTTTATTTTTCGAAAATCTATCTCACGAAAACAATGTTTGAAGGAAAATCATTAGGGGTTGTTATTTTCAACCCTAATAATAATAATAATAATAAGGTCTTTATTATGATACTACAATTATAGTTTTTTTACAACATTGCGGGCGAGATTAAGCTCGCACGATTCTGGGTGAGATAACTTTGTGTACAATTCTGTGAAATAAACCCTAAATCATGCGCATATTCCACCATCTAACCCTCAAGACTACAAAACAAAAATGGAAACTCACTCTGTGAGCATAATAGAAAAAAATGAGTCAAATCCATGCCGCACAACGAAAATATATAATTGAGATATCCCACCTCAGAAAGCCATAGTTTCCTACATGAAAAGCAAAACAACATTCATAGTTATGTGCTAAAGAAACTGGTTGGCCATCAGTCTAGGCATAAACCGGGTCATTGCGAAAGTTGTCTAAAATATGCAATTTAAACTTATCAAGTGTGATATCTCTGTACTCAAATTCCAGACCGTTCATGATATTAGGTATGAATAAGACCTAGTGTAAACACTAGTTCGGTGCTTGGGGATTGATATTGCACCCCTATTACGTACATTGACCGAGTGAACACTCGAGCGAAAAATAATCTTATTATAGAGGTTCGGTGGTGACTTTTCACTAATAATTTTATAAAACAAAACATGAGAATGAAAGCGTCTTCGGTGCTCCATATTCAGCCACCCGGTGTTTTTGAGGCTGTAAGTTACAGGTTCAAATTTACGTATTCCGTGAATAAACCGCAAACAAGAATTCTGTAGCATCTGTACTCTGCCCGCATCGAAAGCGGTCAAGCAGGGCGGCCACGGCCTGCAGTGACTCAGAAGGCTTGAAAGATAATTTGAGTTGGCTATCATCTGAATAGAAAAAAATTGTTGCCGAAACGCAAGCCAAGACAAAACACGAAATATATATCACGAACAGGAGTGGGCCCAATATAGAACCCTGTGGTACCCCGCAACTTAAACCCACAAATGAAGATGACGTGCCATCAACTCTGACGGCCTGAGATCTCGCCCCAATATAATCAGCTAATAAAATTATGGCTGGCCGCGATAGACCGATATAAAGCAGTATGGCTAACAGGAGCTTATGATTTATAGAATCAAAAGCCTTCGTATAATCAAGCGAGGTCAAAATAGTCAGA
This sequence comes from Propylea japonica, assembly GCA_013421045.1. Taxonomy (NCBI): domain Eukaryota; kingdom Metazoa; phylum Arthropoda; class Insecta; order Coleoptera; family Coccinellidae; genus Propylea; species Propylea japonica. The sequence continues at coordinate 115,250,198 of CM024239.1, forward strand.
TCCCCTTGATCAATAGACTTGAATATTTCGTCAGTTATATCGAGCAGGGCAGTACAGCAACTGTAGCCAGGTCTGAAACCATATTGTGTGGAGGGAATGATCTTGTATTATTCTACGTAATTTTGTAACTGCCTCTGCATTTCATAATCATAAAGTTATGTGATTAAAAAAAATTGTGTGTATCATCTACTTAATGAATCATTTTAGGTATAGTTTATGACTCAGTGTTTTTAGGACTCCTAAAAAAATTAAAAACTGTCAAGTCGTCATCGCCTTCCGAAGGATGTATCTTGTAAAGGAAGTCGATTTCGAAAAAAAATTATATCAACTACCCCTGCTCATTTTCATCGAGGAATCATCTCCCTAAATATCCCGCATTCGTTTACAAACACGCTGTATAGTAATATTTGTATGAAAAAACTATAATGATGAGAATGCCGATCTGGTGAAGAGAGTGCTAATTCTTCCTATCCCGGGTGTCTGCTCTCTTCTTTTCCTTGATGCTCTAGAATGATGATAACTGCATTCAAGCTAGATTGCTGCTTTTCGTCCTCAATATTAAACTCCAATGACTCACCTAGAATTCAATCTGCTTAAAATTCGAAGAAATCATATTTTAAATGCAAAATTTTATTCCGTATGAAACTTAACATCTGGTAAAAACGTAGTCATCACATGATTTTCAATTCTACGATTTTGTCATATGAACGAAAGATACTGTCAACTGAAAACTTCACGATAATCCGTTTTGTTCCAGATTTCTCACCAGAGTTCGTACCTAACGGCAGCCTCGAAGGGATCAAGCATGACTCGAAACACCCCTCAACTACCTCCTTCGTTCAAGCACACCACAGTGTTCGAAGTGTCGAAGAAACAGAAGCTGCCCATGATCTGCTCTCGTTATCTCAAAGTCTACCACCTCTTCAGGCTCCTTCAGCCGTCACCATACACGCTACGCTGCCACAGAAGAAGCAGTATCACCTTCTAGGTAAGTGGAAAAGTTCTGTTACACTAATGGATCTAACAAAACACTGTAGAATGAATGAACTGGTGCCGTATTCTCGACAAGTGATCTTTCAAAGCGAATACGAACTTCATTGCGCGGTGTGCATTTTTGCAGGTAAAAGAGGGACTCGCGCAATGAAGTTCGTATACGGTTTGAAAGATCACTTGAATACAGAGCCTGATCTGAAGGGTGATAGAATGTTGAACAAAACTGAAATGACTTAAAAAAAATTCCTAATCCGTTAACTACCTACGCAATGATATAAGCTCAATCTACTGAGACGAGATCTTTACATGACATTCAAATTTTTTGTATAGCCTCGGTTGGTTTGGATGAGTTCCCGAACTTCGAAGTTTAGCAAATGAATTGCACTCACCAGCAAAATAATCGATCCACTAAAAAATCGATGAAGTTTGTTAATTCATAAATATGTTATTTCAAGTCCGATTCGAATGATATTTTTTTCAATTGTAGGTATGTTCATTTTTAATCAATCACCAGTTTTGAATTTCAAGAAAACTCGGCGTAAATAATTTTATGCAGGATGTAACAAAATCTGTTTTTTTACTCGCTAAGGCTACAATAGTGCATCAACAAATTAAACCTAAAATTGATCTAATGAAATAAATTGAGAACTGGGTCAAAAACATAATGCATTTTCCGCCCAGACGCAGGTAACAGGTGCAATTCGTCTCGGCATGTCCTCATTAAGGTTTCGAATCAGTTTACAGCATGACTGAGCTGCTGCAATCTTTTTTTTCCTCCCAAGGGCATCCAAATATGCCCAATTGGGTTCAAATCTGGGCTAAGAGCAGTCTAGTTGAATTCTTGAATATCAAACTCTGCTGAATACTCCCTGGCAATCCTTGCCACATGCGATTGATGCGGTCGGGCATTATAAAGCATTAACACGAACTCGTCTTCAATAAACGATGCATACGGAACATGTCGCTCTAAAACTGCTCTTGTTTTATGTTTTCACTCAGTTTTCAGTTTATTCTCATAACGTTCGGATTCAAGGTTAAATCCGTGAAAGTAGTTTCAAAGCCATAGCGAAATTGTGGAGTTTAATATAGCTCTGAAAAAACTAGTATCTCTATCGAAAATTGAGTTATTGTTATAGATGAAGATCAAATTGTGAAGAGAAGATGTGTCTTGATGATAAAATAAGAAATCTCACGGTGGAACAACTGGAACACACCAGAGATGGTTCTGAAGTTAGGGTGAAAAAACAGATATTGTTTCACCCTGTATAAAGATGAACATACCTTCAATTGAAAAGAAATCAAATCGGACTTGTAATAACATATTTATGAATTAACAAACTTCATCGATTTTTTGAGTGGATCGATTATTTTGCCGGTGAGTGTATATGAACTTCTAAATTGAAGATTAATGAAATACTACAAACTAATGGAATGAGACATATCATGCTTGACCATAATTCTAAAGTGTCATCTACAAGTAAAACAACAATTATTTAGGGAAAGAGAAATTCTTCAGAAATATTAATGAAAAATATTCGTGGATCTATGACTATGAAGTAAACCTTGGTTATACTTTTTTATCGTGGGGGAAAGAATTGAACATTGGTGATTCAACTTCATTAGCAAAACTGAATATACAAGAGCAGCTGGATATTATATAATGGAAAACAAAGCAATGCATAATAACCGCATTTTCCAGATATTATAATCTTCAAACTCCTGTGAACTTAAACTTTAAATGTTGTACTTTATGATGAAAAATCAATTGAATTTCTAAATCAGGAAGTCCCTCTGCCTCACCTTTTATTACAGTTAGAGTTCAACAACAGTATTTTGCGTGTTATACTAGCACGAATTCTGAAATACATAACATTTCGCTTGAAGGAAATCTTGTTCCTAGGTTTACGACAAATGTATTACAAACGACCCGTTTGCTCAAGCATTCTACAATCCCCCAAAATCTCTAGCAAACCCTTTTTATATGTCTCAAAATTACTTTGTTCGAAAAAGTACACATAGAAATTTCTTTTTCAGGCACCACTCGCCGCCACCACAAGAAAGCAATCCCCGACCCACCAAGCCTCAAGTAGTCATGCCCATACCCTGCTACCCTTCCCCCATAGTCTACGTGGTCCAAATGCCACCCATCCCCACTCCTCCAACGTCAGACTACTCCTCCGACACCGAAAACCTCCAAACACCCACGTTCTCCGCTTTCGATAAGATAAAATTCACAAATGTCCAAGCACCATCTGAGGCCCAGCACAGCGACATCCTGATACTGCCGTTGTCTCCAGAACCGGAAGCTGCGGAAGATGGAGGCTCTGCGGACGCGGGATCTGATCGATCGAGGGCGGCTGGCGAGGGTGAAACTGTCAAAATGGAAACTGTGATAGCGTCCTGTCCATTGGACATACCGGACAGGCGGAAACGCAAAAACAAAAGGACCAATAAAACTAAGAAGACTTCAAAGAATAACAACAACGTCAACGATGTGGAACAGTCGGCGTCAGCTGACCTCAGGACACCGAAGGGGCCTAAACCAGTAAGTTTGCCATCGATATTTCATTTTTATCTCGGGTTTCATCAGATAAGTCATATTTGTTGAGGGAAATTTTCTGAGCAATTTATTGCGTCTGCGGAAATGGGGAGATGAAAAAGATGCAGAAATGGGAAAATGGAACACTGACGTGGCGTCACGGAATTGAATGAAAGCTACTGGTGAACTCGTAGCTTTAGTTATTATTGTTACAATCAATATTTTTCCATTTCTGTGTTCAGTCGAATAAGAAGGCAAATCCGTAGATTCAGAAGGCATCCCATCATCGTGACCAAAACATGCATCTGACTTACTAATACTTTGCTTCTCTGCCCCAAGGCTAAGATCGAAGTGTTGTATCTGCTCTTATCAGCTCCTGACTAGTTACATAAATGTACGTACATGACCTTCAAAATCTTTCAAAAGTCTTTAGAAGGTCGTGGTACGTAATAGGTACCTATGTCGAAAACCAAATTATTACTTTCGCATGACCATAATCTTCACCTTTACTAAATCATGGGAACTTTCACCTTTTCCCCACAGAATCTCCAAATCATCAATATCTACTAGATCCTCTATTAAGGATTCTTGATTAGTTCAGGATATATGATTTTTTGAAGTGCTTCATTCCAGGAGATTATATCTTTCCTAGATATTTCTCTCATACCGGAAGTAGGCACCGACCTTATGAAGGAAGCTGAGAACAATGAGCCTTTCAATTTCACTTGCTTACCGGATGTCCAGGTCTAGTGGGCTCTATTTTTGTGCTTAGTTTGCAAAAATGCAGAGATACTTTGATACTTCCATTTGACAATAATTTTTTAATGATTGAATGAACGTTTGCCTGAAATACAATCGGCCTGGTTTTGGTCTTTGAGCAGTAGTATTTAAATGTGCGCCTCTGTAAAAAGAGGATTTGGTCATTGGGAATCCCTATATAAGTGTATTGATAAATATCTGAATTTTTTTGTAAATTTATGGCCAAAGGACTTTTCGCATTGAAACATATTTTTTCTTCCACCTGATTTGGCAAAATGTCTTCAGAAAAACAGGACAAAAAGGCAAGAACCATAAACTGGAGAAGAATTTGAACTCCTGTCCTTCGATATTTCAATAAAGCTTCTCCACGACCAGAAGGGTTTCTCAAACCATGTCTAGTTTTCCAAATGACGAACCCCCGCTAGGCATACATAATACCGGGTATTCCACCCTACATATCAACTCAAATTTCCAATGACATGTTACGATACACTCTCAAGGTATCTGTGACTCAAGGTATACTCAGCACTATTTTCTTCCCCAACGCAATGTAATGGTAGAGCTTCAGTTCACATTTATTCTTGTGAGGACTTAACAGACCCATAAACACAGAAGCGTTATGTAGATCCCCATATCTTCTTTGATAAGATGTTCTTGATATCACCTCAGTATTGACACTTATCTGTACCTTCGTGTGTATATATCTGAAAGACTCGCCAGTCTTACGAAAGGGCTTGATTCATCCTCGATCAAACTTACAAGACTACTGAAAATATTCTTGTTTTTCGCTATCATAGAAAGTTCAAATCAGCTCATACATTGCAATATGGTAATCAATTCTTAATTCCACAAACGCAACATTTATTTTTAAGAATAGACTTAGCAGAAACTTACTATTTCTAGCAATTGCCGTTTTCGTAATTGAGAAACTCATTAAAGTCCTAGTAATTGCTGTAAAAAATCGATAATGTTCGTTTAATATGATATACTATCCAGCTCATGGATAGTACAGTGACTACATTAACACCGTGGCGGCAACTTGTGTCTCATTTTCTATTGGTTGGCTGCCATGTTTCGTCGGAGTTGCGCAGATTGCACATTCAATTTGTTTATGTATGTTTTGTTGCCAACAGATTGAGAATAAGATCGAAAAAGGATTCTATAGAGAGTTATGAGATATACAATTCAAAAATACCGCCAGAAACATCTTGACGAAACAAGGCGGACTTTTGACAGTTTTATGACCAGTTGTCGCCACTATGGTAATATAGCCACTGTAATGGATAGGTACTCAGATCACTGTAACCAGCTAACGTGAGAAAACTCTCTTGTTACAGAAATACTACAAAGTCGTAGCGGTTGAAGAAGTGGAACAAGACTACCGCGTCCCAACAACACCTATGGAAGTAGTAACGGAGATAAAAAGCAATCGCTATGTCTGCGGTGAATGTGGAAAACAATACGCCACGTCCAGTAATCTGTCCCGTCACAAGCAGACCCATCGAAGTCTGGACTCTCACAACGCCAAAAAATGTATGACGTGCGGTAAAGCCTACGTAAGCATGCCGGCCTTAGCAATGCATATTCTAACCCACAAATTATCCCACTGTTGTGCTGAATGCGGTAAGCAGTTTTCCAGACCGTGGCTTCTCCAAGGTCACTTGAGATCGCACACGGGCGAAAAACCTTACGGGTGCGCGCATTGCGGTAAAGCGTTCGCCGATAGGAGTAATTTGAGGGCACACATGATGACGCATTCCCCCGAGAAAAATTTCAGTTGTTTCAAATGTAAGAAAACTTTTGTATTGAAATCGTATTTGAATAAACATCAGGAGTCGGCATGCTTGACGGTTGAGGAAAGGATGAAGTTAGAGAATGAAACGAAGTCCGTTCATGTTGAAACCCAAACGGTTTCTCAATAAAAATGCTGGGTTGGATAAATCAATCATATCGGTGAATATTTACGCAGATCTATCCTCATTGTTTATGCAACGAATCAAATTAAATATCAACCATCTCTTGTGATATTTTTGAAAGAGATGGAAGCAACATCTTTCAATTACTTGAAACATTTGGTTTGGTTTTATTACTCTATGAAATTAGAGGTAGCTTTTTGTATATGCATTCCATTAGCTCCGAAGTATGAGGTATTTCAATCGATTGATATTATTATCTGCTTTAATTATTTTTTACGCGGTAAACCTCTGTTCATTATTTACTACGGTGTCAACTGATGTTACCTTGAGCGCACCTCGTCGTGAATACGTAAAATTTGCGAAATGCAAGTACGCTTCGGTCAATGGGACAAATGGTCAACATCTCGCTACTTCGTTCAAGGTTCTTGCTATGGAAGAAGGTTGTTCTTATGGAACTAGAGATGCCATCTTCGGTATATTTTTTAGTGTTGGAAATAATCGAGTACTTTCAATAACCGAGTACTCGATGGAGCGATCCAAATAACCGAGTGATAATCGAGCGATTTTTCGCCTGATCGCCCGAGTTGCAAGCGATCATGCTAACCGCTTGTCGCTTATTCAGCGCTGTACGGCCTCTACGTTCGTTGCGTTGTGACTTGCGACTTTGTTTATACCTACTACCCTCGAAATTGAAGCTCGCGTGTGTCGTATTGTATGATTATCATGGGATCGAAACAGAAGTCCGCTGTATGGAATTATTTCCATAAAAATAACGATAAGAAATTTGCGACTTGCAATATTATTTGTGGAAAAGTTTTGGCTTATTATGGCAGTACTTCAAATTTAAAGCAGCATTTAAACCGGCTTCATCCGACATTAACTTACAGAACAACAAACAATACCATGTGAAACTATTTCTTCAGGTAGCAATGAAAATGCACAAAATTTAGCTTATCCTGGAACTTCCGGAAATGCTATACCGTTCAAAAGACCAGCCAAATAATTAAAACTTTCCGTGTCTACTTCTGGAAATGTTCTTTCAGATACAAAAAGTGCGAAAATTGATGCAAGTTTGGTGAAAATGATAATAAGAACTATCGGATGAAAATTCACTTAAAGATCGCGATTATCTATGGTTAGTGCCGGGCGAAAACACCGAATATAGGGCTTGTACTCAACCATTCAAATAACCGACACAGCCCGATTATTAAGATATCACCCGTCACTCGAGAAATCGAATTGAAGAACACATGACTCATTTCGGTTATCGAGTGACGAGCGTTTTTTTTGATAATCGAGCAGTTTCGATTATTTGAATAATCGAGTACACGAGTGATTTTCTACTCGAGTGATCCCAACACTAATATTTTTACCTAAAAGAAGGTGCCATTTCATTTTAGATTCCAAGAAAACCTTGTATCATTCAGAGCTATCCTGTACTGAAGAGTCTTAAGAAGGACGAAATGGCCCCCCGTAGGTGCTCTGATTGATACCACTTCCTTGCATTTTGCCTTCAACGAGGACGAGATCAGCTCCGAAGTATGATTTTGTTCAATCGATTAATATTATTCTCTACTTTAATTATTTTTGTATTCATGGCGTTGGAACGCGTTTAACCTCTGTTCATTAATTTCTACGGTGTCAACTGACGTTAACCTGAGTGAACCGCGTCGTGGACTGAAGACGTAAAATTTGTGAAACGCAAGTATGTATACGCTTCGGTCAATGCGACAAATGTTAAACATCTCGCTACTTCGTTTACGGTTCACGCTATAGAATGAGGTTCGTATGGAACTAGAGATGGCGTCTTAGGTATATTTTTAACTAATTTTACCTAAAAGAAGGTGCTATTTCGTTTCAAGTTCCAAGAAAACCTTGTATCATTCAGAGCTATCCTGTGCTGAAGAGTCCTAATAAGGACGAATTGGCCATCCATAGGTGCTCTGTTTGATACCACTTCCTTGCATTTTGCCTTGAACGAGGACGAGATTAGCTCCGAAGTATTTGGTTGATATTGGTTGATTTCATTCGATTAATATTTTTCTCTGCTTTAATTATTTTTGTATTCATGGCTATGTTAAGTCAAATCTGTGTCCATTCTTTATTAGATTTATTTGGTGTGAAATACTGAGATACGTTATTATGGTGATAATCAAGGTTTATTTCATTTTTCAGTCATCATTATTTTCACATATCTGTCAGGAAGCGGTAAAATAATACATCTAACTGTCGGTTTTTACTTTCATCTTTTCAGTATTCTTGCTGCCTAACTGTTGGCACCAAAAGACATAAGCGTGCTATATGAAATTGCTATAGAAATCTTTTACTCGGCTTAATCCTACACCTTCGCAGTGTTTTCACTACACTTACAAATGCGTTATTTATATCAATTATCTTCATTTGAGTAACTTGTCTAATGAAAAAAAATGTTTCACCTGAAAATTTTCATTCTGAGTGGAGATTTCAAAGCACGCGAAAAGGTGTCTTCGAATTTTATACACATGTATGATACGCTTTCTGTATCACACTATCATAACCTTGCAGGAATTGGATTGAAATAATAATGATAAAAGTAGCTCATATAATCAGTACAGTCAGTTTAACTGACCATATAGAATGGAATATCATTTCACAGTTATGGATATTAAAATTTCAGGATGAGTCTCTCAGATGCAGTAATAAAGCTTCATTTTAAAGGGTGTTTCAATTTGAGCGGTGTTTTTCAGAAAAAAAACACATAATTTGCATACATTGTCTAAGACTTTTTATTGGTAGATGAAGTATCAGTTAGACATTTATGTACGAAAAATAATATCAGCCAAATAGCTTTCCTTGCAGCTGTAGAGACGTCCACTTTTCCCTTAACATTTTCAATGGAATTCTGACATAATTAAGGCTTCATCCCACTAATGATACGAATAATTTCATCCTTCAGTTTAGGAATCGATTGTAGATTATTAATAGTACTTTCAGATGAACGGTTTTGTAAACCAATTCACGTTATGTATTTTCTAAAAACACTTTTCACAGAACGCTGATTTTCATAAAATGATTCAACCACTTGAACGCGTTGCTGTATCATGTACGAAGCCATTTTTATAAATGTCATACATCACTCTTCTTAAATGTCAAAATACCCAAACGAATTCAGCTTGCTATCTTTATTTTATTCATTTTATAAAAACCACACAATTTGAAACACCTTTTACTTTTGAAAGGATCAGTTCCTTAGTATTTACCTTGAAAAAAATAATCATTAAATGTTAATTAGGGAAGTTCTATATGAAAGCGGAGGTACGACACCCTGTATATCAGAATTTCCACTCCTCCAGTTTATTCTAATCAAGATAGGGGATTTATAACACTTCTGCGATTCAGAAAGTTTTCAGTTTCAGTAATAAACTGCGATAAACTGAAATTATTCAGGATAAGCCAGATTTATCTCGGTTTTTCCAGAGGTATAGCGTTGAGCATTCTAAATTGAATTAGGAAAGCAACCACTAGAGCTTTGCACGGCCCGAGTGTTTCGAGGGTTTCGGCGCTAGCATTATCGTGAGGCTTAACCCGCGACGATGACAAAAAGTTCACGAAAAGTTGCGGTTTTTCTGACTACGGCTAACTACACTCTGATCCATGAAAGTTTTTGACGTACGTTGTGTTAATAATATCTCGTTCGTAACAAGGCATGCTGTTATCGACGTTTTTGCAGCGTTGAATAAAAGCTCAGAATATCAGACGCGATACAGTGAGCTTGAAAAATTCCGATTTTGCTATTACGACGAAATCTTTGGAAAAATGTACTCTTATACATAAAAACCAAATCAAGGGGAATATAAATGTATAAAATGATAATAATACTCAATCATATCGGTAACTCACCTTTATTCAAGATGTTAAGAAAACAACACACATGATGTGATCCACAATCAGCATTGAATGTAAATTATTAATTGTCATGCCTTAGAATATAAAGAGAAATTTGGGAGTTTAGAGTTTTTATTGTGTTCATACTAGGTAATTGAATTGTTTATACCAGGTGGCCCACCACTGACGCGATGGTCATTTTGAGGGTGTAAATGATGATACAGTGAGAATCTTTTTTTTTTGAAGCGAGTGAAGGGTAACCTAAAACATAATTTAAAATTATTTCCATATCTACAGAGAGTTCCAATACAAAGTTACAGACCAAAGTTACACTTTTTTTAATGTGACACCCTATATATGACCTCCAAAAAGGAAAGGCAAGCTCAAATTATGATGAGATTCTTCAGATCGCTATGTACATTTAATGCACCATTCACTAGAAAATCACAAAAATTCAAAATATGGAGTCATTTTGAATAGTTATTTATGAAGGAACCAGTCACGCAAGCGATACAGACAATGTTTTTTCGAGTAGACATATTAGCTAATTTCTAAAAAACTTTTTAGGTTTTTACTCCCAGTCACTGAAATAGAGTAATTAATAATAATTAAGTATGTCTGGAGGTTTCTGACATAGACACTGAAACGCTTCATTATCCTTTTCATTTATTTCCTCTTTTGGTTTTACTGTTAGGCAACATTTTTTCAAAGCCAATTTACTCCTGACAAATAAGTGCAAAGGTTTTCGCAGGAGCACTTCATCCTAATTAATATTTTATAGAAATGCTGAATCCTCCCAGATTATATTTCAATCGATATATTAGCTAGTCCCATAAGGAGAAAAAAATTGAACTCTGGAATGTACAGAGTGATCATAATAAATTCTCATACATCTACTACGAATAATGGTCGAAAACTTTCTTATTTCAAATGACACGCCCGGTATTTCTCCATCTCGTTGAAACTAAAAATTAATTTCGAAACTTGTTTTACTCTACCTAAATTCAATACTGAACAGGTATTTAATTAATTAATTCTTTGATACTCATTCTGCACCTGTCAAATCACCCATCATAAAAATTTGATCTATTATTATGACTTCATAAAATTGTTGGTTTCCTTGTTTTGAATGAAAATCGAAAATTGCTGGGAAACTATCAGGTTTAGGAAAACCTTATGAAAAAAAGGTTAGAAATTAACTTTTGCCTTCGGCGAGATGAAGAAATAACGGGCGTGCCATTTGAAATAAGAAAGTTTTTCACTTTTATTCGTAATAGATGTTTGAGAATTAATTATTATGATTACGCTGTACCTTCCAGAGTTAAATTTTCTTTCTCTTTATTTTAAATTGTGCGTTCGGTTACCCCCTACACTCACAACAAAAAAAGAATTTCAAAATATCATCATTTACACCCTCAAAATGACCATCGCGTCAGTGGTGGGCCACCCGGTATAGTATAAAATATTATTATAAAGGAAGACCTAATGAAGTATAATGTTAATGAAAAAATTGGTGATGAAAATATTGAACATCAATGCACAAATGATGTGGAGGAACCAGAAAATAATTGCATCTGTTAGCAAAATCCACTGATTTTGAGATCAGAGCCATAACCTAAACTACTCAGTAGCGTGTCTCAATAGGAAGTGGATATTGCTTTTGAAACTAGCTTAGTGCGAAAACGTTCGTGGATCAGACTATAGTTACCAGGTGTGTTGAACTTTCAACTGCATTTCATCAGTTTACATCAGTCATCAGATCAGTTAACGATTTGAATTTTTCAATCTGAATTTTGATAATCATATTCTTGATTTTCTTTTCCTTATTCATAAAAAATATTTGGCATAATACAAAGCTACCTCTACCATTTAAACGATGAGTATTAAATTCAACAACGCCTAAATATATTCAGTTTCTAGAAATTATGAACTACTTTTGAGGTCAACATTATTTACCAAGCTGCAAGAGGATCCAGTATATTATTACTAGACTTTTCATATTTCCTTTAGCTGAATACCAGTATTTTGAGGAATATTTACTGAAATGTTTCAACATGAACAGTTGTTTGGCAAACAGCGAAGTTGATAGGAAATATTTGTGGAAGAATTTTTAAATTAACATATACGTATCACTCAGAGGAATTTATTGGAAATAAAATTTATTAATATTTCTAACCCAGAGAAGGGTAATTGAATAGCAATACTCAAAAGAATTGCGTAGCAAGCGCTTCAAAAATATTCGAGCCTAGAGTTTAAATCATCAACGAAATGTGTGAATGAATGAAATATCATGTATTTATATATTTATTAATTATTTATTCTTGTTACTCATTATGAATGTCAGAACTCTTCGTATTCAGTTTTGGAGGTGAAATTTAGTTTTAGTTATGATGTCAATTCTAGTCATTAAAGCCATTGCAATAACTATAAATATACACATATTTTGAAAAAAAATTTATGAAGAAGCCATACTCCACAGGTATGTTTGTTGGAGTCCTAAAATTTGAATATATACAAATAGTACTAAGTATAGTACAATTTGAAAGGTCTAGTCATCATATTATATTATGTGATATTTTATTTGATTTATATAAATTATTATATTTATTTATTTATTATTCAATAGTGTTCTCTTTCGAACATTTGTGGATGCACAAATAGCGTTATACGAAGTGTTTTCGAAAGTGAAGCTTTTTCGATAGGTATTTTACTAAAGATGCTTCGAGGGAATTAGCGGTGAATCTTTATATATATCACTTTTGTGTTCATAAGCGATAGAGAGTCATATTCAATAAGGCGTTTTCGGAAACTTACTCAGGGTTACTAACTCGATCCATTGGGTCACGTGACAGATCTACTCGATTCACGGACCCGGGTTCTAAGTTTACGAACACATCAGGTTAAGGATTTGAAGTGAGTAAGTATCCGAAAACGCCTGTAGTTTTTGGTATTCTTTCAATCTGCATCGCGTAGCGAAAATGCCGCACGTTCATTTAAGTAGTGAACTTGATGTGATTGTAATTGATGAGGTATCAGAGCAGATAATTTTGCAGATGTTTAGAATCCAGTTGGGATGTGGGATTCCCTTCAGAGGAGTATTATGCTGTTGATGCCCAATAATTTTATCCCTTTTTTCAATTGAGTATTTTGTATGAGCAGCTGACATGATATCTTTTGATGAGTTCTACCACCTCTGACAAGAAAACCTCAACTAATTAAACGTTTCGTAGATAATTGAATTATATTCTACCAAATTGAGATTAGATTACAAAATTTTGGAAAGTACAGTAGAGAAATGGAAAACAGAACAACCACGACGGCTTCTCAAATTAATTGAAATAATTCCAGCTTCTACCACAATATTTATCCATATCATAATCGAAATTTTCAACAGATGCTATGAGTGCACTCACATTTGCTCGAAAAAAAGCACACTTAGTAGTATTTATTATTTGAAGATTTTATGTTATATTGTACCAACAACGAATCTTCATTGTACTCATATATAATTGTGCGAAAATGTGTTTCCGAATTTCGATGAGTTAAAGAAAAATATGAATTCTGAAAAACATTTGTGAACTGGATCAGTCTCACTCAGAAATTTCTTCAAAATGCAGAAGTCTATATAGTCCAGTCAATTTGTGCTCAAAAGAACCCCTAGCAGGAAAGTTCTGGGGTAGTTTTGATTTTTTCGATTTTTTATGTTTTTTGGGGTGCTGAATCCGAATCTGAGGTTTGCTAACAAAATTTCGTGAGTGAACATTGAAATAAATTCAAAAAAAGAGAAAACATCTCATTCTTTGGCAGTTTTCTGCTTTATAACTCGGAAACTATCAACTTTTCGTGAAAAACTTCTCAATACAAAATGAAAGTACATAAAATTTCCTACAAATTGTAATACCACAGCTTGTTTTGCGACCACCTTTTCTGGCTCAAATTATAGTTTTAAATGAGGTATTTTCTATGACTCAATAAATGAAAAAAACTTAAATTCTATGGTTCCGATGATGCGATTCTCTTGAAATTTTGCATGAACATTCATCATATCAGTCTCGATTCATAAAAAAAAATTCACTCGAATCAGATATCTTGTTATGCAAATATAAAGATTCTTCTTTTCAATATTCCAATTGAATTTTCTATGGTTCTGCTCACACTATGGTCACACAGTTTTGCATGAAGCTTATTATGACCATCTTGCATATTGCCGCAACATTTCATTTCGACTGGTTCCATTTTGTCTGAGATATTGAGAAACAAACATTTTGAATGGCCGTATTTTGTTTCATAAAACAAGGCCATTCTAAATTTTTGTTCCTCAATATCTCAGACAAAACGAGACCAATCGAAATGAAATGTTGCGGCCAAATGCAAGATGCTCATAATAAGCCTTATGCAAAATTGTGTGACCATAGTGTGAACAGAACCATAGAAAATTCAATTGGAATATTGAAAAGAAGAATCTTTATATTTCCATAACAAAATGTCCGATTCGATTATATTTTTTTTTGTGAATCGCGACTGATATACTGAATGTTCATGCACAATTTCAAGAGGATCGCATCATCGGAACCATAGAATTAATTTTTTTTCATTTATTGAGTCATAGAAAATACCTCATTTTCAACTATTATTTGAACCAGAACGGTTTGTCGCAAAACAAGCTGTGGTAGTACAATTTGTAGGAAATTTTATGTACTTTCATTTTGTATGGAAAGGTATTTTAGGAAAAGTTGATAGTGTCATAGTTATATGCAAAAAACTGACCAAGAATGAGATTTTCATTCTTTTTTTGTATTTTTTCTATGTTCCGTCTAGAAATTTTGTTAGCAAACCTCAAATTCGGATTCAGCACCCCAAAAACATAAAAAATGAAAGAAATCTAAACTACCCCAAAACTTTCCTGCTAAAAGCACAATTCGACAGGATTAATACCTACTGCTGAATTCTTCAGTGAATCCACTCATTCTATGGAGCAAAAAAGTTCTTCAATATTTCAGATTCGTTCATATTCATTATTATGTGTTAGTACTCGGAATTCTTCTGTCACAAATATATCTTTTATATCTGTGAATTCAGTTATATTATTGAAATGCAAAGATCACAAAACAATATTTATGGAAATATTCGATTAATTTCTGTAAATATTCAAAGAACTAGATTTAATATTATAATGCGAATAATATTCCGAAGATAAACAAAAATGTAATTTGACATAAGTCGTTTTTGTTATGAGCTTTTTCGTTTCCGTTGTTCAATTTTGATCATCTAAGTTTTCAGATGATTTTTCCCACTGAATAGAAAATAAATGCTTCGAGATTTTTATTTTTCTCAATTTTCCTAAATATGATAAATACAGTAGAACTCCAATTATCCAAATTAATGGGGACCGGGACCCATTCGGATAATCAAATATTCGGATAATCGGAGTTTTTAAAAAAAAATTGCCATTAGAGAAAAAAAAAGCTACGTTTTGATATTGCACTATTTTTTTATTGAATTAAATGAAAGAAACATGATATTTTCACATATTTTAAATATAAATAAAATGTACTTATGTACAAGTTTAGAAATAAAAATCATTGTTTTTCAAACATCTCCGTCAATGTAAGCTGTTTTTTGGACAAATTTTTTTCTGAAAGTGATTCGGATAATCGGCGATTCGGATAGTCGGAGTTCGGATAATTGGAGTTCTACTGTATTTGCTACTTAAATGATATACTTGATTTATGTTGTTAGTTTCTGCACAAATTCACTTACAAAGTCAAACTATGGATAATTTGAGGAAACTGTTCCAGTCTACTCAATTTGTATGTCGGTTGAATGTTATTTGTAGTTTTGTGAAAATACTGACCAGTGTTTTTATATATCAAGTAAACCCGTGTGAAATGTCGGATTTATTTTAAGGGAAAAATGTAATAAAACATGCATACTCTATTCGATGTCGAACGGAGAATTGGCAAAATACATTATGAAATATTTCTAATACAAAAATGTGTCCACGCAATTTTTTTTGGCAGATTGATAGGCACTTTGACGTGCCTGGAGATATCTGAGAAGAAAACACATCTAGTCAGCTCGCCAGCACTTAATGATGTATCTTTTTGTTTGAGACGGACCAGAAAAGAAGATGTGTGATACTAGAAAAGAATGATATAAAAGAAATACTCGTTCTAGATTATCGAAATCGTCATAGATTTCAGATTCATTCAGTTATCAACTGAATTTATAAATTGAAATGAAAAAATAGTTGTTTTTTTGGACTTTCGATATAGTTATAATAATACCAGGGTTTGTTTATTCGATTCAATGAATTGTGTATTCATACTGGAATGAAAGAATTTATTGTTTTTATTCGTTACACAGGTATTCTGAGAGGACCACGTTGAACAAAAATGGGATGTAGATCAGAATATGCACTGACTAAAGACAGAGCCTTTGCGCGCTTGTTGATACTGGGAAAATGATTAATCCAATTCGAATATCCAAAGATATCGGGTTCATTTTTCATTTCATTCACGTAATCATCTTTCCTTCACCACGTACAAATTTTTTTCATGATATTGCGTAATGCTCAAAGTAAGAAATAAACATAGAGATGCCCTTACGCGTGAATAGTACTGCATTATAATCAACCAAGCATTAGAGTGAGATGGAAAGCATTTCACTCCCACACTGCATGAAGTGAACAATTGGTTAGATTTGCATTTCTCCAATTCCTGAATATAATACAACTTTTTCGTAATTCTGCCCCTATAATTAACGGAATAGCCAGATCATTGAAATAATTCAGTTCATGAACGTCAAATCGAAATGAGAATGTAAAGACAACGCGTCAAGAAACTAAACACTAACAGACAATATTGCCAAACTGACAGAATTATCTGTAACAGACGCAAGCCGTTAGTGTCAGATTAGGGGAGCGGTAAACCGATTATGCCAATACGTAATAAACAAAAGGCACGATTTCGCAACGCCGGAAGTTTGTTCGCGCGTAAATAGATTCTACTAACGAATGGGTGCAGGCAACTCTATAGAGTTGTTTACTTTTTACCAAGGCTTAAAGGCATGTTCCTAAAGATATTTTGCAGAAGTTTGAGCGTCAGCATTCAATATACCAAATTCATCAATATCACGAAAATAATAAAACATTTCAAAGGTCAAAAACTCCGATTTAATTTTCTCGAAATGACCGTCTTCTTCAGTATTCGCTTGCTAAAAGTTTCCATAGTGTTACTAGATAAACATCGACTGAATATAAACAAACATTATACCGGGTGTCCCACTAAGTCTGTTTCAATGATTATCTCAGCATCCATTTCGAAAGATCTGAAAATTTCATGTTTTGCAATTCGTTCAAGGAGCCTTCGTCTGAGAAAAACGAAAATTGAAAGTCATTTCCGTTTGACCGGAATTGACACTTTTTTTTATTTCATAGCTCACCTGGTACATTTTTAACAATGTTTGATTTCTACTCAAAATTACTCCTTCAACGATGTATCATACTTTGTATTTCACTTTTGATTCGATAGAGGAAACGTCAATTGATTACTGAAATATCATTCATTAATAGTTATTTAATCAACTAGGTTATTGAAGACAGCGATTAATGGTCAAGATTAGTCGCTTGATTAATAACCGAGGTGATTTATAGATTTTTCCGACAATCTCAATATAAACTGTGTATGAATTCTTGATTGAAATACATCCCCTTTTTGCACAAGATATACATTTGACATAATAAAATGTCTATGTATTTATGTTCCAGTGGAGTTTTGACATTTCTCGTAGTGCTGGTAATGATATCTGAGTAACATTTCATTCTTAAATTAATTGGGTATCTCCAACAAATTGTGTGAAATGAACCATTTTATAGTTCATGATCATTTAAAAATTTTCCGTCGATCTCAAAATAAAAGGTGATTTTAATGTGTTCGAAATTAATCATTAATGATTCATTTCAATGCTCAATTTCTGCTATTTTTATGTGCCATCCTCATGGCAACCGTTCACAAAAATTCCGAAGCACTACGAGAAATGTCAAAACTCTACTAATTCGTACTTTATACTTCGATATTTCATTTGGCTGAGAATATATTTTTTTCCGCCAACCTCGAAATAAAAGGTGATTTTAATGTGTACGAAATTGAGCATTAATGACCCATTTTAATGCTCAATTTTTTCAGCCATTTTAATGCGCAATCCTCATGGCAACCGTACACAAAGTATTCAGAAAGACTACGAGAAATGTCAAACTAACCTACTGGAACATAGAAACATAGAAATTCCATCTTGTCAAATGTATGTCTGTGCAAAATGAGAATGTATTTCGATCAAGAATTTATACACTATTTATGTTGAGATCGTCGGAAAAATCTTGTAATCAACACGGTTATTATCTAGTGACTAATGGCCTCGAACTATTAACGCGTTCGCTCCGCACACGCATTGAAGTATCTTGACCATTAGGCGCTGTCTTTAATAACCTAGTTGATTAAATAACTATTTCAATGCAAACATTAGAATAATTATCAAAATATACCCAAAAGTATCCAATTTCACATATGACATGAAAAAAAGTATTTCAGATAAAAAATTCATCAAATATCTTCAAAGCTGTGAATCTTCACCAGACACAATTTGATCTATATCCCGTTTTCGTTTGACGTGTTTATGTCGGACGCTACGACTCTAATAAAAAAACTAAAAATGATAATAATAATCAGAACCATCTTTTTCAGAAATACTTCCAAATACTATTATTTTAATGATCATAACGAGTCCTTTTCACGTTCAAATTTTCCAGATACATTCTGTTCCACTTCATCAGAAGAATGAACGAGGTGTTTACAGAATTTTAATGCCTGGAACGTAATTCTCAGTCAATGAAATTCATGATATATAGTAGACAAAATTCATAGAAACAATATTTTTTTATGATATATTTTATTGGTGCTTTTCTTCATTTCATTTCTAGATATTTGCTCTTGGGTGAAGGTAGGAAACAGTATGAAGAGAAATTGCTATTCACATTATTACGAAATAAGTAGAAGTAATTATTCGAGCCAAATACACTTTGATTAAGCTTTCACGCAACTTGAACCGAAAACACAAATATCATCACATAAGTAGAATTGCAATAGAATGATCCCTCCCTTAGCATTATCGAAAAGTAGAGCATGAAGATCATTTAAAAATGTATGAAAACTCCAATGCGGTGCTTTATGAAACTGCAGAGCCCAATAGCTTGACTGACCATGAATTTTGTACAATTTGTAATGTTAGATTTGGATTATAAGCAATAAATTCCTGAAATAAAAGGATAAATAAACACGAAGTCAATATTTTCTTCGTCTGTAGGAAAGTTTTAAATAGTTATAGCGTATGCATGTATTTATCTAGAGAGAAATATTATATTCAATTAACTTCAGTCCGAAGAAGCAATAAATATTTTTAATCTGTTGTTTGCCATTGATTTCCCCTCTCCAGTTTTCCTTCTTCTTCTAAATAGTCTTTTTTTCGACAGGTGGAATTTTCCCCAAAAGTGATAGTTTCCATGTTAAAATATTCCATCGATTCAAACCTACTTTCCTTCTAGGACAGTTTAAAATCATCATGAATTTAGGTAACAGGAGTGACTGTGTAGTGTAGACCATCAAGATATAATAGAGAAGAGACGCTATGACATACAATTGAGTAAGGACAATAGTACCACTGGGCGAGGCTAAGTCGGGAACCAAAATGGCGGAAAGTTCAGTTGAATTAAGTTGCCAGTTTTTTCTGTTCACAAAAGGTAAGAAGGTATAAGGGTGGGTTTTTTCCGAATTTTTCCCGATCTTAAACTAAATCATTAGGTATCTCTGAACCCTTTAGCGTCCACCATTATGTAGAAACAGGAATGAAATAATGTAAAATGCCTTCTTATTAGTGAAACTGTTCACCAATAAGAAGGCATTTTACATTATTTCATTCCTGTTTCTAAATCATTAGGGCATGCCAAGAGATCCTTCTGAAACAGTTTTAAATACACCCCTGGCTATTTGGTTTCAATCTAACAATCACGCAAGTGCTTAAGTTTGAATGAAAAGTCGACCGCAACATTGCCGACTATAGAAACAAATTTTCTGTATAACGATATTTCTTTATAACGAATTTTTTTTGCGGATTTAGCGCTTTTGTTATAGGGAAATTCCACTGTAGTTCTATTTTTTAGATCTTCAATATAAGTCGTCCTTTGTGATGAACTTCGTCTAAGATACTTACCCAGAGAAAGTTTAGTCAGAAGATCTTGGTGATCATTCAATTTTACTACGTCAGCGTCGTCCAATGCAGCCTCCTACAAATAAAGAGTTTGAAGCTGATTCGAAAATTAATAATTTCATTAAGAACTCTCGCCAAATCCTAATCATAATAATATAATGTATTGAATAATAAACGAAGTTTTTGAATCCAATTATTGGTAGTGAGAATTCATTTCCTTTGTCAATGATATAAAACAGGAGTTTTTCGAACAATAACTACTGTAAACGCTCTAAGCTGCTTAGAGTAAAGTCGTCTTCTATTTGAAAATGAGATTAGTCCTTGATGACAGACTTCTCACAAGAAATATTCCAATTTTCCTGAATCAACTGAAATTTCCTTTGCATCTCCTTAATGTTACAATTAAAGAATACAATCAGAAAATACTGTTCTCAATTTGCTCCTGACAGGTGGGTTTTCATTTTCTACGTGACTGTTGCGAGTTGAAAGGATAATCAACAGAAAATGAGTTCAACTCGAAACGCCAAGATCCATCCTGTACAAATACGGATGTACCCGACTAGGCACTGTCATTTTGAGAAGACATCTGGTCTGCAGATGATTGAAGCGAAGGGAAATTTTTATTCTTGAAACGGCTTCTAATTCGTACTTTATTACTTCGATATTTCATTTGGCTGAGAATATATATTTTTTCCGCCAACCTCGAAATAAAAGGTGATTTTAATGTGTACGAAATTGAGCATTAATGAATAATGAATGAATTAATTTTAATGCTCAATTTTTTTAGCCATTTTAATGCGCAATCCTCATGGCAACCGTATACAAAGTATTCAGAAAGACTACGAGAAATGTTAAAACTCTACTGGAACATAGAAACATAGAAATTCCATCTTGTCAATGTATATCTTGTGCAAAATGAGAATGTATTTCGATCAAGAATTTATACACTATTTATGTTGAGATCGTCGGAAAAATCTTGTAATCAACACGGTTATTAATCTAGCGACTAATGGCCTCGAACTATTAACGCGTTCGCTCCGCTCACGCATTGAAGTATCTTGACCATTAGTCGCTGTCTTTAATAACCAAGTTGATTAAATAACTATTAATGGCTCAATAGAGTACCCGTGCATTGGCCATTTAGCAATCAATATTTTGTAATCTCTCGAAATTGGTACTTTCTGGGATCAAATCACTGTTATCGATTGAAATATATTCTGGGAGGATTCTGCATTTCTTAGAAACTTTATAGGTTTTCACTCCCAGTCTCTGAACATAAATAATTAAAAATGTTTGATTAAGGTGAAGTGCTCCTGCGAAAATCTTTGCACTTATTTGTCAGGAGCAAATTGGTCTTGAAAAAAATTGTTGCCTAACAGTAAAACTGAAAAATAAAACAAATTAAAAGGATATTGTAACGTTTCGGTGGCTATATCAGACACCTTCTTCAGACAAACTCTAAAATTCTTCAGAATTGTGTATTTTCTCAGTTGTAATCTGATTGACATTGATAGTTGTCAATCTATAGAGATGTTGATTTATTTGATTTTGAAATTTCCTGATGTCACTTCCTTCCTCAATAAATCAATCCAAATACGATCTATTCCAACAGAACAATTGGCCAAATTATTTACTTCATCTAACAAAATACATGTAGATTCCTTAATTTTCCTTTTATAATTATCAGGTTCCGTCATGAGGATCTTTGTGTGGTCCCAGTTCATCATATGATCTCCGTTATTTGAACATATATGATCAGCAATTTGTGATCTTGTGATGTCTCTATTTTTGATGTTATTCTTATGTTCCTGTTTTCTTATTTCTAAAGGTCTTGATGTCTCTCCTGTATAAGATTTTCCACATATACAGGGAATATTGTAAACACAATTTTTTTTATTTTGTCTTTCATTCATTGGTTTTGTTCTAGTTAAAATGGATCTCAAATCATTTTGTGTTTTGAAAACAGTTCTTATGTTAAATTTGGAACCAATTCTTCTTATTTTCTCTGATAGGCCAGGAATATAAGGAATGACGTTCAACAAATTTGGTTGTTCTTGACGGTTTTCTGTTTGTACCTGATCATCATTAGAATTTCGATTAGATATTTTTCGTTCTAAGTTTGAAATTGTTCTTTCTATAAAATTTGGTGGGTATTGATTATCTAGTAGGAACTCTTTAATGAAAGAAATTTCATTATTTCTAATTTCAGGTGTAGATGAAATTAAAAAGGCTCTATCATAAAGTGTTTTTATAATACCTGTTTTTACATTTAATTGATGATTGGAATAAAAATTTAGGTATCTATTAGTGTGTGTTTGTTTCCTAAATACACTTGTTTCATAATGATCTATAAATTTTCTTATTAGAACATCTAGAAAAGAAATTTGATTATTGTGTTCTAATTCCATCGTAAATTTAATGGTTGGTTCTTTATTATTGATATACTTAATCAAAAAACTTATTTAATTCCTCTCTGCCGTGTTGCCAAATTACAAAAATATCATCTACATATCGCCACCAAGTCTTTGGTTTCAGTGAATATGTTTCTATATATTTTTCTTCGAAATATTCCATGAATATATTGCTCATAATAGGAGATAAAGGAGAACCCATGGCCATTCCGAATTTCTGTTTATAGAAAACATCGTCTAATTGAAAATATGTTGTCTTGGATTGGCTTGAATTTTATGTTTTTTTTTCTACAATATGGTATAAGGTCAGAAGGTTTCACTCATATTGGGATAACCAGAACTCAAATTCGATTATCCTGAGACCCATTGTTGTCATTATATTCCTTTCTGAGTTCAACATTCCTCTCCAATTCCTGAACCTACATTTGAAATTTTGAGTTTGGAAATTCTACAATCAAGCATTAATAGTTATTTAATCAACTAGGTTATTAAAGACAGCGTCTAATGGTCAAGATATTTTAATGCGTACCTAAGCGTAGTGAACGCGTTAATAGTCGCTCGATTAATAATCGAGTTGATTACAAGATTTTCCCGACGATCTCAATATGATTCGTGTATGAATTCTTGATTGAAATACATTCCCATTCTGCACAAGACTTACATTTGACATAATGAAATTTTTATGTATCTATGTTCCATTAGAGTTTTGACATTTCTCGTAGTGCTTCTGAATAATTTGTGAACGGTTGCTATGAGGATTGCACATTGAATTAGCCAAAAAATTGAGCAATAAAATGGGTCATTAATGATCAATTTGTACACATTAAAATCACCTTTTCGGTCGGCGGAAAAATTATTTCTGATATTTCAACAATCTACCAGAGCCAGACCTGAAAACAATTTAGAAAAACTATTTTTCAAAAGCGGTAGCTATGGTGGAAATAATTAAAGAGATTGAAAATATCCAAGACCTCAAGTACTATTCTAGAATTAAAATTTCAATTGGAGAACACAACACTGAAGGGTCGGAGGGGAACCTGCGCATTCGCCATTTTGCAGCTCATCTCTTGGAATTGGTTTTTAGAATGTATTCGCTGCAATCTTTTTCAGAAGCCAGTCGACATAAGAAAATAGTGCTGAATAAGAACTCTGTGTCATAGTTTCATGACACATGCCAAAATTTATTATCCATCAAAGCCTTAGAAGATAATGACCTAATTAAGGCTCTGAAAAGGGGAGTATACCAGACAGCCATGCTTGGTCCAACCACAGACTCGAAAATTACAGAACAATTCGAATGAAATGAAATCTGTAATCGAATAAATGCTTATGCTTACCTGTCTAGTATCCAACTTTATTGTTTTGAATAAAAATTCAATACTTTCTATTAACTTTTCTTCAAAAAAAGCACGCAACTAACAATAGAGCACAATAACTGAGACATTGACATTACCATCTGTAATTTTCGAGTCTATGGTTGGACCAAGTCAGCCTGTCTGGCATACCTATCTTTCTAGTGCTGTAACCTAATCAGAAATCCTGATCTTTTGATATTTCAATTTCTATTTTCCGTCAGAGCTAATCCGTTGAATCTTTTTTAATATTTTGTAAAGATTGCTATTGGTTGTCTTTAGAATACCTTGGGCCTATTGCACCAACTACTTTGCGACTTCTCACTTTGTACTTTTCACTTTTCAAATGATTTAATTTTCACCAAACGCATTCATAATTGAAAAATACAATGTGAAAAGTCAAATGCATAGTGAAAAGTACTCCGCAGAAATTAAATGTTGCGGAAGAAATGTTGTGCAACATAACTAATTTTAACTTTTGAAATTTGTCAGAATGCAAAATACGAAGTGAAAAGTTGCAAAGTATTTTGGTGCAATAGGCCCCAGGTCGTTTTGAAGTCATTTCACATTATACTCGAACAAAATAAAAATTCATCAGAGGCTCGTCCCCAATTATGTATGAAATTCAGTTTCAAAAATGATGTAGCCAAGCAGAGATCACTTCGTTACCGTTGCTTTAATACTGATAACCTCAATAATATCCTAAATATACAAATAAACTTATTTGAAACAACAATGAAAGCGATAAAAAGCAAGCACGAAACAAGACTTATATAAGTTTATCTTTCGTAGAGTTATCACGACATGTGAATGAAATGAAGTAGTTAAAATGAACATTAACAAGAACGAAGTTTATTTCTTATTCTGGCCTTATTACAAGCGACTTTATTACATTCTTGCGTTTTTATATAAAGACATGGGAATTCCACTGTGAAAGAAGTAAGTGCCTTGTATATTTCAAATCTGCTATGTTAATTGAATCGGGTACGGAATTTTATAAAATGTATACAGGGTGTCTGTAAACAAATGCGAGTGTTTTAGGGAGATGATTTCTCGATGAAAATAAGCCGGGGTAGTTCATATTATTTTTTTCAAAATCGACCTCCCTTCCAAGATACAGCCTCTGGAGGGCGAGTTGACAGTCCTAAAAACACTGAGGCATAAAACTATACATAATGTGATTCATTAAGTAGATGTTACTCACACAATTTGTTTTTGATCCCATAACTTTATTATTAGGGGTTGAAAATAACAACCCCTTATGATTTTACTTCAAAAATTCTTTTCGTGGGATAGATTTTAGAAAAATAAAATACTCTTATGGTTTCAAGTATGGAGAAAAAAATGCTTTTTCGAAATGTCGATACAGTCCATACTTTTCTCGGAAAAAATAAAAACTTACAATTATGATCACTGTTCATTTCATTTCATCGTATGTTCCATAGGTATAATGAATATTGAAAGATATTGTTTATGCTCAAAATTGGGTTTGTGAATTATTTATTATTATTTATTCGAAAGAAAGTTATATTTGTGAAATTGAAATATAACGGATATAATTTTGTTCCGGAAATAAGTGATTAAACCTTCAGAAAGAATATAGAATATATTTATCTCCTGTCATAGAAATATGATACAATACCTTAGAATATCAATTCTATGGAACACTTATACGATGAAATGGAAAGAACAGTGATCATAACTGCTTATAAGTTTTTAGTTTTTCTGAGAAAAGTATCGACTGTATCGAAATTTTGTAAGAGACTTTTTTCCCCAGGATTGAATGGGAAACCATAAGAGAATTTTATTTTTCGTAAATATATCCGACGAAAACTATTTTTGAACGGAAATCATAGAGGGTTGTAATTTGCAACCTCTAATAATAAGGTTATGAGACCTAAAAAGTAACTCTCTTCAATTCTTAAGTGAGCTTGATCTCTTATGGGTGTAAACCCTACTTAAAATACACTATTATGTGGTCTGGTTTGATGCCGAATTATTAGGGATGCCGTAGAATTAACTGATTTAGAATCAAATTTTTGTAGTAACTTCGTCACAATCTGTCTACTAGGGTTAACGCACTTAGTTGTTAATATTCAGACATTGTTTGTTCGTGTATTTTACAATGATAAAAATGTCGACTTCACCGAATGAATTGACTATGATATTTCAATGATTAAGTGAAAGGACGCCTTCACATTTTGAATTCAAGTTGTCAAGTACCTATAGGAAAACCCGATAGGTTTCTACTGAATACCTCAGGCATGAAAAATTCAATCCAATTTCATGTCCCACAAGTCTATGATTGGGATAAACGATGAATGACTTCATTTCCCGGAAATTCACTAGAATTTCCCTGGAAAATACCCCTTGTCAATCCACTCCGGGACCGCTCGGTTCTGAACCTCCCCCGACACAGGGAGAACAGGAAAATTATACATTAAAACCGAATAAATATTCAACAAACAGGTAGGTCGGTTTCGATTCGTATCATCTGCATAACGGCCTTATTTTCCCCTTCTGCGAGAAAACAGTTACATAAATTTTAATAACAACCGCTTCCCGAATACATTTTTGGCGCAACGAATCTCATATTCATAGAAAAAATAAATTTCCTGACACTTCGCTTTTACACGTAAGTTTATTGTATCTTCGAGATGCATGGCGGAATTTTATGCTGAACTTGTATCTCGGGCGATAGTAATTGAGCGATATTTCTCGGGCTTTTATAAGAGGATAAACTGATATTTATTGTGTACGTAAAGATCGCGAGCGTTGTGTTGCTGCTGCTAAATTCATGGTTGCTGGTATATGGTAGATGATTGTACGTGTGCTCATAGTAATATTGGATGTCTTATTACTTTTTCAGCATATTTTGTTACCTTTTGGTTGGGAGTGGGTGAAGAATATGTTTTTGAGTTTGTTTCAGCGTGAGGTATTCGCAAGTAAAGTGCAGAAGGCAATGCTTCTCTTCCACGAGTTCAGAATTAAAGCACGGTCCACGAAGTCACTAGTTTTTGAATGAACGATGATGAGAGTAAGTCTTCTGCTATGATCAATTCCCAACAGACGTAAGCTTGAGTCCTCAGAGGAAGAAGTAAACTTAATTCTCTAAATATACGAATATAATGAAAGTATATGGTTGCAAATGACTGCAACCAATTTCAAACGACAATTACAAGATTGAGCACAGTTTGATACTTGGGAAAAATCTAAATTATGGCAATGTTTGTTTACCGACTGGGATCATTCCGCAGCCACAGGAGGCGCCAGCAATCGGTACAATTTACTCCAAGAGCTAGGGTTCAATATCATCCCTTCTCACCATCTGTTTTCTGAGGCTTCAATGCACAATTGGCACATTTTCGATACTTTGTCCCCCCTTAAAAAATTTTGCTCCGGCCTGTCCCTGTCAATTTGTTTTTAAACTAGCTTTCAATCTATCCGTACTGAGTCTCCGGCTAGAGACCTGTCAGTATCACTACAGAATTTTCAATTATTTTCAATGCTGTCGGGGAAAAAACATTGAATCGCAAACCAAAATACCACCCTTTTTCACCATCTGTTTTCTAAGGCTTCAATTGTTAAACCAATTCATAAAAAAGGATCTTATGAAGAAGTGGAAAATTACCGCCCTATAAGCTTGCTGACACCATTCTCTAAAATTTTTGAAAAGGTTTTATCTGTTCGACTGGTTTCGTTTTTTTCCAGGTTTGAAATCTTTAGTAAATCTCAACATGGTTTCGTACCACACAAATCCACCGAGACAGCCATATTTGATGCGATAAATGAAATTCTTACTGCCTTTGAAAGCGGCAATATCCCCCTGGGTATGTTTCTTGACCTGTCGAGGGCATTTGATAGCGTCGATCATAAGACTGCTGTCAAAGTTGGAAACATGCGGCATTCGTGACAATCAGCTCAAACTTATACAGAGCTACTTGAGTGGTCGCAAACAGTGAGTCGAAATGGTGAAGGATGGCAGGGTTTTCTATTCTGACGATCTTTTAATTTTAAAAGGCATTCCGCAGGGCAGCATATTGGGACCTCTGCTTTTTTTAATTTATATTAACGACTTGCCACATCTAATTAGTCTCCTTTTCTGGATTATTCTCTTTGCAGATGATACCAATGTCATTGTATCCGATGCTGACATAGCTACACTCATTCGAAAGGCTAAGAACGCGTTAGAGTCCATTACCTCCTGGTGTAACGACAACCACCTCCGATTGAACGTAAGCAAGACCGACCTTGTCTTTTTCCACACTGATCGTTCCCGTATCTCCTTCCCAGATACCATCAACATTGGTAGCACCGACCTTCCCATAAGTAAATCAACTAAGTTTTTAGGTGTCTATCTGGACGCCTTCCTAAAATGGGATCTTCAGATAGAATATCTTAATAAGAAGTTACTCTCTGTACTATTTTCTATGAATGTTTTGAAACGACAGGTAACGGTCGATGTGTTGAAGGTCGTTTATTTTGCAAATTTTGAATCGTTGATATCATATGGAATTATCTTTTGGGGTAACAGTCCGCATACACGACGTCTTTTCATCATCCAGAAAATGACTTTAAGATCTATATTACAACTACCTTACAGGCAGTCTTGTAGAGGTTTATTCAAAAAAAGCAACATTCTGACTCTGTCAGGTTTGTTTGTGTTCAGGTCTTTGTGTTTTCTTGGCAAACATACTGAGCTTTTTTCACGTTTTTCTAATTCCAATGATACAAGAAAAAGGATACCTTACCTCCTCCCCAAATGCTCACTTACTCTCACGCAACAAAGCTGTCAGTATAGCTGTATAAAATTTTTTAATGCTCTTCCCAAATCACTTCAACAGATCAACAACCTGCGATTATTCAAAATGAAGGTACGCAAGTTTATACTAGATATGGAACCTTACAGTTTGGGGGAATTTTATAATTATTGTCGATCAACTAATGAATAATAAGTAAATCTGTTAGACTTGTTTCAATTTCATTACTGTATTTATATATGTGATAATTTTTGAAATAAATGTGTGTTATTATTATTATTATTATTGTCAATGCACAGTTGGAACAGTTTCGAAAGTTCGTCCCCCTCCACAACTTTTGCTTCGGCCCGTCCCTGAGTCAATTTGTAGTTAAAGTAAAGGATTTTCCAATAAGAGGTGTTATTTTGATATTCAAAGAAAAATGCCATTTTCAATATAAATGATCGGATGTTTATTTAATTATAAAGAAGAATCTATACTGTTAATAGTGGAAAATAACATCAGGCAAATGACCACCACAACCACGCTTACAGGAGCATATTCTTTTAATGAAATTTTCCATAACCAAATCGCAAATTGGTAACCCTATGTCCTCGATAGCCTCACGAATTCCATATTTGAGGTCTTGAATCGACCCTGGGCTATTGGCGTAGTAGACCTTCTCTTTCACGTAGCTCCAAAGGAAGAAGTCGCAAGGTGTTAAATCACAAGATCTCGGTGGCCAATTGTGAATACCTTTTCGACAGATAACATAGATCAATGGTTTCGTTGCTTGTGTGGCACGTATCGCCGTCTTGTTGAAAGTAAATGATGTCCAGATCAATACTATCCAATTTCGGCCATAAAAATCATTAATCATTTCTCGATAGCGCCTGGGTTTTCTTCAACACTTTCGGCTACAGCAGCAATATTCTTGGCTGTTCTTGAATGACGTGGACGGGTTTTATTCTTCTCATCATTAACTTGTCCCAACAGCTCGAATTTTTCCAATAATTTTTTTATTGTGGTCCGACGAGATGCTTCACTACGACCCAAATATGCTCTGCCAAATTTTCACCATTTTTATAGTGAATTTTAATAATTTCAATGTGCGTTCTTGAAGCGTGTATCGTTCCATTTTGATTAATGGCGTAGTTCCTACTTGTCAAATGTCAAAAAATGACAGCTTCAAACGTGACATCTACTGAAATAGCGGGTTACTCCAAATAACACTTCTCATTGGAAATCCTTTAGCTTTCAAGGCTATCAAGCTATCCGTACCGAGTCTCCGGCTAGAGGCCTGTCAGGAAGGCTCAACTAAACCATGAATGTTGCTGATTTCGTGACAATGTGGCATATAGCACTCCACATTATACGTATAAATACTTTTACTCCAAGAATACACAATTCACATAACTCTTCCGAGCTGAGGGTGGAAGATCACGTGATACGTTGTAGTATCGGCCGCTATCTGTTCTTTCCGTAGTCTTGTCGGGAAAGCACTCTCGACTCACATGCCAGGGTGAAATATAGGACGTAATTAAACATCCTCACGTTCGTAACGATAAATCACAATTTTTTTCCAAGCGTTCACCTGTAGATTACGAATGGATCCTTTCTACGGCCACGCTCCTAAATTATGAGGAATGAACTTCCGGATCGAAGATTCGTTCTGTTCTGTTGGTAATTTGTGTGTAACATATTGGTAGAGGTCACGTTAAGGGATTTTTCGATTTTACAATGTGTTTCACGGAAGAGTAGATTTTTGATTACATGTTTCACCT
Source organism: Propylea japonica (assembly GCA_013421045.1). NCBI lineage: Eukaryota > Metazoa > Arthropoda > Insecta > Coleoptera > Coccinellidae > Propylea > Propylea japonica. Next base: position 115,280,815 of record CM024239.1, read on the forward strand.
TAGTCGAATTTTGGCGAGCTGTGGTTACATGTAACTATCTAACTATCACGTGATGATTTGACAGAAAATACGTGTATTAACTGTCAACTATGTAACAATGGTAAGCTGTGGTAAGCTGTAGTTACATCGCCAAAATTCGACTCTTAGCATCGTTATACCTAACTATTTCATACATGTCGAAACAAATTGAATTGAAGTAGTTCTGAACTTTTGTATATTTCATCATTACTAATAACGATGAATGATGATGAGAATTATGATTACAAATTCAGGTGATTTTTGAAAGGTTTCTAGGTCTACGATTTAATCACAAAACCAACTTTTCGTGAAAAAATCCAGTTAGTTTCGGCTTTAGTTCAAAATCTTCATCAGGGCTCGGAAATTGAAGAACAAAATTTCAACAATATTTAGATGTTCGAAACTTACAGTTAAAAGATTAAAACTTTGTTTTCTGAAAAACTTATTATTATAATACATACACACATAAATATACAGGGTGTTTCATCATAAACTGGACAAACATATATTTTCGTGTAGAGGACATCGAGAGAATCATTTTTGCCTTATACAATATATCCCGTTTTCGAAGTATAAGCGAGATACAGGGTGTCAAACGTCATTTTTGAGCAAGATTCTTATGAGTGTGGTCAGTTATGTATAACACCTAAAGTAACGGTTTTTGGTCAAATCTCAGTATTTTTGGGTCCTCTATTCAGAAAACTTGACGAACTCCGAAAAAAAATTACAAAATGGCGGAAGACGTGCAATGATCCCAATTTTTTTCAGCGGTTGTCAAATTGACTTTTATTTTCTGAATGAACACAATTTCTAAGTATTTCTGTGAAAATTTTTTTTCGAAAATCGAACACAAATTTTTTTTACATGTCTACAGTGATGAAAAAAATTCACTCGAAATGGATGAAATTGTACAATTGTACTTCTTGAATTATCAATCACGAATATGAAAACAGAATTGTAAAATATCGAACCGTTTCGTTACTACAGTCATTCAAATGTTTCATTCAGACCTCTAAAATAATGGAAAAAATTGTTTTGAGTTCTAGAGTCAAAATAATTAAATTATTGACATGTCCAAACATTCTAGACGAATGTATACAAAAAAAATCAGTGAACTTAGTTGGGACTCGAACCGACGTAGGTATTAAATAGGATAAAACGGAACAACAAAAAAAATGTAAATTGGAAATTCTCAGAATTTCCAAACCCGTTTTCTCACTTATATATCTAAGTGTGTATGCATTATAAAAATAAATTTTTTAGAAAACAAAGTTTCAATCTTTCCACTAAGTTTCGAACATCTAAAAATAGTTGTAGTTTTGTTCTTCCATTTCAGAACCCTGATGAAGATTTTAAACGTAGTCGAAACTTGTTGTCCTTTTTTTACAGAAAGTTGGTTTCGTGATTGAATCGTCTACCTAGAAACCTCTCAAAAATCACCTAAATAACCTAAATAACGCCCAAAATTCCTCCATGAAAAGCAACTTTTGGTTGTGGCTTTTACTTGCCTCTAGGATAATTCAATGAATATTACCCTTCTTTCAAAAATTCCATTTAGATGGAGAGTAGCGATAAATACGTTATAGAGAGCCAAAGAACCCATGATAATAATTGCACTGAAAACAAATTCCAGAAATTTTCCTCCAACTCGTGCCAGGTTAATTCTCAATGAACTTTTGCAGTTTTTCGCGAACACATTTTGTCATGCAAAATTATCCGTAATTATATTGCACTTCTGCAAATATTGCAGATAATAGCATGATTTGGTGATATCAACGATTTGACAGTAATAGAATAATGTCACAGTTTGAATTAATTGAACTGCCGGCCGCCTGAATATCGAAATCTGGCCGAATTGTAATTATATTCTTGATAAAAATTATAATTTGATGGAAATAATGAATATGTTTTTGGAATTATTAATTATTTCTCTTTCAGTATGTATTATTGCGCACTATATGTCAATTATTTATCAAGAACTATTAGAATAATAATTTTGCACTCTCTGATCAATGCACCATTTCCGAATACGAATAAATTTGAATATTTTTTCTTGTGAAAGAAATGAAGTATTCATTGTTCCGTTCGAAATGATATAAAATTCAAAAAATGAAAATGTACTCATTTTGTTTTTTGAGAACACGCTGTCATGCAAAATTTTTCAAAAGAAAATTACTATTCCTTTTTATCTTTGTCAGGCTGTTTCCCTATCTATTGAAATATACAGTTGCTAAAGAGAATGAAAAAGTGTGAGTAATAAATATTATTATTAGGGACTTAATACCTATGCTCGAAAGAGAATGTTGAATTCCGTATAATCCTTAATTTGAACCGAATAATTGCTTTCCAGAATAATTAAACCGCTGATGAAAAAGAGAATTTTGAATAAATTTTATTCATTTCAATTATGTTTCATTTCGAGATGAGTAATTTTATACCCATATAATATCTCTTTGTGATGAAATAGAAGTGTTTTTAATTATTGTTTTTAATTATTGTATTCTTTGAAATATTTCAAATATTCTCTCTTTATCATTCATTATTTTCTGTTTGGAAAAAATTATCCCGTTATCAATTCGTTCTTTTATAGCATGAACCTTGAACGAAGTGACGAGATGTTTACCATTTGTCGCATTGACCGAAGCGTACTTCCAATTCACAAATGTACATCTTCACTCAACGACGTGTACTTCGGAGCTAATTTAGTCCTCGTTCAAAGTAAATACAAGGAAATGGTATCAAACAGAGCATCTATGCTAAGCTATCTCTTTCTATTGTGGATCATCAGCATGGAGGACGAAATAGCTATCCATTGATGCTCTGTTTGTTACCATTTCCTTGTATTTGTAATATACAAGGAATTGAATCAAATAGAGCATCCATGGATAGCTATTTCGTCCTATTTTTTTTATCAAACCGAGCATCCATGCTGATGAGCCCCAATAGGACGAAATAGCTATCCATGAATGGTCTATTTGATTCAATTTACTTGTATATTACAAATACAAGGAAATGGTAACAAACAGAGCATCAATGGATAGCTATTTCGTCCTATTGGGGCTCATCAGCATGGATGCTCGGTTTGATAAAAAAAAATAGGACGAAATAGCTATCCATGGATGTTCTATTTGATTCTTTCCTTGTATATTACAAATACAGGAAATGGTAACAAACAGAGCATCAATTGATAGCTATTTCGTCCTATTGGGGCTCATCAGCATGGATGCTCGGTTTGATTAAAAAAATAGGACGAATTAGCTATCCATGGATGCTCTATTTGATTCAATTTCCTTGTATACCTATTACAAATACAAGGAAATGGTAACAAACAGAGCATCAATGGATAGCTATCTCGTCCTATGGGGGCTCATCAGCATGGATGCTCGGTTTGATAAAAAAAAAATAGGACGAATTAGCTATCCATGGATGCTCTATTTGATTCAATTTCCTTGTATATTACAAAATACAAGAAAATGGTAAACACAGAGCATCAATGTAGCTATTTCGTCCTATTGGGGCTCATCAGCATGGATGCTCGGTTTGATAAAAAAAAATAGGACGAATTAGCTATCCATGGTTGCTCTATTTGATTCAATTTCCTTGTATATTACAAATACAAGGAAATGGTAACAAACAGAGCATCAATGAATAGCTATTTCGTCCTATTGGGGCTCATCAGCATGGATGCTCGGTTTGATAAAAAAATAGGACGAATTAGCTATCCATGGAAGCTCTATTTGATTAAATTTCCTTGTATATTTCAAATACAAGGAAATGGTAACAAACAGAGCATCAATGGATGCTATTTCGTCCTATTGGGGCTCATCAGCAGGATGCTCTGTATGATACCATATCCTTGTAGTTACTTTGAACGAGGATGAGGTTAGCTCCGAACTATGAATTTAAGTTGGTTGATTTTGATTGAATATTACTTTCTCTGCATATATTGTCTAATTTTATTATTATTATTATACTGGGGAAGCAATCCTGGGCTTACTCAGGCCAAAAAATTCGCGATTTCACCTACTTATACCAGAAAGCTTTTGAAGCTGTCCCAAGGTGAGCTTCTCGTGATGGTGGGATTGTTGACAGGGCACCCTCGGCACAACACTCACTTATTGCCGCAAACACGACTGGGTGACGCAACCTTGACGCCAGCCGCAATCAATTTTGCTTAGGAGCTTACATTCCTAGGCAAAATGTAGCTCTAGTATGGTAACCCACAAAAGACCGCAGTGCAGAAAGGAAAGGTACTCATGGTACCAATCGACCATAATCTAATACAATATAATACAATCTGATAAATGATCTCTGGTATAGAAATTCTCATAGAAACATAACCAAAATTATAAAGTGATTATGGCGAAGGGCTTCTCCCGAGTGATCTTTATATTTCATCTTTTTTCATATCTTTTCGATTACAATATCGAAAAGATGAATGATTTCAAAATAATCACCCCACCACAACCCTCGCAATTCATCATAATAAATTCTCCTCCGAAATGCGTAAGTGCGGTTTCAAGATAACCCCTGAAAGCTACTTATTTCAATTTGTATATCTGTAGGGAAATCTGGCCAAATGCACGGTTCTACATCCTTACTATTCTTAGGAAAATGTATGTCATATATGTATGTATGAATGTGCGCTGGGATTTATTATAATAGCACTCGAGACTAAACCCTAATCGGCTTTGGTGCCGCGTAACCCTGGTCGGATTTTACGCCAAATTTGGCAAATCGTTCCCAATAAGCCTAGGAAGGTCTTATTGCAGCTTTTATTACACGTTCTATGTTCGGGAATAAGTTATCTTTATTTGTAACGATGCATGAGGGGAGTATTGTGGAGACGAGATAGGCACATGTAATTTTTGTGCAGTTGTTTCTACAAAAGGCTATGGTTTCGCCAAAATCGAAATTTATTCAAAAGTTTCATCGAAATGTGGGAGTATTGTATTGAGAAAATGTATCGTATGCTAGTAACCTTTCAAAGATATAAGGTCCAGTGTGAACTAGATCTCGGAATCGTGAGATAATGATCTTATTATTCATAGAAAGTGTAGGAGGTTTGTCTCGACTTCGTAAAAACCATCTCATCTGGTACACAGATGGGTCCCTAAGGGAACGAGGAGCAGCATAGGCATATACGGTCCCAAATACAGGGAATCGGTGCCTTTGGGAAAGCCAATAACAACGCTCCAAATTGAAATTCTGGCCATAGAAAGATGTGCCCAAGTCTGTCTGTCTAGACAGTACAAGGGAGCCAGAATTTGCATTGCCTCTGACAGTCATATGGCACTGAGGCAGCTTATGTCCGTTGATTATAGATCAAGGACCATTTGGAGCTGCAAACAGTCCCTCAAAACACTGGCTGAGTACAACAAGCTAGTTTAAGCTTGGATACCTGCCCACCAGAACATTGAGGGAAATGAGGAAGCTGATGCCCTTGCAAAAAGAGAGCAAACAAACACCCCCTTCACCGGACCCGTGCTCTCCTGTTGGGTATCACCTACACTTATTATGGCAGAGGTCGACGTTTGGGAAAAAAGAGAAAAACACTCTTACTGGATAAACACATCCGGTCAAAGACAAGCAAAGAGACTTATCGAACCTTCCAAAGAGAAGGCTCAACAAACTCTATCGTTGTCAAAAAACGAGTTAAGGCTGCTAATCGGCCTTCTCACAGGGCATTGTCCCGTGAGATATCACCTACACAAGATCGGTAAAGAAAACTCCGACATTTATAGGTTATGTGAATCGGCCACTGAAACCACCGAGCACATACTATGCCAATGCACTGCGCTGGCGCAAACCAGACTTACTTTACTAGGTGGCGCGTTATTAACGGCAGCCGACAAAGAGCGAAGTCGAAAAACGTAGTTTCAGTATGGTAACACACAAAATACCTTATTGGTCGCAGTGCAGAAGGGTAATCAACCACTATCTAATCTAATCTAATCTAATCTTATTAATCATTGAATATCTACTGAATAAATTAAAATGAGAATAGTCAATTTTCAAAGGATAATAATCAATACTCAACTATTCGTGAATATTCAAACGATTCATGACTATTATAGTCTATCCAAATCCGAGAGGCCAGCGTAAACAAACTAGAAACGCGATTTGGTCGCTCTTATTGGTCGAAAGTGGCGTTCCTGAAGCTTCGACCAATAAGAGCGACCAAATCGCGTTTCTAGTTTGTTTACGCTGGCCTCTCGGATTTGGATAGACTATAGTTAAAATTATTGATGAATACTCAACTATTCAATGAATAGTCTAAGTATCATTCTGTTATTCAACTTCTATTGCTGAACCGCTGCCACAAATTGGTCTTTTCTAAGCCCACATAAAGGCTCAAGTGTTAACCGTAATAGACTTTTTGTAAGTTCATCGGCTTCTTCATTTCCTTCAACGCCACAATGCCCTGGCACAAAATAGAAGTCACTTGCCTCCTGGCAGTTGTTTTATGGTGTTACGGCACTTCCAGATCGGCAGAGACCTCTGAGAGTGAAATTCCAGGGATCTCCAAATGGCCTGACTGTCCATGGTGATGTAGACATTTGCACCCTTGAGGCTCAATTTAAGACATTCCTGTGCGCATATATAGACTGCCATTTTCTGTCTGTAAGTCCACATACCCCAATGTCAATGCATTGCAGTGCAGTTTTTGATACTGAAATAACCCACAACAACTCAATCCGCAAAATTCAATGAAAATAATTTGCGCTGGCTTTGCATTCAATTGATAACAAATGAAAAACGATTTATCCGAACCTGGCATAAGCGGCGACCGACTGGATTAACTTATTTACGAATCCGCAATTCGCGTATACGAGGAAATTCGTATACGTACATGGAACGGGATGGTGCTCGGATGACCGAGCAGGTTTATAGAAAAATATGCAAGAACGAATAGATTAATCCCGGAGCAAATTAAATGTGCAATTTACTGCACTGACATTTCATTCGTTCGGTTTACCAACGCTTGTTCCTGGCATTGCGACCTGGATACGGAAAATTCATTGGGGTGCGGGCGGGAGATAGAAAAAAGCACGTTCGGAAATGCTACGGATGTGTGGGTTCTTTTGGTTTTCGTTAGTTGGAAAAAAATGGAGATGCTGGCAGTGTAGAAAATCGTTTTATTTTGCTTGTTTCAGTTTCAGATAGGTATTCTTTTTCTTTTCCTGTTTTATATTGGGGGCCAAAAGCAAAATCAGTATGGGGATACGTTTTATCTATTGGATAATTGAGTTTTTTTTAGTTGAACCGATAATCAGTAAACCTCGCTATAATATAAAAAAAACTTGATTATTAGGAAAAAAGAGAGGAACATTATTACTGGATTAACACACCTGATCAAGAACAAGCAAAGGAATTGATTGCACCTTGTAAGAAAAAGCTCAACAAAAAGCTCTATCGTTGCCAAACAAGAAGTTAAGACCATAGACATAGTATAGTTAGTCTATGGTTAAGACTTCTTACTGAGATCCATGAAAATATTGTAAAGACTTATATTCCATGAAAAAAATATGTGATTCGCATTAAATTTATTATATGAATAAAAATTAATACACAGAATGTTCATGCCATAGTGTTAACAGAACCATAGAAAATTTAATTGGAATATTGAAAAAGAAAGAATCTTCATATTTCCATAACAGGATATCCGATTCAAGTAATTTTTTTTTGTGAATGAAGACTGTTAAACTGAATTTTCATGCAAAATTTTGTGCCCTAAGTGCTGATTCACAATGGACGTAACCATAACGAACACGTAAACGTACTTTGTCCGTAAACGTAATGGTGTTCACAATGGACTTTGGGCGCAGTAGCAAATTATAGACGTTTTTGTAGAGTAAGAAGATGTTTCTGTACTTTTGCTGCTTTCCAGTCACGGGGGTGAGTTGCTCTGAGCAGCTCAGAGTTGCACCCGGACTGTTGTCTGTGTTTCAAAACAAAGGAATCCTTTGTTTTGGACCACAGACAATAGTCCCGGGGCGACTCACCCCCGTGAGTGGAAAGCAGCATTTATAATAAGTGTTCTATGAATTTTTTGACAATTGATTATTGTGAAGTGTTGTCATTAATTAAAAATGTATGAAGTATTAAGTCTGTTTTTATTGAGACAATGTTTGAAAAAAAGAAAAGAAATTGAAGAGCAAACTTCTAAAAGAAGAAAAAACGACGTGTGAGTCTCAAAGACAAAAATATATATAAGTTGGTTTAACTCACAGAATGTGAACAAATTTCTATAATTAAACGTTAGAATTACGGACTACTATAAGCTCAACGTAACGTAAAAATTACAGAGCCTATTGTGAACAGTTCCATATGATTTGCATTGGTTCAATTTTGCGTTTTTCGTTTACGTTACGGGAGTTTTATGGTTACGTCCATTGTGAATCCAGCATTAGTGTTGACTGAACCATAGAAAATTCAATATATAATATTGAAAGGAAAAATTTCTATATTTCCATAACAGGATAACTGATTGAAGTAAAATTATTTTATGAGTCAAGACTGATATACTGAATGTCAATGCAAAATTTCACGAGGATCGCATCATCAGAACCAAATAATTCAATTCCTTTATTTGTTTCTACATATTATTATGTAAAAATATAATTATATTTAATTGAATTGAGAGTTTATTAGGATTTCTCGGTCGAAGGATCAGTGATACACTTATATATTACCCAAGCTTTCGGTAATTTTTATTACCTTTCTCAAGGATATATGGTGTGATTTTTATCCTAGTAGTAGTAAATTTTTTTTTTTTTTTGTAATATCACTCTCACTGAGATACAAAGTTTTAATGTTGCCTCTAATACATAAAAATTATGGAATTCATATTTATATTTAATTGTTTGAATAATTTCCAGAATATTATACCTATTGTGCTGAAACTTCGCATTTATTCATTTGGTATATCAATCTCAACCCCATATGAAATTCGAGATAATAGTCTTATTGCTCCATCAAAGAACGAGCGCTCAAAAGCTCCTGCTAAGGGCTTTTCTTAAATTTTATTTTACACCTAGTTTTGAAACTTCATTAGAAGTCAACTATTATCTACAGTCCAACCAACTTTCTGCTTGTTCGAGTGCCATTTTTGGAATATCAGGAAGAGAGTTGCCATCTGCCCACTGGCATTATAGTAACATGTAATGTAGCTCCAAGAATGCTAACGATGAATAGTAACAGTCCTAAAATGAATTCCTGAGGTACTCCATCATATTACTTGTTGATCTGGTGCTTTTTTTGTACAAAAACTAATGTTGTTTTGCCTATTTGGAAGATACTGTATTCACGCTACTGCTAATAGGTACCTGTTAAAGTGTCAGATTTTCATGGCTTACCGACTCATTCTATGAAGACGAACGAAGTTAATGTTAATATGTCTCCATCATGAAATTCCAGAATATAGTATTCAATCAGATATACCTACAATAGCTCTCGCAGAACTCTGGAATTGTATTGTATGATTTCATCCCTCTCAAAAAATAATGGTGATCACACAGAGAACCGAATTTCATTAAATCGTCCATAGATTATTCTCGTTTATATGTGAGTCGGTCGACAGAGTTAGCTAATACAAATGCGGCGTGATATATGTCCCTTGCGGTATTTCTAGTTAGTGTAGAGTGTGTCAGAGATATATTATGAACGAGTAAAGCAGTTTATACATGCCATGATGCCGCAGTCGCTTATTAAGCGGCATTATCCGCTTCGGTGGTGGTGGTGGTATTGCGACTGGTAAATTTGCCGCCGAACGCCGATACGAAGCTGACTTTCGAATAGCTGTTGAATTTTGATCCCAAAAGTTCAATAAAACACGATGAGAGTCATAAGATATATACGAGTACAGCGTTTTCGGAAACTTAGTTTTAGTTTAGTTTAGTTTAAAAAGGGGTTACAGTTCACTGCTACCTCAAGGTCTATTGTGCGCCATTACAAAGCTGTTCTGGCCACACCTTCACAGGTCACCTTCCAGTTCCAGAGATCTAATGAAATCTAATATCTGCGAAGACTTCATCTAGACTAGTTCCTCACTCTTACAAGTTTCTCGCTCAAAGCATTCTATCCTTAGGCTCGCAATGCCAAAGCATTCCGTGACTAGGTTAATATGGGGGTTTCTTCCTACTCCCCACAGAACTTAAACTCGTCAGTGTCCGATAATCCCATCCTCAGCAGGTGATTCCTGAGGCGTCAGTCTCCTGCAAGAAAGCCAGTGAGGAGGTGTAATTGTTTCTACTAAGATCCAGATATCTTTGGGATCTTGCTGTTTCAAAGTTCCGAAGGAACTTAGTGGAATGATCCATCCCTGGGAGATTCCGCCAGAGTTTTTTCCTCTCGGCTTTCTCCTTCTCCAGAAACTCCTTCTTATAGGTACATTCACCTATACCACAGAAGGGTTCTGGGCCAATGAGTGACATTCGTGCGCCCTCTTTGGCAAGTGTATGGCCTCTTCCCTTCCTTTGATTCCCAACTGGCCAGGAACCCAGATTAAAAAGACATTATTTTTTTTGTCTACCTCATTGAGTTTGTTCCGGCACTCCCAGATCATCTTTGAGTCGATGACGTAGGAGCTCAGTGCTTTAATAGCAGCTTGACTATCTAGGTGTATGGCTATATCGCACTTCTGATAGTTTCTTTATAGATTTATATCTGAACTTCTTTCAATAGCTAAGATTTCCGCTTGAAAGACGCTCATACAGAAGCCTAGCGACAGTGCACACTTGGCCCGGATATCCCAGCGCCAGCTCCTGTAGAGGTTTTAGAACCATCTGTATACCATTTTACGGTATATCCTTTGAGGTTATAGTCGGTGTATTCCTTTCCCATTCCTCTCTTTTACTTAGTAATGTCTTGAAGTTTTTCTCAGTGCTTACTTTCTTGATCATTACATCACTAGGCAGATTCGCAGATGAGATGTTTTCGGAAACTTAGTCAGGGTTATTAACTCGATCCATTGGATCACGGACCCGGGTTCTAAATTTACGAACACATCAGGTTTACGATTTGATATGTCAGACGTATCAATAACATAACCAAATATTTTATGGATTTATTATTTCAGTTCCAGTATATTTTCGGATTGTCTCTAGATTTGCTTGCATTGAGTGGCTTTTGTGAAATCTTTCTTATAATTTCTGGAGGGTCCTTCCATCAGGTTCAATGTTATTTTTGAGTACCTATGTTGCAGAAGTGAAGAATTTGGTTTTTTCAGTCCCAGTTCATTTTTGGATTGTCTCGCTTTGCATGCATTTACTGGCTTTTGTGAAATCCGTCTTATAATTTCTGGTGTGCCCTCCCGTATTTAATGTTATCTTTAAGTAACTATGTTAAAGAAGTAAAGAGGTCTGTAGCTTTAGCGCAGAAAGATCTGTATATAAAGTTATGAAGAAGTTGTTTTACATTATTTTCTTGGCTCATAGAACCACATATTTTACATTGAGCCAACTTCTCTTTTCTCTCCATAATTTTTAGGATTAGAATATATGAAATTACTAAGGAAAGATCAACCTTGCGAAAGAGATCACATTTCTGGGCAAAATGTAGCTCTAGTATGGAAAAGCACAAAATGCTTAATTAGTGCTGAAAGGTAATCAGATGCCTATCGACGACAGTTTATTGCAATATTTTGACAAACTTGCAATGTGGTTTAAAATCAGCAACAGCAAAACAAATAATAAAGTCGATTGGCCGAAAGATGTACTCAAGTGGTCGCTGATTTTTTGGTGAATCTGGGCATGTCTCTACCGTACCACCAGAAGAATACTTCATTCTCAGTCTTTATTCGACGATCGATCTAATTAATCATATGTTGTGAAGTCATGGATTGGCAAATCTTGGAGATACATGCCATAATTAATTAATGTTCTTTGACAATTGGTTAAATTGCATGCAGAAGTGTTGGTATAGATCTGCATGGGTATATTTCGAAAACGAATGATGTGATTTTCGACAACTAGTCTTAGTAACTAGACCAAATACAGCCTAGCACAGTTCCTCTGTCAGACTGAACAATTGACCAAGAAACATCCTATTAAATCAATACTCAAAATCTTCGCCATTTTTCTATTTGGCCAAGAGTGCTCAGTTAATCTCAGTTGAAGTGGATAAAAAGAATACTAGTATTCTCACATGTTATTACCGAGAAATGGTCATTCAAGAGAATATGCCTTCCGCAAATCCGCCCCTGGCAATAGTCACAGTCCGCTTATCCAAATCCGAAACAAAACTTAATCTCATACGTGGTCGAATATATAATTCACACAATACAAGATAGAAAACAATAAATCCAACACTTGGGGGACAGTTATGACAGAAGTTGGGGAGCAGAAATCCCAATCGTGTCAGAAAACGGACAGTCAGATACATAACTACGTACCACGTAGGTCATCTGATAAAAACGAGGCCGGCCTTATCCCTTGATTTACAACATCGCGATTTCCGGAACGTCAGTCATGACGCCAACTTATTGGTTACTAACTTCCCTTCGTCCGATCCTGACGTGTATGTAATACATACAGAGGAAGCACTATAAATTGATGATATCAGAGATCATATCACGTTTGTTACATCTAATACATGCCTGAAATAGCTGTGGTTATCAAAACTGGGGAATAGCTTTCCACTGTTGGGTCAACAATTAGCAGGGCTGTGCCTAAGGTGGAGTAAGGACAAGGTTAATAGCTTCTGAACAACGTCGTAGGTAAGAATATTGCGAAATGAAAATGCTATACAAACTCAAATTGTAAAATAGCAACTGAGAAATAGAACGCTGAGATGTCGACGAATACACACGAGTGCTGAAACCTTAGACAAATAGTACGGTGTTATTAACCCAAAAAAAGGCCTAACCTTGACATCCAAAGTAAAAGTTTTATTCCAATTCCAAATTGTTCTATATAACCCTCTTATTGTCTGGTAAAAAGTTACACCATTTTGAGCGTCGGGTTTGGTGGTGAGGGGGGTGGGAATTTGAAAAATCACTAGTTTTTTTAGTTTTTTGTAAAAATTTCAAAAACTAAGCGGTTTATCCTAAACATTGTTATATACAAAAATGTTCTACGTTAAATTTTAAATAAGAATGGTCCTTTCCATAATCACTCTAAATTGTACGGTTCAAGAGTTACAGACGGTGTAAATGTTGACTTTTTCGTAATTTTGATAATTTTTAAAAACATAAGCTTCGTAAAAGAATGTTGCTATTTCAGTGGCCGGTGGTATGTTAGTGATAAGCCCTTGAAGGAACGACAACCTCACCACCTTATCAAGGGGCACTCTTTTTAAGGGAAAAGAGGCCTAGGCCATATAAACCTGTGGTACGGAGAAACCCACCCTGAACTTTCTACGAACATTGCAACATAAATTCACTTCTTAAGCATAAATATCTTTCAAATTTGGAATGTTCAATGTCTTTATTAACTTCACTCATACTCCAGCACATTATCCTCCTCCTCCTCTAGCTCGTCGTCTAAAATGTTATTATTGTCCATGTTATCACATGCTTTCCTGAGCAATTGCTGCATATGCTAGTGCAGTTTAGACCACTCCTTCTGCATTCACAATTACGAACGCATTCATCTTTGCATGTACACATTATTCGTGAAAAACTTCTGGTCTTCAACAACCCCAAAGCCGACCCCAGTGCAGTGGCTGATGCAGGAAATTACTTCCTACTTGCAATGTTTGGAGCCAAGAACACTGAAGATCTAGATTGTCTCTGCTACCAGTCCTACTTGAAAACTATTGCAAAGCAGCCTATACATGCATTACTGAAGTTGGATGCACTACCCCCCACTTCAGGAGCGTCCAGACAGCATTCATTTAAGACCTACCACCAGGTACAACAGTGGCTGAATGAAGATAAGGATTCATTCGAGTGGGGTTGGAAGAAGATTGGCGACCACCTGACACCAATTACAACAGCACGTCCTGCAGCCCCCCAGGAATTACTGTCCCTTATAATGTGTACTTGCAAAGATGAATGCGTTCGTAATTGTGAATGCAGAAGAAGTGGTCTAAACTGCACTAGCATATGCAGCAATTGCTCAGGCCAAGCATGTGATAACATGGACAATAATAACATCTTAGACGACGAGCTAGAGGAGGAGGATAATGTGCTGGAGGATGAGTGAAGTTAATAAAGACATTGAACATTCCAAATTTGAAAGATATTTATGCTTAAGAAGTGAATTTATGTTGCAATGTTCGTAGAAAGTTCAGGGTGGGTTTCTCCGTACCACAGGTTTATATGGCCTAGGCCTCTTTTCCCTTAAAAAAAGAGTGCCCCTTGATAAGGTGGTGAGGTTGTCGTTCCTTCAAGGAATTATCACTAATATACCACCGGCCACTGAAATAGCAACATTCTTTTATTACGAAGCTTATTTTTTTCTTAAATTATCAAAATTACGAAAAAGTTAACATTAACACCGTCTGTAACTCTTGAACCGTACAATTTAGAGTGATTATGAAAAGGATCATTCTTATTTAAAATTCAACGTAGAACATTTTTGTATATAACAATGTTTAGGATAAACCGCTTAGTTTTTGAAATATTTACGAAAAACTAAAAAAACTAGTGGTTTTTCAAATTCCCACCCCCCTCACCCCCAAACCCGACGCTCAAAATGGTGTAACTTTTTACCATAGAATAAGGGGACTATGTAGAGCAATTTGGTGTTGGAGGAAAACTTTTACTTTGGATGTTGAGGTTTAGGTCTAATTACACCGTACTAAAAGGAAAGTCCTTTGTCTAAGGTGGAAACTGTCCCTTTTGAGTTGGATTCGAGTTTGTGAAGAGGAATCTATTGTTTTCATCTCGTGAAATAGCATAGTCTCAATAACTGCCTAATTTATAATTTTGATATAGTAGTAGTAGTGTCGTCTCTGTTATTTCCATTGAGAAAGGGGCTCCCAAGATTCTGATTTACCAGATCTCGCCTCGCATTTATAAAGTACTGAGCTGCAACATCATTATCTCGGATAAGGCAGAAATTGCTACAGCTTTTGGCGTTTATTTCTCTACTATAAGTCAACATAACCTCACTGAATAGGTATTTTGGTGCCACTTTGTCAACAAGTTGTACTACCTCCAGAATGAATGCCAGTACTTTTTTCTTCCACCAAGTTACTGATGATGAGGTAATACATCATGCTGTCAAACGTTTGAAGAATGCTAATAGCACTGGTGTTGATTCGATAACTGCTAAAATATTGGCATTTGCACCACTAATCACAGAACATCTTGTGTATCTCATTTATCATTCGGTTACTAACGGTTATTTTCCTTTTTGTCTGATATTGGCCGACGACCAGGCACGTAGCTGGGGGGAAATTATTAAAATGTCAATAAGTATGTGTTCAGTTATACTTTGTGGCAATCATGAATTATTATTGTACTCAAGTTAGAGAAAAGAATGGAAGCTTTTCCTTCGAAATATAAATAAGACTAGACTATTTGTTTACATCTGAGGAAAACTGAGTAATATAGTCTATATGTATATAATTTTGCTCGGTTAATGGAGTTTTTCAATTGAAAATTTACCATCACCAGCCTTCTAGAGCACTATCGTTTTGTCTCGTGATCGTTTTTTCTTCTGATTTTTAGCTGAAAAATATTTCAAATGACAATAGAATCTTTTTGAGCGCTCGTTCTTCTTAAACGATTATTATTATTATTATTAATAAAGCGTATTATGCTCAATCATCTGAGATTCGCAGACGATATAGTCTTGTTGAGCACAGACATTCAAGAACTCTACACCATGCTAAATCAGCTCAACGAACAATCTAAGCGAATAGGCCTAAAAATGAACCTAAGTAAGACCAAGATAATGAGCAACAATGAAAATAACTTTACCATCGATAACGTTACCATACAAAATGTGGATAATTATATATATCTGGGTCATAAAATCAAATTAGGCAAAGAAAATCAAAGTGTGGAAATAAAACACGCAGAATCCAATTGGCGTGGGTGGCATTTGGAAATATGAAACATATCTTTAAAGACAAAGAGGTACCCATCAACCTGAAGAAAAAAGCTTACGATAGCTGCATCCTACCTGTTTTTACCTATGGCTTGGAAACCATGGCAATTACTCAAAAAGCAGCAGAACAACTGAGAGTTGCACAAAGAGCCATGGAGAGAATAATGCTGGGAGTTACCTTAAGGGACAAAATTCGAAATGGCCAGATACGTGATAGAACCAAGGTAACAGATGTTATTAGAAGAGTAGCGAGCTTAAAATGGCAATGGATCGGTCATGTGGCGAGACAGGAGCCGGACAGATGGACCCAGAGGGTGATACTATGGAGACCAAGAGGGACAACGAGAAGTGTAGGCCGACCTAAAAAGAGATGGATCGATGACGTCAAAACAGTAGCGGGAGGACAGTGGATGAGATTGGCAACAGATCGTGTGGCATGGAAAAACCTGGAAGAGGCCTATATCCGACAATGGATGGACGCGGGCTGAAGAAGAAGAAGAAGAAGTATTATGCTATTAGCAGGCTGTAAGGATCTCTTCCTATTGATTCACTGGTCAATGTGTATTATGGTTTGTTTCACTTTCATTAAAATTACAATACTCGTAATTAGGTCCTTGGCAGGACTGCAAAGCAAAAATTTAAAATTCTTGTTGAAATCCAGGGAGGTTCGGGATCTTTCCGTATTAAACGTTCTGTGAATTTATTTGGAGGTTTGCCTCCTCCCTTCTCGTGAATAATAAGATATAATAATTGACAGAATTTGTGTAGAATTCAACACTTTTCCTTCGAAATATAAATAAGACTAGACTATTTGTTTACATCTGAGGAAAACTGAGTAATCGAGTCTATATATAATTTTGCTCGGTTAATGGAGTTTTTCAATTGAAAATTTACCATCACCAGCCTTCTAGAGCACTATCGTTTTGTCTCGTGATCGTTCTTCTTCTGATTTTTAGCTGAAAAATAGTTCAAATGACAATAGAATCTTTTTGAGCGCTCGTTCTTCTTAAACGAGTGCGCAAATGTCTGTAATTCTCGAATATTTGAACTTAATTTTCGAACGATATGGTTCTACTCCCTGATGACGAATTCGTGGTTAAATTATATTCTGTCAGTGGAGCCGGCCGTTAGCATAATAACTTTCGAAGGAATTGTCCTTGAGACTTGAAATTTTCATAGCGGGTTCAGTTAGTTAACCAGCCAAATCATACAAGGTGTTCATGAAATATGGCCATTCAAATATTCTATTCCTCATTATCTCAGACAAAACGAAACCCATCGAAATGAAATGTTACGGCCATATGCAAGATACTCATAATAAGCCTCATGCAGAATTTTGTGGCCATAGTGTTAACAGTATATCATAGAAAATGTTATTTCCATAACAGGATAACTGATTGAAATGAAATTTAATTTGTGATTTAAGACTGATATACTAAATGTTCGTGGGAAATTTCAAGAGGATCGCATCATCAGGACCATAGAATTCATTTTTCTCAATCATTTATTTTTTACATATTTCATTTTCTGAATAATTTTCAGAATATAATTCCGATTGTGCTGAGATTCTGCATCTATATAATAGGTATTAATCTCAAATCGCATCATATAAAATTTGAGGTAATAGACTTATTGCTCCACCAAAGAAGGAGCGCTCAAAAGCTCCTGCTCAGGGCTTTTCTTAAATTTGTTATAATAATAAGCGTTGTATATGGAAATAACCCAAATAATATTTCAATAAATCAATAATGCTCAATCACCATGAATTTCCCTTCAACAACTAGGTTATTGATAGATTATCTACTGAAATAATATTTATCGATTTAAACTTACTATTTCACGGTGCCGACCTTCGGACTGAAAACCTCGTCGAGGAAAACATAAATTCCAAGTTTCCTTTTTCTTTCGATACCTCGATCCCAATTCGCAGTTTCCACATGTTCAACGGAAACGCGCAAACAGTAGCAGAAACAGATTTCGTATTCCCTTCTCTAGTTTATAGATTTTTTTTCTTCAACTGCGAGACTGAAAACCAGTCTGCGGTATTTTTGGCAATGAGGACTGTTGTTCCTTGGCATGACGGCACAGCTATAAATTCGAAATTTGGGAGTAAAAACTGCTGAACGGACGGTGTTATGAATGGTGTGGAAATGTGGAAATGGTTGCAGTTCCGCAGTGAACACCCTATTTATAATATTTTGGCTTCGTATCATCTCGCTTATTACAATGTTTTTCACGACGAGTGTAACGATTTTCGACGAATAAGGAATGAATAACTTTTGCGCTATTTTCGTCCTATAGTAGCCGGAATATATGATTTTGTTATTGTGAATGTTCAGCCAACAGTTGGGATTGTTTTCATACAGAATGTGCGAATGAGTTGTTACTTGTTACTCATGTGGAATGGAAATTGGGAGAATTCATAATTTGTTGGGTATAACAGTTTAGTAGCGGCATGGCATGTGAAGGGATATCTGCCTACTTTGGCGAAGCAATATCATTTTCCAGTTTTTTCGGACTGACTTTGATAATGTTTGCATAGTCTTGAGCTCTTAAGTGAATCGTGAATAAAAATATCCAGTATTATTAACATTTTTTTTAATTCTTCGTTCAATTTAGAACAAAAAAGTAAAACATCTTAATGTAACATCTCCACTACATAATGTATCAAAGATGTTCAATTGTCTGACATAAAAACGGCCGCACACGAAAAAAGGGGATGAGAGATGTTTTGTCCTTAATTGAACGAAGAATTCAAATAAGTTCTTCGTTTAAAATATCTCAGTTTTTGGGTGAAACTTCAATCTCGAAAACGAAACGTTTGCGACCCCATGTTCAGGGGACTTTTTTCAACTTACTTAAGACTCACTCAATTTAGGAAAAGCCCTGTATAGCATTAATGGGCGAACTTTTTTTGTAAGGGGCCAAATAGAAATTTTTTTCGTAGACCACGGGCATAAATAAAATTTCTAACAGTAATAAGAGGTAGGTATTCTTCAAAATTTAAATACACCTTACAATGGAAGAGATGAAAACACTGATTACTGATATAATTCAACAAAAAAACTCCGTAACTCATCTGTCAGGGGGTGAGACACGTTTTTTTCGTAAGAGCATCAATATTAGGTTGGCTTTGACGCAAGCAAGTTTTCTGTAATTTTGAACGACTGCGCGAATGAAGATTGCTAACTGTGCTTTATTCTTAGACCCTTGTCTAAGGCTTTGTCAGTGATGTCAGTGCTTTCATTCAATGCTATACAAAAAGCAACAGATATTGCCACCACTTTTCCAGAAGCGACTTTTATATTTAGGTACAGCTATTGCATCTATTTGTCTTGTGACTCTTCTTCTTGATAGATTTACTTCTGCAAACGTTTTCTTTCTCCTGGATACAAAGTATCTACGAGTTCCAACAAGCACTCTTTCATAAATTGACCTTCTGAAAATGGCTTTGAGTATCCTTCAGCTTCGTCATTTTCACAAAAACATTCTGCTATTCAACCAAATTATATTTCAACTTCTCTATTCTTTTATTTCTAAATTGTCCAGTCCAACTTCCGGTATTTTTGCAAATATTTAGTTGTAGAATGTCTTCTTAAATTATATTCTTTCGCAACTGCTGTACGGTCTCATTATACAGGGTTTTCTTTTAAGTTGGCCTATTAGACGTTTTAGGAGAACTAGTGAATATTTCGTTCTGAAATTTCAGGTGCAGCCTTGTGGGTGAAGGAACTCTTCGCCCAAAATATTTTCAAGTCTACAGTGTTGCCACGTCTATCTCAAACGCATATCTACTTTCTTATTTCAAATGGAACTACCTATATTTTCATTTATGTATCGTTTCAATACAAAATTTGCAGTATAACCCACTAAAAAAAATTTCTCTGCTATGCACTGTTGCCAAGTTATTCACAAATTCCTTAAACTTTTGACATTTGCATTGCCAGTTTGGAAATGCAATATCTCGATTATTTTTTATACGAACGGAACCAAACTCAGCAGTCTCATAGTAAAGACTCCATGCATTTATATGGTATATTCAGTATTTTGATACATCGTAAGGTTTTTCGGAGATATTGCTGCAAAAATGTGAAACTCAAAATTGAAATATTTCGAGATTTTCAAATGGCAACCCCATATTTATTTTACAGCATTCGATTCGAAATGAAAAATTAATGGCAGTCTCCGCTTACACTAATTATTTATTTTGGATAGTTTTTCGAATGAGATGAAAAATACTGAAATTTTTCAGTATTTATAGTTCATAGGAATTTGTGAATAACTTGGCAACAGTGCATAGCAGAGAAATTTTTTTAATGGGTTATACTGCAAATTTTGTATTGAATCGAAACATAAATGAAAATATAGGTAGTTCCATTTGAAATAAGAAAGTAGATATGTGTTTGAGATAGACGTGGCAACACTGTCGACTTGAAAATATTTTAGGCGAAGAGTTCCTTCATACTCAAGGCTGCACCTAAAATTTCAGAACGAAATATTCACTAGTTTTCCAAAAACGTCTAATAGGCCAACTTAAAATGAAAACCCTGTATATTCAAAGAGCTAATTTGGAGGTTGGTCGTGTGTGAAAAAATTTATTGGCGGGCCAAGAAAATCTATTCGCGGGCAGTAGGTTGCCTTCTGATGTACTTATAGCATAAGTGCTAAGAAGAAGGGACATCATTTTTGTCGCTTTTTGGCCAAATAAAAGCTATTGGCGGCGATTATGCTTCCTGGTAGGAACATAATGCCTCTAGTTTCATTCGTAATGTAACATTTCCATATAGATATTTGTTCAAGTAAAAACTATCTTGTTTATGCTAGAAAAAGTTCATTTTTCACCCCAGCTAAGTTCGCGACAGCATTTTCACACTTCATAACTTCTTTGTCTGGAATCAAAAAAGAATCGAGCACGTATTGCAGTCCTTCACCAGGATAAAAAATGCAAAACAATCCTACATCCTGTCTGTCAACCCCACTCACATGCGTTGAACTAATTGCTATCTCTAATTAAAACATCGCTTGAATGAGAATCTTCATTAACGCCTCCAGACAAATGCAGAATGTTTTTTACTTGTTAGGCAACGGAGATTGCCAAGTCTGATTTCAGAAGAAACCTTCTTGTGCATATGAATTATGAGTTGAAATGAAGGATTTCGCGAAAGAGAAGGGATTTCAGGAATCAGAGAAAGGCACTGAAAAGTCAGTAGCTTTCACTTGCTTATAATATTGAATAAATTTCACTCTTTTCTAACTAAATTTTCAGATGAGAGTACAGGCAAAATAAATATAGATAATAGTCTACTTCCCAAATCATTTTATGAAAAAAGATTTCGTTTGCATTGTTTCCAAGATTGAAGTTTTATTCGAAAACTGACCAAATAAGTACTACGCTGGCAATATTTTATGAAATACCCTATACTATACAATTTGGCTGGTTAACGAACTTAACCTAGTCATTTGCTAACCGAATATACCTTGAAAATTTCAAGTCTCTACTAGGACCCTCCGAAAGTTATTGTGCTAACGGCCCGACGGCCGGACGGAGGGCCCCACGGATAGAATTGATTTTGACCACGAATTCGTCATCAGGGAGTCTAATCATTTGAGGCCATTTTCGGATCAAAATTCGAAAATTACAGACATTTGGGCAAAACTCGTTTAAGGAGAATGAGCGCTCAAATTTGAGCAGGCGCATTTAAGCGCTCGTTCATTGGGGGAACACTGAGGCTATTACCTAAAATTTTTGTATAGGACTTGAGATACTAATAGTTATTTAATCAACTTGGTTATTAAAGACAGCGATTAATGGTCAAGATATTTTAATGCGTGAGAGGAGCGAACGCGTTAATAGTAAGAGACCATTAGTCGCTAGATTAATAACCGTGTTGATTACAAGATTTTTCCGACGATCTCAACATGAATAGTGTATAAATTCTTGATTGAAATACATTCTCATTATGCACAAGACATTTTTTTATACGCATCTCTCGGGAAAAAACTGAGCTTATAACGCCCTTTCAAGCGCCCCGAGATGAATTTAGAAGAAATCGGTTTGTGCGTGTCTTAAACTGCTGTAAGTTGTAACCAAGAGGGAATACATCTTGAGGTAGGGTATTCCATAGCCTTGCAGTTCGGAAAAGAAAAGCCTTCGGATACATCGATGTCCTAGATGTAGAAAGATGCACGGCAAACTGATGACTATTATCGGCTAGCCTTGTTTGTCGATCAAATTGAGCCTCTGGTGGAATCATGGAGGCAATGGCAGCAGAACACCTTCCGTGGTAGTAGTATCTGTAAAAAAGGCATAAGTCTCCAACCTTCCTACGGTGATCGAGACTATGAAGGTTGGCAGTTAACGTTGGATCGTCTATTAGGCGCACTGCTCTTTTTTAATGGAATCAAGTAGGAGTAACGAGTGCTTAGGAGCTGAACCCCAAGCATGAGAGCAATATTCCATAGCTGGACGCACTTGAGCCTTGTAAAGTAATAAAAGCTGCTTTGGAGTGAACAATTTCCTCGCACGAAATAGATAGCTAAGCTTCTGTGCAGCTGACTTGGCAACTGAGCAGACGTGCTCATGCCAGGTTACATTTGGACTGATATTGACCCCTAAAAGCTTAAGTCCATTGGTTAGTTTTATTGTTTTATTGTCCATTATTAGTTGGGGTGCAACTGTCGATGTTTTTCTTGTGAGCAGAGTAGCCTGGGTCTTAGAGGCATTGAATTCAACCAGATTGTCTGTACCCCATTGTAGAATAACATCTAGATCTTTGTTGATTGTCACGGCTTGAGCGATTCTTTGGGAACTGGATGTTGACGCTGATACAGGCTTCTTGTTGGTCGTGGACGCTATAAGAGTTATCTGCAAAGCTTAAAATCTGATTCTTGGTTGAATTTAAAAGGTCATTAATATGCATTAGGAACAGAGTCGGGGACAAGATTGAGCCCTGAGGAACACCGGCGTTGACGGAATGAAGTGCAGACTCCGCACCATCGACCACAACACAAAGTTGTCTCTCGTGGAGGAAACTTCCGAGCCAGCTGCAAAGTCCTTCCGGGAGACCGTAAGATGGAAGCTTAGATAGTAATGCTCTGTGCCATACACGATCGAAGGCCTTGGATATGTCTAGGGCAACTGCAATTGATTCCCCATGCTTTTCTATAGCGTTTGTCCAAAGATGAGTGACATAGGTGAGCAAGTCACCCGTTGAACGACAGCGCCGAAAACCGTATTGATTGTCGCTAATGAGATTGTTTTCCTCTAGGTGTTTTACTATCTGCAAATTAATAGCAGTCTCCATTACTTTGGATGAAATGGGTAGTAAAGATATCGGACGATAATTTCGAGGCATGCACTTTTTCCCCTTTTTTGGTATTGGCTGAACTCTAGCAACCTTCCAGATGTTTGGGAAAGTTTTCTGCTCGTACTTAGGACAGCTTAAACAGCCGACACAACAGAGGTGCGAGCTCGGGTGCGCACTTTTTCAGAACAATAGCTGGTATTCCATCGGGTCCTGTTGACTTTCTGCTGTTCAGCTGTTTCAGGATTCGGCAGATGCTCTTTGTACGGAATTTAACTTCTGGCATCGAAGCCTGAACCTTGGGAATATTGGGGGGTTCTTTCTGGCCTGCTTCTAGAGTAGAATTTTTGGCAAATATAGCTGCAAAAAGGTCAGCCTTTTCTTTGGAGCTAGTTGCCAGAGTCGAATGGCAAAAATTATTGCTAATCACTTTAGCGAGTGACCAAAAGGGGCGCGAACCACTTGGGCAATCTAGAAGCTTTTTTGTTACTGTGTTGTTAAATACTTGTTTTGCGGCTTGAAGTTGGGCATTATTGAGGAGCTAATACGACTGATCTGGTGGTATTTCACCGGGCGACAGGTGAGTAGGAACCTGTCTTCCATCTTTACATCCTTCACATTTGACATAATGTAATTTCTATTTTTTTATGTTCCAGTAGAGTTTTGATATTTCTCGTACTGCTTCTGAATACTTTGTGAACGGTTGCCATGAGGATTTCACATTAAAATGCCAGAAATTGAGCATTAAAATGGGTCATTAAAGATCAATTTCGTACACATCAAAATCATCTTTTATTTTGAGATCGACGGAAATAGTTATTAAATAACTATTTCCGTCCACCACCTCGAACTATTAACGTGTTCGCTTAGTTGAATAAATTTTAATCAACTAAGCGAACACGTTAATAGTTCGAGACCATTATTCGATCGATTAATAACCGGAGTTGATTACAATATTTTTCCGGCGTCCTAAATATGAAATATGTATAAATTCTTCATTGATGATGATAATTGATAACCGCAGTATTATTGGTTATCCGCTTGAGATTGATTTTTGTGTACGGTTGCCATGAAGATTGCACATTAAAAAATCATAAATTGCGCATCAAAATGGGTCATTAATGATCAATATCATACACATTAAAATAACCTTTTATTTTGAGGTCGACGGAAAGTATATAAAAAATTCAAACGACTAGGGCCGGTTATTCGTTCTAGGACAATGATAATTGATAACCGCTGTTATTATTGGTAATCCACTTGAAATTGATTTTTGTGTACGGTTGCCATGAGGATTGAACATTAAAATGGCAGAAATTGATCATTATAATGGGTCATTATTTTTCAATTTCGTACACATTGAAATCACCTTTTATTTCGAGGTCGGCGGAAAATATTTTGGCAATTATTTAGTACTAAAAGAATCTTACTTCGATACATTTACTTTCTCTCACTCATTCATACAAAAATTTGGACAATTTGTATTTGTAACACAAACACTCATCGGGATTCGAACTCGGATCTGCACAAGAAAATCATCTTTGCTAGAAGGACATAGAATAAAATAAATAAATAATTCAACAACGAAAATATTAATCTGTGATAGCAGATAAAATTATTTTGGTCAGGAATTTAAGGAAATTAGGAAAGAAGAGAGTATTATCGGGGACGTTTTCTCGAGCCAAATTCTGATTAACTCGATGAAATATTTTTCTTCTAGTTATTTCCATGAAGAAATTTAGTAGTATTACATAACCTCGTTAACCTTTCTTTTTGATACTGTCATAAATCTGTCTCACGAACTTCAAAATACGAAAGTACGGTCAAAATATACGGTTATGAAGCATTAGATCACGAATTTTTCATCAATTTATGGGGTCTTTTTATTGTAAAGTCATAAATTATCTCATGAAAAGTTTTTCCTTAGTTTGACATGGCACACCGTATTTTATCGAGCAGCAGACAATTAGAAAAGATATACCAAAAATTTCAATTGCTTAACTCAGGGGTAAATTCTTGCACAATTGAATGAAATTCAGTGAAATAAATTTTTACCATTTTCAGCAATATTCTACTTTTAAAACAGTATTGAACGAATGGAGGTTATTTTGTGAAAAACCTCCCAAGGGTTTTGAAAAATACTTCAAACCCGAAGGGAGCAAATCAGGTGTCAAGGAGACTAAAGTTGACAAAAAAGATATAAAAGCGAAAGAAAAAGATGGTAAAACGAGTCTAAAACAGAACCTAAGGCTAAGCCTTCAACAACCTCTACTAGTGGTCAACAAGGTAACAAACCTTACGACAATTGGGGATTTGGTCTTTTTGGAGGCACAGGAAACAGGTAATAGAAACTAAAAAATCGATAAATTGGAAATATATAAATTTCAATTCAGGGGAAGTGGTGGTAAACCATTTGGAGAGAGCGAAAGGGACAAGTGGTTTATGCTTGGAACCGGAGTTGCGCTAGCTTTCCTAGCAGCTGTAACATTATACGAAATGGGTTATAAAGAAATTGGATGGAAGGAATTTGTGCAAACGTAAGTTTTCCCATCAAATCAAAATATTAATGAGTGACATAATTAATTGTCCAAAGAATTTTTCTGGACGTTTCAGAATTTTTTCATAAATAAATTAGTTGTAAACGACTTTACGACATTCCTGTTGAGCAGAATTAAATTTTTTACATTTGTTATTCCTACATTGTAATAATAGATCTTTTGAAAGTAAAAGTTACTTCCTTTTATAGATATCTGGCCAGAGGAGTTGTAGACAAGTTGGAAGTCGTGAACAAGAAATGGGTCAGGGTCAAACTCTTACCAGGAAATAATATTG
Source organism: Propylea japonica (assembly GCA_013421045.1). Lineage (NCBI taxonomy): Eukaryota > Metazoa > Arthropoda > Insecta > Coleoptera > Coccinellidae > Propylea > Propylea japonica. The sequence goes on from CM024239.1 coordinate 115,306,970, forward strand.
ATGGCGCGGTATGTTCTTTGTTATCATAAATTACTCTGAAACTTCTATCAATACCCAAATTTCAGAATGTCTTGTGGTTCAACATTGGAAGCGTTGATTCTTTTGAAAGGAATCTCGAAAATGCTCAGAACGATATGAATCTGGAACCCCAAAACTACATTCCAGTCATCTATAAAACAGAAGTTGAAGCTGCCAGTTTAACTGGAGTCTTACCAACTATTATTGTGATAGGATTTTTGATATACATGATGAGACGATCTGCTGAAATGATGGGTGGTAGACGAGGCAAGCGAGGAGGTGGTCTTTTCGGTGGTGTTATGGAGAGTACTGCAAAAATTATCAATCCAAGTGAAGTTGGAGTAAAATTCAAGTGAGAATGATATTCATAATACAAATAAAAATCGATTAAAGAGGTTGATACGTGAATAATGACTTAACAATTTTTTTCATTGTAGGGATGTCGCTGGATGTGAAGAGGCTAAAATTGAAATTATGGAATTTGTTAATTTCCTGAAGAATCCTCAGCAATACATTGATTTAGGTGCTAAAATACCTAAAGGAGCAATGTTAACAGGTTTGTTGCATCCATGATCTCATAGATAGGTTATGTTATAGTTTGACGATATTTTTATAACCATTCACCGAATAATGTTGTTAAAAAAATAAGTATCGGCGGAAAATTGATTTGTAAATCGCAAAAAAAAAAAATTATTTGTTTTGCCGATATGTCTGTACAGTGTGTCACACTCATGGTACACTCCCTTTTCTCCTTTGTTTCTGTAGCTAAATTCCTGAAATTTGAAACATTGAATATAGTCACTATAGGGCACCTTTTGACATATTTGGAAAAAATCAACCTTCTGGTATTTCCGGAAATGACATCAACTTTCGAATTTTAAATGGGACACCCGGAATATTATCACATTTTTTGAATCTCCACAATTTTCTGAATCTAATGATACCACAACGTTGACATTTCATTCGTCAGAACACCAGTTTTATTTTTCAATTAGAGTGCCATGAACTCCCTAAAATTATTCCAATTAATCAAAATAATGCTACACTATCGTAATTTCGATTTTAAAAGTATTGTGGTTCGAAATACGTGCCAAAAAATTAAACCAAAACCTTCTTTTCCCGAAACTCCGTTTTTTAAAATGGTACCATAATGATACTCTCAGGTCATTCAAAAGTACCATTGAAGAGTTATCCATCCATATTAACGTTTTTTCTGTTTAACCATAACGAACACATTAATGGAGTTTAGACAAGTTTAAGCATCTTCTCGGTTCAATCACAATAATTTATCAAGAAAGCTATGGATTTTTTTGCCAAATATGTCAAAAAGTGCACCATAGTGAGCGTAGTCCGTTCACAAAAGTTGGAGTCGTCGGTTGGCCATGACAATTTGGCATATTCCACTGTATATATTAAAATTTTAGGTTGTGTTGTTTATTTTCTTGTCAGATTGATACGCAATGTTGTCAATTTAATATAGAGTTCTCTGATAACTCGAAAGCTCGTCGGACGAGGCCAGGTACATTCAGCACCGTTGACTTTATTTGACGTTATGACAGCAAATACTGCCAACTTCAGATGATTAAACAAACGCCTACTATGCGCTCAAACTTTCGTGAACAGACTATATATTCAATGTTCCAAATTTCAGAAATATAGCTATACAGAAACAGAGAAAAGGGCATGTACCATGAGTCTGTGTCACACGGTAGATAAATCGTATTCTGCATTGAATTTTTCTCAAAGTATTATTTTTTCACAGGTCCTCCTGGAACGGGTAAAACTTTACTCGCTAAAGCTACTGCTGGTGAAGCCCATGTTCCATTCCTGTCAGTATCTGGATCAGAATTTTTGGAGATGTTTGTAGGTGTTGGACCTTCAAGAGTGAGAGACTTATTCTCAATGGCAAGAAAGAATGCTCCTTGTATTCTTTTCATTGATGAAATTGACGCCGTTGGTCGCAAAAGAGGCGGCAGGAGCTTTGGTGGACATTCAGAGCAAGAAAATACTTTAAATCAGCTCCTAGTAGAAATGGACGGTTTCAACACGACTACAAATGTTGTAGTATTAGCTGCTACAAATCGGGTTGATATCTTAGACAAAGCTCTTATGAGACCTGGCCGTTTTGACAGGCAAATATTCGTGCCAGCTCCTGATATTAAGGGTAGGGCCAGTATTTTCAAGGTTCATTTGGAACCCCTAAAAACCACCTTGAATAAAAATGATCTCGCTAGAAAAATGGCAGCACTTACACCTGGATTTACTGGAGCAGATATTGCTAATGTGTGTAATGAAGGTGCTTTGATTGCTGCTAGAGATTTAAATGAATCAATAAACATGAAAAACTTTGAACAAGCTATTGAAAGAGTTGTGGCTGGCATGGAAAAGAAAACAAACGTTCTTTCCCCAGAAGAGAAGAAAACAGTTGCTTACCATGAAGCTGGACATGCTGTTGCAGGGTGGTTTTTAGAATATGCTGACCCCCTTTTAAAAGTATCAATCATACCTCGCGGAAAAGGTTTGGGGTATGCTCAGTATTTACCCAAGGACCAATATTTGTACACCAAGGAACAACTATTCGATAGAATGTGTATGACATTAGGAGGAAGGGTTTCTGAAGAAATTTTCTTCAGAAGAATCACAACAGGAGCACAAGACGATTTGCAAAAAGTTACCCAAAGTGCCTACGCTCAGATTGTGCATTATGGCATGAACGAAAAAGTAGGTAATGTGAGTTTTGAAATGCCAAGAGAAGGTGACATGCAATTTGAGAAACCATATTCAGAAACTACAGCGCAACTCATAGATGCAGAAGTTAGGGATTTAATATCCAAAGCACACAAAAGAACAACAGAATTACTAACCACACATAAGGATTTAGTTGCTAAAGTTGCAGAAAGGTTACTTCAACGAGAAATCATAAGTAGGGATGATATGATTGAATTGTTAGGTAAGAGACCCTTCCCAGAAAAATCCACATATGAAGAATTTGTAGAAGGTACAGGATCATTTGAGGAAGATACTACATTACCTGAGGGTCTCAAAGACTGGAACAAATCAAAAGAAAAGAAGGATGGTTCAACAGTGAACGCTGAAGCTTAATTTTTTGTAACATAGGATATAATTGAGAGAAATGTAAAGTTCCGGAAAGTTTGTTTAGATATAAATTTGTTTCAATTTGACTGCGAGTATAATATATGGAAATAAATGAATGTTTTTTATGATCCTGTTATATTCGAGACTATTCTACACCCAAAACTTCCGTAAACTCGCAGGTAACCTTGATTGATGAACAACTGTCAGTTGAAAATATGTCAAAAATGCATTGCGCAAAGAAGAATTCATATTTACAACTACAATGTGGCTCTATCAAACCTGAAACAATTAATAGGCTTGTAACAAAAGGTATTCAATGCATTCAAATGGGCTTTTATCAATTTGTAACAATTTCTAGCAAGAAGATTGAAAGAACATGATCCTCATGATAGTTTATATCCTTTCAACAGACTGTGTTCTCAGCAGCCATCTCTTTCTGTTAAGAATATCGACCTCACCAGAAGAAAATGCGGCTATGGTAGAAAAGCTCTTGAACAATTGGTAAATGATCAATTCAGACATAATTATAATGTGCTGTGTGTGAGAGCGTCAAACTAGTGTTCGGAAGTTTATCATATCTATCCCTGAAAAGGAGATACATTTTCTATCCAAACGCAATCTCCATTCATTGCTGGGTCAAAAATTAGTACTGCTGTGCCTAAGAGGGCGTCACACAGTGCAAAGCCTACACAGAACACAGCTAATTCTCTTAACACTCAGAAACTGAATAGCTTCTGAGGTGCTTCCACAAAGCCTACGAGTAATTCAATTATTTCTTGGAAATTGAAGAGATTACATTGGAGTTTTACTTCAACAACAGTTATCATCAAATGTTTTGAGTAAAAGTAATTTATTTCATATTAAATTCAGCACTTTTTTTTTTGGATATATCAGTAAAGTTTGGTTACCTCAGAAGCAATACAGCCATATTTTTACATCAATTTTTCAAAGAATATTGTGTAAAATATGTCCAGCTCTTGGGAAAAATAGAAGACCAATTGTAGATGATTCAATAATATGTATTTAAGTATATATTCTATTTCAGAAAAATGATCTTTCATCATATGATACAGATATCATAATGAAAGCAGTATCTACTATTGGAGATATTGCTATTGATCCTGAAAAGGCAATGGAAATCATACGGGAAAGAATACCACAGAAGTGAAAATTTTATGAAAATATTCATACCTAATATTTGAGTATAACTATATATTTTTCAGAATGGCATATTTGCTGGACAGAAAGGATTCTTTCCTTACCGAAAGAATTTGTGGCACATTTGCCAAATTGGCAATTATTGCCGGTGGGAAAATAGCTCTTACAAAAAATCCACAGATTTTACCTCGTTTACAAGGAATCCTAGAAGAAGAAAGGCATCCAGGTGCTCTAATGAAATTAGGAAAATGTTTGATGTACATTTCGAGCTTCGTCACGAGTGAGTAACCCTGAAGTATTCGAGATTATGAGTAGACATTTATTAATGGTTGTATGATCAACTGGTTTATTAATGACAGTCATCAAAAAGAGTCGAGGGAGCGAGCGCGTGAATAGTTCGAGATCATTAATCGCCTGATTAATAAACAAGTTACGAGTTCATTAAGTATATTTTTCCCGTTTTCCGCCGAACGCATATAAGACAAATGGCAAAAATTTTATCCCCATAACAGACACTTATATTGTAGTGTATGTATAATAAATTCCGTAGCCAAAGTAAACTCACGATGGCTGAGTAAAGGTTGACGCTCACTTGGACGAGACGAAGCGAAGAGTTGTTTTCCGCAGGCACGATTTGCACTGAATCAAATGGGTAGACGCTCACTTGGGAGGCGCGAAGCGAAGATCAGAATCGTTTTGTTCAGTGCAAATCGTGCCTGCGGAAAACAACTCTTCGCTTCGTCTCGTCTCGTCCAAGTGAGCGTCAACCTTAAAGGTTGACGCTCACTTGACGAGACGATGAGTTGTTTTCCGCCGGAACGGTTTGCACTGAATCAAATTTTATCCCCGTAACAGTGTATTGAAGTGAATAAATTTAAATAAATAAATTTCGTAGCCATAGTAAACTTACGATGGCTGAGTAAAGGTTGAAGCTCACTTGGAGGAGATGAACTAGTTGTTTTCCGCCGGAACGGTTTGCATTGAATCAAATGGGTTGACGCTCACTTGGACGAGACGAGACGAAGAGTTGTTTTCCGCCGGCACGGTTTGCACTGAATTCGCGAAGCAAAGGAGTCGAATCGTTAGACGCGAGGTATATTAGACACGCACTTAGACGAAGCGAAGCACTCGGATGGAACGCGTCGTTTTGCGTTGGGGTGTTTAGCATTGAAACAAATGGATAGACGCTCACCTAGTAGACGCGAAGCGAAGAGCAGCTAGGAGGCGAGTCGTTCGACGCGTGGTTCATCACCCTTGTTCATGAGGGTGGGCGGCATGCAACAAGGGTAATAAAAATTTATTGCGGCCTAGAGATAGGGGGAATCATAGAACAAATATTCTTTTCTCTATGGGGGGAATTTCTTCCGATGCTTCGTCCAAGTGCTCGGTCCTCGGCGAACTTACGATTCGTCTCGTCTCGTCCAAGTGAGCGTCAACGCCGTCAACTTTAAATGAGCGTATAGTGTGCGATTTCGAAGAAGATGAAAGTGTACCTACTTGTTCATCGCGCCAGAAATATTCGTATACACGAATCACGCTGTGCACGAGTCCATGTTGTCTATGCACGAGTCTGACAAATTAACTATATTGATTCTTTGCTCCATATTTCAGCTGCTGATGAACTTGTGGATAATGGTTTCATTATAACCATTCTCAACATTGTTGCGAGAGAAAACGACGATGTTGCAGTTCTTCTTTTGGCCACTCTGAAGAATTTGATGTATGGAAATGGCAATTACATCGCCATGGAGAATGGCGGCTTTGGTATAATGGTGAGAAAATGGTTGATCTATACCTAGTTAACACAAAGATGACGCGTATATCTCAGAGATATCTTTTCGCGAGATTAAGGTTACTTTTGTGATGTCCCTGTGGATCGCTGGGAGCTCTATATCTCCATAGAGCTCTCAAAGATATCGCTTGTGGAAAACCTCAAACTGCTCACATTGTGGAGGTCAATGGGAAACCTCCCATTGTGACAAGTTTGGGAACTTCTCAACAACCTCCGGATTGTGAGCTTTTTGATCTCAGGGACCTCCCATTGTGAATAAAATGAGAAATCTTATTATTTTGATACTTCATAGTATCCACAAAATTCATTGAACCATCCGTTCAAGTAGATATTCTTCGAAATTCGCTATAATTTCAAGTTAATAGTTGTGTTTTTTAACTGGTCTAAATAAATCTGGTTTCGTACGAAACTTTAGTTGATCTCCAATTTTTGAGTTTTTAGGACTCCTTAAAAAAATTAAAAACTGACAACTCTTCATCGCCTTCTAAAGGCTGTATCTGGGAGGGGAAGTCGATTTCGAAAAAAAATTATATGAACTGCCCTTTCTTATTTTCATCGAGGAATTATCTCCCTGAGTCCCTCGCATTTGTTTACAGACACCCTGTATTGTCTCCGCGACGAGACACTTTGTCAGGTCTCGACGAGGTAGCCATAAAAAGTACTGTGGTAGCGCGAACCATCTCACACCGAGTCTAGTCGAACCCTCACTGAAAGAATATTGGTGAAAGATGGTTCCCTTCACCACAGTGCTTTTTTGTCGAACCTTGACAAACTCTTTCGCCGGAGACTATTTGTCAACTTCGTTGGTCCTTTGTGCACCTGGCCTCGAAGATCAAGGTCTTCTATTCAGCCTACTTCTGCCTCCTGCGATGTATTCGTCCTGTCAATATTCTACTGGACACTCTACAGAACATAAATATTCAAGCCGGGTTCTCAGAGCTTTGATGTGAAGCCAGCGACAGCAATTCAACCAATCAGAGAATATCAACAAAACTTCCCCTGACCCCCTCCTTTTGGTTTCTGGTTGTCAAAATCTGTCGCGACACGCCTCTTTTGTAGTTGAATTAAACCAACTTCACTTGTATTTCTACGACAGCGATGGAGAAAATAGTAGTAGTGGGGATTGTCGCTGGCTTCACCTCGAAGCTCTGAGAACCAGGCTTCTCACTCGTTCTTCTGGCTACAGATTTCTGACTTAGCCCATTTTCAATGAGTGCCACTCTCAGAGCAACAAGTAAACAATTTACTTCTTGCTCTGATGTGCTATAGGTACATGGAACCTATGGTGCCTCACTATTCTCGCACAATCTTCAATTGGTGATACATTCATTTTAAATGACCAATGTTGAATGCAACTGATGAATGATTTATTTATCCTGAAGATTTAATGAAAGATAGTTGTGGCCTCTTGTTGTGTTCGCCAGTGTGTTTGAACATACCAATGAACAAATAGTAGGAAAGTTTTCATTCTAGATTGAATTGTTGACGAGATTGGATCGAAACGTTAACATAAGCGCGCTGAAATGCCTAATGATGATGACATCAACACCTTTAGGAAAGCAATTAGCATTGGATAGTGATCTCCTTCCCACCATAACAGGAATGCTTGGAACTTCTGAGGTATGCAGAAATGTGAAATAATCATATATATTCAACTGCTCAGTAATCTATCCTTCTTCATAACAAAAAAACACCTTTACCTTAGACCTGAGAAGTGCAAAGATTAATCTTTGGAGAAGATTTACTTTCCTTCTTGAGATTTGCCCGTGTGCTACGACATTATACTAAGTATATAGACCAAGATATAGTCTAAAGCTACGACCATTGTTTTCTCCTTAAACAATGCTACGACTTAGGAACTTCCTGTTATACCATTTTCAGAATCCGGAGCTCGATGCTGCCATTACCTCCGTATTAATGTTTGCTACCATAAGAACAGAGGCAAAATTTCGTGCAAGCAAAATCAAAACCATAGTTCCAAGATTGATTAAAGTATGCCGTAATTCACAACTGCCATCTATACAACTGTTTTCCTTCTCGGTAAGTAAAATACCCTCCATTCGCTTTTATAAAATGAAGCGGAAGAGAGTAAATTTTATTGGTGTAATTCCAAATCTGACTGATAATCGAAAATAATGTACTTTTGTGTTTCAGACATTGTTGAATTTGGCTGTACATTTTGAACTTAGAGCTTTATTGCAGAAAAAATATATTCCACTAATAAGTAAAATTGAATGTGCAACACCTATCATCTACGATGTGAAAGAAAAACTCTTACAGGAACTAACAAATCCCTCTATATATTAAGTCTAACGAAGAAATTCGTATTCGAAAGAGTTAAGCAGAAATAATTTGTTGATCTCAGATCTCAAAGAATAAGAATTGTTTATTTTATTATTATAATACATATTTATATAATATATACTTTTATATTAAAAACTGATATTTTTCTCCGATAAGAATTCACAAAGTACTTACTCTACAGCCAATGAAGTTTTGTTGACAGCGGACAAAACTGATAGCGGTTAATTCCACTTCCACGAATCAGCCTGTATAAGTATATTTGACTGTGTGAAATAAGCCTATTTTGTTTGAATGAAGAAACTTATATTCTATGACTTGTTGTCGTAATTATTTTCTGTGGACTACTGTCGAAATTGTCAAAAAACTGTTGTCAACAAATTTTCACATTTCACGTATCATCGTTAAATCTTCATTGAATTGTATCCAACTTGATTTCATATAACTTATAAGCGTATCTGAGACATAAAAGAAAACAATGGCGAATTCAGAAGTTGCATCTTTATATAAAAAACTCAACTCAGAATGGTCATCCCCTACGCCAAATTTGAGTAAATGTGATCAGTTACTTTCAAAGTTGAAGGTAAGGTTTCTCTACAAATAACTATTCTTACAAGATATTTGAGAAACCCAATTTTTAACTATTTTAGGTTGAACTCACAAGCGTCATGTTTCTACCTACATCAAATGCAATCGCTTCGAAACAGGAACTATTACTAGGCAGGGACATTTTAGAAATAGGTGTACAGTGGAGTATTGCAAGTAATGATATTCCATCTTTTGAGAGATATATGGCACAGTTGAAATGTTATTACTTCGACTACAAAAATGAATTGCCAGAATCAGCATTCAAATACCAGCTGCTGGGATTGAATTTACTATTTTTGTTATCACAAAACCGCGTAGCAGAATTTCACACTGAATTGGAACTTTTACCTGCTGATCATTTACAAAATAATGTTTATATTAGACATCCCTTATCCATTGAACAATATCTAATGGAAGGAAGTTATAATAAGGTATGATTCATATAATTCCCTTCTGTATCTACATTCCCCACAAAAGCTGGAGAGTAAATTGCTCAAATTTAGATTGTCTAATAAATAGTTTCTCATTCGACCATCATTAATAATTGGTCATTTATTCCATATATTCTAAGGAATAATTTCTTTCATATCTTAACAAAACTTCCATCTACCTTAATCTATTTTAATACCTTCAAGGCAGTGAAAACTCATCTCATATTCACTTGTTTAAAACCTCACAACCGAAAAAACTCAATTTCAAAGTCTCGATAGAAGTAATTCATAGTTATCTTTCAGATCTTCTTGGCAAAAGGTAATGTACCAGCTAAAAGTTACAACTTTTTTATGGATATATTGTTGGACACAATAAGAAATGAAATAGCAAATTGTGTTGAAAAAGCATATGAAAAAATTTCCCTCAAAATGACTGCACGGATGTTATACCTTCCTAATGAAGAAGCTTCAAAAGCATTTGCTTCTAAGGTCAGTTCAGAAAATATGAATCATCACATAACATTGAGTTTTTTGAGACACAGTGAATTTCTCACTTTTTATTTTTTTGGTCCTTCAAACTGAAGTAATTATTTTCTGTTACAGAAAGGTTGGAAACTTGGAAATGACAATTTCTTCTATTTCACTCCTGAAATAGAAAAAACAACAGAACCCATACCATCTATAGAATTAGCAGAGCAAGCTATTGAATATGCTAAGGAATTAGAAATGATAGTATAAAAAACCAGTTTTTATAAATGCTCCCAATGTTTCAATTTTCCAATAAAATAATTATATACATATATCGTATGTGAAGTGATTACACACTGAAAAATTACAATTTGGTAGTTCACATTACCATACCAACTTTGAATTGAAAGTCCACAATACATAATCATAATATAAGTTCTTAAAAATAATGCTCAGTAATTATTTAAAAAACATATATTTTTCTCTACTGATACCTACAAAGGTGTCAATGAAATCAACACAGTGTATAAAAATTTGGAAGAATAAATTAAAAAGATTAATATTGGAGAAATTTAATATACCTTTAAAATTGCACATATTTGAAGTCATGCTCCATTGGAAGAAATGTGTTACATTTATCACAAAAATATTGCTTCAGGCACATTTAAAATTGGATAACAGGTTCAAGAAATATTCAAACAGAAAGGAATGAGATTTACAATAAATCTGAAAAAGGCTCACAGCCTGAAGAAGTCTAATATTACTAGGCCTATAAATCTAAAAGTTGAATGAATAATTATCAATATCAGATAGTAACAAAATTCAAATACACATGAGTATGGATTTAGGAACAAATTCACAAGAATTAATACTGTGGAAGTTAAAATACACATAACACCTCATTGATAATAAAGAAAATAATAGTATATCACTGAACAAGCGAATAATGATAGCTTTTATTCAGGAGGTGAAGTTTAGACTACGAGTCATAGGCAAGTGACCCATATCACCGAGTGAATAACAGCCATTATAGGCAAGTAGCATACTATACTTTATCCTCGACTACTGAATATATATTTCGAAGATTTTAACATTTGGCGACCATAAAAAGACACTTCTATAACAAGCGTGGAAAAAGTCAAGTTGACACATCAGAAATTTTTCGAGAACTTGTCATGTATATTTTGTAATAAAAATTGATTTAATAAAAGAAGATTTGACCCTCAATTGACGATGTACACCCATATTTGTTAGTTGGAGTACTTTAGAATACTGAAGAAATATCAATTTCAAGAATATTACTGTCTATGGAACATCTGACAGCAGTGAATAATAACTCATTATTCACTTGTGATTAATGGGTATTATTATGACCTCAGAGGAAGAAATAAAGTAAAGTTTACTTCTTCCTCTCAGATTATGACCAAACAAACAGATGTATAATGGATGGATTTACAATAGTTGTGGATAAAATAACTTTGTATACTACCACCGATCTTGATTATAAAATCTAAATTATTATTAAATACACAAATGTGCACTTTCAACAAAATTGCACTTTCTTTCATCATTATTGCAAAATAATATAATTCTTAATGAAAAATTAATACTGCATTACATTTGTGATGTACAAAATATCACAATTTCAGAAACATGGTGAAGGGGGGCTTATTTTTACTCAATTTTCCAATACCACAGGAACTAAAAGCTCTGATCTTTATGTTAATTTCAAAATGAGATATAGATAGTTCATAAAAATATAGTGTTTCATAATACTTACATAGAAAAATATCTTTTCTATTCAAACTGACCATAAGTCAATACACATAAATACAGGACCTCTATAAATGATTATAGCAACGCAGTTGGCATTGGACTATCATAAATATCTATATCCATTCACGAAAGGTTGAGCCGTCGGTTGGCCATGGAAATTTGGCATATTCCACTGTGTATATTAAAATTTTAGGTTATGTTCTTTATTTCCTTGTCAGATTGATACGCAATGTTGTCAATATTGCATAGAATTGTCTGACATCTCGCAAGCTCATCGGACGAGGCCGGGTACTTTCGGCAACGTTGACTTTATTTTACGTTATGACAGCAAATACTGCCAACTTCAGATAAATAAAGAAACGCCTACTATGTGCTCAACCTTTCGTGAATGGACTATATATTCTGGTGTAAACTTTAATTTAAACCAACGATACTGTGATTTTAGGCTGGTAATTCTGTAAAAAAATGAATAATGTGACTGGAATTTGTAGACTTTGCATGAGAAACGACACGATAACGAATTTCCAAACCACCCTACGATGTTACAATCATTTATAAAGACCCCATATAATTATTAGGAACTTGAATAAAAATTATTATTATAAAAAAGTATGGATAACTTCACCATTCCATACATTTTTATCTGACGTTGAGTTCATAATCCGCAGCAATTCAAATGCTTGTTTCTTATTTTCATCTGTCCAAGTAATTGGCCGGCATTCCATTTCATGCATATTCTTATCAGGTATTGTCGTAATGCCTCCTTCTGATGATACAGATTTCTTTTTTTCCTCAAATTTATTATCGATCAATGTTTTCTCTACATCCAATGTATCCTTCAATAATTTTATATTACTTTTTCTTTTCTCTGTACAATCAGTTTCAGTTGAATTTATTGTCAATTTTTCCTTCTCCTTATATTTTTTGTGTGATTTTGTTCTAGTAAAATTAACTTTCTTTAATGGACTGTGGCCTTTAAATTTGATTTTTCTTTCTGATAATGTGCGACCAATTAGTTGAAGTTTGATTTTGGAGACATCTAATTTTTTACTTGTTTCTATTTCATCATATTCTTCAATCTCTTCATACTCGACAGTTAGTGATGTATCAATATTCTCATATTTATGATGTGGAACCAAATTATTTTCCCTACCACGTTTTAAATTACTATCAATCGGTATAAACTTATCTTTTAGAGTCGTTTCATGCAGCCGTAGTTTTTTCTCTTTAGTTTTCAACTCCTGTTCTTTTTGTTCAATTTTATGTTCTCTCAACTTCAATGCAGATTCCTTTTTACGCAGTTGCTCTAATTTTTTCCTATACTCTAATATATCCAAGCAGCTATTAAGTTTTATTCCACAATTAAGTTTGAATGTGTTCAAAAGAATAACAGGGTGTCCAATTATCTTATCAATGTTAGAATTTATAGGTTTATTGTCTTTCAGCATTGCTTCAATTAAATCAATGAATTGATCACTATAATACTCCTTATTTACTGTGTACTTTTCGCATAATTTGTCTGAAGTTAGTGTACATAACTGCATTAAAATTATACCCACATCACACATTTTTACATCATGCTTATTTTGAGTTCTGGTAGGAGAAAAATTCATAAATTTCACATTGAAATGTTCATCAAAATAGATATTTTCCAATTTCATATAATCATTCAACTCCACAGATTTAACCAGTAATGATAATTGAAATAATATTTTAACAATGATTTCTTCAGATATATGTGAAGTTCCTGATTTTCTCAATACTTTTATGAAATCGCTGAAGTTACCTTGAGGATAATAGTCCATTGGTACATAAACTAATTTCAATTTGTCTTCTTCAATGGCTGGATAAAATTGAACTAATAAAACATGATCTTGCTGAATTCTCTTACGGATTCTTTTGCATAAATTATCTTTTTTATCTCTGGATAAATTTTTTAATGTAATTGTTCTCCAAACAAACACCTTTTCTGTAGTGGTGCTTTTCACCAAAAATAAGTCTGATTTTGATTTTGTATTCAAAACATTAATGAATTGAAAATCTCCAATTGCATTCATCTGTAAAATAAATTACATTATATTTTTATAATATTAGTAGTAAAAGTAAATAGCTACCTTCTATTATTGAGAGCACATATACTTAGGGTTGTTGAAAAATGAATTAAAAATCATTTACAGATCTTCGTGACTGTAAACACATTTGCACCTTTTACACCTAGGTCCATAAACTATCAGCATTCTAACTGTCACCACTTTTGAAACTACCTTTCTTCTGTAAATACAATAAAGTTAAACATGTTTATTTACGCTTTCATTAGTTTATTGCCGTTATCCGTCAAATTCAAATTTGATTGATAGGAGCAGTAAAGTTTGAAAACATTCTCTATTCTATGGTTTCATCATAGATTTCACTTGCACCTGTCTTTTCTTTATCTTTTACGTACTAAGTAGTTTTTGAGTCGCCATGAATTTTGCTAATTATAAGCAAAAGCCTCACTAAAAAATGTTTATGCTGCTATTGCTCCGTCCTTTGTTTTCATAATGATGAGAACTTCATACCTTCATTCCGGAATCAGGATGAGCTCAGACAACAATTAAAAAAAAACTGTCATTACGATCTGTAGTCTTATGTTCTGTGGTCTGTACTTAACCTCATATTTCTGGTCTCGTTCTGTGACTTAACCTATATATGCAGTAGTTATTCAAATAAAATAATAAAAATATTCAATATTTTCAACTACATTTTGAGATATGATAAGGAATGTTTTTCAAAATTTATTTAAAAATTGTGTGGTTCGTGAATGTGTCAGTTTATTACTGAAGACTAAAGTGCGATTTGAAAAATATATATTACCTGAATTTCATATACACACATCATGAAGGAAGGAGTACCTCAAGTTTCTTATTCCTTGAATTTATCTTTCAACGATAATGCTTCAACCACCAGTTCTACAAGTACCAATCTTGAATATTTAAAAATAAGTAATGGAAACACAGTTCAAACAAACACTACCTGTCCTTCGGCTCTAGTTTGCACGTCAGTTCCACAAGCTCTTCAGCAAGTTTTAACTCATTATGGGGTAAAATCCAGCAAGCTGAATGGCGGGAATTCATCATCTGTTCATAATGAGTTTCTTTCAACATCAAAAGAAGTAAGTTCCAGTGAAAATAATGTGTCTTTTTCGAGTTTCCAAAAGATTATGGATGATACCATCTTAAACTCAACTGCTCTATCAAAATTTCCTGCCAAAGAATCTATTCTTAGTAAGATAAGTACAAAAAAAAGGAAGAAAAAAGGAAATAAAAGTAAAGAATATCCGAAAGGATTGAATCGATTGAAGAAAAAATTCTCTTCTCAATATCACAACTCTTGTTCTAATTTTGTGGATGGTCCTAATACATTCATTGAAAAAGAGGAAACATCCCAGCTAAACAATGCAAGAAGTAATGACAAAAATATGGAACAAATGGATGAGAAGAATGAAACAGAAAATGTTACAATAACAGAAAACGATGAAGACTGTGATAGAAAATCAGTGAAAAAACAAGAAATTTCAGTTCATGTTGATTGTAGAGGTAATTTAAATTCCACACAGAGTATAGAGATACCTTACAAGTTATCTGATATCAATCTCGAAGAAGTGGAGAATGGTCTTGATGAAAACGAGAAATTAAATAAGGAAGCTGTTAGACAGACAGTAATTCGCGATACAAAAGATTTTATTAACAAAGAGATTGAATTTTCAAAAATTGCAGATAAGAAGATCGAACCAATTTCATTTTCAGAACCAAAATACAACAATGAGAATGTGGAATTGAATGAAAACATTGAAGAAAACTGTGTAGAAGCAAATCGCACAACGGAAAATATCAGAAAGGAGGATATACCCAAAAGTCAGGGAAGAAATAATAAAACTTCAAATTTAAATGGTAAGGTAGAAATCCTTTCATTATTAGAATACAAAAATAAAGAATGGCTAGAAGTAGAGAAGAATATTAAAGAAACAAATAATGCTGATGTCATTGTGGAAGAAAGAAAAATGTCTCAGAATTTGAGTAGTGTGGTAGAAAAAGACAACTTTATTGAGGAAGAAAAAAATTCTGATCAGACAAATATGAAAGATGCAACTCTTCAAACTGAAATGAGTTCCGAAAATTTAAATCCACTTAATATGGCAGAAAAATTAAATATTGAATGTCCATTATCAGGTAATGATTTACAAGGACAACTGGAATCAAATAATGATGCAATTGAAGATGTTTCATTAGAAAAATCAGACAATAAAAATATTTCTGTGAATGATCAGATGAAAAATGTTGATATTGTAACAGGTATAAGTGATAATGAAGAGGCGGAAAATATTGAAAAAAGCAAAAATGACTCAGAAATTGATCATCAGAAAATTTCTTCTAAAGCAGAAAATGAAGATGTAGAATGTAGAAATCAACAAATGGAACAGGATTCTGAAGTCAACGGTTGTAATTTGATTATTAAAGAACAGTTAAACTCACACAGCATTCAGCCAATATACAATAAATATGTCAATGTAAGTGATGATAAAGAATCACCGTTTGAATATGTTGAAGAGCAAGAAGAGGAACCAAATCAATCAATTCAGAGTTCCGAAATAATAAAAATTGATTCAAAAGTCTGTTGTCAAGAAGGATTTGAAGAAAATTATTCTCAGAAACCAGGAAATTTGAATAATACTGCAAACGAGGATGATTTAAGAGAAAAAGTAAATGATGGAATTGAATCTCTTGATAAAGAGGTGGAAAATGTAACTGACACGAATAAATCTCTAGGGGATCAGTTGAAAAATGTATATAACGGTAGCAACAATGAAAAAAGGGAAATAATTGAAGAAATAGGAGAAAAAAATAATGCATCTGCTGTAGAGAATGATATTGCTCTTGTTGGTATGTTATCAGAAGATGAAGATGTGAAGAAAGTAGAAACACAGTTTCTTAACGATGACATTGATTCCTGGATGCAAATTGATCATATTGAAGTTGATAACAATATGGATAATTTTCTTGAGTCAGAACAGGAATATGAGATGGAAGAGCCTTGGGATGAACGATTTTTAAAGGTTATTCTTAAAGAGGAAGCAAGTGTTGACCCTTACAATTCGAATATGAAGAATAAAAAGAGAGAAAAAAGAAAAAATCTGTTGATCCAAAGTATTCTAATGAAAGAAATGATAACTGTTATGCAAAGTCCTAAGAGTGGAAAAAAAACTCTTTCAACCAAACGTAACAAGGATTCACGCATTTTGTCTAAAATTTCAAATGTAACTGAACATGATAATTCAGATAAACGACTTCAAAAAAATAAATCTAAATATAAAAAATCATTCAAAGTCAATGATAGTCATATACTCGATTCTTCAAATTGTGGAGTTACGAGTGATTCAAAAAAAATTATTCAAGATCACCAACTGAGTAATGATCAAATTCTAATAGACACCAATAAACAGCAGAAGAGCCTAAAGATGAAGGAAGACGAGAAAAGAGATTCTAAAAATGGAAATGAAATTGATGCAGCAGTGGGAACATCAAAACCTAATAAGATTAGTGATGAAATCAAGAAAAATTCTGATATAACACATCAAGAAATTGAAACCAGAGAAGAGCAAACAAAGTTTTCTTATTGTTCTGATGAATCAAGGAGTACATTATGTTTAGAGAGTGAGACAAAATCAACGGAGAAATCAAATCAACATAGTATTTCGGAAAAGGAAAAGAAAATCTCCAACGAAAGAAACCAAAACATGTCTAATGAAAAAGAAGTGAAAGAAATCGAATGTTATGTGGATGAATCAAGATATAATGAATTTCAGGATGAAACCGAAAAGAAAACAAATGAAAAGTCATTACTTTCAAAAGGAGGAACAATACTAAAGGAAGAAGGTAATGATGAAAATAAACCTGAGGCAGAAGAAAAAAAGGACAAAATAATTATTTCAACTGATATGAATGAAAATAAGTGCACAGGTGAGAAGAAAAAGAAAGGTAAATCTAAGGTTCAGTTGGATGATCGCATATCAAATATTCTTGAAGCTAAATTCAAAGCTTTATTTGGGACATCTGAAAACAAGGAAAAAATTGTGTTGAAAAACGCAAAAAAAATGAATGTAACCTCTTCTCCATTAGGTACTGAAACTAATACTATATCTAGTAAAAAACTAACACCTCAAGATAATGAGCCCTGTGAGTCAGATAATGAAAAAGATCTTTCAGACTCTGAAGAAGATCTGGAGTTAGAATACAAGAAAATGCAATCTTATGTAATGTCCCCGGAAAAAAGTATCCCTGAAATGCCTGATAAAGTTACATTGAGTTCAACTTCTATTGGTAGGAATCATAATAATTCAAACAAATCTAATGAGACTGGTAAATCTAATATACAGTTGCTAAAGCAGGATAAGGCCTATAAAAATTCCAACTTTTACCGAAAGAGTATATTTGAAAATTTGAATGTAAGTACATCTGATGATAGCGATGTGGATACAGAAGAAGAAATAAAATACAATTCAGGCAGCGGTAATCTGAAGCAAATGGATAAAAGCTGTTCTTCATCTGATAGTGATGCTACGGAATTCGATTCAGAACAAGAAGATCCAGAAGTGGAATACAAAAAGATGCAGTCCTACTCAATGTCCTCTGAAAAAAACGCATCAAAGGATTCCGGTAAACAGTTAGCAAATATGAAGAACAGTACTGAAATAAATTCAGCTCTTAGTACTAAACGGAACATTGAAATTGCATCAGATGAGGATGATGATGTCAATGTAGAGTTGCCACATAATCAGGAATCCGAATATGATAAAATCAAGTCGGCACAAAATAATGTTTCTAAAACTTCTAATCATCAATTTGAAAATGTCAGTGGTAGTGATATGGAAATAGAATCCTCAGGAGAAACACAATTAGAATACAAGAAAATGCAGTCCAGTACAGTATCATCTGCAAATAGCAAATCTAAACATTTAGATAACAAGAAAAATAATATTGAATCAACTTCATCTTGTACCTCTGAACAAAAGATTAATATTGATTCTGATCAACACTTCAAGAATGTGAATAAAGGTATTGAAAGAATTTTGTCCAAATCTACATCTGGTATTTCATCTGATAGCGATATGGATATAGAAGAAGAAAATAATTTTGATTCGATCAATAAAACAACTGTTGTATGCGTAGATGATATGGAAATTGAGTCTGATCCGAAATTCGAGAACAGTGTGGTAAGGTCCAGTATCGAATCACCTCTAAAAAGTCATATAGAAGAATTGGAAAATGTTAATGAGAATGCAAAGTTGGAAACTGATAATTTTATCCTTAATATAATCAAACCCCACGATGAAATTCATATTGAAATTATTGATGAAATGAACACAGAATCAACAGATAATCTAAAATTGAAAAATAATAAAAAACAGTCAAGTGTAAGATCCACTAAAAATAAAATATTTGATGTTGATCAACAATTTGAGAATGCCAATGGGAGTATTGAATCAAATTTATCTAATAATATTCTGGTACATCATTCTCATCATATTAACCAACAAAGTATCAAAAACAATAGAATTTCTAATGGAGATATAAATACGGAGATGACAAAAGATGCAAAATCAAGATATGAAGAAACACGATTTTTTGTAAATGACATTATGGACATAGAAGTAGCAGAAGATTTTGAAAAAGGACCTAGGGAAAAAATTAAAATGATCTTTCCATCAGTTGGTGAAGGACAGGAAAATATAATGACACCAATAGACAAGAGTCATGAAACAAATGTAATCTTCAGCGCACTAGACATACTAAGTGCTGAGATTTATTTTGGGGATGAACTTAGTGAGAATGTTAATCACACTAAATTGGAAAATATATCGAACACTTCCGACAGCATTATGAATACTAATCAGACAATCAATGAACATTTTATTACTTCTGATTACCAACCAAAGTCCGAAATAAATATTAACGATTCTGATTCCCCTGAAGAAACTCCATGTGATATTTTTCCTGATAAAAATAAGAAAGTCCAGTCCTATATTGAGAAATTTATCGAACAATCGGAACAAATAATGAATATCAAATCAGAAGCAGATAATTTAGAAAACACACATTCTGAAGCGGCTCCAGATGAGACAATAGTAACATCAGAAATCACAAATCACCCAGATGGGAAAACCAATAAAGATATACCCAAAAAAGTAATTGAAAAAAAGCCACCACAAAAACGTAAAAGACAGTCAGTCGAAAAGAAAACCCAAAGCAAAAGTTCTGATGAAAATAAAACAAAACGAAGAAGAGTTTCGAAAAACAAAACAGAAGAAGTTGACAAGAAGCCATTAGATAATGATAAGAATGTACCAAAAACTGGAAGTATACTAACTGATGAAAATAAAACAAAACGAAGAAGAGTTTCGAAAAAAAAAACAGAAGAAGTTGACAAGAAGCCATTAGATAATGATAAGAATGTACCAAAAACTGGAAGTATACTAACATACTTCAAAAGAAAAAATGGTAGCAGGGGTGCATATGAACAAAATACTTCATCTGAAAATATAAGTTTAAACGAGACGAGTTTCCCAAGGATGTTTCAGATAGCCGTGAGGTTTTGATAAATGGCATGCCAATCAATGCAAATGACAGAGGACTTGGTGTTTCAGAAAATTTAAATTCTGAATTGGCTACCAAAGTTGAAGCAGTAAAAAATTCATCATATTCATTTGCTGACATTTTGTCCCAAAGCCACACAAATAAATTAGAAAAAGAGTACGATGTGATCTTAGATGAATCTGCAAAGAATGGAATTTATTCTGATACAGATGAAGATGAAGATTACGCGAGTTCAATCAGCTCTTCAGATACAGATGGTGAGAATTATTTATGTTCTAGATTGTATAAACATTTTATGATCAATTTTTAACCTTTCAACCTTTTTTGCGCGCTTGTTCAAGAGGATCAGCATGCTATCATGTTATCCAAATGTGTGTATTTTTCGAATTTTCGGAAAGGAGTGGTCTCAAACGACTCTGTTGGACTCAATGATGAAGAATTCGTGGTTAATGAAAATTCTATCCGGCCAGCTGTAAACACGATAACTCTCGAATGAATTAAGTTAGGGTTCTGAAATTTTGAGAATTTATTCGGGTTACGAATTGCGTTCATTAAGGCGCTAAATCGGTCCAGTCGGAGGTATTGACATTTACATTTCTTTATTATTTTCCCGATATTTCCGAACCACACATCCCATCATTACGAAAGTTGGTATTTTGAATGAGAATAAGTTCGCGCAAACTTTTTTTCACAAAATTTCAGGAGGTACGTACCATCAGAATAAAAAAAATTATTTCGTTTGTGCGTGGTAAACCGACTTGAAATTTTCACGACTTCAAAACTTTAAATTTTTAGGGTAGGCTTAATAATAAGGGGCTCTGGAATGGTAAGTTCTAGAGTACGGGCTTAGCAAACCCGAGGTACCCGAGCTAAACCTGGCAGTAGGTATAAAATGCAACCCATAATGATGGTGCAATTAAGGAGTAGAAATATTGAGTCGCTGCCTGAGGATCGTCAGGGCATGTCTGGAGCTGGCGCTGGACATGACAGCATGCGGGACGTCAGTGGCAGGGCGCTGAGGAGGCGGGCCCCTGTCATACAAAACACTACAGCTCAACAGGAAGAACCAAGGAGGCAAACAACAGCAGTGCCACCCCCTACAAATAGTGCTACGCAGGATCTTCAACCAGCGTTCACTCAAGCAGGGTTACCCAGAAGACGCATGAAATGGACAAGTTGTATCAATGAAACGATCATGCGCATCTACTATAAAATAACAAACCTGGGTCAAGAACTAACTGGATACAGACAACGGTTATTCGATGAATTCAAGCGATGTTTTCCAGATCTACAAGTAACTGAACAGAGGATAGCTGACCAATATCGCGTAATCCTCAGAAACAAACTTATATCAGAAGACAGATTGCAGGAAATTAAAAATGAAGTTGTCAATGAATTAAACGACGAAGAAAACCATAATAGAGAAGAACACACAACTTCTGGAAACAGAGAGCACAACCATGGAGCAACACATGAAGAAGGAACAACTGAACTCCAATTACCGCTCCAAGAAGATATTCAAACACGAACGACGACGAAACACAGAATGAATATTCATCACCTCAGGTTCATACCTCGATAGAAACTGCCCATAAAATTTCGAACGAAGAACGACAAGCTCTAGTGGAACGTCTTGAATCAGCAATGCACAGATTATTCAGCGAATACAACGGCACTGATCCACTCTCCAGACCAACACTACCTAGGATCAGATCATCCAAAAGCTTGCAGTCATCCTCAAGATAATGAACACTGATGTCATACCAAAATTCCTTTCAATGGCAACACAACTGGAAACGATCCATCTCATCCTTTATTGTGCCGCAACAACTGTAGTGGAAGTGCTGGGCATGAAGACCAAACCAAGACAGCACTCAAATCAACCTGTCCACAACCTCGCCTACCTCACTGGCAAAGGAGGCTGGAGGAAAAAGTTCAACGCTGTCGGCAGGACATAGGAAGGCTGACACAATATGAAAATGGCATCAGAACAATCAAGCTGAAATCGTTGGTGGAATCGATTATCTATCGAAATCGCAAGCACTCAAGCTATGAAGAAGAAAACACAACAGTAAAGCAGTGCATCGACACACTGAAACAAAAACTCAGTGTCTACTCCGAGAGATTGCGAAGATATAAAGAGAGCAACAGGAGGAAGCAAGATAACATCTCCTTTGAAAACTCGGAGAAAAATTTCTACAGACATCTGGATGGAAAACAACAGAACTCCCCAACACTCTATCCGAATAAGGATGACATGGAAAAATTCTGGACCGAACAACTGTCAACACCTACTACTTACACAAAAATGCCGAGTGGATAAAAAACGAAGAGAAAACTCAAACCAACACCGCACAAATGTCCCTTACGGTCATCACAGAACAAGAGCTTTCGGATATTCTCAAAGAAATGCACAACTGGAAATCACCTGGACCAGACGGTCCACATTTTTGGCTGAAAAAATTCAACTGTTTGCATAGTAATTTAACTAAGGCAGTTAATGAAATTCTACGAGGTCCAGAGAGTATGCCCTCCTTCCTGACAGAGGTATAACTTATCTTCTGCCAAAAAATCACCAAAATACAGACGATCCAGCAACGTACAGGCCAGTGACATGCCTGCCAACTATGTACAAGCTCATAACATCTTGCATTACACGTCGACTATACTCCCATTGCGAACGAAATAACATAATTGCATCGGAACAGAAAGGATGCTCCAGGGGTGCAATGGGATCCAAAGAACAACTGATAATCGACTCTATAATCTGCAACCAAGCCCATAAGAAGAGGAGAAATTTGTTCACGGCTTATCTTGACTACAAGAAAGCTTTCGACTCCATGCCGCATGAATGGCTCATAAAAGTTTTAGAGATCTATAAAGTAGATCCAAGAATAGTGAGCTTTCTCAAAACAGTTATGTCAACTTGGCGAACTAACATCGAAATCAGCGGAACAGGCATAAGAACTGGCACAGTATCCATCAGGAGAGGAATTTTTCAAGGAGACTCTTTGAGTTCATTGTGGTTCTGCATGGCAATGAACCCGTTATCAACTATTTTAAAATCCTCCAGAAAGGGATTCAACCTGAAAGGCAACACTAGCAATATGTTGATTAACCATCTTTTATACGTCGATGACTTAAAACTGATTGCAGCAAACAGAGACCAACTAGAGTGCCTACTACGACTAGTGGAGATGTGTTTCCAAAGACGTCAGCATGAACTTTGGACTGGACAAATGTCGTTCCCTAAATATAGCAGGAGGGAAAATCCAACAGACACCTCTCACCTTATCTAACGGAGAAGAAATAAAGGCAATGCTGGCAGGTGATCTATACAAATACCTAGGTATGAAGCAATGTCAAAGATAGACCAACGAGTGATGAAGGACGAACTAACAGCAGAGTTCACCAGAAGAATGAGGAGCGTTCTGAAAACGAAACTGAACAGCAGAAATCTCACAAAAGCTGTTAACACCTACGCTTGCTCAGTTCTCACCTACTCTTTCGGAATAGTAAAGTGGAGTAATACAGATCTCGATCGTCTCCAACGGAAAATGAGAACACTATGTACAAAGGCCAACAAGCATCATCCTAAATGCTGTGTTGAAAGAACAACAATTCCAAGAACTCAAGGCGGACAAGGCTTTGTGGACATAAAGAAAATGGCAGCTGAACAAATAAACAACTTGAGAAATTATTTTATAGATAAAGCAAACACATCGGACTTACATAAGATACTGATTGAAGCAGATTGTTCAACACCTCTATTACTAAGCGAGCACCCTCATGAAAACACCACACAGACGGATAGTGATAAAATTCAAAGATGGAGAGAAAAGCCCCTACATGGAAGACACCTGAACGAGGTCACCCAGGAACATGTCGACATTCCTGCGTCGAACTACTGGCTGACTTCTGGAAGATTGTTTCCTGAGACAGAAGGTTTCCTACTTGCCATTCAAGATCAAGTAGTGCAAACTAAAAACTATCAGAAATATATCATGAAGGATAGGAGCCTCACCGACGATAGATGCCGCTACGGATGCCAAACATCAGAAACAATCCAACATATTACAGGAGGCTGCCAAATGTTTGCTGGAAATGAATATAAGAGTCGACATGATGCAGTTTGTAAAATACTTCATCAGGAACTCGCCATCCAACTGAAGATTCTGCAGTCCGAAACAATTCCATATTATAAGTATCAGCCTGAAGTAATACTGGAGAACAACCTTTACAGTTATACTGGGACCGCACAGTACTTACAAATTTAACAGTTGCTAATAACAGGCCAGATATAATCCTAGTGAAGAAAAAGAGAAGAGAGCAATACTTATAGACGTAGCCATCCCGAACAACAACAATCTACGTCAAAAACATGCTGAAAAAATATCGAAATATCGAGAGCTTGAACTTCAGATTAAAAGGCAGTGGGGAATGTCTAGTACCAGAACCATTCCCATTCTCATATCAACCACAGGAATTATTCTTAAGAGCCTCAAGTCCAACCTCAAGGAGCTAGATTTGGATGAAAACCTGTTTAAAGTAATGCAAAAAGCAGTACTTCTTGGTACTGCTAGAACGGTAAGGAAGTTTGTAGGTCACGATGGACACCAGGAACAACCATGGAGGGAAACATTGCAAAACCAACTACCACGACATCAACCGAGAGATCCAGGACCAAGCAACGAAGGACGAACAACCCAGGACCCAGGAGAAGAAGAACACCGAAGACCTCAGAGCTCAATCCTCCTGATACTTGCTATCCGGGATGAGTGAATGTTCCCCTTAGTAGGGAGTGATAGCCGATCGCTAGGGGGTGGGAAAAATCACACCCTTTCTACGCTAATAGGCTCAAGTCGATAATAATAATGTATTTAAGGTCATCGACCTGAGTCCTTCAGCCAATAATAAATTCAAGTTACATTCTGTATGCATTTACAATTAAAAAAAAATACGTAGTACAAGTTAATTAATATTTAACTCTTCAGTTTTTGTAGTAACGTGCATG
Organism: Propylea japonica; assembly: GCA_013421045.1. Classification (NCBI taxonomy): domain Eukaryota; kingdom Metazoa; phylum Arthropoda; class Insecta; order Coleoptera; family Coccinellidae; genus Propylea; species Propylea japonica. The sequence continues at coordinate 115,332,242 of CM024239.1, forward strand.
TGGGAAATTTTCTTTGTGGATGTCTAGGCATATCGTCTTGCGCTAGATCCATTATATCCTTCAAGTCGTGTAGTCTCTTAGTGAATTTTCTATTTAATTTTTCCATACGCTGTTTGATCGGTTCCACCTTGGTCAATTGGTATAGGAGATTATTCGACGGGTTGTGCAGCCGGTTCATGGGATGTCTCAGTCTGGTGATTGTTCGTAGAGATGATGTTTCAGCCACTCGTAAAATTTTTAATACTGATTCTCTACAATTTGCATACAAAGGATGTGCATACTCAATCATTGGTCGGCATATGGTTTTATAAATGGTGGAAGCAGTTTTCATGTCAATTCCCTGGTCTTTATAAGTTAAACATTTAAAATGTTTCGCTCTGCAGATAATTTTCCTTTTTATATTGTTGGCGTGAAGACGTAAATTAGCTCTATTGTCCACCTGAATACCTAAGTATTGGATTGATGATGCAGGTTTCACTTTTTTATTGTTTATGGAGATTGTTGGGGAATCTTGATTGATGTTGTGGTTGAATATTATCAACTGAGATTTATCTGGATTTACTTTGAGTCTCCATTTGGACAACCATGATGTGATGTCATCCAGGTGTAATTGTAGTTTCTCCATACAATGTTGTAATGTTCTTTCATGAGAAATAGCCAACGTATCGTCTGCGTATTGTAGAGTATATTGGTTACCTTGTTGCATTGGGCTTATATCGCAGCAGTAAATATTGAAGAGGAGTGGAGATAAAGGTGATCCTTGAGGTGTGCTCTGCATTGGGATAAAAGGTTCAGATAGTGCCTCATTAATTTTTATCCTTAGTTTCCTGTTTTCTGAATTTTAACAGATGGATGAGGTAGGAAGGAGCATTTGCCTTGTAAATTTTGTATAGTAAACCTTTAATCCAGACGCTATCAAATGCCTTTTTAATGTCGATGCACCGCTGCTGTTTTTTTGTTATTCAACTGTGCGTTTTGTATATTATTGAAGAATATCGTGAGTGGGTATAAAGTGGATTTGTTTTTACGGAATCCGAATGGTGGTTTTGGTATTGATTTTCTAAAATGGTCTTCTAATTTAGTTTTAATAATCTTTTCAAGTAGTTTCCCTAGAACTGGTAAGAGGGTTATTGGCCTATAGTTTTCTATTTTGGAGTGGTCGCGATTACTTTTTCCTATGAGAATGATGGTTCCAGATTTCCATATTTGTGGGAATATACAGTTATTAATGCTCCATTGTATATCTCAATAATCTGCGAGTGAATGCAAGGATCCAATTTCTTGACGATCTCCAGGAATGTTGTCTGTTCCTGGCGAACTATTCTTAGACTTATGTAGGATTTCGTAATAAGTACTTTCTTCTATTTCAATATTGTGTTATTCACCTCCTTGGAAAGTATTCTGCATACCAACTCTCAATTTTCTCTTCTATTTTAGTATCAAATTTTCGGTCCTTATCGTATTGATAGGTTTTTTCAAGATATTGTGAAAACAGTTCTGTCTTTTCGGTGTCTGACTTAAGTGGTTTGTTGTTATTGTCTAGGATCGTCGGGATATTGTGAAATTTTTTGTATTTTGATAATTTCTTGATTTCTTGGTGAAAGCTCCTTCCTTTTGTGTCACAAATTGCGTTACAAGCCTCAGTCCAGGTGTGTTGTTTGTACTGTCGTAACATTCGATGTATTGACCTATTGTATTGGGTAGGCTTAATATTCCAAAAGGAAAGATGAAATCATGAATGGTATAGAATGAAACCAATAGAGCCCTAAGGATATTCAAATCTTCTGACTTCACTTCAGTCCTTTTTTTTAAATTTTTGTATTTTCCTTATTGAATGAGGTATAAATTCAGTAAATTAGCTCCTGTAAGCTATGAGAGGGAAATTTGCTGTTTTTGAAATAGTTTTTCTCTGCAAGTAGCTACTGAACTAAATTTCACTACATCAGGAAAGAAATATCCCGAAAATTGTTAACAGACGTAATAGTCTTAAGAAATTATAATCAGTTCAGATTCAGGAAAATTTGCACATCCTTCAATGATATATAAGAATATAGATAAGAGTTTAACCAATAGAACCAAAAAACCAAACTTTGCATATCAAGTCAACAATAAGTTGAATTGGATAGAGAAAAATACAAAAATCAAATTCAAGCGAATGACCAGTAATGACTGTGGTCATTGTTGGTCATGCCCTTGGTCTTGGCACTTGAGGAATGACCGCGAATGACCAGCTTCCGCTCAAATGGAGTTCTGGTCATCTTCGCCATTTTCGTTAATGTAGGTTAGGGAGAATGAAAACAAACACATAACCAACGATTTTCTGAATTAGAGTTTCGTTTCAGTAAAAATGCATGTATGGGACTGAATATCGTTTGTTTTGAAAATTACCATTACCTAGTTATATTTAATGAGAACCTAGAAAAATCCCCAAAACTACTGTATTACTCCCTGGACAAAAATTTGAATACTATTTTCCATACCACATCCGTACAACCACTTAAGTTAATTACATGATTTATTTTTATTTTTGCTAGCTGAATGTTGTTCAACATTTCTATTTCAGATTTACGCTACAATTGAGTCATGTCCAGTTTAGAAGTTTTCATATCTGTTGTAATTGCAAGTGAATGTTTATTTGAATCTGACATTCATGTGTTATCATAAGATATAAACATAAAACTTAACCTTATTTCTTCAATGACCAGAAGCTTGACTCGGCTCTCGAGTATGTTCACCTTAGGTCATCTGCGGTCTTAATCGATGACGTTGAAGGGCAATTCATGACGTCATATGATAAAGACCAGCAATGACCAAAAGCGCTTAAATGCAGTTGGTCATTGTTGGTCACTGTTGGTCTTGACCAATGATGACCAGGTCTTCCGCTTGAATTTGATTATAATAATAGAATGTCAAAGATTAAGGTGATTCCAATTTGTCCAGTCAATTCTTGAATGTGTTGACAGTTTGAGACTGAAATACATAAATTAATGCAGACAACAGAATTTTATAGTTTGCAACAATTATTAATTGTAAATTAATACTGTGAAATCATGAGTGAATAATCAATAGAATTATTTTGTGAACTACTTTTTTACCACAATAGGCAAAAAATGTACTATAAATGCTGCTGGTTCCTACTAATTTAATTTTTTTATTTCCAGATTCATTCAGATCACCCAAAAGGGCGAAAGTTATTCCCAAAAAAATCATTGCCAACAGAGAAAAGTTCAAAATGAAAAGAAAGAATGATGTTGTGAAGTTCATCGGTCAGTCTGAATCAATTTGGGAGATTCACAAAAAACTAAATATAAAATCTAAAAAAGATTTCGAACAAGTAAGTACCAAAAAACTTATGGCCGATATAAAATATAATGAACTTCGATGTTTTTCAGAAAATTCAAGATTTGGTCATACAGAACCCTTATCCCGTATCACGAATTAATGAAATAGCTCCAAATATCATCAAGCAACCAACAAAATATCAAAGAAAACTATTGAAAAAAGAGGGCATTGAATTCAAAATGGGTTATTTCACTGAACAAGAGGATGACAAGATAAGGAAGATTGGAAAGAATTCTGTCAGGTGAATTTATTATACATTTATTATTATCAATAGTTTTTTTCAAGCACAATTGAAATGCGTTAATATTGACCTGAAGAGTGATCTTTTAACAATATAGAAAATGTAGAACTTCTACAATAGGTATTAAAAACTGCAAAGTTTTTTCGAAATCTCTGAACATCCAGAAAGTTGGGTATTTTGTTTTAAACATTGTTGATCAATTTTTTTTCTTCTTTTACAGCTCCATGATTGGGATGAAAATGAAACAGTACCATTTCTTCACAGTTCTAGAAAGTCCAAACATGGTGTCTTATCTAATCATCAAACCGTACTTTTTGTGAAATTCATTTCACATGGATTTGAAAATAGAACCATGAATAACGTTTATAATAGGTTTCGAAAAATTTGCCAGGGCAGCAAATACCTAACTGGACGGTAAGTCTTTGTTCCCATTTGTATTCTTTGGCTGGTCTGTTCATTTTGTAATATCTTTTATTGCAAAATCAGGCAAGAATATCTCAGTTTCACAGAGAATTCATGGATATATTTTATTTTTATTTTTAACTACGACTTTTTGTGTTTCTGTATTTGTGAAAAAGCCTTAATGTAGACAATTTCATATCAAAGGTTAGAAAAGTTATCACTAACAATAAAGTTAAACCTTTTGCATTATTTCTGTTATCACTAACGTTTGAAAAGTATATCATGGAATTAGTGAAGGAGGTTCATTGCTTCCATGTGTATAACTTCTTTTAAAGCTTTGTAATTTTGACAAAAAGTATACCACCTGATTGAAAATAAAATAAGTCATGGTACTGAGTTTTTCGTTAGATTAACTAAAAATGAACAAGAAAGTAAAATGCAGTAGAGGCATAGATATAAAATCAGACTTATATGAATATATTAGGTGTACAAATAAGTTTCCGCGGTTTGTCAAAAGATGGCCCCACCAGAAGGTTATGGAGAAATTGTCAGATGTAAAACGTAATATCCCAAGTTTAGTCATCTGGCAACACCATAACCTTAAAGTACTAGTGATTCCGTATCAGCATCACGTAATTTTTTTCGTGCAAAAATGTCAAGTTTTATTCCGAATAAGCATCACTTGCGGGAACTTTTGATTTACTTCTTTAATGTGAAAAAATCTGCAGCTGAGGCGCATCGATTGCTTCTAGAAGCATATGGTGAAGCTGCTTTAAGTGAGAGAAGTTGTCAGGAATGGTTTCAAAAGTTTAAGAACGCTGAGTTTGACGTTAAAGACAAAGAACGCAGTGGAAGGCCGAAAGTGTACGAAGACATGGAATTAGAAGCACTATTGGAGGAAGATTCGTCCCAAACGCAAAAAGAACTTGCACTTACTCTACAAGTGACTCAACAAGCAATTTCACATCGTTTAAAATCGTTAGGAATTATTCAAAAACAAGGAAATTGGGTTCCATATGAACTAAAGCCGAGAGACGTTGAACGCCGATTATGCATGAGTGAAATGCTGCTTGCCAGGAATAAAAAAAAGAGTATTTTGCATCGTATAGTCACTGGTGACGAAAAATGGATTCACTACGATAATCCAAAGAAGAGAAAGTCATGGGTTAAGCCCGGCGAACCATCAACATCGACAGTTAAGCCGAATATTCATGGAAAAAAACTCATGCTGTGTATTTGGTGGGATCAGCTTGGTGTCGTGTATTATGAATTGCTGAAACCAAGCGAAACCATTACTGGAGCTCTCTACTGAACACAATTGATGAGATTGAGTCGGGCACTTAAGGAAAAACGCGCCCATTACTACTCCAGACACGACAAAATTATTCTTTTACACGATAATGCTCGTCCACATGTTGCGGCGCCGGTAAAAAAACATTGGAAACACTCAACTGGGAAGTTTTACCCCACCCGCCGTATTCACCAAACTTAACCCCTTCTGATTATCACCTGTTCCGGTCGATGGCACATGGTCTGTCTGAGCAGCGCTTCACATCATATGAAGACACCAAAAATTGGGTAGATTTGTGGATAGCGTCAAAAGATGAAGAGTTTTTTCGACGGGGTATCCGAATGTTGCCAGAAAGATGGGGAAAAGTAGTGGCAAATGATGGAAAATACTTTGAATAAAACGTAATGTACTTTTCCTTTACAATAAATTCCTAATTTTTTATAAAAAACCGCGGAAACTTATTTGTACACCTAATATTTCATAATATCTTATTATTATTTGAACTATGTCGATTATTTGACATTCTTTATCACTATATTGGATGTGGATTTTTACTATTTCAGGTTTTCTAAGGAGGAAGATGAAATAATTCTTGAATACATCAAAAAATTCAAAAGTGATAACTCCCCATTTGATAATCTTGCTACTATTTTGAAGAGGTCACCAGCAAGTATACATAAGAGATATCAGCTCCTGAAAAGGAAAAAGGAGTCGGAGTTACCCAAATTATGCTGGACTAAAGAATTAGGAGAAGAACTGTTGGTTAATTTAATAGAAGTTACCTGTAGTATAAATTTGATGGAGTTGAAAAATCGCAAAATTACTCCAGAAGAATGGGTGCAAATATCTAAAAAAATGAAAATTCCTGCAAGAAGTATAAAGAAATCTTGGTTAATGAATTTTTATCCACGATTTTTCAACCCCAATTATTCCAAGAATCAGTTAGAGATCAAGAAGAAAATAATCGACATGTAAGTAACTTTTTATTAACTTTACATTTTCAATTAGCAATATACATATTTGTTTGGAATATGCAGTATGGTTTTCGAAAATTTTCTTGAACACAATCATAAGCAAAGTTGCAGACTGATAGTGCATTTAGCGCATTGAATCTCAATACAGTAGAGACTCGATAATTCGGAGAACGATAATCCGCATATTTACTAGTCCGGATTGACGTCAAGATTGTATTATGTCCTTATAATCCGGATTGCAAGACTCAATAATCCGAACTTCCGATCGTTGCATACGTGGTTTACGGTTCTAACTTGTCGTAACTCAATTCTATGACGACTATCGGGCGTTCTTTTGGTATATAATAGTGCACAATGGTATAAGACAAAAAAGTCAGACAAGAATAATTAATTAGTGAAATGGAATGTTTCTACCTCCAAACCATACAGCTTTGATACAGCATATGGATCACAATGATATTAAATTAACAAAACTGAAATACCGAAAAGGCCTTTTAGCACATATTTTTTTGATCCTCGAAAACGGGGATAATGTTAGCAAATGCATTTAGACATAGATCAATTCGATGCAGTTTGTTTATTCCATAACTCATGGCAATTACTGATATTCAGCTTCTGAAAGATATACAGGAGAAAGCTATTGTTCAGCATTCTTTTTCCCTTACAGTAGAAAACGTAAAATATCTAATTATTCCAAATAATATATTTGTTTTATGATTTCGATAATAAAGCCTATATTTATTTCAACCGTTTTTTACATTGCATCTTTACTAAATTGTAAGACGCGGTATTCCGGATTCCTCATTAATCATCCTTCATCCTTTGCCTTAATTGATCCGGATTATCGAGTCCCTACTGTATTTCTATAGAAGTTGGTACTAAACAAGAAGCAGGTAGTAGTTATAATTCTTTTTAAAAAAGTTAGATGATTTGCTTCTGAAGTTATAGTCATTTATATTGAAAAAGATAACTTATATCATTTGGCAGTGTTTCCACCCAGCTCTCCTTCTGTCCACTCTATCACATTTCACCCAACTAAAAATATTCAACACTGCAGCTCACTCAATTTGGAAAAAATAAAGTTTCACAGAAACAGGATAAGAAAGATTACTAGGAGTACATTTTCTTGAATTTTTTTGAATATCCATAATTTCAAATATACAGGTTTGCAAATTCACATTGGAAACATACGAAATGCATCAGAGAGAGAATTTTGTTGTACAGTTGAATAGTATATTCGAAAGATTTACGTGGTAAGTTTCGGGCAGGAATAAGATGGTCCTATGCGGGTTATGTAGTTGTCTTTATCTTATCGTTGGGAGTGGTTTAAATACTCGAAACGAGTATTACGGGCGGCCTGACGCATTGACTCATTGCATGGACTGCCTGTTTTAATCGATTTGAGTGGGACTATCATATTAATCGTTCATTAGAACATATAATAAAGATTTTCAATTTTGTTGTTCCTATGTTTTTTGTCAATCCTATCGTTATATAAAAATATATAATAATAATATATAATTTGCTCGCACTGTTCTCTGAGATTTTGAATTCTTTATGTCATCTTTATATATTTTTTAGTGAATTATATCTCATATAGATTAGTTTTGTATACCTCTGATAATTTCTATTGTGAAAAGCAACTTTCATTTGATTTTCCTATTTCCTGATAAAAAATGTATGTATAGGGCGATTTACTTATCTTGGTTACCTAATTTTTCTCGAAAAGAATGAATATTTTTTTATTCTGTTGACTGTATTTGGTACAAGTCAATGTTGACTTGACATGTGCGTAAAAGTGGGACAAAATAATTAAGAATCTCTCCAGGAACATACCTTTTTTATTGTGTCATTCGACAGATAATTTAATTTTGAATGTTTGTTCTGAATACCGTTTTTTCTATTTCTTACAGTCAGCGACCTGCAGCATGTTTTATGTTAATTCTATTCCATTTATTTCTTTCTGTATTGTGACAGTATTCCTTGATTTAGAGACATATACTCCGTTCACATATTATTGAGCACAAAGTGGGTGTTTGATTATTTATATGAAGTTGGCAGTATTTACTGTCATAATGTAAAATAAAGTCAACGTTGCCGGCCTCTTCCGACGAGTTTTTGAGTTTATATCAGTGAACTCCGCAATTTGTCCAACTTTTTCGTAATACTGACGACATTGTGTATCAATCTGACAAGAAAATAAACAATAACCTAAAATTTTAATATACACAGTGGCTTATGCCAAATTTCCATGAACTACTTTGTGCTCAATAATAGGTATGTGAACGCAGTATAGATATGATTGTGTTTCTTAAAATCGAAGAGACTTTGTAGCAAACTATTTCTCAATATATTCATCAAATTTTATATTTTATAACAATAAACATTTTTTAATAACAAACGAAACATGTCAATTCATGTGTTCTATATACCGGCCATTGTGATCCATACATAGAATATCTTTTCCTTATTTCATTATACCTAAAATACTTTGGCCAAAATATTAGAGTTCACTTGGACAAAGTAACTTATAATGAACTAAGAAAAAAATAAAATGTATGGATCATAATTTCATAATGGCCTCTATATAGAACATAATAATAGAATTAGAATATCTTTCGAATAACACAAAGAAAAAGGTATGTTCCTAGAGAAAAAAATGTTTGATAGCGCCGCGACTCCTGGCGTCTTGATTATTTTCTCCGACTTTTATGCACATCTCAAGTCAACATTGAATTGTACCAAATACCGTCAACAGAATGGAAAAATATTCATCTCTTTTCAAGAAAAATTAGGTTACCAAGATAAGTAAATCATCCTGTACAATATGACATAATATGAATAAAGGAAATGTTTTGAATACGTACACTTCTATCAAATACACTTCTTAAATTAATTATGATTGCAATTTCGTTTTGTATTATGTTTGCCATCACAATTCAATCTTGTTAAAGTTGTTTAATGTGAAAACTTTCGTTTTTAGTGTATTATCAAAATATTCCAACTGGAAGGAAATTGATTGGAGCAAGGTTTCAGAAGAATTAGAATTCGATATTCCAGAAATAAAATGTAGCAAAACATTGAATGATCTGGTCAGAAACAGGGTTCCAAAACGTATTCGAAGTAATATGAAAGGTATGTTTCCAAACTTTGCTTATAAACAAAATTTTTTCATTTTGGATTAATTAAACGCATCTAAAAAACGAATTCATGCTGGCAAAAATCCAGTGTGCCTTGAAATTTGATTTTTTCAATCCATGTACATGTATTATTTTCAGAAGCCTTAAATTACTTGAAGGGAAAGAACCTTTCTGGGTATGAAGATCGGTTCAGTTTTGTGCAAGATATTTTAGAAGAAACTAAAGGTGGAACTGTTTTACCAAGGCTGACATGAAACAAGGACCTCAAATAGGACATGGAACAGAGTAATACAGAACTGTGATTGATTTTTTGTAAATACTACCGTTGTTATATTTTTATACATATTTATTTTTAGTTCCATTCGATTTGAATTATACTGTATATTTTTGTTGTATGCTCCTTTGAGATGATAAGTAATTAAATATTTTTGAAAGATCTTAATTTGATATTAACCCTTACATTCGACTAGGGAGAAAAGTGTTTTTTCGCATAAGAAATATTTTACAATGTCAAAGACTATCCACATTCTAGCCTTATTATTTAGAAGTCAATTTGTCCTCAAATAGAATATTGTAAGGTTTTTTGGGTTTAAACAAAAGTCTTCCTTGCTGTATATCCAATTTATTTATACAACTACTCAATACACCAATTTAACTACAATTACTAATACTAATTTATTATATATTCTCTGGTGAGCATGTATACAAACTAATACAAAATTGATCTTTGTCAGTAATATTAATGGAATACTGTTAGTGAAAATTTAAAATTGGTGTGACATGTTTTTGATTTGAGTGTGGCATATTTATTTATCATACTATATTGAAATTGTTCACGGTTTATGCTATGGAAAGAGGTTGTTCGTCAAGGGACTACACTAGTCTACAGAGATGGCGTTTTGTTCCGGTATTGTCAAAGAATACCCGGAGCCGGAAGGATCTACCAGATTTCAGTATATATCCTGGTATGCCTCGTATCATTCAGAGCTATTCTCCATATTGATCAGCCGCGATAGGGCGAAATAGCTATAGTCCGTTCACGAAAGTTTGAGCGCATAGAAGGCGATTGTTTATTTATCTGAAGTTGGCAGTATTTGCTGCCATAACGTTAAATAAAGTCAACGTTGCCGAATGTACCTACGCGGCCTCGTCCGACGAGCTTGCGATATTGCAATATTGACAACATTGCGTATCAATCTGACAAGAAAATAAACAACATAACCAAAAAATTTGATATATACAGTGGAATATGCCAAACTGTCATGCCCAACCGACGGCTCAAACTTTCGTGAACGGACTATATATATGGATGCTTTCCTGTATTTACTTTGAACGAGGACGATATATTAGCTGAGTAGTTTTTTTAATTGATTAATTTTATTATTTGCTTTTATTTTTCATTCTTTACTCTGGTGTTTTCACGAGAATTCTTTCTGTCCTGTTTGGTAATTCATGTTAAAAGTTAAAAGAAGCGACATTTCCTTCGCGATTATACATTTTAGATTTGAGATAGTTGGGTCATGTCGTAGTCTGCGACCTTTAGGTCATTTGTGCTCCCTTTTCTTTAGGCTGATTCAGGAATGTGTTATACAGCTCGCAATCCAGTTCCAGTATTTTTATTAACCTAAACTGAGACACTCTGATACAAGGTGACCGGAGTTTCCTTCTGATTCCAGAGTGTCCTGGGATCATTTATGGCATTTACCTGAACGTCTGTGATTTTCGAATCGAATAATTCGATAATAACTACATATTCTTCATTGTTTGACGGTGATTATAAGTAATATACTATAGTATACAGGGTGATTTTTTTAAGTGTTTCATTAGACGTTTTCGAGGAAGGAATTGTAATACAGATTCAAGATTTTGGATTTCCGTTTTAGAGTACATGAACTTTAATTGTAAAATATTTTCAAGAAGAAACTACTTCCGGTTTCACCGGAAACGAATGTAACTTCGTTATTTCAAATGCAACACCCTGTATATTTATACATATTCGAATTCTTCGTTCAATTCTACACTGATCTAATGTACGATATGTGCAACAACTCAAGCGGTTCTTGAATTATAGCCTGGTTATCAAATTTTTTGAAAAAAAGGTTGTCACAAACTAGTGTCCATATCTTCAAAATCCCTCATTACAAGAATTTCTATTTGCGAAAGTGGAACAAAAAAAGTACGCTGATACTGTTTCTTGTATACCTATGGGGAAGTATTATACAGGATGTCTGAAAAAGGGTCTCAAAGTGAGCCTCAATAAAACTATAAAATCTCACTTTTTTCAAATGGCAACCCTATAATTTTGTAATTCCAAGCGATAGCTCGTCAAAAACCAGTTAGGGTGTCCCGAACATTTCATGCCTCTAAAATCAGTAATTTTGCCGTTATTCAATAAAATTCGAATTTCACGATTAAAGACAGGTTTCGCACAGTTTGTATGCTTGCATTTTCGAAGTAGGCTATGTTAGGAACTGTCATTCTTACTTTTTCTTACAGATCAAACACTAAGCGAAACATGCAATAATAATTTCACTGGAATCAAATATCAAGGGTATGTTCTTTATTTGCTGTAAATGTAACAAATTCCTAGAAAAGGTAATTAGAAATTCAACGAACGAAATTCACATTTACTGACTTTAACGAAATCAAAGTTCAGGAGGTATCAAAACAATTTTCTTTCTACTGGAAGCCTTAACCCTAAATGGACTCGAGTGAATACAGTAATAGATAATGAATGATCTCTTAGTTTAAAACTATCACAAAAATTTCATTAAACTAATACTACAATAACAATGTGGATTTCCTTCGTTAAAATTTCTGACTGTCCTTTCTAATATTTTGTTACATTCACCATAAATGAAGAACATATTCAATACATCACTGTTACTGTAATTCATATTTTGCATAGTGCCCGATTAATCAAAAAAGTATAAATGACAGTTCTACAAAATGCATTATAAATCAACAGACGTAGCCTTCTTGAAAACTTCTATCCTAATAAATCTATGGTTAGACTTTAGAAACCTCGATTCAATCCTGAAATTCGAATTTTATTCAACAACGGCAAAACTACTGATTTTAGAGGCATGAACTGTTCGGGACACCCTAACTGTTTTTGACGAGCTATCGATTAGAATTACAAAATTATAGGGTTGCCATTTGAAAAAAGTGAGATTTCATAATTTTATTGAGGCTCACTTTAGGACCCCTTTTCAGACATCCTGTATAATATTTCCTCATAAGTTATACAAGAAACAGTATCAGCGTACTTTCTTTTGTTCCACTTTCGCAAATAGAAATTCTTGTTATGAGGGATTCTAAAGATATGGACACTAGTTTGTGACAACCTTTTTTTCAAAAAATTTGATAATCAGGCTATAATTCAAGAACCGCTTGAGTGGTTGCACATATCATACATCAGATCAGTGTAGAATTGAACGAAGAATTTGAATATGTATAAATATACAGGGTGTTGCATTTGAAATAACGAAGTTACATTTGTTTCCGGTGAAACCGGAAGTAGATTCTTCTTGAAAATATTTTACAATTAAAGTTCATATACTCTAAAACGAAAATCCAAAATCTTGAATCTGTATTACAATTCCTTCCTCGAAAACGTCTAATGAAACACTTAAAAAAATCACCCTGTATAATAGACCTTTGGTGGAATTATAGTCTCTCATCACAGGAATTCATATGAGAGCAAGAGACCCAAACCGCATAAGGTAGGACTCGAGGCTTGAAACAGTTTCAAATCACAATAATGCATCATATACAGGGTGTTCCTAAATTGAACGTACAAACGAAAAGGGGAGATTCCTTAAGTGAGTTTAAGAAAAAAAAATTCCATAAACATGGGGTCGCAATCGTTTCGTTTTCGAGATACAGAGTGTTGAAGTTTGAATTTTTTCAAGTTTTTTTTCTCATAGTATCTACACTTCATAAGATATTCAACTGAAATTTGGCATAGATATTACATTTGAGAGTTCTCACCACGTGACATGGCAATTTCGATAGAAGATCTACAGGGTGATATTTTTTCTGGAACACTGCCACCTGTTCTTCTGCAGAACTTTTTTTTGGTGAGTAACTGTTAATTAGAAAAAATGTAAAAAGAAGCTTTGTTCTTATACTAAACTTTACGGTCTCTTGTAGTTTTGTCGTATCTACCAACGATTTCGAGAAAAAAATTTTTGAACGATTCTCTCGAAATTCTCGTAACTATGATACGAAGGTTAGTTTGTAATCTGTGGTGAATGAATTCAGTGCATTTTGACTCATCAAACTATTGAACGTTTGTTTTTTTAAAAAGTGAAGGTGGTTGCATTTGTGGCTATTTATTTTTTTGAGTGTAGTTAGACTACTATTTTCATTAGGTACGATTTTTATGACTGTCGCAACAATATTTGATCAGAAATTAGAACTTCAACACTCTGTATCTCGAAAACGAAACGTTTGCGACCCCATTTTTATAGGACTTTTTTTTCTTAAACTCACTTAAGGAATCTCCTCTTTTCGTTTGTACGTTCAAGTTAGGAACACCCTGTATATTGTCCGTTCACGAAAGTTGAGCCGTCGGTTGGCCAAGGAAATTTGGCATATTCTACTGCGTATACTAAAATTTTAGGTTATGTTGTTTATTTTCTTGTCAGATTGATACGCAATGTTGTCAATATTGCATAGAGTTCTCTGATAACTATCAAGTTCGTCGGACCGGGTATATTCGGCAACGTTGACTTTATTTTACGTAATGACAGCAAATACTGTCAACTTCAGATAAATAAACAAACGCCTACTATGTGCTCAAACTTTCCTGAACAGACTATACCTGAAAAATACTTCTGAGTGGAAATCAGGAAATCAAAAGAGGATCAACTTATGAAAAATTTCGTATGAGTTTAATCAATAGAGAATACATTCCTGTGAATTTTTTCACAGTGTTGTCGATTTACTCGCTAGTGAACCTTATTACAACTTTGCGACGCGAATGTTTTTCATAAATTATTCCTTCATTCTTGAGCAAATATTCCATGAAGTAACGCCACTGGTTCCAATTGAAATTCTATGTGTCAAGTCAAGATTTGTCTATATTTTCTCACGGTCATGGACCTAGTCGAGAGTCACCATCAAAATAATCGGTATTCTACAAAATTTAAAATAAGTGGGCTCTTGTCTTGGTGTATTACGTATAAGTAAACTTTCCCCCCGTACGCGAACAGCGAAATTTTTAAATTGCATCTAGGTGACCGGCCCCCAGAAACTCGTCTTCCCATTGGTCGGCGCGGTCAACACCGTCTCGCGGAGTATAAACATGTATCTGATAAGCATACTAATTGCTATGATAGCAGACTGGACTAAATACTATCACAATTGCTGTGCTTTTTCCACAGTAAGTTCCAGTATTCACTCGAAGTCGGTTCGGTGAAGTCAGCTTGTAGCATTGAACCGCGACCCGTGAAAGTAATATTGTAAACATAACCTCACATCTCTTCGAACTATGACAATGGATAAACGAATGTTTAATGTTATCGGGTTGGTCTCGCCTTCATGCTCACATTTATGGCATTTCAGACTATGGGAAATATTCAGGTATGTTGGCACAGAAAAATCATTCGGAATGTTACATGTTACATTTCTCCTTTCCCATCGAATGTTATATGAATCGATTGGCATAATGTACAAGGGGAACCGTTTGAAAACATTCAGGGTAAACCGCATGAAGAAGGTGCACGAATTGATAGATAAATAATGAAGATTTATAGTCTGCGAATACTTAGTAACTTTCAAAAGAAGTGCTATGTTACTTCACCTTAATGTAAAAAAGCAATTAATAGTAATTCGGACGAAAAGTATTCTATTTTGACTTTTTTCATTTGCTGTTTCAAAGAAGAAAAAAAATTGTTTGACATAAGAAAATTAAGAAAAGTCCTGAGCAGAACAGCTTGAGCGCTCGTTCATTGGTGGGTTATAAGACTATAAGCTCAAATTTTATATGCGATTTGAGATTGATATCAAATATATAAATGCAGAATCTCCAGAATCGGAATTATATTCTAGGGGCAATAAGGCTATTAACTCAAAATTTTGTAAAGGGCTTGATTCATTCTAAGTAGAGGAATGCAAAATCTCAGCACGATCGGAATTATATTCTGGAAATTATTTGAAAAAAACTAAATGCTATGAAACTCAATAATTGAAAAAAAATTAAACACGAACTTTTTTAGGCTCAAATTCGAAAATTACAGACATTTTCGCGAAACGTTATAGCACTCGTACAAGTAGAACAATCGCACAAAAAAAAAAATGCCCTGACGTGCAGTCAGAACATGTTGCGCGCTTGTTCATTTTGGGAAAACGATAATTCACATTTGAATAAATATCCTGAGAGCCTTGGTTTCATTTTGTTCAGTCATGAATTCAACTTTCCTATTTTAATTTGAAACCTACCTCAAATTGCCTCGAAAGTCGTTCTTACCAGAAGTTATAGTGTTTTTTGGCCGGCCTACGGCTATAATAAAAATTTCATATATCAATTACCTACTCCGAAACCACTGAGCCGATTCGATTTCGTTTGTTAACGAACTTACCCGCGACATTCGAACCCGAATTTACTCTCAAAATTCCAGAACCGAACTTCATCCATTCGAGAGTTATCGTGTTCATAGACGGACATAATCATTTTTGACCACGGATTCTTCACCAGTGAGTCCGATCGAGTCGTTCGAGATCACTTTCAGCAAACGATTCAGAAATTACAGATATGTATTTGGGCAAAACTATATTCTCCTTATACGTTCCAAATACATAATATTTAATTATTCATTATTTCTTCTTGATTGAAATTCACTTATTGCTTTTGATGCTTCATCATATTTTATATTTTTCACGCTGTGAACCGGTAAAATACTTTATTTTTTCGGTAGTGCTCTGAAGCAAAATAGGTATAACAATTTCAATAACATCGAAATAAAAAAACAGCGTCATATTCGTGTAATATTTATTTTTGCATTTATCACATCATTTTTTAGCCTGAGGACATAAAAGAATAGTGGAAAAGTACGAAGTAAATAAATATTTTTCAATACTACAGTTATATTCAATTGAGAAACAAAAGGAAAAGGCCTAGTCACATCTCATTTCTCTAGAAAAATTATGAATCTATAAAAAAAACTCCACACTACAGACTGAGTAGTTATCGAAAAATAATAGTTGTAGAAATCAAAGCAAAATTTATTATATAGAATAATGAAACCATTGCTTCAAAACTAGATAATTTTTAATAGAATCTGGAAAAAAGGCACAAAAGGTGGAATTACATTTATCAAGAAAAGAATGCTTCAAATACGAAAATGTTTCTTGTGAAAATGCAAAATCGAAATGTTATAGTATTATTACGATATGTATGATTTGATTTGAAATTAACTTTGATGTCCGCCACTTTTTCTGACTAATTTTCACATTAAGGAATATGAATTTTTAGTTTTCGTCCAAATATAGTTTGACAACTCTGTAATACCTAATTTTTGGAAAATTTCGGGAATTATTAGGTATAGAGCTCAGGTATTGTCGACTGTCTTATCTTAAATCATTCTGAATTTTGTGTTTTTCCTGCAGTTATGTGAGCAAGTTATTTTGAGTATGTCATACTGAAATCACTTCAACCATTTTTAGAACACTATCTTGCATTTCCGTACTCCTTAACGCATAATATGAAATTATCTTTCATTCTAAGCCAGACTTACTCAATCGATCGCTTCAGACTTACTAATGAAGAATTCATGGTCAATTGAATTCTCTTTGTCTAATCGTCTTTGAAGAAATACCTTACGATAAAAAAGAGAATAATTAATATTCATAGGGAAATATCCTGTATAGTGGGGAACCGAAAATCGTTGTATCGGTCCACACCTTATCATGTTTCTAAAGGTTACTTGTTTGAATTGTTGTTATTTCCAATAAAACGAAGATTGTTGGATGAAAGGTTGTTCAATGCTAGACTGTCACTACAATCGTTTTATAAATAATCAAGTGGACCCGACCCACCATCCTACAGGTTCACAATTTGAGATCCAAAAGTAGCCGAAAACTTTGTATCAACTCAGCGAATTCAAATAAAGAATTCAACGTAATTAGAATTTGTTATTTTGAATAATTATTCTAAACCCAAACTATAAATATTGCGAAAGATTGTTCGATATACAGGTGTCCCATTACTCGACGTCAACCCGGAACCGGGTGATAAGGCAAGTAATCCTGGTTCTCAGAGAAATATAAAAAACAATCTAAGTTGCATGATTTTAAAATAATGCGCATTTAAAAAAACACGCAAAATTCCACACCCTGTGACAGTCTTTTCGCTCCTGTTGCCACAATATCAACTTTTTCCAACTTTTTTCTTTGCTGTGTAACCTTGAATAATGCTTGTCTAAACTGTAATCAAAATTTTGATACCAGCTGCTCTAGGTTTCATAAAAATAGGGCTTACTTCTCGGAAAAAAAAATCGAAATAAACAATTGCCTAGTTTCAACTGACTGTATTGAAAAAAAAAATGTACTACGTAGGTTTGGCATGTTTTTTCAAAAGTTGGCGCATTTATGAGGATTCCAAAATGGTATAATACCTGTTTAATTTGTAGCTGCCGTAGTTCAAATTTATTTTCGATTGCCTTTGAATACACTTTTTCGTTAACTGCTTCCCAGTAATAGAGTCCAATGGGCTCAAGTCCGGTGAACGGGCCGGCCACGAGATTGGACCAGAACGTCCGATCCATCTTCCGGGAAAAAAATTACCAGAAAAAAAAATTTTGAGAGAAATTTCTCAGGAAAAATTTTTTCTGGAAAAATTATTTTCTCTGGATTTTTTTTTCTGATAACATTTTTTCCCGGAAGATGGATCGGACTTTCTGGTCCAATCTCGTGGCCGGCCCGTTCACCGGACTTGAACCCATTGGACTCTATTACTGGGAAGCAGTTAACGAAAAGTGTATTCAAAGGCAATCGAAAATAAATTTGAACTACGGCAGCTACAATTAAACAAGTATTATACCATTTTGGAATCCTCACTAAATGCGCCAACTTTTGAAAAAACATGCCAAACCTACGTAGTACATTTTTTTTCAATACAGTCAGTTGAAACTAGGCAATTGTTTATTTCGAATTTTTTTTCCGAGAAGTAAGCCCTATTTTTATGAAACCTAGAGCAGCTGGTATCAAAATTTTGATTACAGTTTAGACAAGCATTATTCAAGGTTACACAGCAAAGAAAAAAGTTGGAAAAAGTTGATATTTGTGGCAACAGGAGCGAAAAGACTGTCACAGGGTGTGGAATTTTGCGTGTTTTTTTAAATGCGTATTATTTAAAATCATGCAACTTAGATTTTTTTTATATTTTTCTGACAACCAGCATTACTTGCCTTTTCACCCGTTCCGGGTTGACGTCGAGTAATGGGACACCCTGTATATCGCTGAAATATACTTATTCGAGAAAAGAAATTGTTAGTTTCTCGAACTAAGACAATCATTGATTTTTTCCGTCTCTTAAGTTTGAAAAGTTGTATGTAGTTCAGGGATTTGGGGCGCACACTGTAGGCACTTACAGAAAATCTTCATATTGTATTCGAATTTTGCCAATTAATGAAATTTTTGAGGGTGTGTGGGAAGCTTTAATAGGTCGAAGGCTGCTGACATCACGCTGCCAATTCTCTGATTACTTATTAACCAATATTTGATTAGCTGAAAAGGTTCCGCAAATTTTTAATGAAGAACTGACCGCTTCTGTCAGACAGAGCTATAAAAGCTATTGAATATTATCAAAGATCAGCAAAGTTGAATATTGATCAAAATTCAATTGCTCATCTCGATGTGAAAATCAATCAGTAATCAAATAATTGGCTCCATTGACCATTGACTCATCAAAAATATCTCAATGAATCAAATAACCTTATGTTCTTCTCAAGTCCGAAATTCATAAAGGGTTTTCCAATAAGAGGTGTTATTTTGAATAGACCGCTATTTTGGTAGACTTCACGTCTGAAGCTGTTTTTTTGACATTTGACAAGTAGGAACTACACCAGAACGATACACGCTTCAAGCACGCATTGAAATTATAAAATTCACTTTAAAAATGGTGAAAATTTGGGTCGTCGTGAAGCACCTTGTCGGACCGCAATAAAGAAATTGGTGAAAAAACTGTTGGGACAAGTTAGTGATGTGAAGAATAAAACCCGTGCACGTCGCTCAAGAACAGCCGAGAATATTGCTGCTGTAGCCAAAAGTGTTGAAGAAAACCCAGGTTTTTCCATTACTCGTCGTTCTTTGGAATTAGGCATTCCACAAACGTCATTACACCGTATTTTGCATGAAGATTTGGGTCTTAAGGCTTATAAAGTTCAGTTAACACAAGAACTCAAGCCGGCCGATCATCAACAACGTCGTATTTTTGCTGATTGGATCGTTAAAATGCATGAAAATGATCCGGAATTCTATCGAAAAATCATCTTGAGTGATAAGGCCCATTTCAACCTCGGTAGCTTCGTCAACAAGCAAAATTGTCGCATCTGGGGTTCGCAAAATCCAAGAGTTATTGTTGAAAAGCCTCTTTATCCTCAACTGTGACTGTTTGGTGCGGTTATGGTCCGGCGGAGTCATTGCACCCTACTTTTTTGATGATAGAGATGATTAATGATTTTTTATGGCCGAAATTTTATAGTATGATGACTGGACAACGTTTACTTTCAACAATACGGCGCTACGTTCCACACAATCAAACAAAACCATTGATCCTTTGCGGGAAAAGTTTCCGGACCTTATCTCTCGAAGAGGTTCTCACAATTGGTCACCGAGATCTTGTGATTTAACACCTTGCGACTTCTTCCTCTGGGGCCACGTGAAAGAGAAGGTCTACGCCAATAGCCCAGCGTCGATTCAAGACCTCGAAGATGGAATTCGTGAGGCTATCGAGGACATAGGGCAGCCACTTGCGATTTGGTTATGGAAATTTTCATTAAGAGGATATGGTCCTGTAAGCGTGGTCGTGGTGGTCATTTTCTTGATGTTATTTTCCACTATTAACGGCATAGCTTCTTCTTTATAATGAATAAACATCCGATCATTTATACAGGGTGTCCCATTACTCGACGTCAACCCGGAACCGGGTGAAAAGGCAAGTAATGCGAAAAGACTGTCACAGGGTATGGAATTTTGCGTGTTTTTTAAATGCGCATTATTTTAAAATCATGCAACTTAGATTTTTTTTATATTTTTCTGACAACCGGCATTACTTGCCTTTTCACCCGGTTCCGTGTTGACGTCGAGTAATGGGACACCCTGTATTGAAAAATGGCATTTTTCTTTGAATATCAAAATAACACCTCTTATTGGAAAACCCTTTACATTGTGAGTTTGAGGAGTTTCCTCTTTGCCAATAGATTTAATTTGAGATATTTACCACTCCGTTATTGTTATTGTTCAAAACATCAAGAGTATTGTTTATTAATTACGATGGAGATAATAAATACATCATTCATTCCATGTTTCATTATTATCTGATATCAATGAATTGAGGTGGATTAATATCTATCCCATTCCCAACAGAGTACATATTCAACTGTATAAATATCGCTGAATCTGTAAATATCAGATAAAATGACGAAAATTCTAAAATGTCAATGGTAATTTCGCAGCTCAATGAATTTTCGATAAAGAGGATCGTAAATTCTACATTAGGAAAATGTAAAGATCGTGTCAGATATCGGAAAATGCGTTCTTATCACAGATTAGATGAGAAAAGTTGTAGATCTTATCGTTTTATATTATTTCAGAATCTATTGTAAGTAGTCGTGTTTGGAACAAACATTTCAGGTTTTTCGTCATATCGAAGGATATTTATACAGTAGCAGGTTATACATTTATAATCGTGAGGAAATTAATGTTTATATGTTTATAATTCAACTTCTTGACAACTTATGACATTCTCGTTAATGGACACAAGAATTTCTTGTCTTAGGAAGGTACTTATCGTCTTAAAGGTGTAACTTATTGTTAGGTACAAGAAGAATTTGAATACCTGTCAATTGCTCGTTTGTATTTTACACCTACTTAAGTTCTATACACATACAGGCTGTTCCTAAATTGAACGTACAAATGAAAAGGGGAGATTCCTTAAGTGAGTTCAAGAAAAAAAAGTTCCATAAACATGGGGTCGCAAACGTTTCGTTTTCGAGATAGAGAGTGTTGAAGTTTGAATTTTTTTCAAGTTTTTTTCTCATAGTATCTACACTTCACAAGATATTCAACTGAAATTTGGCATATATATTACATTTGAGAGTTCTCACTACGTGACATGGCAATTTCGATAGAAGATCTACAGGGTGATATTTTTTCTGGAACACTGCCACTTGTTTTTCTGCAGAACTTTTTTTGGTGAGCAATTGTTAATTTGAAAAAAAGTAAAAAGAAGCTTTGTTCTTATACTAAACTTTTCGGTCTCTTGTAGTTTTGTCGTATCTACCAACGATTTCGAGAAAAAAAATTTTGAACGATTCTCTCGAAATCCTCGTGAAAATCCAAATTATGATGGGAAGGCCACTTTGTAAGCTGTGTTGAATGAATTCAGTGTCAGTTTTTATGGAAATTTTTTTGATCTGTAGCGATGATTCATAAAGATTCGATAAACTCGTACAATCAACACATGTTTTTGATTGAAACTTTAACACCCTGTATCTCGAAAACGAAACGTTTGCGACCCCATGTTTATGGGACTTTCTTTTCTTAAACTCACTTAAGGAATCTCCCCTTTTCGTTTGAACGTTCAATTTAGGAACACCCTGTATATGGTTTTTGCAATGCAAATTAATGGAATCTAATCGAGAAGTGTTAATATTAGCAATATAGGAAAATTACGAACATAGTTCATCAGAATTGGGTGGATTTCTGATCATTGTAAATGTTTTCCTGGCCAACAAAATGGAAATTTTCATAAACAAACAGCATGACTATAGTTATTATTCATTCTCGATTATTTGAAAGATGTGAGTTGAACTCAAATCTTATGATACTGTTTCAGCGCATTGAGCAAAGATAAAAATTCCGAAGTGTCTAAAGACACTTTTATATTTCGACAAAATGTCATTCCCGTGGATTTCTCATCTTTGAATACTAATCGTATTAAAGGTGTTACTCATTGTTACAAAAAGAATTTTAATCCCCGTCAGTTCGATATCCATCCAACAAATGGATTCATTGTTACATTTTATTCGAATCCTCCTAATTTTACCAACTCTTGGACTCTTCGGAATAAATTAAATATACCTGAGATGAATAAATATCCCTTTTTTGAACGTGTAATGATTTCGTCCAGCCAGACTTAAAAACTGAAACGTAAGTTTCAGCGAACAAAAAATTTTCAATTCAATATTGAATACCAAAAATCTCTCGATTGTTATACATATTTCGATTTTGTATCTGCAGGTGATTTAACGTAATTTCACTTTACATTCGGCACCTTCTTGATTGACCTATTTTATTTTAGCCAATGAACAAATTGAATAGAAAGCTTTTGCAATCGGACAAAATAATTTTTGACCTCATCTCTTCTTCAGTGAATCCGACCTAGACCTTTGAGATCACTCTCGGTACAATTCTAAACTTACTGATATTTCGGTGAAATATAATGTTGTCTTCAGAGACGTCTGATTTCTGCCCAATGCGCTGAAACAATCAGATCTGAGGATCTTGAAGTAATAACTGCCGCTAGGAAGTTTCTCAGTGACGTGATTTCAACTCGCATCTTTCATATAATCAATAATAATAATCATGTTGATGAAGTTTGTTTATGAAAATTTCCATTTCGATAGTTAGAAAAAATTAACAATCATCAGAATTTTACTCAATTCTGATTCTCATAATTTTCCGATGTTTGCCATAGATAAACTTCTCGATTAGATTCCAAGAGTTGGTAAAATTAGGAGGATTCGAATAAAATGTAACAATGAATCCATTTGTTTAAAATAATGTAATGTAATACATTTATTATGAGTACCTATGAATATGAATACATTTCTTTGAACCATAGTTATATTATTTTCCCACAACCTTGCCTAAATAACTACTGTTCCGCACATTTTCGAATAAGTTAATATTTGTAACATTTGTGAATTACAATATCTTCAAAATGAGATCAACATATCTGCGGACTTGTATAATGCAATTTTAACTATGATAGCATAATTATTAATGCAATCGATCGAATTTAATTTCGAGGGGTTGAAGCGCCCCCTCAGGGGGTTGCTCGTTCAAGCCTCAAGTATTCGTCAAGAGAATCCGGGAAGATTTCGGGAAATATAGAAGAAATATACACGGTGGCTCCACTGGAATGGAACACCCTGTAAACAACGAGAAAACGAAAATGATTTGATTACGAATAATCATAATGAATTATTCAAAATTGAAATAATAAATTTTTCCGCCGACCTCAAAATAAAAGGTGCTTTTAATGTGTACGAAATTGAGCATTAATGACCCATTTTAATGCTCAATTTTTTAGACATTTTAATGTGCAATCCTCATGGCAACCGTACACAAAGTATTCAGAAGCACTACGAGAAATGTCAAAACTCTACTGGAACATAGAAATTCCTTTACGTCAAATGTATGTCTTGTGCGAATTGAGAATGTATTTTAATCAAGAATTTATACATTATTCATGTTGAGATCGTCGGAAAAATCTTGTAATAAACTCGGTTATTAATCGAGCGACTAATGGTCTCGAATTATTAACGCGTTCGCTCCGCTCACGCATTAAAATATCTTGACCATTAGTCGCTGTCTTTAATAACCTAGTTTATTAAATAACTATTAATTTGATATTGTATTTTTTTCGGATAATTAATTATGAAAAATTAATTATGTATTAGGTATTCATACTGACAATGACAAGATTTTTCTAAAACCACAATTGGTGGCCGGCATTTTTTATTCAGTAATACAGTTTTATAGTTTCAAATTCAAAATTAAGAATTCTGGAGTGTGACGTGGGGAAACTTCTTCATTTTTATGATTGGGTTGGATTTATTGAGATATGCAATGATCGCGATTGTTGCTTCATTTTCTATTCTATTGGAAACTGCTCATATTTTCGCTTTCACTGGTAATACAGATTCATACAGTTTAACTACTGTTACTTTCTCTATCTCTTACTGGATGCGATCTAGGAAACACTCATTAAATACTTGCTTATATTGTGCGAATTGGTTTCATTCTATTGGAAAGTTCAATGAACTATAGATAGGGAATATTGAAGAACATGTTGATATGTCTGCAGATACATATCAGGATATATTTCGGATTTTTTAATTTATCACTCTCATGAACCTTATCTTGACTTAAGTACTATAAGCCAATGAATTATTGTGTTTGTGTCGGCCTTTGGTTGACATGAATATTGTAATATTGGGAATGTCAATAATTCTTATCACTACTATACCAGTACTTCAACTGTAGAATACCATAAATCAAGGGAAACAAATTCAACTTCAAGACTTTATTCAACATATTACGGATTGTCCGATTTTGAACTAATGTACCGTTTCGTTCTAAAATTTGCTGCCATTTAAAAAGTAGCTTCATGATGACACTCTAATAGTAGTCTTGATTCTTATTGGTGAACAGCTCAGGTAATCATTGTTCCTATAATCTTTTCATAATTCCTTTTTCTTCATCACTCTAGAAAAACAGTTACGCTTGGTGCTATGTGCAGACTATAAATCGTCTGTTGAATGCATAACTATACTGAGTCCGAAATTCATACTTTTCAGGAGACACGTTTTCTTGAATAGGCCGAAAGCTGATTGAAAATATAAAAAATCCTTTCATTTTAAACTTCAACTGATTGTTCCTGATTGTTTTATGATGGTCAAAATTTGCCCAAAAAGAATATGCATGGACATACTCGTATACTAGTTCTGCATATTAGAACTATTTTATGTCCGCTTTCAACTAAACTATATCCCTATGGTATGGGTCAGAAATATGCTATGTCCACTTTCAACTGAACTATGTCCTTATGGTATGGGTCAGAACTATAGTCCGTTCACGAAAGTTTGAGCGCATAGTAGGCGTTTATTTATTTATCTGAAGTTGGTAGTATTTGCTGTCATAACGTAAAATAGAGTCAACGTTGCCAAATGTATCCGGCCTCGTCTGACAAGCTTGCGAGTCATCAGAGAACGCTTTGTTATAAGGCCAACATTGCGTATCAATCTGACAAGAAAATAAACAACATAACCTGAAAATTTTAATATACACAGTGGATATTGCCAAATTTCCATGGCCAACCGACGGTTCAACCTTTCGCGAACGGACTATATGTTATGTCCACTTAATCGCTAGATTGAACTATCACGTGAGTTTATATGAAATTGAAAAAGTGGGGTAAGAAGATAAGATGACCTTGCAATACTTCTGCATCATATGGAGCGTAGTATCAAGCATCATTTTGGGCCATAAACCGATTTTCTGGAAAAATGGACTTTGCATTCAACCGACGAAATATGGTGGATAAGTACATTGCCCATTCAATCTCCCGGAGTTTCCATTGAGTTAAAAAAAATTGAACTGACCCCCTTTTGCTCAACACAGGTTGGTAAATCATATTGGAAGTAGGTATTTCAAAAAATATGCGACGATCATAAGTGCGGGCTTATATCTCATTATGAATGTCAACTCGATCATTATTTCACTTGATCGCTACTCTTTATGCCAATAATAAGACTTTAAATAAGTCTAACTATTTGATCGACTTTGAATGTTACTGAATCGAGATACAGTGCAACCTTAATATAACGAACCTCAATATAACGACTTCCTCGATTTAACGAATTTTTCATAATCCCCTTGAAACGTCCATAAGAGTCAATGTAAAACATACCTCTACCAACCTCAGTTAGGGATTTTTATTTTTGTTTTATGTATTGTATTATGTTAGCTCTTGATTTCAAAAGAATATATATATATATACGAAAACTTTTTACGAACAACCTCCTTATAACGAATTTTCAACTACCAAAAAGAGTGTGAATACCTCTACTTAACGAATTTCGTCAATTCAAAACCTCTATACAGGGTTGGGATAAAGTTCGGCACCAAATTAATATCTTTAAAACGAAACGGCGATATTTTTGAAATTTGGCATCTGAGTGTAATGGACCACAATGCATTTGATGAGCATATTCTCATTAATGAGATACTTCCGGTTAAACGGAAATGACCAAATTTTTTTTTATTCAAATGGGACACCCTGTATATTTCTGCAGATTCTGAAAGAGCACTTTGTTTCGGATCTGTCCATACCAGGTTCCATGTAAAAATTATCTGTAAAAAGAAGAATTGAGACAACGGATTCTTGATGAATGTGCCTTAATACATGGAGAAGTCTTGAGAAAAGTTACTCAAGAATTTGTTAATAGACTGGCATATTGTCAGGAGGTGAATGGCAAGCACTTCGAACATTTAAAATGATTTTTTTCAATTATTTCTAATAATTTTTTTCTACTAGTAAAAGCTGTATTTCTTCTTTTTATAGATTTTCATAAAAAATACGTCATGAAAAGCAGAAAGAGTTATCTACTACAAAGTATTCCGTTTTATTTCTCACTATTGATACAAATAACAACGATTTATTTATTTAAATGGATTTTTTCTCAAATGTACAAAAAGACTGAATTTCTTCTTTTAACAGATGATTTTTACATGGAACCTGGTATGGACAGATCCGAAACAAAGTGCTCTTTCAGAATCTGCAGAAATATACAGGGTGTCCCATTTGAATTAAAAAAAATTTGGTCATTTCCGGTTAAACCGGAAGTACCTCATTAATGAGAATATGCTCATCAAATGCATTGTGGTCCATTACACTCAGATGCCAAATTTCAAAAATATCGCCCGTTTCGTTTTAAAGATATTAATTTGGTGCCGAACTTTATCCCAACCCTGTATGTATAACTTTCACCAATGACCAGGTATGTATGTGATTCAGCCGGTCAGCAGGTTTCGACGCGTATTACGTAAAATACGAAGAGTTAGTTGATGGAAAGTAATCAGTGTTGCTCCTCACTTTTTGCAATGGCTCAGAAACGTAAAAGGCGTTCTTATCTGTCGCAGAAAAGCGAAGCATCATTAATTATGTTGACAAAAATCCTTCTACAAAAAAATTAGACATAGCTAATAAGTTCGGGATTTCCGCAAGTTCATTGGCTACAATTTTAAAATCTAAAGATAAGTTTTCAGACGAAATTGGTATGCCTTCAAACATCAGAAGATTGAAACCGTGGGAAACAAACTACAATTTATGACTTTTTTCAAATCAAGATGAATAAAATCAGATTTAGGTTTTTATACCAATTTGTTGATTTTTCACCTCTTTTTATTTTGTTCTGCGAATTTTTGAAAAGAAAAAACCTACCTACTTACTTTATTGTTTTGAAAAAGAAAATATAAAATAAATGAGCAAAATTATAGTTCGCTATAACAAGATGAGTACGTAATGTCGAGGTGAATAAAACCTCGGTATAACAAATTTTGGACCAACCTCACCTCAATATAACAAACCTCAGTTTTACGAATTACTTGATATAACGAATATTTACTGGTTCCCTTCCGATTTGTTATATCGAGGTTCCACTGTATTTGGAATTATTTTGCGAGAATTTTTAGCGTTATTGTACTGTCTTTATTTCAGAAGTAGAGTATTACCAAGATGACAATTTGAATTTTTCGTTTCAGACCACAATTCTGAAAAATGTCCATACAGATGACCCTGACTTCACTGGAACTGGATATACAAGTCTTGCAATCATTTATGCAGCCCTATCTATTTTCAACTGGATCTCACCTTCTGCAATATCGGTATTTGGATCCAAAATCGCAATGTTCATTGGATCCGTCACATACTTGTAAGTTCATTACACACAACTGTGATTTTTATGACGTTTGAAAATTTGAATAATGGAACTGAGGCTTTTTAATAAGGACGTATTTAATCAATTGTTAGGAGTTCCTTTCATCCTTCGAAGAAATTGAGTGAGTTTTCAACTCACTAATTCTAATCATCTTGAGCTCAATTATTCAACTTTCTAGTCAGTAAAGAATATATAGGGTGTTAGTAATAAGTGCGACAAGTTTGAGAATGTTATGTGGCTCGTCCAAAAATATGAACAAAATATTTGATCTTCTTACTTTATTATTATTAACTAATAAACCTCTAAACGAACTGCTTCCGAGGTACAGGGTGTTGAAATAAAATCGTTTTTGTGAATATTTCTTTTATTGTACATAAACAGCTTTCGTGGGCATTTTCTAATCATAATAAGCTATGCTTTTCGCGGATTTGTTTTTTTCAAGTCTTTATAGGCGAAGGATAGTGACTTTTTCTGAATATTTAGTGGCTGTTTTTTTCATAACTTCCACGCTAATGGAAAAAGTTCAGATTTTGAGACTCCCATTTGAAGCACCAATGTTTTCTACACAATAATGATGGTATCCCGGATCATACATTCTAAAGTAGGTCGTTTTCCATAAAAAAATATTGTTTTATGTTGAAAAACATGGCACATTTTTTGGAGAAATTTGTTTTTGAATTTCTTTACTAACGGACTACTTTGGAGCGTACTATGACCAAAAGTACTTTTTTGTGTAGAAAACTTTAGTGTTTCGAATGGGCTTTTCAAAAACAATACTTTTTCCATTAGCGTAAAAGTTGGAGGAAAACATCTACAAACCCTTCAAAACCTTCACCACTCCATACACGCCTAGCTCATTTTTTGTAAGAATGAAGGAATAATAATTTTTCTCTCCTAGCGATCTACTAACAGACAGTTTTTCAAAATTTATAAATGCATTTCCGAAGACTGTATCAAAATAATTCAGGATCTGCTCTTTCATTGCAGGTTATTCATTATGTCATTCTTATGGCCCAACACATGGTTCCTCTACATAGCTAGTGGAGTCATTGGAGCTGGTGCAGCTCTGATTTGGACTGGTCAAGGTACCTATTTGACCTTGAATTCGACAGCGGCGACGATATCAAGAAATTCTGGAATATTTTGGGCTATGCTGCAGTGCAGGTGAGTGACAGTTAATCGATTATTTCCGCATTCGAATTCAGGAATGCGATCACGCCTCGAAGAAAAAAGAATGTTGTAAAATTCAACAATACTTCAGAATTGATGCTAATAAGTAATGGTCAAATGATCATATTCAACATCTTCGATGTTCTTAGAAAGGAAACTTAATTTTCCTTTTCCAGGTCATTCTATTCGAAAGAGTTTACTTTTAGCGTTTTATTATGTAGGTACTGATGAAGTTTAAAATTTTCAATAACCCTGTATATGACGATGGACGTAAATGATACACGGGATTATCATGAAAGAAGTTTCAGCGTTCAAAAAATTATGTTTTGTACGAAAAAAGAAGTTGTAATTGAAACATCGCAGTAGATCGATAGAGCAGTGGTTACTATCCAAGATGCCAGTTTTCTCGTGAAAAACTGGTATTCCATCTACCGTAGCTCACCCTGTATAATATACGTACGAGTACGTGTAAAGGGGGCCACTCACTAAGAAGGAAGAATGCGCAGTTAAGTATCTGCACGTTTGCTGTAAAGCAAACGTGTGCATTCATATTTCCCACACACATACACTTTTGCGTGTTGGTTTGGATGTGCGACAAGCGTGAGATGACGTCGAAAAAAGATCTGATGTTAATGGCAGTGGCGTGTGTTGTTATTAAGGAAAAAATGTCCAAGGTATAAATATCGAACCCGACACTGTGTTGCTAAACATATGAAACGTGCAGAGACTTGTTGCCCATAAAGGGCCCACTCACTAAGAGGGAAGCGCGAAGACTTGAATGCGCGGTGTACGGGGTACAGTTAAAACAGTGTGTGTATGGCGTAAATTTGGAATGCGCAATTATCTCCGTCGTGTGGCGTGTGCATTCTTCACCGTACGTGGAAGAATGACCAAAAACGACCGTGTATGGGCAACAAGTCTCTGCACGTTTCATATGTTTAGCAACACAGTGTCGGGTTCGATATTTATACCTTGGACATTTTTTCCTTAATAACAACACACGCCACTGCCATTATTATCAGATATTTTTTCGACGTCATCTCACGCTTGTCGCACATCCAAACCAACACGCAAAAGTGTATGTGTGTGGAAATATGAATGCACACGTTTGCGTTACAGCAAACGTGCAGAGACTTAACTGCGCATTCTTCCTTCCTAGTGAGTGGGCCCCATTTAATACAGTCGTTTTTGATCATTCTTCCACGTACGGTGAAGAATGCACACGCCACACGACGGAGATGATTGCGCATTCAAAATTTACGCCATACACACACTGTTTTAACTGTACCCCGTACAACGCGCATTCAAGTCTTCGCGCGCTTCCCTCTTAGTGAGTGGGCCCTTTAACCTACTTAATTCCTTCGACTGAAAGAAATTCCGATTCAAAATAATAATTAAACCTATAACGAAACACTGAAAAAATCAGTCTGTTTAAAATGTTTTTGTATCAACATCCGTATAATAACAACTATGAGCTCGTTATTATAATTATGTATTTAATATCGGAGATATCGTCGCAGTTTCTGAATCATCAGGTTCAATGTCAACAGATGTTTTTAGTGATGTGCATATGCATAATACATTGGAAAACCTTCAAGTTCGGATGCTTGTACAAAAATTGATTTGTCAGTACCTGTTATTTTCTTATATTATTGCAGTAATTTTAAATTCTAGGAATATTTAATGATTAGTCGGTTTATCGATACTTTTGCATAATCTAATGAGTGTAGTGGTTCATGTTGCAAGTATTATTATATTCAAATTTATATTTGGGAAATTAATAGGAAATAGCTTTACAAAAATCGCTTCGAAAATTATTCAGCATACGCATCACTAGTGACATATCAGAGATAATTTATGTTCAAATTTGAAACATGTTTATTTTGGAAACACCCAAACAGATTTCGTATTACGAGTACTTCAGCACCCACACAGAGGACGATTCTCGAAATATTCCGCTGCGTCGAAATGTCCGTCTCTCAGGCAAGGCGCAAAATGTCCCGCAGCTTCGTGAGGTGACACAGCGTGAGTCACGGCGAGATTTTGTAAATCTAATAAATAAATACGTCCGCGCATACACAATCGCAGTGTGACGTGACGCAAGTTTTGCTTAACGTGACCCTGCGAA
The DNA here is from genome assembly GCA_013421045.1 of Propylea japonica. Lineage (NCBI taxonomy): Eukaryota > Metazoa > Arthropoda > Insecta > Coleoptera > Coccinellidae > Propylea > Propylea japonica. The sequence continues at coordinate 115,363,883 of CM024239.1, forward strand.
ACGCAGTGTCGATCCCGCAGTTTCTTGTATACAGGGTGTCCCATTACTCGACGTCAACCCGGAACCGGGAGAAAAGGCAAGTAATACTGGTTGTCAGAAAAATATAAAAAAAAATCTTAGTTGCATGATTTTAAAATAATGAGCATTTAAAAAAACACGCAAAATTACACACCCTGTGGCAGTCTTTTCGCTCCTGTTGCCACAAATATCAACTTTTTCCAACTTTTTTCTTTGCTGTGTAACCTTGAATAATGCTTGTCTAAACTGTAATCAAAATTTTGATACCAGCTGCTCTAGGTTTCATAAAAATAGGGCTTACTTCTCGGAAAAAAAATTCGAAATAAACAATTGCCTAGTTTCAACTGACTATTGAAAAAAAAATGTACTACGTACTAGTACTAGTTGGCGCATTTAGTGAGGATTCCAAAATGGCATAATGCTTGTTTAATTGTAGCTGCCGTAGTTCAAATTTATTTTCGATTGCCTTTGAATACACTTTTTCGTTAACTGCTTCCCAGTAATAGAGTCCAATGGGTTCAAGTCCGGTGAACGAGCCGGCCACGAGATTGGACCAGAAAGTCCGATCCATCTTCGGGAAAAAATGTTATCAGAAAAAAAAATTTGCAGAGAAAATAATTTTTCCAGAAAAAATTTTTCCTGAGAAATTTCTCTGAAAATTTTTTTTTTCTGGTAACTTTTTTTCCCGGAAGATGGATCGGACGTTCTGATCCAATCTCGTGGCCGGCCCGTTCACCGGACTTGAACCCATTGGACTCTATTATTGGGAAGCAGTTAACGAAAAAGTGTATTCAAAGGCAATCGAAAATAAATTTGAACTACGGCAGCTGCAATTAAACAAGTATTATACCATTTTGGAATCCTCACTAAATGCGCCAACTTTTGAAAAAACATGCCAAACCTACGTAGTACATTTTTTTTTCAATACAGTCAGTTGAAACTAGGCAATTGTTTATTTCGAATTTTTTTTCTGAGAAGTAAGCCCTATTTTTATGAAACCTAGATCAGCTGGTATCAAAATTTTGATTACAGTTTAGACAAGCATTATTGAAGGTTACACAGCAAAGGAAAAAAATTGGACAAAGTTGATATTTGTGGCAACAGGAGCGAAAAGACTGTCACAGGGTGTGGAATTTTGCGTGTTTTTTTAAATGCGCATTATTTTAAAATCATGCAACTTAGATTTTTTTTTATATTTTTCTGATAACCAGCATTACTTGCCTTTTCACCCGGTTCCGGGTTGGCGTCGAGTAATGGGACACCCTGTATATTCACGGTGAGTCGTAGTAGAAATAGAAGAAATATTAATTGAAGCAGTGCGAATTCGGCAAGTTTTGTACGATAGAAGCCATGTAGACTATATGAGGACAAAACTAAAAACTGAATTGGTTACGTTTTAGTCGAAAATAATTTTCAAATTGTCCGTCGTTAAATTCTCTGATTAAAGCAAATTCTCCGTGACTTTTTCCTCTTTTTAATTATAAACTTCTCCATGCCTTTCTTTCAGTCAGTTGAGAGGTAAAAAATATCATTTCGGACACGAACTCATCTCCCAAATTAAATTCAGAATTTAAGTCAAACAAAAGAGCAGTAGATATTTCCATTTTGAGCCTGTACCCAACTGCCTTATAGCGATCACCAGCAAGTAAGTACTGCGATCGTATTTGCGCGGTTCCAGCGTTCGCAGCTCACGTCCTCAAAATTCCGTCGTGACTGACGCTGCGTCACCTCACGAAGCTGCGAGTCATTTTGCGCCTTGCCTTAAACCAAGTCCTATTGTTATTTACAATGAACATATTTGCTTCGTTTCGCCCAGTTATTATCCGTGATCAAACTCAATTCTGCCCGTGGAGCCGGCCGTCCGTCCGGGCCTCCAATCGTTAGCACAATAACTTTCGAAGGAACAGTCCTAGAGACTTGAGATTTTCAGGGTGAGTTCGGGTCCTAAATAACTCGGCTGAGTTTGTTAACCAGCCAAATCGTAATGGGTGTTCCATAAAATATGGCCATTCAAAATTTTTGTTCCTCAATATCTAAAATATATCTATAAAATCTATAAAACGAAACCAATCGAAATGAAATGTTGCGGCCACATGCAAGATGCTCATAATAAGCCTCATGCAAAATTTCGTGGCCTAAGTGTACACAGAACCATAAAAAAATCGATTTGAATATTGAAAAGAAGAGACTTCATATATCCATAAAAAGATATCCTATTCGGGTGAAATTTATTTTGTAAATGGAGATTAATATACTCTATGTTCATGCAAACGTTGTGGCCATAGTGTTAATTGAACTATAGAAAGTTCAATTGGAATATTGAAAAAAAGAATCTTTATATTTCCATAACAGGGTATCCGATTCGGGTGTATTTTTTTCATGAATGAAGACTGATATACTGAATTGTCATGCAAAATTTTGTGACCATAGTGTTAACAGAACCATACAAAACTCAATTGGAATATTGAAACGAAGAATATATTATATATTTCCATAACAGGATATCCGATTCAAGTGAAATTCATTTTGTGATGAAGACTGATATACTGAATGTTCATGGAAAATTTCAAAGGGATCGTACCTATTAACAGAACCATAGAATTAAATTTTTTTATTATTAATTTCTTACATATTTCATTCCAATTTCCAGAATATAATTCCGATTGTACTGAGATTCTGCATTATTTGGTATCAATCTCAAGTCTCATATAGAATTTGGAGGTAATATTCTGATTGCTCCTTCTATGAACGAGCGCTCAAAAGCTCCTGCTCAGGGCTTTTCTCAAATTTTTGAAAGATCGAATTACAAATTAAAATACCAATGTCATTGCTGTTTGTTTCAAATTAAAAAATAGTAGTTTATAGGTACTATGCAGTGAGATGTCTCAACCTTAGTCCAAGTGAAAGATCTTATTGAAGCTATGAAGTTTGTTGACATTTCATGCATTATGTAACACCACCAATAAATACATTGCAATTATGTTTATATTCTGTCTCCTGTCTCTGTAGGTCGTTATTGTCTATCAGTGGCGTCTCGTCGATAAGACACTATTGAAATACTTACTAGCGTTAATCAGGATCTGCTCAGAATTAAATTTCATCACAATCCCATTAATTAATGCTAATATGGATAATTCTTTCTGCCGAACGAATTCTTTGAATTGAAAGTCGTTTTTCCAGCACCAAATTCACAGTGTTCATTTTTTCGCAGCTTCACCTCATCACGCCTTAACTCTTTGAATTCTAGATTCAGTTCCGAAATTACATGCCATAATAATAATATGATTGGGTTATGATTGGTGCTCCCTGTCCATATTTTCCAGTTTCATTAATTCAATTCATTGATTAGACTCGAAACATAAAATAGTAAATGGGATTATGTATTGATCATTGCGCGGAAAGTTGTACTTTATGAATGAGAAAATTAAATAGATTTTTTTCACATTTCAAAAATTGCTTAATAAAAAGATGACAAAACTTCATCATCTTTTTTTTGCTAATGGGTACGATATCCAAATAAAACGATAATCATTTCGTTGCGAACTGTGTAGAACATTACGAAATATTTATGACAGATGGCTTAACCTTGTTACATAAACACTTTGCGAATATAGATAGCTATACAGTTTACGAGGTAGAAAGTAGCTGCGAGATGAATTTATTGTTCGATCAATGGATGTCCAGATTTTTTTTGCAAGCCAATTTTGAGAACGTCCTTCAGTGAAAGTTTTTTCTTATTTCCGCGTTCGATCCTTTTGAATCATAGTTACGTTGAAATGGAATTCCCTGATTTTACCGTCACTCTTGCTTTTCCGATTTGGACAAGTAATATGATAAATTTATTACAATCTTATTTTTTCACCATTGCATGATGATCAATCCCTGACATGTTTAATGAATTAGTTCAATTTCACTGTAAGATTTATGATTTGAACAGGAATTCATGGATGAGTAGAATGAATCCAATAGTTTCCAGGATATTCAAACCTGAATGATCGTTTTCTCAATATGAACAAGTGCGCAAAGCCAACTTCACGTCAGGGCTTTCTTTACTTTTTATCAATAGGAATATGTGAATTCCCATAATCTCTCAATATGGAAGAATGGCCTATCCTATGCATTCCTTTAGGAATAATTTCTTTGATTTGATCAATTTTCTTACAGCATGTTGTTTGGTAACTTATTCGTCTACATCAAATTCGATGGACAGGATTACATAGAAAAAGATGTCAGAACTATGGTGATTTGGGTCTTGTCAGGATTGGCCATGGCTGGAGTAGTCGTGTTTTTCTTTTTACCAAACCCTCCAAAGGTTTCTGACGATGCAGTTCAGACAGCAGAACCCATTCCTGGACCTAAGGAAGTTTTCAAGGACGCTATGAAGCTTTTCGTGACTCCAAGGATGCTAATGTTGAGTTTGGCATTCTTTTACAGCGGTAAGTTTATTCGAATAGATTTTATTTAACATGAGAAATATTCTTAATGTATGACGATTATTTTGCGATAATAAAGGCATTATACGGTTGATAAACTTCTCTTCGTTGTGTTCGTGTTTTTATTTTTGTTGAAATCTATCATTCTGTCATGATATTTTATTTTGCCATATTTCAGGTTCAGTGCTCTCTGCATAAATGAATGTATGCACGATATTTCACTCTTATTTTGAATAAACATTCTCGAAAAACATCAAGTTGATTCTATTTTAAGTGGCAATTTTTATATACTGAAATATTTTATAATACTGACATTTTTACGTTGCCTTTGAAAAGCAGAGCTGAGCTATTGAGTTTATTAAATTTTTATTCCTACGTTGTTATACAGGGTGTCCGGCGAATAACTGTACATACTCTTAGCTGACTACTGATCACAATAAAAAATTAATTTCTGGCCGGGTTTCCCTCCTTAGAAAACTACAGGGTGTTTTTCCAACTTAATGGAAATACTTAGACCATCATAAAATCCAAACTTATTGACGGATATTATTGAAACTTGGGGGGTTATTGGCACATGCTAAGGTCGAGTCAGAAATACATCAATTATTTCATTATTCCAGGGCCGGACTCATTATTCTTCATTCAAAGTGTTCAGGGTAAAAAAACACTTCGTATTTTGAATTACGAATAATTGATTCACTTTTTGGAAAGAAGCTAAATTATGCTTCAATTTGTGGTATCGCTAAAGTTGTCACATCAACAATTATTTTTTTATGAATTTTCGAAATTTCGAAAATTGAATTTATTCACCTGAACAGGACTTAGTCACCTTGTGGAGGTCGAAAATGAATTATAAATTTTCTTTAAAAAGTCACTGAAGGTGAAGAAGACTATAATAATTTGTTGATATACTGAGTGGCCACCCTAGACGCGGATCTCATTGCGATGAAGTGAACGAAGGTATATTGCGAAAAAAAATTATTATCGACATGTATAGGGTATACATAACATATTTCAAATTATTCGTATGTATACCGAAGTTCGAATTTTCGAACTTTTTCCAAATTCGAGAATTCATAAAAAAATAATTGTTGATGCGACAACTTTGAGCGATACCACAAATTGAAGCATAATTCAGCTTCTTTCTAAAAAGTGAATCAATTATTCGTAATTCAAAATACAAGTGTTTTTTTTACCCTGACACTTGAATGAAGATAATGAGTCCAGCCCTGGAATAATGAAATATTGATGTATTTCTGACTCGACCTTAGCATGGCTATAACCCCCCAAGTTTCAATAATATCCGTCACTAAGTTTGGATTTTATGATGGTCTAAGTATTTCCATTGAGTTGGAAAAACACCCTGTAGTTTTCTAGGTAAACCCAAAAATTAAATTTTTATAGTCATCAGTAGTCAGCTAGTACAACTCTATCTCTGGTAAGAGTATGTACAGTTATTCCCCGGACATCCTGTATTTTTTCCAAGGAAAGACATCGAAGTAGATACCTAGAATATTGTATATTTGAAATTTTATCGAAATTTCACGCAATGCTGTAGGTAATGAGAGTATTCACAATGCATCTTATAGGGATGTCAATGCTAGGCTTTGGCAACGAACTTAACAAGAAAATTTTCGTCTAGCCCTTTCCGTTCGAGTATCAGAGTATTTTTTTACAGTTTATACGATCCTGACAAAAGTTCGCAAACGAAGGGCACCTGACTCATTAGGTTTTTAGCAGCATGAGGAGTTTTTATATGGTTGTTGTCTTTTGTTTGGCAGTTGCGAATATCAAACTGGGTTGACAATTCTATCCAATATGAATGTTTGGCAATTTATCAAAAATCGTTTAACGTCAGAGCAACGCTTCCAAATCTGCTTGAAAAAAATATAAGAATCGGTTCTATAAGTTCATAGTGCTTTTCATCGATTTTATGGTCAACGTAATTCGCCCGGTGAGCAAGCAGTTCGTTGCAGTTTTTGATCGTTTTCTCACCAAATTCCCTGTTCTCAATTCAAGACCATCAACAACAGAAATGCGCGTTCCGAAGGAATAACCGCTGCTGTTAAAGAGTTATTCTTTGTCCTTCCGCTTCCTGTAAAATTTAACGTGAGGATCTTGGCATACGTGCGAGAATCAAATTGTTTATGTTGTTGTTTAGGCCAGATTAGAGGAAGTGATCCTGTCAATTGGTTATCTCGTTCGTGCGATTTAACGCCTCTCAATAACTTCCTATGGAGCATTGTTAATTCATCACTTTATACCGAGTCACCAGCGGCTCTTGATGCATGTCATTCAAGCTTCTATTGACGCCATGCAGCCAGATATATCGGAAAAATAAGTAAAAATTAAATTAATCGAAAAGACAACTCAACTCGAACTCAGAAATCTCATTCAAATTATAAATACCATTAAAATTATCTACAGGTTATAATAATGAACAATTTATTCCAAAAATATTTCTTTCTTCATTATTCCCAGCTTTTGAAAAAACACCCTCTATATCGTGATCAGGGTGATGTAGGATGTAGCAATTGGAAAAAAGGAAAGTTGCATTTAATATCATTTTACCCTTTCTGTACTCAATTTTGAGAAATTATTTTTAATTTTTAAAAAATAAGTCCAGCCGGGAGACTCAAAGTTTTAATGTGTTTACACCTTAAGTATAATATTTTTTATATCTATTGGTACATACTTCGTCATATACAAACATATTGGTTGGTAAGGTATTAATGAATTGTAAACAGAAAGATATTCTGTTGATTCGGCGAATTATTATGTTGAAGTACTAATTACCATTTTTCCACACTAGGTAGAATTATTAGATGATGCTTTTTCATCCCGTATCAAGTCAAATTTAAAATTTGTAATAATATTAACTATCAATACTATTTTGATAAAGACATCCAAATGGAAAAATATTAAAAAATTTACAATATTTCGGATTTCAAGAAATCAAATAAGTGAAAATATAGGAATAAACCATTGATCTCAGACTTAGCCAGAGGCGCATTTTATTTTCAAGTAAACATTATCGTTCGATATACTTTGGTAATGAACTCAACGAAATTATTACAACCGTGCTAAATTCAGGAATTTGAAAGGAGGCAGTACAAGGCCATATATGTGTGATAATACGATATAAATTCAGACAATTCCTAGTGGAGAATGTAGAATTCGAATATTAATTCCGGGTACACAAGCTGCTGACGAAATTGTTGTTATCTATTCAAATACTGCTAATGAATTTGTTGCAAAGATAATTTTTTCGTAGGCGGGCAGCGTTAGCTAAAATCATTCGCTCTCGTTTGGTATATAATCTACTCGTCAAAAGTTTAAAGATATTGCTGTTTCGAAAAATGCATAATATGTACAGCATCATCCTTATACAGGGTGTTTCATCATAAACACAAACAAACATATATTTTCGTGTAGAGGACATCGGGAGAATCATTTTTGCCTTATACGATATATCACGTTTTCGAAGCATAAGCGAGATACAGGGTGTCACACGTCATTTTTGAGCAAGATTCTTATGAGTGTGGTCAGTTATGTATAACACTTAAAGTAACGGTTTTTGGTCAAATCTCAGAATTTTTGGGTCCTCTATTCAGAAAAGTTGACGAACTCCAAAAAATAATTTACAAAATGGCGAAAGACCTGCAATGTTCCAAATTTTTTTTTGCGGTTGTCAAATTGACTTTAATTTTCTGAATGAACGAAATTTTCTGAGAATTTCTGCGAAAAATTTTTTTCAAAAATCGAACACAAATTTTTTTTACATGTCTACAGCGATGAAAAAATTTCACTCGAAATGGATGAAATTTTGTACAATTGTATTTCTTGAATTATCAATCACGAATATGAAAACAGAATTGTAAAATATCGAACGGTTTCGTTACTACAGTCATTCAAATGTTTCGTTCAGACCTCTGAAATAATGAAAAAAAAATTGTTTTGAGTTCTTGAGTCAAAATAATTAAACGATTGGCATGTCCAAACATTCTAGATGAATTTATACAAATAAAAATCAGTGAAACTTAGTTGGGACTCGAACCGACGTAGGTTCATTGTGAAGAGAATGATGGGTCAAACGATCCGATCGAATAACTAAAACTGGAGAAAAGCGGAAAAAACCGGAAAATTGCGTGTTTTTTCTTTTAACTCATAACTCTGCCATTTTGCAATATTTAGAATAGAATAAATAATTCCTTATGAACCATATGCAAAAACTTACCATGTTTTACATTCTTTTTTTTAATGATAGATATCATTGATTACATCTGCCAAATTAATGATATCTATCATTAAAAAAAAGAATGTAAAACATGGTAAGTTTTTGCATATGGTTCATAAGGAATTATTTATTTATCACTGGGGAGAAAACCGATGGCCGATTAGTTGAAATAAAGAGGTTTTCGATACAAGTTCGAATCAAAATTTGCCATCTATTTAGGAACAACCTGTAACTTTTTTCTCTTGCATATTAGGGTAGTAAAATCTCAAAACAAGGTTTAAGTAACGGTTCCTGAAAATTTCATCTTTTTGGCGTGAAGGGAAAAGAAATAGCTGAAAATTCAAGACGAAAAACAGTTTTTTGTGAATAACTCAGAAAATATCCACTTTAGGGCAAGGGTGTGATGCATACACTCACATTATTTTTTAACGTAGATTCAATATCTGCCATAAAAAATGGGGGTTCTAATTTGAAAAAATTGATTTTTCACGGTTTTGTCATCCCTAACTTTGAAAGCGATTTTTTCACCCCCTGTATCATGAATCGCGATTTCGATTTTTAAAGTGGATACATCAATCTTACATCTTGAAAAATCTCAAAAATGAAAATTTTCCATCCAAAAACCTCGAAGTTATTCTTGTTTCAGCGGAGCTCTATTTTCGATTTTTTTTCGTATTTTCCCGCTCAGAGAGAATTTTCCAACCAAAACTGAAAAATGTTACATCAAAATAACTTGAAATTTTCTAAGGAATCGATTTCTGCAATAAAAAAATGGTGTTCTAATTTGAAAAACGGAAGTTGACGTCATTTCCGGAAAAACCGGAGGTGCTCATGCCTTGAAAATATTTTAGATTTCATCAGCATCGTGAAATACTTATAAGTGCTGAATTTCATGAAAATACGTTCAGTAGTTTCCCGTATAAATATGGGTGAGGTTCCTCGTGAAAGACCCTGTATAGGTACATATAACGCTCACTACTTAATATACAGGATTGAGCGAATGTCCACAAACAAATTGATATCCTTTGAATCAGTGATTTACAAAAAATTAAGACAATCCCTGAGCAGGTACTTTTGAGCGCTCGTTCATTGGTGGAGCAATAATGCTATTAACTCAAAATTTTGTATAAAACTTGAGTTTAATGCTAAGTAAATATGAATGCAAAATCTCAGCACGATCAAAATTCTATTATGCAAATTATTCAGAAAATAAAATATGTAAAAAATCAATATTTAAAAAAATAAATTCCATGGTTCTGATGAAGCGATCCTCTTGAAATTTCGCATGAACATTTAGTATATCAATCTTCACCCACAAAATGAATTTATATCGAATCAAATATGTTGTTATAGAAATGTAAGGATTCTTCTTTTCAATATTTTTCTTAATACTATGAGCATCTTGCATGTCGCCACTAAATGTCATTTCGCTTGGTTTCGTTTTGTCTGAGATTTTGAACAAACATTTTAAATGGCCATATTTTATGGAACACCCTGTACTATTTGGCTGGTTAAGGAACTCAACCGCGGCATTTGTTAACCGAACTCACCATCAAAAACTCGAGTCTCTAAGACAAAATCCCTTCGAAAATTATCGTGCTAACGACCGGCCTGGTTGGACGTCCCTACGCACAGAACTGAATTGACCACGAATACGTTATCAGATAGTCGAAATCTATCGTTTGGGAAAAACGATATAAGTAGCACTTGTTTTAGTAGAACGAGCGCACGAAAACTAGAGAAGAATTAAATCATTTACTAAAACATAATATTATTCATTAGATTATGTAGTTCATTTCAAAATCGTTTATAACAATATTGTATTACAAGTGGATATTATCAATTTCGAATGAAGGTGCGTTGGATGAAAGTTCATTTGAATTCACATTTGTCCTCATTTCAATGAACTAGCTGATAAGAAAACTCAATTGGATCAATGTGCAAACAAATCATCGGAAAAATATATACTCTTGACCAAGATCTACTTCTTAGGAGAATCGCTAATTTTAGCTTCACCTGGTTTTTTATTGATTTATTGAGATAAATAATATCTTCGCATTGTATTCAGATTTACCTGATCTTGTTCTCTCTAACAAATATTTTGTGAATGATGAAAGAAATTCCAAGAAAATGAGATTAAAATGCCGAAAGGATCTGCACTGTTCTGATTGATAAGAATTTTTTTTAAAAATAGTAGTATGACTCACCATCAGATTTTATCTATTGTTCGTTCGTTTTCATTAGGAGATATTTTTCATCCTTTTATGGAGAAAAGTTTTTGAATGCACTTATTCATCGGATACCGGAAAATCCCGGACATATTCGTAGAAAAGTGGAGAAAAACTTTCTGGATCATCTATATGTATAAGATTGGAATCTCGTCTTACTGATTTTTACGAGATACGAGATTTATTTTGATATTCATCAAAAATTATCCGAATAATTTCAAGATACAGTGGAACTTCCCTATAACGAACGTCTGTACAACGAAATATTCAAAGAACATCACTCTTTGAATGGGTATTGGTAAGAAGGTATAAGAGTGTGTTTTTCCGAAGTTTTTCCGGACGTACGTAATAAATCCCGACCTTAAACTAAATTATTTCGGTTGGCAGAGAGATCCTTCTGAAACAGTTTTAACTATACCCCTGGCTGAGTGGTTTCAATCGAACCATTACGCTAGTGTGAAAAGTTATGCGAAAATGTCTAAGGGGAAGCGCTTAAGTTTGAATGATAAACTTAAATTTATCAGGGAAGTCGACCGCGATATTGCCGACTATATAAACAATTTTTTTGTATAACGAAATTTCTCTATAACGAATTTTTTTGCGGATTTTGCGGTTTCGCTATGGGGAAGTTTCACTGTAGTTCTCGAGTAAAAACTAAATATTTTCAGTAGTTAAACAACTATAGCAAATAGAATCCTTTATAGCCAGTTTTTGAGATTCATAGAAGTAACATCAAAATTAGAATTCATTAATTTCACAAAATAAATTGACATTGTAAGAAATGTAACTTGTGTGACATTCATTCCAAACAAGCCAAGGTTGTTAATTTATTCTACAATGTACGGGAATATAATATCTGTTTACCTCAGAATTTCTTTATTTTTGTTCTAACTTTACAGTTGTTATCTTGGACGTGACATTCCTCAATATATTCAGCAATTGGTCTTGGAGTTCCAAATTAAGAGATTTGGGAATTATTAAATAAGACTAATAAGAGGTGTCCTCCCAACCAATTCTCATAATGATCATTCAGAGAGTTACGCTCTGGTGCTTTATATTGTCACGTCACTCGTCAGAATCTCGTTGTCGGAAAAAACTTTTCTATCCGACGATCATATTCCAAATTTATATTCACTATCGGTGGATACCTACTGTGGATAGGAAACAACTATATCACTATTTATTGATATATGTATATTACTGACATTTCGTTTGTTGAAAGATCACTCTTTGTCTTGCATTTTCATATTTAGGAAAATTCAGGGTGTTTCAAAAGAAGGTGTTCTCGTCTCTAGGATAGAAAGAGTTGGGGTTTGTTAATTAAAAAAAATTGAATTAGTTAATGTCAATGATATTAAAGTCATCAATTATTGTTTCAATTAAATGATAAAAGTAATTAGAAATAATTTTATCCACGACTATTGTAAAATCCGTCCATTGTACGTCTCTGTGCTCGGCCTTAATAATACCCATTAGTCGCAAGGGAATAATAATAATGAGATTATAATTCACTGCTGTCAGATGCTTCTTAGGTTTAGCTTTAATATATTCTTTAAATTGGTAATTCTTTAGTATTCTGAAGTACTCCAACTAACAAATATTTGCATACCTTGTCAATCGAGGGCCAAATCTACTTGTATTATATCAATTAAAGCTTTTTTATTACAAAATATACAGGGTGTTCTGATTTGTTTCCGACAAACTGAAATGGGTGATAGATCACATCATTTTAAGCAAAAAAAAAATCCAATGAACATGGGTCCGGAAATGCTTCGTTTCCGAGATACAGGGTGTTGAAGTTGAAAAAAATCATTCGCGTTTCCTTTAATATGTTTTGACTGCTTCGAAATCCTTTCATGAAATTTCGTATACAGAGGTTTTTTGGGACGATAAATTCAAATTTGTGGTCGATTTAGTTGTATTTTTTAGAGGGCGCCACCGGCAACCATTTCAACCCATGTAAACCATTGCAACTTCTTTTTGCTACACAGTACACCGTTTTGGACTTAAAAAATCGATTATTTCGTCCTTTTTACTTAAAAAGGGTATACCTCAACGAAGTCGCTAGGAGCAATCGTTTCAGAGAAAAATGCATTTAAAGCCAAAGGGTCCCAAAACTTCTCCGAAAATTATTCCCATTCTGAATATTCTGTTTCCTGAAATATTGAGTTGTTGGGTGCTTTACGAATACTCAGTTTTTTATTTTCTTCGAAGGTCTGTGAAATTCTATTTCTCTGTAGATGATTTCTTCTTTGTAAGCTTCGTCCGGGCCTTTGGTAACCAATACCATTTTCCTGTATTTGTTGATAAGCTATTAACTTAGTTAACTATAATTACTTTTTCAACTTCAACACCTTGTATCTCGGAAACGAAGCATTTCCGGACCCATGTTCATCGGAACTTTTTTGCTTGAAATGATGTGATATATCACCCACTTCAGTTTGTCGGAAACAAATCAGAACACCCTGTATAATGATCAGGGGCCTTTTGCACCAGAATACTTTGAAACTTTTCACTTTACACTTTGCAATCTGACAAATTTGCATAGTGCAAACTAATTATGTCGCACAACGTTGTCCCAAGATTTAATTTCTGCGAAGTGTTTTTAATTTGCATTTTCATTTCCACATCGAACTTATTATAAATGAGTTTAGTGCAACATTATTCATTTGAAAAGTGAAAAGTTGCAAAGTATTCGATGCCATAGGCCCCTGTTCTCCAAAAATTCGAACTTGCAATTGACGAACATATCTGTGACATGCTGACCCTGAACATAACCTGAAAATTGCAAATCTCTATTTCGTTCCCTTCGAAGATTGGGTCATAGACTAACTAAACGGAGAATAGATGAGACACTAGTAGAACAAGCTTCAACGACATCTTTTTTTGTACAACATTACTAATTCGTGTGAAAAAAGCTCAATTGAAAATGGAATCTGTATCGTAAAGCTGCCTCAAAAAAAGAATCTGTAGTGCACCTTTTGAATAGGTAGGTACACCCATATACAAGGTGCAAAAAGTTTTTTGAAATTCAATTTCCAAAAGGAAATCAGAAATGGATTCGTGCAAGTTATCAATGAGTGAGGAAATTTATTTTCATGAAAATAATACCTGCAACGAACTTTCATCTGATTTTCTTTTGGATCGAGAAGTGAGGATCAATAATCAAATTCTGGAAAGAATAAAAATTTATTGACTGAAATAGATATCACCAATTGAAAATACAGATTCATTTCATAAATATCTAATCAAAAACTAATAATTGCATTGAACCATTCTCAAAACTAACAATAATGAATTCAATAATACAAAATATGAGTATTTACCACTAAACTTATTCAATACATGAAAAACTTTTTTGAAAACTATCTTATTCTTATAGTAACAGAATATTATATAATACTAGCAGACCCAACAGACGTTGTTCTGTATACACAAAAATTCATTCAATTCGATCGAGCCGTTTAGTTGCAGAGTAGATGAATAACCTGAATAACGACTTCAGCGCCATCTGTTGATCTGATGTGTGGTCATAAACATACGGGCATAGGCAATCCAAAATACATTCATACAAAACATCCCTCACACTTCGGTTCCTTCTCCTAGCCGCCTTGTGCCTACCTCGGAGACATTTTGATGCGATTTCATCTTCAACCTGCCATATCTTTTGATGTATTCATCTTGACTGATTTTGGTACTCATATTTATTATCATTGAAGTTATAGTAGGTTTCCTCAAATTTCTCGGGTGAAAAGTATAGCCTATGTTACTCAGGGATAGTGTAGTATTCTGAGGGTGAAATAATTATTGAAATCTCTAGTAGCTTATGAGTAAACTCGTATCAAACCTCAAACGCACAAACATACAAATCTGTCCTCTTTATAATATGGGTATAAGTATAATATTAGTAAAGATATAGATCAATTCTCTACAAACGCCCTATTGACCATTTTTTCTATAACCTATCGTTTTGAAAATATCTCGAATAAAGTTGGGAGGAGAAAATTACATTTTTCTCCAACATCAAAAATGTTGACATTTTTGTACTCTTTTCAGGTGCAAAAGTCATAGATTTTCTTACCGTACAAAAATTCACTCGTTACTTAGCAACACTTTTAATCCTAGGATTAAAAACGCTACGTTTAATCCTTGTAAATGCATATGAAGTCTACTTGACAATCACTGTCATGATTCTGTGCTCAAATTCATAACCAAATTATGAACGATTTTTCACTAAAACCAATTTTATTGTAATTTTGACTTGTTGGAGAAAAAATAGTATATATTATTCGGATTAAAAGTGCCTATTTTAACTCGCAATTTTGCATTCGCTCGGCTGCGCCTCGCAACTGCAAATATTGCTCGTAAAAAAAAGATGCACTTTTAATCCTATAATATAATATACTATTTTTCATCTTCTAATGAAAATAAATCGGTCTGTGCTCATTCGATCAGGACGATTGATACCTCATTTTATAGGTTAATTAATTCTCTACAAACGCTCTATTGACCACTTTTTTCTAAAACCTACCGTTTTGAGCAGAATCCGTACCAACTTAAGACACCGGGATCTGAATAAGATCAGTTTTCAGAATATGAAGAAAAAAATGAACAAAAAACTCCAATTCACGAATTATAAATGACATTCATAGAAATTTCCTGAATATGATAAAAATATTTTCTTTTATTCGAAGTTTTAAAATGAAACTTGAATAATTTATTCTCTATTAACAAATACTCGTAAATACTTAGCACTAACATCCATATTTATACAACTTCATTGATATATTCCAGGATCAACAAACAAAGACATCGAAGAAATTTCATTTAAAATAGTTAGTTGATTGCATTTTCAATGAAACTTGCGATTAATTGCATTATTCCAATCATTCCCTCGAGTTCTAACACTTCCATCCCGCAAATGCAATGGAAATTCTCCGCTGCGACGTCACATCTCGTGTTTGTGTATATCGTGCTCGGAACGCAATTCGATTTTGTGCGATTTCATCTTCAACCTGCCATATCTTTTGATGTATTCATCATAATTGAATGAATGTAAAAGGCAATTTCGTTCTATATTAAATACGGGATATGAAGGACGTATTTAATTGGATAAAGATCAATAGCGTATTCATAAAAAATACTCCCAAAAAATGCATATTTTGAGAAACATTCGGATACCTTTAAAAGGTGATACCGAGTAAACTTGAAAGATAGATATAATGCTATCGCGGACTTTTTTGTAGAACTATTGAAGAGGTACATTTCCGTCATACATTGTTTCCATGTACGTCTTACGGTTTTCGCAGGCGCACCTGAAAATAGCTGATTTTGGTACTCATATTTATTATCATTGAAGTTATAGTAGGTTTCCCCAATTTTCTCGGATGAAAAGTATAGCCTATGTTATTCAAGAATAATGTAGCATTCTAAGGATGAAAGAATTATTGAAATCGGTCCAGTAGCTTATGAGTGATGTCATATCAACGCCACAAACACACAAACACACAAACATACAAATCTTTCCTCTTTATAATATTAGTATAGATATATTTTGAAATTACCTTTTTGCATCTCGATTTCACATCCAATAACACAACACATCTTCACTCTTGCAGGCATATCGAAATTCATGATATTTCAAAAAGAACGTGTCAAACCACTCCTTGTGTCAGTTGACAATTCAAAGGTTTTTTGATAATAACGATTTTACATACTTACTATTTTCTCGATAGGATTTCCATGAATGCAACGACATCTAACTATCAATTGAGAATAATTTTTTCGTGTATTAGTATCCTCCTCCGACAGATGGCGCGACATATACGAGTGGCTCATCTATTATTTTAGTTTGTCTATGGATTGAGTGTTCTCGAAAATAATTTTTTTTCTCGGATTTTTCATCAATAATTCCAACCGAGTCGTTTAACGACACATTGGCTAAAGATTCAAAATTCACAGAAATTTGTTGAGAAAAATGATACGCTGACGTTGACATTGACGTGAAACTCGTTCAGCTTTTTGCTCTTATATTCCAGCCTTCCATCAAGATGTTGTTCTAGAGTACTGAAGAAAGATTTCAATATTCAATGCTGTTTCCCTACATTCTTGCCATTTTATTTTCTAGGCGAAAAAATCAAATTGGTTACTTCGATTACATCAGTAAAATAGCCATAGTTTGAAAATATGTTGTGGTAGTCATAACACGTAATGAAAAGTTTATTACATTGTCAGATTTGAATTTTAAATAGCCTATTCAGGTATGAAGTTGAAATTATTGACCTACATTAATCCAGAATTTCTCTCTTAAAGTGGTTATGACCATTTTCATTCGATCAGAAAAAATTATGTATTACGGAGGCGGACAAATATCGTCTACACCCATATTTTCTTGAGCAACTGGATCGAATTGGCAGTTAAATATATCATACATACAAGTGCATTATCGAAAAATAGAATAATTATTAGTTCTAAACCTGATTGAAATCGGAAAAATTCGAATATACGAGCTAGAAAATATACAGGGTGATTTTTTTAAGTGTTTCATTAGACGTTTTCGAGGAAGGAATTGTAATACGGATTCAAGATTTTGGATTTTCGTTTTAGAGTACATGAACTTTAATTGTAAAATATTTTCAAGAGGAATCTACTTCCGGTTTCATCGGAAACGAATGTTACTTCGTTATTTCAAATGCAACACCCTGTGTATTTATATATATTCGAATTCTTCGTTCAATTCTACACTGATTTGATGTATGATATGTGCAACCACTCAAGCGGTTCTTGAATTATAGCCTGATTATCAAATTTTTTGAAAAAAGGTTGTCACAAATTAGTGTCCATATCTTCAAAATACCTCATTACAAGAATTTCATTTTGCGAAAGTGAAACAAAAGAAAGTACGCTGATACTGTTTCTTGTATAACTTATGAGGAAATATTATACAGGGTGTCTGAAAATGGGCCCCTTAGTGAGCCTCAATAAAACTATGAAATCTCACTTTTTTCAAATGGCAACCCTATAATTTTGTAATTCCAATCGATTGCTCGTCAAAAACCAGTTATGGTGTCCCGAACATTTCATGCCTCTAAAATCAGTATTTTTGCCGTTATTCAATAAAATTCGAATTTCACGATTAAAGACAGGTTTCGCACAGTTTGTAAGCTTGCATTTTTGAAGTAGGCTATGTTAGGAACTGTCATTCTTACTTTTTCTTACAGATCAAGCACTAAGCAAAACATGCAATAATAATTTCACTGGAATGATATATCAAGGGTATGTTCTTTATTTGCGGCAAATGTAACAAATTCCTAGAAAAGGTAATTAGAAATTCAACGAACGAAATTCACATTTACTGACTTTTTTTGTTAAAGGTGGTAAATGTGGATTTCTTTCGTTAAAAGTTCTGACTGCCCTTTCTAATATTTTGTTACATTCACCATAAATGAAGAACATATTCAATACATCACTGTTACTGTAATTCATATTTTGCATAGTGCCCGATTAATCAAAAAAGTATAAATGACAGTTCTCTAAAATGCATTATAAATCAACAGACATAGCCTTCTTGAAAACTTCTATCCTAATGAATCTATGGTTAGACTAAGAAACCTTGATTCAACCCTGAAATTCGAATTTTATTCAATAACGGCCAAACTACTGATTTTAGAGGCATGAAATGTTCGGGACACCCTAACTGGTTTTTGACGAGCTATCGATTGGAATTACAAAATTATAGGGTTGCTATTTGAAAAAAGTAAGATTTTATAGTTTTATTGGGGCTCATTTTGGGGCCCTTTTTCAGACATCCTGTATAATATTTCCTCATAAGTTATACAAGAAACAGTATCAGTCTACTTTCTTTTGTTCCACTTTCGCAAAAAGAAATTCTTGTAATGAGGGATTTTGAACATATGGACACTAATTTGCGAAAACCTTTTTTTCAAAAAATTTGATAATCAGGCTATAATTCAAGAACCGCTTGAGTGGTTGCACATATCATACATCAAATCAGTGTAGAATTGAACGAAGAATTCGAATATGTATAAATATACAGGGTGTTGCATTTGAAATAACGAAGTTACATTCGTTTCCGGTGAAACCGGAAGTAGATTCCTCTTGAAAATATTTTACAATTAAAGTTTATGTACTCTAAAACGAAAATCCAAAATCTTGATCTGTATTACAATTCCTTCCTCGAAAACGTCTAATGAAACACTTAAAAAAATCACCCTGTACATTCATTTCGAATCGATGTGCGATGTTTTCTTAACTTTCCGGTTACAAATTAAATTTATGGCCAAGGACTTGATGATCACCTCCTTTTTGAATTATTACCTAATTTATTATTTCTCAGTAACAAAGCAGACCAATAACGTACTCGTATTACGAGAAGACTTTTCATAATCACATTTTATATTTCAACAACTGCGAAATATGTCGAATTTTTTCATTTTATTCCGTGGATCTTCATCCAATTTTGCACAAATTTTCATATCGATACTGAGCATTTAAATATAAAAAAGTATACTCGATCGGATTTCTGGCTCTGAAAATATTTCTGAAAAAAAATTCTGATCTTTTTAACTATAAAACCGTTTTTCTGATTTGATCCCTCAACGAATTTTGCCAAGATATATCGACAACACAAATAAATAGTTAGGTAATAGTGAAATAGTTATTTAATCAACTCGGTTAATAAAAACAGCGACTAATGGTTAAGATATTTCAATATAGTTAAGAGTTCGAGACCATTAGTCGCTAGATTAATATCCGAGTTGATTACAAGATTTTTCCGACGAAAAAAATTGATTTGCGTATAAATTCTTGATTCAAATACTTCCTTATTTTGCACAAGACATACCATTTGACATTATATAAATTCTTTCTATGTTCCAGTAGAGTTTTGACATTACTCTATTGCTTCTGAATGCTGTGTTCTGTTGCCAATGGAAATTGTAGATAAAAATGGCATAAATTGAGCATTGAATGGGTCATTAATGTTCAATTTCGTACGCATTGAAATCACATTTTATTTTTAGGTCGATGGAAAATATAAAAAATAAAATAATCTCTAGGTCATTTTGACACAAAACAAACAATAATCATCCTGAACTAACGACGAAAAGAAAATCTTAGAGACATTTTTATAAAAAATGAAAAAAACATTTCGAAAGCAGTAAGACTTTAATATACTCATAGTCCTATAACCATCAGGTTACATATATAATTTTGAAACTCGATGCTGTTATTGAAATAATATTTCGACTTTTTTCATCATATTTTCACTTCTTCATTTGGCTGGCGAATGCTTGCCGTTATATTAAACAAAAGAAGTAAATAACCGAAATAATATTTACTGAATGTTCCAATATCAAGAGTTCCAAGTCCACAATCGATGCTATAAACAAAGTTATTACTTTGCTCTATCATTCACAGAATATTTTCGTGAAGAATAAAAACTACTGGTTCTTATAAAAAATTAATAGTCGAGATATTTTAAGGCTCAAGCTAAGCGAACGCATTAATAGTTGGCGGCCTTTACTCGCTAGATTATTAAACAGGTTGATTACAAGATTTTTCCTCATCACGAATTGGGTATGAATTCTTGATTTAAACACAGTGGAACTTATCAATAACGAAAGCGCTTAATAAGCAAAAAAATTCGTTATAAAGAAATTTTGTTATGCAGAAAAGTTTCGGCAATGTCGCGGTCGACTTCACTGATAAATTTAAGTTTATCATTCAAACTGAAGCACTTCCTTTCAGACATTTTCGCACAATTTTCATATTAGCGTAATGGTTAGATTGAAACCAAACAGCCAGAGGTGTATTTGAATCTGTTTCATAAGGATCTCTCTGCCCGCCGTAATGATTTAGTTTATGGTCCGGAAAAATTTCGAAAAAAAACCACCCTTATACCTTCTTACCAATACCCATTCAAAGAGAATGTTCTTTGAATATTTCGTTAGTGAGAGAATTTTCTTTAGAGGGTATTTTTAACATAAAATTTTTATTCAAGGTGCAATGTCTTGTACAATATTCGTTATACAAAGAAATTCGTTGTACAGATGTTCGTTATAGGGAAGTTCCACTGTAAATTTTTATTTCGCAAGTGTTGTAACATTACTCGTATTAATATTTTTGTTCTATTGCCCATGACAATCATACATTAAAATACGAAATATCATGCATTAACATCGGTTATTATTGATTAATTTCGGGTACGTCTAACTGTGCTTCCATTTTGAGGTTGATGGAAATAATTATTTAATCAACTACTTTATTAATGACATCGGCTAAAGTGTAGCAATATACATATTATTGTTTTTGAACGCTTTATGTTCGGTTGACCATGACAATTGCATATAAAAATAGTATATATTGAGCAATAAAATGGGTCATTATCAATCAATTTCCTGTACGTTTCCCTTTAACCTTTTTTATTGCGCGAGCGAAGGAAAATTATATTTCTTACTGTTTTTTTTCATGCTTATCGAAAAATACTTTGGTAACTTTATTGTAAGCTGATAATGAGCGTGCACTTGTCTAATTTCTTCGCATGGTCCAGGTCATCGACCAGTGATCGAATATAGATTAGAGCGAATAAACCAATCTTTTTGTAATTACCCATTTGCGTAAGTCAGTTATCAACATACTAGATACCTATAATCTACTCGTACATTCAACCTCTGCATATGCCCAAAAAAAACTTCTTTACTTTCTCCGAATCATGTCAGTGAATATGACTTGCATTTTAAATTTCAGGCATTGAGCTGGGATTTTACAGTGGCGTCTACAGTACGTCTGTGGGAGCAACTTTACTACTTGACAACTCCAAGAAGTTGGTTGGTCTTTCAGGTGTCTTCATAGGTATTGGAGAAGTTTTGGGTGAGTACATTGATTAGGTAGATTTCGATGTTTGCTCGTATCGAAGTTGTATTTTCAATAGAGAAGTACCATAAGAAAAGTCAACTGCTTAAAATACACCGAAAATTACTTCTATTTTTATGCAATGAATCAACTCTTATTCGAAAAACTAAATAAACATATCCTGGACATATAAGACGTACCGATGTCCTGTGAAGATTTCAATTAATTTTTTCTTCGTATGTTTTCAACAATGTTGCCAAAGGAAGAAATTTAGGTTAGAACCCAATAAACACAGTAACGATTAAAACACGTTGGATTTTTTAGGTAATGTCACTATATTTCATCGTTGAAAAAACGGTAAAATGTCGTAGAGAAATACGTTTCCTTCTTGTTTCACCGTAACGTTTTTATCGCACGTTGATTCAAGGTTGATTTAACGTTGCAAGCCTCCTCCGTGTCATGAGTAAAATACCGTGATGTAACGTTATTATTGAGTTTCAATGTTACGATGAATTTTAGTTACGGAAATAACGTTGATAGTGAACGAATTCTCAACGTTTGTTTTTATACCCAAATACAACAAATATTAAACGTTCATATTAAGTTTCAAACCTACATCTCAAGGACTGAATCAACCTTGATTAAAAATATTTTTAAATTTTTATTTAAATTAAACACAGATTTGTACAAAAATATAAATCTCGAACATAGGAAACATAGGAACAAAATCACAAATTTCTAAATGCATTGAATCAACACTTATAATTCAAACTTTTTTTTTCTACTCTTTGCAGTATCCTTGAGCCTTCGTTGTATCCGCTTTTGTAAATCTGTCGCTGTCCTAAATTCTTTCTTGGCAGCCACTGAAACAACACAAATAATGCTCATTAGATATCGATAATATAGGTCTACAAAATGAAACCTTACCATAAATGAGTTGCATTGCCTCGGAAATGCTTTTTTCCCTGCATTTCCAATTGTAGAGGCAGCCTAAATCGTTTGTCATAACTCATAATGAATCTCAAAATTCTTCTGGCGTGGTCTTCAAGACAATTATTCTTCGACAGGCCTCAATTAGGCAACCGAGAAAAAAAAGAATCATTATTTTCGTTTTATTTTCTTAAACATATTGCATTTCGAACTAATTTATTTATTTAACAAGATCGCTCTAGCATTATCCAGATCAACTCACCTGCTGACTCTTATACACCGTTGCCAGGGACAATAATTCATTATCTTTCAAGAATCTTCATAATTTTCTTATTGAATTACTTTAGTAAGGACGATTTATGTTATGAATGTAGGGTTATTTTTTATAATGGATTTAACATTTTGAACGAATGAAGAATTCAAAATAAGGAATGTAGGAAATAAGTTCGGTACAGATGAGTTGCGCTCACGAAACACAATTTGGCAATTAGGTTTCTAAAACGTTTAATCGCTACTAGTTATTAAACGTTGAATATCTACTGAGAATATACGTTGAAATATGGTATTCCATAGGTAATTGAAAACAAAAGGAACTTCTCCTTTGCGTACGTTTTCCATTGACATGATCCGATGGAAAGTTCCCTGCAAAATTACATTGAACGTATTATCTACACACTGATCATCGAATGGATTCAAAAACTGGACGAATCTTGAGTAGAAAAATTGTTGGTTTTCTTCTAAGTTGATAAAGAGTAAATCATTCAACGTTTATTCATTGTTACTGAGCTCACTTCGTAAAAACGTTAAAAAAATGTAAGATATACAGGGTGTCCCATTACTCGACATCAACCCGGAACCGGGTGAAAAGGCAAGTAATGCTGGTTATCAGAAAAATATAAAAAAAAATCTAAGTTGCATGATTTTAAAATAATGCGCATTTAAAAAAACACGCAAAATTCCACACCCTGTGACAGTCTTTTCGCTCCTGTTGCCACAAATATCAACTTTTTCCAACTTTTTTCTTTGCTGTGTAACCCTGAATGGCTGAATAATGCTTGTCTAAACTGTAATCAAAATTTTGGTACCAGCTGATCTAGGTTTCATAAAAATAGGGCTTACTTCTCAGAAAAAAAATTCGAAATAAACAATTGCCTAGTTTCAACTGACTGTATTGAAAAAAAAATGTACTACGTAGGTTTGGCATGTTTTTTCAAAAGTTGGCGTATTTAGTGAGGATTCCAAAATGGTATAATACTTGTTTAATTGCAGCTGCCGTAGTTCAAATTTATTTTCGATTGCCTTTGAATACACTTTTTCGTTAACTGCTTCCCAGTAATAGAGTCCAATGGGTTCAAGTCCGGTGAACGGCCGGCCACGAGATTGGACCAGAACGTCCGATCCATCTTCCGGGAAAAAATGTTACCAGAAAAAAAAATTTTCAGAGAAATTTCTCAGGAAAATTTTTTTCTGGAAAAATTATTTTCTCTGCAAATTTTTTTTTCTGATAACATTTTTTCCCGGAAGATGGATCGGACTTTCTGGTCCAATCTCGTGGCCGGCCCGTTCACCAGACTTGAACCCATTGGACTCTATTACTGGGAAGCAGTTAACGAAAAAGTGTATTCAAAGGCAATCGAAAATAAATTTGAACTACGGCAGCTACAATTAAACAAGTATTTTACCATTTTGGAATCCTCACTAAATGCGCCAACTTTTGGAAAAACATGCCAAACCTACGTAGTACATTTTTTTTTCAATACAGTCAGTTGAAACTAGGCAATTGTTTATTTCGAATTTTTTTTCTGAGAAGGAAGCCCTATTTTTATTAAACCTAGAGCAGCTGGTATCAAAATTTTGATTACAGTTTAGACAAGCATTATTCAAGGTTACACAGCAAAGAAAAAAGTTGGAAAAAGTTGATATTTGTGGCAACAGGAGCGAAAAGACTGTCACAGGGTGTGGAATTTTGCGTGATTTTTTAAATGCGCATTATTTCAAAATCATGCAACTTAGATTTTTTTATATTTTTCTGACAACCAGCATTACTTGCTTTTTCACCCGGTTCCGGGTTGACGTCGAGTAATGGGACACCCTGTATACTTAGTCTAAGGTTGATATTAATCGACTAATTTTATTCTACTTTCATAGTTTATATTTTCCCTATGCTATATCCTTTTGTTTGTTGTATTTAATGTTTTTATCTAAGAATTAATTATTAGTTTATGAAATGATTTCGGTTCTGAATTAATCTATTTACAAATTTCCGCAGGTGGGTTGTCCTTCGGTATTTTGGGAAAGAAAACGACTAAATGGGGAAGGGATCCAATCGTCATAGCTGGATTTGTCATTCACATTCTGGCATTCTTCGGAATTTTCTTGAATCTTCCCAATCAATCTCCTCTGGCAGACACCCATGACGAGGCCTTCTTGAAGCCAAGTTCTGCCATCTTGGCCATGGCTTGTTCGTTCTTGCTTGGTTTTGGCGATGCGTGTTACAACACCCAGTTCTATTCCATAATCGGCAGCATATACTCCAAGAACAGTGCTTGCGCCTTCGGAATATTCAAATTTGTGCAGGTAAGTCCTCGAAACAATTTTTAGGCAATTTGTCACTAGGGGAACGGCGTCCTATCATTTTGCACAAATGTGTGTATTTTTCTATGTGATCTCAAACGAATCGGTTAGACTGAAGAATCCTCGGGTAATGAAACACCATAACCGGCCGTGAACACTACTACTCTCGATGTTGTTTCGGTTTGCAAACGCCGCGGAGTTCGTTGACAGGCCAACTCGTTCTATACCTTTTCAACTTCAAATTGAGACTAAGCACATTCAAATTGGGATTTAACAAATTCAAAATGACATTAACCAACTTCAAAATGGTAAACACAATCTTATTGGGAATAAAACATTCAAAATGGGACTAATCAATATCATATTGGAAACTGACATTTCCACTTGACTTCGATACTCCAAAAATATCGTCAAATAATAAAGCTATAGTCCGTTCATGAAAGGTTGAGCCGTCGGTTGGCCATGGAAATTTGACATATTTCACTGTGTATATTAAAATTTTAGGTTATGTTCTTTATTTTCTTGTCAGATTGATTCGCAATGTTGTCAATATTGCATAGAGTTCTCCGATAACTCGCAAGCTCTTCGGACGAGACCGGGTACATTCGGCAACGTTGACTTATTTTACTTTATGACAGTAAATACTGCCAACTTCAAATAAATAAAGAAACGCCTACTATGTGCTCAACCTTTCGTGAACGGACTCTATTCATCAGATAATTTCGTGTGTTTTGTATATAATATGTCGCGTAACATAAAAGGATCGGAAGCTGCTAACGTTTAAAATCAGATTTATGCTGTATACAAATAATTTTGAATAGATGCAAAAGATTTAAGGGTTGATTTCTCAGATTATTTATTGGAAAGTTCTAGCAAATGTAGGTCCAGAAATGCATTGTTTCCAAGATACAGGGTGTTGAAATTTCACTTGAAAACTGACCGAAAAAGTGGTACGCCACTGGGATATTTCAAACTAACAATTATATTTGAATCATTCGTTCAATTTGTGACAAAAAAATCTTTTCTGCTTTTTTTTCCTGTGGGGTACCGTTTTATGGGAAAAATAAAACATCTCTAGGTTGAGCCCCACATACTATGTGTTAAAGTGCCGAAAAATACGCTGTTCATAATATGGTTATAATACGATGTTTTATATTCTTACATAAAAACGGCGCCCCGCACCAAAAAAAGGTAGAAGGTTGAACCCAGAATTCAAAAATAATCGTAAGAAATATTTCAGTGGTGTACACTTATTTTATTCAGTTTTCAAGTAAAACTTCAACACCATTTGTCTTGGAAAAAATGCATTTCAGGACCTACATTCATGTGAACTTTTTCATAAAACGATCTGAGAAATCACCCCCTCAAATCTTACACATCCTGTAAATCAGTATCAAATTCAAATGGATATGTCTATTCCCAATATGAGATTGATTAGTCCCATTTTGAATGTGTTTATTCTCAATTCGATTGTGTTTACCATTTTGAAGTTGCTTAATGTCATTTTGAGTTTGTTTAATCCCAATATGAATGTGATTAGTCTCAATTTGAAGTTGAAAAGGTATAGTATAGTTATTGACATTTGAAATTTTCTTTAATGAATTTTTAATTTTTTTATTGTTTTCCCGATAATTGCGTTACCACACATCCGATCATTTCGAAATTTGTTATTTTGAAGGAGAATAACGACGCGCAAACTTCTGCAGAATATCTTGAGGAACGTGCTATTAGAAATTTTAAGAAAAAACATTTTGTCTGTGCGTTGTGAACCGATAAATTTCTGGTCGCTATAACTCTAGAACGGAATGTGTTACTGTCTTGAAATTTTCACGGTATATTTGAGGCAACTACATGTCTTTATGCTTCCATGAACAGTAAACATCAGTTGATTGCATAAGTTTTTGTTTAATTGAATTTCTAAATCCTCCGATCCACCCTGTATTCAACTGAAAACTTCATGCAACTTTGCATTACTTCATCATGTTCGATTAGTTCTTTCGGTAATTATGTTTCTCATTCTAGTCGGTTGCCGCTGCAGCTTCCTTTTTCTATGCTCCGTATGTACCTCTTTACGGACAACTTGGAATACTTTTGGCCTTGGCAATAGTTGGAACAGGTGCCTACATTTGGGTGGAATTCAGCATAAGAAGAGGAGCACTTTCAGAGCACAAGAAGTCAGACTCAGAATCATCGATCAATTCAACTGAGTGAAGAAAGATCATGCCATATATAAGGTTTCCTAATAATTCATTCAATATAAAAAAATTCTCACAGCAAAATGTGATAAACTAGCTTCTAACCACCAAACAGTTAATCGAAATTAAGTTATTGTGGTCATGAATTTGTGTCTATAAATGCACCATATATACACAGAACAACAGAAGCGACACTCTGTTTCCTTGAAGAATTTGGATTTTTGTACTACGATTAAAGCGCAGTAAAACCTGATATGATTGGCACCCCAAAGAAGCCCAATGTCATTCATATACGACTTTCCGCCAAATGTAGCTTCTAAATTCCGCGGTCCTTCACTTCATTCATAAGTTGGTGGAGTGTTGCTTCTGTATTTTTCTGTGATATTTTATATATATGAAGAGACAGCGTGAAAACAAGATCATTTGTTATTTCTAACTGTGTCGCCTGAACTCCATTGACAATAGACGATTTAATTTTCAGAAGAGTTCTGAGGAATGACAAATTATGATTAGAATGAATAGGAATGTAACGCTTAGTTACTTGACTGGAAAATGACTAACTAAACCTCATTCATAATTATTATCACACAGAGGTCTAACAGATTTCCTCTAATTGTCATTTTTTTCGTTATAATTTCTCAACAATTGAAAATATGTGAAAAATGTCAAGAGCTTGACTCAGAAGAGGAAATTGAAATATGCTTACCTTAGAATACTGTTGATTTGGTTTTTTTAAATCACAAAATTTCACAATCCTTCAAATAAGAATCTGATAATGAGAGAATGCGTCCCCTTGATCTCAAGGGTTAATAGGCATGAACCTGGGTTAAATTATTCTATTATATGTATATTTTATTTTCTCATTAAATGGTTCCTTTCACCGTTTGCGCATTTTGTAATAAATATTTGCAATAAAAAAAATTGATTGGTGATTACAACGGATGAATGCAGTATCGTTAAATTCGAATCAGACAGTAGGTATAGCGATTAAGAATTTTTAAAAGTTAATCAATATCACATGTTATAAATGTTATGACCTCAATACGTCGAAAATTGTACTTAAATTTCCTGAAATTCATCAAGGCATCTGTGATTAGTGTAATTATTGCATTGTATCATAATTTCATTAGATTATTTTGTTCTAAAATAAAGCTCAAGACTGAATTGTTCTTGAAATACGTTTGATGTACATATATTTTTGTAAACTTCAAGCATTTATAGTTCATATATTTAACTGTAAATAAAGAAATATAATTCATTATATTCGTTTACTTCATGATTCACTTTCTTGATCAGTAGCGGCTCGTGAGATTTCAATCAGAGGAGGTCCGAGACCACGTAACCAACTACATATATAATTATTTCGAACTGGGCTTCCTGTTAGCCACTGGCTTTTATTATACCATTGTACGTAGAACCATTGTTTAAACAATGGTAGAACGAACGATTAAGAGCAGAATTAATAATTAAATTTGGTATTGCTGGTCGAGGTGAACAATTACTTGAGTTATGAATTTTATCATTTTAAGGCATTTTACTGAATTTATTATTCAAAAAAATAAATCTACAGGATCTTCGGTTTCGCTACTTGCATTATATTCTTATTTCCTTGTTTCCGTTTCCATAATTCATATATTAAATTTCCTACAAACTTATCCGAAAAATGTCACAAAAACCACAAACCGCACGCTGAGAAGATTAATATCTAGAAAAGAAGGGAATCAAAGCAACCGCTGATCTCCATTCACGATCGGCGAGGTTGATTCGGGCCGATCGGACGTTCAGAAATAATGCGAAAAATAATGCCGCGGAGCCGGGCCTCCGACACGTGATCTACACCGTGAATTTTGGGTGGTTCCAGCACCGTTCATTTGAAGAAGTTTGAAATTTTACATTCTAACGAATCTCGACTCGTGGAGGCGAGCCTCCTTCGCTAAGCAGTTTCCCTGCTATTCGTTACGCTGTATTGTGTGTTGCGGATAATGTATGAATGTTTGAGATCGCTGAGTAATAACATTGTTTAAGGAGAAGATAGTTATGTTACTCGCCCTGCTAAGGGCATTGGATGTGCGTATGTGGCGGTACCTATTAGAATTATGTGGCAAACTCTGAATTTTAGGGTCCATCCTAATACGCCCTCTTGGCGGATACTTGAATAATTATTATCGTAAAAGAGTTTTTCTACTTCTGCTATGAAACTATATTTTTATGACGTGAAATTTGAAGAATCGAAACATTCGAAACTGAGTAAATTCCAACACATGTTCGTCGATGAATAGAGTAAGCCAGGGTTCCAGTTGGGAATTTTATTACTTTGATAATTACAGGGTCTGTTTATGTTATGCGATTCTAGCTTTTCTATCTCAGGTAGTGAAGGGAATAAGTTTGAATTTGAATCGTAGTTGAAGGCAAATAATGAAATAGAAAAAATTGAATATAAGAATAATTTTTTGGTTTTTGCTAAATTAAACGCGTTTTAAATTGAATCGCAAAACGTGAATTTATTTGGTTAGACTTTATTTTGAACAAGTTTTTTTTGATAGCCATGAATCTTCTTCAAACAAATGCGACGATAATTAGTACCAACGTGAGGTCTTTGCACTCACGAAAACTATGATAAAAACATTACCTTTTAAAAAGTTATCGCAGCGAAATTGAGGCGTTTTCCTATTATTAAATTATTTCGGTTCAGAATACGACTGAAGTTTCGAAATACTGACAATACTGAAATGTATTATTATTGGCAATATATATTCTAATCAATGTCATTGGAAAAAAGAAAAATATGCTTTGTTTCTCTTGTGTTGAATTCTTGAGTCAATATCGACTTTGGCGGCAATAAATCGTATCCCTGATGACGATACGTGGTCAAATTCAATATATCCGATTGAAGTGAATTTCATTTCGTGAAGGAAGATTTGTTATATTATACTTAATATTCAGCAAAATTTCAAAAAATCGCATTGTGTAAACCATAGAAAATTCAATTGAAATTCGAAAAAAAATTTTGCTATATTTCCAAAACAAGATATCCCTTTCAAGTGAAATTTTATTTTGTGTGTGAACATTGATATACTGAATGTTCTTCAAAATTTCAAGAGGTTCGCATCATCCGAACCATAGATTTGGTTTTTTTAATTGTCAATTTTTTACATATTCCAGTTTTTTAATAATTTCCAGAATATTATTCCGATCGTGGTGAGATTCAGCATTTATATATTATTAAGTATCAAGTCCTATACAAATTTTTTGCCGGTTAAAGCCTCATTGTTCCGCCAACGAGCGTTCGAAAGGGCTTTCTTAATTTTTTTATACTTATATTGCAATGGAAATTTCAATAAACGAGTAGTGATCAGGGTACGAATGTGTCTTTTGAAATTTTGCTTACAATTATGAATTTCTAGGAATATCTTGCTTGGTTGAATTGATACCTCCTGTAACGTGAACATACGATGAGTCTCCTGAATGCGTTAAAAAAATGCAAGAAAAGCCCCGAACAGGTACTTTTGAGCTCTCGTCTATTAGTAGAGCAATAATTCTATCACATCAAAAGTGTATGGGACTTGATATTCATGCTTAGTATATGAATGCAAAATCTAGGCACGACCGGAATTATGTTCTAGAAATGATTAAAAAAATGAAATATGTAAAAATCCAGTAATAACATTAAATTAAATTATATGGTTAACATTATGGCCACAAAATTTTGCAAAAGGCTTATTATATGGGCATCTTGCATGTGGCCGCAAAATTTCATATCGATTGGTTTTGTTTTGTCTGAGATATGACGGACGGAAATTTTGAATGGCCATATTTTATGGAACACCCTGTACGATTTACTGGTTAACGAACTTCTCAAGTCTCTAGAACAAACAGAACAGAATTGTATTTGACCTCGGATTCGTCATCACAAGTAGAACCCTATCGTTTGAGGCCGTTTCGGCTCAAAATTCGTTAATTAGAGACACAAACCGAATATTATTATTATAATAAAGCCTGTCTATCCTCAACGTGTAAGTGTCTACTGCAGTTTATGGTCCGCGGAGTCTTTGGGACCTTAACTAATTATTTAACTTGGCGCTATCGAGAGATGATTAATCATTTTTTTATGACCGGAATCTGATTGTATGGATATGGACAACGTTTACTTCAACAAGACAGCACTACGTGCCACTCAACCAACTAAACCGTTGATCGAGCGTTTACGGAAAAAGCTTGGTGAAAGAGAAGGACTCCGCCAATAGCCATTGTCGATTCAATACCTCAAAGACGGAATTCGTGAGGCTATCGAGTACATAGAGTAGCCACACTTTCGATTTTGTTATGGAAAATTTCATTAAAAAGATATGTTCTGTGAGCGTGGTCGTGGTGGTCATTTGCATGAAGTTATTTTCCACTATAATTAACGGCATGAAATAAACATCCGATCATTTATTTCAAAAACTATAATTCTTCTTTGAATATCAGAATGACACCTCTAACCGGAAAACCCTGTATATGCACAGCAAGTGATTTGAAGCTTATAAGCGCTTGTTCATACTGGGAAAATTCATTCATGAATATCATTGGAGCTGTTGGTTTCATTCTATTTCTTTATGCATTCAACTTTCACCTCCAACCTGAACGTTTGTGAAAAATACAAGTTTTGAAATGTTCCTTTTGAAAACACTTTCATTACGTGGCTTTGATTATTGATCCAATAATTATATCATTCATTTATTCAAATTCAAGAGACTGCATAGGTACCTACTAACAGATGCCCAATTTCTTTAGCATAAACATATCAGAGAATCACTTCTTTAATATATATTTCTTTGCTACTGAGTTAAAAAAATTCCTTCTAGCGATCTCACGACGAAATCGAAAATATTTCTCAAATCCCAACCCTAAGGGCCTCAGAGTAATAAAAATTTTTATTACTCTGGACCCTCGGATATTTCATACTACAGGCATACAAGAGAGAAGTTGTGGAGCAAGATGCAAGACACGTTGACGTGAAGAAAAATAGCTCGTCACTAGAGACATCTGTTGTTCACCATACCCAAAAATTAATACTTGTCTGAATTTCAACATTGCACATAGGCAACCCATCATGTTGGTCCTCTTCCGGTGGTGGCGCCCTCTAACGATATTGTCCAATATCCTCCAATGATATTTGAACCGAAGTAACTAACTATCTTCTCCTTAAACAATGGTAATAAACTATAAGTTAATTACTTTAAGATTTGGATAGTTTAACTTATAGAATGATGGAAATGATACAGATATAGAAATGTGATTATTTTTGATTTGAACTTGAATTTAAAATTGAATAAAATGCAGTGAAACTAGGGGCTGCCCGGCCTCCTCTGCCCCCTCTGAGCAGCCGTCACTGTTCTTGATAAGAAGATTTGATATCTTCAGTGGACTATATTTTCCAAAGAACTATACATATGAATTTCTCATAGATCAATTCTTGTATTTTTATCAGAAAATATTCAAACTTTATCATAAAATTCGTTGGATTTCATGAATATTTAATTATTTCCACACTATATGGCGGATGCGCTTCATTGAAACTTTGTGATATTTATTCTTCGAATGTGGCATGTCGATTTCTGAACTCTTGGAAATACTATATTAATAAAATTAAGTCGAATTTCATTTCGAATTAGGTCCACATTATGATATAGAGGATGCGTTTTATTGAAATTTTGCATTACTTGTTCTTTGAGTCTGGGGTCAGTTCATAAACTTTTGGAAGGACCATTACATTTTGATTTTCTTTATTGTTTTATTCTCACGATTGAACTTATATGACGTAAGTAGACAGCAACAACATTTGATACAGTGATTGTTAGTAACAAAGTCTGCACAGAACCTAACTTGCATGAGCTGAATAGCCTCCTCATGCTCTCAAATCAGACTGATTTTCTCTGCCTTCCTTTTAGCATTCAGGATTAAACAATGTTACCAATGATTTCAGCATTTTCGAACATTTTTCACTTTTAAGCATCTCAGTGATTTTCATCTACGCATTAAGCATGTATGCCTTCTTATGTAAGGGGGAATCCCAAAACCTTCTAATTCCCTAAATTAATTATGTTGCCTGACCCAACCAATGACCAATATTAATGGTGTTCAAAAATTGTCCGACATGGGTACGTATTTTTATTTTATCCAACATTTTTCAATTCGGACTATTACTATGAATCCTAGTTCTGAGCATAGTAGAGCAATTTTCATCATAGAATTGTAATTATTGAAAAAATATGAGAGCAAAAAAATTGGAGATGTTACTTGAAGTCAGCTGCTTGCACGTTTGTTCAAATTATAAATACGATCATTCAAATTAAAATCTAAATCATTGGCTCTTTACGACCAAATGTAGCATTTTCGGATCAAAATAAGCGTGAATATTTTTTTTGTGAACACTGCAGAATTTGATATCTGAATAGGTACCTCAGGTACCTGGTTTTATACTCTCCATAATTTTTTTTCTGAAAAGAATTTTCTCGAATTTCGCGCAAAGAGATATCGTTATTGAGAATTTCCTAATCCTAAAAATATTGGGAATTTTTTCTTTGATAATTATTACTTGAGAACAATATGAACCAATCCCCTAAACGAAATCATCTGAGATATCTATAGCCTTCAACTATCTTGAAAATTTAAATGTCTTCAGATTATACAGTTCGAGAGTTAGAGTGCCGTTCATAATGACTTTTAACCTCAGTTACTGCAACAGTGGTTTCATCAGAGTAATTTCAATACCCCTCTTGGTTCGAAATGGGGAACATACAAATATTTGGCAAAACTATAGCACGCTCTTCCCCTAGGAACGCTGAAAGCTTGTGGAGGTCACACATACAGGGTGTTTCATCATAAACTGGACAAACATATATTTTCGTGTAGAAGACATCGGGAGAATCATTTTTGCCTTGAAAAGTTGACGAACTCCGAAAAAAAATTTACAAAATGGCGGAAAACCTGCAATGATCCCAATTTTTTTCAGCGGTTGTCAAATTGACTTTTATTTTCTGAATGAACACAATTTTCTTAGAATTTCTGTGAAAAATTTTTTTCAAAAATCGAACACAATTTTTTTTACATGTCTACAGCGATGAAAAACATTCACTCGAAATGGATGAAATTTTGTACAATTGTACTTCTTGAATTATCAATCACGAATATGAAAACAGAATTGTAAAATATTGAACGGTTTCGTTACTACAGTCATTCAAATGTTTCGTTCAGACTTCTGAAATAATGAAAAAAAATTGTATTGAGTTCTTAAGTCAAAATTAATAAATTATTATTTAAGTCCAAACATTCTAGACGAATGTATACAAAAAAAATCAGTGAAACTTAGTTGGGACTCGAACCGACGTAGGTATTAAATAGGGAAATGGCACTGTTCTAAGGATATTAATATTCGTTGCCAGGCAACGGTAGTTCGTAGTTCATAGAGTTGGACATTTATTTAAATTTCAGTGAATATAATAAAAATAATAAACTCTATGAACTACGAACTATCGTTTCCTGGCAACGAATATTATTATCCTTAGAACAGTGCCATTTCCCTATACCTACGTCGGTTCGAGTCCCAACTAAGTTTCACTGATTTTTATTGTATACATTCGTCTAGAATGTTTGGACATGTCAATAATTTAATTATTTTGACTCTAGAATTCAAAACATTTTTTTTTCATTATTTTAGAGGTCTGAACGAAACATTTGAATGACTTTAGTAACGAAACCGTTCGATATTTTACAATTCTGTTTTCATATTCGTGATTGATAATTCAAGAAGTACAATTGTACAAAATTTCATTCATTTCGAGTGAAATTTTTTCATCGCTGTTGACATGTAAAAAAAATTTGTGTTCGATTTTTGGAAAAATTTTTTCACAGAAATTCTTGGAAAATTGTGTTCATTCAGAAAATAAAAGTCAATTTGACAACCGCTGAAAAAAATTGGGATCATTGCAGGTCTTCCGCCATTTTGTAAATTTTTTTTCGGAGTTCGTCAACTTTTCTGAATAGAGGACCCAAAAATACTGAGATTTGACCAAAAACCGTTACTTTAAGTGTTATACATAACTGACTACACTCATAAGAACCTGGCTCAAAAATGACGTATGACACCCTGTATCTCGCTTATGCTTCGAAAACGGGATATATTGTATAAGGCAAAAATGATTCTCCCGATGTCCTCTACACGAAAATATATGTTTGTCCAGTTTATGATGAAACACCCTGTATATTCCATCTACTGTGTCTAGCAGTATGCAACTCTGTCATCATACGTATTAGTGATAATCTCACTTAATATTCCTACTTGTTTTTGAGCCCATCACTAAAAATTCTATTTTTTTGCGCAAACGCCCGATATTAGATCAACCAATGTGAACACTCGGCACTTTTCTCAAACTATTATCATTGTAAAAAGAAAGCTATTATACCACCTCCCATTTCTGAAAATATATCAATTATGAATGATCATTTTTCAGAGCCATTTC
Organism: Propylea japonica; assembly: GCA_013421045.1. Lineage (NCBI taxonomy): Eukaryota > Metazoa > Arthropoda > Insecta > Coleoptera > Coccinellidae > Propylea > Propylea japonica. Next base: position 115,399,871 of record CM024239.1, read on the forward strand.
GATTTGAGTACGATTTCTTCAAGTTTAAACAGTCAGTACCTATGTTTAAAAATATAACACGATTTTACTTAGCTCTTCCCTTCGCAGCCACATTCTCTATTGAATATTTTTTACACACTTATTTATACTGGGGAGTTGGTAACTCGTGAAATGAAATTCCAATATATTACCTCAAAAATTTATATATAAAATTTTTAAACAAATACATTTCTCACTTCAATATAAATCTATTTATCACAGCATCTTTTTATAACTGTATGGCATTCAAGTACTCTGAAACTTATTTATAATATATACTTAAATACAATAATCACAAATGTATTCGAATTTTCTTCGAAAATCAAAGAATAATAATTCGAATATAACAAACATATAATCGTTAATTTTTCGAGAATGCACCATTCGTAAGGAGAATTCGGATCAATTTTTGAGATCATTTCCAAGAAACATCCACTAATTAACAATATAAAATATTGTTTTCATTCATAGGATTTTTATTTGGCACCTTGAATTCTTTAAACTCCGAACACAAACATTTCATATTGATATCGCGAAATAACAATTAAAACTTTGCGAACTCCATAATATAATATTCTGTTAAATCAAGCATATAAGATTTTTTACACTAATTACATTTTTTACAATTTACAAAATAGTCTCCAATATGAAGACACAACAAAAATGTACAATGAAGAGATGTTTCTTCTGGAATGAGTCCGAAGTTTTATTGCTCACATTCCATCCCTTCCTTAGTTTTCATATACATAATTACAATTTAAGTAAATCATTTCTCTCGTAAATACAAGTTATGTACAGTAGCGATCACAGCAGTAGGTAGGTCATCATTATTCGATTGAGTAGTTCATAGGAGCATACTTAGAGTAAAAAGTAAACTTCTTACTCTGAGGGAGGATACATTTGATTACATGAAACTACTTAAAACAAGATAAGAACGATGTTGTTTTTGAATTAATGAATCCCCTTGGGAAATAAACAGTCTGTATTCTAGGTTTTTCTTATCATTTCCAATAGCACAGGTTTATTTTTCTCTAGGAACTTTATTAACGGTTTCACGAATAGTGAAATTCAACAAGATTGGTTCATCTTGAAGGTGAGGTCCATAATATGGGAGAACTAAAGGCACATATTTGAAGTGTTCGTAAAACCGACTAGTATGCTCTAAGCAAGGTTGCCATACATTGCACAAGAGGTAAACCGACATCAGAGTTTCCAGAAAATGCTATTTGCTGAGCTATTCGTTATTACCTACATACAGACTGCTCATTCAGCATTGAAGTACACATTTTTTTCAATCACGATCGATGCCTAACTTCTCAGTACACAATGCGCTTTTCCCTCTTCAGAAAGAGTACCAATGAGTGTTGCCCAGTCTTCTAGCCTTGGAGCGCATTGCAATCTCAAATCACCAAGTTTTCTGCTAGCCATGAAAACGAACTCTCCAACGCCATGTGCTACCCCGCAATGCTGCGCCACTGAGATCGTGATTTTCTTGTCGATTTCGTCATACTCGTTATCTGGGATTTCGTTTGTTTCCACGTCTTTATTGAAGGTCTCCTCCACGGTGTTCCTGATTAACTTCGTGATTTTGATTGACATCTTTGACAATTCTTCGGTGTGGTGTTGCTCTACGCCGCGAATTATGCCTCTGGTAACTGTAAAGAAAATTATTCATTAGAAAAGCAGATCATTTTTGACGTACTACAATGCGAGCTCTCACACATCAGCTCAAACAATTGAATTTTTAGAAATCAACTAGTCTATTTGAGTGCGGAAATATTGTATTGAAAGCTTTATCTTTAATCAGTGGAACTTCCCTATAACGCACGTCTGTGTACCGAATTTCTTTGTATAACGAGTTTCATACAAGACATTGCACCTTGAATCCAAATTTCATGTTAAAAATACCCTCTAAAACGAAGTGAATTCTCTCTATAACGAAATATTCAAAGAACATCACTCTTTGGATGGGTATTTGTAAGAAGGTATAAGGATGGGTTTTTTTGGATGGGGTTTTTTCGAAATTTTTCTGGTACGTACGTAATAAATCCCGTCCTTAAACTAAATCATTACGGCGGGCAGTTTGGTTTCGATCTAACCGTTACCTACGCTAGTATGAAAGTTGTGCGAAAATGTCCATAGGGAATTGCTCAAGTTTGAATGATAAACTTAAATTTATCAGTGAAGTCGACCGCGACATTGCCGACTATAAAAACAAATTTTCTGTATAACGAATATTTTTGTGGATTTGCGCTTTCGTTATAGGGATGTTCCACTGTAATTATATTTCAGAGGATGAAATGATTCGCAGTTGTACAAGATATGTTGTTTGTATTTCGTGCGTTGAAATTCCTGTTTTTATGGCACATTCGAGTGCATTTTTGACACTCTCATATAACTAAAATAAAAAAAAGTAACTATTTTGTCCTCTAATCCCGAAATATGGAAAGAAACCCTCATACCTTTCCTCAAGTTTTGTAATGAACCATTATTAGAATGCTCCTTCTTTACTGGTGTTGAAATTTTTCTTGTGGGAAAAATTTGGAGCAATTCTTCATCATATGAAATTGTTTCATACATCGAAGAATGTAACATTTCAAGATTATTTTTGTTTCTTTTTTTTATTTTCGCTACAACTCCTCAACATAAACAGCACAACAGTTTGAAACATATTTCTGAAAAACGTTCACTATTTTTCCACGAAACCGTCAATTCTGTAATTGTTCTGTTAACCGGGAATCCTGTAGATTAATTCAATTTTATATCCGTTGAATATTCCTCAAATAAAAATATTGACTGACCTTCCCAAAGGTTTCTCCATTTTTGTTTATTGGAATTCATGTTATAATAAATTTAACCCACCAATCGAACCATGATTATCATCATAACAGTCTGAAGCAATATATCAGGTGAAAATTGTCAGCCCTACAAGACTTCAATTATAAGCTACCAGAAAGCGATTATAGCTACTCATATGAGGTCTCTATCTTGTCATTCCTGCAACCTAGAAGGTGCCTCGATAACTGTACAACTCCACAAAAGGTAATCAAGAAATTATCTTAATAAGGCAGCAGCAACATAAATATTTGAGAGGAATATAAGGTAGAATCTCCATATACTAATGATGTACAGATAAAATGGAAGCTGCGGATCCACTTTATGCAGAATAATACGCCGATCCTATCGCAGAAACTGGTTAGGTTACACGTGCCTAATAGATTCATCGATGGTCCGGCACGTTCTAATCCAATATCGGAAAATGACCAACGCCCATTATTTTTTATTATTGGATTAAACTAGCCGAAAGAAACTTTTACACTTTTTGATGCATATAATACACCGAACGACCTAGATAATTTCTTCATGGAAAAAAACTTATTTCTCTCAACATGCTAGAGTGTCCGCTATCTGTGTTGTTAGAAGTTGTCATGTCACGATAAATAGTTATTTTATGTATTAAGTGCGTAAAATGAGTGTTATTTCATGGCATATGAGAGTGTCAAAATTTTGCCGAGACCGCAGGTCGAGGCCGAAAATTCTCTCGAATCTGCCATAAAAAAAGTCGTAGATAAATAATTTTTCTTCAATAATATGGCACATCAGTTCATTCTGCCATACGTGGTATAGCAAAATTCACACAAGTTTCATTTCATTATTCATTTTTTAATTCACCGATACTAAAAATATTTCGGTCGACCTACTTTTTTCAATATTCTATTAATTGAAATTGAAATTTCGCAATTTGGAGAAAAACTAGTGAACGTTTTTCATGCATATTTTTCATGCTGAAGTTATGTATTATATTGAGGATTTGTTTATTCAACTAAATCAAGAAAAGAAGCAAAAATAATATAAAAATATTGAATTATTTTGGTTTCATGTCGTGACTCAATTTTTGATTGAAAGAAAAAGACCCGTGATCAGTAAAATCGAAATTTCATTTTCGGATTTCGGACTTGAAGAATGTGTCCTGAAGTGAGTATACATGGTAATATGTTTTGAATTTTTATAGTCTATATTATCATGTTTGAAAATGAAATATAAATATAAACTAGCTCTTCACAATTTGTTTTTTATGGGAATATTATTTCAATTTGAATTAAATTCAACTATAACTAATATTAACTCACCTAAATCACTCGTACAGAAAGCATGTGCTAATTCTTCTGCTGTACATGGTCGACATTCTGAAATAAAAATATCAAAAATTAGGGTAAAGTTTAATGACGAAGGCAGATTTTTCCATCCCAACTGACTTGTTATGTATAATTCATATACATATGCATAGTGAGGTTCAATTTTTTTCACATCTATGCAAGTTACAAATTACTTTCACTTCTTAGAACACCAAGATTCAAGATATGTATGTTTATACTCTGCAAGTCGTGGGAATTCTTCAAGATTGAATGATAGATCAAAAGATTCTTATTTCAACAGTTCACGAAACTAATTAAGATTATAATCTAGATTGTATTTGTGAATGCGTGTTGAACTAATCGCCATAGAAAATCATTTTCATGAAAATTTCCTTATGGTGATTAACTAAACCGAGGAATTCTGCTCGACAAAAGGAGCTCAAGTTGGATAGCATGTGTGTGTTATCCATTTAATATGAATGTAGTTTTTTCTACAATCAATTGCAATTTTGACTCACCTTCATTCGGATCATAGGTGTGTATTCCTCTAGGTAAAGGTTGCAGGTCATATTCTATATCTGCAACAATTTTCGATACACCATCATTCTCCAAAGCTTCTACGTATATTGCAGCTTGGCCCTTTTTGCTATTGAAACACCTGTAATAGAAGAAAATCCTTGTTAGGTACAATTGAAATGTTATGACATAGAGGATGTTTTTCCATTAAATATCACTCAAACGTAAACTTAATAATCCTTCGAATGTTTCAAGTTTCAAGTAAACGCTACACCTTTGAAAAACTGTCTCTCGTTTGGACACGAAACAACGCAACTGATGTTTTCGTCGTGTTAGGTAAATTTTGAAGAACTAGATTAAACTGGATGAATAGCTGAAGAGTAGAATGTTCCAGTCAACTCAAAAACAAAGGTTGACACAACAGACCAGTCCAAAAAAACAGCTGATCGCCTTTTTTCAAGATGGCTGCTGGTAGTTATTATCAGTCAGGATTTTCGACGATCTGCTATTTCCTCAATTGATCAGGCGACAAGGAAAAATACAAAGGCCAACTTAAATCGAAAATAGTGAAAATATGAAGAATGGAATAAAAAATCACTTCCAAATTCATGTATGTACTTCGTTTGTTTACAATTAGCTCCCAGCAGCCATATTGAAATTGAAAAGCTGATCGTGACAGATCGTTGGACTGCCCAGTAGATCTGCCATGGCATAGTACCTCTTGGAATGAACCTTATTCTTCATTATATAGGTAGTGTATTATAGTTGATAAATTTCAGTAATTCCTGGTGAATACTGATCGAATTCTTTATGTGGCAGATATAACAATGTTGCCAATATTTCACATTGAAATCTTTCAGCACCAACTGTATCACCTTTTATAAAAAGAAATATTTCAAAATCAAAAGAGCTAATATTCATCCTTTAGTACTGCAGATTAATGCTTTTCAGGCTCGAATAGCGATAAATGAGAAGAAATACATTAAACTGCAAGCAACAAAAGGTCCTTTGTCTAGCGAATGAAGTAACAAATTACCAGGTGATATTCTTTCATTCACACAGACTATTTTTCTCATTGTTTGCTCCACAAGATAAGATTCATTTGGTATACGTGCAGGTCGAAGTTCACATCCTAAAAAAGACTCTAATCATGGGTATTTATTGTGTTCCGAAAACTTTCACAATTCACTCTATACAGAGCAATTTATGTAACTAACAAGACGTGAAATGAATCAGTGCAATTAAATGTAGGTAATGTCGATTTATTTTCTTCAGTCGTACAATTTTGTCACGAATTGTGGATTGTTAGATCTTTCGTTGATTATTGCGAAATTAGACAGATAGAAATAAATTTTTTAATGGAAATACATTGGCAATTTTTGAACTAACTTAGGATTTATTCAGCTGAATACTAGAGAAGCAATAACATAAATGAAAATTGAGGATTGAGAAACGTCGAGATATCTAGGATGTGAATCTAATGAAATTTTGTCATGAAAATTGTTTATACACATTGGATTCAGCTTGATAATTACGAGATATTTAGAAAATGAGTTCTATTCTATAGGGTTGGGCGAAAGTCCTTAATAAAATAAATAAGTATAGCTTTTAAATCTGTAACTTGAAAAAACTGAAACACGTTTGTTTTTTTTATCTGAAGTTGGCAGTATTTGCTGTCATAACGTAAAATAAAGTCAACGTTGCCGAATGTACCCGGCCTCGTCCGACGAGCTTGCGAGTCATCAGATAACTCTATGCAATATTGACAACATTGCGTATCAATCTGACAAGAAAAGAAACAACATAACCTAAAATTTTAATATACATAGTGGAATATGTCAAATTGTCATGGCCAACCGACGGCTCAAACTTTCGTGAACTGACTATAGGTTTCGCATATTTACACTTAATGGTTACATTAAAGCAGAAATTTAGATGTATCACAGTATAATTTATCATTCACAATTTTGTATATAATAAAGAAAGGGATTATTGAGAAAAAACTCAAAATATGTGTAACCGAACAAGCTGAAACGTCTAGATCAAATCTGATCTTCGTATGACCACCTGAATAATTCTGGAGATTCAAAAATTGTATTTGGTTTTCCTCAATTTTTTTTGCTGGAAAATATGGGTAATTACGAGTAGAAATCATCGTTTCATTTGTTGTAGAAATGTTGATTTTATTCCAGATGCATTCGCAATCCTTTTTATATTAAATCTGAATTTCATAATGAAGATAGGGAATTGAATTTTTCTAAACTTAACCAGAATCCATTTTAAAGAATAAATTGGGGTTGATTGAGATGAATCAGATTGGATGATAATATTACAGCTTGTATCTCACCATCTAGGGACACCAATTGAATCTAAAAAGTTCTTGAAAGTAACTACTCATTTCGAAACTTGCTATAATTACGAAATATCAGCCAATGTTCCCTCTATCCCACGATTATCATGCAATTATCGCAGTGATGGAAAAAAAAATCACGCACACTGGCAATATCTCACTTGGAAAATCACGACTTTGTACTCACCGAATGGTCTTCGTGCTTCCATCGTTGTGTGAATACAGTTTCAACAGAGACCTGGGTCCTTCTAAGAACAATCTCGCCGCTGGCCTGTTACCATCTTCACGCACCTTAACGCACGCCCGAAAATCCCTGTCTTGGCCTGGAAGTCGAAGGAGAACTCGAAGAGCTCCTCTGGGATACAACCAGGATATCCTTCCTGTTCGACATCTGACGTAGACTGGTGTGACTCCTCGTTCAGTTGTTGATGTGGACAGTCCACTGAAAAAAATTTTGTTGTTAGATCAGATATTTCGGGGTAAAGAAAGAGTTTTTCCTCAATACAAGAATTGCAACAAACATGGATCATTTCGCAACAATATGGAGAGAAAGTTGAGGAAATATATCCAATTCGGGGAAATTTTTTCTAAAAATTCAATTCAATGATCTGGTTTGTAATATGAATGCCTGGATTGACCTCTGCCTTTGAATTAAGGGTGAATATTCTGAAAATGAAATTTTCTAATGGTTTAACCATACGAATACAAGACAAATACGGATGTTCGATTTAAAACTAGATATAGGTACAGGATTAGGCGAAAGTCCTAAATAAAAATACAGTGGAACTTCCATATAACGAACATCTGTATAACGAATTTCTCTGTATAACGAATTGCGTACAAGACATTGCAACTTGAATGCCAATTCCATGTTAAAAACACCCTCTAAAACGAAGTAAATTCTCTCTATAACGAAATATTCAAAGGATATCACTCTTTGAATGGGTATTGGTAAGAAGGTAAAGGGTGGGATTTTTCCGAATTTTTTCCGGACGCACATAATAAATCCCGACCTTAAACTAAATCATAACGGCGGGCAGAGAGATCCTTCTGAAACAGTTTTAAAAACACCCCAGGCTGTTGTTTGGTTTCAATCCAACCAATACGCTAGTGTGAGAAGTTGTGCGAAAATGTCTAAGTTTGAATGATAAACTTAAATTTATCAGTGAAGTCGACCGCGACATTGCCGACTATAGAAACAAATTTTCTGTAATACGAAATTTCTTTATAACGAATTTTTTGGCGGATTTAGCGCTTTCGTTGTGAGGAAGTTCCACTGTATATCCAATTCGGGGAATTTTTTCCAAAAAATTCAATTTAATGATCTGGTTTGTAATATAAATGCCTGGATTGACCTCTGCTTTTAAATTGAGGATGAAAATTCTGAAAATAAAATTTTCTAATGGTTTAACTCTAATTGAAATACGCATCAGAAATACTCGAATACTGAGCCAAAATCGGATGTTTGATTTAACACTAGATATAGGTACAGGATTAGGCGATAGTCCTAAATAAAAATAATATGTTTTAAATCAGTGACATAAAAGAAGGTGAAACACATGAATTGATTTGAGTTAGATAGATTTTTTGGAAATAAAATTGAATATTTTTCTTCAATCCCAGCAATCGTATAATTTGAAAACTGAATCGTCAGATTGTAATAGTAAAAAAAACAAATTGTTATTATTCAAAGTTTTTAAGGTCTTAATAAAACATGGTTTCAATCAATATCATCTGGTGATTTGAATCAATTGATTGAAAGGAATAATTCCTAAAAATGAATGCAGATGTCGTTGTATTGATCATTTGACAAAGAGTCGTTTCTGAATTTTATTGGACAATTAATAGTCTTAATTGTTGAACAGCGCGTGCTAAAATGAAATATGCATATTAGTCATAACTATAATTTCGTGAACGAGCTGACTCATGGTCGTATAAATGGTCAATTGAAATAAACGACAATTGAATCAAATTGAATGTAGAAACAGATAATAAATACAAAGAATAACAAAAAGCGTAATGTTGTGGGGATAGGGGCCTCTTGTGGTGTTCAATAATGAAAAGCATCAAGGAACTTGTGGCCACGAAATAGTGAGTACACGAGAAAATTAAATTACTTCTTTGAAAGAGAACGAAGAAGGGCCTTTCATTACGGAGAATGTAGAAGCTAGATATGAATATTTTCGCTATTCATATGAATGACTTTTGAGCGCTCGTTCTACTTAAACGAGTACTATATCGTTTTGCCAAATGTCTCTTATTTTCGAATTTTGAGCCAAAAATGGTCTCAAACGATAGGATTCCATTCCCTAATGACGAATCCGTGGTCAATTTCGAAGGGATTGTCCTAGAGACTTTAGTATTTTTAGGATGAGTTCTGTTCCCACGGTGTTAGTTAACCAGACGAATCGTACAAGGTATTCCATAAAATACAGCCATTTCAAATTTTTGTTCCTCAATATTTCAGACAAAACAAAACCCATCGAAATGAAATGTTATGGCCATATGCAAGATGCTCATAATAAGCCTTGAAAATTTGTGGCCATAGTGTTAACAGAACCATAGAAAATTTTATTGGAATATTGAAAAGAATAATCTCTATATTTCCATAATAAGATAAAGATATCCGATTCGAATTAAAGTTATTTTGTGAATGAAGATTGACATACTGAATATTCATACAGAATTTCAAGAGGATCGCATCATCAGATTTTTTTTAATTATTCATTTTTAACATTATATCATATCATTTTTTGAATTGTGCATTTATATATTAAGAATGAATCCAAAGTCCTATACAAATTTTTGAGGTTATAGCTCAACCAATTAACGTGCGCTCAAAAGCACCTTGTCAGAGTTTTTCTGAAATTTTTTGCATAAAAACTGCGCTATATACGAAGAAATAGCACTAGGGATTTTTTGTCACGAATTGAACGAAGAATTCGAAAATGATTGTTAGTTTGAAATATCGCAGTGGCGTACTATTTTTCAGGAGACACGTTTTCATGAATAGGTCGAAAGTCGATGAATGAAAATATATAAAAATTCTTTCATTTTAAACTTCAACTTGAAGATCCTGATTGTTTTGTGATGGTCGAAATTTGCCCAAAAGGAAATTTCCGAAAAATTGGGACATAATATGGCTTTGTATGGACAAATACCAGTCTGCATATTAGAACTATTTTATGTCCAGTTTCAACTTAACTATGACCTTATGTTATGGGTCAGAACTATGCTATGTCCACTTAATAGCTAGATATTGAACTATCACGTCAATTTACATGAAATTCAAAAAGTGGGGTGAGGAGATAATATGGACTTCCAATACTTCTGCATCAGATGGAGCGTAGTATCAAGCATCTTTTCGGACCATAAACCGATTTTCCGGAAAAAATGGACCTGGGATAGTTCTGCATTCAATCTACGAAATACTAATCATAATATCATTATTTATTTCATGTAGAATGACCAATATAGAATTTCACATTTAATCATTTTCAAAATCAGCCAAATAGTTCCACTTACTGCCCCATCCCATAACAAAGGCGGCTAATGTCCTTAATTGACCAATCTAGCGAATGAAAATGCATAAGTGTGTCAATTTAAATTAGGAACACAGTTTATCACTGGTTAATATCGGAAGTATAACGTTCGCAATATGTCGCCTGCATACTTTTGCGTATCTCTCATGCTGAAAAGCATTCGAGTAAAAGTAGACTAGTTTCACCGCGTTCGATCACAGAAAAAGATAATGATACCACGCCCAAATGGAACGAATCAGCGTGAAAGATTTTAATGTCGAGATTGCAGTATCCAGAGCAGTGGCGTACCATTCCATAGGCGCACGCTGAAACCTTTGAATAGCAGGATTCTCTGAGAAAACCATATCTCATGATGGAAATCTACACATTAGAGTGAGTGAGTGCGGTAGAACTTTAGGCGTTGCGAAATCATGCCATATGTGTATTCCATATTGGGATAATTGGTTTACCGCTCCCCTACTGTGATATTAACGTGTCTGTTACAGATAATTATGTCAGTTTGGCAACATTGTCTGTAAGTGTTTAGTTTCTTGATGCGATTTGTTTAAATTTTCATTTCGAATTATTAAACTGGCAGTTTATTGTTGCTTAAGGCTATTCCTTTAATTATAGCTAGGGCAAAATTACGAAAATGTTGTTTTTTATTCAGGAATTGTAAAAATGAAAATCTAATCAATTGTTTACTTCACGCCAGTGCGACAGTGAAATACTTTCCATCTTACTCTAAAGCTTGGTTGATTACAATGCAGTACTATTCACGCGTAGTGGCATCTCTATGTTTTTTTTTTACTCTGAGGGTAGAACCTATGTTGGAAAACCTAAACGTCCCTAAAATGTTCGAATCAAAGAACATAAAACTAGCTCATCTTGATGGAGATACTCATAAGTCAAAGCTTGTCCAAAATGCCTTGAACGAAGACCACAGGATTTTATGGGGTGACGATTTCATAATATCAAAAGAAGAAAAACTGAGGCGTAGAAAATTGTTGGAGGCAGATTTCATGCCAATAACAGAAAACCTCATCAATGAATTGTCTGTTGATATCAAAAATATTTGGGATCCAATAATAAGATCCAGCCTAAAAAAATGGAATAAATTTTCGACAACTGGATAAATCGAAAACAGATAAAAGGTCTGTCATAAAAAATGACAGACATTTTCTAAGAGCGACGAAAGTTACTTCATTGAGAGTTCAGAGTCTGAACGACGCGAAGGCTGACAAATGCTGGCCGAAACGTTGAACAGTAGAAGAAAAGAGGATGGAAATACTCCAAATAATATGTCAATGAATACTCCATCATTAAGTAATAAGGAATTAAACATTTCTGAGGAAGGCACCATTGATGGGCCAGCCTAAAATCGCAACAACGTTCAAGTTCTCATTTTATAATATGAATGTGCACTTTTGAAAATTTCTATTCATCGATATATAAAGGTTAGTGTTTGATCAGTTGAAGCTGATAAAACACAATATTATTATGTATTCCAATGAATTCATAATTACATTTCTGCATAAGTCAATCACCAGGATACAACTTTTATGATCTTTACTCATGATAATTGACGCTGAAGGTGGTAATTAATGCTTCTAAGATACAGCTATGATTTATGTTATATCTCAATTGTGTAACATAACAATCTAATAAAAGTAGATTCAGGAATAATTAGGATGTTTCAACCTATGCAAAGCTATTAAAAAACTATTAATTCTTTTACTCATGACTTAATTTTCTCCTATTATTTATATGTCTACTTTACTGGTAGTGCACACACGAGGAGTTTCTGAATAAGTTTTTTTGTCGAAAAAAGAACCTACATAATCTTCTGCCGGAAAACAAATGTTTTAAATACGAGGTAGTGAGACAGTCATAGATTGAAAAACATTCGGCAGAAATACAGCTGCTTGTTATTATCCAAGCTGGAAACTCAATTGCTTCCTGAATAGTTAACTTTGCAATTTGATTTTTAAGTTATAGGCCACACTCATTACGAAATCAATGAAAACTCACTGTGAGCCCAGAAATTTGAAATTTGATGTTTTTCTTGAAAAACTAGTATTTTACCTTCAACTTCGACGTTGAATCTGAACAATAAGAACCGAAAAAGTTATTGATGTGGATTGTTCAAGATATTTCAACGACATGACCGAAGTGACATCCGCAAAAACTATGTCTTCATCTTCTCCTTTTGGTCATCTCTTTCTTTTTATAGTACTAGGAAGAGGAATAAACAACCGAAGACATAAAAACTGTTTCGACAAGCATCCTCAAACGCGATAATCATGTTCTATCTTTAAATGCAACACAATCTACATTTCTAATGACTATTCCTTACAACGTATGAAATAAAAACATTATACTGTAATTTCTGAGCATTCCCGATGCTATTCTTCTTTTTGTTCACCAATCTTCTCTCTTACAATCATTATCGACAATCAGCTCGAATCTATAACCGCATATTTGGCCATAACCATCCATCTTATTTTTTTCATGTGATTCATTTATCGTTCCATTCAAGATATATTTTATCGGCCTTCTCAAACAAGCAGAAGCATTTTAAATCAACCCATATAACGCAAGACCTGTCCGTAAACGACTTTTATTCCCTTAATGGTGTTCAATTTCAACTCGATATATCAAGTACCTTAGGCACATCTGTTTCGCAGTATATGGCGTTATTCGCCTGGTCTGGGAAAATTCATAATTTCACTGTGGCGGTTTGTTCCAACTATGAATGAATTAATATTTATATTTTTTGAAATAAGATTTTACAAAATTTCTCGAACGTCAAACAATATATTTCTCAGTATAAGCATAAGAAAATGTAATAGTTTTAATCAACTAGTTTATTGATTGGGATATTAATAAACGCTACAGCACAGAGGTTTTTCTTTCGAAAACAGTTATTTGAATATATAAAACTGTTCAGTAATACATCCTCAAAGACGGCTAGAACATATTTGTTTTAATTTTTTGCGAAAGAATTAAAATAGTAGAAATTGAGCGTTAAAATAGGTCATTAATGACCAATTTCATACACATTGAAATCACTTTTTATTTTGAGATCGACGGAAAATGGGTCTTTATTGATCAATATCGTATACGTTAAAACCACCTTTTACTTTCAAGTATGATAACGCGGAAATTATTACAGTGGGACTCCCCTTTAACGAAAGTGCTAAATAAATATATAGAAATTTCAAATTTTGTTATACAGAAAATGTGTTTCTATAGTTGGAAATGTCGCGGTCGACTTCACTAATAACTTCAAATTTATCATTCCAACTTAAGCACTTCCTTTTAGACATTTTCATACAATTTTCACACTAGCGTAATGGTTATAGATTGGAACCAAACAGACAGGGATGTATTTAAAACTGTTTCAGAAGGATCTCTCTGCCCGCCGTAATGATTTAGTTTGAGGTCGGGATTTATTACGTGCGTCCTGACAAATTTCGGAAAAAAAAAACCACCCTTATACCTTTTTACCAATACCCATTCAAAGAGTGATGTTTTTTGAATATTTCGTTACAGAGAGAATTTACTTCGTTTTAGAGGGTGTTTTTAACATGGAATTTGGATTCAAGGTGCAATGTCTTGTACGAAATTCGTTATACAGATGTTCGTTATAGGGAAGTTCCACTGTATTTACATTCATTGATCTATCGACATGAAAGAATAGCGTTGCATCTCGATAATTGAAAATCAAGAAATAATTGGGCAACTGCAGACATTTGGGATATCACTACAATGCTCTATTTTTCATGACCAATGCCCTAAATTGCAATGAATAAGGCCATAAATTCACAATTTTATTGGCTCACAAATGTACGGAGATCACGGTTATTTACAGTTTCAAGTTCAATGGGGGAGTACAGGTACTATTCAACCTGCATGTTGAAAGAAACGAATTCGACGCTTGAAGAGATTTTAACAGGTAATAAACTGCAAGACCGACAAAATGTAACATTATCCTCTTCCCTTTTAGCCAATGTTCCGCTTCTCTCGGGATGACAATTTAGGCGGGAGATTTTTCGTGGATCATATTACGAGTGTCACACATGTGTAGACAGCGTTGTCTACCTTCACATACGATGGAGAAACATACGTACACCCTCGTTTCATTCACTAAATTCGGTAAAACAAGCACGAATGAAATATCTTTGTAGGTACTTCAATGAAATATTTGGACAATTAATTGTTCTCATGATTGTTAAAGAGAAATTTCAAGAGATGATTCTAACGTCATAAAGGCATAAATGCCAAGTTCCAGGTTATAGCGCAAGTTTCAATTGAATTGGGCGCCATTTTTGACAGTCAAAATGTCACATGGTTATGACGTGACAGTTCGAAATTTGACGTGACAGATGGGAGTTAGTGAACAAACGGTCAAAAAAGTAACATAACTCGTCAACAATTTTTGTACAAAGAATTATTAATAAAAATCCTCGCACATTTTGCTTTCAATTTCGAAAGAAATTCGTCCTATATGCTTTTTTAAGTTGGAAATTGGAATACATACATATATGGATTGTGTTAAATCACATGAAAAGTAATTTGATAACCTATGCAGCGATGTTGCTACACGTAGAATTTGTTGTGCCGTTCTTTTGATGAAAAATAATTTAAAATTTGTGATTGGAAAGTAGGTACTACAATCAGATCATTATTTTTCACCAATTATTACTGAAGGAAATCCAGGGATTTTGGAAAGTATACTTTTTTTAATTTTAAATCTTTCACAAGTCAAACAAGCATAGAGAGACTTGCATTTGAAATTACAAATCCATGGTTTTGTGAAGAAAATTCAATTCAATTGGAATATAGAAAAGAAGAAACTCCATATTTCCATAAAAAATATCCGTTTCGAATAAAATTCATTTTATGAATAACTAGCGGCCCGCCCCGGCTTTGCACGGTACGACATCACATTAGAAACCTCAAAAATAACAGTACATACTTCTCCACTATTTAATGGATGTTATTGTACATATAAACCTTCCTCTTGAATCACTCTATCTATTAAAAAAAAACGCATCAAAATCCGTTGCGTAGTTTCAAAGATTTAAGCATACAAATGGACAGAGAAAGCGACTTTGTTTTATACTATGTAGTAATAGTGAAGATTGATACACTTAATGTTCATGAAGAATTTTGTGGCCATAGTGTCAACAGAACCATAGAAAATTCAATTGGAATATTGAAAAGAAGAATCTCTATATTTTCATAACAGGATAACCGATTCAAGTGAAATTTATTTTGAGAATCAAAACTGATATACTGAATGTTCATGCAAAATTTCAAGAGGATCGCATCATCAGAACCATAGAATTTCATTTTTGTAATTATTTATTTTTTACATATTTAATTTCTTGAATCATTTCCAGAATATAATTCCGATTGTGCTGTGATTCAGCATTTATATATTTGGTGTCAATCTCAAATCCCATATAAAATTTTGTGGTAATAGTCTTATTGCTCCACCAAAGGACGAACGCTCAAAAGCTCCTGCTCAGGGCTCTATATCTCTCAGATATACTGCAAATCAGCCTCATTTTCAGTCTTATCTGCCAGGTAACTTTACCAAAAAACCCCGAAGTCATTTTTCAACGCCGTAGTGACCGTTTTGTCAAAGAAGATCAGAAAGAGATATTTTATTACCTTTAATAGAGGGGTACCAGTCTCTTCATCTGAAATTAACCCTTGGCCGACAGTGTTTCATTAAAAGATTATTTGTTCTTTTTAGCCAATTTGAAGGTGTATATCCTGTCGTAGAACTGGCAGAATATATCATTTGGACCTCGTTGAGGACAAAAGTTTACGACTTCCTGTGGCTATTTTTCATTTTCTTAGCAGTAGTTATAATAAACATTTGGAGTAGGTACAAATATTCCTACATAATAGCGCAAAATTCCCTCTCTCCTTCACATTTAGCGAAATGTAATGAAAGCTGATAACAATCAAGGCCCAATAATATAAAGAGATATTGGGGCAACGAAAGCCAATCAGTATGATTGATATTCCAATACCATTAAGATTTCATCATCAGAATAATAATAGACAGATGTAATATTGCCAATATGAATATAAAGGAGATCCATTAGTATTTTTATTTCTTTTCAATCTATCTGACCGAGTTCTCCATAATTGAAAGTATTGAACTTAATGAGTTATAAATCGAATGTCCGACTTTCAATAGACAAGTTTTATGTGGCAATATTCCGGCTCATTGTAAAATACGCAGACATCAATAAATTAATGAAGCATGGAAACAATCCGTAGATGAAGACAAATTTTATAGTCATGCGTTTAGATATCAACAGCCAATTTAAATAAGATGTTTACACCATTTTCAGAGCAGAAAACAGTGAATTTTGATGAATAAGTTGCGGAACTCAAGTAATTGGGGAATTATCTTATTATTGGTTTTTTATTTTCTAATAGGGTCTTTCAACATTATTTTTCTTATGGAAATGTATACAGTCTAGAAATGCCTCCAATTTTATAAAAAATTATGTTGTGTGCGCAATGTTATCTGCTGAAAAGTTTTGTTAGTTTTTACGAGGAGTTTCTGTTGCTAATTTGTTTCTTGTTTCCGATTTTGTCTGTTTCCTAGTCTAGCATTAATTTAACTTTGCAAATATATTATTTTTTTGAGGTGGCTTGAATGATTTTCAACTTCTATTTTGAATAATTCATCACCACCCAGATTTCAGATGAAACATCTTACAATAAAACAACATTTTTCTTCACCTTTCGTATTATATAAGGTACTTTACACAGGGTGTCTACTTTTGAAGTGAACAAACTTCGAGGTGTGATTATACAAGTGATTTGCAACAAAAAATGTCAAATAACAGATGGTCGAAATGTTCACGGTTATTCTTCAATTTAACATTTCTCGATTTCACGAAAAATTTCAAGTGTTTTCTCTTAATCTATGTGTGTTTTCAACCCTAATTATTAAGGATGTTAACTTATCATCTCATTCGAAAAATAAAAGCCTCTCGAATTTCGAGTTTGCCAAGGATGCAAAAACTCGAACAAAACTTAAATACTAATTGGATTTTTCTCTTATTCAGTAATTCCTTCCAATCACAGAACTAAATAATTAAATAACAGCATTCGCTTCTTCTTCCTCCTGAATATATCGGGAAAAATGTTAATACATTTTTCGACAAACGAATAACAGTTGTTTCTGCACGAAAAAGTAGAGGAATGCTAAATGAATTTAAGACTGGACATCCGGACAATTCGGATTCTTGTATCTGCTCTGGGTTCTCATTTAATTAAAAGGAACTTGAAATTGGTTTCGATGTAGAGATTGTGAGTTGCTCAATTGAAATACATAATTTATTACACTCCTTGTGCCTTTCCATCGTCGTAAGTTATTTTTCTGGTTTTGATTTCGTCAAACAGGAAAGTATCAGATCAATGCAGTTTTTATAACACGTAAGTAGTTTTCGACCTGTATGCAGTTGAATAGTTGTTCCAAAAAAAGAGGATGAAAACAGTACAGTAACTATATTTTCAAAATATTGTCGAAGAAACGAAATATTGTGAATTGTTGCAGCCTCTTTTTCGAATAATTCACATAAATATCATTTACAAATATACAGGGTGGTAGTGAATAAGTGCGACAAAATTCCGGATCGAAAATATGACTAAAAGATCCTATTAACGTACCCTTTAAAATGCACCGTCTCCGAGATTGGGGTTGATGAAAAAATTCAAAGAAAGTCCTGGGCAGGTTCTTTCAAGCGCTCGTTCATTTGAGGGGCTATGAGGCTTTTATCTCAAATTTTTTGTATAGAACTTGGGACTGATACTTAATATTTTAATGCAAAATCTACCGATCGGAAACATTCTGGAAATAATTCAAAAACTTAAATATGTAAAAACTTCTGATTATGCGATCCTCTTGAAACTTTGCATGGACATTCAGTAAATCAATCTTCATTCACGAAATAAATTTTACCCGAGTCGGATATCTCGTTATGGAAATATGCAGATTTTTCATTTTAATATTCTAATTGTATATTGAATGGTTGTGTTAACACTATGGGTACAAAATTTAGCATGAGGCTTATAATGAGCATCTTGCATGTGACCGCAAAATTTCATTGGCTTCGTTTCATCTGAGATATTGGGGAACAAAAATTTTGGATGGCCTTATATATATATACACCCTGTACTTTCGGGCTGATTAGTGAACTCACCCTAAAAACCTCAAGTCTCAAGGGCAATCTCTTCCAAAGTTATCGTGCTCAAGGCTAGACGGCCCTTCGGGCAGAATTGACTTTGACTACGGATTTGTCATCAGAGAGTTAAAACCTATCGTTTCGAAAATTCGAAAATTATAGACATTTGGGCAAAACGATATAGCACTCGTTTGAGTAGAACGGACGCTCAAAAAACGTTTTTTTTGTGAATATCTCTGGAACTTTTTATCCTATAGAAAACTGCTTCCAGCTTTCGTATGAATTCGTTTTCTTTGAGAAGAAATTTTCCGGAGATATTCGTAAAAACGATTTTTTTCAACATCTCGCAAACGGCGCATTCTAGAGGATAAGTTGAGAAAATCTGTTGTTTATATTTTAAGACGAGCTACCCTGAACCCTGAAGTTTGAGGCATTTATTCACTAACACATCTAACAATTGTCGAAAGTTAATAAATATAAATTTTCGACTATTGAAAGTAAATGTGGAGAAAAATATCACGAATATTTCCTCAATTTTTTTCACTTATTTCTGACCAATTCAGAAGTTTTTCCTCAAAATTAAGACTCACAAACAGATGTTCGATGAACTCTCTTATAAATAGACCGTGACCCAAAAGACAATTCGAATAACATCTCAATATTACTACAAACACCTAGCCATATAACATCCACATGAATTTACTAACGGTATAGAAAGGCTAAAGTCACGATCCCAGAGAACTGGCGGCTTATGTTACCCTGAAGACAAAACGCGCCCACAACACTTTGCTATAGAGGTTATTCTCCTCGATCTACTACTATGAACAGCATTATCCGATTATTTATCTGAAATAAAACCTTCATACAACGAGCGCAACTTGGACAAACATTTGTCCTAATCAAATACAAAATATCAACCTGATAACGCGGTTAAATAGAAGCAGAGTTCTTTTGTACGACTATTCGAGCTATTTAGATAGGATTAAACAGCAACTGTACAAGTTGGTGCAGGTATTTCTCCACCATTCGAGGGATTCTTTCAGTTAAAATTGTTAAGTTAGAATTCTATCGTATAGTTCGAAAATAGCGACTCTATAGTTTGGAATTCACCGAAGTCGAGAATTATCCTTGAATTGGCATTTTCAGTATGTTGAAATATAGAATTTTTTCATGTGACAGCATCAACAGTCGTGTAAAATATACACCTATTCATTTTGTTTCTTTTTTATTCGGTACCATGTTAAAGCACTTCCCCAATTAGTTTTTCCAGATCTGACCACAAGAAATCTATACAAGAAAATTTTAATCATCCACATACCCCTCAAGCGGCACTTTGCCTCCATGGCTTTGTATTGCAAATCCAAAATCATTCAAATTTATTATAAAGAATAAAGGTCCTGCAACGGTTCCCTGTAGTATACCTAATTCGAGATATTTTGTATTGGATCTTATTTTAATATCTCCTAAAATGATTTCTACCAATCAACTACGTCCTTCAAATTATGATTTAACCCACTCAAGAGCCTGCATTCTGATTCCATACTTTTCCAATTTTTGAAGCCTTGGATAAGTCCAGGAACAGTCCCATAGAAAGATCTCCATCCTCGAACGCAGATGTTATTCTTTTGATGAAATTGAAAATGGCCGTATGTATAGATTTTCCTTTGATATAAACATGCTGACTCTTTGAGAATATATTATTCTTCAGGAAGAATTTCATTACATGATTGCAAAAAGCTAACTAGAAAATCTTGGCAATATGCTTATTAATTGAATATATAAAATGCGATTTCTGTACTCGAAAGTTCAAAAATCATGCCATTATGACATAGGAGAAAGCATAATTATTATCCGTAATGTATGCTGAAAAATCTGTTACCTACTCATGAAATAGTCTTGTCAAATATACCATTTGGTCATCTAGTTTTTCCTATGAAAAAAGAATTGAAAAACACAATGCAAAGTAATATTTTTCAATGAAACGCTTTCGTGCAGGTGCAGAAATCCTTGTCTTCGACTCGGATTTGTGTTACCATCAGCACTCATGCTTCTTGTTGAAATATCACTTCTCAACGTGTCTTTTCGGATTTTTTCGGAAAAAATAGATGCCCTTATGTTATTACTTTCGATAAATGCATTGTTGAAAACGAAAGGGCCCAGCGATTATTTCACTCCGCACAAATTCACAGGTTGTTCTTCAAATATTTCCCGGAATTGGCAGAAAAATAACCGAATAATTCTGTATTTCAGCTTGTTCCCATTGAAAAACTGCATCTAGTCAATTTTATTTGTGGAGAAAGAGCCCGACATCGCAGAAAAATGAAAATAAATCTTGCAGTCATGCAAATTATGAGTAATTTTTATGCACCTGTGCAAATAATAAAAAAATACTTGACTCAAACCTTATGATGAGTTAGTGAGAATGGACTAGTTTTTCTTTATTTTAATGAGAGAAATTGAATTTTTTCTCGATGTGGTAGAGATACTATGAATTTATAATATTCATAATTTCGAAAAGTTTCACTTTTTGAAGATATTTTGAAATATAGAGTAAAATTCATTACTACTATCCTTTCGTTATTTGAAACCAACAGTTAAAATTAAAATTCAACAAACACTCGATATTTTCAGTAATCCTAAACGAGTGGCAGTACCACCTTAACCATACAATTTTAACAAATACTGCACGACTTCAGGTGAAAGCCCTCATTCGTGTAGGTAAATATTTTATTCTTCAGAATTTCATTTCGAAATAAAAATCTAATGTCGGCTCTGGTTTGTGTCTTCTTATGGTTCATGGCTTCGAGCTCTAATTTCTCGGACATTTTCCATTTAATTTGGTTCTTATGAGGGAATCATTCACAGTGAATATTATATGAATCCAAGGCTTCGTCGCAAGCTCTGCTAATTCGAACAAATTGCTTTATAATGACAATATAACAGCCAAGCCGATTGCAGCGTGCCTATGTCATTACACTTCATTAGGATTCCTTTAAAAATATCTCCGTATAACAAGTATTTATAAGGATATAGAATACGATTTGGTGATCTCGTGATCTTGTATGGAATTCGACAAATCTCCAATTAATTTAAAGGTCGTTAAATATTTTTTCATAACGGTGAGGTTCTCATTTGTATAAGTAAAAAGCTAATTACTTTGATTGCTGAATGTTACAGGAACTAAAACCATTAAATTCGTTGAAAATATTGAAAATCAGTATTCAATGCCGATTAAAGCATTGTTTGCAGAATAGATTAATTAAACTGTATGAATATATTTCTGCATTGAAATAGACTGTGGTCGAACCGAACATCTAGATATTAGGCACAAATCGAATATTTGGTCCCTCCTAGAATAATTGACATCGAAGTAGGTCCGGAACATGTAGGCGCAGCTTTAATTTCAGTTCGAAAAAGGTAACAAAAATTTTATCTGGATGATTCTAGCCTAGAAATGTATTGGATTGCTTATTTCCAGAATGACACTGGTTATTTTGCAGATTTTTAACCGTATAACTTCAAAAAATTCAGTACATTTGTGACAGAGGCACTTTTAATCCGAATAATATATACTATTTTTGCTCCAACCAAGTCAAAATTACAATAAAATTGGTTTTAGTGAAAAATCGTTCATAATTTGGTTATGAATTTGAACACAGAATCATGACAGTGATTGTCAAGTAGACTTCAAATGCATTTACTTTTAATCCAAGGATTAAAAGTGTTGCTAAGTAACGAGTGAATTTTTGTACGGTAAGGAAATTTATGACTTTTGCACCTGAAAATAGTACAAAAATGTCAACATTTTTTGATGGTTGGAGAAAAAAGCTAATTATTTCCGAAACGGTTCATTCGCGGCCCACGTTTATTGTGAAATTTTCACTTATTTTGAGCTCTTGAGGTATCCCCCAAAAATATTAAAACGTCGTTTCTTAACACCCGGTGTAAAGTATTTCGGCTTCACATTAAAGCGAATGTCAACGAATATGTAATTCATAAGGAGATATCGTTATGCGAAATTAATATAAAACATCAATGGTATTTTCATGAAATTTTAAAAAGCATCAATTTTTAATTCATGGCAGCATAATTGGTCAACATACCGGCATAAGATTTGCATTTAATGATGCTTAAAATATTGCATTCCACGTCAACATGGTCAACAACATAAAATATAATTACGAATATAAACATAAGAGTATGATTTTCATATTAATATATGATATATAGATAGAGTATTATGGAATTATTTTATTTGATGAGAGAAATTAATAATAATTCCTGGTTTCATTCAGTTACATTCAATTTACGTACTTGAGTTTCGACTGACCGAATAGGCAATCCCAGTGTATTGAAATATTAGCTTTTTTCATGTCACAGCATTATTGACGTAAAAATCTCTAGAAATTAATAGAGCGCCCATTCTAGATACTTAAATGAGCGCTTTATCGTTTTGCCAAATGTCTGTAATTTTCTAATTCTGAGCCGAAAATGGTCTCAAACGATAGGGTTTGACTCCCTGATGACGAATTCGAGATCAAATGCAATAATTCTGTCCGTGAGGCCGTCTGTCTGTCAGCACAATAACTTTCGAAGGGATTGTTCTAGAGACTTGAGATTTTCAGGGTGAGTTCGGCTCCCAAATTTTTCGGTTGAGTTCGTTAACCAGCCAAATCGTACAAGGTGTTCCAAAAAATATGGCGAATCAAAATTTTTGTTCCTCAATATTTCAGAGAAAACGGAACCAATCGAAATGAAATGTTGCGGCTACATGGAAGATGCTCATAATAAGCCTCATGAGGAAATTTTGTGGCCATACTGTACACAGAACCTTAGAAAATTCATAGAATTAATTTTTTTCAATTGTAAAGTTTTCATATATTTCAGTTTTTGAATAATTTCGAGAATATTGCATATTTGCATTCATATACAAAATTTTGGGGTGTTAAATTCATTGCTCCACCAATGAACGGTCGCTCAAAAGCACCTGCTCAGGGCTTTCTTCTTGACTAAGAAACAAAAAACGAATAATTGCTATGATTTTATTGATTTTTTGAAGATGCATTATTTCGAGAATTATTTTTTCTGGAAATCACTAGAAATACCTATTGATAAATTATCAAAATGTTTTGAAATTGATCAGTTGAGGGGGCAGTTTTAAAAACACAAACATTTAGTAACACACTCGTGAAGAAAAAAACAGATCCTATAATGACGCCCGACCGGCCCGACCAACACTTGGGCTAAATATTTATTAGGGCATGACATTAAAATGACTTATGGAGTCACCCCTTGACATATGAGACCGGGGAGGTTATAACTAAATGAGGAATTCCGTAAACTTAATAAGGCACCACACATGTTTTGAAGTGGATGTCGGAATGTGGCAATAATGTCCCTTTCTGTTTTCTTTGGGGGATATATTTAGACAAACCGAGAGTTCAGACGCGCAGGTGGTTGATCGCAGTCTAGTAGGCTATTAGGTTTTGGTTTTCTTGGCTTTTGTAAGTGGAGGGTTGTCAAATAGGGGAAGCAAACGATTCGCTTGGGAGTTCTGGCAGTATATCCATCATAATCAAACGAAATTTGTGTAACATAACGACGATTTATTATATTATGAAAATTAGTGGAATATTCTGTCGAAACCTTTATAGATTATTTTTCGAGAATTATAAGTATCTTAGGAAATTACTTTTCATTCAAGATATGTTCTGTCAGAAAGAATGAGACGAATATAGAATATACAGGGTGTTTCTGAATTGTAGCGAGAGATTTGAGGGAGTGATACATCAGATCATTTTACAAAAAGAAGTTCTCATAAATGTAGGGCCGGAAATGGTGTTAAAGTTTTCCTTAAAAACTGACTGAAAAAGTGGTACGCCACTGACCCCTTTAAATTTAAAATTGTTTTCGCATTCTGCTTTCAAATTGTGTTGGAAAAATCTCTCTTGCTTTTTTTCGTTTGGTTGCCGTGTTTATGTTAAAAAATAAATTATCTTAATGTAGCGTTTCTGCTATATCATGTATGTATGTAAAGCGTTAAGATATTTTATTTTCTTACATACAAACAACGCCCCAAACCAAAACAAGGCAGTAGAGCCTTTTTCTCACAGATTGAACGAAGAATTCGAGAATAATGGTTAGTTTAAAATATCCCAGTGGCGTGCACTTTTTCAGGAAGTTTTCAAGGAAGCTTTGAACATTTTCAAAAAACTTTTTATTTAGGTTTTCATTCCCAGTCTCTCAAACAGAAATAATTGAAAAATTTAATTAAGATGAAGTGCTCCAACGAAAATTGGTTTTCAAAAAATTGTTGCCTAACAGTTAAACTAAACAAGGAAATAAATGAAAAGGATAATGTCACATTTCGGTGTCTATACCTGACACCTTCTTCAGACAAACTTGTAAAATCTTCGGAATTGTGTGTTTTTTCATTTGCAGTCTATTTGAAATTCAATCGATGCATTAAATTCACGAGAATTTTTTTTTATGAAATGATCTGAAGTATCAACCCCTTAAATCTTCCGAATCAATTCCGAAACACCCTGTATATTCGATCCTTATTTTATTATTTTGTTGATTATTTGACTGGTATAAAATTCGTCTCATTCTTTTTGACATATCATATCTGAAATGAAAAGTAATAACAAAAGTGAATAGTACAAAACTTCTTCGACTATACAAGGTGAATGAATTTTCAGAAAAACAAATCTTTCCGTATTTTGTTAATTTTTATTTGAGCAGTATCTTTCGCAGTCAGGTACATAGATAAGGATAAAAGGAAAGTTGACTACATAAGGAGTCAATATTTTGTTGTTTATTTCTTCCTACCTGTCAAGCCCTCAAGATATCCATGACTAATGTCACAAACGTGACCGATCATGGAGGTTAGCACATAATTCCATGTAATGGATAGCAAATAATACTATCTTCTGTAAATTGCACTCGAGACGCAAGTCTTTGTTTGACTTTACTCAAGATAATAACTAAAATTTTACGAAATATATGTGTTTAAACACCTTATCAGTAGTAAGAAATGGAACAACTTTTGACATTTTCGTTCTTTTGATGGTGGATATCAGGAATCATTAGAAGAATTCGTGATTTGGTTAGTTTAACTATGAACTGTGTAAATTTTATTATCTTCGTCGATTGGTCGTATCTTAACACAACACAATACGCGATAGTTTGTATAAAAACACTTAAATTTGAAAAACTTGTGACTCGATAGTTTCGGTTTTATTTATGTGTATGATACTCCTTAGCTTCCATTATTTAAGATTCATTAAAGACGAATTTAATCTCGAGCGAAATATTCAGAGGATTATTTAATCATCGCGGATTCAAGATTATGCGAAAATTTCTTCAATCTTATAATAGATATAAATATACAAAATTTTGGAATATATTTTTCTCAAGAATTCGAAACTCGGTAGTTCACGAAATGAAAGAGATATAACATGTGAATATTTAACAGCTTTCCTAAAATAGATGAAGAGGTATGGTGTTAAACATATTTGAATTGAATATATATTGTCAGCCAGTTTTCATAGAAAAAATTTTGAAATAATTTTCGAAAGAATTAGAAAATTTAATCCTGTGAGATAGTTATAGTTTAAAAAGGGGTGACAGTTCACTGCGACCTCAAGGTCTATTGTGCCCCCTAACATAGCTGTTTTGACCACAGCTTTTGCAGCTCGCCTTCCAGTTCCAGAGATCTGATGAAATCCAATATCTGTGAAGGCTTCAACGAGGCTTGTTCCTCACTCTTACAAGTTTCTCGCCCAAGGCAATGACAAAGCATTCCGTGACTAGGTAAATGGGGGTTTCTTCCTCCTCCCCACAGAACCTGCGAGATACATACTTGGTATCTCTTTGTTACAAAGTTAATAAATGTAACGGTCAAATTATAGTGAACATTGTATCGATAGATTCTTCTTGATCTAGAATTGATGTCTCTATTTTTCATACTTTTTCAGACGCGTGTAGTATGGATGGATAAATCCGATATGGAAATACCAACGTTTCGACCTCAAACCCGATATGATTTTCAGGGATTCCGATATACTGGTGGGAACAAAATTATCAAACGGTATGTCCCAAACCTAATTTCACTACCACAAACTTTGCAGAATATTCACACTGGCTTATCTAAACAGGAAATCTTGTTAGAACAAAACAACGAATGGGTTGGTACAAAACTCTCACGGCATTATAGTAATCTTTGTTTCCGATAGATAAAGCTCTTAATCTGAGTAATTTTTCCGTTTCAAATTACTTATCAGGTCTGAAATAATATTATTAGTATTCAAGATTAGCTGTTGAACCACTTCTTTCATAAATTCTAGGAATATTTGATGTGTTAGCTTTATCGGTCCGATAGTTTGATTTTGCTAATGGTATCGATACGTTTATACAGAGTGGCTCAATGAAAAAGAGTCCACGACATGATTTATCTTATAATTAAGGATTAACTTCTACTTTTTCTGACATTTGGAGTTTAGATCATTAATTTGAATAAGGTATACGATTGTATGTATGCATGTGTTTTGGGAGCTCTTTCTACTAAAACGAGTGCTGTATCGTTTTTCCTGAATGTCTGCAATTTTCGATGATGACGAATTTGAGGTCAAATTTAATTCTGTCCGTGGGGCCGTCCGGCCGGCCGTTAGCACGATAACTTTCGAAAGGAATTGTCCTATAGTCTATCCAAATCCGAGAGGCCAAGCGTAAACAAACTAGAAACGCGATTTGGTCGCTCTTATTGGTCGAAAGTGGCGTTCCTGAAGCTTCGACCAATAAGAGCGACCAAATCGCGTTTCTAGTTTGTTTACGCTTGGCCTCTCGGATTTGGATAGACTATAGAGACAAGAGATTTTCAGGCTGAGTTCGGTTCCCAAATGCCACGGTTCGATAACCAGGGTGTTTCATAAAATATGGCCATTCGAAGTCCACCAATGAACGAGCCATCAAAAACACCTGCTCAAGACTTTTCTTAAATGTTTTATTTTCTTTGCTCTTATATCGATTTACTAAATGTCTGAGTTTAAAAGCAAAACAGGTGAAATTTCGTGATGGTACTAAGGTGAATTGAAAAAATACATATTCTGACCTGACGAACTTATATCGTAAAAGGTTGATTTCACTGGCGCAGCTAGGGAGGGGGGCTTTGGGGCTGCAGCCCCCGCCCCCCAAAATATTAGATTTCTTCGTTATTCCTTTGTTCTTTATTTTTTTGAAACTTTCGTATTTGTTGTATCATCAAGAATTGTTTAGTTCAGCCCCCCCAAAACAAAATCCTGGCTGCGCCACTGGTTGATTTCATTAGAAATCGGAGTAAAAATATTCTTGTTCTTTTGGTTCATTACGTTCGCATAAACGCATTTCAAATGATTGTAAACCAGTTGAAGCTAAACATCTAAAATTAACTATCGAGATGCCAAAGCAGCGAAATAATCAGGAATAACAGTAACTCTTTTTCAATGAAGTCTTAGATACAAAAAATAAGCCCACACGATTGAATATATTTCGTTTAAGAAATAAATAAAGCATGGTGTCATATATTCCACCCACAATAATAACGGCCAACACTTTTGGAGTCACAAATTCTTGAAGAAAGGAACCTTAAAACTCTCCTATTGTGCTTAAAGGGATGACAACTACCTGCGAATCACCCCTGTGATTAACATAAACACCTGAATAATATTTTGACAGAAGGGTTGTAAATCTGGGAGGAATTAAAGATTAAATGTGTTGAGCGGATAAAGAAAGGACGAGGATTTGTTAGGAATTGTTTCTTTTTTCTTACTGTGAATTCCAGTGGTTTTGTGTTTCCTTTACGAATTCGATATGCGTTTTGTGTTAGTTGATTTATAAAGGTTTTATAACATTTTTTCTCTGTTTTTGTTCGTGTTGGAAAGGGTATATGTATATGAATGCAATCCTAATAATAATACTTCAATGCGAGGTTTTGAATTACTTACTATGTATTATGGGCGAGAGGAATTTTCCTTACCTGAAATAAAAAAAATATAGATTAGTTATGCAGTAACTCTCAAGACCGAATAATTAGAATTATAGAAAAAATATGAAAATAGGTAACGCAGTTAAGTTTACACTTGTTGTCATGTGTTCATGAGAAATATTAAGAGAAAAAAAATAATTGAATGGACTTCCTAACGGTTCCACAATTTTTCAGTAGACAATAAGACTGGAAAAATACCAACTAGCAACTCTTGCAAGAGGAACATAATACAGGGTGTCTGTAAACAAATGCGAGGAACTTTGAGAGATGATTCTTCGATGAAAATGAGGAGGGGTAGTTCATATATTTTTTTTTCGAAATCGACCCCTTAGATTACATAACTTCTTTATAAGGGGTTGAAAACAAACACCTAAGGGGTTGAAAACAAAAACCCCCTATGATTTTCGTTCAGAAATTGTTTTCGTGGGACTTTCGAAAAATAAAAATTTCTTATGGTTTCCCATTCAATTCTCGAGAAAAAAGTCTCGCGCAAAATTTCGATACAGACGATATTTTTCTCAGAAAAATAAAAACTTACAAGCAGTTATATGATCACTGTTCATTCGATTTCATCCTATGTTCCATAGAATGAATATTCTAGGATACCTATTGTTTATTCTCAAAATTGGTTTTGACAGAAGAAATAAGATTTTCTATGAAGGAAACTCCAGAATATCTTCTGGCAAAAAGTGTGGCTATCTGACGCCGACCCAAAAGAATGCCTGGGCTAGGAAGTTTTTGGGTATGGAGACATGGCATCCATGAGATCACTCCAGTTTAAGATGACTTCTTGATCAAATCTTAAAGAGATAACCTCTTCGTAAATAATGTCATAACAGGGGGTCTCCTTATTTCTTCTGCAGAATTTGTAACCAAACTCTGTTGGATTAACTCTGGAACACCCTTCATATCAACACTCTTTCAAAGCAGTATTGACAGCTCTGCAAACAATGACTTCTTCAACCCATATTCATCACAGACTCATCGAAAAGATCCAGCTACGGTTCGACGGTCGCTCTCGGTGATGACACCCACCACGTCTTGCACCGAAATATTGCCTCTAAAATCTATGGTTTATTGTTATTGGCCCGTGAAGTGTAGGCCTCGGGAAGCGTGTAGAAGAACGTGTGGTTCGTGTTTCCATCGATGCGTGGGCACACACAATCCGCCACAGCCTACGCCGATCCACGGTGCAACACGGCTGCTGGCCAAACGGGCTTCTCGCGCTGCATCGCTATCTCATAAAATAATAAATATCTCATTTGAATTGGACGACCCGTTATGGTTGGCATCTGAGCCTTCTAGCCGATTTCTAGGCGAGAACGTGCGGGATTCTGACGATTAGATATGGTCATCTGGCGATTAGGCAGGGAAATATTGAAGTTTCCTGAAAATATTTTCGTTATAGCGGTTTATTCTCCGAAACGGTGCAAAACTGAACTGCGAGCTATGGACAATGTGTCCAAAAGTGGCACAATTAAATGGTGCCATTAGAATGTGTGGCAGCTTCCAGTGACCTTCTTCAAACGCTTATGCGACTAGTATTTGCGCTCATATCGCATTACGCATGTCCTTTGGAAATGCAAACACATATCTTCATAGACCAGTGTCAAAAAAACAAAACAAAAATTATAGTAGAATGAAACCCACTTGAAAATGCGGAGAATACAACGACAACGAAAGGAAAAATAATTTGCGAGATCTGAAATCGGGGAGTGAGTTTTGAAGGTATTACGATTTCCGGAAGAACTATACGGGATCTATAAAAGGAAGTTGAATGGCAAAGTTGTAGGGAATAAAAAGACTTACAACTTTTGTAATGACACCTTTTTTATATTACCTCAAAAATCATTTAAGAATTCTTAAAACCAAATTTCCAGTTTTTCATTTTCTTCGGACATCATCTTAAATCTCGTATTCCTCGACACAATCTGTCACAATTTTCTTGACCTTCATCCGCTTTTCATGTCGAGTTCGACATTTCCTGTGAGTTGTTTTACAGGTATTTCATCTGCAGAATCCTCGTCTGGTGAGTCTTTATGCTTTGGCATACATAATTGAGATCGAAATCCTCTCAAAATTCATTACGATCCAATAAATCCGCAATATCTTGAACTGCACAGGTATGGTATCCTAAAAGACTAGTGTTCCATGATTTTTCTATAATCTTTGCATAAGATTGAGATATAAACTATACAAAACATTAGTTATTCACTGCCATAATTGAAATAATTGAGAAATATGTATATTCACTTTTAAATAATATCAACGACAACTACGAAATGATCTGATACGAGCTGAGAATACTTTTAAGCAGCTGAGTATGACTTCGTTAAAAAGCAAGTTCTTTACTTGCTAAAAACGTTGGTTTTGTGAAAATTGCACCATCAAAAATTTATTTTGCCGCTCTCTAAGCCAGTAAGGTTTACTGTTCCATATATGGAACGCTATAGTACCTAATGAGTTTGCTGTCACATTAATAAAACCCTATATTTCAACGTCCTGAGTAGAAATGTCAAAACATTTCAATATTTCTATACGTTAAACCATCGAAACTTGTCATAAAGCTAACTAAATAGTTATTTTTGTATCTAGTGCGCGAAATGCTACTTTGGTGATCGAGAACTGATTTTTTTAACGAGGCGCAGCCGAGTTAAAAAAAATAGTCGAGATCACCAAAGTATTTCGCGCATGAGATGCAAACAAAATTTTTTCTACAAACGCTTAGCTTAATATGAAAAAAATATTGAACTGGTTTGAACTGTTTTTCCAAATCAAGTAATTAGGTATTATAACTATGGGCAATATATTCTATGTTGAAAGCAACACTCAATGTTAAAGAAAACGTGGATTTCAAGAAATTTACCAAGTTGAAATATAAAAATCCCATATAGTTTATATGCATTGTGCGAAGTAAGTATTTCGCACACTACTTCGCGCACGGTGTCATAGTAACAAAGAAAATGAAAAAAAGGGTCACTTCGCATATTCTTGCCAATGCGCGAACCTTGTCATTTTTTGACGTTTGTAGAAAAAACACTTTTTCTCGCACTTTTTTTTTCTTCTATCATTTTCATCGAAACTCTTATTCACTACATCTACGCACATGAAAATCTGCTTCGCTTCATAGCGAAAACGTCCTGTTTCGATGAAAAGATATATTCAAGACCACCATTATTTATTCATACCTTGCCGCTGCAGTTATTATGATAACGAAAAAATAGCTTCTTATATTCCTTGTGCAGACGATACACACTCGAAAGATTACACTTTGCCGCAATACATTCACGAACTTGGAATATCAAGCAGGTGTAGGCGGCTTATCCTAATACCCTTTGTCTAAATTGAAAAGCAATGAACATCTGCAATAAGCAATGAATACCGAATGAACCTATGGGCGTAGATGAAGAAATCTATCGCGTGCAAGACATGCGAACCCTATTTTTTGTGGTTTATCAGATTATAGTCTCGAAGGTATGAGAGGAGAAAAATATAGGTGGAGTGCTTTGTATCTGGAAGACAATGAACGTGTGGGCCCAAAGAAAAGATATAAGGACACATTGTTCTGCGATGAATCGGTCGCTATGTCATGCCTTAATCTGAATATAGTGGAAAGGTGCACTCTTATTATACCCTTCTTCGTTTCTCACATTGTATCGAAAGCAAAAAATTGGCTTAGTTGCGAACGATTAACACCTGCATGAAAAAGATCAAACCTATCTAGAATGAAATGAATTCGAGAGGAAAAGATATCAAGGACCCGTTTCCTCTTGTCAAATATTGGATATCTTTAAAAATATTTTATTAGAAGTTATTATGACTATGTAAGAGGAAAGCGTTGAAAAAGACTTCGTTTACAACTGGTTGCCCTTTGTTCTTCAACTACGTGGAATGTTTTTCCTACAGAACTTGACTTGCGTATCTAATAATAGAGCTTATGTATTGCCATATGACACATTGCATTGTTGATGCGCAAGGCTTTGTAAACGTAGTTGCCCGAAAACCAAGATAATTTTCCCAGATTTTGAGACATTTTTCATTAACCGTCCGAGCATTTTCACCAGAAGCGTATATACAGGGTGTCCCATTACTCGACGTCAACCCGGAACCGGGTGAAAAGGCAAGTAATGCTGGTTGTCAGAAAAATATTAAAAAAAATCTAAGTTGCATGATTTTAAAATAATGCACATTTGAAAAAACACGCAAAATTCCACACCCTGTGACAGTCTTTTCACTCCTGTTGCCACAAATATCAACTTTTTCCAACTTTTTTCTTTGCTGTGTAACCTTGAATAATGCTAGTCTAAACTGTAATCAAAATTTTGATACCAGCTGATCTAGGTTTCATAAAAATAGGGCTTACTTCTCAGAAAAAAAGTTCGAAATAAACAATTGCCTAGTTTCAACTGACTGTATTGAAAAAAAATTTTCTACGTAGGTTTGGCATGTTTTTTCAAAAGTTGGCGCATTTAGTGAGGATTCCAAAATGGTATAATACTTGTTTAATTGTAGCTGCCGTAGTTCAAATTTATTTTCGATTGCCTTTGAATACACTTTTTCGTTAACTGCTTTCCAGTAATAGAGTCCAATGGATTCGAGTCCGGTGAACGGGCCGGCCACGAGATTGGACCAGAACGTTCGATCCATCTTCAAAAATCATCAAAAAAATGTTACCAGAAAAAAAAATTTCAGAGAAATTTCTCCGGAAAAATTTTTTCTGGAAAAATTATTTTCTCTGGAAATTTTTTTTTCTGAAAACATTTTTTCCCGGAAGCAACAGGAGCGAAAAGACTGTCACAGGGTGTGGAATTTTGCGTGGTTTTTTGAATGCGCATTATTTTAAAATCAAGCAACTTAGATTTTTTTTTATATTTTTCTGACAACCAGCATTACTTGCCTTTTCACCCGGTTCCGGGTTGACATCGAGTAATGGGACACCCTGTATGTATAATTTTCACTTACTTTCGATTTTTAAAACGACCATTGACTTTTTATGGTTTCCAGATGATCTGGTAATGGCTGATTCATATTCAAAGCACGTAACTTCAACGTAACAATAGAAAATCATAAGTCATTTCCATTCGGAAACGCATGTTCAACTCGCAGGAATATATTGGAGACATTACCATATAAAATACGAGACAATGACATTCCTTGGAGAGCTTTTATTCAGTTGTGAAGGAAATGAACATGTGTAAATAAATTGTTCGATTAAATTCAAGAGATGAAGAAAATGTTGACGTCGTGGCTTTACATTAACATAACATACTGCTTTTCTATGTACAACCTCGAAGAAACCATACATTTCGGTAATAAATCATGGGCTTGTTAGGTTACACTATTGGAACTTCAACTTGGGGAACTCGGCAAGTATAAGTTCCCTATTTATGTTTATATTGATTTCCTAATGACAAACGAATATTATAAATGGCTGGACGAGCTTAAAAAAAATAGGAAGACCCGGAGCAGGTGCTTTTGAGCGCTCGTTCATTGGTGCGTGACTTTCGTCGAATTCCGCAAAATTTTGTAAAGGACTTGAGATTGATGCTAAATTTATAAATGCAAAATCTCAGAGCGATCGGAATAATATCCTGAAAATTATTCAAAAACTGAAATATGTAAAACCTCGAAAATTAAAAATTAAATTTTATAGTTCTAATTAAGCAATTTTCTTGAAATTCTGCATGAAAGAAGAGAAGGTTCTTCTTTTCAATATTCTAACTGAATTTTCTATGGTTCTGTTTATATTATGGCCACATAATTTTGCATGAGGCTTATTATGAGCATCTTGCATGTGGCCTCAAAATTTCATCTCGATTGGTTTCGTTCTGTCTGAGATGATGCGGAACAAAAATCTTGAATGGCCATATTTTATGGAATACCCGTACTATTTGGCTGGTTCACGAACTTAACTGAGGCATTTGGAACCGAACTCGCCCTGAAAATCTCAAGTCTCTAGGAAAATTCTTTCGAAAAGTATCGTGCTAACGGACGGCTCGTACTACGAGCACTCAAACACATGAATTGATTTTGAATAAAACGTTTATATTGGCAAATAAATGAAATAGTTTTCTTAGACCACTTAGCTGCCACCCCACCTAACTTGTTTCTTCAATTGCAAGCATATGTCTTTTGTACAGATGGAATTTTTTTCATTATAATCGATATTGTACAGAAGGAATAAGATGCCATACATATTTCATTCCACTAAATCAACTTCAATGAGAAAGTAGGAAAATTTTCTTCATTTTCCGAAGCAAGATTATAAAAGGATTATAACTATAAATACACTGATCAGAGATTTTTGGCGAATAAGCCACAGCATCCTTCATATTTTACAGTATATGTTTTGTAGCATATGAGACTAATGGTGAAGTCATGGTTAAGTAGGTATTTTATTGAGTGGCGCTTCAACAGACAATCATTAATCCAGTACCTACCCATCCTACACAAGTCAGGGGTTGGTTTTATTACTTCTCTAACATTATATTTCTCTCATATCTTCATCCAGTTCTGTTTCACGTATTACCGAGTGTAATAAAAGTCAAGGCTCAGCCGACCCACAATTTATAACACTAGAATTGGTTGGAGGGTATCTCCTTGGCGTAAATCATTAAAGTCGAAAATCCCGAAGTCTTTTTATGTGTTACACTCTGATGAGGTCTTGCTCAGAAGGCTCGCAGGTACGAATAAAGTATATAAAGGCTCAAGGAATAAGAACACTTGCATGAAGAACATATTGAATCGGAGCTAACCATAATGAGGCAAGGCGGCTTTATAACGATCGCATCATTTGTTTCGAGCTTTGATTGAGATCAAGGTCGGCTGGTTGCGAGAGATATGTCCAGGAGCACCTTACAGGTCGACGAGCGGGAATTTGTGATGAAAAAATAGAATCCTGTTGTTCAGAACTCAAGATAATTGTTTTATTTGTTTCTCATTTGTAAACGTCAGTTTCCAAAAGCACAATATTAATCAAGGAAGTTTATTTTTTCAAGTCACTAACTTGTAAAATTGACAGTTAACTTGTAAAACTTTTACAAGTTAGTAGTATTATTTACATTGAAAGTTGTCAAGTACTTGCTTCTATAATTTAATTTATTCTTCTAATCTCAGAGTTCCTGGAACAAATGTATTTCTCAATACATGTTCTCAGACTATTCAAAAACGATATTCGTACCTTGTTTTATTCGTATCTATTTGCTTTCCTTTTCACGTACTTGCTTCTAATTTCATTTATCCTTCTAATTTAATCGTTCCTGGAACAAATATTTTTAGTAATAAACGTTTAAAAATATTAAAAAACGATATTCATACCTTGTTTCATTTGGATCTGGCCTTTTTCGTCAGAAATTAGCAAATATTCTCGAAGGACTTCCCTCTCGTAAAGCCACTGACAGTTGTCATAATTTTCCGATGTCATAAATAATCATAAATAGCTTACTACATTTGCGACAAATTATTGAGATTTTTTTGAAATTTATCTCACCTTTTTACAAACGAGAAACAAATAAAATATAAAACAATACACGCAAGGTAACGGGTTTTACTGGCTCAAGGAGGTAACTGACTCGCCTGCGGCTCGTCAATTATATCCTCCATTCGCCAGTAAAAACCCTCTTACCTTGCTAGTAATGTTATATACTATATTGTGTGAACCACCTCTATAATTTTGTATTATTCTTCTCGACATTTTCACGAATCTACTCGAAAGTTTGTTTGTTTGTTCCGATAACTGTTTTCTCTTATTCTAGTGTCAATCCGAATTCTCTGTTTTACTCTTATGTCAGTTAAATCATACGGAGAACTGTTCTGCAAACTCAGATTTTTCAGTGCAAAACTCACTAAATTATCGGTAATACGAGACAGCAAAGTTGTTCAAAAAGATTCAAAAGCAGATACGCACAAATCCACGAACCAAATTCAAATACAAATAACTTCCCTATAACGAAAGCGCTAAATCCGCAAAAAAAAAGACGAGATATATTACATACCTCCGAAAAATTTTCAGAAAAAACCCACCCTTATACCTTCTCACCAACACCCATTCAAAGAGAAATTTCCTTCGAAAATTTCGTTATAGAGAGAATTCACTTAGTTTCAGAGGGTGTTTTTAACATGGAATTTGGATTCAAGGTGCAATATCTCGTACAAACGTTCGTTATAGGGAAATTCCCCTGCATTTCAAATCAGATTTGTAAATCCACAGAATTTTCAAACTGTGGAAAGGAAACCGAAATAGGGTGATGTGACCAAATTCTTAAAAATAACTTTTTCGTTTGGATTCGTTAGTTCATTTCGAAAGCAACTTGATAGTTATTTGATCAACTTGTTTATTCATCGATAGATTAAGTTTACGAAATTGATTAGTAATGGCCGACTTTACTGAGTGATCTCTTCTAAATGTTATTGTCATGGGCAACTAAACATTAAGTATTCAGAAGCAATAGAAGTTATGTAACAAATCTACTGAAACATGAACATTTATATTATGTTAAATGCATGACTTGTGCGAAATAAGAATATATTTCAATTAATAATTCATACTCAAGCATAATGCGGTTGGCGGAAAAATCTTGTGAATAACTATTTAAATCATTGACAAATCTAAACTGAATGTACGAAAAATGCATGTCGTAACTGAAGTTATCACTTATATAAATGTAAAAGAATAAAAAAACAAAAGAGTTCTTTCATGAAAACTTATTACACAGAAAAATTCGGAATACATAGTTAATTCCTTGCAAAACTGAATTGTTTCTTCATCATCGAAGCATTGATTTCCTCACATGTCATGGTCACTGATAGGTCGAAACGTATATTTAGTTTGACATTCTGGACTAATATTACCATACAAAGTGTTGAAAGATGGATAAAAACAGATTCTGCTGTCCTCCATTTCTTGTTGACGGCCATCTCATATTTCCTTTTAAGTGTATAAAAGCATAAATCAGTATAATTTCGATGATGCCGATAAACAAGTCATTCAGATGGACTCATACATATTCGAGATCTATAATCATAGGATAGTCGGGTACTTATACGCTTTTGGCAATATCGGAGATTTGCATACTTGATGAAATTTTATAGCTGAAAATTTCACCATTGAAAAATTATTTTTATCGGATGAGTATTGGTTTTAAACTGGTTCCATCAGTTGATGGCATTTCGGGTTTGAAAAGGTAAGTCAAGAAGATAATGCGCTATAAATCAAACACTTCATGGAAGAGCACCATCAGTATTTATAGAAGAATAATTGGACAGGGGTCCTGGGGCAAGCATTAAACTTGTTTGGTTGTTGACGAGAACTTTTTTCGATAATGTTAGAATATGTGGTATAGAAGTATAAAAACCACTAAATATTAGAATTGTTTGATAATATACAAGTAATTATTTTCTCATCATAGTTATGCTATGACCATGACAATGAAGAAACAACTCTTATGTGATTTATAACTTCGCAATCACAATGATTCATATTGATAAATATTTCTTGAGAGTTTTTAAAACGAAAAAAGAGTCTCTTCTTTTTTATTTTTCCCACTTTTCTGTATTTTAGATCAATGAAAGTGTGAAACCATGTATTCCACTTGCTGATGAAAAATTCATAATTGAAACTAATTTTTTTTCCTAGATTGATAAACGAGTTGACCGCATGTATAAATTATTGATTTAAATACATTCTCATTTTACACAGGACATACATTTGTTATTTATAATATAAATTTCTATATTACAGTAGAGTTGTAACATTACTCGTATTACTTCTGAATACTTCATGTTCGGTTGACCATTAATATTGCCCATTGAAATAGTAAAATTGATGCAACATTACTGTCAATTTCGTATACCCTTTTACTTCGACCTCGTTATAAAAGGTGGGTTTAATAATGACCCATTTTAATATTCAATTTATGCTGCTTTGATGTACAATTGTCATTGACAACCGAACACAAAGTATTCAGAAGCAATTAGAGTAATTTCAAAACTGGAACAATGATACATAACAATTTATGTTATGTCAAATGTATGTCTTGTGCAAAATAAGAATGTATTCCAATCGAAAATTTATACTTAATTTCTAGACCATTAATATTTGATCGAGAAACTATTATTGAATCTCTGGTTTCTTCATATCTTTAAAACCAGAATTTGGCTAAATCGAACTTCATTATAAAATTCTGAAAAAATTTAGTATTATAAATTTAATTTCAATCACCGAAAGTTTTCACATGCATTGGGTCGGTTGAATTGTTATCAATAAATTCGATCTTTTTATTTGAGCATTCAACCGATCCCAAATGAGAGACATTTCAGATTGTCGCCTAAAGTTCACTTCATAAAACACAAAGAAAATCGTACATTTGTACTCCTAAAAGCACCCATGCGAAACCGAATCAACCAGCAAATATTAAAATCATCCTGAACTTTATTCAAAGCCCATTCCAAATGGAAATATGCTTATTTCTCTGCCATCTGTCGAAGCATCTTTCCGATCATTAATGTCCATTCTGATCCTCGAATCGAATGCGAAATACCGAAAGTAGGAATCCAAGCCTACCATATGATGTAAAAATTCAAATTCAGTTTTTTAAGTAGCCGCCATATATTTCTCTTTAATAGGATTACCAGTATGCAGCAAGGATTGAATAAACGGGTTTCAAGAAACCAACAACCTCCTCTTTGCCCTGCTGTACGCCTACAACGCGAGCTACAAGTCATTTCTTATGATAAAATTTAAATAAAATGTAGTTTATAGTTTATGTGGTGCCCACCTCTGCTAGGTCGATATCATTAAGTCCATTGTTATGGTTATATCTTATACCACCCGCTAACATGCAGAAAGATCTTGTACCATGGGTGGACCAGTGTGTCCTCTGGTATCATTAATTTCTTCAGGTGTGCCATTGTTCGGCGCTATTACAGTTTTTATTATCGATGGATTTCTTTGATAAAACAATACGGTTTTGGTTTCCCCATACGGATATAATAATAGTAACACAAGAACAATTTTCTCAGTTGAATTATAGTCATTACACCTTTTTATACGTTTGTTTCTCTAAGAATAGGACGAGACTCTTTGTTCTACGATAATTCTTTTCACAGTTTTGTGATCTACTTTTTTGTTGCTTATTTGATTAACTTTTTTTCAATACTTCACAGCAATGCAATGGTTGGTTTCGCTTTTTTGTTTCGGACGTTAAGGCGATAAGATTCAAGATCGAGCAAACTTCATTACCCTGCCGTTGGGGTACGCACTAAAAGAATATCTGACACCAGAATTTGATTTTTATTCTATTTTCGTCTATGATTTTACTTTGAAACTATCATTTGACATAACAAACATGCAAGCCCCATAATATCCAAATCGTCAGTCTGATCTGATATAACTTTTAAACATCTTGTCGCATCATTAGTTTAACAGGCGTACAGTCTTTTCAGTTCTATTAGTTGCATTCGTTTTTTTTTAACTTTTATGTAATTATATTTTCAGAACATCTGAAAGTCCAAAATCATTCTAGAGCTCCTGTTCTTTTTTGTTGGAATGAAACAGCGTGTATTGTGAGGGTGAAAAAAAGAGAATCACCTTTAACTTCAAAAGAAAATTGTGACATTCTTCCTACCAATAATTATTATATTCAAAAAGAGTTCATTTCATGAACCACGATAGCTCTACCTTATTGGTATTCCAATTCGAACAAGATGTGTCCATTTACTGACAACGTAGCAACAATCGTAATCACAAGAAAGCCAAACATAATTATCGTTAAGTGGAGCATTACTCATAAAGAAACCAGAATAAACACAAGAAATAAATCCGTAGACAACATAAAGCCTTTCGTTATCAATCCTACGCCCTGTGTAGGAGTACCAAACAGAGCAACACGAGCCAATATACAAATGCACGTTGGCGACCATAAGAAGTCAACATCGAGAAAAAACACAGTCGAAGCCACTCCACAAAGGAACGCGCCTTTCAGACTAGTTCGTTCCCTTCCCTCCAACCGTTTCATCTGGGTTAGATAATCTGAAAGCTTCAACGCGTGATATCTGACCACTTTGGGCCATTTTAAATCGGTTCTCTCATAGCTGAGTAACGTTTGACAGGCCATGTTAATGGACAAGAAATATGATACCGTGAAAAGTGATATCGGAACCTTGAACACAAAAATTCTACTGTGAAGCACCATCTTGAATAGACTTGATGGTGGTCGGATGATAGAGAATATTTTGACCAAAGATATTCTAGAATATCTTTGATTTTGACCCTTGCAAGGTGAAGTAGTTGAACCTACAAGATCTTTTGCTTGTTATTATAATGTTCTTTTTAAGGATTTTTCATGTCCGCAGCTACAACTGACAGGTTGGCCAGAATTGGTGTTTCCTGTACTATAACACTTAAGCCCTAAAGGTTGACGCTCACTTGGACAAGACGAAGCGAAGAGTTGTTTTCCGCAGGCACGATTTGCACTGAATCAAATGGGTAGACGCTCACTTGGGAGGCGCGAAGCGAAGATCAGAATCGTTTGATTCAGTGCAAATCGTGCCTGCGGAAAACAACTCTTCGCTTCGTCTCGTCTCGTCCAAGTGAGCGTCAACCTTAAGAGATAGTATAAAGTGAATGGGCCATTGCTATTCATAATTCACATCTTTTTTCGCGAAACTCATTATGCCGTCAACCCTATTACTCTATCTTCTTTTAGTTGCTTAATCTAATTTTTGCTGAGGGGTTTCCTTACTCTATACATAGTCCATTCGATCTGTCTAATTTGCCACAACTTTTTTCAGTGAATTTGGTCATATGACAGGGAAAGATCTGCGTCAGATATGTTTGAACAGCGCACTTTAACAGCAAACTTTCTTTCCCGGAACTTGTGTGAAACAAAAGCGATACAGGGAACATGCACACCAGTACTCTCAAACATCTCAAACTCATTGAACAGAAACGTCCACACAGTTTGACAATCTCAACTGTCACACTTCAAATGTTTTCACTATAAACTAAACTAAACGATACTAACTGTATCGCAGAAGTAAGTATAAAATAAGAATAATCCAAAAATATAACATGATATTTTCAAGCATCCTATAGATCTGAATATGAGCTTTTAACATTTAATAGCAATTTCTTAATCTTTCACGTATACACGATAAATTCTTGAGTCGAATAACAACATTGAGACCATTGAGTATAATTTTGCGTAGAAAAATACATTCTAATTATCATAAATTCAGGTCTTCCCAAATTCGAGATGCATAATAGATTGCAATAAGCCTATCTTGAATATGTCAACGCTATGTAATCCATGTAATGTCTAAAGCCGATCAAGGTATTATTTCAAGGGTTAGCGGCCCACGTGTCTGTCTAGAAGATGAAGCAGACTCAGATTATGCGTTACGTAGATTTATGCTACTTGAGAATAATAAAAGGCAAACAAAATGCAAATCTAGAACTGGCAGAGACGACAGTGAAGATATGCAGACGTGTTTGTTCCTCCTATAATTGAATGCAGCCAGAGATATGTGCTTAGTTAGCCGCCTACACTCTTCAAAGAGAATAAACGAGAAGTCCTTTTAGGGGGTCATGAACAAGAGCCTTGCATGGATGTCTTTTGACTACTTGGTAATTGTGCTGGCTTACAGTGTTGGATTGGTAGTCGAGTTACTTTGTACTGACGACGTGAGCTGAAAGGTTCAAGGTTTATCGAAAAGAAGACAATTTTTTAAAAACTGCATTGATGGCTCGTTATCAGTGAATATAACTATACCAACACATTTTGAAGATTATTTCAAGAATCAAAATAAAATTTCACGTTTTTGAACGATTTTTCCTGTAGGCGCAGAATTTAAACCCCAAAAAATCGGCGATCAAAAAAATCAATTTTTGTACAACTGTCAGAAAAACTCGACTTTCTTCATCACTATGGATGCGTAAAATATCACTTTTTTTCACCGTTAAAAAAAATAGTAATTTACGTAACAAGTCCGGAAAATAGGGTTTTTTTGGACGAATAGACAAAATTCTAGGACGAGCGCAAGCGAGTCCTAGAAGTCTATGAGTCCAAAAAAACCATTTTCGGGCGTGAGGTTGCGTACAATATTTTTTCGGCAACCGTCTAGAATAACAGATCAATGAGACGACACATTTCTTTTTTATATATTTTAATTCTTATTTAAATTAAACAGAACAGAAAATAACATATTAACAGAAACATTCAATTCTTATTTATATTAATATTTATATTAAAATTCGAGCAATTACTGATATTGAAGGGATTCAATTTGTTTGAAATGCCTGTGGTATATTTAAATTCTTCCGGAAGTACGTACTTCCCCGGACTAGGCGGGAAAGGCTTC
Organism: Propylea japonica; assembly: GCA_013421045.1. NCBI lineage: Eukaryota > Metazoa > Arthropoda > Insecta > Coleoptera > Coccinellidae > Propylea > Propylea japonica. Next base: position 115,443,016 of record CM024239.1, read on the forward strand.
TTTCTCAAAGAAAAAGCGTCCGGAAAGTGGGTACTTCCCGGACGGTTGCCGAAAAAGTCTTTTTTTCACCGCTGATACCAAAATTAGGAACCTACAAATAATGAATATTTCAATTACAACTAATTCCACAAAATTATGATTGTATCTGTACCTTATGAAGTAAATAGTTTCGTCATCAGCATCTCTAAGAAAATTATTGATATCATCCCTCGATAACACTTTAGATTTCTTTCTTCGGTATCCGACGCTTTTGTTCTTAATAAGCGGGACCAATTGGAAAAATTCCTCATATCAATATTTTCCTGACATTCAATGTTTTTTTAACATGAGCACCATAAGTGGAAGGATTCAAAATTTTTATTTTTCCTTGAAATAGCATGTGAGCACATTTTCAGAAACCTTTTTTACGTTGTTCTTGTTGCACCATCTCGAAATTAGTTATATGTTTTCTCATATATTAGCTTTGATTTGGCTAGTAACATATTGGATACAATTGTATTGCTTCTTCAGCCATATCTGCGGGTGGTATCACCACCACTATCATGTTCAACATTCATCTTCTTAAAATATTCGAAATTGAAGCAACTACGTGCAAATACTGTTCAAAGATTCAAACAGTTTCAACAAACTGTTTCTATAGTTACTACACAGAAATATCGCTGGATTCATTTAAATATTGTACTGGAAGCATCGTCAATAATTATACGTATTTCAGACGATGTAAATTCACATCCACAGTTGTACAAAAAAATGTTTGTTTGTATTTCGTGCGTGTAAAATTCGTGTTTTCATGGCACATTCGAGTGAATTTTGACACTCTCATGTGCCATGAAAAAAAACACTCATTTACGCACTTAATACAAAAATAACTATATTTCTATTGTAAATACTACCACACTAGTCAGGAGTTTTCACCCCTTTCATGTTGTTGAACTTTTTCCTTACCTATAACGAAAGCGCTAAATCCACAAAAAAATTCGTTATAAACAAATTTCGTCAAACCAAAAATTTATTTTTATAGTCGGCAATGTCGCGGTCGACTTCACTGACGAATTTAAGTTTATCATTCAAACTTAAGAACTTCCTTTTAGACATTTTCTCACAACTTTCACATAAGCGTAATGGTTAGATTGAAACCAAACAGCAATGGGTGTATTCGAAACTGTTTCAGGATATCTCTGCCCGCCGTAATAATTCAGTTTAAGGTCGAGATTTATTACGTACGCCCAGAAAAATTTCAGAAAAAACCCACCCTCATAACACCTTAAAAATCCCATTCAAAGAGTGATGTTTTTTGAATAGTTCGTTATAGAGAGAATATACTTCTTTTTAGAGGGTGTTTTTAACATGGAATTTGGATTCAAGGTGTAATGTCTTGTACGAAATACGTTATACAGACGTTCGTTATATATTATACCGCAAAAAGTTTGAGAGGGAAATAGGAGACATGGCTCAGAATAAGAAAACACCCTGTAGATTCAAGTTAAGATTCAGGACGTGCAATGATGGAGACTATTTGGACTAAATATCTCAAAAACTGCAGGAGTTATGAAGAAAAAACCAATTTTTTTGAATTCAACATCCTATAGCTCCGTAACGAAGCTTTTGCGGACTCATGTTTTATGGACTTTTTTCTTGAAATTATACTTAGATTCATCCCCTTAAGTTATGACATACCATTATGTAACACCCTGTTTAAATACTTAAAATCCCTTAACGAAACTACTCATAGTTATGTCGTCTCAACTGGGTGGTGTATCATGTTTCACTCAACCTCTCTATTTTTTATAACCTTCCCCCATACCAGGGGTGTGTACGTGATATTCCATTATTTAACCCAATACTACCTGCCATTATCTAACACCTCACCTAAACCCCATTTTTCTACAATATTGCCGAGTTAGGCATAGTGGGCTTCAAGTTTTATTCATTTATCATAGGATCTTTCAGCGTTTTCATAAATTACCTTTTTGCTGACCCATCCATCGGACAGTTCGGGCCAGAACAAAGACTCGTTTGCTTTTTGTTTCGAAGAAAACGGGACATTTTATCTGTCCAAGGGCTCGATGGTTCAGTACGTGACCAGCATGAGATTTTTTAGAAACGGTGGTGACATGGATTAAATCTTGTTATGAAAAATTATGGAGACTTTCTCGTCAGGCAGGTTCTTCGTTCTATTGTCTATTTGACTGCTTAATGTTATTCCGGAAGAATCGTAAGGTTTGTATAATTTTGGCATTAGAACCGGTATGGCTTATGGAAATTTCGTATTTTGTTTTATCGTGAAAGATATGATCATACCATTTGAATAAAATATTTCTGGGTTTCACTAATAAAGAATTTGAAAGATAAGAGCCGTTGAAAGTTTGCCATTCTACATGAATAATGTTCCGTTATGTCAATTTACTGAAAAATAATTTTAGGTTTAATTAAGAAGGGCATTTTAATGGATCGTTTCTATACATACGAGTACCTTGAATGGGCATTCACAGTGATTTCCAGAAATAAAATTATTTCATTCCATAAATAACGGACCCTCGGAAAATCAAAGCAATTATACTTTTTCTGTTTCCCTGTCAAGTTAGAGAAAGAGTGTAAACATACCAAAAATTTCCATTGGCTTTTTTAATGCACTAATAAATTTTTTGAAATGTGTTGAAATGGATGATTCAAAATTTCAGGAACCTTTCAAGGAAATACACAGTAAAATATTACAAAAAAAGAAAAACATTGATGTGTTTTGAATATATATAAAAATGTTTTGATTTTTAAACGGAATTTTTTGTTTTGATTCACTTGTAGTTTTTTCATTGAAGAGTTAGAATTTTGCAAGTAAAACATTTAATTTCTAAGCTTGAAGTTTGGACTTGAGAATTGGCTCTCATCAGTGCATAATCCAGGATCTTAATATCTAAGATTAGGCACTGTTCTTATCAAATGGAAGTATGTGATATACACTTCATTTTTTATTTAACATCTTATTTGCTGAACAAGAGCACATCATTAATGTCAGCAGGAAAATTTTGAACCAAAACCATGTGGTACCATACCAATTTTTTGGATCAAAATATCTGAAGTAGGTACTTCAAACTGTAGTTTTTCACAACCCGATAAATTGAAGTTGAACTTTTACAATCTCAAAAATTATTGATATCCATAAACTATTTCGATTTATTCCCCGAACAACTACACGCTTCAAATGTTATGTTAATTTTGAACTAGCTTACAATTCCACCATATGGTACCATGCCAATTTTTTCGATCAAAATATCGGAAGTACTTCGAACTCCAGTTTTACAGAGCCGATAAACTGCAGTTTAACTTTTACAATCTCAAAAGTTAATTGATATGGATATGATCCAGTATTACCCAACATGTATTCGTTCCTTTTTTCGGAGCACAATCCATAAGCTATTTTAAATAATTACCTGAATAGCTACACGTTTCGTTCCGAAAGCATATCATTACACGATACGAATCGAAAAATGGCCTCCATCAAGGTGTTGGTTGTTTGTCGAAGACGCTGCAAGCCGCCTTGAGCAATAACACTAAAAGCTTTTTTATGGTACAATTCGCCATCTTTGATTGTTATGAATGTCTGATATATCTTTTATTTTAAATAATATTCTCTCCCTCAATGGAGTTTCAAGCGGCTTTGTTACTTTTTATCATTGTTATCATCGCTGCTAATGGCTGGTCTTCATTTTATGGTTAGGGACAGGTTGGGTTGGAAGTCGGTTTTAATATTCTAATATTGAATCTCTGACAAGAAACACATGAATGGTTTCATCTCAAATATTTCCTATTCTGATTTTTAACTTTAGTTAGTTGATATTGTATCAGGAATGAAATTTTTTACATGATACAATAATTAATCAAACTTAACTGAACTGAAGTTAGTTTGGTGAGGTTAGGTTAGGAATCGAAAAATGGCCTACATCAAGGTGTTGGTTGTTTGTCGAAGACGCTGCAAGCCGCCTTGAGCAATAATACTAAAAGCTTTTTTATGGTACAATTCGCCATCTTTGATTGTTATGAATGTCTGATATATCTTTTATTTTAAATAATATTCTCTCCCTCAATGGAGTTTCAAGCGGCTTTGTTACTTTTTATCATTGTTATCATCGCTGCTAATGGCTGGTCTTCATTTTATGGTTAGAGAGGTTGGGTTGGAAGTCGGTTTTAATATTCTAATATTGAATCTTTGACAAGAAACACATGAATGGTTTCATCTCAAATATTTCCTATTCTGATTTTTAACTTTAGTTAGTTGAGATTGTATCAGGAATGAAATTTTTTACATGATACAATAATTCATCACACTAAACTTAACTGATGTTAGTTTGGTAAGGTTAGGTTAGGAATCGAAAAATTGCCTCCATCAAAGTGTTGGTTGTTTGTCGAAGACGCTGCAAGCCGCCTTGAGCAATAACACTAAAAGCTTTTTTAGGGTACAATTCGCCATCTTTGATTGTTATGAATGTCTGATATATCTTTTATTTTAAATAATATTCTCTCCCTCAATGGAGTTTCAAGCGGCTTTGTTACTTTTTATCATTGTTATCATCGCTGTTAATGGCTGGTCTTCATTTTATGGTTAGAGAGGTTGGGTTGGAAGTCGGTTTTAATATTCTAATATTGAATCTCTGACAAGAAACACATGAATGGTTTCATCTCAAATATTTCCTATTCTAAGGTTTAAGTCTTGTTAGTTGAGATTGTATCAGGAATGGAATTTCTTACACGATACAATAATTCATCAAACTAAACTAAACTGAAATTAGTTTGGTAAGGTTAGGAGTCGAAAAATTGCCTCCATCAAAGTGTTGGTTGTTAGTCGAAGGCGCTGCAGCCATCTTGAGCAATAACACTAAAAGCTTTTTTATGGTACAATTCGCCATCTTATTTGATTGTTATGAATGTCTGATATATCTTTCATTTTAAATAATAACAATGGAGTTTCAAGCGGCTGTGTTACTTTTCATCATTGTAACCAATATCAACATATTTTGCACATGTACTCTAAGTAACAACTAACAATTTTACTGACAATTCTAACGAGTTCTAAGTTCATCATCAAAACAAATTTGAATGTAGCAAAGATCTATATAAGTTATAGTATAAATAATAAAGCAATAAGAATATTTCGCAATGGACGCTCCCGTTTGATAGTATAACCGTATTACACCATTATCATCAAGTTGCTTGGTGATGGCTACTAATGGGCATCAGAAAGGTGAGGCATAGGATCAGTACGCTTACATATATGGACGTCATGATAACGTATAATGTAGTACATCTAGAACGGAACAATGGGTTTTTTAAAGATATTGCCGAAGGAGGCGTGAGCGTAACTAAATTTCAGACCCAACCTAAGAACTAATAATGGATTGTATAATACAAAAAGAAGGTGACTTGATGAAATATTCCTCGGATCATTTACCCGACGAAATAGTATGGATTAGTCAGCGAAATTCTGTTCCGTCCACTTCCAGTGGCGTAGAACCGTTATTTATAACAAAGTGCAGACAGAATTAGTATTCTTTGGTGAGTTAAATATTTTTGTCTCGAGAACACGACTACGAAACAAAAAATTGATGATCGCTATGATTTTCAGACGGTCTATCATTTTTAAAAAGATTCTTTTTGGAATTCACCGAACTTCATATTCTTTGGAATACATATGGATATTGACACAGAAATTCTTTATATTGAGTAACTACCTACTTTTCTAAACCCAATCAGAAGTTTATTAAACAAAGCGCATCGAAATTATGGAACACATTAATTTTTTCAGAAGGAAATATTTGGCAACAAAATTCTGAAACAGGTCAATTTTTGTTCCACTTTTACTGAATTTTTATGCATTTTGAATGATTTTTGTTGCACCCTGTACCATCCCATCACCCCTTTAAATTTTTTTAATAGAGAAAGTGGGTTATGTGGTACTTTTTTGGCAAGGCCTTTGTATCTTTACAGGCGTACAGAAGTTTTCAAGAAAAATATTTTTTTTGAAAAATTAGTTAGTTCAAAAAGGTTTTCAGTATGTGCACATGGCTCATTCATTTTGAGACAATGGTACTTGATGAAATTTGTCACTGAATGAAAGTCGAACATTACAGTTGTGTTCATGCACAACCCCCTAAACGCGCACTCTAAAATATATATTTCAGAATCATAATGTATAAGTTTTTCCATAAAACTGCCAATTTCAGTTGGCTTTCAATTGTTTTAATGGCCATTTGGGAAGCATATTTCAAAGAAAATTTGGATATTTTACTTCAACTTATCGAAATTTTACCCTATCACCTCAATCCGTACAAAAACAATGGAAAGATAGGAATTCCCCAATATCTTGATATTTTATAAAAACAGGAAATTAAAGGTTACCTGCATCAATATCTGAAAGTTTGATTGATAATCTCATTAATCCTTAGTAGTTATATTGTTTAAAATGAAATCAATTTTACTCGAGACTGCAAAAACGCTCTTAACAGAAAAAAGTGGCAAGCCCGAATCAATTATTGGTCTCATTGAAGAGCGATCCGATGCTAATGGAATCATTAACGGTTGAACTTGGATCACCATAATTACTTCTTGATTGGAATGAAGGCGAGTCTTGATCTTCAGGAATCAATTTATATCAGATGTGGGTAGCTCTTGTTTACCATCGCTTGATTGAGGAAAATTTCAAGTAAGAACTGTGAATATTTACTCTTTCTTTTATTGAAAAACAACGTGTTCCAACTCAGACAAGCCCCCAGTATATTTCTTGGCACAAAGAGATTTGAAAAATTATCCGAAACAAGTCGAATTATTCTGTTTGGGGGCATCTTTTGGCGTATATTTTGGGTTTGAACGAGCAACCCCCTGGGAGGGGGCACCTAAACTCCCTAAAATTGAATAGGGACGAGAAGTTGAGTGATACTTATTTGAAAGGTCTTGGAATCCTTTTTAAGGTGTATGACAAACGTAATTTGATGAACCGTTTTAGGCAGATATCTATTTTATAGCTCAAATGAGCCAACATACATATTTGGGTTATCTGAAAATATTGAATTATAATATTATATCAAGTACGAAGTATGAGAAAAATTCCCTCAAACAATGATGAGAATATCAAAATATTTCCTTGTGTTGTCTTCATTTTTATGTTCTTAGAAGGTGTTTATGGGTTTACGTTCCTTCGATCATATAATAAATCAATCTGTTGAGGTACTATTTTGCTAATTTGTTTAAAATTTTAAAGATAATTATGGTGCTGTTGTACTTATTGCAAGAACACGTTGAGCCCTTTTTTGAAGAAACCGTTGTAAAAGGGGTTCCAAGACCTATCAATTAAAAGGAGTGTAAGCGCCCCCTCTTAAGGGGTTGCTCATTCAAGCCTCAAAATACGCCAAAAGATGTCCCCTCAACGAAATAATTCGACGTGTTTCACCAAATCACTGTGGGATAAGAAATATACGGGGTCGTCTGAGATGGAACAGCCTGTATAATTTGTATCAATGCTTTGTGAAGAAATTTCGAGTTGTTAGAGTTATTAAACGATCATTCCTCAAAGCATAAGTTACATCTTCGGCATCGTTACAGTCTCATGAGACTATAACGATGAAAAAGTTGTGTATTAATTCACTCCATACGGATTTAAACATAACAATCTGTAAATATTTATAAATTCTTCAGTGATGACATACTTTCTCATAAACGGTTTATTTTGGTATGTGGTTTTCTCATGTATATAAAGGGTTATGATTCCCAAGGGAACTCAATCCCTTTGCTCAATGTTAAAGTAATTACATTTCAAGGATTCATCACCGAGTCAAGTGAATACACTTTTAGAAGTAATAAGAATATATTCAGAACGGTATTCCTAAAAAGTATGCGCATTAACACGCAAATTTATTGATTCATTAATGGACTCGAAAACTGCCTAATTTTGATATCGCTATAATTTCATACAATTTTGTTCTGTCATCCTGGAGAAAAAAGTTAATATCATTTAATGATTCTCTAGACAAATGTTCTCTTCCGGTGAAAGAGTTATTTCGGGTGAATATAATGAATAACTCTGGGAATATTGAGCCCGAAAATTTGCATAAACAATCTAATTTTCCTCCATTAGTCTAATCATTTCGTACGATCAACTACTGTTTTTGAATATTTAAGAACTAGTGCTTTCGAGATTGACTAAATCATTTCATGCTCTTGAATTCTTATATAGGTTGTATCATTTAGTTTTATTGAAACTCTTTTTTATGGAATACTTCCTGTTTTTCTATTGTCACCTATGTTTTTCTTGTGACACCGTTGTACCTCCATATAAATGATTGATCTATGTCATAAAGTATTTTGAATTCTTGTAGACATAAAATTCGCAAAATTGATATATAATATTTTAGAATACAAGGAGAAACTAACCGTATATTAGCATTACTTCTTGTCTGAATGAGTCCTTCTACGAATTTGAACTGATTCATTCTTCCATGACAACATCGGTGTATCGAAAAAACCATTATTTGACAACCATGTCGAATCTTTAAATTACCTTTGCTTATTGGAACCAATAACTAATAACCCATATGGACTAATAATTCACCTCTAATTTCACGGGGATAGCCGTAGAAAAAGATTCACCAACCTTTTCCTCACCATCTCGAATCTACTTTGCATGCTGTAACCGCTAAACCCAAACGGTGTCTGAAATACGATTCTTTTTCGAAGAATGAGAGAATTAAGACAGTGGACGATTTCACACTTTCTTGATCAACTATTAAAACAGATGGCTCGTGACGATTTCATTTGATTTGATTGTTGCCTGCGGTTTAAAGGATTTGAGGGCACTCTTTTTCAACTTTTTGGTGACAGTTTATCAATTTCGGATAGTAGAAGTAAGCAATTCAAATATGAACCGTTTGAATTATAAAAAGTGAGTGAATTCACTGAAGATGAAAATCTGAATCAAATTTTTGGTGAATATTTGAATTTCGGTGACCAGCGGATATCGATCAGATTTTGGTGTCATTGTATTCATTGAGTTTTCTTGAACAACTCAACTGAAACCAACAGTGGGCGGTCTGTCTTAGTTTCGAAAATATGGGCCCCCAAAGTTGCAAAAATGCTCTATCTTCATGTCACTTTCCACTATAAAACACAAATCCACTGCTCTAATTTAGTCTATAGAACACCTTCGAACATTTGAATAACTATTCGTTCAGTTTTAGTTTAGGTATATTCAATAATAAATGCAGAAACATGGATATTCTAGAGGTTCCACATATCCACAAATTCTAAGGAAAGTTCGAAATTAGCAATATTTTTAACAAATTTTATGATTTTGGAATTTATAGTTTGTTTTGAACAAGAAATCTCTAGATGAATCCAATCCCATCGGGAGGTGTTTTCATCCCACAGGTGGGTATATTATGGGTCAATAAGGACTAATATTTCGAAACTAAGCGACAGAAACTAACCAAATGATACTAATAAAAGAAACCAACTGCTATAAGATTCAATACTTAGAAAGTACCCCGCAGGGCCACTGCAGGTCATAATATTTTGATTTTTATTCGGTAGATATTTCAAGCTTGCCGAGAAGGATATTAATTTGTTCATTGGGCTCGACAACTGGTTTGAAAAATCGAACAAAATGATTTCTTATTTTGTATGGGTATGGGTAAGAGGTAAACATAAGAAGATTCTAATATGAGGTTTATCAAGATATATGAGGATTCATATTACAATAAATAATAGTTCTCACTCAACAATTATCAAATAACAAGTAGCGAGAACATTAATCTTAACTTTCGAAATGTTTAGGAAATATTTATTTTTTGATATCTGGTATCATCTTGGACAGAAAAAGGCAAAAGCTATGTCGATAGGTGATAATTACTTGCTAAATTTGATTTGATCATAAAGTATTTGCAACGAGTTATGAAAGAATTTATAGTGGTGTTTTTGATAATACCTTTTCGACAATTTCATCAAAATATTGTTGAAAACCTCAACACTCCACTTTTTGTTCACTTTCCAACTAGTGTATTAGTGAAAAATATTTTTACGAATGTTTTTACAGCTACTTACAGAAAATATTCAGCAAAACCTTTTCTCATTCACATGATGAGACTGATCAAAATAAAAAAGTTCATATTAACGCCTATTCCTTCAAGATTTGGTCAGGAATTAATAAATAAATCATTCAACGTGTCTGCAAGCTTATTTAGAAGTCAATAAAATTTCCTTATAAGCCTCGAGTGTGTCCATAACATAAACAGTCAACGAAAGTTTCTTCGGAATTCTTGATGTAACCCAAACAGGATCATAATTCTCTTTTCTTAAAGTTCATTTTGAGCGTTAGTTATTTAAAACAATGAAACACAACACTGTCGTGAGTCAAGTATTTGGGGATTCATGTTTCGAAATAATAACATCACGCTAAATCTTCAACAAGCGACATTACTGGTGCTTGCAAGTACGACTTTATTTTATTTGTATTCGGTACAAGCTGATGAAGAAATCTGGAGAAAGTGAAAATATTCGAAGCCGAATATCACGAAATGGATTTTCTATTCACTCTGAAAGTCATGCCATAATTTCATATACAGCGTGCCAAAAAATAACATACATAAACTCGTCAATAATTCTTTTACGAAGAATTATTAAGGAAAATCCTCACACCCGTCGATTTTTAATTTCAACAGCAATTCACTCTATGCTTTTTTGAATTTGATACTTCTCACCCCTTAAGCCCCGCATCCCTCTACTATATATTTTCGAATGGAAATGTATGGATAGTGATATATCAAATGAAAAGTAATTTGATTACGTAGGTATCTATTTTGCGATGTGGCTAGAGGTAGAATTTTTTGTGCCGTTTTATATTGAAAAATAAGGAAATAATTTACAGTTCGTGATTGGAGAGTAATGCAATCAGACCATTATTTTTTTACTGATTATTACTGAGGAAAATCCTTCATTTTATCGCCGCTACATTTCCAACTCGGACTCACATCGTTTTTAAGTCAAATGGTAGTTGTCTGGTTGTATCAGAGAAAATATTTCGACTCTAGAAGAATAGAATTCAAATTCTGCTGTCTGGCATTTTTACACGGCGCTGTGAATACTTATTTTATTTTTTTATAAATTCTTCAGTGATGGCATACTTTCTCATGAACGGTTTATTTTGGTTTGTAGTTTTCTCATGTTTATAAAAGGTTATGATTCTCAGGGGGACTCGATCCTTCTCTACCCAGTGCTAAAGTAATCATATTTCAAGGATTTATCACCGAGTCAAGTGAATACACTTTTAGAAGTAGGTAATAAGAATTTTCAGAACGGTATTCCTGAAAAGTATGCGCATTAAACACGCACATTTATTGATTCATTGATTGACTCGAAAACTGCCTGAATTTGATATCGCTATAATTTCATACAATTTTGTTCTGTCATCCTGGAGAAAAAAGTTGATATCATTTAATGATTCTCTTGTCTGAAACAACTGCCACCATTACTTTTGAACATCTCATCTCTGACCAAGCCAGTTGTCAATCAGACAGTTTTTTCCCTCGCCAAATCAAGAAAAACGTAGTTTTCCGAATCTCAAATTTTGTCGCCATAATGTCCGAAACGAAAGTGAAACCCTTACTTTTAAACATCTCATCTCTGACTTAGCCAGTTGTCAGTCAGACAGTTTTTTAAACCCTCACAAAATCACCAGAGAAAACGAAATAATGATACTAATAAATTGCCGAAAAACTTCATACAACATTAAATTTCGAACAGCCCCAAATTCCGTATTGTTCCTTCAGCAGATGGCTCACAAAACAACTCATTAGCCACTGCAAATACCTCATGACATGAACCATAAGCAACTCGATGGCGTCAAACGAACAGACGGATTCAGCCCAGAAAAAAAACAGACAAGATAATTCGCGAGAATTTTGCACACATGTGGTGAAATGATTTTTTGATTCGTGAGAGAAGCTCAGAAGCGCCAGTTCTCACGATGACGATACGCAGTGCCAAATGTCGGGCAATCCAGACCATTGATCGTCATTTGAATATCATGGCGTGTTGGATTCTGGGACTTCTCTGGAATTGTAATAGCGGCCTTTTTTTGTTTATTATTGGAGTACATATCTCTATGTCTACTGTACCTTAGCTTAGGCGATAATTTCAATTATCGTCCAGAAGGATTATGCTGGATTCACAATGGACGTAACCATAAAACTTCCGCAACGTAAACGAAAAACGCAAAGTTGAACCAATGCAAATCATATGGAACTGTTCACAATAGGCTCTGTAATTTTTACGTTTACGTTGAGCTTATGGTAGTCCGTAATTCTAACGTTAATTTTAGAAATTTGTTCACATTCTGTGAGTTGTGAGCCCAATACGTCAAAATGACGTAAAAAGACAAGACAATAATAATAATAGTTTGGAGCCAGCGACAAGTTTGGGCATTTATATTGTATTTCAGTTGGGTGAGTATAATTTGAAACGCAAAGTAACAATTTGTTTAAGCTATGAAATCTTTTTAGTCTATAATTTGCTACTGCGCCCAAAGTCCATTCTGAACACCATTACGTTTACGGACAAAGTACGTTTACGTGTTCGTTATGGTTACGTCCATTGTGAATCAGCACTTATGATTTTGTTTGGAGGCTTTCTCACATCACATTGATGTACCTACGAGGGGTCCATCACTGCGGAATTTTAGTGTACAAAATGCTGGAATTGGGAATGAATTACACGGAATTAGATGGAATTGCATAGAATTTGATGGAATTGCATGGAATTTGACGGCATTATAACGCAATTGTTTCGAATTGAGAAGATTGAATGGAATTTCAATGGAATCGAACGGTATTCTGTTAGCATTGAATGGAATTGAAAATGCGCAGAATTGAACAGAATTGTAAGGAATTGAACGGAATTGTAGAGAATTTAACGGAATTATGATGAAAATAACGGAATTATGATGAATTTAACGGAATTATGAGGAATTTAATGGAATTATGGGGAATTTTACGGAATTGTGAGGAAGTGAATGGAATTATGCGGAATTGAAAAGAATTTTTGTGAATTTAGTGGAATTATTTATCAAATTGGAATTTTAGTGTACAAAAACTGCCAGTGATAGACCCCGAGGGGTCTATCACTGCGGAATTTTAGTGTACAAAATGCTGGAATTGAGAATGAATTACACGGAATTAGATGGAATTACATGGAATTTGATGGAATTGCATGGAATTTGATGGAATTGCATGGAATTTGATGGAATTGCATGGAATTTGACGGCATTATAACGGAATTGTTTGGAATTGAGAAGAATTGAATGGTATTTTAATGGAATTGAACGGTATTCTGTTAGCATTGAATGGAATTTAAAATGCGCAGAATTGAACAGAATTGTGAGGAATTGTAGAGAATTTAACGGAATTAAGATGAATTTAACGGAATTATGGGGAATTTAATGGAATTATGAGGAATTTTACGGAATTGTGAGGAACTGAATGGAATTATGCGGAATTGAAAAGAATTTTTGTGAATTTAGTGGAATTATTTATCAAATTGGATTTTAGTGTACCAAAAACTGCCCGTGATAGACCCCTCGTGTACCTACAAGTTATACAGCGTGCCAAAAAAGTAACGTAATTTGTCAATAGTTCGTATACGAATAATTATTATGGATAATCCTCGCATCCGCCGATTTTCAATTCCAAAAGCAATTTATATTATGCTTTTTTGAATTTGATATTACTTAACCCCTACGCTAGTATACCCCTTTACTTTATTTTTTAAATTTGATACATCAAATGAAAAATAATTTGATCACCTATTCAGCGATGTGTCTAAAATTAGAAGTAGAAGGGTTGTGCTGTTTTTTCATTGAAAAATAAGGAAATAATACATAATTTATGATTGGAAGGTACTGCAATCAGACCATTATTCTTTTAATAATTATTATTGAGGGAAATTCAACGAATCTATGGATTTGTAATTCAAAAAGCAGGTCTCACTATGCTTGTTCGAATTTGAAATAAGAGATTTTCTATTCAAAAAAGCATAGGGGGAGTTGCTTTCTCGAATTTACAAATCCATGGATTCGTTAATTAAAAAATTAGTCTGATTGCAGTAATCTCCAATCACGAATTGTAGATTATTTCCTAATTTTTCAATAAAAAACGGCTCAACCAATTCTACTTTTGGCCACATCGCTGGATGTATGAAAAAACTAAAGATAAGTATAGATTTCCATGAAATTTCGGAGTAAATGATATTAATATGAAATAGATTGAGCATATTGAAATAACAGCAAAAATATCTGTGGAAACAGAGATTATCCGAATATTTTCAGCCCTAAGGAAAAAACGAACAGTCCAGTACAAAAAACACCTTGGTGCCAGCGATATAATATATTTCAACCATTCAGGGCCACCAACGAAAAATGTCTCGCCCAAATCGAAATGACATTTTTCTGAAACCAGAGCCACCTTAATCAATAATAATCGAAGCCCATTCCATCAACGTTCAATATTCATCCAAGTCCAACGGTTCGGGAAAAGATAATAACCCCGATAGAAACGGAACTGTCAAAATCCATCAATTTCAAGATCGCCCGAGCTCCCAGAAATGTGTTAATTAAGTTAATCCCATGTCAAACTGTCCCGCAATCGGAATAAGCTCAAGTCGAGGCTCAACACATGTTCTACTCTTGAATATGTATCGAAACCAGATACCATAGGATGTTGCAGAAAGGAATTCGATGAACGCAATCGAAGGATTTGTTATTTGGTGTTTTGAGCAGCAGAAATAAAGTTGAACGTTGAATTTTTCGTAAAATTTCGATTAATTCGGGTTGGGCCATGTCAGAATCACTCTGAGAACGAAATCAGATACATGATGTATGTACCTACTGATTTGGATTGTCTTGGAAATTTGTTCCATCTTCCATTCCAACATTGTCTGAATGTTAACACTTTTGATGGTATTCATTTTGCAGAAGCCAAAACTCGTTAAGATTTTTCCGAGGATTTTTCTACTAATTTGAAGATTATGATTTCACTATAGTTCTGATGATACCTAACTCACAAAACACATATCCATCCATAAAAGTGAAAGAGTTGCAGTTTTGACTCCAAAGACGTCCAGCAATCTCTGAGATGAGTCAAGGGTTTGGAACCCTTTTTAAAACGGTGTATTGAAAACGTTACTTTGGTGAACAGTTTTTGCCAAAAATAATTTTTTTAGCTCAATTGAGCCACCTTGAATATTTTCGGCCTTGAGAAAATTTGATTGCAATTTTTTCTCGACTAATGAAAAAAACTCTCCGAAACAAACAATAGGAGAAACAAAGATTTCCTTGTGTTGCCTTGTTGTTTGTTTTTAGAGGGCGTTTATCTTGTTATAATAGGTTTTTTCGATCGTTAAATTACCACTCTGCTGATTCGTTCAAATTTCAAAATTAATTATGGTATACACATTGCAAGAACGTGTTTTGCTGGTAAGCCTGTATGACCAAAACTAAAATTCATTGTTTTCAAAATAACCATCAAAATATTCGAGATGCTCATTTGAGCTAAAAAATTGATTCTTGGAGAAAGTTGCGTTTTTTATACACCGTTATAAAGAGGCTTCCAAGAACTTCGAATGACGTATCACTCAACTCGTCTTTCCTATTCAAATTTGAAGGGTGGAAGGCTGAAGCGCTCCCTACTTAGGGGGTGGCTCGTTCGAGCTTGAAATAAACGTCAAGATGTCCCCCAAACAAAATCATACGATATGGGATAAAAAATATACAGGGTGGCTCATATGAGATGGAACACCCTGCATATTTGGGAACATTAGAGATGATGTTTATGAAATTAATTAAATGAAGAACACTCGACAATTTTTCCTTTTGGTCTTACACAAATGAAGTTTATTATTCCGTCACAAAGAACTATTTTAATTTCATGACAGAAAATATGCTGACAAATTCATGCGCTCAATAACATAGAAAAGTACTCTATTTCAGACCGCTTCAGACAAACTGGACATAATATCGTAGCATTATCGATACTAGTCAATACCTACTTATATTGATAGACTTCCTGGCTAATTGAAATCATAATAAACATATATTATTATTACGCAATAATTACCTAGCTTTACGCTATAGGTGGTATGCAATTTCCAAGAAGATCGAAAATACATATAATAATACACTAAGAGGACGTCAACACAAGTCAAGTGCACAGGTAGGTGTAGAGTAACCTTAAGACGCCTTCTTAACCTTCTAATGGCATACAATTTCAATATTTACATAACTGGTGGAATATTATCGGAAACTGTCGTTTGAGTAATAATATGGTCCCCCATAAAACAATGCCGACTAAGCAATAAACAATTATTGCATAAACTAGAGGACTACATTGACCTTTCTGCAACGATTTATTCCACAAAATTTGACGTCAGCATAGGAAACTTGCACGATTTGCATGATTTAAATAGTTTTCTTTATGCTGTTTGAGCATAAGATTCTTGAGCTTTCAACTGTGATCGAATGTTCAACAAATTCACACTTTCTTCGAACTTTTCGATGTTTTAATTCTACTGTCGACTACTAGTAAATTGTCTACGAGAAAATATTCAATTTTCAATTTCGTTTCTAATGGATAATTGTTAATGAAAACACATAGTTTGTTTCAAATGCTCACGAATTTCAAAAACCCTGAATTTAAGCAGGAAACCACAAGAGACCTCATTTGTGAAGAATAGATCAAGCTATCCAAAATCAATTTTTTTGTGAAATGACTACAATGAACATATTATAAGCATCACCTGAATCAATGACCTAGGAAATCAGTTTTTCCATTACTTTGTTTGAATTATTTCAATAATTGATCGAATAATCAACCAGATGAATCTATGAATTTTTCTCCAGTATTTATATGCAACATTTCTGAACTTGTATTGTTGTATTGTATCCCATTTATCATTTGATTTGTTTTCCATCTAGAAATACTTCAAAGACGAAAATGTTATGTCTATGTTTATCTTTGTATAGGTAATGTGAGAATTACTGATTCCAAAGAAATGTGATAGTAAAAGTTGAAATTTCTAGAGAAATGGTAGAAATCGTAACCAGAAGAATACAAGAAGATATGTAAATGTGGGTTTTAAAATTCGTGAGAGTTTTCAAACAAGGGACATGAAGATGTAACTGGTTTTGTAATTTTTGGCGTTCCATCATTTTCTGATGAAGAAGTCCATACCTGTGATCTTAGGAAATTGAGTTATCAATTTTTGAATTCTTACCTTCCAGTCCAGTCGCACTCGTCGCCCAAGATAGAGGCCGAAGACAAAACCATCATACATCCCAAAAAAAGTAACTGAGAAAATATCGAGTTCCTCCAAAAATTGCACATCTTCAAAAACACTAATCTCATGATTGAGAAACCGAGCGACACAAACAAGAACGCAACATAATAATTCAAATTACATGTTCCTTAAAACCAACAGGCATAATGTCAATTTGCACGACCTTGTTGTTCGAGTAACTCGTTGTTCCCGGAGCAATACACTTAAGATTAATTAGTAACAATTGTTATAATTGACTTGATTGCGAATGTCATCGGTAGCAACGTAAACAAGTGGGAGGAAAGTTGAGCAAAAGCTACGCGCTGTGCTCATCGATAGAGTCGGAAAGATACTGAAGCAGGATTCAAGTTTGCCGCCTAGAGCTACAAGTGTTTGAAATCGCCGGAACCGTCCGAATGGCGTCGAGAACGGCCGACGATGGTTCCCCACCTATAATTACGATACCATGTAGTAGAGCGGGTCTAAAGGGCCTGAAGGGTCTTTTGACTTTGGGGATAATTCCATGGGGTATTGGGTTTGCTCTGGTTGTACCGCTAATCGATTATTTCCAGATGAAGTCGTCTTGTCGAGGTGAAAAAGGTACTATCGATATTTCTGAATACCAACCCAGTGTCTCACCTTTTGATATTGGAATGCAATTTGCTTCCGCCTATCTGCAGAGTTTGAAAAGCTGAATACATGATTAAGTAGGAATGGCATCTTTCAATTATAAACAAACCACCAAACGCTAATAACAATCTGACTTAAGTTAAGTACATTTAAATTTTTAACGTGCGATTATAGATTACCAGCGTGTCATAGTTTTTTAACCAAGTGAATTATGCAATTTTCGAATTTTAAACCGTGAGTGGTTGAGTTCAAAAACAATTCTTTCCGGTCATAAACACTTCATTTTCGAATGGAATGAGCTAGAGCTTTTAAATTACAGATATCGAATATTTCCCTACAGTCAAAAATTCTATGTAAATGCAGAGTGTAGTTGTCGCAAAAATACAATACAAATGTATTGAAGAAAGCAAACAAGCTCGGCGCTAATTGCACTGTAGACAAATTGACAGATGAGTCAGGAATATTCCCCCAAAAACACAAAAATAACCGAATAATTCGTGTTACAGCTTGTTATCATTGAAAAACTATATCAAATGTGGGGCGCTCCCTTTCTGCAAAAATGAAAATGAGTAAAATGACCCCATGTTCAATAACATTTAGCTGGAAAGCTCTTGCAGTTTTTGATACGTTATCAGGGTTTTGAGATTTTTTTTTAATTGAAAACACCTTATAAACTAACAAATTTAAGCGATCGCATTTGAAAGTTGAGTCGGTCTTGACGACAGTGAACCACGCTTTCGTGAATACACTTCTGTGTGAACGCATAGTCGTTAAACTTGCTTTCGTGAGGAATGCGTTCACACAGAAGTGTATTTCACGAAAGCGTGGTTCACTGTCGTGAATAACGCCTTGTGGGAACGCCGCATTATGCTTGATCGTACGGCTTCGTGACGGGACATTTGAACTAACGAGTATAGAAATCGCATTCTCATTTTTTTTATTTAGGATATTCAGAACACTCTTTGTCTCAAAAACCATACACAAAATTGAATTCCAAATGACAACATGTGATACCAATTAAATAAACAAATGCTTGCATGCAGGAGTTTATTAACTATAAAATTTTAGTGGTTTTCTACCAATACCAATGAAAGAAGGCAAACGTTAATTGCCCGAATCAATAAGATCAAATAGCATGTGACTAACCGCGATTGATCTTATTTTGATGTGAAACAGGAGTAGCAACTGGCTGGCTGTCCTTCTCATCAGGATACATGAAACAAGATATTTAATTACTAGTCTTTCATTATATGTGTCATGAAATTTTTATTTCGAAATTGTATATTTTAGGATTCAGTTCTCCACAGTTCCGAAGATTTTATTCAATGCCTAAATTTTCGAGCAAGGGAGGTTTGTTGAGGTGAAAAACTGAAATCTGTTTTTATATCCGGAGAAATGCATTATTTTTCAAGTTTCAAGTGTTACATTGAGATTGGTTTATTTTGATATTTTTAGCGGAAGGCAATACAAATTCGCTGAATAAACATAAACAATTGTCGTAGCATGGACTAGTC
The DNA here is from genome assembly GCA_013421045.1 of Propylea japonica. Classification (NCBI taxonomy): domain Eukaryota; kingdom Metazoa; phylum Arthropoda; class Insecta; order Coleoptera; family Coccinellidae; genus Propylea; species Propylea japonica. The sequence continues at coordinate 115,462,503 of CM024239.1, forward strand.
GTAAATTTTATGCGAAAAATGATTATCGAAGACGGAAAATCATACTTTTATCTAGGTGAAGCAAAAACACCATCATTAATACCCCATTTTTTATTAATTCAAGAAATTGTTAGTTTTTCCGAAATCCAATGGGCATTTTCAGTATGTTCAAATATGTTTTTTAAGTAACAGTTTTAAGAGAAGTGTTCATAGAGATAGGATAGTTAAGAGTAGCCATCATTGAATCGAACGTGGTATCAGATGCGCCATATTACTACCACCTAACGTCAAATTTGACAATCATTGAATTTTCTGGAGGAATTGTGATTCTTGTCCCTGTTTCTAGTTAAATTGTGATTTTTTCTGCTTAATAATATACAATAAAATAGTATCGTGCACTGTAAGGCCTTCTTCGAACAGAGAAGTGACAGATATGAAGAAAATAAGAGGAAAAACATATCACAGGTAGGGATGAGTACTGAACAGATCCGCATTCGAAATTTTTGTAAGTCTGTCTTGGTAATCTGATATCTTTTTATAGGTGAGTATGTAGCCTTCTGAATAATATCACACTGTATTTTATAGGACTTTATTCACACTTATTCTTCAAATACATAATACTTGTGACATTCTCCTCTACTTCCACTTTTATATCCCCTTCTAGAACATTCTGCGAGGGAACTCGGGCATAGAATGATAACTAACTGAACTTCTACATAGACTAACTACTAACAATAGAACTACTCTATGACTCTATAACTACTACAAGTATTATTGCCTGAAGGAAAACTGTTTATTTGATATTCAATTGACCTCATTTGAACAAGTTTCCTAAAGACCCAACACTTCGTATTTTTTGGGTGAAAAAAAACTCAATTCAACCCTGAACTTTCCGCCACATTGGTCCCCGTCTTAGCCCCGCCCATCAGTGGTACTATTTTTCCTTACTCAATTGTATGTCATAGCGTATCTTCTCTATTATATCTCGATGGTAGTGATTATAATATACCTATCCAATGATTCACTGAAAATTTCAAGTAATCGATTTCAAACTGAATAATGAGAATGCAATTCCTATACTCGTGAATTCGAACGTCGCGCCAAGATGATTTTCGAGCAAACAAGTAGGGAACTCGATTTCACAGAGTAGTCATGGCCAGTTGCCATCGTTTTAAACTGCGATTCAACGTTGAACCAATGAAATGAACGCTTAAGCATACGTCATAACCAACCGCCACTTTGATCTTTTGAATTCGCTGTCTTATTTAGGTGATTTCAATAATTTTCATCTCGAAAACCTGACTGATATTCTGGAGTCCTTTTCCTTTATTTCTAAATTGGTTTTGTATGAAAATCACTGGAAATGCCCATGTTATACAATAATAATACCACAAAATAATGTTTTATCACGTATGGTGTTTTCACTGATTAATTGAGTCCAACACATTCTTCCACACTTGATGAATCTGAAGTTTAATCGAATTATTAAGATGTTAATCAAAAAGCCCATTCTCCAGATTACCCGCGTTGCACTCAAAATAAATGTTAAAACCCACATCTTTCCGTTACGACCACCAGTTCAGATCCGTCTCTACCTAGAACTGGACTCATAATTGAAATTTATGTCTTTACCCATTTAGGGTAGACTTCTTTCAGCGCTGACAATGGAAGAACAAAGGACATCAAGATTTTTTCACGATAAGCAGAGTGCCCGCGTACTTCTATGTAGCACTTGTTTCGACAATGGCCGAATTGATGAGGAATTCACTCTGTGGAACCAGGACCGGTCAAGGAGAACTCATTTTACAAAAATTCAACATGCAATATCTACTTATTTTACTTTGACGGAGAATTTCACAAAATTTTTTGGATGTAAAATAATATAGATTTCACTTCACAAATTTTTGTGTATGGTGCAGAGATGAATCATCAAAATAAAAGTGATATTGAATTTGGGAATAAGTTGAAATATTAACATTGGGAGCTTCATTCATTGCATAAAATTTTCTCTTTTCCTTTCATTTAGTTTGGTTAAATATCTCGAAATTAAATCTGAAAAAACTATTCAAAAGCATCCAGTCATAACAAAAATTATCTTCTATCCCAAACTACAATAAATTTCGAACAAGAATAATTTCTGAACATGAATTAAAATATATCGTGGTATTTATTAAAAATTCGAGGTATTTTTCGTTTATTTTCTACGGTTATCATTCGCATCTTATGTGAAATAGAGCAAGAATGAGAAAATGAAAAATTCAAAAAACATATTCATAGTTTTTGAATAATATTGAATAATAATTGAATTCTGTGTTCTCGTCCATGTTCAAATGAAAATTGAAGGTATCGTAGGGAAGTGGACAAATAATAATAATATTCTGGTTTCATTCTACATTCTTATGAATTCAAACATAAAGTGCAAACCTGTCATCTCCCGAGAAAATAGTGTTTTTCCAAAAATATTGTTTTTCTACAATCCTGGTTGCGATAGAAATTGATAATCAATCAATAAACACGCCTTTCAAATTGAAAAATTTTTTTTTAAATCGGCTACATGCCGTTTCATCAATAATCTATACCAATTATTAACACTCCTCATTTCATCTTAATATTATGTTTCCAAAATATCGAAATTTTTTAAAATGTTTTTATGATTTTTTTATATTTTATTGATACTAATAAAGCAAAAATGGGTACGTACGGTACCTATTTCGTAGCTAAAAAATTTTGAGCCGATCGAAGCAGCAGCTCTGGAATTGTCCGAAAATAAAATTAAACAGCTCAAAATTAAAATTCGAAATAACTCTGATGTCAAAAGCCTATGCATATTAAAATCAGTATTCAACATGAATATTCGGAAAATCTGCATTGTGTAATTCATTCGAGTCTTATACTTTTTCTGGTGAAATTTAAGACAGATATTTTTCATCAACGATAGATATCAAAGTTTTGAACTTGAGTACAAAAGGAATTTTAATGAACATAAAATGTAAATATCGATATTTCAAATACTTCGACCTTGAAATATACATATATAGGTCCTTTTTAACAACTGTCCCCTTTTCAGCTTGAATGTAAGCAAATCATGTAATATTATAATTTGGAGAACGTTTCTCCAATTTTTTCACTACCGAATAATATTCAAAATTATACTTTTACTGTATCCAACATTACCAATTACAATTTTTAGAATGAAATAGCTTCTCAAAGATAACCATCGTATATACTACCGTCCCCATCGTTTTGATTCTTTGTCCTGCAGAACAGTGCAAATTAAATTAACAGAAACAATCGAAATATAAAGACTTGAAGGTCTAATCCCAATTTAATTCTTCGCCAAGATAATAATACATATTCGACACGAAAGCCCAAAGAAATTCTGCGTGGGTCGGTTATTATAGGTCATAATTTAGGGTCGCTCGGTTTTCGTATTTACCGAAAAAGGTTATTTTCAGAATCTTTCGGCAATGATCCTCTAATATAGGGAACACTTTTTTTGTACTCGTTACGTCAGTTTATACCTGTTGTGGCCCGTGCTGGAATTGTTGAAGATTTTGAACCCGCTGACAGGTATCACTGTTGTGAGTGAGACTCTTGCTATTAAAATCAGGTTTAACACCTGAAGATTCGACATTTTATGCAATTGAGTCGATTTGCTTAATTTGAAGAAGTAATTTTTTTTATATGTTTTCACTCAGCCGGGTGAACAAAATCCGAAGTCTAGTGGTGAGATCTCAGGAACTAAAGAGGTAGAAAAAAAGTATGCCACATTCTCTTGTATTTTTCTCTTGGTTAATCCAAACCCGAGAACGGAACCGGATTATCATTTAGAGATTTTGATTCGAGATCAAAAATTGAAAAATTGCCGCTTTCAATAAAGAAAATCACCATGGCAATTGAAGAAAATAACATTCTTTCTTTCTTAGATGTTTTTCGGAAACAAACAGTAACAGGACAGTATACCTTCGTTTTGAATCTAATCACTATTTTAACCTAAAATTCGAAGTAGCCAAGAGTTTTTATAATATGGCATCAAAAATATGCTCACTTCAAGAAGAGAAATTGAGAATATCTCTGAAATTCTTAAGCAACATGGATATCCCAAAAGGAATTGTTAAAAAAAGGCAAAACAATTGGCAATAGAACCACAACATACAACAAGTCAAACCGAACCATAGCACATATGATAACCAATAATGTAATTGGATATGTTGAAGAATTAGGTATCTGAAGGGATAAGAAGAATTGGAAATAAGTACATTGTGAGAACATTGTACCAAAATTTACATTCTTATATGAAGTAGGTAACTTGTGAGTGTGGTACAGCCTATATTCAAGAAGATAAACTTCCTATGTTCGAATAAAAAAATAAAAATTAACTCAATAGGCAGATACCTACTGACAAGTCAAAGCTGGAAGTCGATCGACAATTGTCGAATCGCGAACATGACATTATCGACCCCGTGATCCAACATGCTTTGAATGAAGACCATAGCAACCTATGAAGTGAAGCTTTCAAAATATCGAAAGAAGAAACACTGAAACGTAGAAAATTGAAGTATGTAGCTCTTCTGTTAATAAACGTCTGATGGGGTCCCCATAATGAAATGACCAACATTTTCAAAGAATGAGAAGAAGAAAAAAGAATTTTTTTTAAATTAGTTAGTTCAAAGAGGTTTTCAGTATGTGCACTTTGTCATGGCTTATAAACTTTTAGACAATGTTAACTGATAGAATTTGTCACCGAATGAAAATCGACCATTACAGTTTTGTTCATGCACAACTTTCAACCCCCTCGAGTGAAAAATTAGAATGTGTGTGAAACACTGCACTTCAGTTATGATCTTAAGTAGGTATGCTATCCGTACGTTTCCATTGAAGTTGAAATTTTTCGTTAAAATGCTTCAATTCGAAAAAATACCTACTCAAGATCATAACTTAAGCAGTGTTTCATACATTCTAATTTTTCACGTATGTGGTTTGAAAGGGGTTGAAAGTTGTGAACGAACAAAACTGTAATGGTCGACTTTCATACGGTGACTAATTTTCATCTTCTCAAAGTAAATGAGCTATGACAAAGTGGACATACTGAAGACCTCTCTGATTTAACTCATTTTTGAAAAAAATAAAAAAATATTCTTGAAAAAAAATTAATTTTGAGGGATGATGGGAATAGCACAGGGTAATACAAAAATCCTTCAAAAATGTAAGTGAAACAAAAACTGCCCTTTTTTGATTTTGCTGCCAAATATTTTTCTTTTGAGGAAATGAATCTTTTGCATGATTTTGAAGCGCACTGTATAAGCTCGCATGAGCTCCTGTCCTTATGCATAAGCGCTAAATCTTAAACGTTTTCGGAAAGAATATTCAAAAGCAAAAAAAATCATATCCTACATTGAGGACCTCAAATTGGAAAATCAGCCTCGTTCTTGATAAAATAATTATCAGAAATATCTGATTCCCATCACATAAATCATGCCTAATCAGAAGGAACATCTAGTGCTACGGCACCGAACACGCAACTTATAATTATACCCCATATAAACATTTTCATTATTTTCAGTGTGAAAACCTGATCTCTCAAATTTTCTGAATGGACCTTTTATTTTATCGCAATCTTTCTCCCTTTTTTCTGGTTTTCTGAAAGTCGGTATATTCAGGGGGGGATCCAAACAACATTTTAATTGCCTCAAATATCCACACACACATACATCAGATAAGTATTTACCTTTCGGCGGTGCTACAAGCCTACCTCCCCCATTAATTTCTGAAAGCTCCCCTGGTTCCCACAGTTTTCACCCCTTGTGTTTATGCTACCCCGTATCTGGTTTGCTATTCACTTTATGATGATGAATTATTTTCGATAATGGTTGCTGGTGAATTTGATATAGCTCTGAGTAGTGGAAGTATTATAAACATCAAATAGTATAGCTATTAAAAGATTTATTATCTGAAATTAGGTGAGCTGAAATTCAAGGTCAATATTGAGCTAATTTTCGCATTTAGTGGAATTAAGTTTTAGGTGGTCTTCTTCCTTTTCAATGCCTTTCAATCTTATATCGTTTCCGATATTCATTTATATCTAGTTATCGTTTATATTAAATAGTGAATTTGAATGCTGGAAATGTGATAGAAAATTTTCGAAAAATCTGATTGAAAATTCTTGGATATGATTCATCCAACAATGATTGACATTGAATAGGGCTCTGAACGTCTAGAGGCAGCTTTATTCTGGTTCCAGAAAAGTAACTGAATTTCTTTTGTTTTTTATCATAGATATAAAACATAACCTAGAAATTATTGGATGCTAATTTCTTTATTTATACCTACTGATTATTTGGCAACATTCTGACCATCTAACTCTAAAGCGTATCAGTCGCGATTCAAGCATCATTTCAGCTATGAGTGTTCAAAATTGATTCAAAATATTATGTTCGATCGAAACCAAACAGTACAAATGGCAACAATTGTATTTTCACCAAAATTTGTCGTTAAATTTTTTTTCCAATCACCACCCCTTTAAATTGCACCCTAGAATTTTTTCACTCTGAACAATTCCCAATTAGAAGAAAACATATGTTAGGACAATTTTTATAGTCATAGGATAGGTAAATTCTACCCTTGAAAATAATAATTATAAACTGTGACTCGGATTGAAAACTGTGTGAAAGCTGTTGGGGCAAATTTCGAACATTTGTTACTTTAATTTCAATTTAAAATAATTATTAAGACGTTTTATCATTTTTCGCGGTGTTGTTTGTGTTCATATTTTGTTTGACGCCACCTTAAATCAAAAAAATGATGGACGGGCCACTTTTTATAGCTATTATTTTTAAGTGTTGAATTTTCGTATTATAGTGAAGAACTGTTTTAACATATTTTTTTCTACTGGAGAATCGAATACAAGGAAGCAATTCGAAGAAAAATATGGAGGTAGTTTCTTTAGGGAGGATAATAAGAAGCAGAATTTTTACGATTAATTCTGTTTTCGATTCCCATTAAAATTTTTCTTGTTTGAACTTTCCATCTTGTCTGAAAGCCGAGACATAGAACATGGAATATCTTGGGACACCCTGTGTACCGCTGAAATTCGGACTATACCAATAAGGTTTCTTAAAATAATATTTTCTGAAAATTCTGAGACCTAAGGTAGTTTCTACCGGAATTCTTCTTTTTTACTACCAACCTTTACAAAGATACGACTTCGAAATGTTCCAGAGTAAATTAATATTTCTAAAGCAGTAGGTACTCGAAAAAAAATTATGTTTCATAAAGAGGCAGGATTGTATCTTGAAAACGTATCAAAGTATCGATAACATTTCATTTGAAACAGTTAAAAAATCTGCATATATCATGTCGTTTGAATTTCCCGGTTCATTAGTTCTGTTGAAGTTGAATGCAATTTTATTCATTATTTTTCTTTTGTGTTCATTCTTTTCATCACTGAAGTACAGTGGAACTTCCCTAACTCGAATCGCCAAGGGCCAGTACTTTCACTTCGAGTTACGGAAAATTCGAAATACGGAAAACCTTTCAAAATTTCACAATATTTTATAGAACGCGTGTGCAATGTGACCACAAAGAAAAATCTGAAAACAAACAAGTTTGGACATATCGGAGGCTCTCCGCTAGGTAATTCCCCGAAGTTGCAGTGTGTGTGGCCCAAAAAATTCGAGTTATGCTTGGTTGCCGCCACGGTTACTGCTGAATTTCAGTTCGAGTTTTAGAAATACTCGAGTTATGGAGTTTTGAAATTCGAGTTATACAGAAAAAATACATAGGTGATATTGTATAATCGTTTTTGTTTCTAAAGAAAATTCGACTTGGGGAATTTTTCGAGATAGGGAAGTTCGAGTTAGGGAAGTTCCACTGTACTTATATTTCTGATTAAGTCTGCTGATTAGCTATTCAAATAGGTTCTCACGCAAATATTTCCTTCTCTCCCTTCTACTTGTCTTCGACTTGTTCCAATCAAATTTTGACCAAACCTTTAATTCTCAAGATCCCCTTATCTTCATTTCCGTTGTACAGCGGTAGCTTATCTGATCAGTTCTCATGTGAAAAACCTTTCATTTTCAGCCCAAATGGGAACTAGGGATTTGTTGTTTTCCTAATAGAAAAATACCGATAACTTTGTTTTGCAAACTTGGTTCGAGAAAGCCTAATCTTCAGATACCAGTTATCTGCAGACTGATATGAATTATATGTTATCGTTTTATGATTAGTATTGTTAATGAATTTCTTAGAATTTGTGTTGTATCAAATTCAAGCACTACATTGTTGGGTAGCTTTCTTCTCACCCTGGGTGCAATGTTTGACTCACTATTGAAGTGTTGAATGGGCATTTCGAGTGATTCCCATTTTCATACAAAATCATAAAGGGTTTTGCAATAAGAGGTGTTATTTTGATATTCAAAGGAAAATTCTATTTCTCAATATAAATGACCGGATGTTTATTTCGATATAAAGAAGAAGCTTTGCCGTTAATAGTGGGTAACATCAGGCAAATGACCACCACGACCACGCTTACAGGACCATATCCTTTTGATGAAATTTTCCATAACCAAATCGCAAAGTGGCTGCCCTATGTCCTCGATAGCCTCACCAATTCTATCTTTGAGGTCTTGAATCGCGACGCTGGGCTATTAGCGTAGACCTTCTCTTTCACGTGGCCCCGAAGGAAGAAGTCGAAAGGTGTTAAATCACAAGATCTCTGTGGCCAATTGTGATCACCTCTTCGAGAGATAACACGGTCCAGAAAATTTTCTCGCAAAAGATCAATGGTCTTGTTTGAAGTAAACGTTGATTAGATCAATACTACCCAATTAAAAAAAATAAAAAATCATTAATTATCTCACGATAGCGCAATACATTCACCGTAACTGTTGCTCTAGTCTCATTTTCGAAAAAGTAAGGTCACACGTGGAGGATAGAGAGGCTTTTCAATTTCAACAATAACTCTTGGGTTTTCCTCCAGATGCGACAATTTTGCTTGTTGACGAAGCCACCGAGGTGGAAATGGGCCTCATCACTCCAGATGATTTTTCGATGAAATTCTGGAAAAGTCTGTTTTTGTGAATTTCCTGGTGAATTCAATTGATTTTTTTTTTGGTAACTGGCTACGAAACAAGAAACGTATAATGGCTATGCTTGTTTTAGGGTCCATCATTTCAAAAATAATTCTTTTGGTTTCTATTTGAATGATTTTTCTATAATGATGAAGAGAATAATAGAAAACAATCAAGAAAGACGGATTGATAAGTTATTTGAGTTTTTGGCCAGAAAAAGGATATAAAGATTTAGGATAATCTACTGCAGATTTATTTTTAAGGTAACTTTTTCAGTGACAGAAAATAACTATTTTCTAGTTTTTCTTACTGCCTCCTTACACTGACTGATACTATTTTTTATTTATTTGTTTTAATATGAAAACAAGTCATATTCTCAATCTCAGAAAGAGAAAAAAATCAATTTATAACCCACAAACTAAATAGTGAACTTATTCTACCTAACTAATCGTCCTGACTGTACTCATACTGATTCTGGTTACAGGCCTGATGGTGATGACTGACCTATTTAGATGATTGCGGACATTGCGTAGTTATCTCAAATCCAAATTGATCGTGAAACGCTTAAATCTATTCAAAGAGATGGTCGATATTAAAGGTCGAACTTAACAACGAGCTGTTAGTTGACAAGATAAGTTTTAAATTACGTCGGCCGGTGACCTGATTCGGGAAATCTTACAGATAGATCGTGCGATATCCAGCAGCAACAAGTAGGTCACTTTAATTCGCAATCATTGAATTCATTAAGTAGGCTACACAACGAAATATCCCCTTAATGGAGCACTCCATTCCTATTTCAAAACAGAGTGAAGTTATGGTGTGGTATCGATGATAGTAATTTAAGTAACAAGTCCAGAAAAAAGGTTTTTTGGACGAATAGACAAGTCATTCTAAGATGAGCCATAGGCGAGTCCTGGAAGTGAGTCAATAATAAAACAATTTTTCCGCCGACCTCGAAATGAAAGGTGATTTTAAGGTGTACGATATTGAGCATTAATGACCCATTTTAATGCTCAATTTTTTCTGCCATTTCAATGTGCAATCCTCATGGCAACCGTACACAAAGTATTTAGAAGCACTACGAGAAATGTCAAAACTCTACTGGAACATAGAAACATAAAAATTTATATTTGTCAAATGCATGTTTTGTGCAAAATATGATTGTATTTCAATCAAGAATTTATACACAATTCGTATCGAGATCCTCGGGAAAATGTTGTAATCAACTCGGTTATTAATCTAGCGCCTAATGGTCTTGAACTATTATATATATTCGCTTCGCTCACGCTTTAAAATATCTTAACCATCAGTCGCTGTCTAATAACCTAGTTGATTAAATAACTATTTCCGTCGATCTCAAAATAAAAGGTGATTTTAATGTGTACGAAATTGATCATAAATGACTCATGTGTCCGCCGACCTCGAAATAAAAGATAATTTTGATGTGTAAGAAATTGATCATTAATGACCCATTTAAATGCTCAATTAAGTCTATTTTAAGGTGCAATCCTAATGGCAACCGTTCACAAAGTATTCAGAAGCACCACGAAAAATGTCAAAACTCTACCGGTACATTAATACATAAAAATTTCATTATGTCAAATTTAAATCTTGTGCAAAATGGGAATGTACATATTTTAATCAAGAATTCATACACAATTCATATTGAGATCGTCAGAAAAATCTTATAATCAACTCGGTTATTAATCGAGCGACTAATGATCTAGAACTATTAACCATTAGTCGCTGTCTTTAATAACCTAGTTGATTTTATATAACTATTAATGCTCAATTTCTTTCAATATAAATTGCCCCATTCCATTTTTTCCGTCGATCTCAGAATAGAAGGCGATTTTAATGTGTACGGAATCGATCATTAATGACCCATTTTACTGCTCAATTTATGCTATTTTAATGTCCAATCCTCATGGCAACCGTTGACAAAGTATTCAAAAGCACTATGAGAAATGTCAAAACTCTACTGGAACATTAATACATAGAAATTTCATTATGTCAAATGTAAGTCTTGTGCAAAATGAGAATGTATTTCAACCAAGAATTCATATACCATTCATATTGAGATCGGAAAAATCTTGTAATCAAATCGGTTATTAATCGGGTAATGGTCTCGAACTAGTTGTTTTTAATAACCTAGTTGATTAAATAACTATTCGGACGTGTTCCGTCCAATATTTTTTCGGCAACCATGTAGAATAACAAATCAATGTAACGACGAGTTCTTTATTTCATATGAACTGTCAGCTATCATTTCGTTTTTATGCTAAAGATCAACTGCATTTATCAAAACCTTACCTACCAAGATTTTCATTTTTATAATGACAACGACTTGATTCTTCCTTGCCAAATCCGGTAAATACGTACTTTCCAGAAAATGCTACTTCCCCAAAGAAAAAGCGTTCGGGAAGTGGTTACATACTCGAAAAACGTAGTATTGTAGACAAGAATTCTCCGAATAGGCTCTATTAATACGCATTAATACGCATACCCTTATTACAATACTTTTGAGAGTAATCAAGAGGAGTTTACTCCAGTGATTTTGGTGATCATCAGTCTCTAGCACACAAATCGACACCTGATTCGTAATAATACATTCATTGAAAAAAATGCAGAAAAATTATTTCAATAGTACTTGTTTAATAATAATTTCCATCCGATGTTAGAATATAACGAAAGGAAAAGGAACATTAAATTCAATATTACATTCATTAAGTAGTAAAATTATTTGTTTTACCAATCAAACGAAATTTTATATTGAGATGAAGGTTCGATTAATTTGTGGCAATACATCAACCAAATCAAATTCTGTTTTGAACAGTATCATTGACGTCAGTTTTTCCATATTGGGATTAGATTGGATCTTGGCAGCTATCAGTTTTTTTACTCATTTCTTCTTCAAATCTTGATTTTAAAATTTTTCAGTTGCTCTCTTTGTTTGTTTTACAAAAACGGAGAAGAATCGAAGTAGCCTTCCTCGAAACTTTTTTATGAATCAGATGATGAAAAAAGGCAGAAAAATAAAAAAAGACCGAAAACTGGTTAGTCAATTATTGACTCATGTTGTCAGATATGCCAGTTATGGTGCGAATTGAAAGACAAAACAAACGATAAAACATTGATTCGGTTCGAAATCACACTATTTTTTCTGCTACATACAACGTATCCTTAAAAATTCTCGGTTTCTACGATTTCTGAGAGAAAAAATTCAAAATGTCCGGCAAAAAATTACCCACTTACTGCTTACATTCCCCTTTTCATATTTCTCTATTGAACATGCACCAATTTCAGTACCCGTGAAAGTTCCTGGTTTGAATGACTAATATAACTATTCATTTTTTCGTTACCTATGTTAGATTAGATCGGATGTTGCATAAGCTACTGTTTCAGAACTGGAAGCTTTTGCTGTCTTCGGCTGGCATGAATCATTTCACGCAGCGCTCGGACAGTATAGACAGAACCGTATCCACAGATGGTGGTCGAAATATTCTCAATAATTTGAGAATATTTATTATGCTACTCTCACGAGTAGCATAAAATAATTACTTCATTGTTTTGATGAAGTCAATCCTGATGGACATTCTTGAAAACTTATTTTCATACAATCCGATCGTTGGTGGCTTATACACAATGCAAAATTTAAACCATGAAATTTGATATCACATAAATAACTTCACCTGAAAGGATCTCCCAGGAATTTCTTCACGTTTCTAGAGGCAACAGTTTTGCTGAAATGTCTGACCAGAGTCCACCCGTAAACATTATATCTTTCAGATGAAATCAAATGATCTAGAGCAGGCATGGGCAACCTCCAAATTAGCTTTTTTAATATGTAATGAGATCGTAGCAGTTGCGAAAGAATATAATTTAAGAAGACATTTTACTCCCAAATACATATTTACAAAAATACGGAAGTTGGACTCTACAATTTAAAAATAAAAGAATAGAGAAGTTCAATAGAATTTGGTTCAACAGCAGAATATCTTTTTGAAAATGACGAAGCTGAGAATATTTGTCGGACAAGCAGGATACTCGAAGCCATTTTCAGAGGGTGAATTTATGAAAGAGTCCTTGCTTTGCTGTGTATCAAGATGAAAGAAAACGTGTGCAGAAGTAAATCTATCAAAAAAAGAGTCACAAAAGAAATAGATGCAATAGCTCTAAATATAAAAGCTTTTGGAAAAGTGGTGGTTACGTCTGTTGCTTTTTCTATAGCATTGGATGATGCACTGATATCCCTGATATCACTGATACAACACAGTTAGCAATCTTCATTCAGTCGTTCAAAATTACGGAAGACTTGCTTGTCGAAGCCAACCTAATATTGATGCTCTTGCGAAGAAAACGCGATCTTAGAGGTAGATAAGAACTCCTGACTGATGAGTTACGTAGTTTTTTTGTCTAATTATATCAGTTAAAGTTTTTTTCATCTCTTCCATTGTAAGGTGTATTTGAATTTCGTTGAATACATTTTATTACTGGAAGAAATTTTATATTGTCCAGTGGTCCACGAAAAATTTTTCTGTTTGGTCCCTTGAAAAAGGGTTGCCCATGAATGATCTAGACTCTGGAGACTCGAAATTTTCAAGAAAGATGAGGGGAGGAATAGCTCGATATATAGAGGTTGTTCCCAAGAAAAGATATTCGATATTTTTGTTAGCAAAAAGTACCTATATTTGGACAAAACATGTAAAAGTCTAAAATTAATAGTGCTTGATCTGAAATTCGCTTGAAAAAATCAAATTTGTCAATTATTCATTTTGGAGAAAATAATTTAGTAATGTACTTATTCCACAACAGAACCAAATTCAATAGTACGTCTAACCATATATTTCTTCTATCAACTGCTCAAAACGCCTAGGCATATCGCATATTGTTCTCTTGCAGAATATTTTGTAGCTTTCGTGTGCGATGTACTGATAAATGAGATTATCCCCAAATTCTCTGCGCACGAAATATCTCGCACAAGCTTCTGATGGGCTTCAAATAAGCTTAGGAGTACCTAATCAATTAAACAATCAATACGAAAGTTTGCTTGAAATTTTGGGAGATATCATCAGAGTAATGTTAATAGTTGCTGAAAAATTTCAAATTTTATTTTGCCGCAGTTAGGACCCAAGATTTGAGGCTTACGAATTTCCAATTGCAGGAGAGCCCAAGGTGAATAGTTTTACGAGGAAGATATTCAGAAAACATATTCAGATTCCTTTCTTCAGTCCTCCCAAAAGTAACAGTGAATTCATGACACATACTCGAACAGAACTACCGAAATATCAGTAAATAAACCTTTCGTCCCTGATATTATCTACGTATTTACATAGTCACAATTTGTTCGCTTCGCCTCTGTGCTCTTGTTCCTCCGCTTCTTGCGTTGACCACGTGTTCGGCTGGATGCTGGAATTCAATTTAATCGACCATTATTCTGTTTTTTCATCGAGGCGCGGTCAGTTCTGAGGGCTCTCCCTTGCTTGGCCGAACACAATGGGGTGTTATTTATGACGCTTGTATATGTTGGAGTAGGTTGAAGTATTTTTTTTTAACGAGAACCAAGAACAAAGACTTGGAACGGAGTCTACTGGATCTTAAAAAGCGCCACGAAATATTCATGTCATCGGTAATTTGCATTCGGGCGAGGTAAGTGATGATTTGTTTTTGGGATCAGGAATATATCAGATGAATTTTCGTTATACAAAAGGTGTTTTTCTTTCATTTCAACATTAACGTCATTAAATATTAAGACCGGCAGTTTGAATTGATCAAACAGTCAAATTTCTATAAAATTTTTACAGTTTCATCATAAATACGCTTTTGATGAAGAAGCTTTAAAAAAAACATGTCAACGACCTATAATATCAAATTTCGAAACGATTGTTTTGAACATATTGCAAATTCATATACCTTGACTGTTCCGATCAACAAACTAAACTGACATATTCAGAACCTAAAAAAGGTTGTAGTTCATTGCATAGTAAAGTTAAAGAGTTTATGGACGACCGAACAGAATTGTTTTTGACTTTCTATTCTTCATGAGCGAGTCTAACCGAATCAGTTGATGTCATTCCTGGCTGGAAATTCGGTACAATTGTGCAAAATTATAGCATTCATTTTAAACTATTGCTCATTTCATGACTTGCCAAGAAAACACACCTTTGCGTTCGAATTTGACACTTGGTAACAGTAACCAATAGATCGTGGTCGTTTATTATTACTATGCATACATGAAATTGTTCATCTGAACGTTTTTTACGGTAATGTAAAAAAGAAGTTGATTTACGTGCGACAATTCCTCGTGTATACAGATTGTTCACAATAAAAAAAATAAGATGAAAATAAGCAGGGGTAGTTTATATATTTTTTTCGATATCGACACCCCCTCCAAGATACAGCCTTTGGAAGGCGATGACGAGTTGACAGTTTTTATTTCTGTTTTTTTATTGAGTCATAAAACTATACATAATATGAAGCACTGAGTAGATGTTACTCATACAAATTTTTCAGATCTCATAACTTCATTATAAGGGGTTGAAAATAACAAACGATTTTCCTTCAAAAATTGTTTTCGTGGGATAGATTTTCGAAAAACTAAAATTCTCTTATGGTTTCCTATTCATTTCTAGAGAAAAAGCGTCACTTGCAAAATTTCGATACAGTCGATACTATATTTCGGAAAAAAACTTACAAGCAGTTATGATCACTTTTCTTTCCCTTTCATCGTATAAGTGTTCCATAGAATGAGTATTCAAGATATTGTATGTTTATGACAGGAGATAAAGATGTTCTATAAATTTTCTTGAAGGTTTGATTACTAAACAATATCTTAGAATATTCATTTTATGGAACATACGATGAAATGGAATGAACATGATGATCATAACTGCTTGTAAGTTTTTATTTTTTCGGATAAAAGTATCCACTGCATCAAATTTTGCAATAGACTTTTTTTCTCCAGAATTGAATGGGAAAACACGAAAACGATTTTTGAAGAAAAATCATAAGGGGTTGTTATTTTCAACCCCTAATAATAATATAAAGTTATGGGATCAAAAAAAATGTAACATTTGCTCAATGAATCATATTATGTACAGTTTTATGAATCAGTGTTATTGAGAAGCCGTAAAATAATTAAAAACTGTCAACTCGTCATCCCCTTCCAAAGGCTGTATCTTGAACTACCCCTGCTTATTTTCATCGAAGAATCATCTCCCTAAGTCCCTCGCATTTGTTACAGACACCCTGTATACGAATTCGAAACACCAAGCTCTTCAACATCTGCAAACATAAAGGGTTATCCATTTCGCGGTTTCAAAAGTATAGGGCTGGAATTCGATATCTGTCAAACGAAGTTTTAAAAAAAAATTTTTTTTGTTCAGTTGAAAGTCTGACATTTATGAAAATGGATCGCTGGACTATCGCACAACGCATGAAAATTGTAAAAACCTAATACAAAAATGGCGTTTCTGCCACAGCCACATATCGTGCTTTAAGAGCAGATTTTGGTTTACATAATCGTCCAACTACGCAAGCAATTGGTAAAATTGTGAAGAAATTTGAAGAGACTGGATTGGTTACATATATTGTAAGCCCTGTGCATCATCGCTTTGCTCGTACCACTGAAAATATCGTTACTGAGAGTGAAAGTGTTGCCGAAGACCCGAATCTGTCGATTCCTCGTCATTCTCAGGAATTAGGACTGTCTTACGGCACATTATGGCGTATTTTGCATTAAGATCTACACCTACACACATATAAAATCCAGCTCACACAACAATTGAAGCCAGCCGACCATTCACATCAACATCGTGGATACGTCGAATGGGTGTTTGAACAACCGGCGGTGGACGGCGATATCAACTGGCCACCAAGATCATGCGATTTGACACTGCTTGACTTTTTTTTGTGGGGCTACGCGAAATACCGTGTTTATGCAGATAAACCTTTAACTCTTGAGTAGTTAAAAACCAATATTCGTCAAGTTAGCTGAGATACCGCCCAATATGTGTCAAAATGTGGTCGAAAATACCCTCAAAAGAATCGATGCTGGCAACAATTCGGGTGATTTTCATTAAATGATGTAGTGTTTCACACAAATGTCAATGTTCAAACTTTATAATAAAAAAGAAATATCATGATAAAAAATATTTTTTAGGTGTTTTATTTACGTTTACTTTTGAAACCGCAAAATGGATAACCCTATATAAAGGAGGAACCATATAAATTGAAGAAGTTGAGGGTATTTCTGGTTCGTTCAGAAGTATATTCATTATTACATCATCAGAACATCAGAAGCATTTTACGCCACTGCATTTACCTGCAAAATTGCATAAATATTGTCCTTTTCGTTCAAAAGATAGGTGTTCACTTGATTCCATACTTTATCTCAATCCTGTATATTTTCTAAATAACAATTAGTTATTTTGATTCTTTGAATTTCGACATTAATTCCAGTATGACATAAAAACTTCATGGACGTCCGATAAAATATTACACTACCAGATGCCTTAGGTTCTCCCAAGCAATAGTTAATCAATTCTGGTACGGTACCTACACAAGTTATGTCTACCAATTTCTTACATTGTTCCAGAACACACACTCGATAAATTCTCCAACCATATGAGGAAAGGGGTCCTAATGATTTATTCTGAATGCATAGGAATCATAATTTATAGATGGTCTTTAGATATTCCTGAGGAAAAACTTGAGACGACATCAGGCAACCATAAAGTACCTCCATATTTTCAACATGTGGAGTAACAAAAACTGTAATGAAAAAATTTGGGAAAGAGTGATGACTTGTCATCAGGAGCTTCTTCTCGCACATTGAAGTTAAATTGGAAGTATTTTTAACGTTTCATGGTTGCAATTCTGAATATTTATGTAATTCAGTGAAGATAAACATGACGAAGATTTGAGAGTATTCCGATGAATATATTTTGAAAACACCATCATACATACTGGATGACATACCTAGGAAAAAAACACCTTGTAATATAGAATTCATTAGCCAAATTTTATTGGATTTCTTCGGGTATATGGATAAACTGGTATTTGTGATAAAGCCTGTTTTTGCAAAAAGAGTAAGTATGTACTAGAGTCTTAAATTTTAACTGTGACTACAATTGACAGTATTTAGTAAGTGGAAATAGTTATTTTAATCTGTGCATTATCATTATGCCTGAAATTGGATGAGCATAGTAGACGTTCGCGATTCTGATGATTCATCAAAAAGACGAATCAACAACATATTTTTCGAAACTCTCTATATCGTCGTTTCAAAAGTTTCGGACCCACTTTTAATTCTACTTTATTTTCCCTACTTTCTTCTCGTAATGAACTGAAATAAATTAATGTAAGGAGCAACTGCATTTGGATTTTCATTGGAATATGCATAAAGATTCAAGCCTCATACGAAATTTTGTGGCCATAGTGTTGTTAACAGAACCATGGATAATTCAATCGAAAAATCCTTATATTTCCACAACAAAATAATCTTTTCAAACTTTATTGTGAGGGTGAAGATTCTTATACTGAATGTTCATGCAAAGAGAATCGCCTAATCAGAAACATAGATTGTGAACGGGAAATTTTTGATAATGGATCATTGGTTGGAAGATTATTTGGGATGTTTCCATTATGTTGGATTGTTCTATCCAACGTTTCGGCAAGCATTCGCCAGCCGTCCTCAGGATAATCGCAAAGTCGAACTTAAAATTCAGCAAAATTAATGCGACTAGCTTCTGACATTAGCTGTCAGAAAATTGATTTTTTACAAATTTTGTGTTAGAAGGTCACTGAAATGATTTTCAACTAAGATGATATATGTATAAGTTAAATTAGGTTGGCTACCCCAACCCAAGAAGATTCTCGATATAGCCAGAGAACCGAGGTAAACAAGAACAGAGCCCCAAAGAAAAGACAATGATCCTACAGAAACAATAACCTCTCTCATACCATATGTAAAGGTTATGTCTGAAAAGATTAGAAGGATTGGTAACATATTTAATGTGAGAACAGCATTCAAGACCAAAGACACAATCAGGGAAAAACTCACCCTGTGAATGCGGCAGATCCTACATTGGAGAAACTAAACGCCCCCTCAAGATTAGAATTAAAAAAAACCAGAGATTGGCTCAACTTGGAGAAACCGAAAAATCCAAACTAGTCCAACATGCTATAAACGAAGACCACAATATCAGATGGAACGAGGCTTCCATAATATCAAAGGAGAAAGATGGAAAAGGAGGAAATTGAAGGAAGCAGCCTTCATGACTTTAACTGCCAACCCTATCAGTGCGCCCTCCATTGAAAAAAAGGATGTTTGGAGACCAATAATTCGTTCTGAATTGAGGAGGACGAACTCGAATCAGGGAAGTACCAACCTAATTTAACTACTACAATACCTTAATAACTTAGTTGAGAAATCATGTCAGTGACCTCTAACACAGAATTTGTAAAAATTCAATTTTCTGGCAGCTAATGTCAAAAGCTAGTCGCAATATTTTTGCTGAATTTTAAGTTCGATTTTGCGATTACCCTGAGAACGGCTGGCGAATGCTTACCGAAACGTTGGATAGAACAATCCAAGATAATGGAAACAGCCCAAATAATCTTTCGACCAGAAACTTGGAGTTCAATTTTATTCCAAATTATCCATTATTTATAACCAATTCAAAGCAGTACAAAATTTTTTTTTATTATTATCGAAAGTATTATACCTTATATTCTTTTTTTTCATAGGAGAGGTTGGAAGTGTAAGTAGGCAGATGAAATCATACACAAGTATCTGACATATCTGACTATTTTTATGAAAATTTTCTATTTTTCGAATCACTTCGCATTCTCCGCAAAAATGAGATAGAGGTCAAATCAACGGAAATAATAACGTATGTTTCCGCCAAATTGAAGATATGATATTGAACTGCATTATCATTTTAACGGTATCGAAAGAAAGAGGTTATAACAGCAGGTAAACGTGTGTTGCGTTATGACATCAATAACCCACATGCAAGTTCGTATTCACGAATGTATCAAGATAATTGACCGATTCATGATATACCCCGAAAAAACTTCCCCTCTCGACAGAAATGTTGTTGCGTAAGACAAAATTGCAGTTTTCTCAAATGCATAATAACTCCTGAAATCTGCAACATATGTTCATGAGATACAAAGTAATCCTTTCGAAATCTCGATCAAATTTTTGCAGATCTCAGTTTGTGCTGAAAATGTGGACCACCCTGAATATAATTGGTATTATTTGGGAGTTTTATTGCGAAGGGGCGACCCAAAATGGAGAAATGATGCTATTAGGTTTGATTCATTTCGTCCTCAGTTTGCAAATAGAAAGTTGGGTTTTTCGTTTTTGATTGAAATATTTTCTCCACCCTCTATTAGAATAAAATATATATTTAGGAATAATTCTAGGGTAAAATGTATAATTCTACATATTTATCAAAAGTTTACTTTTGTTTTCTGAGATATATAATTTTAAGTGCAGTTGGTCTAGTCCTAATATTTATGATTGCCAAGTTTTTGGCGGAATTAGGTATTAGTGATAGAAATACCTTGAATAGAGTCATTAAAAGGGATAGCAGAGACCTACCGCACACTTAATGTGAGTTCCTAACAGGAACTAAAATCTTATATGGATTAAAATAAAATCACCGCATTTTAGCTTGATCGGTATCTTTCAAATTGCGAGTTTAGAAATGAAAAAATAGCCTTGGAATAACACCTTTATGATCAAAATATTATACGTTTTGCAAAAAAGAAAAAAGAATTCATGTAACCGACTGGGAGACTGAGGTCGATAGTCTTTGATTTATAATAATAATCAATAAAATTTATTTCTCTCTCTCTCTCTATTTTTTAGTCCTTATTTCGTTAACATTAACCAAATCAGTTTTTCATTGTTAATAATGAAATAAAATTCAAAAGATTTTTAATTAAATTTGAATATTAAATCTAATTTTTGGGCTATAAGGTTTTTATGTTTTCTGTCAATTCTAGATGAAACTGACTTTTTAAGAGTGAAATGTTCAGTTGTATAGTTCATTATGAATTGAGTATAAATTCTTGATTGAAATACATTCTTATTTCGTACTAGACATACATTTAACATACTATTTTCTATGTTTCTATGTTCCAGTAAAGTAAAGTAAAGAAGCGACATAACTCGTAATGCTTCTGAATCTACAATGCAATAGCATAAAGTGAACATTTAATGGGCCATTATTGTTCAATTCAGTGTACATCAAACCCACCCTTCATTTTGAGGTCGCGGAAATATTTATTCAATCAACTAGGTACTAGGTTATTAAAGACAGCGACTAATGGTCAATATATTTTAACGCGTGAGCGGAGCTAACGCGTACTTAATAGTTCGAGACCATTAGTCGCTTGATTAATAACCGAGTTGATTACAAGTTTTTTCCGACGATCTCGACATGAATAGTGTTTTAATTCTTGATTAAAACATATTCTTATTTTGCTTAAGACATACATGTGACATAATGGAATTTCTATGTTTCAGTTGAGTTTTGACATTCCTCGTAGTGTTTCTGAATCTGTGTACGGTTGCCATGAGGATTGCACATTAAAATGGCTGACATCGATCATTGAAATGGGTCATTAATGCTTAATTTAGTACACATTAAAAGATGGAAAGGGTCTTGCTTTTTATCCACAACAACATGTGACCTCTTTGAAATGAAATAAGGTTATTTCAAAACTATTTGCTTAGGCGTAAGTTCATGTTAACATTCTATAAGGTTTCTGCTTCTTTCATCGACTCACATGAATATGTTTATATGAGAGTGAATTGAAATGCTAGAAATAATTTTATACGGAAATGGCGAGCATTTCGAATAAAAACACTTTTATGATGCAAGGAACACAAATTTACATAATGGACCCTCAGAAAATCATAGCGAAAGGATCAGAATTGGCGGTTGAATGTGACGAAAGCTTTAGGCGTTAATTTCATTGGTTCACCGAAACCCATTTTCAATACCTGATTTCCTTGATTACTTCAGTAGGTATTCAGAGGAAAATGAAAGAAAGTTTTACTGTTAAAAAATTAATTCCATACCAGGATTACCCCGTTGCTATATGTTAATGTTATCATCTGATTGAATCGCTCATTTCAATGTAAACACATAAATTGTACTTTCACCAACTTATACGAATTCGATATACCGTGGGATAAACAAAACCCCATTCAGCCAACTCCCCCATACGAATTATTTTCATTACTTTCTACCTCAGTTCCCCTTGCCTATAAACAAGTTCAAAGTTGACTCCCCATTAGAGTTCGCATATATACTCATCATTGTGGGGAACAATTAACGTGTGCGACTATTGTAAAAATCACACGTGGCGCCACGTGTCAGGTGGGGTCCGGTCTCGTGGGAAAACGACTCCGGAAAAGGCCCTTCATTTATACAAATGGGATAGTACTATGAAGACCCAGTGGTTGCACGAATGCAGTGTTGCCAGGATGTATGGAAAGTATAAGTTATTGACGTCAAGGCCGTCAAGGATCAAATGATTGGTTTTGTTAATATATAAACATACTAGCGACCCGCCCCGGCTTCGCACGGTACGACACACATTAGAAACCTCAAAAATAACAGTACATACTTCTCCACTATTTAGTGCATGTTATTATACATATAAACCTTCCTCTTGAATCACTCTATCTATTAAAAAAATGCATCACAATCGGTTGCGTAGTTTCAAAGATTTAAGCATACAAAGGGACAGAGAAAGCGACTTTGTTTTATACTATGTAGTGATTGGTTTGAACCAAGTTTCAATTTTGCGGATTTGTTCATGCGATAATATATGAGGCTGCTTGCAATAAAACACGATTTATTGTTGGGAAGGAGTAACAAACTAAAATGAATTAATAAAAAATATAAATAAAATCTATGGAAATGAACATAAAATATTAACAATATGAATAAAATAAATGAAAAAAACATGATATACAAAAAAGTTCATAAATAACAACATAAAAATATTTTCGGTAAAATGATTATCTGGCATTTCTGAAAAAATTCCGGACCCCATCGGACCCCCCCTGTCTACGGCCTTGAATGGCGTGACATTCTTGATGGTGGAACATTTATTGAGTTATCAATCGGGCTATTTTCAGCATTTTTCCTTCTTGTATTCGACGTTTCGTCCAGCACTCGCCAGCTGTCGTCAGGAAAACTCTTGCAACTTTCGTCACAATTTGAAAATTTTTGACAATCCTCAGCTATGTATTCTGTCTCCAATAAGAAGTGTTATTTGAATGGCCCGCTATTTCCGTAGATGTCACGTTTGAAGCTGTCATTTTTCGACATTTGACAAGTATAAACTACGCCATAAATGTAAATGGAACAATACACTCATCAAGAACGCATTGAAATGATATTCACTATAAAAATGGTGAAAATTTGGCAGAGACGGTTCTTAAAACGAAACATTTTTGGGTCGCCGTGAAGCACTTTGCCAAAAAGCAATAAAGAAATTGGTGGAAAAATTCGAGCTGTTGGGACAACCTTGTGATGTGTAGAATAAATTGGTGCGGCTTATGATCCGGCGGAGTCATTGGGATTCACTTTTTCGAAAATGAGACTGGAGCAACAGTTACGGTGAATGGATTGCGCTATCGAGAGATGATTAATAATTTTTATGGCCGAACTTGGATAATATTGATCTGGACAATGTTTACTTTCAACAAGAGGGCGCTACGTGCCACACAAGCAACGAAACCATTGATTTTTTGCGGGAAAAGAGGTGATCATAATTGGCCACCGAAATCTTATCATTTAACACCTTGCGACTTCTTCTTTTGGGGCAACGTGAAAGAGAAGGTCTACGCCAATAGCCCAGCGTCGATTCAATAGCTCAAAGATTCGTGAGGCTATCGAGGACATAAGGCAGACACTTTGCGATTTGGTTATGGAAAATTTGTTTTAAAGGATATGGTCCTATAAGCGTGGTCGTGGTGGTCATTTGCCTGATGTTTTTTTCCACTATTAAGCTTCTTCTTTATAATGAAATTAACATACGATAATTTATATTGAAAAATGGCATTAAAAAATAATATTTCAATAAATGTAAAAGTAAAATGTAAAATGTTTTTGCGCGTTTATTCCTAGGATAACAGTGTCAATCTGTTTGCACGAATCCAAGGATAAAAGTGATTATGTCCAGCTGTAAACTCGATAACCACGAACGGGTAAATTTTGACTCCGATATTTGGGAGTACATCCAGGATTTGAATTGTCGGAGCCAAATTAGTCTAGTAGTTTTCTGACCTTTGAAATATTTCACTCTTTCCTCAATATTTCCGAAATTATTCATCCGACCGATTTGACATTTTCTGGTAACCAGAAGAGAATACTGAACGTTAGCTGGAGACCAGGCGTTAATAAATGAATAGAAGGTAATCAATATCTCTCGGAATCCAAATTCGAATTAAGCTTCTGACTTCCCCTCAGAGCTTCTTCAGTTTGATTATTCATGGAGATTCTATGGATTGTTAGAAGGGTTCCATTCCACGGCGACCTCAAGGTCTATTGTTCCCCTTAATATTTGTTTTCGCAACTGCGTTTCAAGGCTTCAAGGAGGCTAGATCTGCGTTTCTCATATAATTTTCCTGTCCAAGACATAATTTGCACAGGCTCAACACGGCGAGCCGTTCTGTTCATTAACTAAGTATCAGAAGTTTCCTCCTCTTCCCCACAGAATCAACACTTGTCAGTGTGTGTTAAGCCAGTTCTCATCATATACTTCTTAATGCGACAAGTCTTGTTAGAAAGTCAGTGAGGAGGCGTAACTTATTCTTACTGAGATCCAAATACTTTTCGAACCTTGCTTATCTAAAGTTCGGGAAGAACTTTTTGGAATGATCCATTTTTCTCCAGAGTGCTTCTCATTCAGTTTCAGTTTCTTCCTTCTTCGAAAACCCTTCCTTACAGTTATAGGTGCATTTGCCTATACCACAGAAGGGTTCGGTCCAGTGTGTGGCGTTTGTGCTCCCTTTCTGACTAGTGTGTTAGATTCTTAGTTTTCTTTGATTCATGAGTAACCTGAAACCCAGACTCAAGAGAGTTGTTCTTGCCTATGCTTTGAGTCAATAACATAGGAGTTCTTGCTTCAATAGCAGCTTGACTATCAGAATGAGGCTCTTTGTCACACCCTTGATAGTATCTTTCCAGGTTTTTATGTTTCCTCTATCTTTCGGTTGAGAGTATACAAGGTTCCTGACTACTCTACCGCTGGCCCCTAATGTGGTTTCAGAACATCTATCTAAAGGGTTTTCCAATAAGAGGTGTTATTTTGATATTCAAAGAAATATGCAATTTTTCAATATAAATGGTCGCATGTTTATTTCATTATAAAGAAGAAGTTATGCCGGTAATAGTGGAAAATAACATCAGGCAAGTGACCACCACGATCACGTTTACAGAACTATATCCTTTTATTGCACTTTTCCATAACCAAATAAAGGGTGTCCCAAAATTAACGCAAGATTCGAATTTGCCGCCATTTGTGCAGTGAAGTGTTGGCAACCCTGAAAAAAAAGCAAATTGACAGCTAACAGTATAGGGTTATTAAAAATGGAGCGTTACACGATAGAACAACGTGTCTTCATTATTAAAGAACATTTCAAAAATAGTGAAAGCTGGCGGCTGCAGTCGCCAAAATTGCCGCACTTGGGATTCGGAGAACCCACATGTGATTGTCGAAAAACAAATGCATCCACAACACGTGACTGTATGGTGAGGATTTTGGGCTGGAGGCATAATTGGGCCAATTTTTTTTGAAAATGATGCTGGTCAAGCAATGACTGTTACTGGTGCTCGATATCGCGACATGATTCACAGTTCTTTCTGCCAAAATTGTATGATATTGATGTGTCCAATATGTGGTTTCAACAAGACGGTGCCACAAGTCATACAGCCCGTGAAACAATTCAATTACTGCATGAGAAATTTCCAGGTCGTGTACTCTCTCTCGTTTCGTGATCAAAATTGGCCTCCTAGATCGTGTGATTTAACACCATTAGACTTCTTTTTATGGGATTATTTGAAATCACAAGTCTATGTCAACAAGCCCACAACCACCCGTGCATTGAAGGAGGAGATTCAACGCTGCATCAACGAAATTCAGCCACATTTATGCAGAATGGTCATGGAAAATTTCAACAACAGAGTGCGCATGTGCATGCAAAGCCGTGGAGGCCATTTGTCCGATGTGTTATTCCATACATACCCTATCCTATGTACTTTACGAGTCAATAAAAATAAACTATCAAAAGACTAAAAACGGCGTTTTCTATTTAATTCAAATCTTGCGTTAATTTTGGGACACCCTTTAGCAAAGTGCTGCCCTATGTCCTCACGAATTTCATCTTTGAGGTCTTGAATGGACGCTGGGCTACTGGCGTAGACCTTCTCGTTCACGTGGCCCAAAGGAAGAAGTCGAAAGGTGTTAAATCACAAGATCTCGGTGGCCAATTGTGATCACCTCTTCGAGAGATAACACGGTTCGGAAACTTTTCCTGACAGCTTCAAACGTGACATCTACTGAAATAGCGGGCAATTAAAATAACACCTAGGTGTTATTTTAATTGCTAGCTCTTATTGGAAAACCCTTCACCATTTAACGGCATACACATATTATACAGGGTGTTTCATTGGGAAAGGGAAATACTTCACAGGTGAATAGGTGGCACCAAGACGGTTCTAGAGATACCCCATTTATTGGGTCTCACTGTCTTCGTAGCCGAGATACAGGGTGTTTTATGAAGTTTGCCCGTTTCTTCTCTGAGGCCGTAGCAGACGAACCACCCGGTATATTTTCTTCATATTTGGCAAATATGTTCCTAATGAGAGCCCAAACATATCATGCAATAACTGCCTCGAAAATCCAGGTCCGGGTTAACAAAAATTATGAATCGTTTTAAATCCTCGAAGCAACACCCTGTACATCGGAATTTTGAAAATCTCTTTTAATATTCGAAAAAAGTGTATTAAAACTAAACTGAGACGTTTACTTCAAATTTTCGCGCAGAAAGTTTTACTGCACAAATTTTCCAGTAAATGTGAAGTTTTCAGGAACTTGGATACCCGAAAGTGGTTTGAAGTGACTTTAACAATGAATTATCAACAATATTGAATCCACAATTATTTAAACATTACTTTGTAATTCATTTCACATTTGTTTTCCTTTTTATAGCCGTATACTTAAAATCCAGGTCCGGGTCAACGAAAATTATGAATCGTTTGAATCCTCGAAACAACACCCTGTACATCGGAATTTTGAAAATCTGTTTTAAAATTCGAAAATACCACTAAGAACTGAAATGAGACGTACACTTCAAATTTTCGCGCAGATAGTTTCAACGTAGAAGTGAAGTTTTTAAGAACTAAGATACCTGAAAGTGGTTAGAAGTGACTTTTAACAATGAATTATCAACAATATTGAATCCATAATTATTTCATCATTACTTTGTGATTCATTTCCACATTAGTTTTCATTTATTGAGAAGTGATAATATAATAATTATGAATTTCAATATTTTGATAATTCATTGTTAAAAGTCACTTCAAAGCACTTTCAGGTAACCAATTTCTTAAAAACTTCACTTTCACGTTGAAAATTGTGCGGTGAAACTATCCGCGCGAAAATTTGAAGTGTACGTCTCAGTTCAGTTTTAAGTGGTTTTTCCGAATTTTAAAACAGATTTTCAAAATTCCGAGTTACAGGGTGTTGTTTCGAGGATTCAAACGATTCATAATTTTTTGTTAACCCGGACCTGGATTTTCGAAGCAGTTATTGCATGATATGTTTGGGCTCTCAATTAGGAACATATTTGCCAAATATGAAGAAATATACCGGGTGGTTCGTCTGGTACGGCCTCAGGAAGAAACGGGCAAACTTCATAAAACACCCTGTATCTCGGCTACGAAGACAGTGAGACCCAATAATGGGGTATCTCTAGAACCGTCTTGGTGCCACCTATTTACCTGTGAAGTATTTTCCTTTCCCAATGAAACACCCTGTACCAACTTCAATGTTTTGGGTGGTGTGATTCTTTTCTAGTAATTATTTGAAAAAAAAATCGTTCATCTATCGCCTCATTTGAAAAAATTAGTATACAATTTCGTATAGGTTATATCTAAATGCTCGAGTACGAAGTGGCAACATTTCTGTCCGCATGTGCACTCTCCATGGGTGGAACAGTTCCCACATTCGGTACTTAGCTTAAATCGAATATGTATACTCGTACTTCCTCACCGGAACGCTTTTGATTTGACGCACTGCAATTACCATACATTAAATCAATTTTTATTCGTTAAGTGGCCGACTTGTCGACGAATCTACAAATCACTGTTAGATTGCCGTGGAGTAGGGTGCTATACATCTTCCCCATGGTGTTGCCAAGAGACTCCTTTCCTGAAAGTTTTACACTAGATGATTTTTCACTGAATCTTGTTTTTGAAGGGCAAATTGGAATATAATTATTTTTACGAAATATTTTTAAAATTGAAATAATATCTGATTTTCTTGCTACAAAAGACTATATTTCAGCCGCAAAGACGGAAACGAAAAAAATTAATATGTAGTTGGTTTGAAACTCAATTTTTTTCATTTATGTTAGTTAACCTATTTTCTCTAAGTATGTGGTGACTGGTGAATCCATTTATTATATCATACCTTGTAGAGCATAATGAAGCCATTATACTCCAGTTTTCATGGTTATATTTCTCCTGTCACGAATTTGTCTTAATACCTCCCAATTCGTTGGTATAGAAAATTGTTCTGCCAACCAATATTTTCAAATACAAAAATCACGAAACGATGTCTATGTAAGTAATTGGTGGAAAAATTGGAGCTGTTGGGACAAGTTGATGATGTGAAGAATAAAACTCGTGCATGTCGCTCAAGAACAGCCGAGAATATTGCTGCTGTAGCTGAAAGTGATGAAGAATTCTTTGGAATTAGGCATTTTATGGCCCAAATTAGATGTTATTGATTTGGACAACGTTTCCTTTCAACAAGTGGCGATACGTGCCACACGAGCAACGAAACCATTGATCATTTGCGGGAAAAGTTTCCGGACCGTGGTATCTCTCGAAGAGGTAATCACAATCGGCCACCGAGATCTTGTGATTTAACACCTTGCGACTTCTTCCTTTGGGGCCACGTGAAAGAGAAGGTCTACGCCAATAGCCCAGCGTCGATTCAAGACCTCAAAGATGGAATTCGTGAGGCTATCGAGGACATAGAGCAGCCACTTTGCGATGTGGTGATGAAAAATTTCATTAAAAGGATATGGTCTTGTAAGCGTGGTCGTGGTAGTCATTTGCTTGATGTTATTTTCCACTATTAACGGCATACCTTCTTCTTTATAATGATATAAACATCCGATCATTTATATTGAGAAATGGCATTTTTCTTTTAATATCAAAATAACACCTCTTATTGGAACATCCTTTATATATACAGGGTGAATCCTGTTGAACTGTACATACTTCACACAGAGATAGAGGACACTTTGCTGGTTTCAAAAAGACCCCCATGAAAGGTCTCAAACGATTCGTTTGAATTATACAGGGTGATTTCCAGTTTTGGGTCATATTTTCAAAATGCTCTATTGGACGAACGAATAATCACAAATTCATCAAATTTGGTACGTAGGAGGACTGTATCAATCTCCATACAGCTGAGTTAACAGATTATCAGTTTCCAGAACCGGACTCTATTTTTCTGATATTATCGGAACTTATGAAAAAAAAACCCTGTAGATGAAAAAGTCATTAAACTTGTCATGACAGGTCAAACTACACTGAAGACTCTTCAATGAAGAGTAATAAAATCACGTGGCACACCTATAATTTTAGAGAAAAAAAATATTGAATATGCTTACTCGGTGATAATTTTTTTGGACGGCCTAATTCACATGGAAAACCATACCCAAATGTATCAAAAGTTGAAGACAGGAGAATATAATCAGTTTAAATCCTCGATATTCAAATATTCCAATATTCAGGTTATTTTCGTCAGTTTCCAGGACCGGACTCTATTTTCCTGATATTATCGGAATTTATGAAGAAAATCACCCTGTAGATGAAAAAGTCAATAAACCTGTCATGGCAGTTCAAACTACACTAAATACTCTTCAATAAAGAGTAATAAAATCACGTGACACAACTAAAGGTTCAGAGAAAAAAAATATTGAATATGCGTACTCGGAGATAAATTTTTTGGACGGCCTAATTCACATGAAAAAAATACCCCAAATGTATCAAAAGTTGAAGACAGGAGAATATTATCAGTTTAAATCCTCTCGATATTCAAATATTCCAATATTCAGGTAATTTTCGTCAAACTTGAATGCGTAGAAGATCTTAACCATTAATATTCAACTTTTGATACATTTGGATATGTTTTTGTGTGAATAAGGCCGTCCAAAAAAATGTATCTCCGAGTACCCATATTCAATATTTTTTCTCTGAATCTTTAGTTGTGCCACGTGATTTTATTACTCTTTATTGAAGAGTATTTAGTGTAGTTTGAACTGCCATGACAGGTTTATTGACTTTTGCATCTACAGGGTGATTTTCTTCATAAATTCCGATAATATCAGGAAAATAGAGTCCGGTCCTGGAAACTGACGAAAATTACCTGAATATTGGAATATTTGAATATCGAGAGGATTTAAACTGATAAAATTCTCCTGTCTTCAACTTTTGATACATTTGGGTATGGTTTTCCATGTGAATTAGGCCGTCCAAAAAAATTATCACCGAGTAAGCATATTCAATATTTTTTTTCTCTAAAATTGTAGGTGTGCCACGTGATTTTATTACTGTTCATTGAAGAGTTTTCAGTGTAGTTTGAACTGTCATGACAAGTTTATTGACTTTTTCATCTACAGGGTGTTGTTTCTCATAAGTTCCGATAATATCAGAAAAATAGAGTCCGGTCCTGGAAACTGATAATCTGTTAACTCAGCTGTATGGAGATTGATACATCCTCCTACGTACCAAATTTGATGAATTTGTGATTATTCGTTCGTCCAATAGAGCATTTTGAAAATATGACCCAAAACTGGAAATCACCCTGTATAATTCAAACGAATCGTTTGAGACCTTTCATGTGGGGTCTTTTTGAAACCAGCAAAGTGTCCTCTATCTCTGTGTGAAGTATGTACAGTTCAACAGGATTCACCCTGTATATATCTTGCAGAAAGCTTTTTCTACCGCTCGTTTTTGGTTTTTAACTCGTGGAAGAATATTAAAGTCTTCTGCACTTGTTATCAAAATTATCATCTTCTTATATTTTAGAAAGGTTAATGAGAGATTGAAACTCAATGGTTTGATTAGTATCATCATATACGATAAATCAACTCGAGATTCATGGGAATTCTATACATTTCATATGAAGCTCAGGATTGAATTGATGGAGACAGCAAAAATTAAATTTCGAATTATTCACACTTTGTTACAAATGTTACTTTTGCACAGCCTTAGAATGATTAATTATTCGAAGTCCTTTCTAATTCTAATAATGATTAGTATTTCATGCGATTGGTACATAAAAGAAATGTAGTCAGAAACTAGTTCTCATGAAGAAAAAAATAATTCCGGACTATTGATCGCATTATGTAATCCATAAATGAGCAGAATAGAAACAATGATTTCCAGAATATAAAGATTTATTACTTCTTCAAACGAAACCAATCGAAATGAAATTTGCAAGATGCTCATGATAGCCTCCAGCAAAATGTTGTGGCCATAGTGTTGACATAACCTTTGAAAATTCAATTCGAATATTTAAAAGAAGAATCTTTTCATTTCTATCACAAAATATCCCATTTGAGTGAAATTTATTTTGTGAATTAAGATTGATATACTGAACGTTCATGCAAAATTTTAAGAGGATCGCATTATTTAAACCATAGAAAATTCAATTGAATTATTTGGAAGCAGAATCTCTATACAGTGGAACTTCCCTATAACGAAAGCGCAAAATCCGCGAAAAAAATTCGTTCTAAAGTAATTTCGTTATACAGAAAATTCGTTTCTGTAATCGACAATGTCACGGTCGACTTCACTGATGAAGTCATCAAGTTCATCAAGTCAAGTCATTCAAACTTAAGCACTTGTTGTGTATTTAAAACTGTTTCAGAAGGATCTCTCTGCCCGCCGTAATGATTTTGTTTAAGGTCGGGATTTATTACGTACCTCCAGAAAAATTTCGGAAATAACCCACCTTTATACCTTCTTACCAATATACAGGCGACGGACGGTTTTCAAAAAGTCATAAAAGAGTATATTTCTACTCAAAAACAAATTTATAGATGCAATAAGGTTCACAAGGAAATAGCATTTGAGACA
Organism: Propylea japonica; assembly: GCA_013421045.1. Taxonomy (NCBI): domain Eukaryota; kingdom Metazoa; phylum Arthropoda; class Insecta; order Coleoptera; family Coccinellidae; genus Propylea; species Propylea japonica. Next base: position 115,494,964 of record CM024239.1, read on the forward strand.
GTCAAGTGTGGAAAATAACCTCAGGCATTTGGTGGCCGGAATCGTTGATGCAGTGCTAGAGGCGTTCTTGGAAGTTCGCATAGACTCTCTCCAACATTGCTCCTTCAACTTTGGCGACTTCCACAAGAAATGCTTCCTTCATTCATCCAGAGTTCGGTGCTTGTGTCCGTATACTCTAGCCTTGAGGTGTCCACAAGAAAAAATCGCATATGGATAAATCTGGGGACCGAGGAGGCTAATGAACATCCCCAAATCTGGAAATGAGGCGACCAGGGAAGAGAGGGCGAATAACGTCCATTATTGCTCTGGCTGTTTGGGAGGTCACCCCATCCTGCCGGAACCATACACGTCGAGTTGGAACACGACGCCACGCCGGCCGTCTAAATTCAGGCACAAAGAAGTTAGTTATCATTTCGATGTAGCGCTCTGAGTTCACGGTAACAGCACTGCATCAACGATTTCGGCCACCACATGCCTGAGGTTTTTTCTACACTTGACTGTCTCAAATGCTATTTCCTTTTGAACCTTATTGCATTAATAAATTTGTTTTTGAGTAAAAATCAACTGTTTTATGACTTTTTAAAAACCGTCCGTCCTCTCTGCCGCACCCTGTACCCATTCAAAGAATGATGTTCTTTGAATATTTCATTATAGAGAGAATTTACTCCGTTTAACATGAAATTTGTATTCAAGGTGCAATGCCTTGTACGAAATTCGTTATACAGAGAAATTCGTTATACAGACGTTCGTTATAAGGAAGTTCCACTTTCCATAACAAGATATCCAATTCGAGTGAAATTAATTTTGTGAATAAAGATTGATATACTGAATGTTCATACCAAATTTCAAGAGGATCGCATCATGGACCATAGAATTGAATTTTTTTGAATTATTGATTTTTCACATATTTTTTTCACATTTTTGAAACATACTTAGCATGAATCTCAAGTTCTATACAAATTTTTGAGGTTTTTTTCTAAATGATTCGTGTGAATGTTAAGTAATAAATGGTTTCCACCAATACGAGAAAATCAACCAAAACATCTGAATTGATGGGTATATAAACAGATGGGTGAATCGCGCTAGGCAAAGGTGAAGGCCGTATTAGGTCATGAGAAATGACCGAGATTACATCGAAGAAGTACCCGTGTAGATGAGGATGTCACGAATGAAGTGGCTGCTGAAATTAAGGAGCTACGCTTGAGAAGTATGGGTGCAATGTGAGAACACTACAAGTTGGTTTTTCATCTGGAAACAATTTTCATATTCACTATTGTGTGAGAAAAAAATTGAGAGAAGAACTGACAGAAAGCAGCTTTTTGCGAGCTTCCTTATGAGCCATTCATACAAGCAATGTGAATTGTCATCTGTTGCAAAAAAACATTGCTACTATTGTTCTTAAATTTTAATATAGAGCAGAAAAACTGAATTTTCTTTTATATTTTCGAAACTACAAATCCAATTTATTTCATATTATGTGGGGGGAGCTCAATTCTTTTCTACTAAACGGAAGTGAGCATAAAAGTTTCCGAAAGTGGTAACTTAGACCCTTGATGTTTTCAGAATAGCTTTCGGAACCTCATATTTCGATTGAGTGAGCTTCAGAGCGAAATCACAATCAAGTTGTTCTTGAGATATAAGAACTAATTTTCGGTCAAATATCTTATATGATATATGTTTTTGTCCAAAGTTATCAATTTTCTTTTTGTTTCAAATTCCATATAAATATTATAAATTTTTTTATCAGTATGTCACCAGGAACAAAGAGGCAGAAGTCTTCATTTCGAAATTTACAAATGTAATTGGTTTCGTGCACGTTTGACAACTGACAGCACATCGGAGGTATAACACCCCACTTTTCCTATGTAAATCATAGCAAAACAACGAGAGATTTTTGTTTTTCTCAAGTGTTTCAGTTGATTATTGCTTCTTTGGACTGAAAAATCGTGAAAATGGACCTATAAAATTGTTTAATAAGTTCAGATCATATTCATCGAGGACGATATGTAGGAAAATATCAGTTTTGGGCATTCACCCTTATCTACTGCAGAAGATTTATCTATCTAATGTGTCTTATTCCGATGATAAAATGTATCCTGATATTAATCAATTAAATCAAGAAGACAAAGAGATTAGCCAGTTTTAGGATTCATATTTGGACAAGGAGGAAATATAGAACACTATAGGATGTATTTCCAATTCACCCGTTAGAGAAAGGAGATGAAGACTGAAGAGTACTTGTTAATGGACAAAATTGTTGTGATAACTTGAGTTTTATAAATATATGTCCTGAAATCATATCACTGGATTAAAACTCATCTGGATGTTCTTAATTTGCAGTATATCTTTTGTTTTTATAAATGAGACAAGTAAAAGGTAACTGCTATCTCCGCTTTTCACTATTTTATAGAATATAGCATAAGCATACTTACTTCTAACTCTGTATTTAAACATTTTTACAATTACTTATTAGATAATCAAGTTTTTATTTATACAAGAGACTATAATTTGTTGGTTTATATTGAATGATGAATGCTTCACTTTCGACAAAATATTTATTAATTTGTAATTAATAGAAATCGTTTTCTACGTTGTGAATAATTGTAATTTAGTTGTTATTGTTAATATTGATAAATCCTTCATTTTTTCAATAAAATCATCATGGAATTCATGGACTTTCATTTCAATAACAAAAATATGATAATTTTTCTTCTTTCCATTTATTGAAGAATAAATATTATAAATATATGATTCACTGCAGCAGCATTCTATCAGCAATAGCAATAAATCAACTGAAACACTTGAGAAAAACCAAAATCTCTCGTTGTTTTGCTATGATTTACATAGAAAAAGTGGGGTTGTTATACCTCCGATGTGCTGTCAGTTGTCAAACGTGCACGAAACCAATTGATGAAAGGAGTAGATGATTCATAGAACTTTAAGGGTTTTATTGGAATACATCATAACACGTGTTTACCGAAACGAATACATATCTATTGATTTTTTTTTCAATCATAGATTTCATAATTAATAAATTATGATTGTCAGTTTTTAAGGTGAAAAATTAATTCAGAGTAGATATTTACCTAACTGGATTCATGTTAAGGTAGCAAAGAAGTCGAGCTGATTTAATCAGTCACTTGAATATGTTTCTTATAAATATGTCATTTCTAAAGTATCAAACAATATTGAAACCCGTAGGTTATTACAATTCATTACACTTTTAAGTTATTTTTAACCAAGTAGTTCATTAATGACTAATGATTATTGAGCGGAGCGTGTTATTAGTTCGAGACCATGATTCACAAGATTTGATTGATTAAAAGATTCTTTCGTCAACCCCTTATGAATTGATGATGAATTTTTGATTGAAATACATTTTTTTCATTTGCATCCGATATTATATGAATGTCTGTTTCAGTAGAGTTGTAATATTACTTGTATTGATTCTGAATACTTCATGTTCGGTTGTTCATGATAATTACACATTAAAATAGTAGAAATTGAGCAATGAAATGGATCATTGAACAACTTCGTATACGTAAAACCCACCTTTTATATTGGAAATATCATTTTCTCACAGTGAAGAAATCATTACCTCTTCCTGAAGAAATTTTGTCAGAAATGTTAATTTTCCTATCGACTCACGGAAAAATAATAAATTCTTGGTTTTCTCTCCACTGGCATTTCAAACTGAAATTCTAAATATCCTAGTTTGAATAATAAACGTTTCGTCAAGTCCTTTCTAGGTTTCAGGATTTGATAGTTTTCGATTGAACAAATTCCGTCATGACCTTCATTCAAGAAATTTTTTCAGAAATGATAAATTTCCTATCGACTTGCGGAAAAATAACAAGTTCTTGGTGTTCTCTTCACTGGCAATTCAAACTGAATGATGAAATAATTCATCTTAAAATCCTAATATAAATAATAAACGTTTCGTCGAGACCTTTTCTAGGTTTGAGGATTTGATAGTTTTCGATTAAACAAATTCCGGAATAATGTTTGTTGAAAGTCTATTTCCTAAGTTTTGGACTGCTTGAACGAATCTTATGAGTTCTGCGTTGCATGGCCATCACAAATCATTTTTGTAGGCGCTTGAAATAATTTGAATCCACACACCTGTCTAATGAAATCGAGAGGTTAATGGATCTATAATTATCTAAAGATAAACTTACATTGACTGAACTAACACAAGACACCACTATGCCTTCAATAAACAATAAACCCTCTCATCTACCAGACGAGATAAAAAAGTCAGAAGGGTGTGTGATATAATGAAGGCGTTCAAACGCATAACAAAGTGATACATGCTAGTTTACAAAGAACGTAGAAGAAGGGTGGGACTTTCTTTTGCCATGTCTGATACCTACATTAGCTACCAACCCCTTATTTAGCACTTTTTATACTCCTTTTTGTTCGTCGACAATTGAAATAACACACGTGAGCGTGGTGAGTAGGCGTTGGGTTCGTCTACAATGTTTACGTGGACACACATGAGGAATATTTCAACAAGAAATATTACCAATCGAACTATTATTTACCACGATATTCAGAGATACATAAATCTCCGAAAAAAGTGGGGCCTATTGCACCAAAAACTTCGCAATTTTTCACTTCTCACTTTACTTCCTAACAAATTTCAAAAGTGAAAATTAATTGTATTGCACAACATTTATTCCAACGTTTAATTTCTGCGAAGTACTTTTCACTTTGCACTTGACTTTTCACATTGCACTTTTCAATTATGAATGCGTTTTGTGCAACATAATTCATTTGAAAAGTGAAAGGTAGAAAGATTATTTGGGCTGTTTCCATTATCTTGGATTGTTCTATCCAACGTTTCATCGAGCATTCGCCAGCCGTCCTCAGGGTAATCGCAAAATAGAACTTAAAATTCAGCAAAGTATTTGGTGCAATAGACCCCAGGGGCCTATTGCACCAAAATACTTTGCAACTTTTCACTTCGCACTTTGCATTCTGACAAATTTCAGAAGTGAAAATTAGTTATGTTGCACAACATTTCTCCCAATATTTAATGTCTGCGGAGTAACTTTCACTATGCACTTGACTTTTCACAATGTATTTTTCATTTTTGAATGCGTTTCGTGCCACTTAATTCATTTGAAAAGTGCTAAGTGAAAAGTTGCAAAATGTTTGGTGCAATAGGCCCGACTGGTTGTCATAGTCTCAATTCTGAAAAATGTAGAAGGGATACTTGCGAGCGACTGAAGGAATAATAGCTGTAACGACTTACTCAACATACAACATAGATTCAGTTACATCTATATCATTCGCAAGTCTTGCCTGTTAAAGTATGATATGATATGAAGAAGTGAAAAATGTTCCCTTGTAGTTTTTGTGAATTTAATAGATTTTCCTTCAACCTAAGGCAAGCATAGGTACCATACAGTGTTGAATGGTTTCAAATTCATGACTGTATTCATTAAGCCCTTAGAAGTCGTAAATGCAATCTATTTTTTAGACGCCTATTTGAACCGTCAATGTTTTTTTCACAAAAAAATCAACTTTTATGTTGAAAAACATAATCACTTTTTTCAGTGTTAGCAAGGAGGTTAAAAAAATTATTTTAAAAACTTGACCATCTTTTTCAACATACACGGAAAAAAGTAAATGCTTATTTTAAACCAATACCTTTCAATTTAAGCTGATGTTAGATTTGTATATCCCCTAGAGGATATCTATTTCAATGAAGAATATCAAAATATCAAAGCCTCAGCTTTCAATGTAGTAACTGATTTTTTCAATTCAAGGATATTTATATGCACCTTCCAACACTAATCTACTACTCAAAATGAATAAAACGAATACATAATTGTAGTATATGGGAAATAGAATGAAGTATAGCATTGGATCATGTAGAATATTTGGTAGGATCATATTGAGAATATGATTCATCAAAAGAAAATCATCAACATTACATTCAGAATTTGAAACGCTTGTGTTGAGTATATGAATTCTTGAAGTAAATCTTTGTTTTTCTTTGTTTTATTTGGCTTATGATTGATTTGAGTATATTGTTATATCCAAATGATTCAAATGAATCTTCGGAATGAGATGATTTTATTTTAATTCAATATATCTAATAATTTGGAAATGAAGATACTATGCTTAAATACAAATTACTTGATATTTGGGTTGATATTTTCATTACGTTCATTCTGAAATGATAATAAACTATATGTTATCATGCATATTCTCAAAAGATTTTCCCCCGAAGGGAAAAATTATTCTATTAACCTTTTATTTTATTTTCATCTTGAAACTGAAAAGGAAGATAATGTAATTATTGAGTAGGTATATGAAGATATTGTTTTCCATTCAAGAATCCTTGACCTTTGGCTTTATATATTTTCCATTTATAATAAATTTGAAATTAAGGGTAAGTATGTTATGTTGTTGTTGAAGCCGGTGAAACGTTAATCCTCACTTTCGAAACCCTGAAGAAGCAATAAAATCATTGCGAAAGCTTGGTTGAGATAAAAGAGTAGTTATTTTTATTAATAATATATAAATATATATTTATGTGCTTTCGGAGTCTATAGCTTCAATAATAAATTTGAAGTTAAGGGATTAACGACTCATTAATAAAAATAACTACTCTTTCATCTCAACCAAACTTTCGCAATGATTTTATTGCTTCTTCAGGGTTTCGAAAGTGAGGTTTAACGTTTCGCCGGCTTCTTCAACAACACACTTACCCTTAACTTCAAATTTATTATAAATGAAAAATATATAAAGCCAAAGGTCAAGGATTTTTGAATGGAAAACAATATCTACATATACCTACACAATAATTACATTCTCTTCCTTTTCAGTTTCAAGATGAAAATAAAAAAGAGGTTAATAGAATAATTCCTCCCTTCGGGGGAAAATATTTTGAGAATTTGCATAATAATATATAGTTTATTAGCACTTCAGAATGAACGTAATCAAAATATCAACCCAAATATCAAGTAATTTGTATTTAAGCATAGTATCCTCATTTCCAAATTATTAATTATATTGAATTACCTTCAAATACTTGAGTAACAGATTCCTAACAACCCCAATCCTTCAGAACATCAGCAATGTCTACCTGCGAAGTATTCTGCATCATACCGTAAAAATATGAAAAAAGAATGATCTGAACGTATCAAATTAAAACATTGCTGTTCTCCTCGATGATATCTACACCACTCAACGTGAACGAAATCAAATTAATTTCCACGCGTCCTTTCCTACTTCGGCGGCGAATAGAATGAGAAGATAGCTCTGGACCTGTCCAAAGAATATGCAAGCATTGCAAGCGATATACTCCGTTTAAGACTCTAGAGCCTGATTGGATCTCAGATCAGGTGAATCAGAGAAATTTTAACTTCAATCTGAGCTTCCGATCAGAAAAATATCATTATACTGAACATTCCATATTACATAAAGAAGAATATTCGAGGTTTAATTCGAGTTGAAGTGTTTCATTTTCAAATGAAATAGTTTTCATGTTAAAATATGGGATGTTGTGAATCGAATATGTGGAAAACTCAGATCGAGTGAAATAATATGCTCAGCATAAGTTGTTATAGCCTCAGACAAAGAGCACGCGATATTTGCCCAGAAAAACATTCATATTCCTGAATTGAGATAATCATTATTTGAATGGAATAATGCTTCAAGTTCGAATAGAAAATATTTATTCAAAGTGAAAATTTATGTTGAGAAAATCCAAGGGCGTAGCCAGGGGGGGGTTTTGGGGGTTCAAACCCCCCCCGAAATGTTTTAGAGTTATTTTTTGTTGCAAAAATAATCTTTCACTTTGCACTTAAACCAACTTATCTTCTAAAATCTAGTTAAAATTATTCATATTACTATGAATTCTTGAAAACAACAAATACTTGCTACAGAAAGCGACCCTCACAATTCTCGGCACCTACAAAGTCAATTGCCAAAATGTCAAAACCCCCCCCCGAAATTAATTCCTGGCTACGCCCTTGAGAAAATCAATGTTCACATTTGAGCATTTCAGAATTTTTAATGCGAAACTTTTTCATCAAATAAGAATATAAACTCTTAAAACAAAGTGAAATTAATAAGAATATTGAAATAATCCTATTGAGAATTCACTTTTTTCTGTGTAAGAGTTGACTTTTCCCGAAAACGGTCTACTAGAAGGTATAATCAAGAGCACCTTTTTTGAGTAGAAAACATTGGTAGTTTAAAAAACCTTCATTTATTAAGACTACAGAAAACTCCATAAAAACCACGTTTGGAAAGTGCTCACTTAAGCTGTTTTCTGTTCGATAAAAGATTCCGGCGATATGAGCACAAAACGATGTTGTTTTTTATTTTCAACACGACCTCGAAAACGGTGCCTTTTAGATGGTAAGTTAATGGAAACTTTTTCATTTTTTTGAATGAGCTCTAACATTTTAGGGTTTGTCACTCTATTCTCTAAAACCCTGTGTTTCGTTATTATATGTTGTTACATACTCGAAAATTGTCGGACACGGATTTATCTATTATCTGCCAATATCACTGAATCGAATGATACAACATTACAAAAAAGAATAAATGGAATTTTTTTATCATTACTATACAGAAAACTGTTCAACCAATCAACATAGATGATTCATAAAAATTTAGTCTAACATTCGTTCATTCAAAAAGGAGTTATCGGATGTTGAAGTGCTAATATTATGTATAACTCTACCAATCTAACTATATGTTTTAGTTGGACTAATTGATTTTGTTCATACTCAGATATAAATCGATTTTCTATGAAAAATAAATCGAAAAGGCCTTAAAAATAATTTTTTTCAAATCTTGGAATCAGCTTAAAATCGACAAATCATTGACTATTGTAAAAACATTTCAAATAGTCTTCAATCAAAGTAAGTAGCTGTTTAAGTCCACCTTTAGAAGTTTTACCAACGTGTATGAAATGTATGAAATGATCAATTCAGTCAAAATTTTTTCAAGAAAAATATGTGGTTTTTTCTATACTCACATACTGTGATGTATTTTTATTTCCTGTGTATGTACTACTGAAGAATTCAATCACGTCCACCGTATAAACGTAGTCATCCGCATATTCTTTTCAATCTAATCCTTTGGAATGGTTCTTCTATTGTTGTTGAAGGGATGTTACTAATCTGAAACTTCTGTCCGAATAATAAGTCCAGTAGCAGCTGGCAGTCCTATCGCATACACATGAATATGAATTTGTGGTGGAATTTTAAAGAAGAAAGGAAGGCATCAGAAAACGAAAGTATACAACGGGTTTTACACAAATAATGCATGAAATTGGACCAGAAGTAGGTATAAAGGGATATATGGGTTGGTACCGTAGGGTTGGATGTTTTATTATTCATATTCGCGGAACATTCTCTATTCCACACATTCCTTCTGGAATTTGTTGAATTCATGAGACTATTGTTTGTAGACTTTCAATGACAGTTATATTAATTCACTTGGTTGAACAGATATCTGATGTTTTCGAACAAGAAATTATAAAGAACTTCAGAACATCAAAATTTTCATTTTTGATCGACATCGTCGGTGAAGTTGTAAAAATCTTCATTTGTTTTAACAGAAATATATTCATCTTTGGTAAATTCCGAAAGAAAATACATACCACTTCAAAACTTACGCTAAATCCCCAAAAAAAATCGTTATAAAGAAATTTCGTTTTACAGAAAATTTTTTTCTATAGTAGCCAATGTCGCGGTCGACTTCACTAATAAATTTAAGTTCATCATTTAAACTTAAGAACTTCCTTTTAGACATTTTCGCACATTTTTCACACTAGCGTAATGGTTAGATTGAAACCGAACAGCCAGGGGTGTATTCAAACCTGTTGCAGAAGGATCTCTCTGCCCGCCGTAATGATTTAGTTTAAGGTCGGGAAGTATCTACGTCCGGAAAATTTTTGGAAATACCCACCCTTATACCATCTTTCCAATACCCATTCAAAGAGTCAGGTTCTTTGAATCTTTCGTTATAGAGAGAATTTACTTCGTTTTAGAGGATGTTTTTAACATAGAATTTGGATTCAAGGTGCTATGTCTTTGTACGAAATTTGTTATAAAGAAGTTCGTTAAAGGGAAGCTCCACTGTTTTTGGATAATTTCCATCATTTCTGATTTTTTGTTCAACTTTTTGGCCAACATCCAGATACGCAACTTTCGTCACTCTTTAATTTTTTTTTATTTTTGACCGTTTTCAGAAAACAATCATCAATTACTTTGATCTATTTTTGATTGAATCAGTTGTCAAACGATTAATTTGATTCTTTTCAAGCTGAACCGTATCGTTGGAGCCCAGATTGTTTCGAGATCAATTGATGGGGTTTTCGGTTCTTCTTTTAATATTATGGAAGCTTCACCCCATAAATTCCTATGTCTTTATTCGAACCTCGTTGAGCAATCCTTGACTTAGAGTATCTCACTGGAAATTTTTTATGTTCTTTGATTCCAACATCTGAAGGATGTTTAGTTTCACCAATCTAGGCTCTATCACACTCACAAATTACGAGTACTTCATTATGCAATTTTTGTTAGTTGATTTTCGTTATCAGGTTTTACTTAAGTTGGATTAGCCCTAACAGTATCTTATGGTATTATATTGGTTATCGTTTGTGGTGATTCGGTTTGACCTATTGTAGGTTCTGGTTTCATGCTATTGTGTTCAATTGCTTTGGCCTTTTCCAAATATTTCTTAAGATAGGCATTTCGCTCAAGAATTTCGAAAATTTTAAATTTATCTTCTTGAAGAGTTCTTTTCCAGGCCATAGCTGGCGAATGCTGGTAGAAAAGTTGAATACAAAAATCAAAAATAATGGAAATAGTACAAATAACAGTTCCATCATCATTCATCATCAATAATTTAAGTTTGGATTTCTTTCATACCATATGTGAAGGGTATGTCTGAAAAGATTAGAAGGATTGGTAACAAATACAATGTGAGAACAGTACTCAAGACCAAAGACACAATTAAGAGAATACTCACGAAAGTGAAACCTTTCAACGAAAATCAAATTACCAAGGAATGTATTTATGGAATACTCTGTGAATGCGGCAGATACTACATTGGGAAACTAAACGTCCCCTCAAGATTAGAACCAAAGAACACCAGAGGTTGGCTCAACTTGGAGAAACCGAAAAATCCAAACTAGTCCAACGAAGATCACAATATGAGATGGAACGAGGCTTCCATAATATCAAAGGAAGAAAGATGGAAACGGAGGAAATAGAAGGAAGCAGCCTTCATGACTATAACTGCCAACCTGATCAGTGCGCCCTCCATTGAAATAGAAGATGTTTGGAGACCAATAATAAGTTCTGAATTGAGGAGGATGAACTCGAAACAGGAAAGTACCAACCTAATTTAACTGCTACAATATCATCTTAGTTGAGAAATCGTGTCAATTTTCTGACAGCTAATGTCAGAAGCTGGTCTCATCTATTTTGGTGAATTTTGAGTTCAATTTTGCGATTACCCTGAGGACGTCTGGCGAATGCTTGCCAAAACGCTGGATAAAACAATCCAGAATAATGGAAACAGCCCAAATAATCTTTCAACCAACGAGCCATTATCAAGAATTTCCCGTTCAGAATTCTTCCAGTTTTCTGTAAATCTTTTTCGCACTGATTTGAACCCTGAAGTTATGTTCAAGAATATGAATTATCTGAATCAGTACCTATTGAATTTTGAAGAATCAATAATGATGAATATCTAAGAATCTACTCATGCTCTCATTCTAGCTTATGATATAAAATACTTGGTATTGTATAGAATTGCCAGAATTGGCATCATTTCAGCAAAGCTCTCAACAAATAAATTTCTAAACCTGTTGCAGATTTGAGTAGTTTCGAGGTAAACTCTCGAACTGGGGGCAGGTGTTTAATGTTCATCTACGTCACGTCAGCCCAGTTCATATGTGGCCTCTGTAAACAAGCGTGCTTCTTTCAAGATTCAACAGCCTTTGTGATGCCAAAAACCGTTCAACCCATATCCGAATCTGCACATGGTTGAAATGAAACGGTGATATCTTCACCTTACTACTCTTCTAGTATCATCTGACTAGGGTTCCAATCCCCTTCACAATGGCAAATAAATGTAGCAGGTGAGGTATTGATTTTTCGAGTGTTATGTTTCTTTTCTTATATTAGTATCAGGTAGTTGAATTCTGCTATAAGTTTGAGAGACAGAAGCATAACATGAAAACAAGGAAAAATAATGACTGGTATTTTTATAAAAACTCCCAGTGGAAGAAAAGTTCTGAGATATTTTTTTGAATTCTGTATCCACAGCAACAGTCATGAAGTGTAAAACTTTAGAGCAGGAGCAAGGAGTTTTTGAAAATATGGCCATACTACTAGTCCAGCAATTTAAAGGGTAGGTACATATTTTGTTGAACAGGGTGTTAGTGAATGAATGCGACAAACTTCAAGATGCTATAGCTCGTCCAAAAATATAAACAGAGATTATGTTAACAAACCCTCCTAAATTCATCGTTTTCAAGAGACAGGGTGTTGAAATTGAGAGAAAAATCTTAATGAAAACAGCTTTCTTGAGCATTTTCTGATCATAAAAAGATATGTTTTGGCGGAAGTTTTTTCTCAAGTCCTTATTGGCGAAGGTTTTGAAGGGTTGGCTGGCGTTTTCTTCCCAATTCCTACACTGATGGAGAAAATATGGTTTTTGAAACTCCTAATTGAAAAGCCATTGTTTTCTGCATAATGAAGGTACCCCTAGTCAAACGCTCAAAATATCGATTGAAATACAATCTGGGAGGATTCTGCATTTCTAAAAAACTTTATAGGTTTTCACTCCCAGTCTCTGAAACAGAAATAATTAAAAACATTTCAATTAAGATGAAGTGCTCCTGCGAAAATCTTTGCACTTATTTGTCAGGAGCAAATTGGTTCCGAAAAAATTGTTGCCTAACAGTATAACTAAAAAAGGAAATAAATGACTGCAAATGAAAAATCACACAATTCTGGAGATTTTTCAAGTTTGTCTGAAAAAGGTGTCTGATATAGACACCGAAACGTCACATTGTCCTTTCCATTTATTTCCTTTTTTAGTTTTACTGTTAGTCAACAATTTTTTCAGAACCAATTTGCTCCTGACAAATAAGTGCAAAGATTTTCGCTGGAGCACTTCATCTTAATTGAAAAACTCTTAATTATTTCTGTTTCAGAGACTGGGGGTGTAAACCTATAAAGTTTTTCAGAAAAACCGCTCTAAAGTTGACCATTCTTGAGAAAAATCAAGGTCAATTTTTCGTGGCAATTTTTTTCAAACATCTTTACTAACAAAATATTAACCATTTTTTTCAAAATAAAAATTGATTTTTCTCAGAAACTGTCCACCTTAGAGTCTATGACTAGACGTACCTTTTTTGTGTAGAAAACATTGGCGGTTCAAATGGGTTTCACAAAAACCGTATCTACTTTTTACATCCATTCGAAGTACTTATTTCGAACAATACTTCTCTCAAAACTCTAAACGTTTTTCATCCGATTCCGGAAAGATTAGAATTATCAATATTATATCTCACATAGCAATTCTTTTCAATACAAATAATCAGCATGAATCAAAATGTTATTGTAAAATTGACTAATTTTATGAAAATTCCTAGGAATTCACAGTTCCCAATTTATCTGAACGTATACTCATACATAGTTAACCTATCGCATAAAATATTTCGAGTGTATCAACAAAATATTATATTGAAGAATTCATAAAAGTTTTGCGATGGCCGGGAATCGAACCCGGATCAACTGCTTGGAAGGCAACTATGCTGACCATTACACCACCATCGCAAGTTGGTTTCTGAGCGTTTCTAAACATATGTAACATTTTTGTAGTAAAGATTGATATGTTTACTGAACGCTCTTGAAATGCAATTGAGACATTGAGTTTATATCAAACCAATAGGTATTAACTAATTTTATATGCATAATTCTTAAGTTGATACGATGTAATATTTTCCCAAGCTTATCCCATTTTTAAATCGAGGTGAAATTAAATTGCTATGAGCTTTTATCTGAAAACCACAATCTTGGTACAAAAACCACTAGCGAATAATTTCTGGTGAAATTCCAATTCAATGTATTCTCCTCGGAGGACAACAAATTCTTGATAATTATGTATCGGAATGCTATTTACCCTCGCGGGTATTACAGTTTAGAGTAAAATTTATGGGATCAATATTCTACGATTTTGATGAATGTCTGATTTGTTATTAACTGCAGGGTGTAGTCCTAGGCCATATTTTATATCCAATTAGAAACCATTATTTTCGAAAGGTATAATTATATGAGGAATGGAAATGTTGATTGATTGAGGAACTATTAAAAGCCGGGAATATGATCAGAGCGTTCGGAGAAAACCGGACATATTAATAAATTTAATCACTTCAACTGCAAATTTTCGAAATGTGCCCGCAGGCACAGTAGCGAATCGACGATTTCCGGGACCCTACGAATCCAAATTTTTTGAGTCCGCATCTACTTTTTCAATGTCCCTCGAAATAATTTATCAAAATTGGATTTTTCCTTGACGAATAGGTATGAATTTTATTGATAGAAGAGTTTATCAGGAACAGTTTTCATACTATAAGCATAATAATCCAGACTCTCTGTTATATAGTGTGTTTGGTCATGGCTTAGCGATAATTTAAGGACATCAAATATACCTACCTAATTTTATCGACAAAAACACCTACATTGGGGAGTTTACCCCTTCAGTTTTGGAGTGGCCCCCATTTTGAATTTACTTTTCTATTTTAGTTGACCCTTCGAAATAATATCGATTTCTTTGGACATAATGGTCCTACAGATGTGAAAAAAATGTTTTTTGAAAGAAGATACTTCACCTTTTATTAAAGTGGAACAATATGAAACTATCCATTTTAGAAATTTCATAAAAAAATTCTTTAAAAAATGTTAGTGAAAAATGTACTGATTTTCTTAGTAAATCCGCAATAGTACAAGAACTAGCACATTGAAGTATAATTTTTTTCAATGAACTAACACGCAAGGATATTAGCTACAAAACGATACCAACATAATTTCTGTAAGTTACATAATTAGAAAGTAATGGCTGTTCGAACATGACCCTTATGAAAATTGATAAAATAAAATAAACCTCATAACTGTACTTTCTATGATTTTTAATGATCAAACAAACAAATTAATCATAAAAATTGCTCAAAATGGCCACGTCTGCTTTGTAGACAGGCAGTGGCCCCCATGACAACCTGTAGCAACAAAAAACGTTTTGGGCGCTCGCGTAGTGGTCATGTTCGAACAGCAACAACTCTCAAATTATGTAACTTACAGAAATGATGAAAGTGTTGTTTTGTAGCTGATATCCTTGCGTATTAAATCATTGAAAAAAATATACTTCAATGTGTTAGTTCTTGCACTATTGCGGATATACTAAGAAAATTTTTTACTAAAATTTTTTAAAGAATTTTTTATGGCATTTTCAAGTTAACTGTTTTCATATTGTTCTACTTCAATGAAAGGTTGTAGTATCATCTTTCAAAAAACATTCCTTTCACATCTGTAGGACCTTTATGTCCACAGAAATCGGTATTATTTGGAAGGGTCAACGAGAATGAAAAAGTAAATTTAAAATGGGAGCTACTCCAAAACTAAGGGGTTAAATTTCCCAATGTGGGTGTTTTTGACGATAATATTACGTATTTTTGCTGCCCTTAAATTATCGCTAAGTCATGACCAAACATACTGTATGTTTCAGTCATTCAGTCGAAAATATCTCTATAATTTCTCATATAAGTTAGTGCATATCCTGGTCGTTATATACAGAGTGTTCCTAAATAAGTGTAGTTCACTGTAGATTTTTCATGAAAAAACAAATTTTTTTTCTCTTCCTTTCTCTTCAATTTATCACTAATAACTACTAACACCGACTTGGTCTTATTAGATTTACCACTGACTAAGATATTGAATTCACAAAAAAGGTTTACCCCTCATCTTTGACACCACTGGACAAAAAAAATTCAAAAAAAGGTTTGATACGCCAGTGTGTTTCACATAAAAAAGATATGTACTCTTGGTTCAGAGCTCTGAATTGAGCCCTTTTCCAGGAATCTGGCATTTTATGGTTGAACACAATTGGTAAACGCATTGTGAATTTTTTGTTATTGGAAAAATGAGTGAGTTAATTAACGAGTTCATTAATTTCAACAAAATCTGACATTTTTCAGTTTAAACTGCAAAGTTATTTTTCATTACATTTAGTTACTTCTGACTTGACAGTTCAGCGATAATCTATTTCAATGGTAACTATGTTAATTTTCATACAGCTTCAATTAAATTTTTTATTATAAATGCCAGTTATTCAGAAAATGTTTCACTTGAGATCAATGAATCGATAGTAGGTACCTTTCTTTTATGTAAAACACATTGGCGCATCAGAATTTGCTGTGTAAATACAAATTTGCTCAGCAGTGTAAAAGTGAGAGGTAAAATCGATATCTCGGCCACTGACACGTCTAATGAAACCCAGTAAAGAACAAGAGAGTAGCTATTATTAGTGACAATCTTTTTACAAAAAATTCTGTTATTCGAATGGTTCTGGAGATATTTGCAAAAACTGAAGTAATATAAATTTTTGTAATCCTTTATGTATCTTTGAAATGACCTGAAGGAGAAAATGTGAGAAAAAATATATAATTTTTCATGAGAAATATACAGTGGACTTACTAAGGAACATCCTATATAATTTTCAGCTCAAAATCGAATATAACAGACAAGTTCCTGAAAATATAGTTTCAAGTATTCAAGTATTTTCTGTAATTATCCAATCGTATTCTTCAATAAATCAATACTCACTATTTGAATAAACGAATTAACATATCCTCTGGAAATCTTCAAATAAAGGTTCAATTTTCTCGATAACACGGGTTATTATTGACAGAAATATAAACCCACCTTTCAGACTAAAACAGCATTAACATAAAGAAACTGATACTCACTGTATAATGAAAGCAAACAAAGGAGCTCATTACAAGTGGGTACTTATTAACTATCAGATTTCAAAAAGAGGAATGCTTTCAATTCAGAAAAGTTTCTAAAATCATCATCAATATTAATGAATGACTTTGATGAGGACCCTTACAAAATTCAACATAGGCTTGTCGTTCTGGTAGCAACACCACAAATATTGGTTTATGTCAGAATACAGCAGGTAGGAGATCTATGTACATAGATACTTTTTCTGGAGATCAGATTTGCATGACACGCTCTATCTTGGTTAGAGGCTAACTTCATCCGGGAAAATTTATATTAGTTGAAAATTCCTGGGTAAACAGCAGGCTATATTTTTTTACCTAACAATGTTAGTTTCGAATTTTCAACTAGAAGTTTCTTCATAGGCATATCGGAATTTTTTTTCGATCTAACGATAGATTTTTCTTCGGTTGTATCAACGTAAATCCCACAAATTTTTGCGTACTGCTTCGAATTATTGTATTGAACAATTAATTCACTGCAAAATATCGGCTCGATTAAATTGACAAATTCTGAATTTTACTCGAATCGGATATTTCGTTTTAAAATATAAGATTGTTTCTTTTCAATATTCCGTTTGCATTTTCTATAGTTCTCGTAACACTATAGCCACAAAATTTCATTTGAGGCTTTCCATAAGTATCTTGCATGTGACCGCAAATTTTCATTTCGGTTGGTTTTGTTCTGTCTGAGATTTTGAAGAAGAAAACTTTTGAACGGCCATATTTTATCGGATGATTTTGGCCGCAAACGAACTCAACTGTGGCATGTAGGAACAGAACCTACCTTGAAGATTTCAAGTCTCTAGGACAATCTTTTCGATGGTTATCGCGTTTACGGACGGACAACCCCTCGGACAGAACCGGTGAGTCGAACCGTATCGTTGGAGCACTTTTTCGGCTCAAAAGTCGAAAACTACAGACATTTAGGCTAAAACGGTAGAGCACCTGTTTAAGTTTTAAGTAGAACCAAGCGCTCAAAAACATCAACTGAGCAAAATTTAAAAATGAGAGCTGTAAAACCCAATACATATAGTCCGTTCACGAAAGGTTGAGCACATAGTAGGCTTTTTTTTGTTTATCTGAAGTTGGCAGTAATTTGCTGTCATAAACGTAAAATAAAGTCAACGTTGCCGAATGTAACTGGCCTCGTTAGCCGATGATGCGATTATCAGACAACTCTATGCAATATTGACAACATTGCGTATCAATCTGACAAGAACATAACCTAAATTTTAATATACACAGGAATATGCCAAATTTCCATGGCCAACCGACGGCTCAAACTTTCGTGAACGGACTATATATTCATTGCTCCTTCGAATAAAAAAAGGATAGCTTGCCCAAATGAAATTTTCGAATTTTGAGCCAAAAATGGTCTCAAACGATGGGATCGACTCCCAGATATGAATCCGTGGTCAAATTCAATTCTGTCCGTGGGGTTGCCCGGCCGTTGGCCGCGATAACTTTCGAAGGAATTGTCCTGGAGACTTGAAATTTTCAGGATGAGTTCGGATCCCAAATGACTCGGTTAAGTTCGGTTACCAGTCAAATCGTACAGGACCAGTCCTCGATAGGCTCGATATCTCAGAAAATATGAAACTAATCGGAATGTAATGTTACGGCCCGATGCAAGGTGCTGATAACAAGCCTCGAGCAGAATTTTGTGGCCATAGTGTGTACAGAACTATAGAAAATTCACGTGGAATATTGAAAAAAAACTTCATAACTATCATAACAGGATAACCGATTCAAGTGAAATTTATTTTGTGAACCAAAACTGATATACTGAATGTTCATGCAAAATTTCAAAAGTATCGCATCATCAGAAGCATAGGTACATTTTAATTTTGTAATCATTTATTTTTTACATATTTAATTTTCGAATAATTTTCAGAATATAATTCCAATTGTGCTGATATTCTGCATTTATATATTGGTATCAATCTCAAATTCCATATAAAAATTTGAGGTAATAGTCCTATCGAGCGCTCAGAAGCTTATGATCTGGACTTTTTGAATTTTTATGTTGCAAGGTATCAATGATCCATAGTTATGAGAATCCTCATAATGATTTTGAATTCAGTATTTTTCGTTCTATCAAGAATATTATTTCATGAAGTGAGGAGAAAATTTCCGTTACATTCCGTATCAAGATATCATGAAGACCATACAAAACTGCAATTCAAACAGAAACAGATCAACAATTATTGACGAAAATATGTAAATAATACGAATTGTAATTTGTTCAATAAATTTCCATAGCAATTGGACTAAAATTATGATGTTTTAATGAGAATGTGGAATTCAAGAATAGGGAAAAAATTACAGGCTGAATAATTTCTCGGTTTTAAGACTGATTTGACTTGTTTACAAACTCAACAGATATTCAAAAACATTACCAGAAGGTCTCTATCAAATTTTTTTTCAGAACTTTCATCGTAAGTTGGATATTCAGCTCCTCAGACATCTGAAAAAGCCAAAATGATAGCACGCTATTTCTTGTAGCAAGCACAGAAAAATAGCGTATCAATAATAATTATCAGCGCATAATAAATTTACTCAAAACTGTGTGCTGTCATAACAAGATTAATTCCTTTATAACCCACAATATCCAACAAAATCCCGTTTTCCTAATATATATAAATAGTCATCCTCCATACGTCAAACGATTCGAACAATATTTTACCATCCTATAACCCGTAATATCAAGCTTTCAACCCAATTAAAATCAACATTGGACGTAAAGATATCTCGAAGGCATCAAACGTTGGATTCGATTTATCTGAGCACAATTAGAGTCAAATTTTTTTCATCAATAATGAAAAATAGAACCAGCTTCGGAGATCAATCATGACTTAACGGGATTGTTATTAATAACTAGATCTCGAGGGAGAACGTGCTCAACAAGCAGGTGTATCAACTATAGCATCTCCGAGCACGGGCCGGAGCGTTACCTAGGAATTATGACAAAATAACTAATTCGTTCCATTGACCGTTTTTTAAACTGGTTCTTTAGATGAAATTTCCCACTTTTAGAGTTAACTGCAAAAGAATTAGTTGAAGAAATATTGTCTAGACAGCTACGACGGCGTACGTATTAGTGACACTACGATGAAAAAATATGTCGAATGACAAATTCAATTTGTCAATGTCAATTTTGAATCTGTCGATTTGCAGATTTAATCTGGCAATGCAACAATGTTCAAATTCGGATAACCGCAATCTAACTGTGCAGATTGTGAAGTCGGCACAAAATGAATAATCTCTGATAATAATAAAAACGGGTTTTTTCATTGCTTCCATAAAAATGAATAGGCACTTATTATTCATTCAATATTGGTATATTAATTCATAGTAATTTGAAAATATTGGTGCTGAGTGACTTGAATTGTCAATTTTTCTAAAGCTACAATGATACAATAAGAGTACGAATTATTCATAATTAGTGCTTCTTAATAGTCTGGTTCCGAAAGGCTGAGCGCATAGTAGGCGTTTGTTTATTTATCTGAAGTTGGCAGTATTTGCGGTCATAAAGTAAAATCAAGTCAACGTTGCCGAATATACACGGCCTAGTCCGACGAGCTTGCGAGTTATCAGAGAACTCTATGCAATATTGACAACATTGCGTATCAATCTGACAAGAAAATAATCAACATAACCTAAAATTTTAATAAACACAGTGGAATATGCCAAATTTCCATGGCCAACCGACGCTGAACCTTTCGTGAACGGACTTTACTTTTCGCTAACTTCTTGGAGCCCATACACTGAAACCTGTCGATTTCGGGCTCAAAAGACAAGAGGGCCCATAGAAATGTGTCTTAAGGGGACACAATGCCAAAACCCCTGGGTCCTCATTCTGAAATATTGACATAAAAAGATTATTGGAGGCCAAATTTCTGTCTGTAACTGTCTGTTACTCCCATTTCACTAAAATAAGTAATAGTGATGCCCTAAATTTTCTTCGAAAATCGCCCGATAAATTTCCAAATGTGTATTTCGGGACTATTTAGCACGCAGATTCTCTAAAAACTCTAAGAACTCAAAATAACTACTGTGAGAAGGACCAATAAAAACAATTTTCATTACATGGGTATTTCAAAATAAAATTTTTTCATCATTTATTGTTGCGTCATACGCACTTGTGAATGAACCCATATGCTCCTCTCGTATGAACCGATCCCACGAGAATATTACAGTGCTTAAGCTCATAGGCGTCCCCAGAGAGGCAACTGCCCTCCCTAGAGCTTCAGAAATTTCAATTTATAACTTATGTAAATTTTGAATTTTGGTGACCAGCAGATATCAATCAGATTTTGATGTCATTGTATTCATTGAGTGTTTCTGAACAACATTCGTGAAACCAATAGGTGGTGGTCTGTGTTAGTTTAGAAAATATGGGCCCCCAAAGTTGCAAAAATGCTCCATCTTCACGTCACTTTTCTACTATAAAAACACAAATTTACTGCTTCAAATCAGTCTATAAATCACCTGCGAACATTCAAATAACTATTCGATTGGTTTCATTTCAGGTATGTTCGATAACTAATGCAAAAACATCGAAATTCTAGAGGCAGTTATGCACAAATTCTAAGGAAAGCCTGCCGTTCTTTATTTCTTTTGGCTAGTGTGGATATGTGGTACGGTACCTCTAGAATGTCGATGTTTTTACATTAATTATTCAATATACCTGAAATAAAGCTAGTGTGATTTATAAACTAATTGGATCAGTGAATTCGTGTTTTTTAAAGTGAAAAAATTGATGTGAAGATTGAACATTTTTGGAACTTTGGGGGCTCATATTTTTTAAACTAAGACAGACCGCCACCAATTGGTTCCACTAATGTTGTTCAGGGAAACTCAATGAATACAATGACACCAGGATCTTGTCGATAACTGCTGGTCACCGAAATCCAAATATTTACCAAACCTCCAGTTCATTTTGATTTTTTTCCCTCCCCTAGCCCGAAGGCTGAGAACAGCCTCGCTTAAGCTTTCACGAGTGCCACATCTATCTATCTATATCATCAATGATTATTTTCTTGGATCTGTCAAAAATGAAAAACATTTTCAAAGAGTGACGAAAGTGGCTTTCCTGTTTTTAAGTGTTTTCCTGATGACAATTGGCCAATACTGGCGGAAATGTAGAATACAAGAAGCAAAAATGAGGGAAATAACCCAAATAATAACCATTTCAATAAATGTTCCATCATCAATAATTTCACGTCAACAAATATACCAGCTTGATTCCCTTAAAACAAGCGCAAAAATACAACTTAAAGATAGGTCAATTAAAACAATTCCCAACCAATGAAAAAACAGAAATGAGTTTGGATAAGATAATAGTCATGGGTATATAAAAATCAAATTTTTTCTTTGTTTATTGTTGCGCCATACGCACTTGTAAATGAATCCATATGCTGCTCTTGCGTCTTGCTTGAACCGATCCCACGAGAACATTACAGTGCTTAAGCTTTCACGAGTGCCATATCTGTTTTCCGGCCCACCATACAGACCAGTCCCCCAATGGGACTTGGTTTAATTATCAAATTCTACGGCGATCTCATCTAAGCAACTCGCTTTACTCTTGAACCTGTCAACAACTCCTCCAGATGTTAAAGGAATTTCCCTACAAATTTTTTCTCGCAATAAATTCATGAATGGAAAGAATTAAATGCTGACATTTCCTGAAGTCATAATGTGCATACCTCACCGGAAATATTTAGATTTTGGATCTCCGTATATGAACTTCGGTGAAGTTTTTATCATTTAAATATTAAGCACACGTTTTTTTCCTATTCGTACATGGTTACATTTTAGTGCTTGAAATTACGCACTCAAAATATCATGTCACTGAAAAAATTGAATGTTTTTCGAAAACTCTCAAAACGATAGGTTGGAACCACATTTCATATTTGAGTTTCCAATAACGATATAAAGATCTGTTACTATCGAGCGTTGGATACTTACCTATTAGCAATAATATAAGAAGTGCGCGTCAAAATAATGGAATGCATCCATTTTCTCAATAGAAAAATATTTTGCAACAAAATCCTAAAACAGGTCCATTTTTGTTGCATTTTTACCAAATTTTTATGCATTTGAAAGATTTTTGATGCAACCTGTGCCATCCCCATCAACCAACTAAATTTTTTGATTTGGGAAAGTGCATGCCCTATGGTTACACATTCATAACATTAATGAAATATTTCTTTGAATTGAAACATTTTATCGAAAATTTTGCATTTTATTAATGTCATTGTACCATTTTAGCCTTGAAGAAGAATCACAAAAGATTCGAAACGTTGGCAAGTATTTAAGAAATCAAAATAAAATCTAGTCCAAATTCCTGTGAACAATTCATTCAATATTTTATCGAAAAGTTCCAACTTCAGTAGAAACGTACTAAGAACATACTCGAACCTACTGAAGATAGTACTGAAGCGCAGTGTTTCACACATTCTAATTTTTCACGTGATGGAGTTGAAAGTTGAGCATGAACAAAACTGTAATGGTCGACTCTCATTCGGAGACAAATTTCATCAGATAACATCGTCTCAAAGTAAAGTGACAAACTGCACATCCTGAAAACCCCTTTGAACTAACTAATAATTTCTGCGCTCCTGTGAAGAAGATACGAAGAACTTACCAAAAAAGTACCACCCACTTTAACTATTCAAAAGTTTAGAGGGTTGATGAAGATGCCACAGGGTCCAACAAACATCCTTCAAAAATGCATAAAAATTTGGTAAAAGTGAAACGAAAATTGACCTGTTTCAGGATTTTGTTGCCAAATATTTTTTGTTCCATAATTTCGACGCATACTGTCTAGATAGATTAATTATATAATAATACTTTTGCTTTTTATGTCCAAATGTAACATTTCCGCATCAAAGAAAAATATTCTGCGAACATTCTTGTGCACCTGATTTAACTGAGTGCTCCATATGATACAGTCAATTTCAGCGTTTTATGTTCAAGATTTTCTGAAATATCGAATTTTCTGTTTTATTCTCTATCGATCCCACGAAATTCTGAAAATTGCCTAATTTTGGATAGGTAAGGTAGCCCATAATTGGATATCCAAAAATTGGAACTCGCTGTTAATTTCTATTTTTTATTTGGAATGCTTAAGAAAGAACTGTTTTATTGAAAATGGAATATGGAAAACATGAGAAATGCCATGAACGCCACTTGAGAAGAAAATTTACGCATAATTTCTGCAAGGATACTAGGTTCCTTATTTTGAATAGGTATCCCATATTAGGAACCTATTTTTGAAATGACGAAAATTGGCATTTTTCTGTTAGGCCCATTTTTATACCATTTCGGTGGGAAATAAATAGTTCAGTTTGTTTGATATGTTATCCAAAGATTATACGGGTGATTTTTTTAAGTGTTTCATTAGACGTTTTCGAGGAAGGAATTGTAATACAGATTCAAGATTTTGGATTTTCGTTTTAGAGTACATGAACTTTAATTGTAAAATATTTTCAAGAAGAATCTACTTCCGGTTTCACCGGAAACGAATGTAACTTCGTTATTTCAAATGCAACACCCTGTATATTTATACATATTCGAATTCTTCGTTCAATTCTACACTGATTTGATGTATGATATGTGCAACCACTCAAGCGGTTCTTGAATTATAGCCTGATTATCAAATTTTTTGAAAAATAGGTTGTCACAAATTAGTGTCCATATCTTCAAAATCCCTCATTACAAGAATTTCTTTTTGCGAAAGTGGAACAAAAAAAGTACGCTGATACTGTTTCTTGTATAACTTATGAGGAAATATTATACAGGGTGTCTGAAAAAGGACCCCAAAGTGAGCCTCAATAAAACTATGAAATCTCACTTTTTTCAAATGGCAACCCTATAATTTTGTAATTCCAATCAATTGCTCGTCAAAAACCAGTTATGGTATCCCGAACATTTCATGCCTCTAAAATCAGTATTTTTGCCGTTATTCAATAAAATTCGAATTTCACGATTAAAGACAGGTTTCGCACAGTTTGTAAGCTGGCATTTTTGAAGTAGGCTATGTTAGGAACTGTCATTCTTACTTTTTCTTACAGCACTAAGCAAAACATGCGATAATAATTTCGCTGGAATGATATATCAAGGGTATGTTCTTTATTTGCGGAAAATGTAACAAATTCCTAGAAAAGGTAATTAGGCTCGTATTCATAGTTCGCCCTTGAGGGTGAGTGTGAGTTTTTATCGCCCTCATGAATATTAGCTTTAAAGGTGACATCAACTGTCACTCACCCTCAAGTCCGAACTATGAATACGGCCCTTAGAAATTCAACGAACGAAATTCACATTTACTGACTTTTTTGTTGAAGGTGGTAAATGTGGATTTCATTCGTTAAAAGTTCTGACTGCCCTTTCTAATATTTTGTTACATTCACCATAAATGAAGAACATATTCAATACATCACTGTTACTGTAATTCATATTTTGCATAGTGCCCGATTAATCAAAAAAGTATAAATGACAGTTCTCTAAAATGAATTATAAATCAATAGACATAGCCTTCTTGAAAACTTCTATCCTTATAAATCTATGGTTAGACTAAGAAACCTTGATTCAATCCTGAAATTCGAATTTTATTCAATAACGGTAAAACTACTGATTTTAGAGGCATGAAATGTTTGGGACACCCTAACTGGTTTTTGACGAGCCATCGATTGGAATTACAAAATAATAGGGTTGCCATTTGAAAAAAGTGAGATTTCATAGTTTCATTGAGGCTCACTTTGGGGCCCTTTTTCAGACACCCTGTATAATATTTCCTCATAATTTATACAAGAAACAGTATCAGCGTACTTTTTTTGTTCCACTTTCGCAAAAAGAAATTCTTGTAATGAGAGATTTTGAAGATATGGACACTAATTTGTGACAACCTTTTTTTCAAAAAATTTGATAATCAGGCTATAATTCAAGAACCGCTTGAGTGGTTGCACATATCATACATCAAACCAGTGTAGAATTGAACGGAGAATTCGAATATGTATAAATATACAGGGTGTTGCATTTGAAATAACGAAGTTACATTCGTTTCCGGTGAAACCGGAAGTAGATTCTTCTTGAAAATATTTTACAATTAAAGTTCATGTACACTAAAACGAAAATCCAAAATCTTGAATCTGCATTACAATTCCTTCCTCGAAAACGTCTAATGAAACACTTAAAAAAATCACCCTGTATAGTATATACTATACTCTATAATCTATGATGTTATCATTAAGATTATGTCATATTTGAGACAGGAAAAACTAATCGAAAATTAATACCACTAGCAAAACAATATTGGAAACTCACATTCGAGCAAAACTTCGACAATCTGTTGTCCTAGGAATAAGAGGGCAAAAAAGAAGACTATTGACTCCGTATGCAACATTGTAATTTCCCCCGAACGGTATGCCATCTTTAATTGAATAAAATATATGAAAAAAGCAAGAAATGTTAATTTGAAATTCAGTAGGAATAAATATTGTCAGTGGCATTATCTTACCAAACCGAATAAGGCTTTAAGCCCCCAAATAGGGGCATCAACGGCCTTGATGTATTGTGCTTTTTATATTTCACATGAACTGCCAGATCTCTGAGCTTCTGCAGACGCAGGCACGTACTAGCGAAGTATTTATGTTGTTTTTAATATCACTTGGGATTAGACTTTTCAGGGTGGGCCAATCGTGTTGGTCTTCCCAATTACTTTCGTCAGGTCTGTATCAGCAAAATTAGTGGGTTTTTCACTATAATTTGACCCCCCCTTTAACTTTCTTACTGAAGGAGATAGAAAAAAATGTTTCGTATAAAAGTTTCACGAAATCAGCTGAGGTTTTCAGATATGAGTCCAGAAACTGAAATATATACAGTGTGACCAATATATTGAAAGCAACTTCATTTTTTCAAATGGAACACCCTGTATATTTTCCATATTTGGTTAGCTCTTTTTCCCCTGATTTCGAATATGTAACATATGTTGGTCTATTTTTCTTATTCTGAGCACCACAGAGTTTCAAATGTCAATAACCATCTGGCATAGCGTTTTGGAAGTTCGTGAATATTTAAGTGGCCAATTTGATCTTTGGATTGGTAATGGCGCACCTATTTTATGGCCACCAAATAGTCCCGATTTAACACCGTTGAACACGTTTTTATAGCCGTTACTGAAGGAAAAAATTTACTATACAGCAATAATGACAATCAATGAAAGCGGAGAATAATATTAATGATATAAAATCAACCAATATTAAACCCATAATTCGGAACTAATCCCGTCAACGCACAAAGATTAATGTTAATATTGTAATGATAAGCAACAAATTTTGAAGCTTTAATTTCTGACTTGAATCAGAGCCATAATAATAGTGATGTTCTATCGTACTGAACGAAGTGATTTATATAACTTCAATCCGAAAGATCAGTTGAAGCGATCGTTCTTTCGTTTTCAATCAGTTCCCCCTTCCACAACTCTAAAGTGATTGCAAGTGATTATTCTAATCGCGGAATTCCTTATATCATTTGAATTCAGATTGGAAAGTTAACCTCAAAATTTGAAGTTAGAAGTTGCAGAATTTTCATAGACATATAAGTCTATAAGAATTTTATACACACTGACATTTACAGAGATAGATGAATTAATAATCCAGTCGAAAACATAAATTGTAACTGAAGATGGCAAACCAGAGTTTATTACCAGTTCAGAACAGAACATATAATAAAGATCAAACTGAGCGCATTCTTTCGGACATTCAGTGATTGAATGTATTCTGATTGCAAAATTACTTTCACTTAAATCACATAAGTTCCATCAGTTCAATCAGTACGAAAGAACACTACTAATGCTATCCAAAAAAAGTCTAAACAACTTGAGACAACTATATGAACTATGTGTATTGAATGTGTATAGAATGTCATTTTGAGCAATTTCTTTAGTTGATGTTATTCTTACCATACTACCATAGTTTATCATTTTTCATTGGTTAAGTAATTGTTAAGCATTCATTCTAAAATAATACTTTTAAGTAGATTGTTTGGATATAAAGAATTTCGTAGGTATTTCACATATTTTTTCATTCGGTGTCATCATTTCAAAACTTTGAAACTCTGAAAATTGAAGAGACACATCCACTTACGCATTTATATTCGAGATCAGGAGGAAATAGCCTTTCAAAAAAGGAAGAATATACAGGATAGGGTGTCCAATTTGGAAAAATATAGTTGCATTCAATGTTGTTCACCCTGTATATCTTCCCATTGACGTTATTATAACCCCAAAAATGAGCATTTTCAGTAAACGCACTCTGCCACTTGTATAATGATTACAGATCTTGGGAGGTGGTTCTTAAAATTCGAAACTCTGTGGTTCTCAGAATAAAAGAGATAGACCAACATATGTTACATATTCGAAATCAGGGGAGCAAGAGCTAGCCAAACATGGAAAAATATACAGGGTGTTCCATTTAAAAAAATGAAGTTGCCATCAATATGTTGGCCACCCTGTATATATTTCAGTTTCTGGACTCATATCAAAAAACCTCAGTTGATTTCGTGAAACTTTTATACGAAATATTTTTTTGTATCTCCTTCAGTAACAAAGTTAAAGGGGGGGTCAAATTATAGTGAAAAACCCGGTACATTAACTGACCTGAAAGCTGCCCGCATTTGTTCGTCACTTTATTAAAGCCAGGAATCTACAAATCTGCATTTAGAGACTTCCTTAATGCTCCTTGAAACTGTTTGAAATCTTGTTGGGAAAATCTTGACAGTGTTTTCCTTTCGCATCTACTCAAAATTCACTAAATTGTTCATGCATTGACATGTGAATTAATACTCTCCAGTTATTTTTCTACATTAATTATTAATCTGTATTCACAGTTGACAGTTATTTCCAAACCTATCAGTTAGTTATCAAAGAATAAGTAAGTAAGTAGGGTGCGGCAGAGAGGACAGACGGTTTTTAAAAAGTCATAAAACAGTTGATTTCTACTCAAAAACAAATTTATTCATGCAATAAGGTTCACAAGGAAATAGCATTTGAGACAGTCAAATGTGGAACATCTTTTTGCGTGAATTTAGACGGCGTCGTGTTCCAACCCGACGTGTGTGGTTCCAGCAGGATGGAGCGACCGCCCACACAGCCAGAGCA
Organism: Propylea japonica; assembly: GCA_013421045.1. NCBI lineage: Eukaryota > Metazoa > Arthropoda > Insecta > Coleoptera > Coccinellidae > Propylea > Propylea japonica. Next base: position 115,524,171 of record CM024239.1, read on the forward strand.
ACAATGGACGTTATTCGCCCTCTCTTCCTTGGTCGCCTCATTTTCAGATTTGGCGATGTTCATTGGCCTCCTCGGTCCTCAGATTTAACCATATACGATTTTTTCTTGTGGGAACACCTCAAGGCTAGAGTATACGGACAGAAGCCCCGAACTCTGGATGAATTGAAAGAAGAAATTCGCGTGGAAGTCGCCAAAGTTGAGGTAGCAATGTTGGAGAGAGTCTATGCGAACACTCAAGAACATCTCCAGCACTGCATCAACGATTTCGGCCACCACATGCCTGAGGTTATTTTCCACACTTGACTGTCTCAAATGCTATTTTCTTGTGAACTTTATTGAATCAATAAATTTGTTTTTGAGTAAAAATCAACTGTTTTATGATTTTTTAAAAACCGTCCTCTCTGTCACAACCTGTATTAAACAAATAAAAAATATCTTTAGAGATATTGTGAAAAACATGATTAAGCCTTCGAAATTCAACAATTGGGTTCTGAAAACTGGAAATTAAAACTCAATACATTCTTCAACAAACTCAACTCATCTGAGCCAATATTGCAGACCCTTCGAAGTGAGGTCAAGTTAATAAATATCACTATTCCATTCCAGAAATGGATTTCTTCTGAAAATACGAATGGCAGCTAAGTCGTGTAGAGCCATTCGGTAATTCCAGAAAGGAGAAAAGCTTAGAGGTTCTTCGAAAGCTCGCTTGTCTAAGCACTACATGATGTGCATTCAACTCGAACAGTTACAGTAGAGCTTTTGTTCAACCTTAATACACCGCACATATGTGTGAAAAAAAATGATTAAATGAGTGCCCTCAGAATGCATATAGAAGAATTTAGGAATCACCCTGGGATAAACTTCTTTCCCTATCGAGATATTGTACTGCCAACTACGATGTATCTACCAATGAAGTCTGCAAAGGGTAACTTGATTTCGCAGAAACCATCTTATCTGTTACCAGATGGGTAAACATATAGGTCCCTAAGAAACCAGGAAGTAGGCATTTTCATTGTATAGTCTCAATTACAGGGACCGTCAGGAAAACTGATAACAGCAGTCCAAACTGAAATTCTAGCTTAATAGCTTCTGGGAATCTTCGATGATCCTAGAAGTAGTCAGTATAACCATAACCAAATCATATTATATAGGTTCTATTGATCGGCTACATAAATCACTGAACACATAATATTATGCCAATGGAATGAGTAGGACTAAAGGGGCCCACTCACTAAGAAGGAAGAATGCGCAGTTAAGTCTCTGCACGTTTGCTGTAAAGCAAACGTGTGCATTCATATTTCCCACACACATACACTTTTGCGTGTTGGTTTGGATGTGCGACAAGCGTGAGATGACGTCGAATAAAGATCTGATGTTAATGGCATGGCGTGTGTTGTTTTTAGGAAAAAATGTCCAAGGTATTAATTATCGAACCCGACACTGTGTTGCTAAACAATATAAACGTGCAGAGACTTGTTGCCCATACACGGTCGTTTTTGGTCATTCTTCCACGTACGGGGAAGAATGCACACGCCACACGACGGAGATGAATGCGCATTCCAAATTTACGCCATACACACACTGTTTTAACTGTACCCCGTACAACGCGCATTCAAGTCTTCGCGCTTCCCTCTAGTGAGTGGGCCCTTTAAGAGTAAAAAGTGAGTTGTCGGCACAAAACGTAGATGGTAGTATGGTACGTATAGTGCAGAGTGGAATTATTGGCCAATCGACTACAATTCTTGTATAATCTATGATAGATGTATTTATTCAAACATGAATATGTTAAAACCAGATAATAATTTCACAGTTTCATGTTCGTTAGTTGATTTTTCATTTCTAATTGAACAGAATAAAAACATACAATACCAACATCAACAGTTTCACAAGATAATTGGGTTTCAAAGCACATTGAATAGGATTCTCACAGAAAAACCATTTTGATTTTCGATGTTACTATTTAACGACGATGTGAGAGACATAAAAGCGGCTCATCGTTTTTCAATAGATTTAATCAACCGGGTGTCGCCAGTGAGAGCTTAGAGTTTCTCAAGAGTCGTCCGATTGACTCCTTTTTTTATACGGCAGCTATAACGTGCACAATGAAACTGCTTCTGTGACACGCTTAAAACCCATTCTACGCTCTCAGTATATGTAATATTTAATCGAGAAAACCACACAGATTCTGACTAATGTTGAACTACACATATTTAACATATTTTATTTTATATTTACACTTCGTGATCCATATCTGATGAAAGTTCGACTGAAGCTCTACCTTAATGATCCATCCCTGCCCTGTCATCTAATTCCATATTAAGAGAAATACAAGCGGTACAAAACCAGTAGTTAACGTTCGCCATTTTGGTTCGATCGGTATAGTAGTTAAGGTACTCGTTTGAAACGGACGGTAGGTACACGTGCCTCAAATTACAACCATGAAAATAAAAAGCATAGCGAGTCTCGCGAGCTGAAATCACCTTTTAAAACGTAAACATTGTCATTTCTCGATTAAAAAACTGACTGCAGATGTTTAATTGCTGCATGAAGAATCGAATATGAACCAAATATGTGTTGAAGTAATTCAGGGGTGCTTTTTGATTAAATACTTCGAAACTTTTTGAATTACACAAATATCAACTGATCATATGATGAATGATATTTTTCGCTGGAATGTTTTATAGCTTAGAGGTCCTTTGAACGATTTCTGTTCACATATCTACTTGGTTCCAATTGGTAAACTAACAAGAAGCGACTATCAATGGGAGATATTATATTTTTTATGCTTTCTATTTCCACTATGGAAAATGAATGAAAGATGAAATTATTGAACTAAACTTAAAAATTTAAAAATCTCGGCCTACCGACCGTTGCAGTTGTCCAAAATATATAGCATGAAATTTCAAGTCCGTAGTAACTCGTTCTCTTTTAGAGTTATAGCGAACAGAAGTTTGTCGGTTTACCACCCATAGATAAAATATTTTTTAAATATATTCTTTAATGGCATATTTCTCACGATCCATATTGTGGGGATCGATTAGGTATTGAAAAAAAATAATTCATCCAACTTTTCAGCTTTTTATCTCTAGCCATTTTTGAGATTTTTGTAAAAAACACTTTTTCGATTTTATTTTTTTTCTTGTGAAATCCAAAATTTTCTAATGGTGATTTTTTCTCTTGATTCTTTGCATTTAAAGGAATGGACGTATAATTTTTTATGAATTTCAGCTGAAATGGATTTTTAGAAAAAAAATAAAATTACAGTCATTTGTTTTTCGGTATTCTTCAAAAATGTCCACCGCCATTTTTTGATAAAAATGTCTTCTTTGGTCTTTTTATACCATGGAATTTTTTCACTTTTTTGAAATTGGTGGAACATTTTGAAAAAAATTTTGGGATTTAGCAGATACCTATCCATAAAATTTGTGTTCATTGTATTCATATTGGCTCCCTGAACAATATTAGTGAAAATTTTATTCATCTGTCAAATTCGACGACAAAAATGTTCCGACTGATTTTTATTGTTGTTTTAGCCAATGAGCATACAATTAGGCGATAATTTTGCATTAGTGCAAATTATCGATAATTCGCACTTGTGCAAATTATCAGGTTCTTTAAAATAAATGCAGACGTAATTATGAACGTTTATTACTTATTAAAGCTTATTAAAGCTAATATAAAATCAGATCAAACTATCCTTTTGCTGATGACACCTCATTCCTGAATAGGGGTAATGGACAACCATGAATTAGAGAAAGAAGATAGAAAAACACTAAATGATGCCCAAAATGGTTCAGTGCAAATAAATTGATGATGAACACGGATAAAACACAGAGACTACTATTTGAGCCAAAGATGTCTTCGGACAATCACATTCGGTTACTTGGTGTCTTCTTGCAGCCAAACCTCAAGTTTTCTGTCCACATTGATGAAATGATTCCTAAGTTGTCAAGAGCTACGTATGCGGTTAGAAGAATAAGCAGATCGCAGGTGTTGAAGCAGCCAAGATTGCCTACTTCAGCTTCTTTCATAGTATCCTTAACTTTGGCATCCTTTTCTGGGGAGATACAACTGAGTGCTAAGATATTTTGTAACCAGAAGCAGGTTTTGAGAATACTATGTGGCGCAAACAATAGCTTTAGCTGTAGAGAGCTGTTCCCTAAGAAAAAATTCTTACCGTGACGTCCATTCTCATACTTACCTGTGTAATGTATATTCACGATAATAAGGAGAATACTATTGAAAACAACTTTAATCACAAATATGATACTAGAACCAAAACACACTTCATCATACCATAACACCGTATAAAAGTATCACAGTTGAACGTCAATCACCTGGCTATAAAAATTTCAACAAACTGCCATGCAAAATGAAGGAATTGAACAGAAGAAACTAAGAGTGAACTAAAAGTGTCTATTTGAATAAAGCATACTACACAATAAATGATACATAATGAAATGATAATTTTAATATATGAAATATGTTGTCTGGCCTAAATTATTTATTTATTTGTTGTTTGTCTGACTTATGTTAGCGTTTTTATACATTTTTAATTTGTATATATTTATGTGTCCCTTTTTGGACTAAATTTCACATGACTCCCCATGGAACATTTGATGGGTTAAAAAGTTTATTCATCCCTGTGTTTGTAATTACTGTGAATGAATAAATGAATTATTATTATTATTATTATAAAGTAACATGAAAACTGACAGCAACTTACAGCGACACAATACGATTTGATGGATTCACAAAATTTTCTTATTAAATTTAACTCTTGCAATGAAAATAAATCGATAATTTTTGACAAATCTGCTCTCATGCAAGTTAAACTGTAAAAGGCACTCGAGCGCTCCGCGCACTCGTGCCCTTTTTCAACTTAACTTGCATTCGAGCATATTTCCCAAAAATTTTCGATATTTTCATTGCACTAGTTAAATTACAACTGAAAAAACAATTGACGATCTGTCTTAGTTCAGAACATAATATGGGCCCCCAAATTCCGAAAAACATTTCACCCGAAAGTCACTCACCACAAAAACACTGAATTACCACTTTATTAAGTTTAAATCCTCTTTTAACATTTTTTTTCATGAAGATTTTATTAATTTTATTTCAAATATGTATTCAATAATGATTGCAAAAACATGCCTGCCGTTTTTTATGGTGAGTTTGCCACTACCACAATCTTTCCACAAGTGACATAAGAAATGATACCATAAGAAACGGGGAAATATGAAATTTTCACGAGTGTCCGCATTTTCATTGAGTACCTACCTCAATTTAAAATTGGGCAGGTAAAATTCCAAATCTTTTTAACTCGAAAACCATTTGGCTGATTTGGTTCATTAATGACTCCAACTGAGTCGATTGATCAATGGAAGGCTAGGACTAGAAGTAATCAGTAGAGAGTTGAAGTGCGCGCAGCACGTAAGCCCGAACACGGACGTAGACGTGAGAAATATAACGTTTACGTCTTGGAGTAAAAATAGAGTTGAAGTGCTGCCATCATTGAACTCAATAAACACATGGAACGGCCTTGCGATCCGGATGAAGTGAGGCCGACTGAGATAGAATGTCAGAGTGAGATGATGATCCCACAATGGTGGGGGTCTCCGTCGTAATCTTGCGCGATTAAAAAGCGGGAGTATCCTCCGATTTCAAATGGAGAGTTCTACAAGTAGTAGAAAGAGATAATGATACCTCAATTGCCCCATCTCTCTCCCACACTTTTGGACACACGTTTAGTCGATTCTGCTGCATCGCGAGGCCGTTCCATGTGTTTATTGAGTTCACTGTTCAATGGCTGCCATACGTACGTACGGCAGACCATTGGAGACTAAAGCTAACCTATTATTTCTTTTTGTTGTATTCTGACTGAAAGTTTCTGATATCAGCGATTCAGATTGTCTGTTTACTATAAACAAATTGATGATGTGAACATATATTTGTAGGATTACTTCATTACATTCGAATTTCAAAATGAATAATAATGAAAATAACTTTTCTATAACTTGAGTTCTTGCCGAAAGCAGGAATTTTTAGAGGAAATCATCACAAATGAGTTACTTGTATATTAAATATCACTCTCATTTGAAAGGAAAATGCCACATTTGTAATTTATCGAAATAATATATTAGTTCTTGGTACTTATATGCAATCTCGTAACAGAAGTATTGCATTGAAAAAAATTCAACACTTCTCAGAAACATGCAAATCACAGTTTATAAATAATAAGGAAGATATTAAGTAAAAAGTTAACTAATCGTGTTCTCAAAACAAAGTTTCAGCTACTAGATTGTTTTCAAATTTTTAAGGTTAGAAGCAATTCATTTCAAAATTCCATCATTCGCCCTTCATCGGTCGGATTCGTTCAACTTTCGGTTACGTACGTACGTACTACGTACGTACGTGACAGGACGCTAGTTTACGTCGCACGTAAAGCCGGCCCAAGCGTGAACGTAAGAAACTGACGAGTGCGCATGAGCACATGTCAATTGTAACGTTTACGTCTACGTCCTTGGCAGCACTTCAACTCTCTAGTATAAACATGATCAATCTTTATTTTCCATAGAGTAAAAGAAAAGTGAACGTTCGCTTTCAAGTAATTAAGTTTTCTGTTATATTGCCACTCGAAATAAGACATCATTATTGTGCGCTTCAAAAAAATGACATTCTTTTTCCAAATTCTTCTTTAGGAGAAAAATGAGAAAATGCACTTTGATATCAATTTCCCATTTTACTGAAATAAACGGATGACCAATCAGAAGTAGAAAAGGTCAAAGTAACCTTACATCATCTTGCTAAAGAAAATGATTCTCAATGAAAATATTAACTCATTTTGCCATTCCTTTATTGTTCGGTTTTGGTTACGCAGCATGTGAAGAATTTCCAAAAATTACATTTGTTGAATATCCTCTTGTGGTACATGTTATCCGTGTTCGTTAAAATTGTATTATTATCAAGTTTTTCTTCTAACATTACTTCCACATTTTTGAAGAGAATTTTAATTTCATCATCTAACTCATCGTCTGGTAGGTCTGAGAGAGCATCATGTTCTATTTTCACTTGCGGATCAGTGTTAGATTTTTCCACTCTTGCTATGTTCGAAGGAAGTGTTTCTGACTTAATTTCGCATGGTTCTTCCTTTATTTTGGGCAATGCATCGAATTTGTGTGAATGTGACTCATGCTCACTGCTTTTGTAACGCTCAATATCGACCATTTTGCTCTTTTCGCTGAGAATTTTGAGTCGGCTTAATAATCAAGGTCTTTTGCCGACAAATTCAATTTGAATGTTTTATGGGATCGACTTATTGGAAATGTTCATGATTGATGAATAACAACACGAAAATTTGAAATGACAACCATTTGAGTGAAGCTTCGGACAAATACATATTCTATGAATTTAAGGGGAAATACAGAACAACAAAAATTGTTCGAGGTCTATGATCACTCATTCATTAGGTCTACATGCACCCTTTAAGTATTTGTTTCGTCTTCGATTTTTCAACCTGAACAACTACCACGTTGAGCGTTTTATATTGATCAACTTCAAGCGGATAACCAATAATAACTGCGGTTATCATTGGTTCAGCCCTTGGTTATTCCCTTTTTGTCCTAGAAAAAATAACCGGCCCTCGGCTATCGTCGCTTGAATGCGGTTTCTGGTTATTTGTCGATTGTCAATATAGGTTTTATTTAAATTTTTTATGCAAGACAACATTCGATTTGCAAGTGTAAATTATTATGCTTCAAGTTCAACTTTATGCTTCCCAAATATTAATGTTCAAAAGGTGGATTCAATGTAACGATGAACATATGTTTTTCAGAATGTTCCACTTGACGAAAAAAAAGTTTTCTTGTTCTGATAGAAATGGTTCGAAGAGAAAATATTACCGAAAAATATACAGGTTGAATATACGGTTTCCCGTACCGTTTTTCAACACGGTAACTGGCAGGAATATGAGTGAAATCGCCAGAATTTGCGCCAATTGAATGACTTTCATTATGTAGGCTGTATTTCATTTAAAACCTGCGAAATTTTTTTTACATGTGTAATGTTATTCGCTCCTCACCCAGCACGCCTTTCTTGTTAAAGTAATATGGCAACAGGTAAAAATGGTATGTCGCCTGGCGCATAAAAGGAAATTATATCTTTCTTTAACCATGAAGTCTAAGCGTCAACTACTAACTTACTACCTACAATAGATTCGAACAATTTGGTGACGAGGAAGAATAAATCTCTTTTTTATCTTTCCCTCAAAAAATCACTTCCTTTCTTTCCCAAATATTAATGTTTAAAAGGTGGATTCAATGTAACGATGAACATATTTTTTCAGAATGTTCCACTTGACAAAAAAAAGTTTTCTTGTCCTGACAGAATGGTTCGAAGAGAAAATATTACCGAAAAATATACAGGAGGGCACTACCAATAGATTTAAATTCACATATCGCTGTGGTATTTGGCTTCATCTCAAAGGTCACAGTAAATTTTTGCTATTAATAAAACTTTTTTGGGGACTTAAAAACAGTCGAGAGTAATCAATTTTACCATAAAGTTTTTCCCATTATTCAAGTAGAGAAAGAATTTTTTCTAAAAATCTTTATAGGTTTTCACTCCTCGTCTCTGAAACAGAAATATATAAAAAGTTTTAATTAATATGAAGTGCTCCTGCACTTATTTTTCAGGAGCAATTAGTTTTCAAAAAATTGTTGCCTAACAGTAAAACTAAAAAAGGAATTAAATGAAAAGGATAATGTAACGTTTCGGTATCTATATCAGACACATTCTTCAGACAAACTTGTAAAATCTTCAGAATTGTGTTTTTTTTATATGCAGTCTAATTGACATTGAAAGTTGTCAGCACATAGAGATGTTGATTTATTAAATTTTGAATTTCCTGATGTCAATACTTTCTTCTATAAATCAATCCAAATACGATCTATTCCAACAAAATAATTGACCATATTATCTACTGAAATGTTTTGTTATACTCAAACAATATCAGCAATCTTCAACTTTTGACAATTCTATTTTAAATTATATTAACAAGTCAGAAGCTTTTGCATGCGGTAATTTTCGAACCTAACTCAGAGATTTCAATAAATAAATTTAGTTCCTAAATGAATGAAACTAAGCCGATAATTGAAATTGTTGAAATAGTTATTTCAATATAAATCGTAACGTGGCTGAGATCAGGAATACACATCTTCTTCACGTATGCTACAGTTAGTACAGCCATTGAGTTTAAAAGTTTTTAACAGCCGTACTTTTCTAATAACCAGAAGTTTAACCCTCAGAACATAAATTTTAACCCAGCTCTTGAGTCTGGTCATTGACGTCGAAGGACTAATTCATGACGTCATTACTTTGAACCAAAAATTACCAGAACCGCTTAAATGCAATTGGTTAACCAAAATGATACCTAACAGGTTATCCGCTTGAAATTGATTGTTGTATATCATTAAATCGTCCTGAAATTCTACTAATCAGCTGATTCATTTTCTACGATTCAAAGAATTAGAAATGTTTACGAATACTAATGAAAAATTTTGCATATTCATTCCACTCAACTGATGAAAAAGACGCTAAATTAAATCACGAACATAAGAGGACGAAGGAAGGTGATCATTTGAAAATATAATTGAATTATATACTTCAGAGATAAGAAGATAAAATATCTTGTGAAATTATCTGTATACTATTATTTTCTTTGTGGTTGTCAAAAAAAAGGAATAAAGACGTACACAGAAGCTCTTCCTTTCAACCAAAAAATCACACAACACCAATCTGCAACCCTTCCTAAGACATCTTAAGCAGGTAATCTTCTTTTATTAACCACAGAATGAGCAGATACCGTGAAGAAGATCTTTATCAAATAAGCCACTCAAAATCCTTTTTGTGCTGAAGCGAAATATTTAATATCAACAAAACACTCTTGGCAAGCATCTGCATCACTTGAACCATTTTGCGAAACGTCCCATGAAAGGAATTCCTATAGAAGTTCAACCCCTATCCCACTTTTTTATTTTCGGATCCTTAGCGCCAAATTATATAGCGGTTTAAAGAAACCACATCGTTCCTTTGAATTTGCGCGAACCTTGAGGGATTTGGGCCTACCCTGAATAGCGATAATCAGTAACTACCCTGAAATAGTAGGGTGAAGCCTGCCTCCCTTGCTAAATGGTCTTGTGTCCCTGGTAATCTATTGTTAAGTTTTTGCTTTAGGAGGAAATAAATGGTATAAAATACATAATAGTTGGGGGCGAGCTTTTCGTATAATTATAACTGCGGATTATGTTGAAAATTCGATCTTTTAGAATGCAGTGTCTATACTTTACTTGGAATATACCTACAATTTTGAAATTTATCGTCTTTCTTGTGTGTCATTAAGTAGATTCGGAGGAGGGATGCTCAAAGACCTCGATAAATGTTTTTTGCGAGAGTAGTCATTATATGGGCAACCATTTTATACTAACTCAATTTTCTCAATCCAAGGAAAATAAAGTCCAATGTAACTACAAGACAGCTGGAAATTCTTAACTTTCCAACATTGTTATTTTCTGCAATCTTCAGCAGCTAATTCGCCTATTTCCCTCACTGTTTCACTAAAATTCCTTTTTCTTAAAGCTAGAAATTTTTCTGCATACATTTCGCTCAAATAGAAACACAATTTGAGTAAGGTAAAAATGTAAGAAAAGCCCTGAGTAGGAACTTTTGAGCGATCGTTCATTGGTGGAGCAATAGAACTTTTACCTCAAAATTTCATATGGGACTTGAGATGGATATCAAATATATAAATGCAGAATATCAGCACAATCAGAATAAAATTCTGGGAATTATTCAATATGTAGAAAATAAATAATTAAAAAAATTAAATTCTATGGTTCTGATGATGCAATACTCTTGAAATCTTGAATGAACATTCAGTATATGCGTCTTGATTCTCAAAATAAATTTTACTGGAATCGGATATCCTGTTATGGAAATATAGAGATTCTACTCTTCAATATTCCAATTGAATTGTCTATGGTTCTGTTAACACTATGGCCACAAAATTCAGCATGAACATTGAGTGTGTCAATCTTCATTCATAAAATGAATTTCATTCGAATCGGATATCTTCTTATGGAAATATGAAGTTTCTTCTTTTCAATATTTCAACTGAATTTTTTATGGTTCTGTTTACACTATGGCCACAAAATTTTGCATGAGGCTTATATTATGAGCATTCTGCATGTGGCCACAACATTTCATTTCGATTGGTACCGTTTTGTCTGAGATATTGAGGAAAAAAGATTTTGAATGACCATATTTTATGGAATACCCTGTACGATTTGGCTGGTTAACGAACTCAACCAAGCCATTTGGAACCCGAACTCATTCTGAAAATTCCCAGTCTCTATGACGATTCCTTCGAAAGGTATCGTGCTAACGGACGGCCCTACGGACAGAATTGAATTTTACCATGGATTCGTCACCAGGGAATCGAACCTCTACTTATCGTTTGAGACCATTTTCGGCTCAAAATTCGAAAATAACATACGATTGGGCAAAACTATACAGGGTCTTTCACGAGGAACCTCACCCATATTTATACGGGAAACTACTGAACGTATTTTCATGAAATTCAGCACTTATAAGTATTTCACGATGCTGATGAAATCTAAAATATTTTCAAGGCATGAGCACCTCCGGTTTTTCCGGAAATGACGTCAACTTCCGTTTTTCAAATTAGAACACCATTTTTTTTATTGCAGAAATAGATTCCTTAAAAAATTTCAAGTTATTTTGATGTAACGTTTTTCAGTTTTGGTTGGAAAATTCTCTCTGAGAGAAATGTCGGATCTTTCGTTAAGAAAACTAATCTACAGAACGGTTCAAATAACAGTTCCTGAAAATTTCATCTTTTTGGCGTGAAGGGAAAAGAAATAGCTGAAAATTCAAGACGAAAAACAGTTTTTTTGTGAATAACTCAGAATATATCCACTTTAGAGCAAGGGTGTGATGCATACACTCACATTATTTTTTAACGTAGATTCAATATCTGCCATAAAAAAATGGGGTTCTAATTTGAAAAAATTGATTTTTCACGATTTTGTCATCCCTAACTTTGAAAGCGATTTTTTCACCCCCTGTATCATGAATCGCGATTTCGATTTTTAAAGTGGATACATCAATCTTACATCTTGAAAAATCCCAAAAATGAAAATTTGCCATCCAACAACCTCAAAGTTATTCTTGTTTCAGCGGAGCTCTATTTTCGATTTTTTTTCGAATTTTCCCGCTCAGAGAGAATTTTCCAACCAAAACTGAAAAATGTTACATCAAAATAACTTGAAATTTTCTAAGGAATCTATTTCTGCAATAAAAAAATGGTGTTCTAATTTGAAAAACGGAAGTTGACGTCATTTCCGGGAAAACCGGAGGTGCTCATGCCTTGAAAATATTTTAGATTTCATCAGCATCGTGAAATACTTATAAGTGCTGAATTTCATGAAAATACGTTCAGTAGTTTCCCGTATAAATATGGGTGAGGTTCCTCGTGAAAGACCCTGTATAACACTCGTTTAAGTAGAACGACCGCTCAAAAACTATTGTAATTTCATTTATTTCAAGATAGCCACTTGATTCTAATGGGTTCGTTGTGAATAAAAATCTTCAAAGATGATAATTCACTTCTGTAACTTAGCTCAGGTTATAGTTCCAAAATATTTGTTTTATCGCGGAAAAACATAATCAAAGTTTTGAAGTATCAAAAATTTTTGATGGTATAAGTAAGCTGAAAAGGTATACTTTCGGATCATAGACATAGAAAAGAATGGACAGGACGTGTGAGAGAGAACATTGACTTCAGAATAAGATAGAGTAATATTAGTGCGGTGCACAGAACATATAATAAAAACATTGGATCGCATCATTAGATATTTTTATGTTCTGTCAGTTTTCCAACATTAGGAGAGAGAGAAACTGTGAAGGATGGAGTAATATTAGTTTAGTTTAGTCTATGCACCACACTAATATTACTCCATCCTTCACAGTATCTCTCTCTCTTATGTTGGGATCACGAAACGTAGAGTAAAAGTCACGTGACGCCCTGTCCATTCTATTCTATGTCTATGTTTCGGATACGAAAACAGTGCGGGAAAATAGTTCTGTATATAGGGAAGGTTGTTGGAAAATACGGTTTCCCGTACCGTTTTTCAACACGGTAACTGGCAGGAATATGAGTGAAATCGCCAGAATTTGCGCCAATTGAATGAACTTTCATTATGTAGGCTGTATTTCATTTAAAACCTGCGAAATTTTTTTTACATGTGTAATGTTATTCGCTCCTTACCCAGCACGCCTTTCTTGTTAAAGTAATATGGCAACAGGTAAAAATGGTATGGCGCCTGGCGCATAAAAGGCAATTATATCTACTTTTAACCATGAAGTCTAAGCGTCAACTACTAACTTACTACCTACAATAGATTCGAACAATTTGGTGACGAGGAAGAATAAATCTCTTTTATCTTTCCCTCAAAAAATCACTTCCTTTCTTCCAGCCTTGTCGAAAGAATACCAATTTGTTAACTTCGACAGAGGAGCTTTCAGATAAAAACCAAAGATAACCTGTTACCCCAGACAGCACGAGTCTTCTTTTAAAATGTTATTTATGCTGTATTAGTAAGCAGAATCTTATCTGGTCGTTACGTCTAGAGACCTTTTAAGGGTACAGATCAAACCCTCCATTTATATCTACCACTTAAAATCTTTGACGATGGATATAACCAGGCGATTCTAAGATGAATGGTATAAAATGAGGAAACTCATGTAATTACAGGATTGTTAAAAATTTGTGGCTTATTGAAAAGGCGTCACATAAACCTGGTTTCGACTTGAGTATGTTGAATAAATTTTCGCCTCTTTTCGTAGAATGGTTCGATTTTAGGAAAATGGTTATTATTCCATTTAGATATTAGGATCATACTATTGAAGATTTTACTTTCTGAGATGATCAACTTTTTGTTATTTCACTTATTATTTCAAGTAATAGTAATATTATGTAATTGGGAATTACTTCATGGAAAGTAGATACTCATCTTATCTCATATATCTGCATATAGCTAAATTTCGTTATACAGAAAATTTGTTTCTATAGACGGCAATGGTCGCGGTCGACTTCACTGATAAATTTAAGTTTATCATTCAAACTTGAGAACTTGTTTTTAGACATTTTCGCACAACATTACCCTAGGGTAATGGTTAGAGTGAAACCAAACAGCCAAGGCTGTAAGTATTTAAAACTGTTTCAGAAGGATCTCTTTGCCCGCCGTAATGATTTAGTTCAGGTCGGGATTTATTACATACGTCCGGAAAAATTTTGGAGAAAACCCACCCTTACACCTTCTTACCATTACCCATTCAAAGAGTGTTGTTCTTTGAATATTTCGTTATAGAGAGAATTGACTTCGTTTTAGAGAGAGATTTTAACATGGAATTTGGATTCAAGGCGCAATGTCTTGTACGAAATTCGTTATACAGAGGTTTTTTATAGGGAAGTTCCACTGTATATCAACAAAGAGAATTTTGAAGTAGGTAACTACTTTCGATCAGTAGACGTTTTCTATTTTTGTTTTTTTTTGTGGGTTCTTAATATAAAATTTTTTAGTTCTTCTTCTTCAAATAATGTTTATTTTTCTTGTAATTGATTTTTTTATTTGAGAAAGTTGTTTTGTCTTTAAGGAATTGATCAATATAGCAGAAAGCGCTTAAAGAACAATCAACACTGACTAGAAACTTGAAGAAAAACTATTGAAAATTCTTAGAATTTTTTTATACTCAGATTCAGTAAAAAATAACTATACGAAAAATAACCGAAAACTTTTCAAGATTGGTCTCCACATTCAATATCAAAGGAACACAATTTTTCTATTATAATGATTTCTCAATAATCTTGTAATTTCAATACCTACCTCATCATAATAATCATCATAAGGATGTCTTACCTTCAATATTTCCATCCTCATCCCTTCTCAGCATGCGTTCTTGAAATTGATTTGCATTCAGAATTATTAGAAGGCAACGATATATTACTTTGATATTTAAAACTAGTGTCCGACCGAATGTTCGGTTTCGTTTTCGGTTCGGCCGAGTTTCGTCCAAAAATCAAGTTTCGGCCGTAGTTTCGGTTTCGACCAAAATTGACCGAAACTTTCGCCGAAACCGAAACTGATTTCGTAAGTTGTCGTTGAGTGCTACTGACCAAATATACTCAGATCGTCGCAATAATTTACGTGGCGAAAACGTAGACAAACTGCTCTTCTTCGCGTACATATAAGACTTTTTATTTTGAATATTTATTACATG
Organism: Propylea japonica; assembly: GCA_013421045.1. Classification (NCBI taxonomy): domain Eukaryota; kingdom Metazoa; phylum Arthropoda; class Insecta; order Coleoptera; family Coccinellidae; genus Propylea; species Propylea japonica. The sequence goes on from CM024239.1 coordinate 115,539,528, forward strand.
AAAAACCAAAGAAGTAACCCTAAATATGAGATACTCAGAAGTTTGTTTTTTTATTTTATAGCTGTTTTCTATTTAAATTTACTCTGGTTTAGTTCCAATTTGAAAAAAATATTGAAATTTTTATGTTACATAAGTATATCAAATAAATGATCACAACAAAAATGAATATACTGTGTTTCCATTTCATGTCCGAATTAATGCAGAATAATGGGTAAAATGCAACAAATTTCGGTATTTCAACAATTTTAAGGAATTTTATACTCGATCACGTGAATTTCGGTTTCGGTTTCTGTTTCGGCTGAACTGAAGCCACGGCCGAAAGTTCGGTTTCGGTTTCTGTTTCGGCCGGAAAACCAGTTTCGGTCGGACTCTATTTAAAACCCTTTCAACCAGGAGGTTCTACATTTTGACCTGTCTTTCATTTGGTGTTAAATAAATCTATCAGAATCATTTAATTAAATCATTACAACCACCATTAATACAGTGACTAGGTGACTATGGGTTTCTTTGAGATAGATGAATTTCACAGCATGAGACGAATATTTTAATGGCCAGTCCAAAGTACGCAGCATATTTGTTGAAAAATTTAAATTCTTTCATCGATTGATGCGTCTTCTTTTCTTCTTACCAATTTCTGCATAATTTTTTTTGTTATTCAGATCATTTTATAAAATTTCACTTATTTGTTATCCTTGCCTACTACACTAATAGCTAAATTGTTCCTTCAATGAAGTTGTCTCATATATCCTGACTAAAATTTCATATGACCCCTGAACTCTCTATTAAGATACCCATGGTAGGTCAAGAAGAACTATGTTTTGCAAATGGGTAGAACTATGACTTTAGAGGTTTCCGAGGAAATTAATTATAATAATGAATTCTAGCATAGCTTCGGTTCAGGATGGTAGGTTAAAAAAACAGTGTTTGAAACACGTGTATGAACTGCCTTTATCCACGACTATTGTAAAATCCGTCCATTGTACGTCTCTGTGCTCGGCCTAAATAATACCCATTAATCACAAGGGAATAATGAGATTTTATTTCACTGCTGTAAAATGCTACATAGATTTAGCTTTGATATAATATTCTTTAAATTGGTATTTCTTCAGTATTCTAAAGTACTCTAACTAACAAATATGGGGATTCTTTGTCAATCGAGGGTGTCTTTACAGGATACCCTCTATAGATACCATCGAGATATAATAGATCCTATCTCTATATAGATACGGAGGACCCAATCTACTTTCATTATATCAATTGAAGCTTTTTTATTACAAAATATACAATGACCAGTTCTCCAAAGATTTCTCATGTGTCAAATTGACTTTTTCCACGCTTGTCATAGAAGGGTCTTGTCGCGGTCGCCAAATGTTAAAATCTTCAAGAAATATATTCAGTAGTCGTGGATAAAGTATAGTACGCTACTCGCGTATAATGGCTGTTATTCACTCGGTATCACTCGCTTACGGCTCGTGGCCTAAACTTCACCTAGCGAATAATAGCTATCATTATAAGCTCGTTGCATAAATTACTATCAAAGCACTTGAATCTAAAAGTAGTGCCCTCAAACTCGTTGCAATTGCATTGAAGGATCTTGTATCAGAACATCATATATCATAACTTACGCTCATAATGAATCCATGTGAAACTAAGTTAGGTCAAGGGTCTGCATGTTGATGCACGTGAAGCCGTATAGTAATTGAACACCTGTTAACTAAGCCGCCACTGGTATTGCGGTGACTGTAACAAAGTGCAAAGAAACCTGTCGAGGAACTAATTGTCTTACTAATGAACTTCTTCATTCTCCAAGGGCCCATTTCCAATAAAATGAGCGTATTAACTGGCCGCCTTTGCGCTTTATTCAGAATAAAAACAGGTCCCTGAAAGAAATTCTCTGCCTAGAAGTGAGCGGCATCTGAAAACGAAACGATCTGGAGTCGTTCGATTCTTGAGGTTTGAAGTGAAGTTGATCATATTAATGATGCTTAAACACCTAGCCCTTACCAGCAAGAGCCTGCGGAACAACTTGTTGTACAACCAGTATAACACTTTTTTGACGTTTAACGTTGGTTTTTACGCGAGCTGATTGTAAATTCGCTTCTGTTGCGTTTTTCCTAAATTGACAGTTGTATAACGAGTCAAGTAGCCAGAAATGATTAGAAGATGGATAACGTTTTTTGACGTAATGTACGAAAACCTGAGTGTGAAAATGTTGGTTAAGTTCTTATAAGGAATGTGAGACTTGAGACTTCTGATCTGATAACGAACATAAACTCTGAAAAAAATAGATAACATTATTTTCTGCTGGTTTTTCTAATTTCAATACCCTTTAATCATACGCAAATATAGTTTACATTCTCCCAGTTTATACTGAGATATGCTTTCTTGAATGAGGTTAGTTATATTTTCATTCTATCATACAATATTTCCAATTTGAACCATTAAATTTTTATTTCGAAACTCAAATTGTGATCGACTCACATAAGTAAATTATCGAATAGATTTCTTGAGTCTCGAACATTTTCAATACCTAAAGAAAGGAGCCATATTATTCTCTAGACTTGAAAAAAAAATTCACACAAAACATAGCTTATTAAGATTAGAATATACTCACGAAAGCTGCTTCCTGTTCATATTTCTGGACGAGCTATAACATCCTGAAGTCCTGCGCATATATTATCAAACAACCTTTATAGAACTATAACTAGGAAATAACTATTCCATAAATTGAATTTCAAAGTCCTAAGTTATGATAAGTTATCAAATTGACAGATGTCATTGTATCAAATACTGTCCCAAGACAAGAAAGTACAAATATCGTTATACTAAGTTTTACTTCGAAATAATTAAGATAAATAAATAGGTTTAAGATGGTGAGTACAAAGAAAAATTGCGTCATAAAAGAATTGAGGAAAGCCCTGAACAGGTGCTTTTGAGCTCTCGTTCATTAGTAAGGCAATAATGCGATCACCTCAAAATTTTGTATAGGACTTGAGATTTATGCTAAGTAGATATGAATGCAAAATCTCAGCATGATCGGAATTTACTCTAGAAATTATTCGAAAAATAAAAAAAAGTAGAACGAGTGCTCAAAAACAGAGCAAATCGACCTTTGAAATGACATAGTATGTGAAATAGACTAAATTTCAGATTTACACAGGCAATGTAAATTCAGTAGGAATTTATAGATAGATATAACATCATATATCGATTCACATTTTTTTCAGACAAACTCAAGCGCCTTTCAGAGCATTTATAGAAATCCGAAGAGATCGAAATCATATGAAAGTTTGATGGCTGACTTACATAAGCCGAAGGAAAGGTTAGTATGTTCCTTGTTCAAGTTGATCAAAAATAATAATAATATTATTTCTACCTCGAATGTCTATAGTGTTTGGGAAATTATTATGACTCAGAATCTGCAACCACACCTGCTAGTAAATCACTTTCTGATATTTACTACACTGAATCCTCGGACACGTTATGGGAAGTTCCTACTGTTATGAAAATAAAGACCTACTTAGAATCAACCCAGGATGGTGCATATGAAGAAAATGAAGACATGGCTGGTGGAGATACAGCGAGAGCCATGAAAGATGAATATTCATTGAAGAAATTGATGTATAAGAAACTCATTGATTTTTGTCACTGCTGGTTGAGAGAAAAAGGTCTGTTCCCAAAAACCTATTGCCAAGATAGTACGGAATCATTAGTGTTGGAAAAACCACCTGGCCTTGATGAGGAAATCTTCGTGAAAGGATTCAAGTTGGGAAATATGGAATTACTTCAAAGGTTTTTAATTGAAGAAAAAAAGTTGCTAGATAGAATAGCTCTTCAACCAACATTCAGTACTTCTGTATCTTCCACCACCGTGGAAGTAGAAGTTGAGGGAATGCCTACTCCGGTACTTTCAACCCATGAACCAGAACCTGCGCATATGAGTTATTTGATGCCTGAAGAGTACTTCATGCCAACGTATGAATTTCCTTTCACAATTCCCGAACAAGAAAAGCCACCTCCGCCTTCTGAAGAATTTTGGCATCCGAATTCAGCAGTGAGAAAGGCTCAACTGTATTTGAGGCAACATAAAGTATTTCAGTTTTTCAATTATTTGACTGCCATGTTGGTGAGCGCATCCCCCGGTGAGTTCACAACCAATATACAGCTTGTTTCTTTGCTGAGTTTGGCATGTTGAAGAACTAATCAAATCATTCTTATTAAATGTCAACATCTTCCGAGAAAAACTAAGAGGAAAGTTTTTTATATCTGATGAGTCTCGTCCTTAACTGTTTAATTGAGGGAATATTTCTTGGCTTCAGGACTGTGGGGTGAATTATACACACTTTTTTAAATCGCCGACGTTTCGATCCTTTTTTGGATCTTCTTCAGGGCTGCAAGAATATTTATTTCTTAGTCTTGAGAGAGTTTACAAATATGTGTAAAATACAATTTAAACTTTACGATCACGAACTCAATTAGGTATATGAGACACTATTACAAACAAGCTACATGGACACAGATTAGAAAGAGACCAACATTCAGGTGGAATTTGCAATTATAAACTTTTTTTTTGTATTATTGTATTGTTTTATTAAATTTTTTTTTCCTTTATAATTAAATTATATAAACAAAATTATAAAGGAAAAAAAATTAATAAAACAATACAATAATACAAAAAAAAAAGTTTATAATTGCAAATTCCACCTGAATGTTGGTCTCTTTCTAATCTGTGTCCATGTAGCTTGTTTGTAATAGTGTCTCATATACCTAATTGAGTTCGTGAATCGTAAAGTTTAAATTGTATTTTACACATATTTGTAAACTCTCTCAAGACTAAGAAATAAATATTCTTGCAGCCCTGAAGAAGATCCAAAAAAGGATCGAAACGTCGGCGATTTAAAAAAGTGTGTATAATTCACCCCACAGTCCTGAAGCCAAGAAATATTCCCTCAATGAAAGTTTTTTATATTCTACGTTATTGGCCCAGTTATAATGGATAACAATAACTCTGTACAGTCACTCGAAGTCGCAGTTGAGCATTGAGTTTAAAAATATTTTTTTTATTATATGTATTTTTAAACTCAATGGTATAAGTTAGTTTTGCGTGTGTTCCTATAATTATGCGAATAAATTTAATAATACATATTTATTCATATAGTGAATAAGTTGACAACAATGTGTTTGGTGTATCGGGAAGGTAGAATTAATATGAGCAAGAATTATGAGAGAATTTTTGTGAAACTATCGTGTGCATACAGGAATTCATAGACAATACATTTGATCGTTCATTATCACACCGGTAAAGATTTTCTTCGCATTAAGCAAGAGGTGAGTTTCTTGTAGAATTTTCCGAAAGTACATTTTTTCTATGCGGAGTTCGAACATTTTCAAATACTCTTCCCGTCTGAATGAAGTTTGAGGGAATTTTCAAATATGCCTTGATTTTTTTGCCGGTTATTGATCGAATAGGAGAAATTATTTGCTGGAAAAAACAGAGCCTTACGATATGAGATATTTCTGTTAATTCATATCAGCTGAAAAAGACGCAAAACGAAGATATAAGTCGAATTAGGACCAATATGCCAATTCTTGTTTGGTCGTCTCATTTGGTATTCGATCGAAGCATAAAAGAAAATATAGATAGTTCCATCTAAAATGAGTAAGTAGATCATTCCCAAGGCTCCATCTAAAATTTCAGAACAAAACATTCACTAGTTTTCCAAATACGTCTAGTAGACCAAGTTAAAAGGAAAACCCCCTGTATGTAACAAGCTATGCTAGCAACATATCAATAGGAATAAATAGCTATTTCATTCATGTCTTCTAATTCAACGTTAAACGATGAAAATAGCAGCTTTTCATTCAGGAGCATAATTTCATCTATCTCTTTTACATTTTTGGAAAATTAAAATTTTTCACAGCTTTAAGCCTATTCCATTGTGAATGTAATGAATAAACTACTCTCTAGTATCTTACGACTTCTTTGTTTATCTGCTTTGTTACCCATTTTTTTCTACCGCTCACCAAGTAGATTTTCAGATCGTAAAAATCTGCACAAATACAAGAATGAATTTAAAAGTAGTTAAATAACTAATTCTTCAATAAAGTTTCCATTGAGATTGAGTCGAAATAGCAAAAACCCAAAAAATATCTGTAGGAAGTTAAATATGAATAATAAGGTAAATGCTAAAACAACGTTATACGGAATACCCTCATCAGCCACAATTATTTTATTACCATCTACATTACACTGAATTGGGTGAAGATAAAAAGGATATCAAATTCTTTGTTAATGTCAGCCTTGCTTTCATGAAAAAATCATGGAAACCATGAAATTTGACTGATAATTTGAAATTTCTCTGACAGTTTATATATTGTCGACCTTTCTACTCTTCTATACATTCATATTTTCTTATATAAACTATTTTATATACCTCATCAATAACGGCGATATTCGATAACTATCTAAATCAGAAGTACTAATTGAAAACTAAGAGAATTTCATAATGACCAGCGAATTCGAGAAAGAAAGTATAGAAAATGTAGTCCTTGGAGGTGAGGATGGTGATATCCGTGAAAACGCATCCCTTGAAGGAACAGAACAAAACAATGAAGCAAAAACATCAACAATCAGCGAATTGAAACAACCCTTCGAACGGCCACTAAAGATCAATAAAATCCTATCAACGGAGCTAATCAACAAAATCCTGAAAAGGGAACCTCTTTTCAAAACAATTTACACATCAGACAGTTTCACCGATCTGCTTCCTGATGAAAAAGCAGAAAAACTTGCTAGCGTTCTCGTATCCGGTTTTGGGTTGAAAAATCTTCAGCAGCTTCAAGAGGCCTTGGACGCTGACAAAATAGTAAAAAGCAAAAAGACTGAGGCTGAACAGTTTCCTTGCGTATGTTCTGAAGAAAGTTCAGAAATATCCGAACCTCTGCCTCCTGCAGTTCCAACACATTATTCGATCGATGAAAGGATGAAATATTTGCTACAGTTGGAGGAATATATCGAGTTGGAAGGTGAGATCTGCTCGATACCTTCACGGGCTGCTGAGGAAGAATCTGTTAGTGAGGTTGGGATCGGAGAAGAATCCTTTTCTCAGATGGACAAGGCGAAGAGATACTTGCGGGAACATAAAATCTTTCAGTTTTTTCAATTCTTAGTTTCGCATCTACTGAGTGGAGTTCCAGGTATAAATTACCGTCTTTCACTATAGCCATTGTCTTCGAAAATATTTAATGCTATTACTTCACTGAGAGTTACCCTGTATTATCGCCAGTCTAACAGCGTGGTGCTGAATAATCGTCTCCACGATAAATTTTCAAATTCGCTCTTATTCAGGATAGCAGAACCACCAGTTTCAATTCAATTGCCGTCTTCTACTCTCTCTCATTCGATAATTTTCATTTAAGTATTTACGTATATCAACCATATATTTTGAAAGTAACACAATCATTAGGTATGAGGAGGTATAATAAATTTTCTGATTTCTATAGAAGAGCTACCATGCTTCAATCGTTTTTCTTAGGATTATGACCTCCTTTGCAATGTTATTTCCTAAAAGACTGCGACTGTCAACTAGTAAAGCTCTATAGAGCCTTACTTGAAATTTATGAAAACTGTTGGTAAACTTAGTTTGGTAGTCTTGACACAAGCCTGATTTATTTGAATATCAAAAAATTGAACACTAAATACGATACATTAAAAACATTTGTTTGGCGACACTATTTTCCACACAGAGACGGACTTAACATACTGTCAAATTTTATTGTTATATTTATGTTTATTCTTATCGATAAAATATCCATTTCAGAAGATCCAATCGATTATTTATTGGCACTCCTGGACAGAGTTTTATTGTATAGAACTGGATTATTATCACCCCCACTCTTGTATGAGAAGAAACACATAGGTAATATACCCTAAAGTGTTGTGATGAAAATTTTAAATCTAATATACTAATTTCAGAACAGCTTTTCCATTTAATGGATAGATTTGGCCAAGGATATGTTGATATTCAACAGTATAAAACAGGTAGCTATAGCTATTTTATTCATATAAAAGCGTAGGCGAAGTTGAATATATCACACTGTGAGTTGGAACCAAGAATTCTATCATCACGAATTTCTGCATTATATCTGTCAATACAGTAACGAATTTGGTTGTTTATCTAAGTTTTATGAAATTGCAAAACTTTAAAGCTATATCCATCTATGAATGAAAAATTTCCATTTCAGCTATGGAAACTTTTGGAATATGCGCATACAATAAGAGACCAATTTTAAACAATCTCAGTATGGTTTCGAGAGAAGTGTTTGTTGAGGAAATGTGAGTTACTTTGCCAAGTTGACATTCATCTTTGAATTAGATTAAAATAACTGCATTGCCCCTCATCTTTTTTTATCCGCTTATTCTTTGGATTACAGCATTCTATCATGCTATAGTTTGGTCTAAATGTATTAAATAAGTTACAACGACTTGGAGGATCCTCAAACAAAAAAAATTTCAAGAACAATTCATTATTTCAGACATACATACACCTATCTATAGCCTCTTGGTGTGAACATGTGTAGCATCCATAAAATCAGGCCTACAAATTTCAACTTTCTAGCCTGTTAGCAAGAACTCAAATTCGAGTTTTTTCGCTTTGATTTTATCAGTGCAAAAGTATTTATTTAATGGTTTCTGATCTATAATTCATATTTCATCTGCGTAATTCTTGATTAAAATACATACTTTCTTTGCAAAATATATACATTCGACATAATATAAATTTCTGTGTTTCAATGTTCCAGTAGAGTTATGACATTACTCGTATTGTTTCCGAATAATTTGAGTTCGGTTGCACAATAAGACAGCATAAAATGAACATTAAAAATGATCTTTAATGTTTAATATTCTAAATACAGGGTGAGTCTTTGACTTGTACATATATTTTAACCGTATATTCCTGGGGTCGAAAGAAACACTTTTTTCCTCTACCATTTTTTCCGATTCGGCCTAAATAAGAAGATATAGCCCTTTTTTGTTTTCAGAATGAGCTATGCCGCCACTGGTAAACTAACCACTGAATTTTTGCAAGTACGAGATATAGCATTCAAACCTTTGAAATAAGCTATTGTATCAAAGAAACGAGTAGATATACCATTCGAAAATTTCAAATAAGCTGCTGTATTAAAGAAAGAAATATGAACTCACTCTTTCAATACTAGTTGTATATTTTCTAATGCAATGATTGATTCATCCAAAATTTTGCTAGTGATGAAAAGCAGAATAATCTCTTCTTGATGTATACTTCATTTTTGATTATATCGGATTAACTTTTGAACCACCTATTCTAGCTATAGCATTCATTTCCAATATCTCTTGAAATCTTCCGTGCGAGAGTTTCCGAAATCAAAACAACAACTCAACCATAACACGTATGACATTTCACGTTCATAAACACCAGTTGGGGCGATTGAATTTCAAGGGGTGTCCGCATGGTGTAAGTCACAGACGTGACACTAGATTCTTTGACATCGGTGTTCTGTGGTTAGTTTGTTTTTCAAAATCATACGACTTCATGAATAATAACTTATTAAGGTCATTTTAGCAGTAATAAATATGATGAATAAATGAGAAATGAACGTATTCTAACGTAATGTAAATTTGGATCAACGTATGTCAAAGCTCAACGAAACAAAATAGCAATAGGTACTTCGAAAGTGGTGTGGAAATTTGCTTGAATAGATAAAGATTCACACTGAAGAAGTATAGAGGTGAGCTTATTCATTGTAACCCCATTTTTAAAGAAAATCCGCTAGTTCTCTTACCATTCATCATTCCAGATAACAAATTCTCGAATTATTCTTGAAATTTGTCAAAGTGACCACATAGGGAAAATTGAATTCTGTGAATATTTTCGACAGAGTTGCATTCAGCCAAAGTACCCAATTTTTCGAATTTCTAAGATTTTTTTTTCTTTCAACATCGAATTACTCGGAATTTTGTAGTCGGGAAAGATTACCTAAGCATATTCATGAAAAACTATGTTTCAAAAATCATTTCATTTGAAGGAATCGTTTGCGAGATATTACTGAAAATTTATGCTTTTCATGGATTTTCAACAGCCTGTATCTTTTTAACCAGGCCGAATCGGAAAAAATGGTAGAGGAAAAAAGTGTTTCTTTTGACCTCAGGAATCTACGGTTGAAATATATGTACAAGTCAAAGACTCACCCTGTATAAATCCTAATTTCTATTTCAAAAAACATTATCTTAGTCGGAACCTTTTGCCGAACTGGTTCATATTGCGAAAACGATATTTCACATTTGAGTATTTTAGTTTCAGTGCAGAGCTGGCAATGTTTAACGATCTAATACAAAGTAGGGTATCTTGCACTTGTGATCTGACTGCACCACCCCCAACCATAATAGACTTGGACCTGAAAACACAAACTACATCTACAGAATCAGTTGACGATAGTGTTCAGTCGACTCAATTTAATCCTGTCGCTTCTGTTGAGAAATTCTGGGAGAAACACGGTGATAAGCAGCCAAAAGCTTTCAAAGGAAGATTCTGGACCGAATTCGTTCGGGAAGCACAAAGGAGAGATAGCGTACGCAGAAGTAGTGATCAGACAGATAATGAACAAAAGCCCTTGTTACAACAGTTTTGACTACCGAAAAAACAATTTTACAATATTTTATATTACCTAGAGAATAATAAAATGTTCGGAACTTCTGGTTCCACTTTTACCAGATCGGTTTTATATATTATTTCAGCCATAAGATGCTCATTTTTTCAGAAGTTTGTTAAACGGGACTTTGATACAGTCATACAACAGGTGTAACGACATATCATTATTCAACACATATTTGGGTACTGTGGCGGCATGCGAAATGTCTACGATTTTTTTTCTTATTGTACTTTGGGCTCCATTCATATGTGTCCATTTATATATCCATGGTATTCGGGTTCCACTTCAAATTAATACCAATGTAAATTTTCAGAATATACCTACCCGTTCTGTGTCGAAGCCTCATTCAATCAACTAAAAAAGCCACACATGTTCTTGGACACAATAGTAGAGAACCATAACCTACAACAAGTCAATAAAGCCGAACCACCACAAACGATAACAAATGTAATACCATGTTAAAGTATTATCTGAAAAGACTACAATAATTGGAAAAACCAGGTCCGGCTTAACAAAAAATTACGAATCGTTTGAATCAACAAAAAATATAATGTCGGCATATTCCTCATTTCAAAAAATGACTATGCTCTCGCGAAAATTTGAAGTATACGTCTCAATTAAGTTATAGTGGTGTTTTCGAATATTAAAACAGATTTTCAAAATTCCGATGTACAGGTTGTTTCGAGTATTCAAACGATTCATAATTTTTTGTTAACCCAGACCTGGATATTCAAGGCGGTTATTGCATGATACGTTTGGGCTCTCAATTAGGAACATATTTGCCAAATACGGAAAAAATATACCGGGTGGTTCGTTTGATAGGGCCACAGAAAGAAACGGGCAAAATTCATAAAACACCCTGTATCTCGGCTACGAAGACAGTAAGACCCGATAAATGGGGTATCTCCAGAACCGCCTTGGGGCCACCTATGAACCTGTGAAGTATTTCCGTTTTCCAATGAAACACCCTGTATAATACAGCAATAATTATATTAAATTATTCAACTGTTTTCTTTGATTACCAACCACCATCAATTTTATTGAATATTGTACCATCAGTACAATTTAGATGGAAGCTGTCCAACTTTTTGAACTCCACCAAATGGAAAAACGAACCATTACAGTGAATACTCGATTAATTATCATTCAGGTGCCGTATTCTCGAGAAGTGATATTCGAAAACGTATACGAACTTCATTGCGCGAGTCCCTGTTTTACCTGCAAAAATGCACACCGCGCAATGAAGTTCGTATACGTTTTCGAATATTACTTCTCGAGAATACGGCACCTGTCGTTTCTCGATTCCATATAGGTGGAATCGGTCTAATTGAAAAGTCTTAAACAGATAAGGAAATTATGTTTATTGAGGCATTTGTACCTATTGTTCTGAAGACATATACTGAAGTCGAAAGGCTCACCGTGTACCAACTTAAATTACAATGTGACAATTTTAAGCGTGTGGCGAACGTGAATTAGTAGCGATTGTACCATAAAAGTCCACAGTTGACTTGGAACTCGAAAAATACGTACGCAGGAGCGTATCGATACATTCACGGTGTTATCTGCGTAATAAGGACGGGAATTTACATAATTTGAAATGACGGTTCTTCCTCAATATTTGGTTTCTTCTGCATCTGGAAACATTTTTCGGAGAATTCAGTAAAGGTTTTTCCAATAAACGGTGTTATTTTGATATTCAAATAAAAATGTTATTTTTCAATATAAATGATCGGATGTTTATTTCATTATAAAGAAGAAGCTATGCCGTTAATAGTGGAAAATAACAGCAGGCAAATGACCACCAAGACCACGCTTACAGGACCATATCCTTTTAATGACATTTTCCATAACCAAATCGCGAAGAGGCTGCCTTATGCCCTCGATAGACTCACGAATTCCGTCTTGAATCGACGCTGGGCTATTGGCGTAGACTTTCCCTTTCACGTGGCCTCAAAGGAAGAAGTCGCGAGGTGTTAAATCACAAGATCTCGGTGGCCAATTGTGAGCACCTTTTCGAGAGATAATACAGTCCGGAAACTTTTCCCGCAAAAGATCAATGGTTTCGTTGCTTGTGCGGCACGTAGCGCCATCTTGTTGAAAGTAAACGTTGTCCAGATCAATACTATCCAATATCGGCCATAAAAAAACCATTAATCATCTCTCGATAGCGCAATCCATTCGCCATAACTGTTGCTCCAGCCTCATTTTCGAAAAAGTAAGGTCCAATGACTCTGCCGGACCATAAACCGCACCAAACAGTCACACGTTGAGAATAGAGAGGCTTTTCAACAATAACTCTCGGGTTTTCCGAGCTCCAATTGCGACATTTTTGCTTTTGCTTTTAGTTGAATGTCTTAGGACATAATCAAAAATCAACACCCTGTATCTTGGAAGCGAAACTTTTGAGGTTACATGGTTGTGGCATTTTTTCTCTTCCAATTGTTGAATTGATCTTTCACAAGAACCCTATGCGTTTGTACATCCGATTCAGGAGCACTCAGTATATTCAATTCCATATAGGAAATTACGAATTATATGAATAAATCCACATATCTAAAAATTCAAATTGATTTTCTTGAAGAAAACATATCAACGATACGCGAAAATTTTGATATCTTATCAATTACAAAATATATGTATTTTTCATTCGAGTTCTGAAAAAATTTGAATCGTGTTGCTCGAGAATATTTCTTTCGAGGGACTTTATCACGAATCTTTTGATCTCCAATTTATCATTGTCTTCATTCATCACCCTCCACTCACCTGCTGTCTCTATTGAAATTACCCTGATAAATCATTCAATAAATCTGATTTCAAAGACGGATTGGTCCAGGGTAAAAAAAATCGACGAAATAAGCTGAATGTCAAATGCGAAGATACATCTGCTCTTCATGCTGTCAACCATCTAACAATACGCGAATCAATGTCGAAAAATAAATTGATTTTGAATTGATTCGATCAAGACAATACAGCGGTCTGATTGATGGAAATAGAACCGAAAGTACAAGAGTTTTCAGAATATTTTTAAGTTGACTTTTATTCTCTGGTTTCTAGAATTATAGTGCGCCTCAGTTTTGCCCAAATGTTTGAATATTTCGAATTTTTAGTTAACAGGCGTCTCACACGACACTGATAAAAAAAATTCTGGGGACAAAAGCAATTATTTAACTTTTGGACCTAAGCTTGATAAATTTTCAGGGTATCTTTGTAACCTTTCATCGTACAGAAAACAGCTTTTACTGGCATTCTCTAATCATAATAGTCTAGGTTTTCGCGTTTTTTCTCAACTTTTAATTCGTGTAGGTTGGTCAAAGTTCTGAAGGGATAGTGGTTCATTTTTTCTCCAACTTCTGCGCTAATGGAAAAAGTACGGTTTTTGAGAAGTCCATTTGAATCGCCATGTTTTCTTCATAAAAAAAACTACTGGTCATACGCTCTAAAGTCGATCGTTTGGGGGAAAAAATCAACTTTTATGTTAAAAAATATTTTCTCACCGTTAGGTAAGATGTTTTAATAGTTATTTTTCTACAAACGTCAAAAAATGACAAGGTTCGCGCATTGGCAAGAATATGCGAAGTGACCCTTTTTTTCATTTCCTTTGTTACTATGACACCGTGCGCGAAGTAGTGTGCGAAATACTTACTTCGCACACTGCATGTAAACTATATGGGATTTTTATATTTTAACTTGGTAAATTTCTTGAAATCCACGTTTTCTTTAACATTGAGTGTTGCTTTCAACATAGAATATATTGCCCATAGTTATAATACCTAATTACTTGATTTGGAAAAAACAGTTCAAACCAGTTCAATATTTTTTTTCATATTAGCTAGCGTTTGTAGAAAAAATTTTGTTTGCATCTCATGCGCGAAATACTTTGGTGATCTCGACTATTTTTTTTAACTCGGCTGCGCCTCGTTAAAAAAATCAGTTCTCGATCACCAAAGTAGCATTTCGCGCACTAGATACAAATAGTTATTTTTGTATTAAGTGCGTAAATGAGTGTTTTTTTCATGGCACATGAGAGTGTCAATTTTGGCCGAGACCGCAGGTCGAGGCCAAAAATTCACTCGAATGTGCCATGAAAACACGAATTTTATACGCACGAAATACAAACAACATTTTTTGTACAACTGTGAATGTGAATACATCGTCTGAAATACGTATAATTATTGAAGATAATGCTTTCAGTACAATATTTAAATGAATCCAGTGATCTTTCTGTGTCGTAACTATAGAAACAGTTTGTTGAAATTGTTTGAATCTTTGACAGTATTTGCTCGTAGTTGTTTCAATTTCGAATTATTTTAAAGAAGATGAATGTTGAACATGATAGTGGTAGTGATACCCCCGCAGATATGGCTGTGGAAGCAAATACAATTGTATCTTATATGTTACCAGCCAAATCAAAGCTAATAATATGAGAAAACATATAACCAATTTCGAGAATGGCGCAACAAGAACAACGTAAAAAGGTTTCTGAAAATGTGCTCACATGCTATTTCGAGGAAAAATTAAAATTTTTAAACCTTCCAAGTTATGGAGCTCAATGTTGAAAAAAACATCGAATGTCAAGAAATATTGATATAGGAAATTTTTCAAAATTGGTCCCGCTTATTAAGAACAAAAGCGTCGGATACCGAGGAAAGAAATCTAAAGTGTTATGGAGGGATAATATCAATAAATTTCTCAGAGATGCTGATGACGAAACTAATTTACTTTATAAGGTACAGATACAATCATAATTTTGTGAAATTAGTTGTAATTAAAATATTCATTATTTTTAAGTTGTTCTAATTTTTGTTATCAGCAGTGAAAAAAGACTTTTTTTAACGGTGAAAAATAGTTATTTTCCTAACAAGTGCGGAAAGTGATATTTTCCCGCACGAAACTGCCGTTACCCAAACGACGCGAAGCGGAGTTTGGGTAAGCAGTTGAGAGCGGGAAACACTTTCCGCACGAGTTAGGAACAATATTTTTCTACAAAGCGCTTATACGAGATCGATTTCACACACAGATCAAATGTGAATTGATCATTCTAAATACACATGAATGACAAAAGTCTCTGACAAGTATTAATTCTTATTCACATGCCGTTCCATAGTAACGTCGTCGGGTGGCATAGAGATATATCATTATTCAGTTTATTCTTTAGAAAATGCGTGCGAGAAAAACCCTTGCTAATCCATTACCACACGCATTTGCGTGCGGTAATGGAATAGCAGGGGTTTTTCCCACACTGTTTGGCAATGTGACTCTTTACGAATTGAATGAACGTACGTGCGGGAAAGAGATGAAATGCACGCTTGTAGAAAAAAGACTTTTTTTAACGGTGAAAAAAGTAATATTTTACGCATCCATAGTGATGAAGAAAAGTCAAGTTTTTTTGACAGTTGTACAAAAAAATTATTATATTATTCATTTTCTCGAATACTTCAGAGCGTATCTTTCTTGCGAAGAAAACATTAACGGTTTTAATGGACGTCTCAAAAACTACTTTTTTCATCAGTGTAGAGGCCAGTCTACACCCACTTACCATTCAAAACCTTGAACAGTTAAGACTACAAAAAACAAAAAACTTTTTATTTTTAGGAAATGATCACGAAAGTTGTTTTCTGCGCGTAAAAGGTTGAAAAAATATATGCAAAAAACTATTTTTTTTCAATTCAACACTCTGTATGTATTTCAAAATAGGTGCATTTTAAAGGGTAAATTAATAGAATCTTTTGTTTATTTTTGAATGAGCGTAAACATTTTGAAGTCCTTCGCATATATTATGGAACACACTGTATAATTAGAGTTTGTTGCTCCACGATGTCCACAACCAGAAATTTGTCGACATGAAAACGCCCTCGTAGAATATTGAACGGAATGTATAACCTCAACATATTTAATGATTCTCATGCTTATCCATACCCTCTTATATGCAGTATCAATTCACACTTCTAAGTGAAATGAAAGAAACTACATTAAACAAAGAATGCACGTCTTGGATCCTTGATGTATTTACACAATCATTCCAGATATGCATTATTTCCTCAGCGTACCAACACCTCTGGTAAATAAACTGACGCTTTCGGTCATAATGTTGCTTCATTACCTCTTCCAACTTGTTTTTTTGAGGGCTGAAATGAGAACTTGTTGACACTGTTTATTAGAGCTTTTGGGTATCGACGAATGATGGTCCGAGTAAACTTGGTAGGTAAACTGTGGTGGGATAAATAAAGAAAGGTTTATGCATGGCCATGATGCCAATGGGTGTGGGCTGACGAAGATGGACCACTGGTGATGGAGTATAATGTGCACTTGGTCATCTGATGCTTGTAGATTTTCTATTCAAATACACAAAGAAGGTGAATGTATGTTTGATGTTGTTAGAGACAAATAATATATTTCTCTTCCAGGAAAATGAGAGATGCTATCGGCTGAAACACTACGCAACTATCCTATATTACCTTATACGTACTTCAGGGTTGGGCATAAGTATTGAATAGAATAGATATTTCTTCAACCAGTAACTCAAAAGGAAAATGCTAAAACTTATCGATTAATTTTCAGCATATTTTCTGGAGATAAAATTGGATATCCTTAAATCTCAACGCATGACCCCAAGAAACTTTCGCTTTTCAGATGAAAAAACAGGGTGTTCTACGAGGATCTACACTTACTACTACCAGTATATAGTGTCTATCATAAGCATCAAGAAATAGACACTCAGAAATGTCTCCCATCTATCCTTGCCCTATACTGTGGGGATGATTTAATCATTTTGATCGAATTTCATTCGATTACATTTCTAGTACTGTATATCAGAATTGAATTATTTTTTCAGAGTTTGTAACACTTTATAGCATCTTCTGTATGATGTACCTACACCCGATATCGTTTACCAGTGCCAAAGTCAGAAAAATTAATTTTGCTAAATGATGCGAAAATGGTCTTGTTTGATTTTATTTGAAAATAGTTCATTCATTCAAATTTTTGTAACATATCTAAACAGTTCATGATGGTCAATCTCAAGATACAGAATCATTATAAGAATTATTTATGGTCTTTCCAACTTACGAGGAAATTCCTTCATGAAGAATTTTATTTATTTTTCAATAGCATTTCATACATTTCGTTACTTTTGCAATTAAATTTTGACTTTGAATTTATTCCATTCCATGTAGCAAATGATTAACAGTTTAACTGTTAACAGTGTTACAGTTATATACATTAAATATAAAAAGTTGACTTTTACATTTTACAGATTTTCTACAGAATCGGATTATATCTCAGAGTAAGAAAAAAAACATAGAGATGCCCCTACGCGTGTCATGAACAAAGCATTAGAGTGAGAAGGGAAGCATTTCACTGCGGTGAAGTTTGTTATTTGAATATTCGGTGGTTTCGCAACTCCTGGCCCAAAAAATAATTCCATATCTAATTAATTAATTATCTAATTATTGTACGTATACACACTGACAAAGCCGCTTCACAACCTATGTTTTCTCCGATTACACAAAGGGTAAAAGAAAATCTTGAAACTTCTGTGACTATAATTTCTATACTTGTGATTTCCAATTCAAGTTCTGATCCATTACTATTTCTAAAAATGGTAATTGGTTAACGATTTTGATTTCTGTATTCTGGGTTTCAACTATGGATCTCTGGTCCTCCTTTTCTAAAAAATGATTATTTCAGTTTTTGTGATATTAAAAATTAAACCAATTCCTGTCAGCTATTCATTTATGCTTCATAATTTCTTTTTCATAATTTCCGTGCATAGGTCTTCTTCTGCTGATTTATATATAAATTATGCATACGGATAGTCCAAAAATGGATCCTTGTGGAACTCCTGGTCGTAGGGTGAAACCCGGATAGATGCCTCAGTTGGATATCTATCCTATCTATCCAACTGAGGCATCTGCCTCAGTTGGATAGATGCCCCATTTTCGAAATACCTAACTTCCGAAACACGTATCAAAAAATTAATTTCATTGAGTGTACATCTGAGTACAAATAGTTTTTGTTTTCTTCTTAATTTAGTAAAAAAAATTCATGGGCATCTATCCCTATCGAAAAGGATAGTTGCCCTGATTTTTTGAGGTATAGGTGCCCCTTAGGACATCTAAACCAAAACCATATCTTCTTAGCAGATTTTTGATTCATTGTGTTATTTTGATTTTAAACTTGATTCCTGATCATTTCTGTTGAGACTTATTATTTAATTAATTCATCATGAATGTGTGGAATAATGCTTTATGTTAATATGAAGAATGCAACTTTTCGTTTAATATATGCTTTTGAATTCAATTAAAAATGCACAATTGTTGTTAATTCGATCCATGTTACGTACATAAAGTTGCTGATTTAAGCATAGAAAATCTCATTGTATTTAGTTGGGTTTTTGGTTCACACAGTATGAAGGGCATCTATCCCTCCCAGTATTTTCATAGTGGGGCAACTATCCATACTTGTAGGCAACTATCCCCAAAAAAAGGGTTCTACAAAAATCAAATTATTGTGCAATTTGGTATTGCTTTGTCAGAGAAAAGTCTCAGTATTCCAAATCAAATAATGGGGCTTCCTACACTCATAGAAATTATACATTAAAATCGATATTTTCAAAAATATGAGGCAAATTCAAAAAGTGGGGCATCTATCCGGGGTTTCCCCTACACATAATGATTCAGATCTGATTGTTTCTCATTTAGTTCTTTTTGACCTCTACCACTCTATTATTTACTTTGAGGCTGTACCTCTGATTTCGTATTTTTCAATTTTTTCCAACAAGATATCTGTATTTTACTCTGCCAAAGGATTTTGATAAATCCATATACTCACTGTAAATGTAATTTTTCGTCTTTGTTAGATTTGATGGCGGCCTACAACACTTGATAAACTGCCCGTATTGTGGATTTACCCTCTCTAGCCCTTTCTTTCACGAGTATAATGAGGCGTTGATTCTATCGAATAATATTTTATTTATATCAGGGGTCTGAAGTTATTTTGATTTTCTTTAACGTCTTTTCTGTAATATATTACAGTAAAAAAATGGTTGATGATGTGTATGCGGGGTGTTGATATTATAGATGGGTCTCCTTTCAATAAATTCACAGGTATCCCAACACTTCCTATGTATATTTTATTTTTCAGGTTCGTTATGTACCTCCTGATAAACTTCATATTCTGTGTCAGGGTGTAAAAATATGCTTTGGTTAAAAGATTTCATTTTCTGATACCGTGTTGCTTATCATTATTACGTAGATGTAGATTTTTTTTAAATCATTCAATACGTCTTTATCATTTTGATTTGGAAATGTTCCTCAAAATCAGTAGGCTCATGGTGTTCTAGTATTTGTTAACTAAATACTCAAGTTATAATGAAATGGAAGTTTATAATCGTTCGATATTATATATACACGATCTCAATTCAGGAATTCCAATAAGATTGCATGACCATAAAAGACTTGTCTAACGACACCTCTGCGAGTTTACAACAATGATATCAACAATTTCTGTTGACAAAGCGATGCCATGTTCTCGTCGGCATATTGAACATTCAAAACGTGAGCGGCCATCTTCAAATTCTATTATCGCTCTCGAACTGTCACTTCGCACCTCCATGATAAAACAGTGTTAACCCGAAGTTCTCCACATATCAGAAGAATTTATTTGCCTTACCATTAGAAGGTTAAGGTGGTGGTGACAAAAACATCGCTTTGGCTGCTTTAGATAGTTTTGTCGGGTGGTCCATTGTTTTTGTGCCAAGTCGGTCTTTTAACTTTGAGATACTCAATTATATATTATAAAAGTTTATTGGTCACTTCAGATCTCCGGCCGGTCGCTTTATCACACAAGGGTGGCCGAAAGTTATAGTATCAGTAACCCGGCGCTTCTAGGGGTTATAAAAGTAAACTAAAATATTTGGTCGCTTCAGCTTATCAGCAGATTTTAATTACCACATTTCACCCTTGTTCTTAGGTTTAATTACTCGGTTTAACCGTCAGTGAACCGAGTAGTGTATTAAAAAATTTGAGAAAAGCCCAGAGCAGGTGCTTCTGAGCGCTCGTTCCTTGGTGAAGCAATAAGACTATTACCTCGAAATTCTGTACAGAATTTGAAATTGATACCTAATATCGATGGCCTAACTGCAATACCCCGTATCTGAAATAAGTGAATTTTTTGCAAAAATCTTTCGAGACAAAAAAACTCGATATTTTCAATTTTTCCAAAATACTTTCGTTTCCTGTTACTAAGAAATTATATTATTCTTTCTATGTTCAAGAAAAAACCACAGCAATTCGGTCAAGAAGATGGTACTTACCAGAGCTACAGTCTTTCGTTGCCTTACCTATAAACACAAAGGTATAAACAAACAAACGGCCGCCAAAATCTACAAAAGCATATGCAGACCACTTCTCGAATATGGACACAACGTATATATAAGCTGCAGAAGACCTACTATCAAAAATCTACAAACAGCAGAAACCACCGCAATGAGGAAAATTACAAAAATCCGCCATCCAAATAATCCACTGCACAACCCACCAAACTCACTGCTATATAACAAACTTAAAATTGAGCCCTTAGGAGACAGAATTAGAACACTGTCCATGAAATTCGCACAAAGGCCGCACAACTGGGATATCCTGCAACTACACTTGAACCAAAGAGAGCCCCTTACCAATTCAAAAGCAAAATTCCCACTAAAAACAATAAGGGAACATCTTGAGGAGTTTAGGGCCAATCCTGTAAACTGAGAGACCATTAATTAATCAATCAACAATCAATATTTCATATTCAAGTTAATTGTTTTTTTTTGTCCATATGTATCTTCGAAAATTTCAAGTTTTACCCTACAGTCACTTGTAAAATCACATATTCCAATGTATTATAATTTTGCCTGGCTGCAGGACTATACTGTCGATGGCCATTTGGCCTTTGGGTCAATAAATTGCGTTTATTATTATTATTATTCAAGAAAAAAATTTTGCCTTCATTCGTTTTTCTGATTTAAATTCGTATTTTGTCTTTCTCCTGTAAAATTCACTTATTATTGCAGTTAGGCCATCGATATATGAATGCTAAATTTCAGCACCATCAGAATAATATTCTGGGATTTATCCAAAAAATGAAATATGTAGATAAAAACCATTGAAAAGCAGTATCAAAATTCTATGGTTTTGATTTCACAATCCTTTTGAAAAATAACATTATCATTCCCTTCGCTTATTTACATCCTTAATATTTATCAATTTCACTACAATTGAAAACTCTTTCATGGTAATATTATAATTTTTTAAATAACGATAGACCTTTCTATGGTACAAATTTTGGGGTAGTGCTATGAAAATATATTCAACATTTCACTGCAAAATTTCATGTCTAACGAATTGACAAATTCGGAATTATCAGAAAAAATGAATAATTTAAATTGATTGTTCGGATCATGCGACCTTCTTGAAATTTTGCTGTTTAAGAATCTTGATCCTCAAAATAAATTTCACTCAAATCGGGAATTTTGATGTGGAAATATAAGGATTTTTCTTTTCATTATTCCGATTGAATTTTCTATAGTTCTGTTAACACTGTGAGACTTCTTATGAGTAGGTATATTGCATGTGGTCGCCAAATTTCATTTCGTTCGGTTTTGTTCTGTCTGAAATATTGAGAAATAACATTTTTTTCCGCCGACCTCGAAATAAAAGGTGATTTTAAAGTGTACAAAACTGAGCATTAATGACCCATTTTAATGCTCAATTTTTTAGCCATTTTAATGTGCAATCCTCATGGCAACCGTACACAAAGTATTCAGAAGCACTAAGAGAAATGTCAAAACTCTACTGAAACATAGAAATTTCATATTGTCAAATGTATGTCTTGTGCAAAATGAAAATGTATTTCAATCTAGAATTTATACACTAATCATGTTGAGATCGTCGGAAAAATCTTGTAATCAACACTGTTATTAATCTAGCGACTAATGGTCTCGAACTATTAACGCGTTCGCTTCGCTCACGCATTAAAATATCTTGACCATTAGTCGCTGTTTTTCATAACCTAGTTGATTAAATAACTATTAATGGCCATATGGAACTCCCTGTACGATTTTGCTGGTTAACGAACTTGACCGCATTTAGGATCTGACCCCTGAAAATGTCTAGTCTCTAGGACAATCCTTTCGAGCCTCATCGAGTAAACGGATGGGCCCACGAACCACGGTTTCGTCATCGGCGAGTCGAACCTAAGAACCTTATTGTTAGAGACCATTTTTTGCTCCAAATTATAAAATAACTGACATATGGGCAAAACGATATAGCTCTCGTTTAAGTAGAACGAGCGAACCTGCTTCAAGATAAGATTTTTGAAAAAATTAATAGACAAGGAGAAAACTTATTAGAAATAATCTCAATAAAAACTTCAATACCTATATTAATGCATTATATTAGTGCACATAAACTATCCGTGAGAAGATCTGTCAGAATAGCAGCATTTTATTCCACTGAATTTCCATCCATTTTGTCATTTACTTGTCTCATCAGAAGAAATATTGACCATGAAGAACGCATAACCTGAAATTTTCGAAAAAATTCGAATAAAAAATAAATTCATTAAAACATAACAAATACTGATTTGAAAAAAATATTCTGAATTTTCTTTCATATAGAGAGAAAACGATAACCTATGATTTATATTTATAAAATTGTTTATATGTGAAAAAAATCTATAAATGCAATCGTCGTATTATCAGTTGCATATAGTTCACTTGTTAATAACGCCATTGTTTCTCATTGAACAATGATAACACTAAACTATACCTGTGAGAATTGAACAGATTGAAAAATATGAAATAAAAAATTCAAAATATTTTTCAATAGATTTGAACATTCAATCTTCAATTCAGTTTTCTTTTTTCGATTTTTTGAACTTTTTGAAAGTTTATTATAAATCTTCATTATGTTAATGTGGAATGGAATTCAATTCAAAGTGTAATAAAATATAAAAAACTTACCGAAGTGAAAGTAACTGTGTTCAGGGAAAAGAATGAAAGAGCATATATTTCTATAGGATCCTTTGTCCTGCGCATAAAAACACAAAGTTTCTTCTGAAAACTAATAGGTGATCCTACCCAATCACTTCTATAAGCAGCGAGATGCAGTTTGGAACTCTGGAAAAAATAATGTCTATAACATGAAAAATATTGTTTTTTCCGACCTAGTCCAGCAGAAAGTACATACTTCCCGGATTAGGTTGGGAAATCTTACTTTCTCAAAGAAAAAGCATCCGGGAAGTGGGTACACCCCCAACGGGTGCCGAAAAATCCCTACATTTTAAATAACTAAAGGGTTTTCCAATAAGAGGTATTATTTTTATATTTAAAGGAAATTGTCATTTTCAATATAAATGATCGGATGTTTATTTCATTATAAAACAGAACCTATGCCGTTAATAGTGGACAATAACATCAGGCAAATAACCACCACGCCCACGCTTACAGGACCATATCTTTTTAATGAAATTTTCCATAACCAAAGCGCAAGATGGCTGCCCTATGTCCTCGATAGCCTCACGAATTCCATCTTTGAGGTCTTGAATCGACGCTGGGCTATTGACGTAGACCTTCTCTTTCACCTGGCCCCAAAGGAAGAAGTCACAAGGTGTTGAATCAAAAGATCTCGGTAGCCAATTGTGATCACCTCTTTCAGAGACACGGTCCGGAAACTTTTCCCGCAAATGATCAATGGTTTCGTTGCTTGTGTGGCACGTAGCGTAGAACTGAACGTTATAAGCCTTAAGACCCAAATCTTTATGCAAAATAAGGTGTAATGACGTTTGTGGAATTCCTAATTCCAAATAACGACGAGGGATGGACAAAGCTGGGTTTTCTTCAACACTTTCGGCTGCAGCAGCAATATTCTCGGCTGTTCTTGAGCGACGTGAACGGGTTTTATTCTTGTCCCAACAGCTCGAATTTTTCCACCAATTTCTTCATTGCGGTCCGACAAGGTGCTTCACGACAACCCAAAAATGTTCGAGTTTTACAAACCATCTCTGCCAAATTTTCACCATTTTTATAGTGAACTAGCGACCCGCCCCGGCTTCGCACGGTAATATCTTCGAAAATATTCACTTAAATCATACGTCTGAATAGTCTGAATTTTGGTACCTTCCTACCTTATAAGTTAAGTAGTGTGATGGAATGTCGCTAAGTTTCGATCCAAGTAAAACTGTTAAATAAAGACAGTTGCATCAAAATTTTATCATAAATTCCCTAAATTATCTCGCCTACCGACCCTCTCAGTTAGAAAAGTGATCAAATACTAACTTGAAGTCTTAGTAACACTCAGTTTAAGAAAAACATCAAAATCATTTCAGTATCATGCGCTTCTTGACACGATCACGCTAGATTTCCGCGGGAATGATGTATTTTCCCGCCGTGAAAAGTAGCCTGTGTCCGTGCCTAGGATCCTATCTTTATATTAACCAAGTCTTATAAAAATCCGTTCAGACGTTAAGGCGTGAATGAGGTAAACTTTTAAAACAAACGATTAAAAATCACCAACTTAATTAGTTTTCTGCCTACTGCCTACGCCTTAATTAGTAAGATAGCATGAATATTAATAGCCCATATCCTTTTCTATGTTATCTATCACCTAACTAAATTTCATCAAAATCCGTTCAGCCGTTTAGGCGTGAAAGAGTAACTGACAGACAGAGTTACTTTCGCATTTATAATATTAGTATGGATTTTAATAATTGCTATGCGTCCCTGAAGCGTGTATCGTACCATTTTAATTATTGGCGTAGTTTCTACTTGTCAAATGACAAAAAATGACAGCTTCAAACGTGACATCTACCGAAATAGCGGCCTATTCAAAATAACACCTCTTATTGGAAAACCCTTTAGGTATAAGAGCAATTCTGGCATCACTAGAACCTACCTTGTAGTTCACCTCATTACCAAACCAACAATAAAGAAACAACTGTACACTTATAGTGCCCATAAAGGCTACTATGGGCAAAAAATCCAAATTGTCAAATTCAACCTGAAATTGAAGAATCATTTCTTTTATCAGGAACTACAGGCATGTGCCTTTGTCCTATTGTATGATAATAATAATAACAATAAATTTAAAATGAATCCAATTCATGGCAACTCACAATAGAAAGACGGTACATTGCTGTACAGAAAAGGAGTATGCAAAGTGCCATTTGTATGAAAGTATAGTAGTTGAACATTTTATTTATTCTTTTTGAGAACCTGAAAAAAATTGTTTCGATAATTGTCAAGATTTTGAAGAATTTGTTGCTCACAATATTATCTGTTGATGATGTCGCACTAGTTTTCGGAAAATTTCATCAAAATTTAGATCCTCTGCAGGCGAATCATTTTTGCTTACTAGCTCATGGAAATTGAGGAACTTATCTTCTAGTAACTCACATTCAGATCCTAATATCACCATAAGACCTGAAATTTAATTATAACGTTTTTAGAATTGTGTTTATTCGAAGCATTCATACCTACCATATTTCTGTCTAAACCTTTTACATATAATAAAGTTGTAAAGTGAGTAATGTTCTCATGCAGTACTTCTTTTGATATCATATTCGTTTGAAAAATAGCAGATTTCTAGGATAGGATCAACTTATATGATGATAACGTGAAGGCGTTAACTTATGTGTACGTGTTCATAATGGGAAAAGTCTAACTCAACTAAAACTCTTGAATGAACTGAAAGATTTTTATGGAAATATTCGATTTAATCGAAATTCAGTGAGTTAGTAAGACTGATGTATTTTTCTCGTACAAGAGGCTCATCCTTGAAATTGTCGATTAAAAAATTTGAACTTTCGCATGGAAAAATATCAATGGTTTTTAAACTTGTATTATAAATAACTAATATACAAAGTTATTGAACTATCAACAGGTCCCAAACAAACGCTCTTTCATCAATTGAACATTTTCGGATGAAAACCCATGCTCACTCTTAAGAGTAGTTTACGTGAAAAACCGGTTTTCTGCATTTAAGTCAATTTAAGCCGCTTTTCCCGAAATTCTTGAAGAAAAATAATTCAGAATTTTTTGGATAACACTTGGGGCCTATGGCACCAAATAACTTTGCAACTTTTTACCTTGCACTTTGCATTCTGACAAATTTCAAAAGCGAAAATTAATCATGTTGCACAACATATCTTCCAACATTTAATTCCTGCGAAGGTCCTTTCACTTTGCACTTCACATTTCACATTGTCAAACGTAATTCATTTGAAAAGTGAAAAGTGCAAAGTGAAAAGTTGAAAGTTATTTGGTGCAATAGACCCCTGATCACGCTTATCAAAATGACAAACAGAATAATTCAAAATTATATCATAGGTAAAAATAAGTTTTACCGACAGAAAATGTATCAACTCCAACATTTGTGCTGCTGTTCAACAGTGTTCCAATTATTTGATGCAAATATGTAATTTCAAACCAGGGACTAGAGTAGTGGTTGTATGGATACCACTGATCAAAAGGCATTTTCCTCTCATTCAACAAAATCGGTGACATCAGGAACATAATAACTGTTAAAGTACATAGGCTGAAGTAAAACTTAAAGAGTGTATCGAATATTCTCATCGATTTCTTCATAAGCTTATGCTGCCTCTCATTTTGCGACAGAAAATCTTCAGAATCCAGTTGTTCCATCATCTTTTTATTGATATTCATATTGATCAGGAAGAATATCAATTTGACAACAGCTATGGTTTTCTGGCTCAAAACAGTCAGAAAAGATGAAAGTTGTTCCATATCTCCAGCGCTAACCGAAATATTCATGAGCATTGACAATTGATCCAGTAGTGTGAAAAATACTATTATGATAAATGAGTAGATCATATAACTCCTCTTTTTAAAGGTATCGTTATCAGAGGACCATAGTCCAACGAACTTCAATAGCATCACATTTTTCTTGAGTATTCTATTGAAATCAAATTCTGCAGACATCGTGCAGAACTAACTGAACAGCAATGGTGAACGGTTATATCAACGTTGTTTACTATTCTGTGCTACATGCTTTATTCCATATGGAAAATAAGAACAGTAATTGTTATGTCCACCATCAATATCGTTCATATTAAATCATCATTATAGTTTGCGAAGATAGATAATTGTATAGTGAAATAAACATAGTAGACCTAATAATGAGGGGAAAACATTCAATAGAAGCAATAAATAATTTACAGATATTATGTATATTCAGTTTGTATTCAATATTCGATCTATTACGCCTTCGAATTAATTTGGAATTTATAATGCTTCCATTTTCTTCTACTTCAATTATATCAAAATCAAAATTATCAAATAGCCTATTTTCCTTACTCAGCTTCGTTAGTTGACAGCATTGATGAATGAAAGTTTTAAAAATTGAAGAAAGCCTATACGTTAAGTCAGAAGCTTTTTGAGTGCTCGTTCTACTTAAACGAGCGCTATATCGTTTTGCCCAAATGTCTGTAATTTTCGAATTTTGAGCCGAAAATGGTCTCAAACGATAAGGTTAGACTCCTGTCCGTGAGGCCGTCCGGCCGTCCGTTAGCACAATAACTTTCGAAGGGATTGTCCTAGATACTTGAAATTTTCAGGATGAGTTCGAGTCCCAAATGGCTCTGTTGAGTTCGTTAACCAGCCAAATAGTATAGGGTGTTCTATAAAATATGGCCATTCAAAATGTTTGTTCCTCAATATCTCCGAAAAAACGAAACCAATCTGAATGAAATAGTACGGCCAAATGCAAAATGCTCATAACAAGCCTCATGCAAAATTTTGTAGCCATAGTGTGAACAGAAAATTCAATTGGAATATTGAAAAGAAGAAACTTCATATATCCATAAGAAGATATTCGATTTGTTCGTTTTGTGAATGGAGATTGATATACTCAAATATTCGATTCGAGTGAAATTTTTTTGTGAAGGTAAAGTGATATACTGAATTCTCATGCAAAATTTTGTGGCCATAGTGTTAACAGAACCATAGAAAATTCAATTAGAATGTTGAAAGAAGAATCTTTATATTTTCATAACAGAATATTCAATTCAGGTGAAACTCATTTCGTGAATGAAAACTGATTTACTGAATGTTCTTGCAGAATTTCAAGAGGATCGCATCATCAGAACCATAGAAAATATAATTTTTTCTCAGTTATAATTCATACATTGTCTGAATAATTTCCAGAATATAATGCCAATTGTGCTAAGATTCTGTATTTACATATAAGGTACCAATCTCAAGCCACATATTGAATTTTGAGGTTATAGTCTTATTGCCCCACTTGTGAACGAGCGCTCAAAAGCTCCTGCTCAGAGCTTTTCTCAATTTTTTTACTTACTTGTTTATATGGTAAAAAGATCAATCAAATTCAAATATTCTGAAACATATTTTTTTCTTTCATTCATTTATGAATTTTCCTATTAGAATCATTAACCTATAACCTGAAATTTTCATGACTCGACGTCGTTCCAAGCTTGAACTTGAAATTTTCATGGTAGGGTCTAGATTTGATCAAGAAGTTGAATGTGATAAAATCAATGACTCTCCGGGACATGAAAAATTTGAAAGATCGTTTTTCCCAATATGAACAAGCTAAAAGAAAAAAATGGCCTATTTGTGATAATATTCTTGTAAAGACTAAAAATTCTTCAGAAATTATGAAACTGTTTTGAATATATTCATTACTTTTCTTCCGATATGTATAATGACGCTTTGGATGTCATGCATGGTGCCACGCCATGGCCATAGAGGACCATAAAATATAAAAAAAATCACACATGATTATATGTCCGAAACTGCTTCCTTCAAGAATTGCAGAGTATTAACGTTTATTTTTCATTGTTTTTTTTTTTAATAATTTGCACCAATAGGTAAGAATTGAACGAAATGTGATATGGGGGGGGTTGTATGATGCAGAATCCAAATACCTATCCTATTAGTTTTTATTTTTAGATTACAAATATATGGCGTCAAATACAGGATTCCTCCACATTTAAATCAACCCTAACTTTTTTGCCTTACACTGTATGTCATTCTGGACTATAAAAAGCGATTGCTCTATTTTTATTACTTCAAAAATGGTATACAATGATGAAGTCGGTAAAAACGCCTTGAAAAGTTATGATGCACGCAAATTGTCCAGAAGCGCCAATGTAACCCACTTACAATAACAACCATTGTTGAAAGCAGTTTAAATAAAACTTACCCGATATTTGGATTCTGGATCATACAAAACATCCTCATATCACATTTTGTTCAATTCTAACCTCTTTGTCCAAAGTTATTAAAAAAACAAATAAAAAAATAGACATTAGCACCCTATATTTCTCAAAGGAAGCAGTTTCGGACATATGTATATTCATAGGACCTTTTTTCATATTATCTCTATATCGCGTGGCACTATTCATGGTTCTTTGTTTCTTGATACCAGCTGTATATAATAATAAAACTTTCGCACGCCAAATGATGAGTGCTGTATCTTTTTATTCTTGCGAATTAGCTTGAGAGTTGAATGTTTATAGACCTGATTGTTAATTTTTCGAAAGGAATTATTTCCCATTTTTCTATTCTAACGGTGGGTTTCACAAAGCTTGATTGTCAAAATGAACTGAAAATTGCACAGAAATGATGACATTTTATAAATCAACGTGATTGGAGTTTTGTAAAACCCGGCTATCTTAACGAAATTTTTTTTATTTTATTTTTCAATTTGGGAAAAAAACTTCAATTGAAGAATGGAAATTCAAAACAGTCTGAGTGTCAAAAAATTCAGACTGGGATATTCCATAAAACACATTTAGGACATATAAAAAAAATTTAAAAAAAAATTAATTGTTCATCATAGTACATAGACCGTTTTGTACGCTATTGGCCTTGGCACATAGACCCCATATAGAATGAAATCTGAAATTTCGTGAAAGTGGCACTTAAACCATTTTGAATTTCTACTCTTCATTCCATTATTGTAATTTTGTTGGAAAATGAACATTATTAGGTATTATTAATTCAGCAGAAGTGTTGTTGTTTTCGATTAGCTGAGGATACACATGTAGGTACTCAGAAAATTTGAGGTTTCTAGCTCATTCAGTTTCAAAATTTAAGTTTTCAGATTTCACCTCTGAGGTATCATCACGAATTACGCCATTTGTAGACTCTTCTTGATTAGGCTCATTCGACTGATTTTTTTCAGTTCAGTTAATACACTAGCATCCTGGTACAGACTCAAAAAAATGAAGACTTCTTCTATATGTTTAATTGAACGTAAAAGTAGTTTATAAAATAACATCAATCGACAAAAAAATACGATTCCTTCATATTTTATGAAGTGCAATACAACAATCTATAAATGTGCTTTTCTGATGGTTTCTCGATGTTCTGACAAAATTTGTCTCCAAAATCAAGTGCTGGATAATTTGTCTAAGCTAAGACCTGTTGTGAATTTGCTGAAGTACCGCATAATATGACCAAGAACTCCTCATTATCTGAAACGAAACGAAATTGATGATTGATAATTTCAAATAAAATGAATGCAAATTGACACAAACCCTTGAAAGTGTGACTACAGACATCGGAAAGAAATGCAATGCGTAAATTCTGATTGGATCAGCTGTTTTACGTAAGAAGAATATTAGTTTTTTCTGGAAACTGATAGGTGAACCAACCCAGTTGCAATGGAAAGCTGCAAGATGAAGCTTTGAGCTCTGTAGAAAAAATCGAGTATTATATTAGTTATAGAGTTCGTACTCTGAGGTTCGTATACAGAGTGTCTACTAGACAAACTTCGAGGGGTGATTATACAAGTGATTTGCAACAAAAAATGTCATATAACACATGGTCGAAATGTTGACAGTTATGCTTCAATTTAACATTTCTTGATTTCACGAAAAATTTCAAGTTTTTTGTCTATTCAGTTTTCTTTATAGTCTCATCAAATTTAATCACATATTCGAAAAGGGCAATAAATTTGCTACAAGATAAGAGAGTCTGTGTGCAGAAAACCCTCTTATTACAGGCGTGGTTAAGAGAAAAATATCACGTTAACAAAATCAGTCATATTTTTCCAATGGTTCTTTCGATGAAATATTAATAATTATGCACACGCTTCTTTTCAGTAAAAAATACCTCATTTAGTATACTTCCGAAAGACAAATCAACTTTTGCACTAGCTGCAAATTGCTCTATTTCGAAGCCTCCGTTATCGAATTTTATTGTAGTTTTATGAAAATTAAATCATCTTGAATTGAAATAATAACGAAGAAATGAACCTTCTTCTTCAATACATTTGATATACATCGTTGTCGTACTGAATCTACAACTCTTCAAAGTTCATAGCGTTTCTGACGCATTTCTGCTCAACACAATGCAAAGGGGTAAGATAGGGGATCTTCGGTGGCCATCTGACCGTATCTTCCAATCCAATATATTCATTAAAAAGATCTTGACATTACGACTATTATGTGCTGCGCAGGCATTCAGTTGAAACGAGACATTTTATCTGTTAGATAGGTGCATTTCATCGAATATGTCTGTCAAGTTGCTCTGGAATTATCTGATGAATTCTGCAGCATTAAAGTGATGGACAAGTATAACTGGTCCGAAAAGTTTTCCTCTCCTGACTGATAACCTCAGTTAACTTATGTTGGAAATGAGAAACAATAGTCGCAGGAGGGTTTTTTCTCTGCCATACACGGTTGTTTCATAATGAATCACGCCTGATTTCGTGAAAGTGGCCCATCAGTCCTTAATAACCTATGTCCTCCACTCTCATGAAATATTCTGTTACCACCTAAAAAATGTAAGTCTGGTCTCAGCATCTACAAATAAGAGATGAATTGATGATTTCCATAAAATAATACTAAGATTCAACCACGAAGAACTTCAGAATAGAGCAAATTTAGGTTCGGAATTTTTGGGGACTTTTTCGTTATCATGTTATTAGTATAAGATCCCGATATAAAACGACCTTCACCGAGATGCTTATTTGATGAAACGTATTTTATATTTAATTTAATATGTCAATGAATGTAATCCATATGGGTTGCCTAGCAAATTTCAGTCCAGAGTATATTTAATTAATAATTTGAAAATATTATTTTTTTAAACATTTCACCTGTATCATTATTAGATAAATTCTATACCAATCGAAAGTATGAAGCCCATAGAATATGCAAACGTTAGGTTGCCGGTTCTTTTCCGGTCACAACTATCGGGTTGCCAGGTATAAACAGGTAAATCTGTACTAGCATTTTGCAACGGTCTGTTTATTGAATGAAATTAAAGATTATTTTGTTCTGAACACGGTGGTATAGGGTTGCCTGCGAAAAATCAGTCCAGAATTGCGGTTGTCGAATGTTAAAAAGTAAAATATTGCTCCGAGTGAATGTGTGAGCACCGGTATGCTTAGTGCAGACGATCAGAGAATCGGGCTGCGCGGTGATGCTGTGCGAGATTGGGTTATGCGGTTCGCACGAAACACGATGCACTGCGTGACGACTAAACTGTAAGGAAAGAACGATCGAACAACAAAGTCATTTTTTTTCACACTCGTCTGAAATAATCGAGATTATAATATGCAAAGTTTGTTATTTCGTCCTAGGGCGGGAAGTTCGAAAAAAAATTAGATGGTGGAATAGACGCATGATTTAGGGTTTATTTCACAGAATTGTACACACAAAGTTATCTCACCCAGAATCGTGCGAGCTAAATCTCGCCCTCAATGTTGTAAAAAAACTATAATTGTAGTATCATAATAAAGACCTTATTATTATTTATTATATTATTAAATTCGATCGATTCGAAGATATTTAACCGATCGCTCGAACGTAAAAAATCAAACTGGCATATAAATAACGATCAAAAGACGTAATCATGTACACTCGTTCGAAAAAATCGGGTTTTCACGCGAAATTTTTTTTCGTCCGAATAAATTCGAAAAAAAAAAGTTCCATCAGTTCGACGATCTTTAATCGATCACCGAAACGCCTCTATAAATTTCCAAAATCATCCGTCATCCGTAGGAAAAAAACGGCGATTTTCGAAACGGTCCAAGTCGAGCTCACGTTCGCGCACTCTCTTTCTTTAAATGGGCGGACTTAAAACAGCTGCTATGCTTGTCCTCTTCTATCGCATGGGATGGTCGGTTGGGACCTCTCAGTCGAAAACATTCACTCGAAGCAATATTTTACTTTTTAAAATTCGACAACCGCAATTCTGGACTGATTTTTCGCAGGCAACCCTATACCACCGTGTTCAGAATAAAATAATTTACAGATTTACCTGTTTATACCTGGCAACCCGATAGTTGTGACCGGAAAAGATCCGGCAACCTAACGTTTGCATATTCTATGGGCTTCATACTTTCGATTGGTATAGAATTCATCTAATAATCATACCCTGGACTGAAATTTGCTAGGCAACCCATATGGATTATATTTATTGACATACTAAATTAAATGTAAAATACGTTTTTCAAATAAGCATCTCGGTGAAGGTCGTTTTATATCGGGATCTTAGACTATATATCCATGTATAGCGGAGAATGAGCCGCTAGCATGAAAGTTGATATGTCATTCGAACGTACACTAAATGAGGTACTTTTCACTGAAAAGAAAACGTGTTCATAATAATTAATTTTTCATTGAAAAACCATTGGAAAAATAGGACTGATTTTGTTAACTTCAGAATCGTGATATTCTTCTCCTTACCACGCCGGCAAAGAGAGTGTTTTCTACACACAGACTCTCTTATCTTGTACCAAATGGCTGACTATGTGGTCAAATTGATGAGACTACAAGTAAAACTGAATAATGATCTTTTTAGAGAAAAAACTTGAAATATTTCGTGAAATCGATAAATGTTAGGTTGAAGAATAACCGTCAACATTTCGACACCTTGTATAGTCAACAAAATCAAAGTTGTCCCCAACCCATCCCCCCCTGGCTGCGCCAGTGATTGATTCAAATAATATAATTGTTATAAGAGATATAAAATGTAGGACGAATGAAATAGTACAGACAACATATAGAAAGAGAATAAAGAGTCTAAAGAGATTAATATAGTACGAACCTGAACAGTCACTTCATTTCCGAACCAGCAATACAATGATAATTCAACCACCATCGAATTAATGAAAACAATAATCGTATAGAACTCTGGGCTTCCAGGTTCCACCTTCAAGATATAAATAGAGAAAAATTCGTTAAACAATTAATTTTATACTTACAACAGAGAGGCGAAACATTGCAGTACAGAAGAGAAGTACACACAAACTCATCTGTGCAAATGCATAAAATGAGAATAAATCGTTCAAATTCTTTGCTAATCTGGAAATGATATAATTAAATTACTTGGGTTTTGGTATAACAGAACATTGTATCTGAGGAATTTAATTGTGATTTTTACGCATTCTTATCATAGTAATAATAAGTTAGTCGAATAATTTAATTTTTCATCGATCTCAAAATAAAAGTTAGGTTGAACGTATACGAAGTTCAATAATGAGCCATTTTATTGTGCGATTTCTCCTTTTTCAATGTGCAATTGTCATGGGCAGGAGCAACCGAATTTAAATTATTCAGAAGCAATACGAGAAATATTACAACTCTACTGAAACATAGAAATTCATATTTTGTCACATGTATATCTTTTGCAAAATAAGATGTATGTATTTCAATCAGAAATTATAATCATTTCATTTTGCGGTCGATGGAGAAATCTTGTGATCCGCTCGTTAATTAATCTCGCGATTGATTAACTAGTTGATTGAATAACTATTTTCATGACCCTTTAAAAAAATGGAATAATTATGTTATCTAATCAGATGAAAAATGTGTAGAAAAAAGTAGCCTAATTTTGGACAGTTGCTCAATTTTGGATACTGCATCACCCCGAATTCTACCAGGAGTTTTCTAGCATTGAATGCAGAAAACTATTTGTGTTTTATTGCTCCAACTGTAAACTTAGAAAAATAGATAAGTGAAATATTGAAATTTGGTATAGCATAAGTCAAATTCCTCTACAATGAGCTCAACTATTTGATTCAAACATTTATGTCAAGGATCTATTCGAATTTAACCACAGAACCTAAAATATGGAAGTTGCCTGATTTTGGATAGGGCAGGTAGCTCATAATTGGATATCCGAAATTTGGAACTCGGTGTTAATTTCTATTTTTCTTTATTTGAAATGCCTAAGAAAGAAATGTTTCTGAAAAAATGGAATATGGAAAACATGAGAAATACTATCAATGCCACAGAAAATTTACGTTGGTAATTTATGCAAGGACACTAGGTTCCTTATTTTGGATAGGATATCCAAAATCAGGAACCTTTTTTTGAAATTACAAGAATTGGCATTTTTAAATTAAGCTCATGTTATATCATCTCGGTGGAAAATAAATAGTTCAGTTTGTTTGAAATGTTATCATTAAGGTTCTGTCATATTTAAGGCGAGAAAAAATATTCAAAACATGAATACCACTAGCAAAAAAGGACCAATCGAAAAAAGTATCCAAAATTGGGCTACTTTCCTCTATATAAATATATTTACTTCAAAATTTGGTTATGATGTTCAACAATCTTCCTGAAAAACTCATCATAATCATCAGTACCATCATTCACCTGGTTCAAGCCATCCAAATTCAAAATGGTATCACCCAATAGTTCACACTGACAACTTACAACTGTCATCAAACCTGCTGAAAAGGTATCAATGCCCACATTGGTCAGTGAAAGGTACGTACTTGCGACGGCTTGATGAATGTACGTCAAAATATACAGATGAGGTTTCTTATAATCGTAAGGATACCAAGAATCGAAGGGAAGTAATTTTTCTTGCCTCATGATCAAAGGTAGCAGTGCGTACATAACAAACGAAAATATACCTGTGACACAGAATGTCATAAATGCTATTTTATACGATCCAAATGATTTCCTCATAAGCTTATTTTGTCTCTGGTTCTTCCGTTTGAAACAATTTGAGTCCAAGGAATTCATGATCTCATGAACTATATTCCTTTTTTTGATGAACATTATAAGTTTTATACATCCCATTGTTTTTATGGACAAAATGGACAAATAAGAGGATGATCTTTCTAAATTCTCCAGAATATTTGGCAAATTCAATAGTAAACTGGACGTGTCTGGGAATACGAAGAAAACTGAGATAACCATTGAATAAAGGTTATACGAATTAATTTGAAAATATTTTTCACTGACCCACAAACCGGCCAATTTCAAAATGAGTATGTTATTTTCAAGATACGTGAACATGTTGGTTTTTCTTGAATTCGTTTCACGGAATGAAGCGGAATATGATTGTATCTTTAGTTGGTTTATATTAATTCCTTTGACATGTCATGTTATATCCTTTACCTTCTCATCATCGTTGTGTCATAACTTATGGATAAGAATAAATCTCTTGTAATTTAGCGAATGAAGGCTGGCTAATAATTAATGCAGGTTAGTTGAAATATATGTCTTCGTTTCTTATACCTACGCATATCAAAGAAAGATTTTTCTATAATTCATCCAGTACCTAATTTTATCCCTTTATTACCTATGTGTAGGGATTCAAGATGCATTCTCCTGATAAAAAATTAGAACCCCGAAACGATTGATTTCCCGATCGAAATAAAACAATTTGCATTATTTTAACTAGAGGCTTTCTGTTCTTTGTTCACTTTTTCCATAAATCGGGATCTGACGGAAGAAATTTAGGAGGTCTAAAAACTAGAGAGAGATTGAAGCACACTTGAACACTCAACTTTGAGAGAAAGTATAACATTAGTGAATAAATTGAACTTTGAAGAGAGTCCTAACATAAAGTCAGAATTTTTTCGCGCTTGTTCATATTACAAAAACGATAGCGGCCTACCGTAGACAGTAAAAGTTCCGGAAGAAAGGATGCGTGCAAAAAACTTGGACTTGTATGATGTTGTTTACAGAATTTTATTCGACTGATGTAAATGACATTAACGTCAAAGTCATCAAAAAATATTGCTACAGAGAATTCGACTGTCACCTGTAGGTATATTGGATATTGGTCGACTTGTCATTCTGTTCGGGGTATAATTAAATATTATTCATTATTCGTTTCAAGATGTACCATTAGACATTGGATGCGAATAACATACACAAGATCTTCAACACTCATTGCATTGATTATTTTCCGATCAAAAAAGCCCGGATGCCAATTATATAGATCAAGAACCCTGTGGCCAAATATAGGAAATCAAAAAATTAAATTTTTTTCCTTCTGTACAAGCTAGAAAGTTGAATCTTCAAACACCTACTTTTATTTATCGTACGAATTCTAACGTATTGAAATTCGCGAAAATTCGTTTCCAAATTTTGTAACGTAGGACGTCTTTTTGAGCTCTCGTTCTCCTTAAACGAGCGCTATATCGTTTTGCCCAAATGTCTGTAATTTTCGAATTTTGAGACGAAAATGGTCTCAAACGATAGGGTTCTACTCCCTGATGAATTCGTGACCAAATACAATTCTGTCCGTGGGGCCGTACAACCGTTCTTTAGCACAATAACTTTCGAAAGGATTATAATAGAGACATGAAATTTTCAGAGTAAGTTCAGTTCTCAAAGGGCTCGGTTAAGTTCGTGAACCAGCCTAATCGTACAGGGTTTCATAAAATATGCCCGTTCAAAATGTTGTTCCTCAATATCTCAAACAAAACGAAACCCATCGAAATGAAATATTGCGGTCATATGCAATATGCTCATAATAACCTTTATGCCGAAATTTGTGACCATAGTGGTAACAGAACCAAAGAAAATTCAATTGAAATATTGAAAAGAAGAATCTTTATATTTCCATAACAGAATATCCGATTCAAGTGAAATTTCTCTTGTGAATGAAGACTCTTATACTAAATTGATATCAATCTCAAATCCGATATAAAATTTTGAAATAATAGTCTTATTGCTCCACCAAAGAACGAGCTCTCAAAAGCTCCTGCTCAGGGCTTTTTTTAAATTTTTTTCGTTTATCGTTTCGAACGAGAGGAAGAATCAGCCTTCTGTACAAATGATAATTATTAATTTCTCGTATTTACTAAGTTATTATTGAATTCAATAAAACCTTTCGCAAATTATTTTTCAGTGGTTTTTGAATGTTGAAAAATGTTTTTTGGAATGAAATGAAAAATTGTTCTCCAACCTCTTAGCTGCAACTCCACCTAACTCGTTGAAAAACTCGTGACAAATGGAATCTTCTGTGGTTATTAGGAAATAAAACAAAACTAGTCTATGGAATTATGAATGATCTCAGCTTGCACCTGTGTTATCTGTTTCCAAGACAATCCTAATTTTTGAATCCTCAATAGGAGCCGGTCGGTTTTGATGAACAGACAGAGAAAGTAATTTAGTGGCGTCAAGTGGGAAGATCAGCGTCCTGCTGAATCGCGAATTAATAGTTTTGTCTTATTTTCTGACAACCACAAAAAAAAGGTATTGTAAGATTCCATTCGTCATTAGACTATCAATGACATATGTTTGCATTTGAAAAAAGTTTAGGTGGGGTTGCAGCTAAGGGGTTGAAGACAATTATACAGGGTGTCAAACAGGGTGTCGACAAACGGATAACATGAATCAAGGAAACCAAGGAGGACTCGCAACAAGAGGTTTTAATCATTTGAGGGCCTTCGTTTGCCATATATGTATAGGGTGATATTCATCTTATGACTGAAATTTCAAATTTCGGTAACTCTCAAACTATTCAAACGAATTATTTCAAATAAGGAATTTTTGTCACCCTTTACGATTGCCTTTCTTCAACATTTCAGAAATTTAATAACTAGAGAAAGTTCGTACTTTCTCTATTTTCAGGAATATTGGAACATCCTGTCGGTGACCATTCTTTTCTCATTTTCGTTACCACAAAGAATCAATTAATGAGAAAAATTGGAAATATTCTGCTTGGCACGGTCATACAGGGTGATCAAGAAGTGATCAAAAAACATTACCTCATGAGTAAAATTTCAAAGTTCAATAACTCTCAAACTGTTCGATCGAATGATTTCAGATTTGGAAGTTTTGTCACTTTTTACGATTGCCATCTTTCAATATTCCTAAAATTGAATTAATCAGATCTGGACTTGAAAAATTTTAGGAGTTTTCTATTTTCCTTAATAATTGTATCACTCTGTACGTGAACATTATGTTTAATTTTTATTTTCGTAATCACATAAATCAATTAATGAGAAAAATTTAAAATCTCTGCTTGACACTATCATACGCGGTGATCAAGAAGAGATCAAGAATCATTACCTCATGAGTGAAATTTCATAGATCGATAAATCTTGACCTTATCGGTGAAATTCTCCAGTTTTGTCACTCTTTATTACTACCTTCCTTGAAAATTTTCTCAAATTGACGGAAAACTTCATCAACGTGCTCAAAATTGTATTGAAATGGAAAGACACCATTTTGAGCAATTCCTGAACTGAAACTTTTTCCATTCAAGTTGTTTTTAAGATAATAATACCAATTTATTTGTTCTTTTTCGTTTTCTTCATCATTCAGTTTGTTGGTTGAAAGTTTCCTTCAAATAAATTAGTTTCATTAGTGAACACTTTCCTTTATGATTTGATTTCTTGATCTGAACTCTCTACTTAAACATTACTATTCTTTTTCAGTCATATAAATCGTAATGTTACGCACGGGCTGGCCTCGTATTCTCGACAAGTGATCTTTCAATGCGTATACGAATTTCATTGCGCGAAAACCTCTTTTACCTGCAAAAATGCACACCGCGCAATGAAGTTCGTATACGCTTTGAAAGATCACTTGTCCAGAATACGGCACCTGCTTCGTTATCACTTGAAAAAGTCTTAAATTTTGCTAGTCCGGTTCTGTTTTTCACTTTGAGGAAAAATTGAGAAAGGCAGCTAAGGAGGGTGATAAAACTATAGAATTTGAAATTATATTTCCTGTAAACTACAGATTCATTGAAGGGAATGTGTTTATTGATAGCACTGTATAAATATTTCAAGCAAAGATTTAAATATTTCGTTATGAATTGATTCTTTTTGGTAATGACAACGGAACACCCTGTATATTTCAATTTATGGCCAAAAAATGCGTTCAATTTAAAATTTGATTGTGAAGATATTCATTCATTAATATTCACAACTTGACTTCCGAACCTAAATAAAATAGAACACTGAATTGTCAGATAATAGATAATGTTTCGAATACCAACATATAATCAAGAAATATAACTGTGTGAACGAAGATATTATCGCACAATATGGCAAATAAGATGATCGCATGATAAACAGATTTTCCGCTTTTCTAGCATGATAAATGCTAATTTTAGATTACCATCTCATTTTGGGGTGTTATCCTAACTGAGTTCCCATCATATATCGCAGATACTAATACCGAAAATTTATCACCTCCATGTTCATAGAGAGAGATAGAAGAATCCTTATTCAACAGAAACCTCTTCACACCTTTTGGTGATGATGGGAAGCACTCAAAGAAGCAATAAAATGGAAGAGGCCGGACTTGAATGATGGCACGCTCACGATACACTCAAGTGTGAAGAGTGCCTCGCCCCTATTCTTTGTTTGATGTCAGTTTTTTTTTATTCTGTAGGTGAGAGGCTCTGAGAAATATAAAGTCAAAAGCGAAGAATCTTTCGACTGGCAATGCATAGCTCTTAAGTAAGTTTCGGAATTTTTTTAAGTCGATGAAACATCATTCTTATCAAATTTCCAAAAGCTATCGAGTCAAAATAGTTTTTCTAGGATATTTTATAATAGCTCTCGAATGGTGAACTAGGACTTAGTGGCATGAAGTAAAACATAATTCTTCTGATGCCAACGTTTCACATATACAGGGTGGGAAAATGTGGGAAATCTCACAGATTCAGATAGAACATAAAAAATGAAAATGACAAGTTCCCATTTTTTTTCTAGTGGTCCTCTCTATGAAAATAAGACCTTCTAAATGCCACTGGAAATCCATTTCAGTGGAATAAGTTTCAATTCACTCGATATAATTTGATGAAAATTTGATCTGATTAATAGTATTAAGGACCTCTTAAATCACAGCACTCAAATTTCAATTAGCTTGATCAGTTTACCAGGGGCGAACTGAGTTGTACATTTTAATGCTCACATTTTTAACACCCTGTATGATAAGGTGCTGAAAAAGCAATTTTGGATACCTTGAACATTAATCTAAAGAAAAGGTACCTACTCTTGTTCAGTGTCGATAAAATGAACCGTTTTCGAAAAAAAAAACATAATGAAAGAAGTGAGTAATTGAAATTTATTCCACTAAAATGAATTTCCAGTGGCGTCATTTAGGAGGTAGTATCTTCGTAGGGAGGACCGCTAGGGAAAAAAATTATGGAAACTTGTCATCTTATTTTTTTATGTTCTATCTGAATCCGAGAGATTTCCCACATTTTCCGGGACACCCTGTATACATATTTTGGCTTCTTCAGAGCAAAGTCGAGTTAGGTTTCCCTCAGATGGAATAAAATATTGAAATATAAGAAAACCAGTTAAAACATATAGTTTTCTATTATTTATTCCATCTATGGAAAAACATAACTCGACTTTGCCCGGAAGAAGCAAACATACAGGGTTTTCCTTTTAAGTTGGCCTATTAGACGTTTTAGGAGAACTAGTGAATATTTCATTCTGAAATTTTTGGTGCAGCCTTGAGGGTGAAGGAACTCTTCGCCTAAAATATTTTCAAGTCGACAGTGTTGCCACGTCTATCTCAAACGCATATCTACTTTCTTATTTCAATTTGAACTACCTATATTTTCATTTATGTGTCGATTCAATACCAAATTCGCAGTATAACCACTAAAAAAATTTCTTTGCTATGCACTTTTGCCAAGTTATTCACAAATTTCTGAAACTTTTGACATTTGCATTGCCAGTTTGGAATGCAATATCTCGATTATTTTTTATGCGAACGAAACCAAACTCAGCAGTACTTATAGTAAAGACTCCATGCATTCATGTGGAATATTCAGTATTTTGATACATCGTAAGGTTTTTCGAAGATATTGCTCCGAAAATGTGAAACTCAAAATTTAAATATTTCGAGATTTTCAAATGGCAACCCATATTTATTTTACAGCATTCGATTCAAAATGAAAAATGAATTTCAGTCTCCTTTTACACTAATTATTTATTTTGATAGTTTTCGAATGAGATGAAAAATACTGAAATTTTTCAGTATTTATAGTTCATGATCTATGGTTCTGTTTACGATGAAATGGTTCTATGATTATGGCGTGAATTGTTGAAGTAGATTCTATGGTTGAAATCATAAAAAGTATTCGATGATCATGGATGTCACAGAAAAAAGTTTACCCATATTATTCAAACACGATTCGGGTTGTTTCACAATTCACGGGGAATGCCAAAAAATTATTGAAAGGACCTGTAGGACCTTTAACAATCGTTATTCACATTTAGCACGAATGATCGGAAAGAAATTCCAAAAATTGTTTAAGCTTTCTGTAATCCTAGCCCTATGTTCATGACCTCAACAATAGGATTCATTCCGATAATTCACTTTATAATCACACAGCATTATGTCCATTGAACATTACTATAAAAACTGAAGATTTTCAGTATTTTTCATCTCATTTGAAAACTGTCAAAAATAAATAATTAGTGAACATAAGGCCAGGATTACAGAAAGCCTAAACAATTTTCGGAATTTCTTTCAAGTCATTCTTGCTAAATGTGAATAACGATTGTTAAAGGTCTTACAGGTCCTTTCAATAATTTTTTGGCATTTCCCGTGAATTGTGAAACAACCTGAATCGTGTTTGAATAATATGGGTAAACTTTTTTCTATCACATCCATGATCATCGAATACTTTTTATGATTTGAACCATAAAATCTACTTCAACAATTCACGTCATAATCATAGAACCATTTCATCGTAAACAGGACCATAGATCATGAACTGTAAATACTGACAAATTTCAGTATTTTCATCTCACTCGAAAACTATCCAAAATAAATAGTTAGTGTAAAAGGAGACTGCCATTCATTTTTTATTTCGAATCGAATGCTGTAAATAAATATGGGGTTGCCATTTGAAAATCTCGAAATATTTCAATTTTGAGTTTCACATTTTTCGGAGCAATATCTTCGAAAAACCTTACGATGTATCAAAATACTGAATTCCAAATGAATGCATGGAGTCTTTACTATAGACTGCTGAGTTTGGTTTCGTTCGCATAAAAAATAATCGAGATATTGCATTTCCAAACTGGCGATGCAAATGTCAAAAGTTTCAGAAATTGTGAATAACTTGGCAACAGTGCATAGCAGTGAAATTTTTTAGTGGGTTATACTGCGATTTTGGTATTTAATCGATACATAAATGAAAATATAGGTAGTTCCAATTGAAATAAGAAAGTAGATATGCGTTTGAGATAGACGTGGCAACACTGTCGACTTGAAAATATTTTAGGCGAAGAGTTCCTTCACCCTCAAGGCTGCACCAAAATTTCAGAACGAAATATTCACTAGTTCTCCTAAAACGTCTAATAGGCCAACTTAAAAGGAAAACCCTGTATATTTGGGAAACTTCGGCATTAGTAGAATTTTGTTTTACTTCGCTTCACTAACTCCTAGTTCCTGTAAATTGATTCAAGAGCTATATTCGTAACCTAGCA
Source organism: Propylea japonica (assembly GCA_013421045.1). NCBI lineage: Eukaryota > Metazoa > Arthropoda > Insecta > Coleoptera > Coccinellidae > Propylea > Propylea japonica. The sequence goes on from CM024239.1 coordinate 115,583,909, forward strand.
CGTTAACCATCAAGTCAATATTTCACTTCTCTTCGTTTAAAAATTGTAACTTTATTATTATAAATTCGAACGATTCTAGTATTCCTTTTTGAGCTATCATTCTGAGATCCTTTGTTTTTGCGCAACAAAGTAGCATTTTCAGATGAAGTAGTAAATGATTTTGAATGAATCTATTGGCTCATTACAAACAGGATGTTAGTGAATGAGTGCGACAAACTTCAGGATATTATAGTTCGTCCAAAAATATGAACAAAAGATTCTATTAACTTACCATCTAAATGGAAAAAAATAATTCTTTCCTAATATACCCGGAACCTTTTATTGTATAGAAAATAGCTTCCTTGAGCATATTCTTATCCTAATAAGCTATGCTTTTTGCGGATTTCTTGTCTAAATTGGTGGGTTTAGACGGGCTTAGTGGGTGTTTCTGTCCCCAACTTCTACGCTAATGGAAAAGTTCGGTTCTTAAGATGCCTGTTTGGACCATCAATGTTTTCTACACAAAAAAATACTTTTAAAAAGAATTTTTTCTGGCTTAAAATAAAACATTTGGCGGTTCAAATGAGGCCTAACCCTTCAAAACCTTTCCCTAAAATTCTAAAAAAAGAAGTTTCGCGAAAAAAGCTCATTATGATTAAAAAAATGCTTACGAATTCTGTTTTCTGAAGAATAAAAGGTTCCGGAAATATTGGCAAAGAATGATCTTCATTTCTGTTTCACACTGTATATCGAAAACGGTATATTTTAGAGGATGGTTGCAGGTTGATGGACACCTTTGTTCATTTTTTGGACATGCTATAACATACTGAAGGTTATCGCACTTATTCACTAACACCCTATATATTGCGTTTTTTTGAATTATGAATGTTCGGAAATGAAATAGGTAAATCTAAACCGTATCCCATAATTGTATATGAAAAATGATATGACGCTCGAGTTTATTTCGGCCCCAATTTTAATCATAGTACTTCTGCGTCATCAATGAAACGAACTGCGTAAATCGTAATAAAAATGTAACGAATGTTCCTGTAGAGGAAATGAGATAAATATCACCACATGGAACTACATGAGTATTATGTGCTTAAAATGCTTGAGTATCCAGCTATACAAATTAATTAGTTCCTATAAACGACACATGAAAGTGATGATGTAAGGAGGAATATGGGACAAGTTATTGAAATTTCAATCAAGGCATTTTTATGTCCTAATTATTCGGAGATGAATAGTGTACCTAATCACATTTTGGTTGAAAGTTTTCATCCGAGAATTCGTTTGGGAAAACGAATGATGTTTTTCAGTATTTCAATATGAAGAAATCTGTTGTGAAAAAATTTAGATAAGAGACAAAAATACATATATTTGTGATGGATTCCTCTCCATCTCTTATCGTCTTCCTAAGTATGATTTTATTTTCAAAAAATCGTCTATGTATTGTTAAATGAAAAATACATATTCAGAATTTTTATATTTTTTATGAATATCTAAAGATTTTACTCAGAAACTTTATATGAGGAACGCATATATTATATTATATGTAGAAGGAAAACAGTGCAACTTCCCTATAACGAAGCGCTAAATCCGGAAAAAAAATTGGTATAAAGAAATTTCGTCATAAAGAACATTTGTTTCTATGTCGTGGTCGACTTCACTCATGAATTTAAGTTTATCATTCAAACTTAAGCACCTCCTTTCAGACATTTTCTCACAACTTTCCATACTAGCGTAATGGTTATATTGAAACGAAACAGCCAAGGGTGTAATAAAAACTGTTTCAGAAGGATCTCTCTGCCCGCCTCAATGATTTAGTAAAAGGGCGTACGTCCGCAAAATTTCGTAAAAAACCCACCCCTACAACTTCTTACCAATACCCATTCAAAGAATGTATTCTTGGAATATTTCCTTATAGAGAGAATTTACTTCGTTTTAGAAGGTGTTCTTAACATGAAATTTGGATTCAAGGTGCAATATCTTGTACGAAATTCGTTATACAGAGAAGTTCGTTATAGGGAAGTTCCACTGTATATAAAATGAATAATTTCAATATTCTTTTTTCTGTACATACTTCCACTGTACTTGATTAAGCTTTTATAACCAAATGTGATTAATGTGGAACTGAAAGAAAATTAAAAATCTTGTGATGTCATGTAATCTTGAAAAATAATTTTCGTCATTTTCGATCTGCAATCCAGAATTCCATGAAAATAACTTACGACCTACTTAAAACGAAACAACTGTTCAAATAAATTGGATTATATTCATTTGCCTCTTATATAATTTTAACATGCCTTCAAGGTATAAGATAATCTGGGATGTAAAAAATATATCATTGGTTCAAATTGTATCATTTTTGAAGTGACCCAAATATGTATTGTGATTCTTTCGACAAATAACTACTGTTTACCTTTATGTCTTTTAGCCCGAGGGTTCCACACATGGTTGAAAATCTCCAATTTATGGAAGGTTGCATATAACATATGTTAAAAGAAAAGAATCCTTGCATGTATGTAGATCCCGTCAGTGGCGGCTCGTGGGTGAAAAAAGAGGTGAAGAGCTAAACAAGCAGAAAAAATCTAGAATAACATCTTTTTTATGTAAACTCACCTATTTTTTTGTATATCAGATCTAACCTTCGGTCCTTTAAAGTAGCAAATTTGTCCGTAATGTCTTCATAAAATGGTTGTTTGTTTGTTAGTTGAATTAAAAGTTCTTTTTGAATGGAAATATTGGCCAAAGAGGAAAGCCTGTGTTGAGATACAGAATTATTAAATAAGTTTTTATTCTCTTGAGGCAATATTGTATGATTTGCCATTTTTCATTTTTTTTCTTGTAGAAATTTTCAAGTCAACAGTAGGCCGACCTTCATTTAAGATGTCCTTTTTGTCTTCGTCTTTCCAACGATGAAACGGAGTTTCTATTAAACTGCACACAATGTCATTAATGGGGTTCATTTTTAATATCGAAGCCGAAGCACTTGAAGTAAACAACAGTTATAGGCGATGCGCGGACAGTAAAGCGGACAGTAACCGACGACGTAACATGTGCAGACTGCAGAGGGTTACTGGAGCAGTGGAGCTCTTCAATACAGCGAGAAAACGTAATAGAAAGCCCCGGTGACGTCACCCGTTACCATAGTAACGCAGCGATCGAGGTGCAAGTTCCGTGACAAACCTCTTCTCTCGATGCGGCCAGCGACAAGATATTTATAATGAGTTTCGTGATTCGATAACAAACGTCTCCTGAGTTCTGACATGGAGCTAATGAAACGATTAAATTATTGTATAATTAATGAATAATAATTATCATCCTCAATGAACATTTTAGGTGACCCTGACTCTAGGAATTTTTAGGTGAAGAGCCACTTCACTCCCTTCACCTGAAAAGCCGCCCCTGGATCCCGTAATATGAAAATCCTCTCAAACGACAGTGACTTGCATGCTTGAGATAATCAATATTTTCGACATGGTATTGAAAAACTCATCTTTGAAATGGGATACTTGTACATCAATCATTATTTACAAGTTTGTGTATGATTCAAAATCACTATCCAGTAGAAAAATTGTGTCATAATAGTTCTCTTCAGTCTCTATATCATACACTCAATTTTTTCTTCATCGGTCATTCTGAACTCGAAAAATGATGAAAATATGGTCGTATGCGTAATATCCTACATTTCAGTAATTGAAGCTGGGCCTTTAGAGTACAGAAATATATTTTTTCTACAACGAGAAGTACCAATCTTCCCTAACCCTACGGCTTGTCCTAGAATTTTGTCAACTAGTCCAAAAAAACCTGAACTTTAGGCAACCGTTCGGGAAGTATGATTTTCATAAATGCATTGATCAATTGATCATCACCATAAAAACGAAATAAAACTTACAATACACATAAAAGGACCCCGCACGGCGCACACTTACTTAGGAAAAGCGGGTCCAGTGAATTTTCCTCATTTTTACATATTTTATTTATATGGACCTTGAGAACAATATATCAGATTTTCACGAAGGTCTTACATCCGGTTTGTTCTATAATGCGTTCCAAAATTGCAGCTACGGAAAAATGAATCTTTAAATTTTGATGATAATTGTTCTAATTTTCAGAATTGCATCATGATGATTTAGGTTCTGAATAACAAGATATCACAGATATCCAAACACCGCCCAACACGTTAAGTTTCGTTATACAGGCTGTTCCATGAAGATGAATAAGTAACTGGATGTAACTTTGTTAGTGACTTGGGGACCACCCTGAGTTTTTCAAAATATGTTACCATGATGTATGTCCACTTCTGTATGAAGTTTCATTAGTGTGCGAAGAACAGTTGCAAAATTATTCAGGTTTAAATTCGGATTTCATACAATTTTTCTGTAAAACTTATCTGTAGTTGAGATTACTGTCAAGGAATATATGTTTTCATTCAGTAAAATTATTATGATAGGTATTGACGGTCGGTACAAAGGTGTTTTTTTCAGGAATGTTCAGAATGGACATAATTCGGTGTCACAAATCTCTTCATTTCGCTATCGCAAAATCTGTTTATATAGAAAAAAAGAATTATCATTCCAGGTTGATGTGACTTCGAGCACTCTAAGGATGCATATTTTTTAAAATATTATACCATAAAAGTATGACGACCTCTGTGAAAAATTTTACTAGTGTATAAAGAATTGAAAGAAAGGTCACAGAGTAGTCTACAGTATTTTAAAATTCAAATAACTGACAGTAATCTCAACTACAGATAAGTTTTAAAGAAAAATTGTATGAAATCCGAATTTAAACCTGAATAATCTTGCAACTGTTCTTCGTACATTAATGAAACTTCATACAGAAGTGGACATACATCATGGTAACATATTTTGAAAAACTCAGGGTGGTCCCAAAGTCACTAACAAAGTTACATCCAGTTACTTATACATCTTCATGGAACAGCCTGTACAACGAAACTTAACGTGTTGGGCGGTGTTTGGATATCTGTGATATCTTGTTATTCAGAACTAAAGCATCATAATGAAATTCTGAAAATTAGAAGAATTATCATCAAAATTTAAAGATTAATTTTTCCGTAGCTTCAATTTTGGAACACCTTATAGAACAAACCGGATGTAAGACCTTCGTGAAAATCTGATATATTGTTCTCAAGGTCCATATAAATAAAATATGTAAAAATGAGGAAAATTCACTGGACCCGCTTTTCCTAAGTAAGTGTGCGGGGTCCTTTGTTGTCAAAATTTTGTATGTTTGTTTATTGCAACTCACAATAAAATATGGAAAGCATCAGCGAAGGTGTTTCTTCACGATTGAACACGGACTCTACTACCCGTTCAACTACTCCTGACTACATGAATTACTATTTTATTAATTTTATACTGACTGTTGTTATGCTTCAATTTGGCTACTCAATAGCTAGTGGGTGTTCGTTATTACACAATTTATTTGAGTAGGATATCGATAACAACATCAAAATTGATTATTTTGGTATCTGAACAATTTGACATATTTTTACATTCAAATCATTCTATTCTTTAAGAAAATTATCTGGTGTATAATGAGGAAATTATACACCATGATTGATAAGAGGTGAGAAAACTCTAAAATCACAAAGACTAATTCATTAAACCTCTGAAATTATAAAATTGCCGTATAAATAGTGAAAATTTGTTTACGTATGGTTCGATTTCCAGGATGATAACCTTACAACCGAATAATAATCATTCATGCGGTTTTGAAACTCGATTTCAATGTGAGTGGTCTCGAAAATTACAGGTTGAGATGCCGCAGAGATTTGTCGTCTCTATAATCACATTTCACGTAGGTAATCATATTTCACGTTTCAATAATTGTAAAACATTTTTGTATAGCATTGTGACTCATCAATATATTCTACCTACAATGAATATTCATCAAACCAACTCTTCAGGAATTGGTATCCCCTAAATTTTGTAATTATTCTTCAAAACTTTGGGTAATTTTTATTATTACAATTACAACTGTAGTTTTGGCTCTAAACCACAACCCTGAACCACAACAGTCATTTCAATGCAAATAGCTAATAAATATGTGAACAAACATTTTATATAATTCTTTCAACAAAAAACATAGACATCGAGTATTTGTATTTCTTAATAGTTATTTAATCAACTAGGTTATTAAAGACAGCGGCTCATGGTCAAGATATTTTAATGCGTGAGCGGAGCGAACGCGTTAATAGTTCGAGACCATTAGTCGCTCGATTAATAACCGAATTGATTACAAGATTTTTACGACGATCTCAATATGAATTCTTGATTGAAATACATTCTCATTTTGCACAAGACTTACATTTGACATAATAAAATTTCTATGTATCTATGTTCCAGTAGAGTTTTGACATTTCTCGTAGTGCTTCTGAATACTTTGTGAACGGTTGCCATGAGGATTGCACATTAAAATATCCGAAGAATTGAGCATTAAAATGGGTCATCAATGATCAATTTCGTACACATTAATATCCCTTTTTATTTCGAGGTCGGCGGAAAATTTATTCATTATTCAATTTATTCAGATAAGATTATAATCATGATTATTTCTTCGATACAGTACAACTGAAATCTAATTTAATGATACATAACAAAGAATATTAAAATAAGAAGCAAAAAAAATTTCAAATATACAAACAAAAAGAGCAGGGCAAACATTCATTTATTACTTTGTAACCTTTGTGGAGTTCACACTTGTATGATATAGGTAATTATCTCTCAATAATACAAATTCATAAATATCAAAATCTGCCTTGGTTTCATTCACTGATTAAGAACTCGCAAATCAAATTCTGAATATTACGAATTAACTGCAATCCGAAATATAAAATTTTGCTTTCTGCGTAGGAGCAAGGTTTGAGTCAAAAAATGTTTGAATGGATTTTTCAGAAGGAATAAAAGCTATTACGTTCGGGCAGTAAGAGTTTAATATTTTTGGGTATTAAGGCCGGAATCTAAGAAGCCCAAAAAAATTTTCGCGTTTTTGAAATTTTATTTCTCGAAAATTTTCTCATACATGAATCATCAGTGAGAATTGACAGATGATGATGAATTATTCTAATTTCAATTTTATTCGCCTTAATCGAACAAACTGGCAAAAGTTTCTTACACATCACTTTTTTCGCGCTTGTTCCTAGGTAAATAGTTTTAACTCGACAATCCTTGGGCCCTGGCGCCATTAAACAAAAAACAAACCAATTTCTATTGGGAACAACACCATTCAAGTCAGAATCTTTCACAAGATTTTTCTCACCAGAATCAAGAAATTTGAAAACACCGAGAACTATTGGTTTCGTTCTAAACATTTATGAATTCCATGCAGAGGAATTCGAACACAAGCCCAGGGACTTTGAAACCCCAAGAGGTGTAAATTTTGATGACTTTTTATTCATTTCTATTGACCTGTTATGTGAAGTATGTAGTTGAAGAAAGAAGAATATAACTAATTATATGACTTTGCAGAGGCATGAATCCCTACAAGAAATCAATTCAATGAAAAAATTATTGTCCATTACTTCTTACTTCTATTATTTCACCGAGATTTAAAGCAACTAGACTGAACATAACTAGTGCCTTCATAACAGGAGTTACGAATACAGAAAAAAACATGTTATTGTTGTTTCACGAAGTATAACAAAGCAGCCCCACAAATCTCAACTTCGCCGTATGAAATATTTTTAATGCTGCACTTGAATAGGGAATATGAAACGCTTTAACTTTGTTCACCTTAATAAGATCCAGTCTCAAAGCGACTCGAAGTATTGTTCGGTCGGAATAATCAGACATTTGCATGCAGTGAACGACCGATTGCAGTGCGGACACTTCTCAGCCGGTTAACAGCCATTTGCATGAGACCATCCATTGTTCCGCCCGTGCCCAGGAAATATTCTGCGGTTACCGGGCAGCCTACTCAAATTTCTGGTCGTGACTGTCCACCTCACGCGACACGTATGCCATACAGGCTGGGCCGAATTCAATGTGTAGACCATTTATGGGCAACCTTTTTTTGTAAGGTGCCAAATAGAAAAATTTTCCGTAGAGCACGGGCCAAAATGAAATTTCTAACAGTAATAAAATAAAATTAATACACCTTACAATGGAAGAGATGAAAAAACTTAAACTGATATAAATAAAAAAAAAACTCCGTAACTCATCAGTCAGGAGTTTTTAAGTTCTTATCTAATAAGACACCTAAGATTGCGTTTTTTGAATTTTGAACTACTGCGCGAATGAAGATTGCTAACTGTGCTATATCAGTGATGTCAGTGCTTTCATCCAATGCTATAGAAAAAGCAACAGATGTTTCCACCACTTTTCCAAAAGCGACTTTTATATTTACATCTATTGCATCTATTTATCTTGAGACTCTGCTTCTTGATAGATTTACTTCTGCAAACGTTTTCTTTCACCTGGATACAAAGTATCCGCGAGTTCCAACAAGCACAGATACTGGATTTCATCAGATATCTGGAACTGGAAGGCAAGCTGTAAAGGGTGTGATCAGAACAGCTCTGTAAGGAGGCACAATAGACCTTGGTCGCAGTGAACTGTAACCCCTCTTTAAACTATAACTATGTGTAGACAAACAATCAGAATACATACAGGGTGTCCCAAAAAGAATGATAATTCCTGCAATACTCTACAAAGTATCCCGTTATATTTTCAACAAAATGGGCCCCCATTTCGGAGTTATAAACCTCTGAGTTTGGCACTCCAGAACCGTTTTACGTCAATATCTCAGAACATTGTTGAATAATACCAAATTTTATACACGGAGGTACTGAGATCTAATAAATCTGGCATTGTTCCCTTTTTAGGCTTGATGCCCCCTTAGGACATTTTTTCTTGGGCACCCTTGACATTGGAGCCCGATAAATTTTTTACTTTATTTTTTCCTTCAAATTCATCAAAGCCCGGGTTGTGTGAAAGTTTTTTGTCCCGTGCATTTTTTTCTTTGAATGAGTCGTTTTCCAGAAGAACGGCATAATGTATTAACATGCATAGGCTAAAAGCTATAGTGATTGACACCTTAAGTGCATGGATAAATTTAGTAAGCGAATTTGGTTCCTAATTTTACTGCAACACTATAGTTATTATAACCGAACTATAGTATAATGTTGATATTTTGGTGTTACCTTCAAATTTTCAATAAATATCGATTAAATATTCCAGGAGACACCAATTTCCTCGAAGTTACATATTTGATAGTCATTGACATACTTTGATAGTGATTGACACCCAGAATGATAGTCATTGACATAATTTCATCTCACTTTTGCATCAATTTTGGGTATGTTATCATCCTTCTTTCTCTCACTCATACATCTTTATTATATGGGTGAATGAGAGATTCATTCTAAAAATACAAAAATTTTGAATGGCCTTATTTTATGGAAAACCCTGTACGATTTGGCTGGTTAACGAACTCAATCGCGATATTTGGGAACCGAACTCACCCTGAAAATCTCAAATCTCTAGGACAATCCCTACAGACAGAATTGAATTTGACCACGGATTCGTCATCAGGGATTCGAACCTTATCGTTTGAGGCCATTTTCGGCTCAAAATCTAAAATAACAGACATTTGGGCAAAACGATATAACACTTGTTTGAGTAGAAGGAACTTTCTAAAATAAAAATAAAATTTCCCCAAATTTTCTTCGAGAATCTTTTGTTAACTTTGATGCAAATATTTCCGGACACTTGTATAGTCATTCCTCTTCCTTCGAATTTTCGGTGTAACACAGTGTGCCTCTTCATTGTAGCGTGATTTTCGATATTATATTGATTGCCATCAGATGAAGTCGCCGTCAATATGTTTATGCAAAGACCGGAGATGATTTAGTTGAAACTATTAAGTTTCCTTATGTAATCCGATCTTTGAAGATGGCCAGTTGACGTAAATCTCTAGTTTCAAAGCGGTTTCCACTGAATATTGTATCGCTTTGGACTTTTCCAATTGACGTGTGCTTGCTTTAGTCAGATTTCAGAAAACATTTGAGAAATTCGAGAAATAACTACCTTGAAGTCAGAAGCTACGAATCTGCAAGGATATCATCTAACTAGATACTATAAAGATAAAGTATAACATTACGAAACGCATACTGGGTTATAACTTTTTGAGCACTCGATCTTTCTAAACAAGTGCTATATAGTTTTGCCCGAATGTTTGTAATTTTCGAATTTTGAGCCGAAAATGGTCTCAAACGATTGAGACTTGAGATTTTCGGGGTAAGTTCGATTTCCAAATGCCGCGTTCGTTGACCAGCCAAATCGTACAGGGTGTTTGTTGCTCCATATCTCAGACAAAACGAAACCAATCGGAATGAAGTTCTGCGGCTACATGGAAAGTGCTTATTATAAGCCTCATGCAAAATTTTGTGGACATTATGTTAACAGAATCATAGAAAATTCAATTGGAATATAAAAAAAAAGAATCTTCATGTTTCTATAATAAGATATCTGATCTGCACCGTAGAATTACATTTTTTTAATTATTAATTTTTCACATATTTCAATTTTTGAATAATATCCGGAATAAAATTCCGATCGTGCTGAGATTTTGCATTCATATACTTAGCATGGATCTCAGGTCCTATACAAAATTTTGAGGTAATAGCATTATTGCTCCACCAATGAAAGAGAACTCAGAAGCACCTGCTCAGGGGTTTTCTTACTTTTTTCATTCTACGGGTGCGACGCTGAACAAAGTTCTCTTCATCATTTTGATTCAACCGATACGAATAGAATGAATCCAAATCCATACGAACTGCAAAACTGAAAATCGTCCACTGTATTTTTCGTAATTTGCCATTGCATTGAATGATTAAAAAACCAATGAAAAGGGGTGGTATTTTGGTTTGCGATTCAATGTTTTTTCCCAGAGCTTCAAAAATAATTAAAAACTCTGTAGATACTTTTTTAATTCTGCATTGCCAGATAAACACACTCTACAGAACTACACGACATCTGTTATCTTTTGTACGTGATGTGCTTATATCTGCAAAATGAAAATCGAATTATTAAACGATTTTTAAGAACTAAACTCAAAATTCATTACGATTTTGGATTTTTTTTCAATACGATTAAACATGAAAAGGCTCGTATGATGATTACAACAGAAATGTATCAGAAATGTCAGATAACAATTATCAACGTCATAGAATAGTTTGGATATGTGTTCTGCATTTTTTTCTTGAATCGTAAAATTATTCGAATTTTATAAAATTTTGCATACATGAGAAGATCACCAATTGGGTACTGACACTGAGTTTCATATCGACCGGATGAGTAGTTTTTGGAATAAGGGAAATATTCCATTGTCAATAACTTCGAAACTAGCTATCCGATCGAGCCCGCTGAAGAACTCAAATGAGATATTCAGGTCCCATACCTTTCCTGAAAGTTTCAACTTTTTAACTCTTCCTGTTCGAAGGTTATGAGTGTTTAATTCTTTTCAAAATATGATGAAATGTAAGACAAATAGGTGCGTCGCTGTCCTAGTTAAAAATATCAAGTTTGACATTGATCGTATTTCATTACCGGCCCAAAATTCGAAAATTACAGACATTTGGCCAAAACTATAGCAATATGTTCCCTACCACTTGTAGCAATATCGATAAACCCTCAATTGCTGGTTGAACACATGGGGCCAAATACCCTCAATGTACTCTAACAAGAATTTGTACATAGAGTGTTTCAATAACCCCCGTCCCATAATATACACTCATGAAACAAAAGTTTCAAGGATTTTATTTCTCAAAATTGATTATCCTCAAAGGCTGTTGAACTCTATACACAATAAGGAAATCCGAAGACATTGGAATTTCAGATCAATTCGAATAAATAATGGAAATATCCAAAAAGTAAACTGTGTGCTATGCTTTGTTATCTACTCGTCATATTCATCATGATCAATTAATTGTAGATAAATCGATTACTGGTTGACCGATACAAAAAATGATCCGCTTATAAGCTTTCTAGAGTAGATTTAGAAAAAAACAATGGATTTTTCTTCATCATCGCATTCATGCAACCAATTAGCATTTTCTGAGAGTGATCTGTTTAGTTACATGTGTAAATAAATACCCAGGTCCAGATAGAAAATTCCCTGGAATGGTCATTACATTCACGAATTATGGGATCTTTTCTTTTATCTGATTTCGTGAGCGACTGTCGAGCCGTTGCCATCAGTTTGATTGATTTGTTGTTTATCAATAAGGCTATCTAGTATCGCCACCAGCCGAAGTTGGTCATCTGCCATTTTTATGCTACTTGTATGTCTTTCTGGGACTACTTGTACTTTGTCCTATTGAAATAACAACTCGTTCACAACAGTTGGCTGTGTAGGAGATCATATCTCGTCATCGATCAGCAGTCCTTTTCGAAACGTATAAGAAAACGTTGAAAATACGTGTGTAAGATAATTTTACTAAATGTTTCTTGATCATGCTGAAGGAATGGAGAGATTTTATTTCGAATTATGTATTTTATTGTTTCAGTATTCATGTGGTGTAAACTCGTTTTAATGAATTACTTTTTTCACGGATAAATATACAATCACTTCTTTCCCGGGGAAAAAGTAATTTTGTGAAAAGTTATATTTTGTTACCTGTGAACAGAGATAAAATGTTGAATTTTTCAACCTTAATATGTAAATCATTAAAGGGTTTACTTACATCAATTGAATATTCCTTGGAACCTTCCAACCAGTAGAAAACTTCTAACGAATATGAAACAGAACAAAATCGGAAAATATACGCAATTAATTATGTGCAGTCGCTATCCTAAAGTGAACATATACTCTTATTGGCACTACTGCAAAATCTCGCGCCAAATATCTAATGATACCGTTTTCAGAATGATAACCTGAGGTCTCAAATAGAAATAAAACATTCTGAAATATGGGCACACAGATGAAAAACCCTGGATAACACCAATAGTTCATTAGATCGGTATATATGTGATGATCACTAATACTTTTTTGTTTTGTTATTTCTTTGTTTATATGGAATAAAATTGTCTTCTTATTTCTCTATTATTTTTATTATGAATATCTCAATGACCCATGTAATGAGAATGTATTGTTTATGTGTGAGAGAAAGCAGGATGATATCATAACCAAAATGCAAAAGTGAAATGAAATTAGATTAGATTAGATTAGATAGTGGTCGATCGGCACGTTGATTACCCTTCTGCACTGCGACCAATAAGGTCTTTTGTGCGTTACCATACTAAAACTACGTTTTTCCCATGAAATTATGTCAATGACTATCATACAGGGTGTCAATTACTATCGAAGTATGTAATTGACTCTCAAATCTGTAATTTCGACGAAATTGGTGTCTCCTCGAATATTCAATCGATATTTATTGAAAATTTGAAGGTACAGTCGACTCTCGATAATTTGAAACTCAAGGGACCAACGAAAAAGTTCAAATTACCGAGAGTTCAAAATAAAAAGAGTTCAAATAAACAAGAGGGAGTAGGGATGAAATTCAAATAAACAAGAGTTCGATTAGAAGAACATACTAATGATATTGGATATGTGATTATGTATTATATTGTACAGGGTATCCCATTTTGGGCACTTTTACAGGATAACTCCGTTATTTTTAACGTTAGCGGGATGCGGTTTTCGCGACAGTGTGCTACTTTTTTGTGAAACTAAAGATGGCGCAATCAGTTTTTGCATAGCCCTCTTAGTTTTTGCTATACAGGGCGGAAATGAAAAGTATCACTTTTTAATCACCCCCCGTATCTCAGTTGTGCTTAAACTTGGAGAAATGGTTGAAACGCATTCTTATAGATTTTTTTCCGTAGAATCCAGTGGCGTAGTCAGTTTTTCAATTAAACTTTCCGTTTTTGAGTTATTGAGCAGACATATGTTTTTTCAAATTGGACACCCTGTATATTATTTTTTATTCTTATTAAGCAAAATCTCAGCTTTCCAAAAACATATTATTTTATGCATTTATTTTCAAAACCAAGCTCAGAATTCAAGATTTTGTAATTAAATTATCAATAACTAAGTAGTAGGCTCTATGACTGTTTATTAAAAACAAAAAAATGTCAATGCTTTGTCGGTTGGTTCAAAAGTTTACAGTTCTCTCAGTTTTATTATTTATTATATTATATTAATGATTCAGTTTTAAGTTTTTTTCATTACGGCTGCTTACGAAAATTACGAGAAATATGACATGCTTATTTGTGATGTAGATATTATTTTAACATTATTTTCGAGATTTAACGAAATCTTGGCATTTATTTTTTGTTTTTAATAAACAGTCATAGCCTACTACTTAGTAATTGACAATTTAATTACAAAATCTTGAATTCTGAGCTTGGTTTTGAAAATAAATTCATAAAATAATATGTTTTTGAAAATCTGAGATTGTGCTTAATAAGAATGAAAAATAATATACAGGGTGTCCAATTTAAAAATGTTGGCTCAATAACTCAAAAACGGAAAGTTTAATTGAAAAACTGACTACGCCACTGGATTCTACGGAAAATAATCTATAGGAATGCGTTTCAACCATTTCTCCAAGTTTAAGCACAACTGAGATAAGGGGGGTGATTAAAAAGTGATACTTTTCATTTCCGCCCTGTATAGCAAAAACTAAGAGGGCTATTCAAAAACTGATTACGCCATCTTTAGTTTCATAAAAAAGTAGCACACTGTCGCGAAAACCGCATCCCGCTAACGTTAAAAATAACGGAGATATCCCGTAAAAGTGCCCAAAATGGGATACCCTGTACATACATGATCTGTATTTATATCTTTATCAGTATTTCATTTCGAAAAGTAATCTTTAATTTTGAGTCCATCTAGCATTGTCCAGGGTATTTTATATAATGTTGAGAGCTGAGAAGAAATCATCGTTTGTTTCTGCCCAACAAACGAGAGTCAGCCCTCACTCGCTGAAAATTCTTCAATTCCGAGAGCTTGAGCTAAAGACTTGGTGGTTTCATTTTGAAGGAAAAATCCAACTGCCGAATCCACTGAAGTAAGGACTCGTCCAGGCGAGGAAATTCAGCTGGAGACACTTCTAGTGATTCGTTCCTTATTCTTTAAATCATGGACAATGTAGATAGTAAAATATCGAACTATTTCGCAACATGTTTTCTCAATGTTCCATTTTCCACCGCTTCGATAACACGTCTATTCTCATCTATTGAAAGACACTTATTCTTTCTTCCACTCATTTTTGATCCGAAAATTCGAGAACTGGTTTTAGTTCAACGCAATTTCAAGAAATTCTGCGCAAACTCAATTATGACAAGTCGGTGCAAGATGAAACGGATCACAAAAGGGTGGGGACTTCAAATTATAGAGTGTTTGGGTGATTTGACTTCAAATTAAAGAGTGTTATCGAGCAAGATGCCACAGCTACAACTTCAAATTATCGAGGGGGTCAGAACACGTTCATGTTTTTCAAATTATCAAGTGTTATTGAAGGGACCTGGAAAGAACTTCAAATTATCGAGAAATTCAATTTATCGAGTGTCAAAATATCGAGAGTCTACTGTAATACCAAAAAAAGCAACATTCGACTATAGTTCCGTAATAATAACAATGGTGTTACAGTGAAATAAACAACAGAATTCGCCCTTAAGGTGTCAATCACTATAGCTTTTACCCTATCACATGTTTCGTCTCCTCGAAAACTGCATTTAGTTATTTTTCACGACTTGATTTCTGTTTTGAAATAAAGTTGCAGAACATCTTGATGTGCCCATACTGAATTTTCCGCAAAAACTTTCAATTTCTTCTCGTGAGCTATAATCGATTAAAAATTGAGTAAGTTCTTGGACAACAAACTTCATCAAAATATATGGTTGCCGAGTTACTTTGCCGGTGAGTGTAGAATAGTGCAGTTCACGTTTATCTTCGCAATTAGGCCTGCAACCGTTGCAGGCCTAATTGGCCAGAATTTTTAGTTTTTTTAAAATCCTTCGAAGATACGATCCTGACAAAATCTAGGACGAATATACTACACCTTTTACAGTTGTAATTCAGAAAATCAAAGTTCAATTTCAGAAAAGGGAACATGTATTTCAGAATAGGAATATGTAATTCAGAAAACAGAAATTGAATTTCAGAATAGTTAATTCAATTTCAGAAAAGCGAAATTGAAATTCAGATTAGGAAGTTGTATTTCAGAAAAACAAAGTTGTAATTCAGAATAGTGAATTGAAATTCAAAAATGGCAAATTCAATTTCAGAAAAGGAAAATTGTAATTCAGAAGTTATAAATTGAATTTCAGAAAATGTATGGATATATGTACTATATAATATATATATAATATAATATTTTAAAGAGAACAACCTTTTCACGCATACTCAACATGGGTTCCGACATGGGCGATCAACACAGACAGCGATTTTCGAGTTTGTGCAATACATACTAGAGTTACTTGAAAACAAAAAAATGGCTTTAGGTATATTTTTAGACCTCTCTAAAGCCTACGATTCACTGAATAAGGAATATCTTCTCGAGAAATTACAATTTTATGGAGTTAGAGGAAACGCAATCAAATGGCTAGATTCATTTATGACTAACAGAAAGCAAAGAGTTACCATCACTCAAAACAATAACCCATCGAAATCAAGTATTTTAACGAGAACACTAGGAATAGATCAGGGAAGTGTCATTGGCACACTACTATTCCTGATATACCTAAATGATTTGGGTCTCATAATACCGAAGAGCGAGGGAAACATGGTCAATTTCGTGGACGATACAAATCTGTTAACAGGTGCAGAAGAGTTTGAAGAGCTTACAAGACGAGCTAATCACATTTTTTCCAAATCAAAAGCATGGTTCGATCAAAACAATCTTATACTTAATGAGAGCAAATCAAAAGTACTTATTTTCAATACAAATAGATCACACAAAGAAATATCAGATTCAATAACTTTATCACAGCATAAGTACGTACCGTCAGATTGCGTTAGATTTCTAGGGGTTTACATCGATCATTTCCTGAACTGGCGTCAACACACAGAGATTGTTTCGATGAAATTAAGTAAGATTTGTTTTGCACTAAGATCAATTACGCAGTATATGAATGAAAACACATTAAGGGCAGTATATTTTGGAAACTTTGAGGCCACCTTCAAATATGGGATAATTTTCTGGGGAAATAGTGAAAATTTAGAAAAAATATTTTTTATTCAGAAAAGGGCTATTCGTATAATTTACAAAATGAGTTTTAGGGAATCATGTAGAGGAAAGTTTAAATCCAAAAAAATGTTCACAGTGTATGGTCTGTACTTGTTTGAGTGTTTAATGTTCCTACATAAGAATAAAAATAATTTTACAACCGAAAATGTAAATAGTTATAATACAAGAACTTTAAATTTGATGTTTCCAACTCATAGATTAACACTCACAGAAAAGAGTCCTAGCTATATGAGTATAAAAGCTTTCAATAAATTACCGAATAACATTAAATGTGTAACAAATTATAAATTATTCAGAAGCAAAGTAAAACATCTACTGATTACATTAGAACCATATAGTCTCAGGGAATATTTTGATAGCTGAGTAAACTCGAATTTTTGTGACGTCATTTCACTTAAATTTAGGCTTTATATGTATACATGTAGCTTGAATTAATCTGAAATAAAGAAATATTATTATTATTATTATTATTATAACATAGATATAAATAGGTACATATTCATGTTCATGTTCATATTCATGCAACCAATTCTGAATTACAATTTCCCATTTCTGAATTTCAAATCACCAATTCTGAATTACAATTTATATTTTCTGAAATTCAAATTACCCTTTCTGAATTACATATCACTATTCTTAAATTCAAATTACACTTTCTGAATTACATATCACTATTCTGAAATTCAAATCACCATTTCTGAATATCAATTTACTATTCTGAATTACAATTTCCATCTTCTGAAATTCAATTTGCTATTTTGAATTACATTTTACGTTTTCTGATTTTCTTTGACCTCTCTTGTGCTTTCGACACTCTCAGTTTCAATTTCATTCTTGAGAAGTGTTACAATGTGGGTTTCAGAGGAATATTCTTGGACTGGTTGCGCAGTTTTCTAAACGATAGAACCATGTAAGTCAAATTGGAAGAATGCTTTTCTACGGAGAGAAATATAGAGCTGGGTGTTCCTCAGGGTTCTGTGTTGGGACCCTTGCTCTTTTTGTTGTTTATAAATGATTTGCCTTATCATCTGGCTTGTCTTTTATTAATACTTTTTGCGGACGACTCATCGGTGGTTGTTTCGGCTCGGAGTCGTGGGGAGCTACAGCGGGCTTGTGAAAGCTTGATAGCAGAGTTTGTCAGGTGGTGTCGTGTTAACAACTTGATGGTGAATATCGGAAAAACCGTTTGTCTACATTTCGGCTTAAATAATCTTGAATCTGATCCCCTAAGACTGAGTTTTTTAAATACTGTTATAACTTCAGCTGATTGTACAAAATTTCTTGGAATCCATATTGACAGGAATCTCAGTTGGTCAACCCATACTGACATTGTATGCAAAAAAGTTAACAGTTCATTCTTTGCAATAAGCAGGCTTAAAAACTCTCTGCCTCGTAGTTCTCTTCTTGACATTTATTATAGTCTTGTTTACAGTCACCTTGTATATAACATCTTGCTCTGGGGCAACAGCACTACTGTTTCAAGAGTGTTCGTTGCACAAAAAAGAATTATAAGGTTGATTTTCGATTTGACACCAGGTTCGTCGTGCAAACCCATATTTGTATTAAATAAAATATTACCATTGCCATGTATTTACATTTTGAAATGTCTTGTGTATGCTAAAGAGAATGTATCAAAGTGGGAAACTGTCTCAAGTCATCATGAATATGGAACCAGAAATTCTCAAATTCTTCTTGTGCCAAAACATAGAACACATAAATTTGAATGTTCTCCATTATATCAGAGTATAAAATTATACAATCATTTACCATCCCCTGTGAAATCTCTGAATATGAATCAATTTAAAAAGGTAATCAAAAGTATGCTGACATCGAAATGTTTTTACTCGGTGGCAGAGTATTTTTCAGATTCCTTAGCATTAGATACTTAGCATTATGTCAACTGCAATTGTATTGTAATTTTTCTTTGACCTATCCTATACTTTTGTTAGTGTCTTACAGGATCAATAAAGTATGTTATGTTATGTTACAATTGGAAAAGGTGTAGTCGTAGACCTAGTTCATAAATAAGTTTGACATTGATTGGTTTCCATTAACGGTTGAAATTACAGACATTTGGTCGAAACGACCGAAGCGTTGTTGCTCTAGGAACAAGTGCCCAAAAAATATTGCCAGATATTTTCAACCTTTCTTTGAAGAAGTCTTATTCATTCATATTTTATGACAGTTTTTTGGAAACATGTGTTCCAATTTAATAGAATTTTTTCCAACTGTTCTGGAAATTTGTAGAGTTTACGCTCAGTTTATTATTGTACTTCATTACATAGACCATTCTTCTCACCATCTTTCAGCTTTTACATAACCTTGACATATTGATTTCTATTGATGATACACGTATTTGAATGAAAGCCTGGAATTTTATGAACACGGCAAGCTCTATAAGGGGAAGTATCACATGTTTCGTCCAAACGAAAAATGGACTTAGTTATTTCTTACGTAGAGACTTGATTCTGTTTTGAAATAAAGTTGCAGAACATCTTGATGTGCCCTTACTGAATTTTCGGCAAAAGCTCTCAATTTCTTCTAGTGAACATGTTCTTGGACAACAAACTTCAGCAAAATATTAAGTGGTCTAGTTGTTTTGCTATTGAGTGTAGGTAGAATAGTGCAGTTCATGTTGATCTTCCCAATTAGGCCAGCGACCGTTGCACCGATCAACTTATTTTTTTCCACGAGTCCTCGGAGACCCCCAACCGGACAATCGTCTGTCGCATAAGGAACCGAATAAGGATAGATTGGCTATGATGTGCGCCAAGAATTAATTTGAAAAAAAGTGGCCGACCAAATATTCTTGCTGACCGATAATCGAGAATTCCGAGAGCAGAGAGCTGAAACCTGAACGGTGAGTGCGTGCGGCGAGTGTTTCAGAGCGCGATGGAACGCGGCATCATTGAATTGATGGAACGCATCAACAAAAAAAGGGTGGAATAGTTCTGCCATATGTTCGCACACGACTAGGTTTCTCGGCGCTAAAGTGTTGGTGTTCATTCGTGTTAAGTGATTAATAATGATCGTCGGAGAGGAAATTTCCCTTCATTAATTTTCGTCCTAGGCGGCTAGTTTTTTAAATATCAAAGATAGGAGACAAATCTTTTTGCTAGCTTGCTCATGGGAACAGAGGGTTGCCATTCATTTGTTTTACATGGTGTCAGAGAATGAGTGCATAAACCTAGAATACTGTAACAAGTTTCCCACCAATTTCACTGAAATACTGTACCGAAGAGCATTATGCAAAAATTCGAGAAAGCCCCAACGTGAACTCATGATCATGATACTCGTATCTGGAGACCTATTGGTTTTGTGGCTTGTAGAGCTACGTTTTAGATTTGAAGATGAAAGTTGAATTCATAAGATGAAAACAATAGCTCCTAGGATATTCAAAATTAATTTATACAGTATAATTGCAGTAGTCCAACGTCCGGATTACTGAAGTGATTTCAGTTTATGAAAGAGAACAACTTATAACTATCAAAGATAAGGTTCATTAATCAACAGTCACAAACAACTTTTGGAATAAAATAAAATTAAACTGGTCAAAACTCCTTAGGGATCTCAATACTCAGATGATTTTAAGATTTTATGATATAAAGTTCTTATGGACCCGACGCATTGTTTGTGTGTGGTGTTTGAATTTGAAGCAAAACTTGGTTTTTCGAAAACATTTGCTATATCGTTTTTTTTTTCGTTTCAAAATAATATTTAATTTTCACCAGTGGCATCCATACAGACGTCGGAATAAATTTGGTGAAAAAATGGTACGTCAATGGTTTTTTCCAAATTTAAGAAACAACTCCAATATGTTTCCAACCGAGATAGTACCGTTTTTTACTTATTAAGGCAGGAAAATTATATTGCTTCGCATAAAAAATATTTTAGCGTCTGGATTTCAGAGGTAGAAATTCCAAAATGCCCGAATCATATCAGTGTCCGGATTACTGGAGTGTCCGGGCTAGCGAATGTCCGAACTATCGAAGTTGTACTTGTAGTTTATCCAATATGAACTAGAGCACGAAAGTTCTATACTACACATTATACATATTGTAAAACAAAAAACATCAAACTCGAAAATGTCATGAAAATTAGAAGATTTGATAAATTCGAGGGGAAATAGTGAAATACCCAACCAAGATCTGCAGATTATGAGTATAGTCTTCAAACAAGATTCCACGCGGGTACGTAATATTTTGCGGTAGACCGGAATGAGTTCGTAAATCATTAAAAAGACACCATATTGGTGTTAAAATGTGGTTATCGTTCTTCTAATATATAAATATGACAATGTGCGAAAAAGAACTTCTGACTCTTCCCTGTTGCTTTACAGCAGAAAATATGCATATAGATGTGAACTGTTCAATATACAAACGTCACAGAACATTCTCACGGAGTATTTCAAGACTTTTGTTAGGCCCAGACCATATCTACTGCCCGAAATTTCAATTTCTTTGAAAATCTTCAAATGCAACGATCCTGACGACATTCGAAAGGTACGCATATGCGCGTGCTATCTTAGTTCTAAACATCAAGTTTTACTTTGATTGGATTTATAATTTCCTTCATATTGTTAAAACCGAGAAATTTGCAGGAACGTAACTCGTTCCGTTCCAGAATTCTGTCTATTCGTCTAAAAAACCCTATTTTCTGGACTTAACATAAGTCTTTCAGAAATTTTTTGCATAAGTTTCGAGAAACACACCGTCAATTCGCCAATAAGGTAAAGAAAGTATTCTTCTTATCCATAGATCACATAAAGAACACATTCTTGTTCATTACTTCCGCATTTCAATTTGATGAATAACCTGAACCATTGCTCTAAAACACCATTTAATGTTTCTCCGAATATGTCCGCTTCAAATTCTTCAGGGACATTCATCCGTGGACATCTGAACCGTCAACCAGTGGAACATTTTAGGAAAAGCCCTGAGCAGGAGCTTTTGAGCGCTCATTCATTAGTGGAGCAATGAGACTATTACCTCACAATCTTATATGTGATTTGAGATTGATACCCAATAAAAAAAATGCAAAATCTCAGCACAATCGGAATTATATTCTGGATATTATTCAAAAAATGAATCATTTAAAAAATAAATAATTGAAAAAAACTAAATTCTATGGTTCTGATGATGCGATCCTCTCGAAATTTTGCATGAACATTCAGTATTTCAGTTTTGATTCACAAAATAAATTTCTCTTGAATCGGTTACCCTGTTATGGAAATATAGGGATTATTCTTTTCAATATTCCAATTGAATTTTCTATGGTTCTGTTAACACTATGGCCTCGAAATTTTTTATGAAATTTCAGTATAACTGTCTTCATTCACAAAAAATATTTCACTTGAATCGGATATCCTGTTATGGAAATATAAAGATTCTTCTTTTCAATATGCCAATTGAATTTCCTTTGGTTCTGTTAACACTATGGCCACAAAATACAGTCAGTGTATCAATCAACATAAAGAACACATTCCTGTTCGTCATATTCGCATTTCAATTTGATGAATAACCTGAACAATTGCTCCAAAACACCATTCAATTGTTTCTCCGAATCTGTCCGCTTCAAATTCTTCAGTGACTTTCATTCGTGGACATCTGAACCGTTCAACCCGTTTCCTGGAATGTTTGAATATGTATGCTACAATGAGGATCACACGTGTTCACATAATTATACCATCTTGTTATTATTCCCAGAAACCAGACTAATAAGTTCATTTTTATTTGTCTAAAACTTGGAAATGCCATGTAGGGTAACAAGGTGACTCGGGTAACTATATGGAGTGAATCCTCACAGATGTTTCAAGATCGGCTGAGATAACAGCAATAACTTTGATGGAAAACTTTTATGTTGGAAACATCTAGTTTTTATGTGTTTGCGGGACATGTGATTGCTGACATTGTTATCGTAAATATCATAAGACACAAAAGAGTAAAACAGGTTGTTCTCTGAAGCTTATTTTTTTCGGCTGTAAACTGTAAACGGAATACCGCTATGAATATTTTATTGTGAAGCAAAATGTTTTAGAATTTCATTTTATTCAGGTGTATTTTCACACTCTAGGTGCAGGTCAAAGACCCTCACAATCATAAGGACACAAATAATTTTTTCTCATATTCACGATGAAAACTGTATGTATATAAAGGAAAGTCGCCCAATTTTGGATACCTTTTTTTAATTGTAGTTTTTTGCCAGTGATATTTATGTTTTGATAAATTTTTCTTGCCTTAACATGACATATACAGGGTGTTTCATCATAACTGGACAAACATATATTTTCGTGTAGAGGACATCGGGAGAATCATTTTTGCCTTATACAATATTTCCCGTTTTCGAAGCATAAGCGAGATACAGGTGTAAAACGTAATTTTTGAGCAAGATTCTTATGATGTGGTCAGTTATGTATAACACTTAAAGTAATGGTTTTTAGTCAAATCTCAGTATTTTTGGGTCCTCTATTCAGAAAAATTTACGAACTCCGAAAAAAATTTACAAAATGGCGGAAGACCTGCAATGTTCCAAATTTTTTTTCGCGGTTGTCAAATTGACTGTTGTTTCCTGAATGAACACAATTTTCTAAGAATTTCTGTGAAAATGTTTTTTTCAAAAATCGAACACAAATTTTTTTTCACATGTCTACAGCGATGAAAAAATTTCACTCGAAAGGATGAAATTTTGTACAATTGTACTTCTTGAATTATCAATCACGAATATGAAAACAGAATCGTAAAATATCGAACGGTTTCGTTACTACAGTCATTCAAAGGTTTCGTTCAAACCTCTACAATAATGAAAAAAATGTTTTGAGTTCTAGAGTCAAAATAATTAGGTTATTGGCATGTTCACAAACATTCTAGATGAATTTATACAAAAAAACGTGAAACTTAGTTGGGACTCGAACCGACGTAGGTATCACATAGGGAAATTGCACTGTTCTAAGGATTTTAATATTCGTTGCCAAGCAACGGTATTTCGTAGTTCATAGAGTTGGACTGGTATTTGAATTTCAGTGAATATAATTTAGCCAGTAGTCAAACTCTATGAACTACGAACTACCGTTTGACACCCTGTATCTCGCTTATGCTTCGAAAACGGGATATATTGTATGGGGCAAAAATGATTCTCCCGATGTCCTCTACACGAAAATATAAGTTTGTCAATTTATGATGAACACCCTGTATAACATGAATGTTAACGTATCAACCAAACTGAACGATTTATTTCTCACACGAATGGTATAAAAATGATCTTGACTGAAAAATGCCAGTTTTCGTCGTTTTAAAAATGAGTTCCTTATATTGGATACCCTTTCCAAAATAAGAAACCTATTGTTCTTGAAGAAATTACAAATATACATTTTCTTCTCAAGTGGCGTTGTTAGGGTTTTTAATGTTTTCCATATTGAATTTTTTATTAAGGAGCTTTTCTTAGGCATTTAAAAAAATAAGAATTAACATCGGGTTCCAAATATTGGATATCCAATTATGGGCTACCTTCCCCATGCAAAATTAGGCAACTTTCACTATTTTTGTGTCACAAAATTGAAATAGTTATTTAATCAACTAGGTTATTTAAGACAGCGACTAATGGTCAAGATATTTTAATGCGTGAGAGAAGCGAACGCGTTAATAGTTCGAGACCATTAGTCGCTCGATTAATAACCGAGTTGATTACAAGATTTTTCCGACCATCTCAATATGATTTTTGTATGAATTCTTGATTGAAATACATTCCCATTCTGCACAAGACTTACATTTGACATAATAAAATTTCTATGTTCCAGTAGAGTTTTGACATTTCTCGTAGTGCTTCTGAATAATTTGTGAACAGTTGCCATGAGGATTGCACATTAAAGTAGCTAAAAAATTGAGCAATAAAATGGGTCATTAATGATCAATTTCGTACACATTAAAATCACCTTTTATTTCGGGGTCGGCGGAAAAATATATTTATGTATAAAAGATGTTATATCTGTTTAACACTTAGACAAAGACTCTTCCTTTGTTTAAGGTTTAACACATAAAACCAGTAAGGTAAACAAGTTCTCATTCATTAATATACCCTTTAAATGAATCAATGGAATCTGTCTGAATGACTATCGTACACTCAGAACTGTATTCATTTCCAAAGAGGAAAATAGAGCAACATAATTAGATCATTAAAGTAGCTGGAACAATTACAATTAATTAACATGTATACTAAACATGAAACGAATCTATTTTCATTTCATATATCCGGTCGAGAAACTTTCTCCTGTAATATTCAATGAATGCAGGAAATCCTCATTAATTTCGCAGGCTAAATACTGTCCTTAACTTCTCCGATAAATGTCATAATGCAAAGATATCAAAAATGAATGTGAGATGCATATACAGTACGAATGCAATTTGCTGGATTTGCATTACTGCGGCGTTTCATACATTTGGTGTTTCGTTTTATTTTTCTCTACTAGTACTTAATATGATATTTTACATACTGTACTATATCTTCGAGTATTGGCTGTGAAGTAAGGAAATTATTAAGACACATCTTTTCCGACTGATATTCAGAAAATGATAAAATCAAAAGAATGAGAAAAATCATCAAAGATCTTGTTATTCCATGTTCAGCCCTACTCTATAAATAATATTCTGCGGCATATTCTATTGTATATTGTCGGTCAAGCGGGCATTATTTGCGTAAGAAGTCCGGAAAATTCCAAATTTTGTTTATACATATACTATTAGGTAGGGGAAAGGAGGTAAGATGACGAATAGGGTAAGATGACGAATTCTCGATATTTCCTAAATATATAAGTCTTTCAGCAAACAGCTTCTGTCAAACGTGAAAAAATAGTCCATTCTTCAAGCCTTTTATCGGCAGCAAAATACGACGAGAGCTCAGTAAGATATGGCAGTTGATACATGTCGGGGTTGGTTGAGACAGTATATGTGATTCCGAGTATTACTGTTTTAGTGTTTTCTTCATTTCGTTTTCTGTAAGTCTAATTTTATTTCAAAACTATCATGTTTCAGGAAAAATTTGAGTATTGAAAACATTTTTGGGAATGATGAATTTCATTTTATGATGTTACAAATAAAAATGCCAAATGCGGGTAAGATGTTAAATATGGTTTTGCTGTAGTAAAGAGTGCACAGGAATGTGCAAGAGGCAAAAATGAAAAAAAAACCTAGAATATATTTATTTTACCTTGATTTGTAAATTTTTTATATAGCTACCTATATGTTTGTTAGAATACGTATCTCCCGATGTTTGTCTCCACAATCGTCATCTTACCCTCCACGTCGGGTAAGATGACGAAAATGACGTAAGCAGATAAACTTCAAATTTTTCACTCCAAATAGTAACTCGCAAGTGATACAAATTTTTATTGAAAACTCAATTATAGTAAATGACAGAATAGTTTTTTTTCACATCGTAAAATGAGCAAATAATCGTTTTATGAGTTTTTTTAGCTTACTGTCGTCATCTTGCCCCTCCTTCCCCTAACATTTCTCGAAAAAGTAAATAATTGCTAAAAACCATTCAGTTCTGAATGAAGTAAATATTACCATATCTGAAAATTGCTTCACTATTTTCTTTTCACAATTTCATCTCGATTTTTATATTTTAGATTGAATAAATAACGTCCAAGTAACATCTTTCAATGTATTTCCCATGACCCTTTATTTCTTAAAAACTTTTTATCGAGCTTCATTACTTATCAATTTGTAATAGTCAATCTACTAATTTCAAGAATATTCTAGGAATAATTACTCATATTATTGCGCTATCACGAAATATGCAGGGTGTTCAGAATAAGGTGCCGTAAATTTGGGATCTTCTTCCTTAGATGATTTCATGACATAAACTTCCTTGAGCTATGGATCTCTGACGCCACTGATGAAAATGAAAAAAATTGATTGTATGTGTTCTGATGCGTACTGATAACCTACCAAAAGGCAAACAGAAAATATTTCCGAACAACCATTCTTTTCTTTGAATTTCAACACCCTGCATTTTTCATCTCAGAAAGTGTTCTTCGCAGGTTAAGAACTCAAGATACCATTATCTTTGTAAGTGGTGTGGTGATTACGAAAATAATTTCAAATTTGAAAAAAAGCATTGGCGTACCATTTTTTTACCGAATTCATTCGGATGCCATTGTAAAAATTGAGAATAATATTGAATTGAAAAAATTGTGTTTTGATGCTTACTCATAACCTAACCTAACCTAACCAAACCTAACTACCAAAACGCAGACAGACATCTTGTGGGGTGTGGAAAATATTTTCGAAAAACCATTTCTTTTTTCAAATTTAACACCCACTATCTAATGCGTCAGAGACCCATAGTTCATAGGAGCTTTATGTCATGAAATCATTCAAGAATGAAGATCTCGAATTCACGGCACCTCATTCTGAAACACCCTGTATATTTCGGATTTTCCTAACAAAGAGATATTCAAATATATCCCAAACCAATTTCAGAACTGAAACAATAATTGATCTCCCGAAGATGATTCATTCTTTAACTGCTGACTTGCTTAAATTGAGGGACACCTGCATTTGTCTGTTGAACTAGACGAAATTATAAGGAATCTGAAGACCAAATAAGAGACCGAAGACTCTGCATGTCAATTTTAAAATCGCATTCGATTATTTATAATCAGAGTCGAAAACGTTATTCACCTACACCAATAATTTGAATCAAATTTGAATAAATATTTTCGAGTGGGTGATTATTAAAATTTTTGCACGCGAATTCGATTATTCAAATAAACCCGAATTCCTTAAAAACAGAATTCGTTTTCTGACGATTCCTTTCGGACGCCAGAAAATTAGCAACGTCTGCATAAATACATATATTTTTTCGGTGAATATTATGAATATTTCCAGTTATGAGGGCTTTGCATATTTTCAGATAATTGCGGAACTATCAATACAGTAGGTAGGTATATTCTACAGGGTGTCTAGCAAATAGTCAGCAATAGATCATCTCTCGATAGCGCAATTCATTCACTGTAACTGTTTCTCCAGCCTCATTTTAGAAAAGTCAGGTCCAATGACTCCGCCGGATCATGAACCGCACCAAACAGTCACACGTTGAGGATAGAGAGGCTTTTCAACAATAACTCTTGGGTTTTCCGAGTCCCAGATGCGACAATTTTGCTTGTTGACGAAGCCATCGAGGTGGAAATGGGCCTCATCACTCAAGATGATTTTTCGATGGAATTCCGGATCATTTTTATGCATTTCAACGACCCAATCAGCAAAGACACGACGTTGTTGATGATCGGCCGGCTTGAGTTCTTGTGTTAACTGAACTTTATAAACCTTAAGACCCAAATCTTTATGCAAAATATGGTGTAATGACGTTTGTGGAATGCCTAATTCCAAAGAACGACGAGAAATGAACAAACTTGGGTTTTTCTTCAACACTTTCGGCTACAGCAGCAATATTCTCCGTTGTTCTTGGGCGACCTGCACGGGTTTTATTCTTCACAACACTAACTTGTCCCAACAGCTCGAATTTTTCCACCAATTTCCTTATTGCGGTATGACAAGATGCTTCACGACGACCCAAAAATGTTCGAGTCTCTGCCAATTTTTCACCATTTTTATAGTGAATTTTAATAATTTCAATGCGTTCTTGAAGCGTGTATCGTTCCATTTTCATTAATGGCGTAGTTTCTACTTGTCAGATGTCAAAAAATGACAGCTTCAAACGTGATATCTATTCAAAATAACACCTCTTATTGGAAAACCCTTTATTTTGAAGCTAAAGTCAACTGTTTCAGAGATATAGGGTAATTTATTTTTTTATGCCAAAATTATACTTACCGATAACTTCTGACTGGGTTGATATTTTTCAATGAAATTTTCAAAACCTGAATCTCAATCGATCATGAGAAGAAAAAGAATTCAGAGACGTATTTGCAAAAACTGGATGTTTCTATTAGGCCCGAAACATTGATCCTGTATATGTGATTGCGAAAAAAACAACATTGGGTTGAAAACTTTAAGGATACCTCTTACAAAATCAATAATTTCAAAGATCGACACAACTAAGTGAACAACTTGTTTTTTCTGATTGAATGAATATTGAGCATATTATTTTAATAAACGAGTTGATTAAAAGATTCTTCCGACGACCGCATTTCCAATTGAAATACATTTTTATTTAGCATGGGAGATAAATTTGACATAATATGAATTTATATGTTTCTATGTTCCAGTAGATTTGTAACATTTCGTATTGCTTCTGAATACTTTATGTTCGGTTGTCCATGAAATCGCACATTGAAATAGTAGAAATTGAGCCTTTTTCGTCGACTTCAAAATAAAAGGCGATTTTAATGTGTACGAAATTGAACATTAATTGCCCATCTTAATGTTCAATTGATGTTATTTTAATGTGGAATTGTCATGGGCAACCGGACACAAAGTATTCAGAAGTAATATGAGTAATGTCGAGACTACTA
Source organism: Propylea japonica (assembly GCA_013421045.1). Classification (NCBI taxonomy): domain Eukaryota; kingdom Metazoa; phylum Arthropoda; class Insecta; order Coleoptera; family Coccinellidae; genus Propylea; species Propylea japonica. The sequence goes on from CM024239.1 coordinate 115,613,584, forward strand.
GAATATAGAAACATACAATATTCATTATGTCGAATGAATGTCTTGTGCAAAATAAGAATGCATTTCAATCAAGAATTTATCCTCAATTCCTAAAAATCTTGTAATCAACTCGTTTATTAATCTAGCGACTGATGGTCTCGAACTATTGACGCGTGAGCGGAGCGAAATATCTCGACCATAAGTCCCTGTCTTTAATAACCTTGTTGATTAAATAATTGTTATTGCTCAATTTTCTAAAAAATAAACCCACCTTTCGTTTTGAGGTCGACGGAAAATGAAATTTTTACCCAATAAACCTTATTTGACTATGTGCATTATTTTAGTGGTATTATTATAATTTGAATTTAAGGGTTGAAATGTGCCCTTATAGATTATATTTTTCTGTTAACCAGAAACAATCCATAACATTCAAAATAGGGCTTAATACTGAATTTCAAATTCGAAGTTATACTCAGAAGTACCTCATTTAATTAGCAAAAAAGTAAAAGTTACATGTATATGATGCTTCCACCAACCCAAGTTCGTATCTCCAGAAACTGAAAGCAAGAGTCAGAAAGAGCGCGTGTAGAATGGAAATGTGATAGATTAAATCTTCATTCTGAATTCAATAGCGAATTGTGTACTATTGTCCGGTCCACCTTGTTATTTCTGATTGACTCTAATTGTGAACAAGCTTTTATAGATGCCAAAGACGGAAAGTACATAAATTCACGAGAAAATTTGTGTACGTTAATTTCTATTCAGTTGTATCAATATACGCACAAATTTTATTTTACATTGCTACATAGATTGGAAACATAATATGTAAGCAATTGTGTGGAATTTATTATTATCTTTCTGCAATAAAAATACTTTTTAGTCGACCTCAAAATGAAAGGTGAGTTAAATTTTAATGTGAACCAAATTGAACAATAATTACCCATTTTAATGCTCAATTTATGCTATTTTAATGTGAAATTGTTATGTGCAACCGAACACAAAGCATTCAGAGGGAATACTAACAATGTCAAAGATCTACTGGAACATAGAAAGTTTATTATGTCAAATGTATGTCGTGTGCAAAATAAGAACGTATTTCAATCAGAAATTCATTCTCAATTCATAATGAGGAAACGGAAAAATCTTGTGATCAACTCGTTTAGGTATTAATGTAATGGTTAATGAACTAGTTGATTTAATAGCTATTACAATACATATCAGTTCAATAAATGACAACAGAGTATGAATTAATGGAATTGAGCTCTCAGCTTATTATCAGATTTATTATTGCCCCTTTGACAAACTTACAATAATACAGGAATTATAAATATTGTTTTTGAAGTTATTCATTTCCTTCCACAACGTATGTACTGCTACGAATTAGGGGCGAAATGATGATCAGAACGTTTTCGAAAAATACTTGTCTTTCTATCAAGTCCATCAATTCCGAATTAAAAAAAAACCGAAATTGATTTTTTTGTGTACAAGCTAGAAAGCTTAATGTTTTTTATCCCGACTTTATAGACATATATTGGACATGTGGGCAGAACTAGAGCTTAAAGTGTTCAAAGAGGACAAAAAAAGATACTTCACCCGCACTTAAAGAATAACCAATTTCGAACAAATAATGATAATATTATAATTTATATTCAATATAATCAAAATCAATTCGGTATTCTCCACCATCAAATAAATCAGAAGGACAGTGGGACAGTCCAGAAAAAATTGGCTTGCTATGTATCGAACATGTGTTTCTTGACAATGCCGCCACATATGAACAGTGATTGATGCCATAATAATTTGTTATTCCAATTTTAGTCCACCTACCGAGACAAGCAACGTTAAACATTTATAAATAAAAAACCTACACATAAAATGTAAATTTGGAGAAAATTATGGTACCTCGGCAAAATGAATTCGGTCGGGCCAAATACCATAGTGAAGTGGCGCAGATTGACTACCGAAAAAAGTCGGTGGCTAATGAATTCACTGGCCTAAGGCGGATCATGCCAAGACAGTCCCCTGAAGAAGAATTGTTTCAGAATATCGTGAATTATAAGCAAGTTCGCTACTCATTTTATGATACGGGGAAAATCATGGCTGTCATACTTTCGGAATTTCGTTACATTCTTCGTTTTGGTGACGGCTTACATTTTGGGAAGGGCGTTTCCACCAGGAGTAATTACTATAAAGGATTACATTCAACTGCAATCTTCATAATATCTGGGATACGGGGAGGAGTGTTGAACTTTAAAGGAATAAAGAAAAATTGGTTTTTGGAAAATAGTTTCGACACTGTTTCTTTGCGTTTTGGTATGTTTTGAGTACGCATCAAAACCAATTTTTTTTCAATTCAAAATCATTTTCGACCTTCATCAGTGACGTCCATACAGACATCTCTCCAAATAAATTTGGTGAAAAAATTATACGACAATGCTTTTTCTTCAATTTGAAAATATGTGAGTATGATACCTTGAGTATTTCACTTGCGACGAATACTTTCTGAGATGAAAAATGAAATGCTATTTCATCTAAGAGAATAAAAATTATGAAGTTTTTTGATAACCTTCTTCCAAAATCGTCCAGACACAGATTGAGACAGCTCATTTCCTTCATTTTCATTTTTCTGGGCAGAGTATAACCCAAAATATTAGAGCCACTCATTACCATGACCAGTTTTTTGTTAATGTATGGATTGTAATAATTGGTGATTAGTTGATTGGACCTTTCTTTTTACACTGTTCATTAAATGGGGAGTAATATCACCGCTTTTCACCAATTTTGTTGGAAGATGTCCCCATTATGAGAAAAACGCTATGTGGTTTTGCACGAAATTTTTTTTTTAAATATGAAGTGACTGAACTGCATTCATCTGTGTCTAGACGATTTCGGAACTATCTGAGATGAAATAGCTTTTTATTTTTCATCAATAAGAAAGTATTCGTCGCAGGTCAAACCAATTTTTTCTTTTAATTTCAACGCCCCTATCTCAGTAACAATGCGTCAGAGACATATAGTCATAAAATCATCTGTGGATTAAGGTTTAAGATCCTGAATTTATGGTACCTTATTCTGAAACACTCTGTAATGATCGATTTTGTTCTCGCTTGTTTTTTTCAAATACATATTACATATCTCCACCCCTTAAGTGCAACCTAGAAACAATCATTCATTTCAAAAATATTTAAACTCACAAAATACAATGTAAAAGTTGTTGTAAATTAATTCCAACTATGAAATCAACAACAACAACTGTCTAGAATCAAAATCAAAATCCGAAAATAAGGTTGTGACAATCTCTACGTCCAAATATTTCATCATCCACTAGCGTAAAATAAAATCATGGAGAACTCATTAGGGCGTTCGGCATCGACATCGGACGTGTCGGATCGATCTAAACCGTTCGTTTATTACATCCGGATTGAAGGGAATACAATCTGTACCGTTCGTCATAAAAATCTGAGCAATCGGACGTCGATCTTTTCGCTCGGTCTATTTCGCGACGGAGCAAAGCGATTTTATCCATAGAGTTTTATGTTTTTTATATTTTTTTTTGTTTTATGTTGAGTTTCCTGATCCGACAACCGATAGATTGAAAAATTCTAACAGTTTTATTCTTCTGTTTTCATTTATTCATTAAAAATTCAATTAATTCATTAAAATTTTTCAATATAGCTATCGTAGTTATAAATGGGCAGGAGGAGATATTGCTTTCCCGTTTCTTTTTCGTGTAATTAATTGATTAATTGATCAGTATCTTTCGGTAGAATTATCACCGTATTGAACGACCAGAAGGGGATATTGCATTACTCGTTTCTTTTGCATTCAGTGCCTTTGCACTTAATTATTTAATTGAGATTTTATGGAAGAGCTACTAAAAGGGTGAAAGTATCGTTAAAAATGAGCATATTTCCCAAAATAGTGATCTTTGAAATCTCATAATCTATAAAAGTATAGAACAGAGCAGTATGTTCTGGGCAGATGCTCTGTACCGTTCGTTTATTCCCAGATATTTCAGATTTATCTGTACGATCTGTGGTCACGTGATAAAAAATCCGTCCGCTCGCGGAGGTCAATGCCGAACGCACCTATTAAGTTGTCTCCCTTCACAACGAGGGTTGAATGTCAGAAAAATCTACTTAAGGCAGAGTTGGCGCCTAATGGAACTTAAGCTTTCTGAAAATGGAATATCAATTTACCTTGAACGAGCAGCTTTGCGGTAGGTCATCATTCAGAGCTAAAGAGCCTAAGACGAAATATTAAAATTTCACGCCTAATCCGAAAAATTAGAAAGACTCCATCGAACAGGTAGTAATGAGCAGCAAACAAACCTGGGTAGAAGGCAATTTTCAACATTTTTTGCCAGGAGTGGTCTTAAACGACTTTATTGAAGGTTAAAATCTAACCTACCCGGCCGTCCGTAAACACTCCTACTTGCGAACGATATCAGCTAGAGCTATAAAAACTTAAAATTTCCGGAGTAGGTGCGGGTGTAGCTTGAGCTCGTAGGGGAAGTGTGCCCATGTTGGCACACTTAACGAATTATTCACATATTTCGTTAAAGAAATATTTTTCTATGTCATCGATTGTACAGATTTACTGCTACTCGTATGTAGTATGCATTTTTATACATAGTATCGATATAAATTTTCAAAAATTGGATTATAGCACTTTTAAAATTTGGCCACGGGTGCCATCATAAGATCACGTATGTCCTTTGATGGCATATAACTGAAAATAAAATGATATTATTTATTGAAATGTTTTATTGAAGAAAATAGCAGTCCTATTTCATGAAAATGAAAATATAAGTGTAGAGGAACTAAATTTACATTCTTTGGCATCGTCAAAATATAAAAATATAATTTTTATACGCAGTTGGCAGTGGTGAGAGTTCTTGTATGATTTTCAATGATCTCGATACTTCACTCGAAACCATTTTCATTATTTTCGGATACCTCTAATATTTCTTGCGAAGTACCACACTTTGGAGGAATCGTCTCTTGATCTTGATTTTTTTTCTACGATGGCACCCTATGCTATCATAGGAACACTCTGGCTATGCCATCATAAGCATAAGTAACATATTTTTTCAACAAAGCGAAAAAGGTACTAAAAAGACGAAAAAACCTAAAACTTTCACACTTAAAGAATTGTTATAGAGTGATTAAAGGAAAGTAAAATCATTTTTTAAACAGATTTTTTGAATATCCAAATAAAACAAAAAAAAAATGAAATAACTATCATACATCAACACCTACCGAAGTGATTGAACTCTTATAAAAGTCACAAATTGCCACGTATTCAAGGTGTAACTACGTATATCAAGCGTAAATGCCATCTGGCTTACAAACTCAGTAAATATAAGTTTGTTTCAGTTGATGTTAACAGACTTCTTTGAAGTGTGCCATCATAAGCAGGATGCCATCATAGGCATACTTCCCCTAAATAGATCGAATTGTTCCGAGTTTTGAAAAATTTAATTTTAAATATCGAATTTCGGTGACCAGCAGATATTGGCCAGATTTTGGTGTCATTGTATTCATTGAGTCTTCCTGAAAAACATTAGTGAAACCAACAGGTGACGGTCTTAGTTTAGAAATATGGTCAATATCTGCTGGTCACCGAAATTCAAATATTTACCAAACTTTGATATTGAGGTAATTAGTTCAATTAAATACAACTGTCGGTGACACTATAATTCAATGACAATTTGTATGGTGAAACATAATTATCTATATTGGGATAACGATAATTCGCATTTAAATATCCAGAAAACTATATGGGTCTCTTTCTTTGTCAACACTTAAATCTAACCTGCAACTTTGAAGTTGTTTCTTCTCGGAGTAAATGAATAAACTCTAAATTTTCATGACACGAAAGGTCAATTGTTCTCACGATATTCGAATTTAACTTTGGTATTATTTCCCAATATCAACAAGCGCTCAAAAAGTTTTTGACTGCATGACAGAGTATTCTTCAATTTTTCTGTCAGAAAGGTGTGAAAGTTGTCTCTATTCATTAGAAAGTACTAGTACTACATGTTCATCACTCAAATACATGATGAACAAGATCATGAAAATTGAATAATTGAATATGATTTCAGATGTATGATGTATGAGAACCTCGAAATATCTGCAGTATTCATTTCGTTTATGTTTCTATGTTTCGAAATAATCAATCATTCAATTCGTATAAAGAGAATAGCAGTATATTTTTAAGTGTACCAGTGACAGAAAACTATTTGCCTTAATCTTACTAGAACAGTAGAACATAATTTTTAAGGTAACATAAGATAATACTCACATAATTTGGATTTATTCTATACTATACAGGGTCTTCCATTATAAAAAAAGAATATTGCATCCAGGTCACATCAGAAAAATCATTTTTGTCCTATGACTTATATACCCCGTTTTCGAAGCATTAGATAAATACAGGGTGTTAAAAGTCAATTTTGGGCAATATTCTATTTTGTGTGGACAGATGTGTAACTTTTGAGATAACAAATTTTGAGCAAAACATCAAGTGAATTAATGAACTACATTGCGAATTGCCATCGCGAAAAAATAGAGAACTTATCAGCATTTTCGCCATTTTGAATTATTTTTTTGGAATTTTACACCATTTCTGAATCGAGCTCAGAGAAGTGTGCCCTTAAACAGTTATTTCAAAAGTAACACATAACTGTCTACACTCAATAGAAAATTGCTCAAAGTTTGACCTTCGACACCTTGTATCTTGCTTGAGCATCGAAAACGGGGTATATGGCATAGGTAAGGCAAAAAAGTATCTTCCGATATTATCTACCCGCCATAAATCATTCTCCGGATGTCATTCTAGACGCAATATTTGTTTGTCCTGTAAGTATTCGTTTGTCCAGTTTATAATGAAACACTCTGCATATGCTCTGGGAATTATTATCAGCTCTTCATTGTCAGGCTGACAATGCCATATCGCAGATTTAATTATATATTTCTTGGCTTCTTGAAAAGACTCAACATTTTAGGAGAAAATTTCTTACACTGACTCATGAATAGAACTTATTCATAGTCCCATATTGCAGAACTCGTCGGTTTCGAAGTGCTGAGTATAGAGAAAATCTGATGTGTCGCCTAGGTCGAACTAGAACTATCATCATGAATGGTTTTTGGAAACTTATTCGATCAATAATTTGGTTTGAATTTTGATAGCAAATTAACTGTTCATTTGTCAATATTTAACCCGGGTTAGTGATCGAGTGTAAATTTGCTTCCATCTATATACATGGGTTTTCGAAGGTCAGGACTATCGCCGATTTTTCCCTAATTACGCAATTGGAATTCACCAGTTAATATTGAAACACCATTATTGTTACCAAATATGTATTGAAATTGATCAAGAATTTATACACTTACTCAACCTGAGAGGAAGAAATTTACTTCTTCCTTTGAGGACTCGACAGTCGCTAATTCTTCTACCTAATTGAAGTCGACGGTATGTTTCTGGCGTCTAGACATCAGCGGTAGGTCCTGTTTTGTTTTCAAAAGTTTCAACCCAGGATCAGTTTCTATTTGTCGAAAAACCTCCGTCCGTATGTTATTTGAGAGCCTGAGTGTTCCAGTGAAAAAATCAGAAACGGACATGGTCGGTAAAGTGCACGTGTCAGTTTCAAGAACTTTGAGCTGTCATCGGAATAAAGACAAATGATGCGCAAAAGCCGGTCTTTACCTGTTTCGGTAACTTCTTTAGAAGAATAATTAGTAACACATTTTGAAGGGCCTGTATCTGGCTTGAACCTAGTCCACAGATAATATCATTTATATGATTCGATGCACTTCGAAAATGAGAGTGCTTCTCTTTCGGTATGGGCAAGATGAATGATGAAATGAAAAGCAGAACTGATGGGAATAGACGATTCTTCATCAATTGAAACTCGATGACCTGACATTTTCACTCTTAAGCCTGGTTCTCAGAGCTTCGACGAGAAGCCAGTGACAATCCCCACTACTCCTATTTTCTCCCTCGCTGTCGCAGAAATACAAGTGAAGTTGGTTTATTTCAATTACAAAAGAGGCGTGTCGCGAAAGATTTTGACAACCAGAAACCAAAAGGAGGGGGTCTGGGGAAGTTTTGTTGATATTCTCTGATTGGTTGAATTGCTCTTGCTGGCTTCACGTCGAAGCTCTGAGAACCAGGCTTTATATAAGGAGTTCAAAGAAATTATGTGGATCGATTATACAGGTTTGGAAATTCACATCTGAAATATACGATATACAATGCATCAGACAGAGAATTCTTCAATCCAGTTGCACAGATGAATAGTCGAGACATTCACTTGCTGTAACACACTGAATCCAGTTGTCTTACTTCATTATTCGAGTCTTGTCTCTCTCTTATCGTTTTGAGGAGGGTAATTCTTTAGTATGGTAGGCAACAGTAAATACTTGAATCGAGTATTACGGGCAGCCTGACAAATTAAAAATTCTATACGTGCAGTGCGGGTTCCCTAACATACTGCGATAAGAGAGAGACAAGACTAGATTTTTGCAGCAGGACAGTTGAATTCATTCAGTTATCGCACTTGATTATCTCGCCTATTCATCTGTGCAACTGGAGGGAAAAATTCTCTGTCTGATGCATTGTATATCGTATGTTTTCGATGTGAATTTCCAAATCGGTATATTACATGAGATACACATTGAAAAAAAAAGATATTTGCGCGCTACAGGAAAATCTCCTTTTGTTTTCGGTATATAAGCCTCAATTTAGACAATTTCGACATTGGCCATCATCTCTGCCAGGGGTTGACCAGGGCTCCCCTCAATTATTGCTGGCCGCTTTGAAATATGGCCTATGCTAAACAAAATTGTAGAAATTCATGCATCATGGCACCCACTGAAATTTCGAAATTAGGGTTATAATGAAAAACGAATTCGATATCTATAAGTTCCATATTTTCCTTCATGGTACTTTCCGAACGGTTTTTCTCCGAGAAAGTAGCGCTTTCCGGCCTAGTCCGGGAAGTACATAACTACATACTAGTCCTAGAAATACTTCCCGGACTAGGCCGGGAAGAAAATATGATTTCAATGAATGCAGTTGATCACCCCATAGCAACGAAATAACGGATGACAGTTGATATAGAATAAGTTGTCAAAAGTGTTTTGGCATGTTTTATATCGCAATTCGCAATAATGCATCAATTCATTGGTGTTTATTCACGGTTGCTCACTGCTCACTACTCGCCCAAAAAAACCCTACTTGTTACGTAAATTACTATTTTGATAACATGAGTAACATGACTCACCATACCTATCGAAATCAAAGAAAATTGTATACTGGACATTGCGGCAATTTCTTCGCAACACCTAAAACAATTCCAAGCATAGGTCAGTGTATTGAAAGTTGCTTAGAACTCCCCTTGAAACAATTATGTAGAATATTTTATACAATGGTCGAATCAGTGCATAAAGATGATTCTCCCGTTATAGACTCGAAAAATAATAAATATCTCCAAAATTATCAGATTTCATCTGATGGAGCTCTTGTCAAAGCTTTCATTCGGTACAAATGCTGGGGAATTCATTCGAAAGTTCCCCGTCATTACATTTATTTTCCGAACATATAATTGGCATTCATTTAATTAATTCAAAAATTTCATGGAAAACTTGTTGGATCAAAATAATTTCGTTTACTCTTCAATGTTCGATAGAAAATTTGCTCCTAATTTCAGTTCAGATATATCAACTAGATGTCTCTACTTGGTTGATATTACAGGAAACTTCAGTCATTGTATAGCAGTGTCATCTGTTGTTTGTTGGTAAACACAAAAGCTTCCGTTACAGAAACCTCTATAACGAAAGTTTTTGAGTGGACTATCAAACAATAGATGTCTCTACTGAATTCTTGATATTACAGGAAACTTCAGTCATTGTATAGAATACTGTTTAGCAGTGGCATCTATTGTTTGTTGGTAAACTCAAAAGCTCCGTTAGATAAACCTCTATAGCAAAAGTATTTGAATGATCTAACAAACGAAAGATGGCTCTACTAATTATTGATATTACAGGAAACTTCAGTCACTGTATAGAATACTGTTAACCAGTGCCATCTGTTGTTTGTTAATAAACTCAAAAGCTTCCTATACAGAAACCTCCATAACAAAAGCTTTTGAGTGAACCAACAAACAATAGATGGCTCTGCTAACTAGTTTTCTGTAAACAACGAAAGAAATTTGTTATTATTTAGAGAAAGCTATTCAAGCTATTTTAATGAATACCTAGTTGCGCTTTCAATTATGATAATTTAAATTATTTTATACTACATAAATACCAACGAAACGCTGATATTTCGATGTCGATGCTTTTGAGCGCTCGTTAATTGGTGAAGCAATAATGCTATTACCTCAATTTTGTATAGGACCTCAGATTCATGGAGTATATGAGTGCAAAATCTCAGCACGATCGGAATAATATTCTGGAAATTATCCGAAAATGAAATATGGGAAAAATCAATAATTAAAAAAATTAAAATCTATGGTTCTGCTGATGCGATCCTCTTGAAAATTTGCATGAACTATCTCTATCACAAATTAAATTTCACTCGAAAGTCGAAATGAATATCTTCTTATGGAAATATAAATATTCTTCATTTCAATATTCTGTTTGATTTTTTATGATTCTGTTAACACTATGTCCACAAAATTTTGCTTTAGGCTTTTTATGAGCATCTGGCATGTGGCCGCAAAATTTCATTTCGATTGGTTCCGTTTTGTCTGATATATTGAGGAACAAAAAATTTGAATGGCCATATTTTATGAAACGCCTGTAAGATTTGGCTGGTTAACGATCTCAACCGCGGCAATTGGGAACCGAACTCATCCTGATGAAAATCTCGAGTCTCAGGACAATCACTACCATCAGGAGTAATGAATTAGAAACGGCATCAATGCGGAAAATGAGTTCAATGGACATACGAATGAGTTTAGTCAATAGTTCTCCCCTATACACAAGACAAAAAAGCGCACAAAAACTTTCAACGTCATGCCATATGACTTTTAAACAACAACAATGAAAGATTATCAGTACAGCCATACGAGTGTTAATTTAGTTTACTTTAGATGCGGTGTTGTGTGTACAAATCCTTCCTGGAAAAGTAAGTAGAATTAATTTTCAAAATGATTTTTGAAGTTACTGGGTGATCAATTAATTTTTTCACTACTTTTCCCTTTGAATCTAATTTTTCATCGGAAAATATTCACATTTCCACGGATACAAAATATAAAATAAAATGAATGATGCAATAATGTTTTTATCTCGGAACACAAATACGAAAGGTACTTTTGAGCGCTCGTTTATTGGTGGAGCAATAAGCCACAAAATTTTGCATGAGGGTTATTATGAGCATCTTGCATGTGGCTGCAAAATCTTTTTCGATTGTTTTCGTTTTGTCTGAGATATTGAGGAACAAAAAGTTTGAATGGCCATATTTTTAGGGAACACCCTGTACTATTTGGTTGGTTAACGAACTTAACCGAGGCATTTTGGCAACCGAACTCACCCTAAAAATTGGAAGACAATCCCTTCGAAAGTTATGGTACTAACAGACAGATATAATTCAATTTGACAACGAATTCACACCCTATCGTTTGAGACCATTTTCAGATCAAAATTCTAAAATTACAGACATTTGGGCAAAACGATAAAGCAGTCGTAGAACGTAGAGCTCAAATATGAACAACATGAGAATTTACTAAAATGTAACTCGAAAAAATAATCTACCAAAATCGGCCATTGCCCAAGAATGAACTGGACCATAAAATCAGAACAGCTCTGTATCGATGATTTATGGCCAACGTTCTATTTGTGAGATATTTATGACCTGTTTAACCTCAAATGACTTAATGTAATCTGTGATTTATGGCCAGTGTCAACCATTTTTAATTTTTTTCCACTTTAGACTTTTATGTGACAATATTTTTTTGTGATAATTCAGCTTAGATGGATGGTTTTAGTTTTGAATGGAAGGCCTTGAAGTGGACAATTAGACAATAACATAAGAATCTTCTCCGGTAGCTATGCGGATTCTGAGCTCATGATTTGCAAAGTAAATTGAGATGGTGCCATAGTTTTCTGAAGTTTATTTATTTTATGAAACATGCAGGTTGAGTGTACAGGTGGACAGAATTGGTGGTCCCTAAACTACATCTTTTTAACCCTTTGAGATAGAGAAAAATGCTATCAACCGCATTGCTCCGTCTTTTGTTTTCAACTCACCTATAAGCCAAAATTGATTTTTGGGCAATTTCAATTTGGATCCTTATCTTCTAGCGCATATGATTGGATGAAGAGAAGCAACAGCGGATGAGTACCCACGCACAACTTCGGTTTTAGTGAGTATCTAATATTTGTTTGTGAAGTATTTTTTTTGTAAGAGAAAAAATTTTTGTGTTATTTTGTTTTGTATGAGGTTTTCCAAATAAACATCTATCTCCTTACCTGTTTGTGTTTTGAACTTGAAACGAAAACATTATACAAAACAGACACCTTTTCAATAGGTATTCAGTCCATTATGATTTATATGAAATTTTCTTTTTCTTATGATTTATTTTTAATCAAAAGTAGTCACCGTTTATTCCTCGTCCTCCTCCTATTATATATAACATGTCATATATCGCCCTCAGGACAGTGGTGACGCTAGGTGGGGGGCAGGGGTGGACCAGAATTTTCAGGGGGGTAGTAATGAATGAGTTCGTACAAGTGTGTTGAGCATAGGCCTGGGTCACCCTTTGAACCCCCAAGCATCGCCACTGTTCTAAGAACGATATATGACATTTTATATATTTTTGAAACGATAAAAGAACGGTGATTATTTTTAAGAAAAATAAGTGATTGTTTTCATAATGAAGAAAAATTTCATATAATAAATCAGGAAAGAAACCCCTCAGCAAAAATTAGATTGAACCACTGGATTCCCATAAAAAAATGCCCGTATAATGTTTTCGTTTCAATTTTATAGCACAAAAAGGAACGAAGAGAATGACCAAAATTGAAATTGCCCAAATGTCAATTTAGGCTTATAACTCGTAAACAAAAGACGACAGAGAAATGCAGTTGACGGAAAAATCAGTTTCTCGAAAAGAGTTGACCGCAATATATGCCATTTATATTTCTCTATCTCATAGGGTTGAAAAGTTGTAGTTAGTAGGAATGACCAATTCTGGTCACCCGGTACAGCTCAGAGTAAGAGTTAGGTAAGTTCACTTCTTAGTTTGAGGTGTACATGGTTTTGCCAATTGACACTTTTAAATGGAAAGTGCTATTTCTTACAAAGATAGACGAAAACAGAGGTTCAATTCAAATTGTGAAAACCTCAAGTGAATATCTATCACCGCTTCATAGTTACAGGGCGTTTATTCTCAAAAATGTGTATCAGTTTCGAAATACCTACTGCTGTATTTTCTTCTGAAAAAATTTCCTTTTTACTGTAAAATACATTTCGTAGAAATCAATGACGTTCATTATGTTTTCTGCCAATTGACATTTCATCAGCTTTTCGTATGCTTTTTAAAATATGTATATACAGGGTGTCCCATTACTCGACGGCAACCGGGTGAAAAGGCAAGTAATGCTGGTTGTCAGGAAAATATAAAAAAAATCTAAGTTGCATGATTTTAAAATAATGCGCATTTAAAAAAACACGCAAAATTCCACACCCTGTGACAGTCTTTTCGCTCCTGTTGCCACAAATATCAACTTTTTCCAACTTTTTTCTTTGCTGTGTAACCTTGAATAATGCTTGTCTAAACTGTAATCAAAATTTTGATACCAGCTGATTTAGGTTTCATAAAAATAGGGCTTACTTCTCAGAAAAAAAATTCGAAATAAACAATTGCCTAGTTTCAACTGACTGTATTGACAAATGTACTACGTAGGTTTGGCATGTTTTTTCAAAAGTTGGCGCATTTAGTGAGGATTCCAAAATGGTATAATACTTGTTTAATTGTAGCTGCCGTAGTTCAAATTTATTTTCGATTGCCTTTGAATACACTTTTTCGTTAACTGCTTCCCAGTAATAAAGTCCAATGGGTTCAAGTCCGGTGAACGGGCCACGAGATTGGACCAGAACGTCCGATCCATCTTCCGGGAAAAAATGTTACCAGAAAAAAAAATTTTCAGAGAAATTTCTCAGGAAAAATTTTTTCTGGAAAAATTATTTTCTCTGGAAATTTTTTTTCTGATAACATTTTTTCCCGGAAGATGGATTGGACTTTCTGGTCCAATCTCGTGGCCGGCCCGTTCACCGGACTTGAATCCATTGGACTCTATTACTGGGAAGCAGTTAACGAAAAAGTGTATTCAAAGGCAATCGAAAATAAATTTGAACTACGGCAGCTACAATTAAACAAGTATTATACCATTTTGGAATCCTCACTAAATGCGCCAACTTTTGAAAAAACAGCCAAACCTACGTAGTACATTTTTTTTTCAAAACAGTCAGTTGAAACTAGGCAATTGTTATTTCGAATTTTTTTTCTGAGAAGTGCGCCCTATTTTTATGAAACCTAGATCAGCTGGTATCAAAATTTTGATTACAGTTTAGACATGCATTATTCAAGGTTACACAGCAAAGAAAAAAGTTGGAAAAAGTTGATATTTGTGGCAACAGGAGCGAAAAGACTGTCACAGGGTGTGTAATTTTGCGTGTTTTTTTAAATGCGCCCTGTATAGTCCGTTCACGAAAGGTTTAGCCGTCGGTTGGCCATGAAAATTTGGCATATTCCACTGTGTATATTAAAATTTTAGGTTATGTTATTTATTTTCTTGTCAGATTGATACGCAATGTTGTCAATATTGCATAAAGTTCTCTCATAACTCGCAAGCTCATCGGACGAGGCCGGGTACATTCGGAAACGTTATTTTACGTTTAGACAGCAAATACTGCCAACTTCAGATAAATAAACAAATGCCTACTATGCGCTCAAACTTCCGTGAACGGACTATATAAATATATTATATGACCTTAAATATTTTGCTTATTTTTATAGAGCTTGAAGAACAATTCCAAATAGCATACTTGATATTTTTCTAGATCAATGCATGATGGGATCTTTAATAATACTCATTGATTCAATTTAAAAGCTGAAAATCTCGAGCATTGGTTCAAAAAAATATCACACATTTTATACTTCATATTTTTCATTCAAACGGGAAACAATCTTCATTTTTGCACATTTCGATATACCTATCTTGATTTAAAAATTCAAAATTTATATAATATTTGATATTTGTCTGGAGCAATATATGCTTGAGATATTTCAATCTCTCACAGGCGAAGCCTTTTTAGCGAAGGAATACAAGTTTAAAGTGAATAATATCAAGTAGAAAAATATCAAGTACCTATCCATAATTCATAAAGTTGAAACTTTTTCATTCAATTGGAACATCATCTATATTTTTGTACATTCCGACAGATATTGAACAATTCCAAGTTTATAGTATTAGTTGATACTTTCCTGGAGCAATGCTCGAGATATTCAGCTTTGAAAATTTATTCTTCGATAGGTTTCGGCTGTAAAGATTTTTTGATATATCGAGCATTGCTCCAGAAAATGTTATGTATTTCAAAGAGTTATTCCAAACTCTATCGAATTGTGCAGAAATATATAGGATGTTCATACGAAAAACTGATGAAATGCGGAAAACATAATTAATTGTCAGTGGATTTTATACGTAAAAAGTTTCTGAAATATTTTTTCACAGCAACAGAACATTCACAGCAGTATTTCGAAAACGCCATTTTCGTGAAGCAGCCCGTGAGTATGGAACGGTCAAATACGAGTATATTCACGAGTGGTTTTCACGATAGATTTTTTCAAGAAAATTGGCCCCCAAACACCGATATAAGTTTTTGTCCATCTTTGTTTAGATATGGGACCTCATAGGGCTTTCCATTCAAACACATATTATAACGGGTTATCCATTTCGCGGTTTCAAAAGTATAGGGCTGGAATTCGACATCTGTCAAACGAAGTTTAAAAAAAAAATTTTTTTGTTCAGTTGAAAGTCTGACATTTATGAGAATGGATCGCTTGACTATCGCACAACGCATGAAAATTGTAAAAACCTAATACAAAAATGGCGATTCTGCCACAGCCACATATCGTGCTTTAAGAGCAGATTTTGGTTTACATAATCGTCCAACTACGCAAGCAATTGTTAAAATTGTGAAGAAATTTGAAGAGACTGGATCGGTTACAGATATTATAAGCCCTGTGCATCATCGTTTTGCTCGTACCACTGAAAATATCGCTACTGTAAGTGAAAGTGTTGCCGCAGACACGAATCTGTCGATTCCTCGTCATTCTCAGGAATTAGGACTGTCTTGCGGCACATTATGGCATATTTTGCATTAAGATCTACAACTACACCCATATAAAATTCAGCTCACTTACCAACTGAAGTCAGCCGACCATTCACATCATCATCGTGGATACGTCGAATGGGTGCTTGAACAACCGGCGGTGGACAGCGATATCAACTGGCCACCAAGATCATGCGATTTGACACTGCTTGAATTTTTTTGTGGGGCTACGCGAAAGACCGTGTTTATGCAGATAAACCCTCTTGAGTAGTTAAAAACCAATATTCGCCGAGTTATGGCTGAGATACTGCCCAATATGTGACAAAAAGTGGTTGAAAATTACCTCAAAAGAATCGATGCTTGCAACAATTCGGGAGGTTGTCATTTAAATGATGTCGTGTTTCACACATAATGTCAACGTTCAAACTTTATAATAAAAAAGAAATATCATGATAAAAAATATTTTTTATGTGTTTTATTTACGTTTACTTTTGAAACCGCAAAATGGATAACCTGTACATTTACTATACTACTTTTCGTGATTTTCCTTTATTTTTGCAATTCTGCCAATAATTTCAAAGAATGATCTTCCACGGAACTATAATGAATATAATTAAAAAGTGGAGCGGAGCGAGATTTATTCGAGGTCATAATCAATAATTCGAACTGCACAAATAAATGTTTTTACGCGTGTGTAAATGGAATCCTGTTAGAAATGAAGATTCCTCCTATGTAAAAACGAAATGAAAATATTGTAATCATAAATTTCAGCTGAGTGAGGAAATACCTCAAATAATCAGAGTATGCCACTGGCAACATATGATGATACTATATTTTAAGATCAGAAAAAAAAGTAATGGCCAAAGTCCAAATGTGATTTTGGCTCCAAAACGAAAGAATTGAGATAGAGGAATGTAGTTGACGTCACTCTGAGTACCTACCGTAATGTGCCATTCATTTTCTTTATCATTGTTTTGTCTTCTAGTCATAGGTAAGCAGGTATTTATCATAGAACTACAATTTTTCATATTGACATTACTATTTTCAAAAACATATCTTCGTTTAGGTAATATTTAATTAAGAAAAAAATTAAATAAAAATATTTATTTTTTTGTGTCGGGAAAAAATTTGACATTTTATCTCTGTAACGAAATCACATTTTTCGGGGAAAAAAGTGAGTGTTTATGTAATTTCTTTCACTATTAAAACTTCGTTTTCTTGTCACAGAAAAAAAGTGTATTAAACATGGGAAAAATATTAGATTTTAGCTTTCGGTTTTTTGTCTCCCTCAGCTTCACGTCGGGAGACAACA
This sequence comes from Propylea japonica, assembly GCA_013421045.1. NCBI lineage: Eukaryota > Metazoa > Arthropoda > Insecta > Coleoptera > Coccinellidae > Propylea > Propylea japonica. The sequence goes on from CM024239.1 coordinate 115,631,219, forward strand.
TGATCTCGAACTAAAAATAATTTTTTTCCTTGTATAATAAATAACTATTCATGGAAATTTCAATTATTTAATTTTATATATTATGAATATCCCATCTCTTAAGTTGATGTCGTTATTATTATATGGGACGATTGAATATTTTGTAAAAGATATGGAAAGTTGTGTAATCTCAATAGTCAATGGTTTAAGAAATTGAATATTATTATATCAAACAATACAGTTAAAACTTTCATTGAACTAATATATAAATCAAAGAAACAGTAAAAAGTAAATATTCTGCAGAAGTATATTGAGGCAAATGAAAAAATATCAATATGCGAAATAGAATACCATCACTCGATTCTGAGGTGGCCTCAAGAACGAAAAATTTGGTTCCACTGTTGTTGCGAAAATATACAAACTTTACAGAACTCGTGTAGAAATCAAAGTTTCACTTATTGAAACACGATAATTCGTAGACAAATCTGACCAATCAGATGATCTCAGGGACTTGAAACTTTCATGGTACGTTGGCAGCCTAAACACAGCGTGCCAAAAAAGTAACGCAACTCGTAAATAGTTTTACATATACAGGGTGTCCCATTACTCGACGTCAACCCGGAACCGGGTGAAAAGGCAAGTAATGCTGGTTGTCAGAAAAATATAAAAAAAAAATCTAAGTTGCATGATTTCAAAATAATGCGCATTTAAAAAAACACGCAAAATTCCACACCCTGTGACAGTCTTTTCGCTCCTGTTGCCACAAATATCAACTTTTCCAACTTTTTTCTTTGCTGTGTAACCTTGAATAATGCTTGTCTAAACTGTAATCAAAATTTTGATACCAGCTGCTCTAGGTTTCATAAAAATAGGGCTCACTTCTCAGAAAAAAATTCGAAATAAACAATTGCCTAGTTTCAACTGACTGTATTGAAAAAAAAATGTACTACGTAGGTTTGGCATGTTTTTTCAAAAGTTGGCGCATTTAGTAAGGATTCTAAAATGGTATAATACTTGTTTAATTGTAGCTGCCGTAGTTCAAATTTATTTTCGATTGCCTTTGAATACACTTTTTCGTTAACTGCTTCCCAGTAATAAAGTCCAATGGACTCAAGTCCGGTGAACGGGCCGGCCACGAGATTGGACCAGAACGTCTGATCCATCTTCCGGGAAAAAATGTTATCAGAAAAAAAAATTTCCAGAGAAAATAATTTTTCCAGAAAAAATTTTTCCGGAGAAATTCCTCTGAAAATTTTTTTTCTGGTAACATTTTTTCCCGGAAGATGGATCGGACGTTCTGGTCCAATCTCGTGGCCGGACTTGAATCCATTGGACTTCATTACTGGGAAGCAGTTAACGAAAAAGTGTATTCAAAGGCAATCGAAAATAAATTTGAACTACGGCAGCTACAATTAAACAAGTATTATACCATTTTGGAATCCTTACTAAATGCGCCAACTTTTGAAAAAACATGCCAAACCTACGTAGTACATTTTTTTTCAATACAGTCAGTTGAAACTAGGCAATTGCCCTATTTTTATGAAACCCAGAGCAGCTGGTGTCCAAATTTTGATTACAGTTTAGACAAGCATTATTCAAGGTTACACAGCAAAGAAAAAAGTTGGAAAAAGTTGATATTTGTGGCAGCGAAAAGCGAAAAGACTGTCACAGGGTGTGGAATTTTGCGTGTTTTTTTAAATGCGCATTATTTTAAAATCATGCAACTTAGATTTTTTTTTATTATTTTTCTGACAACCAGCATTACTTGCCTTTTCACCCGGTTCGGGTTGACGTCGAGTACGCTACTGTACTTTTACAAATGGATGTCAAATGAAAGTTAATTTGATTACCTATTCAGCGGAGTGGCTAAAAATGGAATTGGTTTTGCCGTTTCTTTATTTGAAAATTATGAGATAATTTACAATTTGTGATTGGAGAGTACTGCAATCAGACCATTATTCTTTTACCTATTATTGAGAAGAATCTGCGAATCTATGGTTTTTGTAATTTCGAAAGAAGGTCATATCAAATTGAATAAAATAAAATTACCTTTCATTTGATGAACGTTTGAGGTAACACAATCCATATATTCCCATTTGAAAAGATAAAGTGGAGGGCTGCGGGGCATGGGGAGTGAAAAATATTAAATTCAAAAAAGCATAGGATAAAATGCTTTCATGATTAAAAATCGATAGGTGCAAAGATATTCCTTAAAAATTCCTCGCACAAGAATTATTGACAGAGATTGAATTGGGCCTATTTCGGCAATTTCAATAATTTTACAATTATGCCAACTGGCCATTCTGTTGTGAATCATTACCCCCACCAATTATGCTTGCTCGTACGTCATCATGGTGCGACATTTGAACTTTCTAGTATAGAAATCGCACTATCAATATTTAACCAAAAATTAATTACTTGAAGTTTAAAGTAAATAATTAGCTAGGTCCTATATATTCAACACTACTCCTAATTTAAACATGTATAAAATCGAGCATGATGAAAGAGTGTTCAACTACAGGGTCCTTCAATATTCTGGTCCACAATAAGTAATCTTAAAGATACCACATGCGTTGAAAAGAACTTATTTCATGAGATACCATCACCTGCAATACTTTAACTGATTCTGACCGTCTTGTTAATAGAATTACGAACAACAGGTATCCCAAAAGTCAATCCATGTTGTCATACATATCCTTGGAGGAACAAAGGAAAGCTGAACCGTAAAATATGTTGGACCCCAACAAATGTATAGAAATGAGAATATTTTTTTATCCTCACAAAGATCATCTGTCTCTGTTCAACTTACGTGGTGACTTGAAAAGGGTCTGACTGTATATCAACGAGCTGTCAAAGTCAGGGGACCCCCGCAGACTTGACATGTTAAAGAGGTTTCGGAGAACTTCCAGAGATTTTACTACCGATTCTCCTCCGGCTCTGAAGAACAAACATTCGACCAATGTTACTCGAGCGTGTAGGTTGTCGACGATCGGTTTATACTGTAACGTGCGTCTCCCACGCATTGGCAAATACGATATGTTGTGTGGAAGTTGGTGTTTTTTAGGTTTACTGTTGATGAGTTTAGGTGAGATCATACTTCTATTTTAATTTTACTAGGTCAATGATTGAATCTGAAACTGAGATTGTACCAAATATGTTGTTCTTTCGATAATTGCATTGCAATTTTATGGCATTGGAATTTACTAGGGTATGAGACAGGTTATCATTCTTTGAAGCATTGTTTACATTTGTTTACCATCGAATTATCGACTCGCTGATACTTTTATCAATATTCCTCATATAAAATTAGATGTATTCATGCAAAACTGTGGATACTCGATACTTCGGAGACCCTGAAGAAGCAACAAAATAAAAGTTACGAAACTTCACTTTGACTGATGATAAAGTGTATCTTTTTTAAATAAATTCTAATCCCACAAAATTTCTTATAAACTGAAGAAGGAATACGACAGATACTGAACTGATTTATTTTTTATGTTTAATAAACCAAATGTTATCAGATCTTGAACAATTAAATCAATTGAAGAAGACAGATTAGATTAAGTGTTCCTGCATCGTATGATCGTATTAGGTTATTGTTTGACATTCAATTCAATTATTTTTTGACGTCATTTTTTTGCGCGATTGTCTCTGCGTCTCTAAGTTTTTGTGGGAATATTTTATGATGTAATGTCATTGAGATTGAACAAATCGATTTCCATTATAAACAGCACAGTCTTGGTCTTTGTGCGCTTGTTCATGTTGCGAAAAAGATCATTCAAATTTGAGTATTCTGAGAGCAATTGCTTCCGTTCTAATTATTTATGAATTCAACTTTCCTCGCGAAAACTTGATTCATTTCTGACTTGTTCTATTTATTGGGAGGCCTTTCACATTTCGCAAATCTTCATAAAATTTCTTCAGTTTACCTTTTGCAGAAAGTTTATTGTTGGATATAATGATTTTCACTGCACCAACAGCAATTTATGACACTTTCAAAAGAGTAGCAGAAAGTGCCGGACAATAGGAAATCTCGTCTGAGATGAAACACCCTGTATAACAGTAATAAGAAATCACTATAATTTTATCTCATAGTGATTGGAAATACGAATGATTTTGTTTGGGTGGCATCTTTCTCATACTTGAGGCTTGATAAACGAGCAATCCCTTTAGAGGGGGCGCTTCAACCCCACAAAATTTAATAGGGAAAAGGGTTTGAGTTTCATTTGAAAGGTCTTGAAACTCTTTTTACAACGGTGTATGGAAAACGTAATTAAAATGTTCAGTTCAAATGAGTCATCTGGAATATTTTGGTTATCATTAAATAATTGAATTGAAATATTTCCTCAAGTAGATAATAAGAAAAATTCTGTCAAACCCTGAATATAAAAAAATCAAAACATTTCCTTCATTTTTTGTTTCAAATAGGTATTTATCTGGTTATAATACGTTACTTCTATCATTTATCGATCTGTTGAGTTACTATACATTACTGATTTGTTTAAAATTTAAAAAATAACTTGTACACATTGCAAAAACGAGTTGAGCGGTTTAGCCTGTATCACCAAAATCAAAATTGAATTTATTTAGGAGAACCAAAATATTCGAGGTGGCTTATTCGAGCTAAAAAATTGATTTTGGCGACAACGGTTTATCAAAATTACGTTCTTCATACGTAGTTGTAAAAAGCCACTCTTTCCTATTCAATTTTGAGGGGTTGAAGATCGTTCAAAAGATGTTCCCCAAACAAAATCATTCGACGTGTTTCGGGATAAGAATAAACGGGGTGGCTAATTTGAGATGGAACACCCTGTATACATATTTGGTATAATTTCTTTTCTTATTTCGAAAATCATCATGGGATAGTACATGTGATGTGCGTATGCACGATTAATAGTTATTTAATCCGTTAATAGTTCGAGCCCTCTTTAATCGTTATATTGATAAATTAGTTGATTACAAGATTTTTCCATCGACTTCATTATGGTTTCGGTATAAATTACTCATTGAAATAATTTTTTATTTGGCGTAAGAGATGCATTTGACATAATATGAATATCAAAAGAGTTGTAACATTCTCCTTCATTGAAGACCACCCCCGAGTCAAAATTCCAAACTTATAGACATTTCGGCAAAACTGTGGCACGCTCTGTAGTCGCAACAACAAAGAGAGTCATTAAAAAACACTCTGCATTAGCCAATTTCTAAACCAAACAAATACTTCACTCTCATAACTCACAAGCTTCCATTTAGTCCACTTTAAATCTCAGATTAGCCGATTTTGGTTGGGGTATGGTTTCACCAAGACGCGGCACTTGAGAATTGGAGCCTCAAGTTCAGGGGTGTTCAAGCATGATTTACGAGGGGTTGAAGAAAGCGTAGATTGACGGAATTCGTTCAGAGCCTTTTCAGATTTCTCTTTCCACTTGACATTTTTTAAATGATGTGGTCCAGGTGTGGGACAATATAAGAAATTGGTTTCGAATGAGCGTGTTCGAAATGTTTTATGAATTGGTTTTCTAGTTCTTTAGTTTTCTATCGCTCTGACGATCAACTTTTTTATTATAATTTCTTTTAATTTTTTGGTGATGTTACATGAATTATAATAAGTTTCAATAATAAAATTGAGATAATGATTCTACTCTAAATCATAAACATTATTTTACTTTTAAATTTACATAGTTAATATATCTACCGTATGGTAACTTATTATACCAGCCTACGGCGACTGTAAACACGATAACTTCCGAAAGGAACAAATTTTTGATTTGGAAAATGTCAACGATAATATGAAAGTCATAAAACACTTTCACACACAGAAATTTAATTAATCGAAACTAAAGATCAAATTGTGACCAATTTGCATTTATATCTCTTTGGAAACTAACAACTCTACAGAAATAAAATTACGTTAAAGTTACGAATAGTACATCATTGCCGTTTTTGACAAAGAGAACACTAATATGTTTTTCGTGCAAAAAAAGTGCAGAATAGGAATTTTTATCGACGCTTTTCATCTTCAGTTAAAACTGACAGCGAGGAATGTCGAATAGTCAAGCCTTTACAACTGGAAAACGACTTGACCGATTTGATCCAATAACGAACAAAGTCAAGTAATTCCGACCACATGTCCATTTTTGAGCGCTTGTTCTACTTTAACAAGTGCTATATCGTTTTGCCCAAATGTCTGTAATTTTCGAATTTTGATCCGAAAATGGTCTCGAACGATAGGGTTCGACTTCCTGATGACGAATTCACGGTCAAATTCAATTCTTTCCGTGAGGCCGTCCGTTTGTTAACACGTTAACTTTCAAAGGGATTGTCCTACAGACTTGAAATTTTCAGGGTGAGTAGGGTTTCTTAATGCCTCGGTTATGTCCGTTACCTATGTTTCATAAAATATGACCATTCGAAATTAAATTGCTGCGGCCCCATGCAGGATGCTCCTAATAAGCCTCATGCAATATTTTGTAGCCTGTTTCACTAGTAAACAGAACTATAAAAAATTCAATTCAATTGCAAAGAAGAAAGAAACATTTTTATAACAAGATGTTCGATTCGAGTAAATTTATTTTGTGAATGAAGATTGATAGACTTCCGAGATTTTGCATTCATATACTCAGAATAAATCTCAAGTCTTGTACAGGTATTGAGGTAAGAGTGTTATTGCTCCACCGATAAACGAGCGCTCAAAAGCACCTTTTCGGGGCTTTTCTTGAATTTTTGAATAAAGTTTCTGTCAAATGGCGTCCACTATTATAGCTATATACATGTCGAATAGTTTCTGATGGAGTATGGTTTTTTTCTGACTCGATCAGATTCTCATAATTTCAGAGAAATCAAATTTCCATTTATCCCAGGCACTTCAATATGAGTTTTTGACCCATAAAATTCCTTTTCTTAAGGATATTCTAAAAGAGTCATGCAAAACTCAAAAACGATGCTTCAGCGGCAAAAAATCTCTTTCGTCTTTATCAGAAAATCAGTCTGTATATCAATTTTGCGCCTCCAGTTTTGAATTACACTGTTATTTATTACATCAAAACAATATTTTGATGAATATTTCATTGGAATTTCGAGTCGATCTGAAAAAAGCAATTTTTTAACAAAACGTTGAAATGGTCATTTTCATTGATTTCCATAAAAAATCATTCTAGAAATAATAGGCCTTCAGAAAATCCAAGCGATTATCCGTTTTTGCTGTTTCGTCAGGTTTTCGAGGATAAAATTATTTAAATCATTAGAATAAGCTAACGAATTCAAACGATGAGAATTGGCGCTTGAGTGTGACGAACGTACATATTAGCATTGAATTAATTATTTGAATCTTGAATCACAGTTTCATGAGATAGGTACCAACTGGTCACTCTGTCGTGAACCGTTGCCCCTCACTAATCATGCTTGCTCGTACGTCAACATGGCACAACTTTTGAACTTACTCGTATAAAAATCACACTTCTCAATATCTCATTGAAAATTGATTACTTACTGATTATTTACTTTTGTGAATAATTGGATAGGTATATATTTTACACTACTTAATGCTATCATACAAAAAAACTTTTTTATTTATATTTCAACTTTTAGGAAAAACCTATTGAAAAGTTAAGTAAAAGCTAAGTATGAAATTCCTAACGGCCGTAGACTGTTTTTAAAATTTTAAATCTTTCACTGCTACCGAAAATCCAGTACATATTGTGTTATGACAAGATGAGCCAGTCTGTTTAAAACTTCGACACCAAAATACACAAACACTGTATGGTTTTTGTTTTCAGTTAACAGTTCTTTCGTTTATTTTGTTTCGTAACGTAACTGTCTGTGTTGACGGATGGCTTAGCTTCCGTGATAATTACCCTTGGCCTGTGCTGTCAGTAAACATGGGATCTTTTCCATTTTACGTTCATTAGCGTACCTAAGAAATCGGAGCCAGTGAATAAATAGAATTTATGCGGCTGGAATGGTTTCCACCGGAGATTTATCTGATTTCACAGATAATACTCATTACAGTCGAGCGTTCTTGAATTAATTCATTCAATGAATGAAGCACATTATTCATCTGGACCTAATGGGTTCAATTTCCAAAACATAATAGGTTGGTCAATCAATTAAGGGGACATGTTTAATGTTTATATGGAGAATCTGTGGTCAAATTCACTGTTGGACCAATGATTTGCAACACGGTGCCTTTTTGGCATAAGAAGAAAGTAGCAAAGCCAACAATGTTTTTGCCCTTAGACTTAAGAAAGTCTTAGACTAATTCTAAGGTTTTTCCTTACCGGCAAAAGCTTGGTCGGCTTCAACGAAGCTTAAAAGTAGTAAAAGTAATCATTTTAAAGGGTGTTTTAGAATAACGTCATGAAAGGCCAAAGGGAAATTTCCCAGCTCATTACAAGAAGAAGAGTTCATATAAACATGCACGGGTCGAAAAAGGCTTCGTTACCGAGATACGGAATCTCAAAGTTGAAATTTTTTTATATTTAAAAATTCACTATTGCTATTGAATTGAAATTTGGTATACGCTAAACCCATTCCAGATTCTCTGTAAAAATTAAGAAAAGATTTCAAATTTCTAGTGAGAAGCGTAGAATTTGGGGATGTGAATTTATTCAATTGAAAAAATTGTTACATAAACGTTTCATGTATGCTTTTCAATGTTTAAGTGTGTATTTTTCGAAAACTGTTTGAGATATCAAATTGGATCAGGCGATGAAGTTTGTCAAAAAGCTATTCAATAAACAAAATAGCTACCTCGTTAAGAAAAAAGGATGACTACTGAGACATCCACAAATTCAACGCCCATGAATTGATATCTTTTCCCCATTTACAGAGCATTTTGAATGGGTTTAGCTTATACTACATTTCAATTATTTATCAATAGTACATTTTGAAACATATGAATTTTTTTTATTAGACATCTCGAATCTCGGTAAGGAAGCCGTTTCGTGTCTTTATGAACTTTTCATCTGAGAATATGCTGGGAAATCTCCGTTTGTCATTGGATGACGTTATCCTGAAGCACCCTGTCTATAATTATGACTTGTGTAAGTAAACACAACAACTAAAAGCACTAGACTATTATATTACTATTTCATTACAATGATATCACCGTAATTTTTGGCATTTTTATCTTTTCTTGTAATTTCACCTATTGGCAAGCATTCGCCAGCCATATTCAAAAATTTCTCAAACAAATACTTAAGGCGGATTAATTTCGAAAAATACATTAATCAAAAATCCGCGAAACTCTTCTATAAGTATTTGTTCATTTTTATATGCCTCTGTTTGATGTCGGATGTGATACTTTTTATTTGATAGTTATTTCAATCGATTAGTTTGATCTTCTTCGAATGTTATTGGAGCCCAGATATTTCGTTGTATGTACCTATTTATAAGGTGTGAAATGCTCATCATGAAATCAGTTTTCTACAGTTTCGACCGACCGCAAACACAATAACCTTCGAAAAGCGCAACTTCAAAACTTCAAACTTTCGGGGTAGGTTGAAGAAACAGAACAGAATTGTTTTGACCCCGTCTATTATTCATCAAAGGGTCCAACCGAGTCGTTCAAGACCACTCCCGGCTAAAAATTAGAACATCACTGACATTTGTGCAGACGAATGTGCTTATACGAAAAAATCGAAAAAAATCTATTTTTGGCAAGTAGCATACAGTAATGTAATATGATTACTTTCCTCTTGAGTGAAAAAAGATTCACATGATGGCAACACAAATTCATTGAGGTTGAAAATCCAGAATATCATGTAACATGAGGGATATCATTTCAAATGAGTCAAATCAGTGAAGCAATCTTAACTCATGATATCCTCAGCTAATATTTCATTTGTCTCCATCATTCTCAAATCGTTCATTTTTCAACAAGATGTGATCTTCATCTTAGATTCAGACACTCAAACTTCCAAAATTGTTTCCCTATTAGGTATGAGAATTTCCGTGCAATTCTGGTTCATCTAAAGATTTCTGAGATTTCGAATACATTTTTCCTGAAGTTATTTTCATAACTTTTCCCTACCCCCGCTGTAAAATAATATTCATTAGATAATTCGATAAGGGTGAAGAAGCCGACACATAGAAAAAACACTTTGAGAAAGTCTTCTCAAAGGATGCCGACAAAGTTATTCTCCACATATACATTTATACATATATTTCATTTCAACATCCCGTTTTGACTAAAGTTTCTCTCCTGCGGTATTGAATTCTCATTAATTTTTATTTTCAGTTTTCGAGGGGGTCCGAAGTTCAAGATGTGAAGAATTAGTGGCACTGTCAACGTCAGAAGATAAACAAACTGTTGTGGATACCAATCTAGATCTGTTGACGGGAATTTGGATTTCAGAAGGGTGAGTTCATACGCTTTTTTCATAAGAAAGCTATAAACTATAATATCGATTGAAACATATTCTTGGAGTATTCTGCAATTTTTCAGAAATACATTATTATAGTATTCGTTTTGAAGAGTTTCGTGCTCCTGAGCTGTTCCAGTGCTTGTGCGCAACCAATGTCAACCTTATTTCGAGCACGAAACTCTTCAAAACGAATAGGCTATATAATTCTTCTTTTCTCTTCTGCGGAAGAGAAAAGGAATAAATTGAGAAGGAATCCACAACGGAAGTGCCTTATCTGTTTCAAGAGGTTGAAAATAGATAAAGACAAGGAATGGCTGGTATCTTCTGATATTTTTATCATTGAAACATTGTTAAAACCATCCTCATCGCAATCCAGACGTCGAAAACAAGACTTTACGAATTATCTACTCAATTTTTCTCAAAGCTGGGGGTCGATTCTTGAATAATGTCGTGTTCGCGAATCGACAAATGTCGACCAACTTAGCAGGGAAGTTGGTCGACAATTGTCGAATCGCGAACACGACATTATTCAAGAATCACCCCCCAGATGCAACAGTCAAAAAAGCAAAGGAAATTGCTGATTTAGACACTCAATTAAGCAAAAACTTATGCAAAAATGGATTTGAAGATTTCTTGAAAACTTTATAGGTTTTCACTCCCAGTCTCTGAAACAGAAATAATTAAAAATTTTGTAATCAAGGTGAAGTGCACCTGCGAGAATTTTTGCACTTATTTGTCAGGAGCAAATTGGTCTTCAAAAAATTGTTGCCTAACAGTAAAACTGAAAAAGAAAATAAATTAAATGGATAATGTAACGTTTCGGTGTCTATATCAGACAACTTCTTCAGACAAACTCGTAAAATCTTCAGAATTGTGTGATTTTTTATTTGCAATCAGATTGCGGTTTTTGAGAAGCTCATTTGAACCTCCTATGTTTTTCACATCAAAAGTACTCCAGGAGCCTATTGCACCAAATACTTCGCAACTTTTCACTTTTTAAATGAATTACATTTCACGAAACGCATTCATAATTGAAAAGTGCACAGTGAGAATCACTTCGCAGAAATTAAATATTGGGAGAAATGTTCTGCAATATAATTACTTTTTACTTTTGAAATTTGTCAGAATGCAAAGTGCAAAATGAGAAATTGCAAAGTATTTTAGTGCAATAGGCCCCTGTCATACGATCTAAAGTCAACCATTTTTCAGAAAAATTAACTTTAAAGTCCATTTTTTGAATATTTTTCAACAGTCAAAAAGTTGACCATGTTTTTCATTAACAAAGTTGATTTTTGCCGAAAACTGTCGACTTTAGAGCGTATGACCAGGAATACTTAATTGCTTAGAAAACAAGGAGGTTCAGATAAAAAATCCGTACTTTTCATTGCCCTAGAAATTAGAGGGAAAAACCTACTAACCCTTCCGAATCTTCAACAATTAAGACTTTTGAAAAAAATCCTCAAAAAGCGTAGCTTTTAAAATGGTCACCTTTGAGCTAATAGAATCTTCAGTTCATATTTTTGGACAAGCTATAACATCCTGAAATTTGTCGCACTTACACCCATATTGTCAGTAGGTATAATCTTCATTTTCGTGAGGAAAATGGAAATATGTATTTCTTGAATGTACACCTGAAGATTCGAATGAAACTGTATGCAATATATTTATGTTCGAAAAAAATATATAAGACGTATTAGCTCATTAAATTTAATTATTAGCATTTATAATTCAGGGAATTCCAGAGCATACTCACATTCACTCTCGTTCATAGTTAAACATAAATCTTTTGATGGGACACTCTGTGTACATATCTCAACCCTGTCTGGCAACGAAGAAAGAGAATGTGATATGTTCCTTTATTATTTTTTATCTTGCAATGTCATCCGGCTCTTGGGTTAACTGTTGTGATAGGTCTTCAGGATAACACAGCAAGATACCAGATCAGAACCCATAAATTCATGTCAAAATGTTTGATAGTTTACCCAGACTAAAACAGTTGAGACAACGGCATATCAATTTGGGTGAACCGCAGGTGGTAAAGACCCTGTCGTGAAAACAAAGATGGAAGGTAAAGGTTTATGTTTTTTAGAATACATAACATGGATAGATCTTAGGAACCTTAGAAACTTTTTTGAATTATAATAAATCAAGGATATGAATGTAACATCAACTTCAACGTTATTGGAATTATCAAATATTAACTTATAAATATGCGGCAGGGATTGAAAGTATCTTGCTTTCTTTTTACTGGGTGATTCTCTGATTGAGGATATACGGTGTGATCTACGGTTATTGAAATTTTTCGAAACATATTCTTCGTAATTTTGAAGCCAACCATTCCTATCATTATGAAAACCTCATAATTTGTGTAAAGAAACACACATTCGAAAGGAAATTTAATTTTCTTTCAGTATTATCTCATTTACATACAGTATTCCATTTGATTAAATGACATTACATGATTTTTGTATGTCTCCTACACATTTCATTATACATACCTAAATGATGAACTGGATGCACAAAATATAGGTAATATATACGAGGCGTAGTGAGTGAGAGATTTCGAATTCAAAAAAGTATAGGTAGACCCGGTTTTGAAATTACAAATCCTTGGATTCGTAATTTCGCCTTCCTAATAATTAGTAAAAGATTATTGGTCTGATTGCAGTAGATACTCTTTAATTCCAAATTGCAAAAAAAATTCCTATTTCCAACGAAAAAGGGCACAACAATTTCAACTTTTAGCCATATCGCTGAATGGATAATTTAATTAGGTACCTTTCCTTTGATGTATCACAACCAATATATTTCCATTTAAAGCAGGGGGTGAGAAATATCCAAAGATATTCTACAAGAATATCTTTGGAAATATCAAATTCGAAAAAGAAAATTTTTGGCGGGCTGTATTGAATATATGTAATATATTTCATTTCATATACATATTACATATGTATATATCATAGTGTTGATGAATAAGTGTCAGTTGCAGGAACGTCCATTAAAATTTAAAGGTCCATTAAACTCTTAATCCTCCATTATTACAAGGAACTAATGGAGGATTAAGGGTTTAATGGACCTTTAAATTTTAATGGACGTTCCTGCAACTGAGCATATGTGTGACAAACTTCAGGAGTTGATTCTTCATGAAAAATAATGAGATTGTGCAATTCTTCGTCTTCCGAGATACAGGGTGATGCAGTTTTACTCAAAAACCGACTATTTATTTATTGCTCAGAAACCGGTCGAGATATACGAATGAAATTTGGTGGGGTTGAAAAGGTAAATATTACTCATTTTCTGACATAAAATAAAGAATTTGTTGTTTATCATCGACGGCACCCATACGGGAAATCTGAATTTTTCAAGAAAAAAATGGAACGCCACAGATATTTCAAACTAACCATCACTTTCGAATTCATCGCTTACTTTGTGACAACAAATTTCTCCGGCCTTTTTTTTCATATGGGGCGCCATTTTAATGTGAAAAAACATCGTCGTCACTAACATAATGTGTTAAAGAAACGATGAATATGTCTTGAAATTTTTATTTAATTCAATTTCTTCCATAAAAACAACGCCCCATACGAAGAAATGGCAATGTCATCAATTGAAAGAAGAATTTAAAAATGATTATAAGTTTGAAAAATCTCAATGGCGTACCCTTTTTTATTAATTTTTCAAGTAATACATCAACGAAGCATTTGCGGACGAAATTTATACAACATAATGTCATTATCATTATGCAAAACCACTTTCTACAGTTTGTATCACTTATTCACTATCATTTGAACAACAATTTGAACTCAGTTAACGGTTTATCGAAAAAACTTACTGTTTACTATTTCAGAGCATTTTCTGCTCGAATTATGAGAAAAAAAAAGATATTCGGCAAAATTATTTAGTACGCTGTTACCCAAGACAGAAGCATGAAAAAGTTATTTAATCAACTAGGTTCATATACATCAGCGACTAATAGTTCGATTCCATTAGTCGCTCGATTAATAACCGAGTTGATTACAAGATTTTTCCGACGATCTCAATATGAATTGTGTATGAATTCTTGATTTAAATTCTCATTTTGCACAAGACTTACATTTGAGATAATAAAATTCCTATGTATCTATGTTCCAGTAGAGTTTTGACATTTCTCGTAGTGCTTCTGAATACTGTGAGAACGATTGCCATTAGGATTGCACATTGAAATAGCATAAATTGTGCATTAAAATGGGTCATTAATGATCAATTTCGTACACATTGAAATCACCTTTCATTTTGAGATCGACGGAAAAAAAATTAATGGAAACAACGTTTTCGAATTGTAATATTTTCTATTTATGAATACCCCCAGTTTAGCGTGTTTAATTTTAAATTCTCAGTTCGCAAGACATTCATATTATCTATCCATTCATATACAAAATAAAAGAATGAAACGCAAACAACGCTGCAGGTAGCACAAAGTTCGGAATACGTATATCTCCGGTGTATTGACTGCTGGAACAGCCATTTTTTCAATTTGAATACAATCGTTCACGAAATAAACTCGTAAGTCATTGCACTTGTCCGAATTCCAAATATGGCGGAGGACTGCTCCTGGGAATTCATCAATTCAAATCGCAAAAAACGAAAAACAATCTAGACATCGGTTCGATCTCCTACCCGGTTAGTTTTCGAAACGACCGTCCTTTATTTACATAAGAATGCTGAAACCTTTTTTCTATCTACAATCTCGAAACAAGGAAAGGTCCCAATGGGACAGCCGGTTGATTTATCGATGACTTTTTGAATATAGAAGAAATTACTTTCGGACTTTTTCGCATTGAGTCAAGGTCAATCTTAGGATTGCATCTTTTTAATACTCTTTAGCCATTGAAAAAATACATTTCGAAAAAAAAACTACCTAGTTGGTAGCTTCAACATTAATTTAGACTTTACTACACAGTGAACTTTTTCTGCATGATAGATTTTGATGAGATTCTGATAAAAAATTGCTGTAGCATTTGCATTACCTACTATTTTCATCTCATCATAAAAATTCAATCCGATATTGGGTATGTGATTGGGGATATAAAGATGAAAATTCGAATTGTTTAAGATCCAATGAACAGAAGGGTTAATATGAAAAGCTGAGTTCATTGATGGTTATTGAATAAAGTCTTTCCAAGAATGATTGAGTGGTGGAGCATTTCTTGAGTTATTAAAAATGGCAGGAATTCGTCAGCAATTGAAACATTGATAGTTTTTGTAAAATACGTCCGTTGAAATTCATTTGATCAACCTATTTTCAAATAAAATGTGCTTCACAAGGTCGAATTCCATCAATTCAAGAAATTACATAATATACAAATAAATGTCCCAACTCGAAGAACTGGGAAAAATGCCATGAGTAAAATTGAAATTTCGCCAAAATACTCATCGGTTTGATCTTCCACCCGGTTGGTTTTAGAAATGACCGTCCTTTATTTACATAAGAATGCTGAAACCTTTTTTCTATCTACTATCTCGAAACAAGGGAAGGTCCCAATGGGACAGCCAGTTGATTTATCGATGACTTTTTGAAAATAGAAGAAATTACTTTTGGTCTTTTTCGCTACTGGGATACGAGATTTAAGTCAAGGTTAATCTTAAGATTGCATCTTTTAGGTGCTGTTTTTCATTTCAAAATACGATACATTTCGAGAAAAGGTGCAGATGTGTTAGCTTTAGAGTTTTCACTACATAATGAGCTTTATCTGCATTAGTTATAGTTTATTTTGAAGCGATTCTTATGAAACATTGCTGTACCTAGCATTTTATGGTTATCTTTCATCCCGATCATGATATTTCAGCTGGATATTGTTATGTATTTTGAAAGTATTCGCGGAATAGAGGTGAAATTTCTTATTATTCATGAAGAAATCAATAGAAGGATGTAGGACCGATCTGAAAAACTTAGTTCATTGGCGGTTTTTGAATATATAGTCCAACCAAGAATGATTGACATCCCTGACGGCTTTGAAATTTCAATATTTAGTTGGTAACTACCTATTCAGTAATTTTTGATCTGGGTTATTCAGTTTGGCGATGGAAATAACATTTGCAGAAATATATTCGTATTTTGACAATTTGTTTTGTTTGTTTATGTTTGGTTTGAATCGAACATAATAATTTTAATTTCGAACACTCGTCGACCGGTCCTTATTTTTCTTGAGCTATCAAAAATGACAGGAATTCATCAGCAACTTAAACATTGATAGTGTTTACAAAATACAGCAGTTGAACGGCGTTCGATCAACCTACCTTCATCAAAAATATGCTTCAAAATGCCTGCTGAAATTTCTACTCGTATGGTACAATTTCGCATGAATAGTTTCTCTATCCAAAGTGTTATTTCTCTTATAAAAAGATATTCCGTGAACTGGTTCCATTACAGATGTTCTAGTTCTCCTCGCATTGAGAGGCACCAGTTTGGCATTTTCGCTATGTATTTCTTTAGACGAGATATTTCCAAAACAACTACTGTTTGACAGGCCTATACTTTCTGGGCATACTTTGGTGTCAATAATTTTTGGATGGACTATATTTACAAAAGTAGAAATCCGATCGAGAAATTTCATATTTACCTTCTCATTGCACGCATACAACGACAACATTTCTTGGAGATCCGAGGTAAAAAAAACCCTAAAAATAATGAGACCCACTTTGGAAACTGTTGGAAATGTGTTTTGAAATTCGAAGACAACAAAATAGAGTCTTCATAAACTCAATCAACAAGTTTGAGAACAGATTCACATCTTTCATAGAGTTATATATCCGAAATATAATAACAGATCGGCCAAAATTACATATATGGGTGAATAATTCGATCAATTACAACATTTTGTGACAAATATACTATTAAAATACTTAATATCGTTGCCACCAACCAAATCAATTTCTATTGTTAAAAAATAAGCAATAGTCACAAGCTTTTGCTCGCTATTCATATCGAAAAAACGACCAATGAAATTTTAATATCATTCCATTCATTTATGAATTCAATTTTGCAGTTATCCAAATCTTAAACCTACTTTGAGAAGTTTTGAAGTTGTTGCTTTTGTAAATTATACGGCCGTCCGTAAGGCAAAGCGTAAACACAATAATGAAAGAATAAAATTTTAAATTCAGTTCTCCAGATACTCAAACTTGATGGTTCGTCCTCTCAATATCAACAAGCGCATAAAAGCTTTAGACTTCTCGTCAGAACAATTTTCAATCAGCATTTATCCAATAAGAAGAAGCACCTAGAAGTTTTTGACTATATCTCTGTGATGTTCTGTTTTTTTATACCCCTTGTTAAATATTTTGAATAACTAAGCCAAAATTCACAGTGAAAAATTACACTCTCGACCTACGATTTAAAAAAATTAAAATGCATCGAATGAAAACAAAATAAAATTGAGCACTGGGCACATACTTTACTACAAGAAGTTAGTACCTCTCTTATTCAGATGAAATTAATAATTATGATTATGTATTCGAAATTGTAGAACCTTTTGATGAAAAGATCCTAACCCGAATAAAAAAATTTCAGGTTTTTTGTTGTAGGATTCAATTTTGAAAGTATTAAAAAATAAAAATTTAAATGAATATACTGCGGAATCTATTAAACCTATCTATTTTGTTCACTAATAAACCAAACTGAGACTTTCAAAATTTGATTTAACTTGAAAATTCGTAGAGCTTTCACCCTTTGGAAAGTAGGTGTCTTTCTTTCCGTATTACAATGAAAAAGGTGTGTTTCGTTTTTGGATGATATGAGCTATCTTAATTAGAGGAAATTTGAATTAACTGGAAAATACGTGTAGCTTCCACCCTTTCGGAAGTAGAAGTTTTTTTTCCGTATTACAATAAAAATGTAAAATACCTTTTACAGAATGTAGTAACTGATCGATCCTCATCTAAGAATGCAAAAACCTTCTCCTTTGTTGATCAGGAATTAAAACTGGAACGAGAATATTTGGATTTGCTAACTCCTCGAGAGATAATAATTTTTGCTTAGTATAACTAGTAGCATCTTAGGATGTCCATTAAATTCGATAGTTTCAGCATTTTCTCGCATCCCAATAAAACATGTAAATTGACCTTTCTTGCAGATGTGAAACGAGACCAGGACCCGAATATGTTATCCGATACTACCAATTTGGGGAAAAAGGAAACTTCAGTCTCATTCAGCATCACTACTGGGATGAGAGCTGTTCATCTCCAAAGCTCACTGTTACAGCAAATGGGCGTATAACCCTGAGGAACTCCTTGATACAACCAGGAGCCAGTACCGGTTTTCCCAGAATACGAAATATTACTGTGATACCTCAAGATGTCAATGCTGCAAAAGAATTGGATAGACTGGTTGCAGCTAGGTGTCCAGGTAGGTCAATATAATGTTATTGAACTGTCCATCAAAACTTGGGGATATTGATTTGATTCGTGTTTCATCTTCAGAAATAACCATTCTGCTATTTTTTGACCAAATTTCATATTTTCGAAGGAATGAACAAGTATCCTATATTTAAGGAAGTAGCAGAAGCTCACGAGAACATAGTATTCTGAAATGAAAAACATCATATAAAGTGTTTTCCAATAAGATGTGTTAATTTGTTATAAAAAAATGCCATTTTTCAATATAAATGATCGGATGTTTATTTCATTATAAAAAGAAGCTATGCCGTTAATACTGGAAAATAACATCAGGCAAATGACCACCACGACCACGCTTATAGGACCATATCCTTGTAATGAAATTTTCCTTAACCAAATCGCAAAGTAGCTGCCCTATGTCCTCGATAGCCTCACGCTGGGCTATTGGCGTAGACCTTCTCTTACACGTGGCCCCAAAGGAATAAATCGTAAGGTGTTAAATCACAAGATCTCGGTGGCCAATTGTAATCACCTCCTCGAGGGATACCATGGTCCTGATTCTTTTCCCGCAAAAGATCAATGCTTTCGTTGCTGGTGTGGCACGTTGCGCCGTCTTGTTGAAAGTAAACGTTGTCCAGATCAATACTATCCAATTTCGGTCATAAAGAATCATTAATCATCTCTCGATAGAGCAATCCATTCACTGTAATTATTGCTCCAGCCTCATTTTCGAAAAAGTAAGGTCCAATGACTCCGCCGACGCATAAACCGCACCAAAAAGTCACACGTTGAGGATAAAGAGGGATTTCAACAATAACTCTTGGGTTTTCCGAGCCCCAGATGCGACAAATTTGCTTGTTGACGAAGCCACCGAAGTGGAAATGGGCCTCATCACTCAAAATGATTTTTCGATGGAATTTCGTATCATTTTCATGCATTTCAACGACCCAATCATCAAGACACGACGTTGTGGATGATCGGCCGGCTTGAGTTCTTGTGTTAACTTAACTTTATAAGCCTTAAGACCAAAAGACGAATTTTGGCGAGCTGTGGTTACATGTAACTATCTAACTACGGTTACATGATTTGACAGAAAATACGTGTATAACTGTCAACTATGTAACTATGGTAAGCTGTGGTAAGCTGTAGTTACATCGCCAAAATTCGACTCAAATCTTCATGCAAAATACGGTGTAATGACGTTGTGGAATGCCTAATTCCAAGAACGACGAGGAATGGAAAACCTGGGTATTCTTCAACACGTTCGGCTACAGCAGCAATATTCTTGGCTTTTCTTGTGCGACGTGCACAGGTTTTATTCTTCAGATCACGAACTTGTCGCAACAGCTCCAATTTTGCCACAATTTCTTTATTGTGTTCCCAAAAATGTCCGAGTTTTACGAACCGTCTCTGCCAAATTTTCACCATTTTTATAGTGAATTTTAATAAATGCGTTTTTGAAGCGTGTATCGTTCCATTCTTATTAATGGTGTAGTTTCTATTGTCAAATGTCGAAAAATGACAGCTTCAAACGTGACATCTACTAAATAGCGGTATTTCAAAATAACACCTCTTACTGGAAAACCCTTTATTTCATAATCGGAGGAATTACGTTTGATCACCACTCAGCTTCTTCACTACATGCATGTTGATCATCAATTGTTTGCGATGACTTGGCAAAAGATCTTGGAGCAGTCTAGAAGTTAATGTATTTGGTTTGTAGGCAACAAGTATTCATTGCAATTGGTGACCACAGTTTTCTCGAGCAGTAATCATATAGAATTCTAGAGATATATCATCATTATTATCCAGAAAAATGATATTGTTGCCAATATATACTTGAAATTGGTGGTTATAATATGATGATAACTTCATCAACATATGAACCTAACCACAATAGTGTCTCTTCGAAAATGATATAATTTTGAATAGAACGGTGAATTGGTCACTAAAGAGAAGTTATTCCTGAACAAATAGCATTGTAGGTATACCTACTTGATGAATACTTCAAATGAATGTTTGCTATTCTGCAAGGGTTGAAATGCTGTTTTTTCACCGAAAGAGTTGAAGAATGGTCAATGTACAACGTAGGCTACCACTTCTGGGTCTTTGACAGGCCAATAATTAGTACCAGAATATGAAAAAATTAAACATTCAAATAATTCAAGGAAATCGTCAATATCCTTCAGTTCAGGCGTGTAGTATTCATTATCCCATGCCAAAAAACTAATAAGGCAACCTGGTGAGAATTTGCCAGGCGTAGATACAAAAACAATTTACAAAATATAAAATATGTATGCCTTACCCAGATTATATCAACTTGAGTTTTCTACTTTATAATTGGACGAATAACTTAACAAATGTTTATTGACAACACTATTGTTATTGATATTCATACTCATCCAGATCAAATAGTTTCAATGATACATTTCGTTTAAAACTTTCGAAATTATAAGAAAAGGTTTAACGCGTAACATCGCCATGAATATCAATATAGTGAAAGCAGAGAATAATATTAATCGACAGGAATCAACCAATATTAAACTCATACTTCGGAGCTAATTTCGTCCTCGTTCAAGACAAAATGCAAGGAAATGGTATCAAACTGAGCACCTATGGATGGGCATTTCGTCCTTATGTTTAACATATCGCTACCTTAAACGAGATGCCATTCCGCAGTAAGTTCCAAGAAATACCTTGTATCATTCAGAGCTATCCTGTGCTGATGAGTCCTAATAAGGACAAAATGGCCATCCATAGGTGCTCTGTTTGATACCACTTCCTTGCATTTGGTCTTGAACGAGGACGAAAAAGGCTCCGAAGAATGAGTTTAATATTGGTTGATTTCTATCGATTAATATTATTCTCTGCTTTCACTATATTTCTAAATTATGTTCGACTGTTACGTCTCCTTACATGAAATGTAAAATCTAATTATGTTTTTGTATTAACAGGTCAATATTGGAAAACATGGAGACGCTACGAAGAACACGTAGTCTACGAAAATAAAAATATGGCCAGGAAAAGAATGCCACCATTTTTGACTCCAGTTAACAATTACCACTCCATAAACAGCCAGAGGAATGTGCTACATGCATCAGGTCACATATCCTGCCTAGGATCATTGAAATGGGCATTCAACGAAATAAAGCTTCTCAAAATCCAATTGAGGCCACTCTCAACTACTAAAACGAAAAAGATGAGAGAAATGAAGATGGAATTGCTACTAGGTGACATTCACAGTAATGCAAATTTGAGAGAAGTCTACAACCCCACAAGTTTCCAAGTTCCTTTGGTGAATGCTGATAAAGATCTCGTCACTGTCAACAAGCATAATTACATAATCAAAAATACAAACACTATAATGTCAAACGTATTTACAAATGCTAAAATACCACCCCATCTCTTGGTTAAGCTGAAACTTCCCCCTTATGTCTGGGGTGAATGGACTTCAGTCAGATGTGAGATCAGAAACATGGGTCTTTACCTCAAAAGATTATTCTACTTTTACTCTGAAGATTCTACTTGGATAGGGGAACATAAGTTCTACGCTGATCCTTTTTGCACTGTTGTCAAGTTTACAGTTACTGCTGCTGGTTACCTCAACACGCTAGGTGAAAGCAAAATAATCGAGGGTGCTTATGATACAGACTTCAACATAGAAAAAGCAAGTTTAACCGTCATGGATCAAAGAATGGTAACCGATATGCACCTAACTAATACTTGTGGCTTGGATGAATGGACAGTCAATGTACCAAAAGAACTGAGTTCCACGAAAGGGTGTTTTCAACTTGGAATCGTTATTCCTTCAGTTCTCCAAGACATCTTGAAGATAGAGATGGATATGAAGGGTTCTTTGCTTCTCTTCCTAGGCCAGACAGATAGTGATAATTTGCCTGTTTTGATGAAAGAAAGGCCAACAGCTTTTCAGGCTCCATTGATGAAGTGTGGTGATATATCAGCATATTCTCAGGAGTTGAGAGATATTTTATATGATGATTTTGAGTTCAGCAAAGGAAGCACGTACCACCTTCATTTTAAACTTGTGTTATTGTTATTAATGTTAGTCTTTTTTAAATAGTGCCAAATGAAAATCAGAAATCATATTGTGCGTGATCCAAAGTCTGTGATATTAGGTAGATAAAATCAATATTTCCAATAATAATTTGATAGATAATTTAACGAATCGAATGAATTATTCTGAATTAGAAAAATCATTGAAGAAATGATCTTCCTAATTTCAAAATATTTTTTCGTTCAATTTGATAAATCGAATTTTGAGACAATTAAATTGCATATTTCAAAAGGTAATTATAATTGATCTCTTTTTGATGAATGTAACTTTAGTAGAAATGTTCTGTTGTATTCTCATTAGAGTTTTTATGAGGACATTGGCACAATTACGAAATTATTTTTGTAAGAAAGTTACTTCAACAAATTATAAAATTATTGAAAGATGAAAGGTGACTGACTGATTTTCATATATGTCGGACAATTTCTGAAAGTACAATTAGTTAGTTTTCATTTGATGATTCTTTTATATTCATTAAGTTTTGCTTTCCAGCAAAGAACTAGATCAAATGATGATTCGAAAAAAATCGTGGAAACTTATTCGCAGTAATCAATTATTCGATATTTGTCATTATCAGTGATTAATAATTGTAATTTCCATTGATTATTATTTATTTTAGATAATAAGTATCTGTAACTCCCAGTGATTTATCTTTTCTAATTCCCAGTGATCAATGTCTGTAATTACCAGTGATTTACTATTTCTGATTCCCAGTGATTGATATCTGTAATTCCCAGTGATCAAGATCTGTAATTCCCAGTGATTAATATCTGTAATTCCCAGTGATGGATACTTGTAGTTTGAAGTAATCATTATTAATATTTTTCGATGATTACTAGTTGTAATTCCCAGTCAATATAAGGAATTCGCAGTGGTGAATATTTGTAAATACATACTGTAAATATCTGTTGAGAAATTTTTTATATGAATAACAGCAACTTAGGAATATTTATCATTTATTTTCGGTGATAAGTATCTGTAACTCCCAGTGATTTATTATTTCTAATTCCCAGTGATTAATACCTGTAACTCCTAG
Source organism: Propylea japonica (assembly GCA_013421045.1). Lineage (NCBI taxonomy): Eukaryota > Metazoa > Arthropoda > Insecta > Coleoptera > Coccinellidae > Propylea > Propylea japonica. The sequence goes on from CM024239.1 coordinate 115,655,043, forward strand.
TGATCAATACCTGTAATTCCCAGTGATTTATTATTTCTGATTCCCAGTGATTTATTATTTCTGATTCCCAGTGATTATTATTTATATCCCTCAGTGATTGATATCTGTAATTCCAGTGATGGATACTTGTAGTTTGAAGTAATCATTATTAATATTTTCGATGATTACTAGTTGTAATTCCCAGTCAATATAAGGAATTCGCAGTGGTGAATATTTGTAAATACTGTAAATATCTGTTGAGAATTTTTATATGAATAACAGCGACTTAGAAATATTTATCATTTATTTTCGGTGATAAGTATCTGTAACTCCCAGTGATTTATTATTTCTAATTCCCAGTGATTAATACCTGTAATTCCCAGTGATCAATACCTGTAATTCCCAGTGATTTATTATTTCTGATTCCCAGTGATTATTACTTATATCCCCCAGTGATTGATATCTGTAATTCCCAGTGATAAATATTTGTAATTTGCAGTTAGGTATTATTATTTATGAATATGGAGAATTCCAATGATTACTATTTGCAATTCCCAGTCAATATCTAGAATTCGCAGTGGTGATTGTTTATAAATACTGTAAATATCAGAAAGATTTTTTTAAATGAAGTCTATGAATAAAGAACTTTGAAATATTTTATTTTTTCAACTTTCCATCAGAAGAATTTTCCCACCAAAAATACCAAAACACAGAAAGCCCTTACGAAAAATCAGAACTTCTTGAGCGCTTGTTCATAGCATTGTTTAAAGAGTTCTCAATGTTCATACTGAGAAAACTATTGTAACTAACTTCATACAGGTCAAAAAAAGCCTTTTCAGGCTTTTATTTATGTTGGGAGAATGATCATTCTAATAAGTAAATCCTGAGAACAATTGGTTCAATTCAATTAATTTCTTGATTAAACTTTTCCATTCGAATCAACGGCACATGAAGGCAGAAGATATTTATGATTTATATAGGAATCATAAGACATATATCGAACTAGACTTTGCTTTAAGAATACTCGTAACTACATAATAGTCCGTCCACGAGAGTTTGAGCGCATAGTAGGCGTTTGTTTATTTATATGAAGTTGGCAGTATTTGCTGTCATAACGTGAAATAAAGCCAACGTTGCCGAATGTACCCGGCCTCGTCCGACGAGCTTGTGAGTTATCAGAGAACTCTATGCAATATTGACAACATTGCGTGTGAATCTGACAAGAAAATAAACAACATAACCTTAAATTTCAATATACGCAGTACAATATGCCAAATTTCCATGGCCAACCGACGCCGACGGCTCAACCTTTCGTGAACGGACTATATGAGGATATGAAAGATTGGCAGTTGGAACTTTGAGTATTTGAAATGAAGTGTAGGCGTATGGTGTCTTTTGTGTTTCAAATATTTTCGTTGTTGGTAATTTTTGTTTTACTTAGTCATATTTATGGTATTGCTTATGTTTTGAGTACGATATCTTGAGGAATAAAGTCACTTCTTTGTTTATTCAAGCTTAAAGAGTTGTCTAACATCAATGAAGATTTACAAAATGTTAATATCTTCAAATAGACACAAGATATCAGTCTGCGGTTTTGACAGGTGGCATTTTTCAGCATAAACAGGGAAAAGTGGCCTATAACAACCTGTATTTATCGATGAAAACGTATTATTGTTATTGTAATGTATATCGAGTTTGCGTATGAAATATGGAATGGGTAATCTGGGGATACATGTGTAGACCTCCCCCATATACGAGTGAGTTGTAATATGGAAAAGAATTGAATAAACGTATGTTAAGTAATTGCAGTTAATTCGAGTTTCCTACAACTATTGACTAAAACATCACAGTTATACAGGGTTTTTATAAATGAATGTAACAGTGGAGTTGGCTTTGGATTATATATTTATTCATTTTACACTGCTATGCAGGTTGGGCGGTCGAATTATGTGGCTGGAATAATCAATGTCAAAGATAGATAGAGATGAATATAGAGAGAGAGATTTGATAAATGTATTGAGTTTGCATAGGAAGCAGCAGAATGGAAATAATCCGAAGCCAACTGCGCTATAACAATCCTTCAACAAGACCCTGTATATTTCTGGAATCTGCTCCTACTGGCCTTCAAATGTGAGCGAAAAAATTTGTTCTCGCATAAAGAAGTGAGAGTATTTTTTATGTCAAGAAAAGTTTATTCATCCCATCATTGAAAAATAGAGATTATAGGAAAATAACCGAAACAAAAGTTGTTGAACAGAAAAAGCTGTTTCTTATTTTATTAGTTTTCATCATTGTTAGTTGGAGATAATTCGTAAAAAATGCCATTTATATTCACAAGTGATAAAGGTTGTGCTCTTTAGTTGAGAAATGAGAGATCAGAAATCTTTTAGTCATTTGTTCGGGTCGTTTTGGTGATAAGAATTTTCTCCGGAAGCACTCCATATGAATCACCCTGTATATTGATTACATTTGTAGCAATTCCATTCATTTTACGTGTATTTATGTTATGTTGATTCGAACATATTCAAAATTCTTTCATCATCTTGAATCGAGAATAAAAGTATGAAATCTAGTCAATCCATCTTGCAGATGTCTTACTTCGTATATGACGAAGTTCCATTATTCCTATGAATGATTACCCCTTTGATATTAATTCATTAGTGGAAATATCGGCTGTTATCAAAACCCTTGAACACAAAATTCAGTTTGTGGAGTTCAATCTTTTCATTAAATATACACCAAAGTAAATCTAAGAATCTCAGAGTAAATATGTCTATTTGATATGGTTCATTGTTCTTATGGCAATTCCAAGGAGCCAGCCAGTAAGCCCGTGGGAATAGCTCATGTAGTTTCATGATTTTATATTGAAAATATGTCAAGAACGAGCTTTCAAAATTTATCTACATTGGTTACCACTGTGTTACCTGACCTAATTACTAACCCCTCAAAAGTTTCGTTTTTTTGGTATGATTACCTACTATTCGTTTTAGTACTGGGATTTAGCTCTCTAATCGGAATATTTTTCGGTTGTTTTCGTAAACAAGACACGAAAGAAGAGTACCTTTTAGGTGGAAAACGTATGAATGTATGGCCTATAGCCATTTCTCTTGTAGCGAGGTGAGTACAAATATTAAATTATCAATATTATACTTTTAAGTATTCTCTGGAAAAAGTTAAATATGTTAATAAAACGAACTCAATTCCAAAAAGTGACTGTAATATTTAGATATTGCAATGTATACAATATAAGCATCAAGTACAGAGAATCGTCTTTCTATTTATGTGATTTTACACAGTACTAAATGATGTTATAAGCTTCAATTTTTTTAACATGTTATAACTGAGCGCATTCTACGAGAAGCATATTGTTGAACCAGAAAAATTTTTCAAGGGAAATTCTTGGGATTATTACGCCTTCTCATCGAGATTGCGTCAAGCATCCACCTCACAGTATTGTGCCCTCGAATATTCATGAACGTTTGTGACTTACGCTATTTATTATATTATGATTAATATTATGGGTGACTCCGTTTATAAGAGCCACCACTAACTCTTTATAGTAGAATAAGCATGTTGATACTGCTACTGTCAGAGCTAAAAGGGCTCTAATGGCGTGCAGACGTCTATGCGGCAAAAATTGGGGTTGTAACCCAAAAATACTGCGATGGATGTACGTCATGATTGTGAGACCTATAATCACATATGGGGCAGTAGCCTGGTTTACCAAGGCAAGTCAGGTGAGTACGAGGAAAAGGCTCGATAAAGTACAGAGGCTTGCCTGTGTGTGTATCACTGGAGCTATGAGAACGTGTCCAACTAGGGCACTAGAGGTCATTACGGACCTCACACCTCTACATCTAGTGGTTGATAGGGTAGCCCATGAGGCTATTCTCAGAATATCTAAGGAAGGTGCAGGTAATGAGAGAATAAAGAATCAAGAGTCTGGTTCTCTCTGAATAACTACATCTCATCTGCGAATCTCCCTAGTGATGCAATGATCAAGAAAGTAATCACTGAGAAAAACTTCATGTCATTGCTAAGTAAAAGAGATGATTGGAAACGGGAATACACCGACTATAATCTCAAAGAAAATACCGTAAAATGGTATACAGATGGTTCCAAAACCTCTACAGGAGCAGGCGCGGGATATACGGGCCAAGCACCAAGTGTGCACTGTCGCTGGGCTCCTATATGAGCGTCTTTCAAGCGGAAATCTTAGCTATTGAAAGATGTCTAGATATAAATCTAGAAAGAAACTATCAGAAGTGTGATAAAGCCATACACTCAGATAGTCAAGCTGCTATTAAAACACTGAGCTCCTACGTCATCGATTCTAAGATGATCTGGGAGTGCCGGAACAAACTCAACGAGGTAGGCAAGAAAAATAAGGTCTTTTTAATCTGGGTTCCCGGCCACTCGGGAATCGAAGGAAACGAAGAGGCCAATACACTTGCCAAAGAGGGCGCACAAATGTCACTCTTTGGCCCAGAACTCTTCTGTGGTATATCTAAATGTACCTATAAGAAGGAGTTTCTGGAGAAGAGAAAGCCGAGAGGAAAAGCTCTGGCGGAATCTCCCAGGGATGGATCATTCCACTGAGTTCCTTCGGAACTTCGAGACAGCGGGATCGAAAAGATATCTGGATCTTGGTAAAAAGCAATTGCACCTCCACACTGGCTTTCTTACAGGACATTGTCGCCTCAGGAAGCACCTGTTGAGGGTGGGATTGTCAGACACTGACGAGTGTAGGTTCTATGGGGAGGAGGAAGAAACCCCCATTCACCTAGTCACGGAATGCCTTGGCATTACGAGCCTGAGGAGGAAATGCCTTGGACAAGAACTTGCAAGAGTGAGGAACTAGCCTCGTTGAAGCCTTCACAGTTACTAGATTTCATTAGATCTCTGAACTGGAAGGCGAGCTGTGAAGGTTTTTGGCCAGAACAGCTCTGTAAGGGGCACAATAGACCTTAGGTCGCAGTGAACTGTAACCCCTCTGTAAACTATCAACAGTATCAACTATCAACTCTTTATAGTAATTATTCGTGAGCAATATCATGAGGGCATCTAATTTTCTCGAAAAAAATTTTTAAAAACGTTGCTGAGTAATATCAACAAAACAAAAAGCATAAGTGCTGGTGGCAACAAAAATCCGAGTCGAAGAGGAGGATCTTTGAATATGCACGAATACTTTTTGTTAAGAAATATTACTTTCATTGTGTTTTTTCGGTTTTTTTTCACGGGAAAAATTAGATACCTGAATGGTTTCTGACATGAGTAAGGGATAATTCAGCATGCATTATTTATATACGTATAAACTAAAAAACAACTGTCAAGTTTTGCCGCGGATGAACTCGAAGAAACACTATAGGTACCTACAGTTCTTTCATCTAGAAACCATTTGTAATTAAAATTGCGCGTTTCTGATTGGTGGAAATGAAGACGAGGCAAATATAATAATAAAACAACTCCGAACTTTCTGATTCTCGCAAAACCTAATCAAAGAAACACGAAAATACTTTTTTCTGCCGACCTCGAAATAAAAGGTGATTTTAATGTGTACGAAATTGAGCATTAATGACCCATTTTAATGCTCAATCTTCTAGCCATTATAATGTGCAATCCTCATGGCAACCGTACACAAAGTATTCAGAAGCACTACGAGAAATGTCAAAACTCTACTGCAACACAGAAACATTCCATCATGTCAAATGTATGTCTTCTGCAAAATGGAAATGTATTTCAATCAAGAATTTATACATTATTCATGTTGAGATCGTCGGAAAAATCTTGTAATCAACACGGTTATTAATCTAGCGACTAATGGTCTCGAACTATTAACGCGTTCGCTCCGCTCACGCATTAAAATATCTTGACCATTAGTCGCTGTCTTTAATAACCTAGTTGATTAAATAACTATTAATCGTTGAAATATTATTTGGGCAATTTTCATCATATTAACCTCGTCTGTTCAACGTTTCGGCCAGCCTTCGCAAGCAGTCGGCGTCGTCGGGAAAACACTTTAGACATTCAGAAAAGAGACATTCAAAAAAGAAAAACGAAAGTTGCTTTTCTGAAAGTTAAGTGCCTTAAATTCATCAACAAAAATATGGATGACTAAATATATCAATAAATATCATAATTTTCAGTCATACATCAGCAATCACAGTCCTTGCGATACCAGCAGATGTCTATAGATATGGACTAGGGTTTTGGCAGGGATGCATTTCTTTGTTTCTTCTCCATTTCACAACATCTTATATATTTCTACCAGTATTCTACAAACTGGAGTTGACAAGTATCTATGAGTATTTAGCGATGAGATTTGATGAAAAAACTAGGATGATGGCTTCGGCGTTGTACGCTATTTCCCTGCTGCTTTATTTGCCGATCGTTATTTATATTCCTTCTCTAGGATTTGCTACAGGTGAGTAGATGAAATAATTAATGATATTTTTATTAATGATATTTTTTTGGCTTTTTGCTGAAGTTATCAAAAATACAATTTCCAAATTAAGAGAATTTTTTCTACTTCTTAAAACAAGAATGAAGTCAATGTATAAGTGGCGCTTTTTGTGGAGATTGCCTGATTTCTACCAAAAATCGAACTAATATTGATGGAATTCTCACATTATTGGGAGGCCTTTTATATTTCGTGAATAGGCTACCCCCATTGTCACTATTTTCACGTCAATTCATATTTCTTATATTTCATCATTTACGCTTTCAGTGACTCACAATGAATACATACCTAAGCTAGAGATGAAAATCATTCACGCAGAAGATTTTCATTTCAATCCGACTATCAAATTTGAATAAACCTCTTTTAATTGCAAAACAAATGCCTTGGTAAAATATCGAACGTAACGTGAGTATGCAAACATAATTGTATATATTATCATTTTCGTAACGTCACAGATAAGTTAATCCTTCAAAATAGTCGTTTGTTCATGTGTCTCATTATTTACTTTTTCTTATATTATTTTCTTAAACTCGCGTGAATTCAGTTCAAATAAAAATTTGCCGCTTTAAATTCTGTCTTATCGTATTTTTTTTATTCAGTACATTAATTTGATTGAAAATTGGCTTCTACGAAATAGTTAGTAATAAGTAGTACTTGGCAAAGTGCATCATGTCAAATAAGCTCACAAAAGGCACTCCAACAAAACTGTATAAACAACAAACAAGTTAACTCAACTTCGGCATAAGCACTAAGCAGATTTTAGATTAGTTTAAATGACGACATTCTTCTTCTAAGAAGCGTGTAGAAGCGAAAAATATTTTATCTTAGAAAATGTGTCTCCTGGGAAAAAAGTATTGATACATAATTTTAAGATCTACATTTTTTGTCTGAATTACTTTTGTGATGAACTCACCGTTTTTGCTGAAAATCGCGGAAAGCTAATTTTTCGAACTTTGAACTTGAATTAATTTTTTTCCATCCACGGGAACGATGGGGAACTTTTATATATTATTTATATTATGTTTTGAACAATTTTACCGATTTTCAGCTTGTTGGACTTTATGAAACTTCACTTCATTTTTTGGTTTGGTTTAACCGGACGATCTACCCTTGATCCGCGATCGTTTCGTTTCGTTTCATCGGCAAACTGCATATTCGGGATAATCGGGAAGCGGGAAATAGCGAAATTTCACTTTGTTATGGGTTTATTGGATTTGTGCCGTCCGTGGTACCGCGTTTGCTGGTAGGTTTGTTTCCTTGGTAGTGTCATGTGAAATTTTTTCACAAGATTTTCAATTTGTTTCCTTGGCTTTGGTTTTGACTACCAGAAGGCGAATGGATTTAGCAGAACAAGAGAGTCGTCTCAAATTCCCAAAACAAATGCAGTACTCGTGATATTGCAGATTTTTCAATAAATCAGAAACGTTTTAAGTTCATTCCTATGAGTATAAATTATGTATATTTAAGAATAAAACGACCTGTTCCAAATCTATCGGTGCGGTAGAAAAAGCGAATCGGAGTTTCAAAATGAGAGTACTACTGGCAGTGTAACTTTAATCAAATTATTTTATTTGGCAGTGTTAATATTACATATTCCGATAGGGTTTGGGGAAAACTACTTATAGCGATTTGAAAAACTTATCTCAGGACAATTGAAATTAGAAACATTGCATTGAAGCATTAATACCGAAGGAACAAGTAAAGATGAAAATAACATTGTCAGTATAATAGCCATAATAAGATGAAGATTTGTTTTGGATTACAAAATCCAAATTATCAGTCATGATTTTTTTCATCATGATAAGTATGCAGCTGACAAAGTAGAGTTTATTAGATTAATGTTTTCCTTGTTATAATAATATTTTTTCTGATGTGCCTCATCATTTTATTTTGTCACAAGCCGCCACTGGCTTATGGTAATAAGATAACAGTATAATTTTGATACAAGGGCATAAAGGAGCCCTTAAGACACACATGGTGTGCCCTTAAGTTTGAAGTGCACAGAGGCACATTATACACGTGTATCATCATCACTATCTTCATCATACCTGCACGATAACAAACTGAACTAATCAGAAATCAGAATAGCCCTCAGCCATAAGTAAAATAATTCAATATTAATCAGGTACGCAATGTTTCACTTCAATAATGAGCATTATGGTGCAGGTATAATGAAAATATTTTTCAAGGTACCATTTTCAAACTATGATTTCTGATTTAGCCACTGGAATAGGAGTTCATGTTGTCGCACCAATAGCATGTGGCATATGCATCTTTTATACTACCATAGGAGGACTGAAAGCAGTAGTTTGGACTGATACTTTCCAGTTCTCTCTGACAGTAGGATGTTTGGTTGCAGTTTTAATGCTAGCCCTGAAAAGGCAGGTGGATTTATTTCAATGTGGAACACGGCACTTGACGGACACAGACTAGACGTTAGGTAACATTAACTTTGTTGTCCTTTTTAGTCTATTTACTTTCGGTGTAGTCCAACCTATTTATACGCATTGATGAAACGAAAAGTCACTAGGTACTATTCTGACATTTTGCAATTCTCGATCCTCTTAGTTGTTCTCTTCATGAATTGAAAGCTGAACAAGTCATCAATCAGATTCAATCACTATGTTTTTTCATTTGAATTCGTCTTAGCTTAGCTTAGATGTTGTTGACCACTCTAGCGCACAGAGCAGTTACAGCAACAAAACACATTACATCTCTCTATTGGCTTCATCCAGTGAAGCCAGGAATGACAAATAAAAGATAATACCAACTAACCAATACATTTTAGACAAAAACATAAATCCAAAGTTCTGAGAACCCATATAAGAGTAGTAGATTCAGCAATCAAACTCTGTCAGTTTTCATAACTAATTCGGTTTTTAATGTCTCAGAATGAGAAATGGAATAAACGTTATCGAGATAATCCAAAAATATAAGAAAGTCTTATTCCTTATATTCCCGACTCATTGTTATTTTTACTATTCGCTATATGTACCTATTTTTGTTTTTTTGAGATGAATAATAACAATAGCTATTTTAAATATATTACCGCTACAGTCAATTTCAAGTCAATCTCTAACGCAACAGCACAATTCCTCTTCTGTTCCAATTGGTCATATATTACAGTTAATACCCAATATTTCATATAGGTATTACAGTAACCCTATATTTCATATTTTTGTAACCGAATAAGTTAAAGTAACGCCTAAATTTGCGCAAATAGACTCTCAATGCCAAATTTCAACACGTAAAGAACAACTGTATATGTCCCAAAACACAACTATGATCTGTGGAAATCTTTGGAGCATATCGATATTTTCTAGAGTTTGAGCCAATCGTCAAACTCCAAGGATATTCATCAGAATATCAAGTGTATGACATGTTTAAACCAAATTAAAAACTAGCAAAGCAAATTCAAAAACGTCTTTTTTGTCATCCTGTATGATATATTTTCAATGTTAATACCGAAATCAGAATCGAATTTTGCTGTCTATCAATTGTGCAGGAAGCTGCTACTTGTTTCGAAAAATTGTTGAAAGCAAAAATATTATTTTATTGACTGAATCTCTCCATTTCCAGCTTTGATCCAGATCCCACACAGCGTGATGGATTCTGGGCAGTAGTTATCGGCTTAACTTTTATGTTCACTGCTCAGAACAGTATCAACCAAGGATGCATTCAAAAATTTCTAGCTCTTCCTACCATAAGTGATGCTAAAAAGTGAGTATGTGTAGGGCTCATTCCACACAAAAAATCAGATCCAATCTGCATTCAATGAAAATTAATGTAAGTCCATTGTAGATCCTGTTTCATATATTCCCAAGGTTGTATAATTGTAAAACGTTGAGTATACTGATTGGACTGACAATGTATGCAGTATTTGCTGGATGCGATCCATTCACAACCAAAAAGGTAGCAAGGAATGATCAGTTGGTTCCATACTTCATTGTAGGAATTGGCAGCAGTGTCCCTGGACTATCTGGACTCTTTTTCGCAGGTGTCTTCTGTGCTGCTTTGAGGTAATTGCTTTTCCACTGAGTAATAACTACGCTTACACACATCGTTAAAAGTCTTATTCCTGCCATATCAATTATGAACTTGTCATGTTACATTCAGTAACATGACATGACATGACAAGATGTGTGAAATTTTCGTGTGGAATCTTCACTATCTCAATAAACCATCAGAAAAAGTTTATTTATCGGGAGAATACAGGTGTATTCGAAGTTCTCAGTTTTCAGCGAATAACGAGAGTTGTTATACTAGAAATATCCGTGCAAAATGCCGGGACATCCAATTTCTCAGTTTGGCCGGGCAGGAATAGAAGCCCTGCATCAAGAAGCTTTGTGGAACCACCAGATTGCTCAACGAATATTAGACGGACTTCAGTAAGGCGCATAGTTACATTTGCAAGGGAAGGCCATTATATCGCAAACTTTATTCGAAGGAATCGAAAAGTTTCTATAAAAACTTAGAAGTATTTTTTTGAGGACCTATAGACGGGCAGTCTCAATAAGTACCAAGTAAGATGGTTGTATTCCTTAAATATAAGGCAAGAGGACCCTTAGGAGTAGCTCAACTATCACCTGGGCATAGAGCTATCTGTGGGCAATGGCCAGAACACCACCAAGACTGGCTTTTACCACAATGGTGCAACGTACTATTTTATCACGAGTCACGATTCGGTTTACAAAGTTATAGTCGACGAGAAAGGGCTAGTAGAGGTACAGGCAGACTAGAGCGACTCGATTCAAGACGGATAAATAATGTGCTGGGGTATAATGTTCGGTCGCCGTACTCCTTTTTTTATCGTTAACGAACAATGGCTGTTGCCATGTACGCATTAAAATAATTGAACCAATCATTGTTCTTCAGAGCAACGAATTTGGGGATAATTTCATTCATCTGGATGATGACGTCCCATCACACCGCAAACGAAGGGTGTAAAACATTCTTCAAGAGAGCAATACCAGGAGAATGGACTAGCCAGCAAGATCATCATTATACCAATTGAGCACTATCAGATTAGTTAAAGAGAGCAATATCCAATCCAAGGGCGGATATAGCTTTTTTTCATGGGGGTAGTAATGATTCAAGATCGATAAATCAGGTTCAAAAAATTTAATCAAAATATTAAAGAGCAATAATATAATAATAAAAAAATAGTAGTAAAGTAATAGAAGTAAAAAAAAAACAAAAAAATGAAAATATGTGCACCACGTTGCGTAACTTTTTCTTAGGTTTTCGAAATTCATGGGGGGGTTAATGGGGGTAATTACCCCCCCATGAATTTCGTAAATCCGCCCTTGATCCAATCGTCACACCTTAGACTAAGGTCACAACCCACCTTCAACTTTTCAGAAAAATGTAACGATGCCTGAACATTTAATTGATATTATATTGCAGTTGAAATGGAGAAACAGATTCATCTCATTTCCAGAACATTTTTAGAGAAACCCAGAGGGACCAGATTTTGACGATGTGTATATTTTCATCTCATGTTTTTTGAACAGCCATAGCGAATACGTTTAAATCCAGTATTATTTGGTGTTTTATTTTCAGTACCTTGTCTGCGAATTTGAATTGTGTGGCTGGGACATTATATACCGACTTTATTTCTAAAGTTATGGATTCGAGAACATCCGAAAAAGTGGCCAGTAATGTGCTGAAACTATTGGTTGTTATAGTTGGAGTGTGTGGTTGCTTGATGATATACATTATTGAACACTTAGGTGGTATAGTACAACTCAGTATTAGTTTGAAAGGAATTGCCGATGGACCGCTTTTAGGAGTTTTTGCAATGGGTGTGTTGTGTAGAAGAATCAATTCTAAGGTAAAAAAATCTTACAAATTGAGATGATTTATTAACTATATCTGAAGCTAAACTTGCTACTGATTGAATATATTAGTTTAGAGAAACATCTCCCAAGTTCATGGTACTCGTGGAGCTGTCTAAAATTAGCCCATGTTAGATTATTATTGGCATTCTGAATAGTTCGATTTAGATCGATTCACTTATTAGTAGAGACCGGATTATATGCATTTGCATATTTAAGATATCTTCAGCGTGATGATATCACGCGAATCCGACCAAATCCCTCAAAATATGAGGTCTATTGAGTATTAATACTGATAATTGTGAATTATATCAGCTTTGCTTTGAGCCAGAAGAGATTAGCTCCGAAGTATGGGATTAATATTGGTCGATTTTAATCGATTCATTCTCAGCTTCCATTATTTATGATTTCATGGCGATGTTACGCGTTGAAGCTCTGTTTACTTGAAACTCAAGATTTGGCCTTAACTGAAAGTATCCAAATAATGAGTAAAATACGCCAAATGAACTCCACTTTGCCTTTGCCTTCAAGAAAAGTTCAAAGGATATTGAAAGGAAATCCAGGTTTCGAAAATTGTGTCTTATAGAGAGTTTTATTAATGAGACAGCAGAAGTTCTACCTGAAACTATAAAGGAGAACATAGCACCAAAGTTCAAATTCTGCCCAGTTACGTCCGTAGATGTGAAGAGAACCTTTTACACATACAAAAATATCCTAAATTTAACAATTGAACATTAGAAACAATATTGAATTGTAAACGTTTACAAAAATTTTAAATTAAATTACATTTAATAACATATTATTAAAAGTAATTGATATGTTGATTTTGAAATAAAAATTAATTTTTTTCTGGGTTTCTGAAATTCATTATTCAATTTGCCATATTCTGCATATTTCAAGCATTTTTCATGCATATTTGCATACATATAGTCCGGTCTCTATATATTAGCAATCTTCAATAATTTTCAGTTCCTAATTGTACAAAGATATTCAAAATTTGTGTAACAATTATTCTGAAAAATTCAGAAAAGTTTACTCTCTACTTTATTACTTACATTACAGGGTGCATTTTATGGCGCTCTATTGAGTATGCTTTTCATGTCAGGATTCTACATAATGGTGAAATATTACGAAAGGCTAGGTCACCTCAAATATGCGGCAAAACCGCTTTCCACAGCAGAATGTACATATGATTTCAGTTTTAATGAAACATCGTAAGTGAACTCAAGTTTTATTTTGATGTCATATTTCAGTTTTGAATCATCTTCAGATATAAGATAGGTATCTTATTCTCGTATATTTTTTAGCACTATCAAACCGCCAGTATCAGATGACAATATATTTTACCTCTTGAAAATTAGTTTCTACTATTATACAATGATGGGGACCTTTACATGCTGCTTGATTGGTTCCTGCATAAGTTATTTCACAAATAAAGAGGACGATCCTTTGGTACCCAAGAAACTATTATGCCCCTTAGTTCATTGGATGTATGACGATGATGAGGAAGAAGTTGAGCATGCAAAACACAGTAATGGTGACTACTTCAACATACAACAAGCCATTCGTTTAACCACACACCATCAAGAAGCAGAAAAAAATAATTCACAAGACAAGAAGTTCACGAAAGTAGCACTTAATTAAGTAGGAAGTAAGGAAATTATTGACCATAATAAATTGATTTTAGTTACCATTAACCATTATTCAGACCCATTTTTCGACAAATTATTTATCTTTTCCTCCTTGCAGTTTGAGACGCCTGAGAGGAAGAAATGGAAACAAGACGTGCAGGTTATTGTGCTGGTTTAATCATAGTACTGCCAAAGCACAGAAAAATCAGAGTACGCTCATTGTTGTGAAGTTTGAAAACATTATTTCATATGGACTTATAATCCAGTCGAATTGTGCTTTTAGCAGGAAAGTTTTGGGGTAGTTTAGATTTCTTTCATTTTTTATGTTTTTTGGGGTGCTGAATCCGAATTTGAGGTTTGCTAACAAAATTTCTAGACGGAACATAGAAAAAAATTCTAAAAAGAATGAAAATCTCATTCTTGGTCAGTTTTTTGCATATTACTCTGACACTATCAACTTTTCCTGAAATACCTTTCCATAACAAAATGAAAGTACATAAAATTTCCTACAAATTGTACTACCACAGCTTGTTTTGCGACAACCGTTCTGGTTCAAATAATAGTTGAAAATGAGGTTTTATTTCTATGACTCAATAAATGAAAAAAAAATAATTATATGGTTCCGATGATGCGATCCTCTTGAAATTGTGCATGAACATTCAGTATATCAGTCGCGATTCACAAAAAAAAAATTAATCGAATCGGACATTTTGTTATGAAATATAAAGATTCTTCTTTTCAATATTCCAATTGAATTTTCTATGGTTCTGTTCACACTATGGTCACACAATTTTGCATAAGGCTTATTATGAGCATCTTGCATTTGACGGCAACATTTAATTTCGATTGGTTTCGTTTTGTCTGAGATATTGAGGAACAAAAATTTAGAATGGCCTTGTTTTATGAAACAAAATACGGCCATACAAAATGTTTGTTTCTCAATATCTCAGACAAAATGAGACCAGTCGAAATGAAATGTTGCGGCAATATGCAAGATGGTCATAATAAGCTTCATGCAAAATTGTGTGACCATAGTGTGAGCAGAACCATAGAAAATTCAATTGGAATATTGAAAAGAAGAATGTTTATATTTCCATAACAAGATATCTGATTCAAGTGAATTTTTTTTTAAGAATCGAGACTGATATGCTGAATGTTCATGCAAAATTTCAAGAGAATCGCATCATCGGAACCATAGAATTTAAGTTTTTTTCATTTATCGAGTCATAGAAAATACCTCATTTAAAACTATAATTTGAGCCAGAACAGGTGGTCGCAGAACAAGCTGTGGTAGTAATTTGTAGGAAATTTTATGTACTTTCATTTTGTATGGAGAGGTTTTTCACGAAAAGTTGATAGTTTCCGAGTATAAGCAGAAAACTGCCAAAGAATGAGATTTTTTTTTCTCTTTTTTTGTATTTTTTTCAATGTTCCCTCACGAAATTTTGTAAGCAAACCTCAGATTCGGATTCAGCACCCCAAAAAACATAAAAAATCGAAAAAATCAAAACTACCCCAGAACTTTCCTGCTAAGGGTTTTTTTGAGCACAAATTGACTGGACTATTACCCATGCATTCAAATTGAAAGAATAGTCAGGTTGTGTTCAATTGATACTGTGGGGACTTCTCTTCCCACAACAGATTACAGGTCACTGCATTGGCGCACTACGGACAGTAGCTAATAATACAATGAATAATGTAAATAGTTGTTTGGTTCGCGAATTGTAGTTATTGGAAATTCATTCTGAAATATTTGAAAAACTGCACAATGAAAAATCAACTTCACAAAACTCATCATTAGGGTCCATGAATGTAGATAATTTTATCTATTTGATTCAGTTAACTTCTATCAAATTGATAGGCAGACCAGAGATGTTTAAAAGTGTTGTTGTAATCGCTACTAAGTGGGGAACTTTCGGATCTGACTGCCGATAAATTCAGCAATAAGCCAACTGAGATATCTTGAATGTGATGCGGGAAACTTCATTTTATTGCCGCTATATTTCGTATGTCGCTCACATCGTTGTTATTGTCAAATGAGTTTTTAGGTAAAGTCATTCACTGAAATTGAAAAAAAATTGAAATTCTATTGTCAGTTATTCTTGCACAGCGCACCCTAACAGAAAAAAATTAAAGCTAAATGAAGAATCCATCATTACTTCTAAACATCTCATAATATATTTTCATGTTGTGCATAACAGCCTACATGAAATTCTTGATGCTTGAAGTCCTAAGGCTATTTAAATGAGTTCAGCACAACGTTGAAATTTACCTTGTTTTATTAAAAACTTTGTAATTCAAATATCACACATATTCGAGTAACTAGAAAAATATTTGAATACTCAACACTTTAGGGATCTTGAGAAGACGGCCCTCCATTTTCCTCTTTTTCCTGTTGTTTCTTCGCTTCTA
The DNA here is from genome assembly GCA_013421045.1 of Propylea japonica. Taxonomy (NCBI): domain Eukaryota; kingdom Metazoa; phylum Arthropoda; class Insecta; order Coleoptera; family Coccinellidae; genus Propylea; species Propylea japonica. The sequence continues at coordinate 115,671,362 of CM024239.1, forward strand.
AACTCTGCAGTTGATCTAAGGTAAGTAATGACACTCCTAGCTGATCCTCCTTAGTAAATGGCTGTGCCATTTGTCTCAACCACCTTTTAGCAAGCTGAAATAAAAAAAAATATACATAAGTTGAAGAATGCAAAAAATTTCTACTGAAATTCAACAGAATTTTAGGAACCAATCAAAAATTTACCTGTACAGATTCCTCTGTTGACAAGTTACAAAGGGAATCTTTGAGATGCTCTTGTATCCACTTTGGTAACTTTGAACGTTTATCTGCCCTGGAGAATCTTTTATCTGCAAACACCATGATACCGTAATCTGTTTTTCCACGAATTGCTCTTCCCACACATTGGGCAGCGTGTCTCATTGCATCAAAGGTTAAGAAATCGTTTTCTCTAATCTGTAAACAATTCATACAAAAATTCAAATTTCGTCTGAATTCAACAAAAATCAGTTAGTTTAAGGAAATTTCACTAAAGATTATCAATATACAGGGTGTCCCATTACTCGACGTCAACCCGAACCAGGTGAAAAGGCAAGTAATGCTGGTTGTCAGAAAAATATAAAAAAAATCTAAGTTGCATGATTTTAAAATAATGCGCATTTGAAAAAACACGCAAAATTCCACACCCTGTGACAGTCTTTTCGCTCCTGTTGCCACAAATATCACTTTTTCCAACTTTTTTCTTTGCTGTGTAACCTTGAATAATGCTTGTCTAAACTGTAATCAAAATTTTGATACCAGCTGCTCTAGGTTTCATAAAATAGGGCTTACTTCTCAGAAAAAATTCGAAATAAATAATTGCCTAGATTCAACTGACTGTATTGAAAAAAAATGTACTACGTAGGTTTGGCATGTTTTTTCAAAAGTTGGCGCATTTAGTAAGGATTCCAAATGGTATAATACTTGTTTGATTGTAGCTGCCGTAGTTCAAATTTATTTTCGATTGCCTTTGAATACACTTTTTCGTTAACTGCTTCCCAGTAAAAAAGTCCAATGGATTTCAGAGAAATTTCTCCAAAAAATTTTTTTTTCTGGTAACATTTTTTTTCGGAAGATGTATCGGACGTTCTGGTCCAATCTTGTGGCCGGACCTTCACCGGACTTGAATCCATTGGACTTTTTTACTGGGAAGCAGTTAACGAAAAATGTATTCAAAGGCAATCGAAAATAAATTTGAACTACGGCAGCTACAATCAAACAAGTATCATACCATTTTGGAATCCTTACTAAATGCGCCAACTTTTGAAAAAACATGCCAAACCTACGTAGTACATTTTTTTTTCAATACAGTCAATTGAATCTAGGCAATTATTTATTTCGAATTTTTTTTCTGAGAAGTACCCTATTTTTATGAAACCTAGAGCAGCTGGTATCAAAATTTTGATTACAGTTTAGACAAGCATTATTCAAGGTTACACAGCAAAGAAAAAAGTTGGAAAAAGTTGATATTTGTGGCAACAGGAGCGAAAGACTGTCACAGGGTGTGGAATTTGCGTGTTTTTTCAAGCGCATTATTTTAAAATCATGCAACTTAGATTTTTTTTTATTATTTTCTGACAACCAGCATTACCTGCCTTTTCACCTGGTTCCGGGTTGACGTCGAGTAATGGGACACCCTGTATAATTGACAATATAAAAATCAAGAAGAATATTGAGCAATGATGGAAATAGCCCACATATCGACACAGAAAATATTTGCACATCACGAATAATTTCTACAACTAAAATCACATTAATGCTGGAATATTCATCAATGTTATTTCATTTCAGGTGATGTTTGATAGGATTTGAATTTTTTGTCAATTTCTGTTTTGGCTATTTTGTAGTAATTGAACTAAATTACACATTGAATCCATCTGAATGGGACTAAATATGAAATTACCTGTATGAATTAATGTTATTATTTAAATTTGCATTTATAACCACGAAACCCACCTGGAATTGATCTCTCAAATAATCCAGCCTTGCTTTTAAAATCCTAGACTGGGTATAAACATAAGGAATTCCAAACATAAGTACACATCTACCTAAATGATGATCAAAATCAACTCCTTCGGAAACTTTTCCTCTTGCTACTGATAGCAATACTGCTCCTCTTCCAGATTCACAAGCCTGAAATTGTTGAATTATTTGAATTTTATTCTTCTAGTTTGGATATGTTGTTTCTAATAAAACCTAAAAACTGTCTTTTTGAAATAAAAACGTTAAAGGAGAGCGTCTACATATCGGCAGCGAACGCAGCGGACGAAGCGGATTTTAGAATTCTTTGTATAGAATCCGATTCGTTCGGCGCGGGTAGGTGGACGCGCTTGCATTAGTTTCTATACAGAGGATTCTTAAATCCGCTTCGTCCGCTCCGTTCGCTGCCGATAGGTGGACGCTTACCTTTAGAGCGACCTGCGACACTTGAAATGTAGCGGCGATAGAATGAAATATTTCAAAATGGCAATGTCAATTCTCAGTTGACTGAATTATTGCCAGTCGGATCTCACAGTTTTTCACGGATAAGTGATTTTTCCACAATTACTTTCAAATATTTCACTTGCGTTGCAATATAAACATACAGCAAAATCTGCTTAATCATAACTTTCAGCAGAGTGGAGCAATACCTAATTTTTTCGGAGCAGAAAATGTTGTAATTCATAAAAAACTGCTATTGCCAAAACAAAAAGAGGACTATGAATTATAATGCAAGGAAGCTTAACTATCTGATTTATAATATTCTATTATATTGAATGGAATGTAAAAATTTTATGGCCAGTTGATTTTTATCTAAGTGAATATAGTATATATTTCCGTATTATAATTACCTTAATATAATACATGAGTGCAAAGCTTGTTTCAGCTGAGTCCTGAGTTTCAATAAATAGAAGTTTATACCTCTGTAAACTGTCAATAACACCCTGATCGTACCAACTAGCAACAACGTATTCAAGATACATATATGAAGTAAAGAAACAAACTATCCCATCTGGCACGTTAGCTGCCATCTAAAACATAAATACACTGTATCAATAATTCCAAAGATATCAAATCAAATTCTTTACCTCCACTAATAACTGACCATAGTTTCGAATAACTGCATTATCTTCTCTTGACTCAAATTTTGAAGATATGGCAACTTGATCATTTCCCTTTGATACAATCTGTGAAATATTCAATAGATTACTAGTCTGAGCGAAATGGCCAGTGCCAAATAATTACATATGTATATAAATGAAAAGAAATGTCTCACCATAGGTAATAAACAAGGCCTTGCTAACGTCATTGTGAATGAGGACATAATAACTGGATGAAAATTCAGTACTTTTGGGTACATATCTAAAGGTGACAGAGTTCCTGAGGTTATAACTACGGTTTGAAATCTATCAAACACAGGTTTGATAGCTATTGAAGAATCTAAACAGCTGAAAGTTGATAAAATTTGAATTTATTGAATAGCAAAATCAAAGGAATATGTGACCAACTTACGTAAAATGTAAAACTGGATTTGATACTGTTGGGGTCTTGTCATCGAACGGTTCCACAATTATCGTAAATCCTTTCGTGTAAGTTGAAACTAGAGTAGCTAAATGTGTTATCAATATAATGGGACTGAAATCTGTCAAATTGGAGATTTCCAAAGTTCTCAATAGAGAAGCTAATCTTTCTGCGCAAAATCTCAACGGTTTCCTCTCAATGCAAACTTTGCTCTGAATATCCCTCAAAAATCCAGCTGGAGATTCTTGTACCACATGTTGAACTCTCAATCTTGTTTTCAAATATTCAACAAATCGCTTCAAAAAACTCACAAAATGTTCTGCATTTCTTATGTTTCCAGGAATGGCCTCTGCAAGGTAATAATTAAAAGAACATAAAATGTGGAAATCACCCTAAAGTGATCAGATATATAATCTATAGTATTTAAGACAGGATAGTTTCAATTTTTTTATTACCTTGTAAAATTTCATCTGGAAGAACTGGATTGGAAAGAAGAACATCAGTTTCTCTCGACACAGCTGCCTCCCTTAAACCTTCAACCATTCTCTGATATTCTTCCTGTAATTTCTTTTGATCATCTTCCTTTATTCTAAATAAATAGATTACAAACAAAAATAAATCAATGCAGTATGATAATTATTGTGTAAAATAAGTAAAATTATACAGTAGGTGTTCTATTATCAGGATTATTTCAAAAACGAATTTTGTTTTTGACATATAGAGATATAGATCTTGATGAATTGAATATTGAAAAGAAGAATCTTTATATTTCCATAACAAGATATCTTATTCGAGTGAAGTTTATTTTGTGAATGAAGATTGATTTACTGAAAGTTCATGCAAAATGAACAGTATAAATATATAATAATCAACAGTATAAGTAAATAGTATCTTCCAATAATAAGGCTCAAAATTATTATATAATTTATGATAATGGTAGACGCCAAAGAGTTTAGAGAAACCATCTTTCATTTAGACGCTGGTTCTTCAATATAATTTCATCTCTATCAAGATTTCTACTTACTCTGCCACTGTTTTCTCCAATATTTGCAAGTTGGCAGTTGATTTTTCTATAACTCTTCTATTAATTTTAACACTCATAGAGTCAATGCATACGTTATCAATATTGTGGGCCTCATCAAATATAACCACACATTCTTTAGTTAGTTCTTTTGATACAACATCTGCTATCTTTGGATCTAGAAGGTAATGGTAACTGTATACCACTATTTGAGCATGGACAATCTGAAAATGTAAATGTTTTGATCAACACATACTAAAATGACAAATTCTACAGTAGATCGGAGGATTTTCAGCAAAATTGTTTTAAAGAATAAAGATCTACAGAAAACTTCATAGTCTTATACAATATTAACAATCAATAATAATTGATAAATACTTTACAACATTAGATTTTAACCTAAACAGATTGTATAACGACCAATATATCAAAACTATCTACTGACAAATACTTATTCAAAAATTTGTATATAATTGAATGAATTTAGAGGGCAATACTTTGTTATCAGACAAATCAAATAAAGTTGTTTTACTCAACTTGATCCTATTAGCTATTAATTATTATTATTATTGCCATACTTACAGAAAATCTAGCCAAGAAATATGGACACCAGTTTCGGTCTCTTCCATACTGTTTCATATCATCTAGACTGTATACCCCATGAGGCAATGTACTATCCTTCCCATCAAGAGAAAATCCTTCAAAGTACTGGCATATTGGAATTGTATCATCAAAATTATACCTTTCCCTAACATAACTAGCAGTTAGAGCATGACATCTTCCATCTATTATTTTTCCATCTTTTTCTTTACTGACCTTTTTAAGAAAAATAAATTCGAACAATATTTGTCAACTCATACGAAGTAAAAATTGAATATCATTTAAGCTTTAGAATAATTATCAGTAAAATACATACCTCTGGATGAATACACATGTTTTTACGGGAAGATAGTACTAACCCAGTCAGTCTGGGATATTCACCATCCATTTTTTCATAGTAATCTAAGAGTTTCTTCAATTCTTCCATTACTTTTTCAATTTCTGGTACAGTTCGTGAACAGTATATCAATTTCCTAACATCCATAGGTTTATCCATCATGTATGCTACTACGAGAGATAGTAGAGTAGTCGTTTTTCCAGTTCCCGAGGGCATTTCCAATAAACAATGGCCCTACAGATGATAAATAATACATTTTCATTATTATCAAATAATCTTTCTTGAAGAAAATCTGGTGTAAAGCATACCTTGGCATCAATTGCTTTTTTAAGTTCACACATATATGCATATTGCTCTGGATAAATGTAGTCGTAAGGAAAGTAAACAATTAAACCATCTACACTCAACCTAAAAGATAAAATTGATTATCAGAAATACTTTATAAATTTTAAAAATTACTTCATTATTTCAAAATTTTAATTTAATCACAGAACAATAAATTACTTCGAATGAAATTCTAACCTATCCAAACTATGGACCAGAGAGCTGAGTAAAGTCAGATTCTGAAATGAGGGATTTCAACAATTTCTCCACAAGAAAATTGATCCAAACTAAGACATCTTAATCCAAACGAATATAAAATTTCGGTGGAAAATAATTAAATAATTTCATTAATAGGGGAGATAAAAAGAATGCTTTTTTTACGTTATAAACTATCAGGGCCATAAGAAGAAGACTAAAGTCATAGAATATTATCAAAGTTTGTTTACATATTTTGAATAATTTTAAATTGAAAATCAAAACATTTATTTTTTAAAAACTATGAAATGATGTGCGAGGCCTGTAAAACTTATATATCTTTGATAGAAATTGATAAGGATCGTTTCTACTGGTAATTAATATTTCTGATAAAAAGAACTGCTCATATTTTAACATAAAAAATTTGCAGGACTGAACAATTGAGTCGAACTAATGTAGAATTGCATAAAAAAATCATATATTTGGGAAGTTATATATCCATATTAGAGAAAAAAATTGCAAACTTGAATGAAATTATTTTATTGAAAGATGTATCATATGCCACTCAATGTATTGAACAAGAAAAAGATAACGTAAGTAGGTTGTTGAAAAATTTCATTGATTTACAACACTATATTGCAGTTGGAAAAGTTACCTTCAAGTAAAACTAAAAAGGAACTGCAACATTTTCCCAACGATTGCCTCAGGAAACTCAGGAGTTTATGTAACAAATTGAACAATGTTGTTGATGATTTCCAATTAGAAAAAAGCAAATTTTCTAGAATATTGGAGAATAAAGAAAAGGAACTAATAGAAAATTCGAACTACCTTCATGAAATGTAAGAAAACATAACTTGACTTCTGAATATATTAAACTGGCCTTTAAATAACATATTTGGGACAGTTCAATATAAAATTTTGGCTTTAGTAGAAAAGTAGTTATTAGCTGAAGAGCTTCTTTGAAACTTTCTATACCTGATACCTGAGTTAGTGATTAAAAGAGTATCCAATAAGGCTATCTCTATCCCAGTTCCTAGGAGGCTGAGCATAATCATAGCTGTATATAGAGTACTTTAGAAGGCTTTGCATAATTAACTAAACATGTAGATATTCCTTATTTTCACTGAATGAATATTCGCCTTTTAGAGTCGAAACTTATAGAGAAAATCTATTTAAAGAAATGACTAAGTATAATAACTTGAAAAAATGGGTTTACAAGGAACTTCATGCACTTAAGAGAGTTAGTGATGAATATATTAGGACAAATATCGATGAAATGGAAAAAGAAATGAATGAAAAAGTAAAAAATAAATATAAGGCAACTTTACAGCATGGTGACAAACAAATCAAGCAACAGGATGAGCTAATACGTAAAATGCAAGTTCATAGGAGAGAATTATATTCTCTTCTAAAAGAAGAAAAGCTCAAACGGGATGAATTAAAAGAAAAATATGAGGTAAAGTATATGATAACATATAGTTATAACTAACTTATAAAGTGTTTGTGAACTTCTTTGATTCCAAAGTTTAATTTCATTACAGAAAACACTAAATGATGTGAAAATGCAAATAAGAAGGCTTAAGCAAAAAAACCAAAATATGGAAACTCTCCTTCGACTTCAGTCATAATTGCCCTTTATTTGGTTATTGAAGGGAGTACTGAATTTAAAAAAAGCACTGATAAATTACATGCATGGTTAAAAAACATTTTCTATGTGAGAAACATACATTGATATGAAATATTCTAGGAATGCTTACCGTTGAAGAGAAAACTTTAATCCATTCTTCGAAGTTGTTGCAAATTTAGTGCTAGCAAACATTCATATATTCATATAATGTGTGGTGGCTCAATAGGTTAGAGCGTCGGACTGGCAATCAAAAGGTTGCAAGTACGATCGCGAACTGAGACAGAATATTTTTAACCATCATTCATTGCTGGGTCAACTGTTATCAGTGCTGTGTCTGAGGTGGCCTGAAGACACAGTAACAAAGCCTATACAAAACACAACTGGTTCTTCTAATCTGCACAAGTTGAATAGCTTCTGAAGGTCTCGGTGAAGCCTACTAGTAATCAGTATAATCAGAATCATAATATCATGTGAATCCTTTTCATTGAAACAACCGTCCATGCTCATATAATCATCGAGTTCTTAAGTGATAAGTGATTGAATTGTCCATTAAAACCACATAAAATGGAAAATATTTCTCCGAATATTATAGACATCTTACATTCCGTTTCTATACATTGTATATTGCTCTCTATGAATATGTTATGTATACAAATCTTTATACATACTTAGTTTTATAGGAATTATTTTAAAACGATTATTTTTATATTTATTATGCTCGATAAGTGAAGATATTTATTTTTATAAATTCAGAATCTATATCACCAAATGTAGTAATCTCAGAGCGATAAACATAGATAGAAAGAGCTTGCATAATTAGTAGAAGATTGCTTGTCTGTAATATGTGCAGACAAGTTTCTCAATAAATAGCACATATACAATATACAGGAATTAATGTTTCGAAATATCTAAGTATTCAAGAAACAATCACTGACACGTTAGGTGAGTTCTGAAAAAATTAATTGATTATCTTCCAAATGAATTAAAAATGTGAGGCCCAATTTTTAAAATTTTAAACATGAATTACACATTTCTAGGGCTCCGAGCAATACAGTTATCAGAAAATAATAACGTTGCAGAAACTTTAAATCGCATTCCATCTTTCTATCTATTTTTATTAGTTCTCAGGTAGTGAACGATATAAAAAAAGGAAAAATTTTATTCTATATTTTTGAATTATAGATTTATTCCAGTAAATCTTTATTATTGTACAACTTTGACAATTTTTAGTGCACTAATTTATGTACAAAATCAACAAGAAATATTTTAACTGTAATTATTTCAATGCAGTATAACGATTAATCCACATGGCATTGTACAAATGGGGAAATCAAACCTATACTGAACAAGTTTTATACTTTTTTTAGGAGTGTTAAATTTTCCCTTTTATTTTTATGACTGAAAGATTTCAATTTTTACAGTTATTTTAGCTATAATATATTTTGAATTATATTGTTTCTGATTTAACTTATATGATATTTCTGTTATTATTTGAATTAATCATTCCAATTTTATACATATATGTTCCAGATAACAGGCTGTATTATTGTATTTTCAATAAAAAATATAAAACAGAAAATTTCAGCTTAAATTCAATGAAAACATTAATATAATATTAATGCTCTATCACTAATCATGATGACCGAAATGGTTTTTTTCTAATAAGTGATACATTCCCGCAAGCAATCAGGGGCGGGAGAGACACTTTACGCAGTATTTTTTTTAATAGATATACTATTTTTTTCTACGACCGCATAAATATTCAAAAAGCACATTGAACTCAATTAAAATGAGTGCAGGAAAGTGGGTAAAAAAACACGGTCGTAGAAAAAAGTTATTACTTATCATGCAATATATTGTGCTTTTCTAAACGTAGTAATAAATATTGTTTTCAATTCAAATTAGTAAAAAATATATCGGATGCAAAAGGTGGAAAACATTTTTTGATCTCTTGATTCGTAGTCCTGATATATCATATCATTTAGGTTAGGTTTATGTTTATGGTTACAGAACATAACCTAGAATTAGACAGACCTTGTTTGTTTGTGTCTGGTCCATAGATAAAATATCTGGTCTGGTCTACCGCTTATGAAAATTACTCTTTACTTCATCTGAATTTAATTCGAGAATAGCAGACAATTCTTTATTGCACTGTCAGCCTTATATTGAACAAACATGCTGAAATTACCACAAAGGCTCAATAAATGTATGGGTACATCCATTGCTAGATGTATTTCTAACAATACTGTTCCTGAAGAAAGGGAAATAGGTAGAGAAAACATTGGTATCTCAATTCAAAACAAACATTATCTTTTCTCTCATATTTCAGAATTCAAACCACTGAATTTAAGACAAGTTAAAGGACCAGTACTAACTAGACGCACCCCTCGAAAAATTATGGTTTCTCCACCTAGGTAAATAACATTCAAAATAATATAACTTATTCCTTTATATTGATGAATTTCACATCAAGGAGCTATTGAAAGTTCAAAAAAATGAAATTTCCTTAGTTTCTCAGTATTTCTATATTAGTCAGTTACCAGAAGTATTGCTTCTTGTAATCAATATGTACTTCAAGGACTGAACAGATGGCAACTGATCAAGATTGGGGAAATGTTTGGCCAGCACCTAGAACTTTTCATCCAGCTACTGTACCTCTTCCAGTACGTCAAGGTTATGTAAGGAAAGAAAGAGGAGAAACGATTCCAGGTAAACATGCAAATGCAGAGCTAATGAAGATTCCCAATTTTCTCCATCTTACACCTCCTGTTATAAAAAGACAATGTGAAGCATTGAAAAAATTTTGCACACCCTGGCCGAAGGCCCTAGATACAGATAAAAAATGTGAGGAACATTTTCCTATGGAGGTTGCTACAAGTAACTATTGTCATTCTTCACCTTCAATCAGAGATCCATTATCTAGAATAGTGACTGTGAAACTACGTTTATCAGCTCTCAAATTGGATGCCCATGCGAAGGATAAATTCTTGAGGCTGGTTGGTGATAGATATGATGAAAAAACTGACATAGTTACTATTGTTACGGATAGATGTCCTGTCAAGAAACAGAATTACGACTATGCTATGTATTTGATTACTGCATTGTATCATGAATCTTGGGTAAGTGAATGGATTAATTTGTTTATCTTCAGATAAGTTGAATATCACGTTTTTCAATAATTAGCAAAATTTCAAAACATTTCAATTCTTCTAAATTACTCGAAGTATTTGTTAAGTTGCCACTGCTAATTTAGAAGAATATGATTAATTTTATGCCTATTTATTTTTAAGTAATAGGATTATGTAAGAGTTTCTATTCGTATGAACATCTTTCTTGAACATGTCTGCAATTTTGTGATCCGTGAAGCAAGATCATTATGTTACTAATCGAAGACAATTACTTGTAGAATGTGGAAGAATGGGAAAAATTGAAATCCGAAGCAGATATGGAATTTTATGATTGGAACACATCTAAATCTAAAACCAATATACAGAAACTTTTTGGCAAGGATATTAAATCCATTGATGGTGTTGGCAGTTATTCTGATGCTGTTAGTAATTTAATGAATGATGGTGAGTATTGAGATTAAATTTGTTTCCTTCTTGTCATTGAAATGTTTTTTCTTTTCAGGTGAAAATGAATACAATTTATCAAAATACTCAGAGTCTGTGAAGAAATTGTTGAATGTGCCTACTTCATAATGATTATAACAAATAATAATTAAAATTACATAATAACAAAAATATATGTGAAGAAATCAAATAGAAAACCAATGAATCCCTGTAAATTTTCACTTTGTAGAACTTTGTTACAAATGTGAATAATAATCTATAGGATATAATGTATAATTTATCAATAACCCACAAGTGTATAAAGATCAATACAGATGTTATAGTTTGTCAGAGAACCTTTTTTGCTCATTTGTTCCTAGGGGAGGGACAGCCCACTATCGTTTTTAACAAATGTATTTAATTTTCGAATTTTGAGCCTGGAGTGTTCTCAAACAACTCTATTTGATTCACTGATGAAGAATGAAGATCCGAGGCGAAGTCCAAACCAGTGACTCCGTCCGTCCGTGAACACGAGAACTCTCGAACGTTTATACTAAGTAATACAAAGATGTAGATTTTAGTATCATGTCTCGAACGGATTAAATTTCCATGCTTATGCGCTCTAAAGTAATCGCGACGGAGTGTTAAGCCTCAATTACACTCAGCCCTTTCTACTGCCACTCGTGTTGTCGGCAATAATTCCCGAAATACATCTGCTGCAGTATCGAAGGCAGTGAGCATTGACACTCAGCTGCAACATTTCCCTTGCGACCAAGTGTCAGTAACTACGGACAAAGAAATTCCACAGCAACCTAATTAAATTTAATCACTTACAGCTGTTCACGCTGTCGGTCCTTTGAGTTTGACCGTACGAAAAACCGCCAATTCAGGGAGCGTAGAGCAGCACGAGTGGCGGGTGAGGCAGTGTAGTGATTACATTCTCGCGCTGCCCACCTACCTCTGCTCAACTCCCTGCCGTGGAAGTGAGCTGAGTGTAATCGGGGTGTTAGAGTTTGGGGGAGTTGCACAGGATAACTATGCCAAATTGTAGCATTCAAACGGGACATGGGACACAGATAACTTTCGGATACCCAAGGACCTAGGACTTCCGCGATAGCTATCGGAAGTGACGCAAAATGGGGGAGAAACTTGCCTCTGATCCGATACTTATCTTGCGTCTGCTCCGATAGCTATCGAGATAGGCCTGGGTTGTCTGAAAGATATCTACGTCTCGTTTACATGGTCCCATTATAAGGAAAATATATATAATTTATACTTGTTCTATGGGTCTCAAATGACTTTCAGTCTGCATGATAAAAAGCGAACACTTAACAAAAACCTAAGGGGCCTACAGACGATCAACCTAGTTGATGACTAAGTTGTAAACACTGGTTGGTGGTTGATGTTCCAGGTTGAAGACTAAGTTGATGCGAGATCAAATCGGTTGATATTTGGTGGCGGAGCGATGTTTGACGACTAAGTTGGAGCGTCTGTATGGTAGTCATCAACTAGGTTGACAACACCAGTTGGAATTCTACCATAGACAACTTGTAGAGTGACACATCTCATAGCGTATTCAAAATCCGTCGTAATATTCGAGGAAAAGTGTAATTTAACTAAAAAATATGAGCCAAATTTAAACATTCAAGTTTGGGTAGATTTATTTGATTGGGTGAAAGATCTTCCTGAATTATGGAGAGTAAAATCCGAGATATATAAAAAAACCTTAAGCAGATTCTTTGAGCGAACATTCATTGGTGGAGCAATAATGCTATTACCTCAAGTTTTGTATAGTACTTGAGATTCATGTAGTAAATGAATGCAAAATCTCAGGATGATCAGACTTATAGTATGGAAATTATTAAAAAATGAAATATGTAAATCAATAATTAAAAGAAAATTGAACTATATGCTTCAGATGATGCGATTCTTGGATATCTTGTTATGACATATAATGATTCTTTCTTTCAATTTCGCATGAGGCTTACTGTGAGCATTTTGCATGTGGTCGAGAAATTCTATTCCAATTGGTTTCGTTTTGTCTGAAATATTAAGGAACAAAAATTCGAATGGTCATATTTTATGGGACACCTTGTATGTTTTGGCTGATTAACGAACTTAATTGTGGCATTTGGAAACCAAACTCGCCCTGAAAATCTCAAGTCTCAAGTACAATTCCTTAGAAAGTTATCGTGTTTATGGCCGGACGGTCCCACCGAATGGATTGAATTTGACCACGGATTCGTCATCAGGGAGAGAAACCCTATCGTTGGAGACCAATTTCAGCTCAAAATTCGAAAAGTCTTTCATTAAACCGAAATGGGAAAAATGAGACCGATTGTGGTACCAATCCTTGGCCAAATCTTTCATTCAAGAACTGTGCTGCACTACATTGTCGCATATATCGTTTATAATAACATATAACGAAAGATCTCTCTCCATGTTTCGATAATTTCTCCTAATCACTCGACGGAAACCACCGCTGAAATGATGTTTTCAACTTGGTTGACAACCGCTATTTTCACTTTCATTTGGTTTACAACCTAGTTGAAAACATAAGGTTTGTTCCAACTCAAGAATTGACCGTACAATGATCGTCAGGATTCTGCGCAATAGATAAAAATGTGTTCCAACTGAAAATGTATCGTTTGAGAACGGTTTCGTTTTTGTTCCATCCTGCTTCGGGACCGTGAGTGGAACGGTTTTGTGATCGTCATTTCGATCCCTGGTCTGGAGCAGGTACTGTTTGGACGGTTCTTGTACGGTCAAAGTTTAGACACGCGCATAAGATCGATTACTAACAGTTTCGTGACCGTCAAATTACCGTACAAAAGTCAGCTGTTGGAACAACCTATTGTCTTCAACTAAGTTGATCGTCTGTAGGCCGCTTAACGCGCGCTGAGCGCTCATCATCTGAACGTACCCTAAAGGTTGACGCTCACTTGGACGAGGCGAGACGAAGCGTAAGTTCGTCGAGGACCGGGCACTTGGACGAAGCCTTAGACGAAGGACGAAGCTATGTCTCGAGCAGGCATCGGAAGAAATTCTCCCTATTTCTAGGCCGCAATAAATTTTTATTACCCTTGTTGCATGCCGCTCACCCGCATGAACAAGGGTAGATGATCCACGCGTCGAACGGCTCGCCTCCTCGCTGCACTTCGCTTCGCGCTTGAGCGTCTACCCATTTGTTTCAATCTTGTCTAAGGTTTCAATGCTCAACACCCCAACGAAAAACGATGCTTTCCTTCCGAGCGCTTCGCTTCGTCCAAGTGAGCGTCTACCCATTTGATTCAGTGCAAACCGTTCCGGCGGAAAACAACTCTTCGTCTCGTCCAAGCGAACGTCAACCTTAATAGTACCCAATGGAAGGAAAATATGTATTGAAAACATTCGAAATCATTAAAAATCACATTGGCCAAAATTTCTAATCGCTGACTTCCACCAAGGCAATAACTCATATAAGTATCCATCTAATTTTTCCATTAACAAAATCAGCCGAGATATTGGAGCCAGGAGCCACGACATTATGCGGAAACTTGCTCGTCACCATTATGTTAGAGTTTTTATGACCCTAAATTCCCAACCTGGTCATTTCAGGTACATATTTTTCTGCTTAAGATACCAAAATAACATACCATTTGAAGGGTAGTCTTATGTTCTTCCACTCCTCTCAAGTGAAAAAGAACTTGCTATTGAAAATTACCTTTATAGTGTTCGTTTCCTCAATAATAATAATTATATTGGACTTTATTCGTCCAATAAATATACAATAAAGTCAGTTTGACGAGAAGATGATTTTTTTTTGAACTCGTCCTATAGTATAAAGGACCTCATTCAGTAGAAAAGACGAAAAAAACTTAAAAACATACTTAGTTGGAAAAGATATTATCAGGCCAAAGAGCAGAGCATAAATTTTAATCTTATCGATATTTTGAAGCAAATCATCATAGGTAAACCAAATCATCTTCCTGGTCCAAAAGCAAAATTTTGTAACTCAACAGAGAAAGTTATCATATTGCAGTGATCCTTAAAATGAAGTTTCAATAGAAAAATTTTCATATTCAAATTCGAACAACGTGCAACTTTCAACTGTTACATTTTACCATTTCACAGTTTCACACCACAATGTTGTTTCCGAGAACAATTGGACAATTAATGCATTCATTAATTAACTGTTGCCTAATTTTTCTACCGATTGCATCTTATCTCGCTGTTGTTACACATTTTCTCAGCGTATACTAATTTATTCATTTAATTATTGCCATTTTCATTTGTATTCAAAAAAGTTTCTTCTTGATGATATATGACTGCAGATGAACATTATTAAAGAATATTTATGGATAGAAATTTATACAGGCTCTGCCAAGGAAAATTTCCGTGAAGCACTATTTAGGTATTTCGTGCGCTTGTTCATCAATTTGAGCGCTCATTCTACTTGAACGAGTGTGCTATATCGTTTTGCACAAATGTCTGAAATTTTGGGTCGAAAACGATAAGGTTTGAACCTCAGAGGAAGAAGCTTAGACTAAGTAAGTATATATAATTAACTTTCGAAAAAATTGTCCTAGAGACTTGAAATTTTCAGTGTAGATTCGGTTCTCAAATGCCTCAGTTAATTCCTTTAAACTGCAAAATAGTACAGGTGTTCCATAAAATATGGCGATTCAAAATTTTTGTTCCTTAAATCTCAGACAGAACAAAACAGATCGAAATGAAATATTGCTCCTCATGGAAGATACTCGTGAGAAGTATCATAGTGGCCATAGTGTTAACAGCTAGAACTATAGAAAATTCAATCAGAATATTGAAAAAAAAATCTTTAAACATTTCCCCCGCGAGATATCCGATTCAAGTGACCTTAATTTCAAGAGGTTCATGCAAAATTTCAAAATTAACCATTTTTTCGAATACCTAATTAAGAACTCGTCCATTCGATCGAGTTGAAATTCGCCAGAAAATTTTTGGATACTAATATTGAAGAAAATTCTAATATTCATATGAAAAACTTTCTATTAAAATGAAAACAAGTTCTTGAGGATGTTAGTTGGCGAAGTGAATGATTATGCAAATTTTCAAAAGTATTGTGAAATCAGAACCACACATATAGAATTTTGATATTTTCAGTTATCGATTTTTACATATTCCATTTCGAATGATTTCCAGAATAGGTACCTATGATTCTGATCGTGCTGAGATTTTGCAGTCTAGCCCCATTTCGCACCAAGCCAGTCCAGTCCAGTCCAGTCGAGTCAAGTCAAGTCGGACACTTCAGGATTGGAATTATTAACTTATCGTTAAAAACAAATGCAATGTGAAATCTAGTTTCACACTAGGCGCGTCGCGTCAATTCCAATCGCATCAAGACTTGTTAAGACTGATTGCGATTCAGCTGGTCGAAAATTTTTTGCCAGTCGTGACAATCGCGAGCGCGTAAACATGGATGTCGAGACATTAATTGTGTTAATACAAGAAAACGAGGCAATATATGATCCTAAACACCCAAAGCACAGAAATCGGGATTTTATTGCTGCTATATGGAGAGGCATAGCCAGAAAATTAAACACAACTGGTAAGTAAATTGGTATTTAGTAATATATGTTTTCATGAAAGATAATGTATTCAAATCTTAAAAGTCTATATAACATCTCGACATTTCTCGTTTTGCCATGGTACCGAACCTCCTGGAGAAACAAAATACTCCGTTAATTTTCTCGGACCTGCATCGCTTTTGTATTTGCCCTGTGCATTCTTGTAGGTCTCAAGGACTGAATTTCAAGATTAATTGAGTTTTGTTCCCAAAACTCTGTTTCCAGAATCTTGTCACTTTCGTTTTGAGCTTGGCGTATGAAATGTGTACCTAATATGCAAGCACTTTTGATTAAATTTTCTGTTAATTGCACATCCGTTTTCTATAGCTTTTTGAAACATAGCGAATTTCTTAGTTAATATGCCAAAATCACACTCCACTGTTCTTCGAGCTCGGGATAAACGATAATTAAATATTCTATTGGCAAAATTTAAGTGACGACGAGCATAAGGGCGCATTAGGTTTTCACTCAAAGGAAAAGCCTCATCGCCTACAAAATAGAAAGGTATATTAATGTCTGTATCAAAAATGTTTTCGGGGCTAGGTATATTCAGTGCATTTGCCTTAAATGCTTTTTCCATTGTAGATTCTGAGAAAACACTGCTATCGTTGTCTCGACCATAGGCTCCTACGTCGATTAAAATGAAATTGCTGTTTGCATCGGCAACAGCCATTAAAACTACAGAATGAAAATGTTTGTAATTGTAAAACTGAGAACCCGCGTTTGGCGGACATTTTATTCTGCAGTGTTTACCGTCGATGCTCCCGATGCAGTTCGGCATTTGGCAAATTGTACGAAATGATTGACTAATGTCTTTCCACTTTTCTGCTGTAGGCACAGGCATAATGTATAATGGTTGCAAAATAGTCCAAACTACTTCAGCCAGTTCTTTCACTATATAATGAATAGTACTGATTCCCATCCGAAAGTGTAGCTGAGGGATGTAAATGATTCTCCTGTTGCTAGATATCTAAAAAAAGATATCATTTTTAAATTACTTGCTGTTTAAATGCAATTCTTTTTAAAAAAAACCGACTTCAATATATGACTCATGAGTTTTTCTCATGGATACCATTGCCCGAATTGAATCAAATTAAAATGGGACCACATGACAAGCATCAGCTTTTAAATGAAAAAATAATTAAAATCGGTTCACCCAGTCACCATTTTTAAATGAATTGTCTGTTAAAATTACCAATCGTATTCCTGGTTATTGTTGCAGAAGCAGAAGTCAAGGCAAAATGGCAAAATTTAAGGAGTAATTACATGAGGGAAAAGCGAAAGCTGAAAAATGTCCCTTCTGGGGCCGATGCAAAAAGTGCAAAAATCACATGGCCGTTCTTTATGTTACTGAGGTTTCTCGATCCAACATTAAAACATAAAGCAACTTCAGGAAACGTCCCGAATCCGCTATTTCCAATACTAATGAAATTGCCGAGGCAACACTGAATTTGATTATGAGCTTCAAGAAGAAAACCAACAGTCGCCTCAAGAAGAAGAGGACTCTCATCAGCAAAGAAACATTGAATCGAAGGGAGTTGAAAATAAAATGCAAGATTCTCAACGTGAGTCTCAGAGGGATCATCAGGAGGGTATCCAGATATTCTTTCGCCAAGTTGTTCTACACGTTCTGATGATTTGCTACATCGAGGGAAAAAACGAAAGAAAAAAGCTGACATCGAAATGAAATAGATAGAGAATACCTTAAGCACCTAAGTGCAATTTCCGATAAAGCAAACGATGACAAAGACCCTGATTTATTGTTTCTCCGCAGTTTACTCCCATCGATCAAACAATTGAACCCTCTCCAAAATTTACAGTTTAAAGCGAAGTTGATAAGTTCAAATTTCTACAATTACCTTCTAATATTCACTTCTACTAAATCCACAAGTCTACAATATACAAATGCCGTTTCATTTCCATTTTTAATGAATATTCGGTACCACAGGCTGTTGAGAATGATGACTCTCATGTACTTCAGAACTTGTAGATGGTTACCTATAGTTTATTTATGATTATTGTTTAGAATCTCATTTTATTTTTTTCTTGCAACATTATACGTTTTCATAAAAATTAGCAGTTTTATTTGATAGAATTATCTCACCTGAGGAAAACGGCTAGTCGTTCTTCTGGTGAAATGGCAGCTCTATAGTTGGTATTCTCTTTTCGGATCCACTCAGCAATCAAATTTCTTAGTTGTACAAACAATTCCGTACTCATACGAAAGTAATTGTAGAATTTTTTTGGATTTTCCAGTAAGTCCGGTAATAAATGGTGAAAAGAACCGAACACTTGTCTTCTTGTGTGTATTGGATGAACCCAATACAAATGCCGTTTCCTCATACTCCTTCTTCTATGTAAACGCCGTAAAATTATCGCCCGAAGTGCATCCATCGTAATACAAATTCTGCGGAACACTGACGCTTGACGCGACGTGATGCGACCAGTGCGAAAAGGAATTTTGACGTGACTTGACTTGACAAGACTTGAAAGGATGCGACTAAACTGGACTGGCTTGGTGCGAAATGACCCTTAGCCCCATTTCGCACCAAGCCAGTCCAGTCCAGTCGAGTCAAGTCACTTCAGGATTGGAACTATTAACTTCGTTTAAAATCGTTTAAAAACAATGGAATGTGAAATCTAGTTTCACACTAGGGCCTAGATTTCACATTCCATTTGTTTTAAACGATTTTAAACGAAGTTAATAGTTCCAATCCTGAAGTGACTTGACTCGACTGGACTGGACTGGACTGGCTTGGTGCGAAATGGGGCTTAGGTATATTCAGTCTCAATCTCTATAGTCCTATACAAAATTTTGAGATGATGTGGGAATAGCCGAAATGTTCATTATAGATATATCCATAGAAAAATCTCGTTGAAATTTCGTGGGGATCAATACTCGACAAAAATAAAAAAACATATGAAAAGTTCGATTTCTCTTAAACAATCCCACATATTAGGTAGGCTTAACCCGAGGCTTAACCATACATCTATATATATTTAAACACAATGGCTTTATTGAGTTATATCAGCACTTGGCGGAAGACATTTCTATTCGGAAATCGTCGGTTCTCTAGAAAAAGTGCCGAGATGTAGAATATATATAGAATATTTCTAAAATTTCGAAAATCTACTATGTATATGAGTAAGAATAGATACCTACTTGGCACGCTTATTCATGTAGGAATTGATGGGAAAATTATTCGAATCGGGAATTTTATACTTTTAATTTGATGGTTTAGACGTAAGTTTCATCTTCACTCGAATACTATATTCTGTGATAAAATTTTAAACTTGAATAAATAAGAATAGAGATATAGAATAAAAACCCAATCACGATCAATCAGATATCTTTGAAATATTCATTTTTTGGTATTGTGCGTTTTTTGAGCGAATTTTTTCTGCTTCATTTGTTCGTAGGGAGAAAACCATACTAGGTATAAATCCGACCAAATAACTACAATTGTTTAATTTTGCTCAAAAATGAAAAATTGTAGACAACTTCGGCTAGAGACGAAGTTTTTCGTTCAATTTTTGCTGTGAATATTATAAATCATCAATACCATGATTATACCTATTATGTATTCTCATTTATGTATGTTACCATTGAGTATAAAAAAATATTTTTTATACTCAATGATGTTACTTTAGACCTTCTGAAAGAAAATCAAAACTGATGTAGATTAACATTTATATGGGAGCTATACCTTCTTATCATACTCGTATTTTGCATTTGGACTTCGTTATAAGATGATGACTTGATTTGAAGTCAAACTCTCTGTTTATTTCCACCTTATTCAAATAATTTTTGAGCATATTGAAGCGAAAAGAAAGCATATTCATATGAAGGTGATTCAGAATATACAGATGAAGCGTCAAACGGGGTAACTTATGTTTTCAAAATTGATCGTCAATATTGAGATATGGTTGTCAATAGATAACATTTTTATTCCGTAATGTCTTACTGTGGTAACTTTGACAAAGAAATATAGCTTTGCGGAAAAACAAACTATAACATTCAAATCGCAACTCCTTATACAGGGTAAACTTTAAGTTCCTCCACTTCCAACTTCTGTCCCGCAACTACCTCGTTGATGTCATCCTCAAAAAAGGTAAAAATGTAATACTAGAGGAAAGATGGAAACCACATCATTTGGCAACAGTGTTTGTACTTTCACTTGAAATGAGCAACTAGCTGAAGACGTAGGAAACCAAAGGTAACGTTATTCCGATTATTCAAGCTCCGTAACAGTCCCACGTAATGGGATTCAGTAACACCTCCAAAACAGATGAAGAATAATCGTAAAAGGTTCTTAATTATTGTTGAAATAATATCGTAACGCCGGACTGCAGTGGGTTAGTTGAATAAGGTGATAGCCTTCAGTATCCTCGCTCGTTCAACAAGTTTTGTGTGTTCAATGTCATTGGGAATATCTTAGTTTTGAGTAAGCGCAGTTATTGAATCTAGCCAATACAGACTGAGTGACTGATTTTTTTTCAATAAGGTAGGATAGTTATTTTTATTTATGATATAGATGTATGTATTTCTTTTGATACGCTCTGATTACAACATTGCTTTGATCTTCTCTATTCCTTTGTTATGAACGATACCTATGATATAATGCAGTGATAAGTGTATGAATAATATTACTGTTATGATGAATAACTTCATTGGACGGATTGGGTTCACAGGTGTCATATTGCAACTAGAATGTTTTACCTACCTATTATTTTTTTTTCGAAATTATATCTTCAAAAATATTAAAAAAAACCAATTATGTAACCATTGTTGCGAGTCTTCAAACAAAGTCTAGCATGACTGCCTTTAAATATATTTCGACAGATTATATTGTTCAAACGTGATAGGAATCGTTGAAATCGTTTGTTTGATTCTTGATGAACTGCATCTGCGCTAATACTTTGATAGGTATATTGATTTAAATTATTACTATTGCAAGCAAAAAATAACGCCAAATACCTACATTTGTATTTTTTTCAAAATTATATAATTACAAAAATATTCACCTACGACCATTGATTCGCAAATTTTTCGACTTTGATATGCCTAAAATAACATGTATACCAATATGCATCCTAATGACAATCGCAAACAAATAAATAATGCATAACTGGAAGGAAGAATAACTACATATTTACTAAGGCCATTTCAATCGAATGATGAGGCTATTATATTTTACTTACAAAACAACATGATATACTGTGTGGATTTAATTTATATTTTAATTTATTCGTACGTTGATTTACTTCAATAAATTGCCTTCAAGATAATCACACACTTGATGATTCCTCTGATATTTCCACCTAGAATGTGATTTGCCCTTTAGGGTTTCCGGAGATGATGTTTTTTCTGTTTGAAAGAATAACTGAAATCATGGATAATTGTGGTTGATATTGAAAATCCAAAATGTAAATATGAGAATATTCTTTAGGCATTTGAATATTTTTCAGGTTAAATTTCAGTTTCAGAGATCAGTTTATTGTTTTTAAAACCTTTATTTTTTATGATGAGAATGCCCATTTAATTTCAGAAATGAAGCTTCTCTTAGAGTATTGAAAATATGAGATTATAAATGGAAGCAGTAATAATTTAGTATCTGCCAACATTATCTTAAGAGACAACTGAAATTAATCTCATGTTAAAAAAGCTCAGATAAAACTATAACCTTAAGAATTGCATTGCAAGTTCATCTTTCGAATTATTTCTCCGAAAGTATATTCCCAATATTCAATCGTGGATTTTATTAAGATCAGATCTCTTTATGAGAACTATTATATAATTCCACAAACATATTGTTTACCTTGTCATACTGTATATTCGAGTTAATTATGCATTCCCATGAAATGCAAATGAGCTGAATATGTCTCGAATCCAGATCAACTTTGACGACATTTTGAAATGCACAACGGTTCCATATTACATAAGTTGCAGCCAATAATTGCATAATAGTGATCTACATCACAAAAGAATTGATTATATCGAACAGTTGTTAAGAGAATGGTCATTGTTTATCAATAATTCCACTCATTTAGTCATTGGAACAGAAATGTTGAAAACCTGACCAAATGCTGCCAAAGTATTTATTTAGAGTAAAAAATGTTCTCCAACAATAATTTTGTAGGCACTTATGAAAATCTGTGGTTTTAAACAGAAGGACTCTTCAAAAAAGACAGTCATTTTCCTTCTGTTCTCAAAGTTACAAATGCGATAGTTCTCGAGTTTATTCTTGGCAATAAGTAATATGAAAACGGTTGTTTCACCGAAAAGAAGTAAAATATCTACTATTTTATAAAAGATTCGTTAATATTTTCATAAATGTATGCACATTATCAATTACGTTACATACATATTGTAGGAAATAGTAGTAGGTTTTCAGAATAAAATGAAGAAAAACGTATTAATTTAAGAAGGTTAACATTTAATTTGTCAATATGAACAAAATTTTACAGCACTAATGAACTCCAAATCCAATCGAATATCTACACTCACCGGCAAATAATCGATCAACTCAAAAAATCGATGAAGTTATTAATTCATAAATATGTTACTTCGAGTCCGACTCGATTGAATTTTTTTTCAAATGTAGGTATGCTCGTCTTTAATCAATCGCCAATTTTTAATTTCAAGAAATCTCGGCGTACCTCATTTTATACAGGGTAAAACAAATCCTGTTTTTTTACCCTAGCTAACGTAAGAACCACCCCTGGTGTGTTTCAGTTGTTCCACCATGCGATTTCTCATTTCATCGAAAAGACACATTTTTTCTTGACAATTTTATTCTTGATTTATAACAATATTTTGATAGAGATACAGGGTATTAATGTTGCTCTGAAACATTAAACTCTTCAATTTGGCTATGGCTATGAAAGTACTTTCACAAATTTAACCTTAAATCCGAACATTCTGAAAATGGTCTGAAAACTGAGTGAAAACATAAAACAAAACAAGAGATATAAATGAAAATTATCGCGTTAATAGGAACGCAGGTATAATATAAACAATGAAAGCAGAGAATAATACCAATTGATTAAAATCAACCAATATTAAACCCATACTTCGGAACTAATCCCGTCAACCAAGGGCGTAGCCAGGGGGGGGGGTTTTGGGGGTTCAAACCCCCCCCCCGAAATGTTTCAGAGTTATTTTTTTTTGCAAAAATAATCTTTCATTTTGCACTCAAACCAACTTATCTCCGAAAATCTAGTTGAAATTAGGAAAAGGATATACTTGCTACAGAAAGGTACCCTCACAATTCCCGGCATTTACAAAGTCAATTGCCAAAATGTCAAAACCCCCCCCGAAATTAATTCCTGGCTACGCCCTTGCCGTCAACGCACAAAGAACATGCATGGTGGTGTATCAAACGGAGCATCCATAGATAGCTATTTCGCCCTATTTGGGGCTCATCAGTATGGAGGAGCTCAGTTTGAAAGGCATTCTAGGTTCCCTTACTTGAAGAAAATTTCTTCAAGTAAGGTTCTTCAAGTAAGGTAAGGTTCAAGTAAGGTTCCCTTACTTGAAGAAAATTTCTTCAAGTAAGGAACCTAGAATGCCTTTCAAACTGAGCTCCTCCATACTGATGAGCCCCAAATAGGGCGAAATAGCTATCTATGGATGCTCCGTTTGATACACCACCATGCATGTTCTTTGTGCGTTGACGGGATTAGTTCCGAAGTATGGGTTTAATATTGGTTGATTTTAATCAATTGGTATTATTCTCTGCTTTCATTGTTTAAAACAAGAGAAGTTCGAGCGCGACATGTTGTTCCGTATGTACCGTTTATATTGATACAGCATCAACCGCATGTGGCTAGGAATGCCAGGTGCCGTATTCTCGAGAAGTGATATACGAAAACGTATACGAACTTCATTGCGCGAGTCCCCGTTTTACCTGCAAAAATGCACTCCGCGCAATGAAGTTCGTATACGTTTTGGACTATCACTTCTCGAGAATACAGCACCAGGGAGTATTTAGCAGAGGTTGATTGATATCCAAGAATTCAACTGTCCTGCTCTAAGACCAGATTTGAACCCAATTGGGCATGTTTGGATTCTCTTGGAAGGAACATTCGAAAACTCATTAGCTTATCAACCCTTGCGCGTTTCCAAAGCTATACAGAATCAAACCGTTAAATATTTTGGCCCTTCGCATTTGCTGGAGTAAACATTGTTGTCTTTGGGCTGAAAATTTGGAGACCCCTGCTCTAATTGATTCAAAACATGCCGAGACGAATTGCACCGGTTATCCACGTCTGGGCGGAAAACACGTTATGTTATTGAATTAGTTTTAGGTTTATTTTCATTAGGTCAGAATTTAAGGTTGATTTTGCTGAAGTACTGTCGTAGCCTTAGCGAAATTCAATGTTCTACTGAAAATCCTGTATCTTCAACGAAAGTTGAGCAATTGTTATAAATGAAGAATTAAATTGTCAGGAGAAGATGTGTCTTGATGATGAAATAAGAAAATGGAACACACACAGGGCTGGTTCTAAAGTTAGGGTAAAAAAACAGATTTTGTTTCACCCTGTATAAAATGACGTACGCCAAGTTTTTTTTTAATTCAAAACCGGTGATTGATTAATGACGAACATACCCACAATTGAAAAAAAAATTCAATCGAATCGGACTTGAAATGACATATTTATGAATTAACAAACTTCATCGATTTTTTGAGTGGATCGATTACTTTGCAGATGAGTGTATAATTCCATTAAGTCTACTCAGCTCGAGCTGTACTAAAGGTGATTCCATTTTCTTGACATTTGATTTTCTTTCTGAAATAATACTGATGTAAAATCTCTTTTTTCAGGTTAGCTATATAGTACAATATGTCGAGGGTACAGAAGAATCACTACATTGCCTCGCCAAGAGTAGATCACTCAAGAATTTCATCACACATGCCAAGAAATTATGAATTCTCTGATGGTGAAGAGAGTCAAAGAGCAAATACTGATTATGCATCCATGGTGAGTTCTTCAGACATAATAACAGTTGATTGGAAATGAAATGACTTCATGCCTGAACATCTCCATAAATCAAAAAATTCAATATTGTCAAAGTAACGGGTGAATTCAACCTGACCCATAATTTGCAGAAACATTCTAAATCTAACTGAGGACTTTTAGTAGAATTCCGAATTTAACTATTGGTTGCATTAGCATATATGTACAAGGTTCTTAAAAAGACGGGAAAATATTTAAGAGGGTGATCCCGCGAACCATTTTATAAAAAAATGTGTTCATAAAATTAGGTCCCGAAATGCATTGTTTCCAACATACAGGATGTAAAAGTTCTACTTAAACAACTGACTGAAAAATGTAACGCCACTGACACACTGAGGTAATTCAAACTGAAATCTTCCTAGAATTACTCGCTCAATTTCTTTTTTATGTATGTGGCTTGGTTTTTATGCAAAAAAATAAAACATCTTAACGAGTATTTGTCGTTACTTCCACGCAAGGTGAAAATGTTTTATTTTTTACATAAAAAGAAAGAAAAATCGAAAACGATGGTTAGTTTGAACTATCTCAGTGGCTCCATCATTATTTCAGTCAGTTTTTAAGTAAATCTTTAACACCCTGTATTTTGAAAACAATGAATTTCCGGATCAACATTATTTTCATAAATTGATCTGAGGAATCGCCCCCCCCAAATATTGCCGCGTCTTTTTGAACGCTCGTTCTACATAAACGAGTCCTACATCGTTTTGCCCAAATGTCTGTAATTTTCGAATTTTGAGCCGAAAATGGTCTTAAACGACTCCCTTCGTGGTATCGTGCTCACGGCCGATACCTTTGACAGTCCTAGAGACTTGAGATTTTCAAGTTGAGTTCGGTTCTCAAATGCCGCGGTTAAGGTTAAGTTGGTAAACCAGCGAAATCGTACAGGGTGTTCCATAAGATATGGCCAATCAAAATTTTTGTTCCTCAATATCTCAGACAAAACGAAACCATTCGAGATGAAATATTGCGGTCATATGCAAGATGCTCATAATAATCCTTAGCAAAATTTTGTTTCCATAGTGGTAACAGAACCATAGAAAATCTAATTAGAATATTGAAAAGAAGAATCTTTATATTTCCATAACAATAGATATCCTATTCGAGTGAAATTAAGTTTGTGAATGAAGATTGATATACTGAATGTTGCAATGTTGTTAAAGTGGATCGCATCATCTGAACCATAAAATTTATTTTTTCAATTATTGATTTTTTACATATTTTATTTTTCAAATAATTTTTCAGAACATAATTTCGATCGTGCTGAGATTTTGCACTCATATAGATGAATCTTAAGTCCTATACCTAATTTTGAGGTAACAGCATTATTACTCCACCAATGAACGAGCGCTCAAAAGCACTAGATATACTGAAGCTTAGACGACATTCAATTGAGATGAAATTTCTTGCTATTGTCCAAAAAGGGACTAGAAATTTGGTCAACAGAAACATTTCTTGAAATTTCAATTCATTTTATAACTTTTGTATTTTCTACAGCCATATAGCCTCCAGCACGAAATGCGAGATGAATCCAGGTATGAAAAAGATAGCGGGTATAATTTTATTCCTCCTGCACACTCCTACACGAACAGGGAGAGCAGTTACGATGCAGGATCAGATATTTATGTTACAAGTGGTGCCTACAAAACAGCCTCAGAAATAAGGTGAATATAAATAAACCTTCTTCTTTTTGAACGCCGAATTGTTTTGATGATGTCATATCGATTTTTGAATTAATGAATCTGATAGCCGATGAAGAAAAAACTCAGTGATTATATTTTTATTTGATATAAATTTTTCTATACCACTGGATATTATTCATACTCTTTTTCATTATATGTGAAAAATCATCTTTGTAATGTATTCCTATTCATTTTTTCATGAAATGGCGTAATGAAACCTATGTCGTTTTCATAACTTTCATTTCCAGATATAGTCCGAGAGCTGGCACGAATTTTAGGGTAGGTATTTGAGGCAAGCTGAAAACTTGTCAGATTACTCTCCTATTATATCCCAACTCGGGATTGCAGACCTGGCTGGTGAGTAGCGGGGCTAAATCAACCCCTACATTTTTAATGGCCTGGCGTGTAGAAAGCCCTACCGAAATGATCTGTCTTTTTGGGAATCTTATTTTTTAGTTATGAGTAACACTCCATTAAAATTTCAAGCTGCCAAATAATTTAATCGGGGTTTTAACATTGCCAGACGCGTGCAAAAATATTTTGCAAAAATTATAAAAAATGTTTTTGAGGCAGCTTGAAATTTTAATGGAGTGTTACTTATAACTAAAAAATAGGATTCCCAAAAAGACAGATCATTTCGGTAGGGCTTTCTACCTGCCAGGCCATTAAAAATGTAGGGGTTGATTTAGCCCCGCTACTCACCAGCCAGATCTGCAATCCCGAGTTAGGATATAATAGGAGAGGTATCTGACAAGTTTTCAGCTTGCCTCAAATACCTACCCAAAAATTCGTGCCAGCTCTCCTACTAATATATAAAATATAAAAGCGTTGAATTTCACTCATATTTCAATATCAAATCCAATATATCTCTCAAGTTTATGCGCATTTGTTCATAGGGACTAGCGTGCCATAGTTTTATCCAAGAATCAGAAGTTCCAGCCTGCCTGGCCTCTCGTGAACACTATAACTTTCGAACTGAATGACCTAGATATTTTATTTTGAATCAAGGATATCCGGTCAGAATTTTTATGTATGAATACCTACAACGACTTGTGCGAATTTTGGGAATATCCTTAGAATAGTAAGGGGTGTAAGTGAAAAACAATTTCAAAAATTGTATACCTTATAAAAACTCTTCTTCATAACATCAGTGAAATTTGGATTGTTCAATATAAAGGTTTTTCCAATAGGGGGTCTTATTTTGGTATTCTAAGAAAAATGCCATTTTTCAATATAAATGATCGGATGTTTATTTCATTATAAAGAAGAAGCTATGCCGTTAATAGTCGAAAATATCATCATGCAAATGACCACCATGACCACGCTTACAGGACCATATCCTTTCAATGAAATTTTTCATAATCAAATCGCGAAGTGGCTGCCTTATGTCCTCGATAGCCTCATGAATTCCATCTTCGAGGTCTTGAATTGACGCTGGACTATTGGCGTAGTCCTTTTCTTTCACGTGGCCCCAAGGGAAGAAGTCGCAGGGTGTTAAATCACAAGATCTCGGTGGCCAATTGTGATAACCTTTTCGAGAGATAACACGGTCCGGAAACTTTTCCCGCAAAATATCAATGGTTTCGTTGTTTGTGTGGCATGTAGCGCCGTCTTGTTGAAAGTAAACGTTGTCCAGATCAATACTTTCCAATTTCCGCCATAAAAATCATTAAGCATCTCTCGACAGCGCAATCCATTCACCGTAACTGCGTAACTGGGTTTTCTCAAACAGCTCGAATTTTTCCACCAATTTATTTATTGCGGGCCGACAAGTTGCTTCACGACGACCCAAAAATGTTTTAGTTTTACGAACCGTCTCTGCCAAATTTTGACCATTTTTCCATTTTTATAGTGAATTTTAATAATTTCAATGTATTCTTGAAGCTTGTATCGTTTCATTTTTATTAATGGCGTAGTTTCAAATGTCAAAAAATGACAGCTTCAAACGTGACATTTTCTGAAATAGCGGGCTATTCAAAATAACACCTCTTATTGGAAAACCCTTTATATATTGATGATAAATCTAGTGTAAAGAAATTCAACCCTCCTGCATGATAATAAATTTAATTATTTATTCAATTGGAAAAAGGTATCCATATTATTCGAAGTATCATTGATGATGATTATTTTAATCGATAATTTGGATCGTAAAGAAATTATTTTTTGATCCAGCATTCTTTTTCTAGACTCGTACTTTTTTGGGTGAACTTTCTTAAAATATTTGTCAAGACAATTTTCGTTTAAATATAAGAACCATTCAGTTTCGTCTCGACGTTTTTAAATGGCAATATCATTTTCAGCTCTAGATATCATCCACCAAGTGAATATTCTCCACCTAGTATAAGAGCACCCTCTGGAGTCAGCTATGGGGGTAGAAGTCACAGATCAGGTAGATCGGCTGGAGTTAAACTGGAAGCTATGACAGCACCAAATCCTCTTTGTCCAAATACTAGAGGGCTCTGTTGCCTTATGTTATTATTCAATCTAGCAATAATATTGGTTACCCTAGGATTCGTTATAGTCATTCAGTTCCATGATCCTATTATAGTATGGTAAGTAAAGCGAAATAAAACTTTTTCCAATATTTTTGAGTTGAAATGAAAGTGTGGCCGTAGGAATAATTTCTCTAATACTCGCCTCTAAATCGATATAATTTGTGGAACAAGTATATATATATATATATATTCTTTTGAAATCAAGAGCTAACATAATACAATACATAAAACAAAATTAAAAATCCCTAACTGAGGTTGTGTGCAAACGGGGACCATACTATTTTTTCGTATGATACCAGAGCTCAGGGAAAAACCCCAGTAGAAAAAACCCTGTCTCGCCGTTTCAACAAAAATAACACTTAAAAACTATTAGAATATTGAAGGTTTTCTTCTTTATTTAGTCCAAATGAACGATAACCCTCTCCAGGATGCCTTCGGAATTCTGAATCTGAAACGAAAAAATCAAAGCAGAAAAAAGAAACAGAAAAATTAAATGATTAAAAACTCTATTAAATCGATTTAAAATTAACAACCCAATTCAAAAACGACTCGGTAATTTCATGTATAGCTCTCAAGCCATCCTGAAATTATATATGGAACAATTATTTATCAGGTGTTCAATTGTCTCCTCTGCTTCTCCGCATTCGCAACTAGGACTCTCAACTGAATTCCATTGAAAAGCATACTATTGCAACGTCCATGACCTGTTCTTATACGATTAAGAACAGTCCATATTTTCCTTGGAAGATCAAATCCAGGAACTTTATTCGAGGGATCAGTTATTAAATCTTTGTTCTGTATATTACATGAGTTCCACTCGGATTGCCAAATTGCTTTATCACTTTCATTTCAGTTCAGAAAATGATTTGACCAAAAAGGTTTTCGTGATTTTAATCGAGGAATGTTGTTGTCTGGAATATAGGAGAGTATTGGATATGAATTTATCGAAGAATTGAATTTGTTCCAAATTTTCGAAGTAATGGCCTGCCTGCGGATATGTGGAACAAGTACTTTATCGGTTTAAAAATTAAGACAAAATTCTTAAAATTTCTAAGATTCTTAATCACTTTGAAATAATAGATACACAGATATTGAAATAATTGAATTTGATGTGGAACGTAATTGAAAATAAAAAAGTGAAAAATAATACAGTGAAACTTTCCTATAACGAAAGCGCTAAACCACAAAAAAAACGTTATAATGAAATTTCGTTATGCAGAAAATTTGTTTCTGTAGTCGGCAATGTCACGGTCGACTTCACTGATAAATTAAGTTTATCACTTCCTTTTCGACATTTTCGCACAACTTCACACTAGCGTAATGGTTAGACTGAAACCAAATAGCCAGGGGTGTATTTAAAAGTGTTGCAGTAGGATCTTTCTGCCCGCCGTAATGATTTAGTTTAAGGTCGGGATTTATTACGTACGTCCGGAAAAATTTCGGAAAAAACAAACCCTTATACCTTGTTACCAATACCCATTCAAGGAGTGATGTTCTTTGAATATTTCGTTATAGAGAGAATTTGCTTCGTTTTAGAGGGTGTTTTTATCATGGAATTTGGATTCAAGGTGCAATGTCTTGTACGAAATTCGTTATACGTTCGTTATAGGGAATGTCCACTGTATTTATTGATGATTTTATTCCTCATTCTGCACTAACCCTAAGTTCGAAATAAGAAATACAACAAATAGATTATATCATCGAGAGCATTCGCAGATAATTGTTTCGGCCTCTTGCAAGGGTGGATTCAAGCCAGGGGGTTATGGTGGTCATGGGGGTAATGACCCCCTCTCTGAGACTGATTCGAACCTCTGAAAAATTCTCCAATTTTCATAAAATTCGTAGATCCTCATAAAAGACCGTCACTGCCAAAAAATCGTTTTCACCTTACACCCCCCCCCTAAATCAAAAGCTGGGTCCGTCCTTGGCCTCTTGGTTCTCTTCAGTGTGAAGAAATAGCTCTGAATGATAAAAGACACTTCAGGAATCCTTCATTTCACGATCTGGAAGTTTGTATGGCATTTGCAGAACTAACGCCATCTCAGAGAATCCTTAAAGAGAAACCTCCTTATCCATGAATTTGAACAAAGTATCAATACATTTTTCTTTCTTAGAGGATATAGAGACAGCTAGGCACTTAGCAGCTGATGGCGTCAAATCCGAAGTCTTGAGACATATTACCATCGCCGAGAGCGAAATGAAAAACTGAACCCTGAAGAGAAAAAAATTTGAATACTTCAAATAGAAATTTCGACTTGCTGTAGGCACAAAGAATTTTTTCATTTGCGACAAGTAGAGGTGTTTCCTGACAAAAAGTATCTTATCATAAGTAAGCAAAGTTACTTGCTAATCGTTTTTTATTTTTAATCAGAATAACTGACTTTTCTGACTTGTAACTCGATATGATGATATTAAGCGATTTGCTGCAACTTGAAAAGTTAATCGGAGCAATTCAAAAAGGTATCTGGCGCAACTTGAAAAGTTATTCGGCGCTCTTAAAAAAGTTATTTGTCGCGATTAAAAATTTATTTTGCACTGCTTAAAAAGTTAATCGGCATAGATCAAACATTTATTTTACGCAGCTTGAAAAGTTATTCGCCACAAGTTATCAGTTAATTTATGCTAAGCATTAATAATATTTATGAAAAAGTTGACCAAACAAACCGAGGGTTAGTTTTGTAGAGCAGACGAGTCAATGATAAGTCATAATGAGCTGGTATAATACTACACAGGGTATCCCAAGATGTTCTTACTGCCAATATCTCAGACTCAGAAGTAGAAATAAGTTAAAATTTTGTTTCTGATAAGTGATAACCGATCCTGGAAATATCTTTTGGTAATGTACCATTATATTCTCCACTTTAAACGATTCCCCAGTAAAAATTTTTCATTATTTCACTTGAATTCATCCCTTGAAAATGATAGCTATGAATTGTGACGCATTCGCCATTTTGCGATTTATAGTGAAATATTTTGGGTCCAAAAGATATTCAATAAGTATAGACAATAAACGAAGCATCAACACTGTAGACACCTCGAATCAGTCGAATCACAATAAAACAACTTAATAATTAAAGAAATAGAATAAATTAAGATTTCAAACTAAAACATACCTAGATATCTTCCAACATATTTTTCTTTCACTGGGAATCGTGAAGAGAAAAAATATAAGGTGCAATTCAAAAAACTATCCGTGGTTAGGTTTTTATGGGTCGTTATAATAAAAGAAATTCTGAGTTCTCGCTGTAACTCAAAATAATTTTTGTTTGAACTTTCTACCATATCTGAAGGCCGAGATTAGGCAGTATGGAACATCTTAGGTAGGACACCCTGTATGGTACTATATTCTGTTCGAAATAAAGACTCTTCTTCAAATAACCTTAAATGTGGAATGAAATGTATTCATCCCTCAAGTTTAAGGTGCTTAAATCTTTTGTTAACAACCTCTGTGATTTGAAGCTTCAATATTTCATATTTTTTCGGATTGGGTCAGTTTTCATCAATATAGCGTAATATTGAATTATGGTAGTCAATTTTGAGAATTAATATATTTTCAGGATTTTGGGCATAATTTTCGTCATATTTGGTTGCCTAACGCTAATTGGAAGTTTGATATTTTGTGTCACGATATTTAGAGAAGCCAAACACCCGAATGATGTTGATGGAATATATTGGACAAATCATTGGCAGAAGAAAATTGGAACAGTACCTCCCTAGATACCGTACTGAAGTGGATATGAGAAAAATGTACTAAAATGGATTCTACAACAATCTTTGTAAATAGACTAACAAAAGATGATGTTGTGCAAGTATAGGAATTAAAGAGTTTTAATATCCACTAATAATGCAATAGTTCATAAACAATGTGGAATGATAATTACGTATTCCTTACTTGAAAGAATGATATTGCCATATTTTTACAGCGAATGTACTTAGTTGATATGGACAAAGGTTACCGTTGCTGTCATATTTTGGTATTATCAATAGAATACAAGAAAAATACTGAACATTAATAGACATATATCTGAGACTACTCTGTAGTAACATTTTTCTGTATGATTGCTTAAAATCTACGTTTTTAGTGTTGTTATTTATATGACCTTAAATTATTATTAGCTACAGAGATCAAACCATTGTTCAAACTGATTATAGGGACGAATTAGAAATTTATTTACAGCATTCTGCAAATATAAATAGATAATATATTATTTGATTTCAAGAAACTGTAGTTTTTATTCTCATGAACAAAAGATGATATCTCCAAACCCTTTAGGTAGACTATCACGTTGTAAACGAAATCGTGACTCGTCCGAAAAAGTACGTTGCGCCATTGTGGTAAAAGCCAGTCTTAGTGGTGTACTTACTTATTTTCAGATTGTCTCTAGCTCTGCTTGCATTTATTGGCTTTTGTAAAATATTTCTTATAATTTCTGATGTGTCCTTCCACGTTTAATGTTAATTTTGAGCACCTATGTTAAAGAAGTAGAGAATTAATTTTTTCAGTTCCAGTTTTTTTACTGATTGTCTCTAGCTTTGCTTGGATTTATTGGCTTCTGTAAAATCTTTCTTATAATTTCTAGTGTGCCCTCGCATGTTCAAAGAAAGTAGGCAAAGAAGGCTTCAGCTTTAACGCAGAAAGATCTGCATACAACGATATGAAGAAGTTGTTTCACATTAAAATCTCGGCTCATGGAATCATACATTTTACACTGAGCCAAATTCTCTTCTCTTTCCGTGATTTTGAGGAATAGAATATATGAAATTACTTAGAAAAGAGAAGAAGATTTATTCCCGCCTTAAATACAAAATTGAACTGCAGTGCGCATGCGGTGATTATACGATCCTGCTCTCGTGTAGGGTTACGATAGATTAACCTGAGACAGCTATCGAGTTAATAGCACCGTAATTTCCGAACACGGGTTGGATGTTCGGGTTAAGTAAACGAACGCGAAAGTTAGGTATCCAGTTAACCCGAGTAAGTATCCGAAAACGTTAGCCTCAGTTAATGGAGTGAGTATTTTGACTAAAAATAAAATTATATTTCACGAAAATCTCTAACTGCAGTTTATGGGGTAGGTGTAGGTCTATAGATTGGTAGTTTATTGATTGGAAGGAGATGTACAAACAAATAGAATATCAACTGTTCAACAAATTTTACTAAACTGAAACATACTGTACAACCATGAGAAATTAACAAAATAATCATAAATAAAATTAAATATCTGCACTGATTCCAGCAGTACTCTATTATATAAATTATCATTACATAGCCCATTGGATACATTTGGAATTGTGCGATTTTTTCGTAATAAGAAATACACAATATAATGATGGAATGTCGAGGTTTTTGAGCCTGAGTTTTTCATTTGAGTATTTCTTTGTTCAATATGTGCTTTTCTATTATGTCCAGAAGATCTGGATATTTTAATACCACGTTGCTGTGCCATATCTACAGCTGTAACATCTATCGCCCAAACATCAATGTTGTGTTTATGCGTTCTGGGGTTTCGTTTTGAAAAGCTCGTCTACAATTCCAGGATCAGCTAATGTACTTGTGTCACCAATATTATGGTCGTCTTGTGCTATTTTTCTCAGTATTCTCCTCATTATCTTGCCAGACCTTGTTTTTGGAAGACCCGGTGCATTATGTATAACATCTGGTTGAGCGAATGGACCTATTCTCTCTCTGACCAATTGTTTCAATTCGGTCTGAAGTTTGTCATCGAATACTGCGTTTTCTGAGGTGGTTATGAAACAATATAAACATTCTCCCTTGATTTTATGAGGTTTTGCGACTACAGCCGCTTCAGTAACACTTTTGTGTTCGGTGAGAACGGATTCTACCTCAGCTGTTGACATTAAATGTCCTGATACGTTTAACATGTCATCTACTCTTCCAGTTACCCAAAGATATCCGTCTGAATCCCTTCTAGCACCTGGAAAAATATTTTAATGAGAATATGGATTTAATTTTTTTTAATGTAACCGGACATCAAAATAAGTGAAAGGTATTGCATATTGAGTTTCTTTTAAAATGCCATTTTTTCATATGATTGATGAAGCAATAAGGCTATTATCTCAAAATTTTGTTAGGACTTGAGACTGATACTGAAAATATGAATGCAAAATCTCGGAATTGTATCCTAGAAATTCGTCGAAAAATTCAATAATTAAATCAATCACTATACAGGCTGTCCCGGAAAATGTGGGAAAAATTCGGATTCAGATAGAACATAAAAATGAAGATGATAAGTCCCCATAATTTTTTTTCCAGCGCCCTCCTTACGAAGATACGACCTCCTAAATGACGCCACTGGAAATCCATTTTTGATATATTTGATATGATTAATAGTATTAAGGACCTCTTAACTCAACGCACTCAAATTTCAATTAGCTTGTTCAGTTTACCAGGGGCGGACTGGGTTGTACATTTTAATGCTCACATTTTTAACACCCTGTATGAAGAGGTGCTAAAAAAACAAATTTGGATACCTTGAACATTAAGCTAAAAAAAGGTACCATTGTTCAGTGTCGATAAAATGAACCGTTTTGAAAAAAAATAATGAAAGAAGTAAGTAATTGAAATTTATTCCACTAAAATGAATTTCCAGTGGCGTCATTCAGGAGGTCGTATCTTCGTAGGGAGGGCCGCGAGGAAAAAAAGTTATGGGAACTTATTTTTTATGTTCTACTACCTGAATCCGGAAGATTTCCCACATTTTCCGGGACACCCTGTATTAATATCAAAATTTTATGGTTCTGATTTCGAAACACTTTTCAAAATTTAAATGATCGATCAGTTCGCCAATTCACATCCTCAAACTCGATTTCATTTCGATCGAGAGTTTTTCCATGAGAATATTAGAATTTTTTTTCGATATAACGATAGACGGTTCTATGGCTGTATTGACGCAACTCTCAAAAATTTTTTGCCTATTACTTTGAATTTTTCAGAAAAATTGAACTCTATCGAATCGACCAATTCAGAATTTTTCGAAAAAAGGAATAATTTAGAAAAATGTTAAATTCTACGGTTCTGGTAATGTGATCCTCTTGAAATTTTGCATGAACATTCAGTATATGAATCTTCACCCCAAAAAAATTCAGATATTTTGTTGTGAAAATTTAATTTTAATTGATTCTCCTCTTTTGATTAAAAAAAAAACTACATAAATAGTCAGAATTTGAGGAAAAAAATCTTACCATCTCCAGAAAAGTAATATCCAGGGAATTTCTTGAAATAGGTTTCTTCGTATCTGTCATGGTTGTTGAATAGGGTTCTCATTATACCAGGCCAAGGTCGAGAAAATACTAAATATCCTTCACCTTCCCCTTCAATTTCCTTGCCGTTATCATCGAGGAGAACAGGTTGGACACCAAAGAATGGAGAAGACTAAAAAGAGAATGAAAGCTATCGGTATTATTTCAGTGCAACCATGCAGAAGTTACATCGAATGATACCTTCTTAAAGTATAAAATGAACAGTGATGAGGCTGAAATGTGCCGTACAATTATTTTCTGATGAATTAATCTCAATCCTAACAATGATTTAGTTCTGAGATTAGCAAATAGGTATTCTTTGTGTGATGGAAATTGTTATTTCGATTAAGGTCACCAAGAAATATGATTTTCTGGTTGCTGCTACACTTTGAATGAATTGAATACTATAATTGTTTATAATTGCTGGGTTTATGGTCGATTATCATGTAAATTCTTATGATTCAATGCTAAAAAAACAACCTTCATTATGTAGATGAGATGTTGTTATTTATATTTCCGTTTTTCTCACCAAATGCTCAGGTGAATGAAAATAAGCTGAATTTCTGCAGCTCATTCCTCATTTGAAAATGATGAATTCATCCAAACGATGTGGACTTGGGATAATAGAAATAATGGTATTTGACGCATCTTTTCCATCTGCTTATAATAAGGGTTTTCCAATAAGAGGTGTTATTTTGAATAGCCCGCTATTTCGGTAGATGTCACGTTTGAAGCTGTCATTTTTTGACATTTGACAAGTAGAAACTATGCCATTAATAAAAATGGAACGATACACGCTTCAAGAACGCATTAAAATTATTAAAATCCACTATAAAAATGGTGAAAATTTGGCAGAGACGGTTCGTAAAACTCGAACATTTTTGGGTCGTCGTGAAGCACCTTGTCAGACCGCAATAAAGAAATTGGTGGAAAAATTCGAGCTGTTGGGACAAGTTAGTGATGTGAAGAATGAAATCCGTGCATGTCGCTCAAGAACAACCGAGAATATTGCTGCTGTAGCCGACAGTGTTGAAGAAAAGTTTGTCCATTCCTCGTCGTTCTTGAGATGATTAATAATTTTCATGTCCGAAATTGGATAGTATTCATCTGGACAACATTTACTTTCAACAAGACGGCGCTACGTGACACACAAGCAACGAAACCATTGATCTTTTGCGGAAAAAGTTTCAGGACCGTGTTATCTCTCGAAGAGGTGATCACAATTGGCCACCGAGATCTTGTGATTTAACACCTTGCGACTTTTTTCGTTGGGGCCACGTGAAAGAGAAGGTCTACACTAATAGCCCAGCGCCGATTCAAGACCTCAAAGATGGAATTCGTGAGGCTATCGAGGACATAGGGCAGCCACTTTGCAATTTGGTTATGGGAAATTTCATTAAAAAGATATGGTCTTGTAAGCGTGGTCATGGTGGTCATTTGCCATTGCCTGATGTTATTTTCCACTATTAACGGCATAGCTTCTTCTTTATAATGAAATAAACATCCTATCATTCCTATTGAAAAATGGAATTTTTCTGTGAATATCAAAATAACATCTCTTATTGGAAAACCCTCTAGTAGTGAATGAATCAAGTTTTTATAATACACATAAAATCGTGTATCGTCAACTGATTGTCCCATGATTTTCCGAGTATCAAAGAAAACCCTTTTCAATGAAGAATCGAATATGTTGGTCACGATACATGATTGCACGAATACAAACACATAGGTAAATGGACATCTGAATTATTCAGCGAAAAAAGAAAGAAGGTCGATGAAACAATCAGACTCCGAAGTCTAAAAGTAACTACCAGGCTTATTCAATCATTTTTGGAGACAACCGTTCGTGGTATTTTCTTGGAGAAATATCGAATACATTAATCGAGTCAGTTCATTGGTTTTTTCTGGATTAAAATGATATAAACCTACTATATGATTCGAAGTGTTTTCAGGAAAAAGTTGGAAAAATCAAGGGTTTGAGAATTACGCTTCTCAAAGACTTGAAAGTGATACTTTAGGTTAGGGTAGATAGAGAAATGAGTGATTTGCAATTGTTATGTATGGATGATAAATGGTCACCAAAATATTTATTAATGGGAGCGATGGGACTTACAGCGGCACCAGGTTTCATTGCTGTCACTCCTGGCAATGGCGTTATGATATGTCCACCTGTTTCAGTTTGCCAGTAGGTGTCTACAATGGAACATTTTTCTCTTCCAATATTTTTATAGTACCACAGCCAAGCTTCTGGATTGATAGGCTCACCGACTGAACCAAGTATCCTCAGCGATGATAGGTTATGCCTGATGAGAACAAAATATTGAAAATGCTCGCGTAACAGCATTTGAGAAATATGATTATTCATAATCATCAGATACAGGAGGAATAAATGTTTTCCGAATTTGATGTTGTATTCAAGGAAATGGTTCCT
This sequence comes from Propylea japonica, assembly GCA_013421045.1. Classification (NCBI taxonomy): domain Eukaryota; kingdom Metazoa; phylum Arthropoda; class Insecta; order Coleoptera; family Coccinellidae; genus Propylea; species Propylea japonica. Next base: position 115,710,969 of record CM024239.1, read on the forward strand.
TTTCTCGTTTTGTATCGATGTAATTATCATGAACAGAAATCTAGCAAAGCTTTTTCCCAATTAGATTATCATTTTCATTCGAAAATTGGGTTGAAGATGAGTAGTTTGTGTTCTTTCTTTCAAAATATGACAATGATAAAACCAAAAAGTGTCGCAGAAAAAAATAAGAATCGCAGACGTAAAAGCTGCAGGTGCAAGGATGTAAGTTTTGGAAACATTAGTATTCGAATTTGGAAGACTAAGCATCTGCATCTGCTTATACCTACAGGTTCGGCAATTCACAACGGAAACATAGGAAATTCAATGCATTGGAGAGAGAGAATTTTGCACTGCATTTGACCAGATGCCATATTCTCGACAAATGATCTTTCAATGCGAATACGAACTTCATTGCGCGGTGTGCATTTTTGCAGGTAAAAGAGGGACTCGTGCAATGAAGTCCGTATACTCATTGAAGGATCTCTTGTCCAAAATATAGGGCGTGGCCCAGTATTCTCGACAAGTGAACTTCTTTGCTCGAGACCCCCTCTTACCTGCACACCGCGCAATGAAGTTCGTATACGCATTGAAAGATCACTTGTCCAGTATACAGGCCCAGTGTTATAATCGAAAGGTTTATGTGATTCGTAACTCTCTGAATAAACGACCGACTGGAATTTTGTAGTTTTGTCTCTCTCTTATCATTGGGAGTGGCTTAATGGAGAAGTATGGTAGGGAACCGGCAATTCTCACATCGAGTATTACGCGCAGCATGACGCATTGAGGTAATGCGCATAACCTCAATGCGTCGGACTGCCTGTGTTAAGGTAGACTTTCGAAGGTAGCGGCCACTGCGACTAGTCGTATGGCTACTGCTTTAAAGGATTTACACATATCTTCTTCTAAAGCCTGCGACCGCGACTAATGCAACAGTACCCATAAAACTAGTCGCATTGCCGCCTTGATCGGAATGGTGACAATAGTCGCTGCCATCGAAAGTCTACCTTAAAGGTTGATTCTTATCAGGCGTGCAAGCCACATGCTCGGCACAGGCAAGGCACAGAATCGGCAAAATATATAAAAGAGTTGCTTGCCGAGAATTTGCCGGCATAATGTGAATTTAACCACACAAAAACCATATGATCAATGGAAAAGATATTTTGCCGATTCGGTGCCTTGCCTGTGCCAAGCACGTGGCTTGCACGAAAGTGAGAATTGGCGTTTAGTCGATTTGAGAGAGATTACCATATTATTTGTCATTGGACCATAGATCGCGTCAAACAAAAGCGAAACATAGCATGTAAATCTGTCCAGTTTAGCACTGTCCAACTTCACGGCATTGAATATCGTATGTTTCCAATGTGAATTTCCAAACCTGCATATGAATTCAACTTTTCGGTTCAACCATCAAACCTGCCTCGAGATTTCGAGACGACAGTAAATACTCCGACCTGAATGAACTTAAAAATTTTTGGAGTATACCCAGTGAGAATTCACAATCGTGTAGAAAGAGACCAATACTTAACAGAATATTTCAATTTCATTTATCATCACTTTAAAATACATAACCGTACAAAAGTTCTTCGTTGCAAAACTTGTCGGATTTTTCCATATAAACTACAAAAAATGTACGAGGAAGAACTCACCTCTTTACAATATCCTCTCCAAACTTCATAAGTGCTCTGATTGCTGTAGGCGCTGTGTAGAATTGGCTAACTTTATATTTCTCTACAACTTCCCAGTATCTGTCGTTTGCAGGGTAGAACGGTGTTCCTTCGTACTGAAAAAATCCAAGAATCCATATTTCAACTACAAGCAAGCATACGCATTGAGTACTCGGTTAAGTAACATAAATTCCTCAACGAAAACAGAAAAAATTGTTGAAAAACGTAGATCTGGTTAACGAAAGAAACAAACAATAACTGTTCATTCAGTCTCTGGCATAACACATATTGTTGCGAAGGAAGTTCACAGATGGAAAATAATTTCGCGATGAAGGAACCAGAAGGGGAGCAGTTGTGGTAAAGTCTGGACCTATCTGAAAGCTATTTAAGCTATCAGAGCTCAGAAAAACCTTCTATCATTCTTTCCTCCATTTTGAGCTGTAAAAATTCCTCTTAACACTGGTGAGGAACTAAATAGTTTTAGTTTGGTATCTGTTCACTATAAGATTCCCTTCCCAGACCCTTACCCTTTTGTTGGGTATCACCCACACTGATTAGATTACAAGTGGACGGTCGGGAAAAAAAAAGAAATATCACTATCGTCTATCACTGGATGAATACTCCAGACCAAAGGCAAGCAGAGATCCTGATAACACCTTCAAAAGAGAAGGAAGCTCTTTCATTGTTAAGAAACGAGTTGAAGCTGCTCACTGGAGGTATTACCTACATCAGAGTGCTGAAGAAGACTCTTACTTCTGTAGGCTATGTGGTTCAGCAACAGAAACTACCGAACAATATTCCATTGCAATGAGACTCTTAATAAAAAAATAATCAACTTAAAGAAGGATGTCACATTTCTAGGAAACATGTAGAATAGTTACAGCAAAAGACTTTCACAGTGCAGAAGAAAAGTTATTGTGCCAATCGACCACAATATAATTGGTTCCAATAGTAATACTTCGTAATAAACGTATTGTAAGACTGAAGATCTAAATTAAGGGTTTCCAAACTACGGCCCGCGGCCAAATCTGGCCCGCCAGTTCTAGAATCCGGCCCGCGAAATCTCATTAGGAGTTTTCGGGAACATACTCAGGATTACTAACTCGATCCATTGGGTCAAGTGACGGATTTACTCGGATCACGGACCCGAGTTCTAAGTTTACGAACACATCAGGTTTAGGATTTGAAGTGTCAGGCATATTTATTTTCTCTTTGCTTGCATTTATTGGCTTTTGTAATGTCATCTTTGAGTACTACCTATGTTAAAGAAGTAGAGAAGGCTTCAGCTTTAACGCAGAAAGATCTGCATACAAAGTTATGAAGAAGTTGTTTCACATTATTTTCTCGGCTCATGGAACTACACATTTTACACATAATTTTTTGGAATAGAATATATGAAATCACTAAGAAAAGTGTAGGAGACTGACTCTCGCCTTTTCCAAATACAAAATTGAACTGCAGTGCGCGTGCGGTGACTCTACGGCCCTGCTCTCGTGTAGGGTTACGATAGATCAACCTGAGTCATTGATCAAGTTAAAAGCACCGTACTTACCGAACACTGGTTCGTTGTTCGGGTTAGGTAAACGAACGCGAAGGTTAGGGATCGAGTTAACTCGAGTAAGTATCCGAAAACGCCTATTAGCTTATCAACCATTGCACGATTCCGAAGCTACTGAATCAAACGGTTAAATATTTTGGCCCTTCGTATTTGCTGGAGTAAACATTGTGGCCCTTAGGCTGAGAAGTTTGGAGACCCCTGATCTAAATAACAAAGAGTGTAAATTCTATGGGGAAGAGATGAAACTATGATAGAAGAATGTCTTGCAGTCGATCTTACAAACACAAAAAGTGCTTTGGTCGAGAAATTGTTAAGGACAACAATAGCAATATCAACAGGTTGCTATTGATTAATCACATATGATATTAAATACTTACGATAACCGATGTTGCTGCATTAGCTAGTGGACCATACACCACATAAGTATGACCTGTAATCCAACCAATATCAGCAGTACACCAATAAATATCTCCTGGTTTGTAGTCGAATACGAATTTGAAAGTAGTGGCAGCATATAATAAATATCCTCCTGTTGTATGTAGAACACCTTTTGGTTTTCCCGTTGAACCGCTAGTATATAATAGGAACAAAGGATCTTCTGCTTCCATCCATTCTGGGGGGCAGTTTGCTGAAGCTCCAGGAACCACTTCGTGCCACCAAAAGTCTCTGCAATTCAGCATAGGAACCTTGAAAAGATGATTGTTTTATTAGTAAACATGAAACATTAGATCAATTGTTGTTGTATTTCAAATCCAAATTTGAAAAAAATTGTTCGTTTGAATTCAAAAAATCCTATCATAGGTGGATGCTATTGTATTGAAAGAAATTCCATTAAATTAAATGATTCTATATCAGCTCCATTATATGAGGATTTTTCGAATATTTTTGTCTTCAATCATAACTTAATAATGACCTTGATTGAATCGAATTATAAGGCATTTTCCTGTAACTGACTCTAAGGGATCCGCTAGATAATTAATTAATTGTTACCTCTATTTGAAAATCCATACCTACATAATACACTCGAATTTATTTTATTATTTCTGTTGGATTTATTATTATTAATTACAATAATAATTTGGTTATCATCCATTGTTTTAGAATGGACAAACAATATTGTATTGTACGTACAATATTGTTTGTCGTAACTAGCCTTGCAAAAGAAACGAATTTGTTTCGAAACGTCGGCATTGTCACGAAGTGAACAATAGATAATAAATAGTGTCCAATATTCCCGATAACTTTTCTTCCCTAATTATTAATTACAACTTGAACGTGAATAAACAAAACTTGGTTGATTTAAAGCACTTAGCATTTGTTTCCAATAACCCAATTTATTGTAACGTCATCCCAGAGAACAATTAATCGAATGAATAAAATAATGAGCGTGCGTACAATCAACATATTTTTGTACAACTGCCATTAAAAGTGACACTTTTAATGACAGCAAACAATGTAATAGTATATATAGTCCGTTCACGAAAGGTTGAGCCGTCGGTTGGCCATGGAAATTTGGCATATTCCACTGTGTATATTAAAATTTAGGTTATGTTCTTGTCAGATTGATACGCAATGTTGTCAATATTGCATAGAGTTGTCTGATAACTCGCAATCTCGTCGAACGAAGCCGGTTACATTCGGCAACGTTGACTTTATTTTACGTTATGACAGCAAATACTGCCAACTTCAGATAATAAAAAAACGCCTACTATGTGCTCAACCTTTCGTGAACGGACTATAACATTACTAGCAAGGTAAGAGGGTTTTTACTGGCGAATGGAGGATATAATTGACGAGCCACAGGCGAGTCAGTTACCTCCTTGAGCCAGTAAAACCCGTTACCTTGCGTGTAGTTTTATATTTTATTTGTTTCTCGTTTGTAAAAAGGTGAGATAAATTCCAACAAAATCTCAATAATTTGTCGCAAATGTCGTAAGCTATTTATGTTTATTTATGACATCGGAAAATTATGACAACTGTCAGTGGCTTTACAGAGGGAAGTCTTTCGAGAATATTTGCTAATTTCTGACGAAAAAGGCCAGATCCAAATGAAACAAGGTATGAATATCTTTTTTTAATACTTTTATAACGTTTATTACTAAAATATTTGTTCCAGGAACGATGAAATTAGAGATGGAATGAAACTAGAAGCAAGTACGCGAAAAAGAAAACAAATAGATACGAATAAAACAAGGTACGAATATCGTTTTTGAATAGTTTGAGAACGTTTATAGAGAATACGTTTGTTCCAGGAACTCTGAGATTAGAAGGATGAATGAAATTAGAAGCAAGTACTTGACAACTTTCAATGTGAATAATACTACTAACTTGTAAAAATTTTACAAGTTAACTGTCAATTTTGCAAGTTAGTGACTTGATAAAATAAACTTCCTTGATTAATATGTGTTTTTGGAAACTGACGTTTACAAATGAGAAACAATAAAAAATTTAACACATATCATTTTGAAGTTCATTGTCATTGCAAATTCGCCCATTTCATCATCAAAAGGACAGTTTGTACAAAAAAATTGTATGGTATTTGTGTTAAAAGTGATTTTATTTTGTTCGTGTTATTGTTCAATTCGCTCCGCTCATTTCACAAAATTTTTCACTCACAAAATAAAACGTCAATTTTAACACGCTCGCACTTCAAGATAATTTTAGCATCATACGCGGGAAATAAAACAAATTAAAAATGGTAAATTTACGTATTTCACAACAATTTAAATTTTTTCAAACTCGGGAAATAGTTATAATTATAAAGAAATTCTGAATGCTTATGATGTGCCTGATTGATGTAGGTGTTGGGGATTTTCACAAGATTTCTAGATTTTGTGGAATTTCTAATCACAAAAACTTCAGATTTAATATTGGACCATATGCATCTTGTGGAGCTTCGTCCGAAATCTACGGTTACGAAGATATGGCGATTTTTCAACTATTTTGAAATTATCGTTCGTTCGTTATCAAAATAATTACATCTGTAAAAAGTACTTGAGTCTAAATACTCAATCAATATTTTTTTTGAAGTTAAGAAGATGGTGCTCACTTCTTGCGAGAAAGTATTCCTTAAAAATTTTGATAACCCAAGATATACAGGGTCATAAATTGCTGCACCTATTTTCATCATAATATCTTAATAAAAAAAATTGAGAATTACTCGAAATAGTTAGCTATTATGTGAGTGTTAAAAGTGACGTTTTATTTTGTGAGTGAAACACGAACAGAATAAAATAACCTTTAACTCAAATACCATACAATATTCTCTGTACAACTCAACAACTGCCCTATTTTGATGATGAAATGGGCGAATTTGCAATGACAATAAAGTTCAAAATGATATGAGAGTTGAAAGTGTAGTTAATTAACGTGGAATCGTGTTAAAAATATTTTTAACACGCTTCCCCGTAAACAATCAATTTTAACATTGTTTGCTTTCATTTAAAGTGTCACTTTTAATGGCAGTTACAAAAAACTCTTTTGAACTTGGTGTACAAATGTACTTAAGGAAAAATTTCCCTGTGTCGTTAGCTTTCCGAAAACTACATACGTCCATAATTCCTTGATGCAATAGAAAACTATGGTTGCAAAATCGATCAGGTAACAGACTTTTCTAGTCATTCAGTTATCCTTTTCACTCGAACAATGGCCCGCTTACGAATCAAAAGGGAAATAGACGATCAAAATGACTGAAAAAAGTCTGTTATCTGTTCGGTTTTTCGGTCATAGTTTTTGATTGCAAGAAGGAATTATTGATGTATGAACCTTTTTGAAAGTTGACGAAACGGGAAGTTTCGCCTTACATTTGTAGACAATGTTCATTATATTTTTTTCGAATACTTCTCAATTCTTTCATCAAAATTTTATGAGGAAAACAGGATTTTTAGTGAATATTTTTTTCCTAGAAAAAGAACGATCTCCTTAGCTTCAAAAAAATATTCATTGAATATTTATCTTCGAGTAGTTTTCATTCAATTAATTATTTTCGATACCGAAGCAGAAAATTTCTAAAAACTTGAAAAATCGCTATATCTTCGTAACCATAGATTTTAGGATCATGCTTCACTAGATGCATTTTGGAGCAAATGAAATCTATAGTCCGTTCACGAAAGTTTAAGCGCATAGTAGGCGTTTTTTTTATTTATCTGAAGTTGGCAGTATTTGCTGTCATAACGTAAAATAAGGTCAACGTTGCCGAATGTACCCGGCCTCGTCCGCCGAGCTTCCGAGTTATCAGAGAACTCTATGTTACATTGAAAACATTGCGTATCAATCTGACAAGAAAATAAACAACACTAGCTAAAATTCCAATATACACAGTGGAATATGCAAATTGTCATGGCCAACCGACGACTCAACCTTTCGTGAACGGACTATAGCATATTATCCCCTTCGAAGGATCACGTCGAATTATATAAATTAGGGAATGGGTGATAAGGCTATGTTAAACCTCACGTCGAATTACCGAACATCCTGTACTTATATGTAAGAAAATAAATTTTCCATTCAACAATTTCGAATCAGAAAATTGCTAGGAACAACCTTCTGACATGGAAACGAATGCTTTGTATGTGTTGTACATGAAGGTAAACAGATTATTCTTCAATCAGTTTAATACCGAATTATTTCCTACCATGTCAGGTGAATTTTTGAAGGATGAAAGTGTTATTGAAACTTGTTGTTGTCTGACAATTCACATCAACCTGATATCGAGATGATGTATGAAATATAGATAATTGGAGGAGTATCACCACTCATCAAACTATATAGGGTAAACCCGAATAGATGCCCGAGTGGAGAAGATGTCCCATTTTCAAAATACCTAACTTCCGAAATAAGTACCAAAACATTTTTTTGTACACTGCCATTGAAAGTAACACTTTTAATGACAGCAAACAATGTTAAATTGATTATTATATAATATATATCATATAATATTTTTGACACGCATCCACGTTAATTAACGTCACTTTTAACACTCATATCATTTTGAAGTTTATTGTCATTGCAATTCGCTCATTTCATTATCAAAATAGGGCAGTTGTACAAAAAACATTGTATGGTTTTTTGTGTTAAAAGTGATTTTATTTTGTTCGTGAAATTGTTCAATTCGTTCCGCTCATTTCACAAACCTTTTTCACTCACAAAATAAAACGTCACTTTTAACACTCATATCATAAATAGCTGTTATAAGTAGGAGCCCCAGTCACCTCTACCTTTGCTTTTTAAGGGTTACTGTATAGTGATTTCAAAGGTAAGTAGTTGCCGCTTCATATCTTTTGAAGTAGTAATAAATTCCGTTATATTTTTTATTACGCCAATACAGTGGTTCATTGAGTGTACATCTGAGTATATATAATTGCAGTTTTTTTCTTAATTTATTCAAAAAATTCATGGGCATCTTTCCCTATCGAAAGGAAAGTTGCCCTGATTATTCGAGGTATAGATAGCCCTTGGAGGATCTATTCCCCTGTAATTCTCTACCCATTTATTTTTCAAAATATTTTTTGTTCTACTATGTTTTGTGTACTGACTTAAGTTCTTCATTAATAGAAGCAGAACCACAGAACGATGCCAAGGAAAGAAAAAGGAAGAAATACAAGCTGGAGTATGCTCGTGGACACAGAGCAACTGGAAGCAGCTTTCGATGAGGTAGATAAATGAAACGAGATAATCTCCTTAGCGGATTATCGATTAATTTGTGTTATTTTGATTTCAAAAGAGTATTATCATTTTTGTTGGGACTAAATATTTTATTAATTTATAATAATGTGTAGAATAATGGTTCATGTTAAAATGATGTATTCACCAATTTAATATATATACTTTCAAAAGTCATACGGCTTTTTTATGTCATATTGGGATTATCTCATAACACTTACAGTTGCAAGACTTAATAACAATGCACAAAACTGTTGGTTTATTCGACCCTTTTTCTAAGTTTTAGGCATAGAAATTCCATTGGATTGAGGTTTTTGGTTCACAAAGTATGGAGGGCCCCCCCTTCATCATTTTCATGGTGGGCACTATCCATACCTGTAGGCATCTATCCCCAAAATGGAATCCACAAAAATCTAATTTTTGTTAAATTTGGTATTGCAATTTCAAAAAGTAGGGCAGCTATCCCGGTTTAACCTAGACCGTTTTTTGCGGTGAAACCTAATTTTCTCAGACATAATTAATGTATCAGTTGTCGACAATTTCTTCTAAGACTTCAAGGTATGAAAGAAGTCTCTTTGGATATTTTTGTTATCAAGACTTGATATACTACCTTGTATTCTGGGTTGATATTAAATTGGCATTGTTTTTATTTTTCAGGTGAAGCGTGTGAAGCGCTTCGAAGTTATATCTCTGGAAATTTTGTTATACGATATGAAACAAATATGGCGAAGTTTATACTGTTTATATATGTTGAATTCATCAAAAAACTTAATTGAACGTATATATTCAGGGTGACATCTGACACCAAAAAAAATTAAAGGGGTGATTCCTCAGGTCATTTTATGGAAAAAGGTTTCCTTAAATTAGGTCCGGAAATGCTGTGTTTTCAAGATAAGGTCTGTAAAACTTCTTGAAAAAATGTATTGCCAGACCTACATTTATAGAACCCTTTTTTCATGATATGACCTAATGAATCACTCCTTTCATTTTTAGGTGTCATTCAGATACAGTAAACTTCGTTTTCAGCCTCTGTCCTTTTTCACGACGATAAGACAGGTGAAAATAAGACACTTGAAATGCGAAATGATATGAGTTACCAAAATAAGCGATTGCTCGAAAATTTCTTCATTAAAGAACTAAAAGAAATAAAATACTTGCCTCATATTTGGCCTAGGTACGCCACTAGGTAATTCACTTCTTTGTAAGTGGGCAACACTATGCAAGTATCTACGGAGTGACCCTTTTTCTGGCAAAGTTCCATGGATTCATCAACAATTGTTTTTAATTTGATCAGTTTCTGGCCTCTCCAAGCTGCATCAGCTGTAACTACTACACGCGCCTGGCAATCTGTTATTCTTTCAGCGAAGGAATCGGCTGAAAATCCTGCAAACTGAAAAAAACCGTAATTATTAGATTCTGACTTCGACTCTTCCATAAATATAACGATAATGAAATATTATTTCGTTATAAAATTACTTATCCAGAATTCAATAATTCTGATCTTTTTTTACGAAGGTCAATTTTGTAGCCGCAAAAGCTCTCAATTTTAAGAGACATTTCCAAGTCAATGAGAAAAAAAGTAATTTTTGTAGTTGAACCTATAGCATCAGTATCAACAATACGAAGGAGAGTATTCAAAGATTCTGTAGCCAAAATGAAAGAAAATTTCGTGAAAAAATTTTCAATATAAAATTCTTTCATCTGGATACTTCTCCGATATCGAGAACCGATATATCCATAATATTGGAAATAAATTATGAGTAATAATGCTATAGTTTCGTTGCCTCATATCGTTTTGAATGAATTTGTTGTTTTCTTGAAATCATTTCGATATACATAATCTGAAATAGCTATTTATTATACAAGAGATAAACGTATTAGATTTTAGCTCAAGGCAAAAAACCGAGAGTTAAAATTTAATATTTTTTCCCGAGCATAATACTCTATTTTTTCTGTGACAAGAAAAACTACTATTTATTAGTGAAAGAAACATAACTTCTCACGAAATTACTTTTTTTCCCAGGGAAAAAGTGAGTATTTTTATCCGTCACAGAAGAAATAATTATTCCTCTTTCTGTCGACCTAAAAATTAAAGGTGATTTTAATGTGTACGAAATGGAACATTAATGACCTATTTTATTATTCATTTATACTATTTTGATGTGCAATTTCCATGGGCAACCGAACACAAAGCATTCAGAACCAATACGAGTAATGTGAAAACTCTACTGGAACGTAGAAACATAAAAATTTATATTATGTCAATGTATGTCTTGTGCAAATAAGAAAGTATTTCAATCAAGAATTTACACTCAATTCATATTGAGGTAGTCGAAAAATCTTGTAATCAACTCGGTTATTAATCTAGCGACAATGGTCGCGAACTATAAACGCGTTAGCTTCGCGTTAAATATCTTAACCATTAGTCGCCAACTTATAACCTAGTTGATTAAATAACTATTAATGAACATTTTAATGCATGCAAATGTACTACTAAGTTGAACAAACTATGATTTTTTGTTCTATAAAAAAATAACTTAATCGCAAGTGAAAATCACTTGAAATTTCCTGTATTAGAGAATCTTTACCAAATTCGACATAGTAAACTCTTTCAAAAAGTATTTTGAATGTCTAATTTTTAACCTTTGCTTGACATTAGGTTCCTTTCAAATGCACGAGTATTCCACTTTGAAAATCATATTGGTGTTGTTACTATTTAAGAAAGGAAGCATAACATATTTACAATAAACTATCCCTACTACATTCAACGACAAAATAATGGATCCACTCAAAAAATCGATGAAGGTTAATTCATAATAGCTATTTATGATATGAGTGTTAAAAGTGACGTTTTATTTTGTGAGTGAAAAAGTTTGTGAAATGAGCGGAGCGAATTGAACAATTTCAAGAACAAAATAAAATCACTTTAACACAATACCATACAATGTTTTTTGTACAACTGCCCTATTTTGATAATGAAATGGACGAATTTGCAAGACAATAACTTCAAAATGATATGAGTGTTAAAAGTGACGTTAATTAATCAATTTTAACATTGTTTGCTGTCATTGAAAGTGTCACTTTAATGGCGGTTGTACAAAAATATGTTATTTATATGTCCGATTTGATTGATTTTTTTTTCAATTGTAGGTAGATTTATATGAAATCAATCACCAGTTTTGAATTTTTAAGAGAATTCGGCGTACTTCATATTATACAGGGTGACAAAATCTGTTTTTTTTTACCCTAACTTTAGAACCACCCCTGGTGTGTTTCAGTTGTTTCACCGTGAGATTTCTTATTTCATTCAAGACTTATAACAATAGTTCAATTTTTGTTGAAGATACGGGGTTTTCAGAGCAACAGTAAATTCCACAATTGCGCTATGGCTGAAAAAGTATTTCACAGATTTAAACTTAAATCAAAACTAATGAAAATAAAACGAAAACTAGGTGAAACGCACCTGGACGGAAAACACATTATGGTTTTCACTTTGTTTTCAGTTTATTTTCAACAGGTCAGAATTTCAGGTTAAATCAGTTGAAGTACTGTTTTAGCCTAATCGAAATTAAATGTTTTACTGAAAACCCTGTCACGTTAACAAAATCAGGCTGTAAATAATAAATAAAGAACGGAATTGTTGAGGAAAGATGTTACTTGATGACAAAATGGAAAATTTGGTGGAACAACTGGAACACATCACAGGTAGTTTCAAAGTTAGAGAAAAAAAAACAGATTTTGTTTCACCCAGTATGAAATGACGTAAGCCAATTCTTCTTGAAATTCGAAACTAATGAATGATGTGAATGATTTCGAATGAATTTACCTACAATTGAGAAAAAATTCGATCAAATCAGACTTAAAATAACATTTTTATGAATTAACATACTTCATCGATTTTTTGACTGAATCGATTATTTTGCCGGTGAGTGCATTAATAGAATTGATCGTTGAACGTTCTTCAGCAAGAAAATGTGAAACTTATCACACTTACCACTAATGAATGAACAGCCCCTATTCTTGTACACGCTAGCATAGTCAGTGGCGGCTTGTCCCCTGAGGCAGGTGAGGCAGTGCCTCACCAAATAAATTACGGAAATCACAAATAATATCAAGCGAGTTAATCCAATATTTTATTAATCAATTGCATCATCCCATTATGTTCTTCAGTCTCAATTTTTTGTACAATACTGCACTCGTCTTCCATAATATCCGAGCTCAATCTCAAGCCGGGTACAGCTACAGACGTCTGTAACATTACACGTTACTGACGTTACGATGAATGCACAAAAATCGGACCGTAACGTTACATGTTACAGGCGTTAAGGTCCGATTTTTTGTACATTCATCTCACTTCCTCTTCAAGGCGTAAACGGTGAGGTGAGGCTTGCCTCACGCGCTTCCTTGTCTAGCGCGTTATTCACATCGACGTGACGAGATCATGAACCTCCCCTTCGTAGTTTATCTATTGCGGCTTCTAAGGTGAATTTGAGGCTAGCCTCAGTAACAACTTTTAGAATATTTGAAGCGTTTTATCTCAGAAACGTTGCCTCTTAGGAAAAAGTATTGATACATTTTTGAAGATAATTTTAACATCTACATTTTTGTCTGAATTACTTTTTTGATGAAACTCACCGTTTTGCTGAAAATCGCGAAAAACTCATTTTTCGACCATTGAACTTGAATAAATTTTTGTCTATCCACGGGAATGATTGGAAACTTTTATATTTATTTATTATTATGTTTTGAACAATTTTACCGATTTTCAGCTTGTTGGGATTTTATGTAACTTCACCCTAATTTTTTGGTCTGGATTGACCGGACTTACCCTTGATCCGTGATCGTTTAGTTTCATCGGCAAACTGCACATATTCGGGTTGATCGTGAAGCGGAAGATAGTGAAATTTCACTCTGGTTTGGGTTTATTGGGTTTGTGCCAGTACTCGTGATATTGCAGAGTTTTCAATAACACAGAAACAGTTTTTGAGTCATTCCTTTGAGTATAAAATATGTACAATTGAAGAAGTTATACAACCTATCCAAATCTTGACTATCGGTGCGGTAGGAAAATCGAATCTGAGGTTTCAAAATGAGAATACTACTGGCCTACTAGCAGTGTAACTCTAATCAATTATTTTTTGGCAGTGTTAATAACATATTCCGATAGGGTTTAGTGAAAAACTGGTTGAAGCGAGTTGAAAAACTTATCTCAGGCAATTGCCACCTAATAAAACGCTATAGAATCATTGGAGCATAATACCGAAGGATTTTTTTCATAATGATAAGTATGCAGCTGACAAAAAAGAGGTTATAAGATAATTTTTTTTTTGATGTGCCTCATCACTATATTCCGTCACCCGCCACTGAGCATAGTTACTACTGCTTCTAAGACCATAGGCATATAAATGGCTACCCTATCCCCTTTCTGTACATTTCGGCTCTTGAGAACATTAGAGAAACGGCAGACTTCTGACAGAAGCTCTGAATATGTGATAGATTTTGAATTTTTTGGGTCATTTCCTTCCCTGCAAAAATGATTCTGTTATTAGATGTTATATTCAATCAAAGGTGATTTTTTGACAGAAGATAAAAATAATTAGTCTATTAGTATAGACAAATAAAATGAGGTATCAATCTTTTTAATCAGATGAACAGAAACCGATCTATATTTTCAACAAAAGATAAAAAATGTATATTCCATCTGCCACTAATTTATTCGAAAGATTTTGAAAAAAGTAGGTTATCAAGAAAGTGGTTGATAGGTCATTCGTAGATAATTAATTTACCCTGGATGGAAGATACATTCTTTCATCTTTTGTTGAGAATAAATATATCTCTGTTCTTCCGATTGGAATTACTGATTCCTTATTTATAGGTAATTCTCAGAGTAAAAAGTAAGTTTATTTTTTGCTCTGAGAATTTACCTATAAAATAAGGAATCAGTAATTCCAATCGGACGAACAGAGATATATTTATTCTCAACAAAAGATGAAAGAATGTATCTTCCATCTGCTACCAAGTTTATTCGGAAAATTTTGAAAACGGTTGGTTAGAAAAGGAAGTGGTCAATAGGGCATTTGTAGAGAATTAATTTACCCAAAGAATGAGTACATTTTCATTCTAATCAGATGAACAGAGTCCGATTTATTTTCAACGAAGGATAAGAAAATGTATTTTTACATCTGCTACCAAGTTTATTCGAAAAATTCCGAAAACGCGTTAGGTTATAGAGGAAAATGGTCAATAGGGCAATTGTATATATACCTATAAAATGGGGTATTAATTATTCGAATCGGATGAACAAAGACTGATTTATTTTCAACAATAGATGAAAAGACGTATTTTTTTATCTGCAACAAAGTTTATTCGAAAAATTTTTAAAACGGTAGTTTATAGAAGAAAGTGGTCGATATGGTATTTGTAGAGAATTAATTCACCTATAAAATTAGGTATCAATCATTTCAATCGAATGAACAGAGACCATTTTATTCTCAAATAAAAATGTATATTCCATCTGCCACCAAGTACATTCGGAAAATGTTGAAAACGGTAGGTTATAGAAGAAAGTGGTCAATATGGCATTTGTGGAGTATTAATTCACCTATAAAATGGGGTTTCAATCATTCTAATCGGATGAACAGAAACCGATTTATTTTCAACAAAATATGAAAAAATGTATTTTCCATCTGCTGCCAAGTTTATTCGAAAAATTCTGTTATTAGATGTAATATTCAATCAAAGGTGATAATGAAAATAATCCAAAAAAATAACCAAGAACTATTTTTCAATGTCAATGCAGTCCCATGCAATTTGATACGGCTCCTATTTCCATTTTATCACGCGATAAATTATTTGTTATTTTGTTTTGCTAAGATTGTTGACGTGATGTAAGAACAGATGGATCATGACAACAGTATAGGTACACTATACTAGAACGATATTCCGATTGTTTAGATTCTTTATATAGGTAAATATGCTGCCTAATGAAACGACTCCATTGATAGTGCTCAGTAAATTATTCGTGGACAATCTGATATTTATTTTGAGCCACATAGTCGCTCACAGTAATGTATGAAAGGGTTGAACCACTAATGAAACAAATTGTGATTTCTTCATTTTTGAAGTCTAAATATTTCAATTCTAGTACGAATTATGGAATTAAAATACTCCGTTAATCACAATTTGAAGCTACTAAATTGGAATATGCCAGTAATTTTGAATTTCGATACTAAAAACTAAACATGCAATCACCACCTTCGTTACGTAAAAGGTTATATCCGTTTTATGTAAATCAAATGAAATTATTGCTTTACTGGAAATGCACTTTTATCCACGACTATTGTAAAATGCGTCCATTGTACGTCTCTGTGCTCGGCCTTAATAATACCCATTAATCACAAGGGAATAATGAGATTATTAATCACTGCTATGAGATGCTTCATAGATTTAGCTTTGATATAATATTCTTTAAATTGGTATTTTTTCAGTATTCTGAAGTACTCCAACTAACAAATATGGGCATACCTTGTCAATCGAGAGAAAATTTTCTACCACTATATCAATTAAAGCTTTTTTATTACCGAATTTTCAATGACCAGGGACCTATTGCATCAAATACTTTGCAACTTTTCACTTTGCACTCTTCACTTTTCAAATTCATCACATTGCACGAAACGCATTCATAATTGAAAAGTGCAAAGTGAAAAGTCAAGTGCGAAGCGAGAATCAATCTGCAGTTTTTAAATATTGGGAGAAATGTTGAGCAATATAATTAATTTTCACTTTTTAAATTTTTCAGAATGCAAAGTGCAAAATTACTCATGTGTCAACTTGACTTTTTCCACGCTTGTCATAGAAGGGTCTTGTCGCGGTCGCCAAATGTTAACCTCTTCAAGAAATATTTTCAGTAGTAGTGCATAAAGTATAGCCTATGCTACCCGCGTATAATGGCTGTTATTCACTCGGTGATTTGGACCACTCGCCTACGGCCCATGGCCTAAACTTTAACTCGGGAATAATAGCTATCATTATACGCTTGTTGCATGATATAGGTACTATTATTATTATGGATTATCGAGACACGTTCTATGTGGAACAAAAATATTCACGAAATTATTAGTAATTCGTGATGTGACGAATATAGACGAATTTGGCGAATCGACATAATATCTCGATATACTGTTTATGCCAGAACAAAATCACTATCAATTAGAACCGAACCAAGTGTTTGATTAACCATTTTAAAGACGATGGATATTCGAAAATGAACAATTCAGTAGAAAGGTTGAAATTAAGTTGAATCATAATTTATATTATTTTTACCACTATGGGAAAATTAAAAAGTTTACTCAATTTACATCTTGCGAACATATACTACATATCATCTGATTTCAACGAAGAGAGCATGCCTTCCAACAGTTCTAACAGAGAACTTTCTGAGCCACTACGCTACCTTATAAGTCTGGGTCTAGCATAGAGATAGAATAGATACTATTCTATCTCTATGGGGTCTAGTAAAT
The DNA here is from genome assembly GCA_013421045.1 of Propylea japonica. NCBI lineage: Eukaryota > Metazoa > Arthropoda > Insecta > Coleoptera > Coccinellidae > Propylea > Propylea japonica. Next base: position 115,728,350 of record CM024239.1, read on the forward strand.
ATATATTCGTGTAATTTATTATTAGATACTATTCTATCTCTATGGGGTCTAGTAAATATATATTCGTGTAATTTCTGTAGGGAAGGGAAGATAGTAACATAAGTAGTGCTTTGATCGAGAAATTGTTAAGGGTGGAGACATTTCGTTTCTGAAAACGTTCTAACCTACCAAAATTTATCAAAACTTTAGTACCGTAACGTTATATTCTTGAATTATGATGTTGATGATTTGGCCACACAATTTCATTTGAAATATTTAAAAATCGACACCTCATAAGCCTTGAATTTTATTTTAGCCAGTTTACATTATGAATCACAGATTGTCATCCCAGTGGATGTGGCTTTCCCCAATAAACTTTTATCCCTCACTAAGTTATTGAATTTTGATCTGATCTGTAGGTCCATTTGGAAAAACTTCAAAACTACTCGACCTATTGATGAGTCCATAAACGAACCTCATTGAAATATTCAGATCTTGAAGCCATCCTCGAAATTTCAAGGATCTGGGACTCATCCTTATCTTTTTAAACGATAATTGATTTCGAAAAAAATGAACTTCTAAGGTGCAAGTACATGCAATAAATTATATAATACATCACAGCCAATATTTTGAGTGAATCATCTTACGGGAGATTCAGAATGATCCGTTCAAAGTTCATCAAGGATATCTTTATCATCATACAGTAGCGCTCGAGACTTTGATCAGACAGCGTGTTCAATAAATTGTACGAAATTTGAAAAAAAATTGCGATTAGCTAAATTATCCGATAGGACAATCATATTGATCAATATTAGATTTAATAAACCGGCTTGTAAGTCGTTTATTTATTTCAAGAACGCATGCCATGTAAGCTGAGAAGTTTGCTTCTCCATAATGAAACTTCTGTATAGTTTTAATCATAAATAGCTCCAAATTACATGTGATTAGGCAGTTAAGAAAAATATTCATACAGCACCACCTCGGACCTTTCAAGAAAATCTACTAATGTACTAGTTTAACCTTGTCAGTGAAAATGTTTATGCAGTATTAATGATTGCAACATGTCGATATTATATGACTGGATAATTAAGACTTATTCAGAATTGCAATCTCACTCTACTGTCAGTACATACTTCTTAGTTCTTTGATGTTATCTACATAAAGGGTTTTCCAATAAGAGGTGTTATTTTGATATTAAAAAAATGCCATTTTTCAATATAAATGATCGGAAGTTTATTTAATTGTAAAGAAGAAGCTATGCCGTTAATAGTGGAAAATAACATCAGGCAAATGACCACCACGACCCCGGTTACAGGACCATATCCATTCAATGAAATTTTACATAAACAAATTCTCAAAGTGGCTGCCCTATGTCCTCTAAAGCCTCACGAATTCCATCTTTGAGGTCTTGAATCGACGCTGGGCTATTGGCTTAGACCTTCTCTTTCACGTGGTCCCAAAGGAAGAAGTCGGTGTTAAATCACAAGATATCGATGGCCGATTGTGATCACCTCTTCGAGAAATAACACGGTCCGGAAACTTTTCCCGCAGAAGATCAACGGTTTTGTTGCTTATGTGGCACATAGCGTAGCACTGAACTTTATAAGCCTTAAGAGCCAAATCTTTATGCAAAATACGGTGTAATGACGTTTGTGGAATGCCTAATTCCAAAGAACGATGAGGAATGGACAAACCTGGGTTTTCTTCAACATTTTTGGCTACAGCAGTTATATTCTAGGCTGTTCTTGAGCGACGTGCACGGGTTATTCTTCACATCACTAACTTGTCCCAACAGCTCGAATTTTTCCACGAATTTCTTTATTGCGGTCCGAAGCAATGTTCGAGTTTTACGAACCGTCTCTGCCAAATTTTCACCATTTTTATAGTGAATTTTAATGATTTTAATGCGTTCTTGAAGCGTGTATCGTACCATTTTTATGAATGGCGTAGTTTCTACTTGTAGATGTTTATTGGATCAACCATGAATTTTCTTTGCCACAGATGGCTACTCTTTTTTCAATAATTGTTTTTCGATAGTCAACCTGTATAGCTCTTGATTCTTCCTTAGTGGAAAGCGATATGTTTTCAACTTCTCCTCAATAAGGAAAGAGAAGACATCTTGATTGATAGAAATAGAAATAATGACTCCGATATTGTGAACCTCTTCTTAAAAATTTTCGAGTACCTATAACCATATTACACTTTTATTGTTGAATTCTTAGGACACATATCACACATATCATAATTACAATTTGCATGCAATTGATATCCTTACAAAAGGGGAATCGTCATATCCTATTTGAAAGTATCGGATTTGACGTGGATTTAAAATTACGTCAGTATCGAAACATTTGTTTACTATTCAGTATTTTCGGTCGAAGTTCAATGCTTCATAATATTATGTTGCTTCAATCCATCCATTTTCATGAAATCAATCGGAAGGTGAAGTAACTAAAACTAGTAATATCGTTAGTTTGGACATCGTGAAATAACAATGGTTTTCGAAGATTAGAGAAGATGTCGCCATTGAACTTGAGACTTCGGAATACGGAATAGCTATTTGTTAAAAGTGATTTTATTTCGTTAGTGAAATTGTTCAATTCGCTCCGCTCATTTCACAAACTTTTCACTCACAAAATAAAACGTCACTTTTTACACAAATACCAATACAATGTTTTTTGTACAACTGTAACAACTATTTTGTTAATGAAATGGGCGAATTTGCAATGACAATAAACTTCAAAATGATATAAGTGTTAAAAGTGACGTTTTATTTTGTGAGTGAAAAGGTTTCTGAAATGAGCGGAACGAATTGAACAATTTCACGAACAAAATAAAATCATTTTTAACACAAATACCCAACAATGTTTTTTGTACAACTGCCCTATTTTGATAAAGAAATGAGCGAATTTGCAATGATAATAAACTTCAAAATGATATGAGTGAAAAGGAGAGCGTCCACCTATCGGCAGCGAACGAAGCGGATTTTATTTTAGAATTCTTTTTATAGAATCCGATTCGTTCGGCGCGGGTAGGTGGACGCGCTTCCATTAGTTTCTATACAAAGAATTCTAAAATCCGCTTCGTCCGCTCCGTCCGCTTCGTTCGCTGCCGATAGGTGGACGCTTACCTTTAAAAGTAACGTTAATTAACGTGGAAGCGTGTTGAAAATATTTTTAACACGCTTCCACGTAAACAATCAATTTTAAAATTGTTTGCTGTCATTAAAGGTGTCACTTATAATGGCAGTTATACAAAAATATTTTTAACGCACTTCCACGTAAACGATCAATTTTAACATTGTTTGCTGCCGTTAAAAGTGTCACTTTTAATGGCAGTTGTACAAAAAATATTTAACACAATACTTACAGAGTGATATTTATTACTCAGTATCGAAATTTATCATCTGATTGAGATACAGAGTGCCATTTCGTGTGCTTGCTTAGGTAATGTTTGCTCACGAATCATCTCATCTTTTTTTTGGAATGTAAATTGCAACTTCTTAAAACTTTGATTCGAGAGGACAACTATGGGTACGATATATCCACATAATTACATTGCACGAATATTTTTAGAAGGTTGAATGAAAAATGAATTGAAACAAAATAATTCTACCTCATTCCTAATTTATGTAAAAATCATACTTTCAATCGTATGTTTAACTTTCCGCCCTGTTCATGAAATTATTTTCTTCATTATAATTCTTGGAAACAGTAAAAGGGTTGAAGCTAATGAACCAAACAGGGCAGAATAGAAAAAATGCGAGGAGAACAAGAGAAAAATATCCTGATTCGTATACTCCAAAAATTATTTTTCGTAATAACCGTCAATAATTTGTATTCATCGACCAGGTTTGGTTTGCATGAATAAAACTTTCGAAATAAAAAAAAATACTTCTCAGTTTGGCGCCATCAAATTGCAAGTTAGCAGTCATTTTAAACTATTTGGTCTTCAATTATTCATGATATTGCTGAGGATTGGAATGCAACAATCGCTCTTTAATTTTGTATGATATTCTTGCAAACGGAGAAACGTCACAGCTTATTTCCATATTATGTAGAATTTAATGTAAAATTGCGTCAGTCAATACAAGTAGGTACTTATTATTTATTGAACGACTGTCAATATGATCAGTACGAAGTCCAACGACAATACCTCTGAAACACGGAGGTGCCCGAGACTTTGACCTGACCGTGTGTTCATGCGAATTTTATCGAAATTTGAATTTTGCAATTATCTTAAAAAAATAGGAATGTTCACAGATATCGATCACGCCAGATGGGTACTTTGAAATAGTTGAGTGATCGACATGAGTCACGATCGTGTTGATGTTTCGTTGTAATCAATCATAATTGTGATAATATTTATTGTTTATTTTTATTCGGTTCATCAAATACCGGGTGGGTCTGCTCAAATGAAAATAAGATGAATACCGCGAAGGGTAACACTTTTTGCATATAATTTTTTGTGAATATTGACTTGCGTTCAGAAAATTCGTATAGTCAAGTACCTACGCTGTGGACGCAGAAGCTAAGAACTAATTTCAGATACAGAATATGACGGTCAAAATTCCATAGTGTACTTTATGTTGAATTCTTATGAACGCACGTTATATTATGTCTTTAATTTTCGAAATTTGTCTGAAAGTAGTTTCAAACGAATCGGTTGGACTCGTTGATAAAGAATCCGAGGTCAGTCGAAATAATAAAGATAGGGCTTTGAAGTTTTGATAGGAAGTTCGGGTTCCAACTGCCTCGGTAAAGTACGTTAACGGGACAAATCAGTCCATTAGTTTCGGAGTTAGAACCAAGTCCAACAACAAATACTTTTAAAACAGAGAGGTGCCCGAGACTTTGACCTGGCCGAGTGTTCATGCGAATTTTATCAATATTTGAATTTTGCAATTATCTAAAAAATAGAAATGTTCACAGATAGCGAATCACGCCAGATGGGTAATTTGAATTGGTTGAGTGATCGACATGAGTCACGATCGTGCTGATGTTTAGTAGTAATCAATAATAATTATGATAATATTTATTGTTTATTTTCATTCGGTTTATCTAAGAGGTCTAAAATAATGGTGTAATCACTTGTCACTTTTTGAATGGGATGACAATCGTCAAAATTTACGATACCGGAACCATAGACTAACTAAACGGAGAATAGATGAGACACTAGTAGAACAAGCTTCAACGACATCTTTTTTTGTACAACATTACTAATTCGTGAAAAAAGCTCAATTGAAAAAGGAATCTGTATCGTAAAGCTGCCTCAAAAAGAATTTTGTAGTGCACCTTTTGAATAGGTAGGTACACCTAAATACAAGGTGCAAAAAGTTTTTTGAAATTCAATTTCCAAAAGGAAATCAGAAATGGATTCGTGCAAGTTATCGATGAGTGAGGAAATTTATTTTCATGAAAATAATACCTGCAACGAACTTTCATCTGATTTTCTTTTGGAATCGAGAGGTGAGGATCAATAATCATATTCTGGATAGAATAAAAATTTATTAACTGAAATAGATATCACCAATTGAAAATACAGACATTTCATAAATATCTAATCAATAAACTAATAATTGCATTGAAAACATTCTCAAAAACTAACAATAATGAATTCAATAATACAAAATATGAGTATTTACCTACTAAACTTATTCAATACATGAAAAACTTTTTTGAAAACTATCTTAATTCTTATAGGTAACAGAATATACAGGTTTGGAAATTCACATCTGAAACATACGATATACAATGCATCAGACAGAGAATTCTTCCGTCCAGTTGCCCAGATGAATAGTCGAGACAATCACTTGCTGTAACACACTGAGTTCAGTTGTCTTACTTCTTTATTCTAGTCTTGTCTCTCTCTTATCGTTTAGAGGAGCGTAATTCTTTAGTATGGTAGGCAACAGTAAATACTTGAATCGAGTATTACGGGCAGCCTGACAAATTAAAAATTCTATACGTGTAGTTCGGGTTCCCTACCATACTGCGATAAGAGAGAGACGAGACTAGTTTATCGCAGTAAGACAGTTGAATTCATTCAGTTATCGCACTTCATTATCTCGCCTATTCATCTGTGCAACTGTAGGGAAGAATTCTCTGTCTGATGCCTTGTATATCGTATGTTCTCGATGTGAATTTCCAAATCGGTATATAATACTAGCCGATCCGGCAACCGTTTCTTGCCTTATAAATTATAAATAACCTAGATACCGACTGCAGCGCCACCTGTCGGGCTGATTTGTGAATCTAAACCATTCTCGAATCTCCACGAACACACACAAAAAATTTCATCAAAATTGGTCCAGTCGTTTAGGAGGAGTTCAGTCACATACACACGCACACAAGAAATATATATATATTAAGATATATTTTCAAATTACCTTTTTGCATCTCGATTTTCACATCCAATAACACAACACATCTTCACTCTTGCAGGCATATCGAAATTCATGATATTTCAAAAAAAACGTGTCAAACCACTCCTTGTGTCAGTTGACAATTCAAAGGTTTTTTGATAATAACAATTTTACATACTTACTATTTTCTCGATAGGATTTCCATGAATGCAACGACATCTAACTATCAAATTGAGAATAATTTTTTCGTGTATTAGTATCCTCCTCCGACAGATGGCGCGACATATACGAGTGGCTCATCTATTATTTTAGTTTGTCTATGACCGGAACTTTGTGAATTTTTTTTCATTTTTGCTGATCACAGGGTGCTGATCGATATATCTGGTGAACTATTGACGTATAATTAATTATAAGTCAATATGGCGAACTACCTAGTTCTTCTCCGAATTCCCGTGAAGGTGAAGGATATAATAGAGACAATTGCAGAGCTGAAGTGGCAGTGGGCAGGCCATGTGGCAAGGGTGAAGGATCAGAGATGGACGCTGAGAGTGTTGAGATGGAGACCGAGAGACGCAACGAATTGTAGGCAGACCTCCCTTGCGGTGGTCAGATGACATAAAGAGGGTAGCGGGTGTGAACTGGTATCAGAGGACACATGACAGAGAGCATTGGAGGAAGTTAGGAAAGGCCTATGTCCAGGAGTGGACGCAAGAGGGCTGAAGATGATGATGATGGCAAACTAGACTCTTCTCTGAATTTCAAAGCCCATTTGGATGATTTACGTATGAAATTGAGAACAAGAAATAATATTATTCAAAAACTTGCCGGTACTTCATGGGGTGCTGACGAAACAACTCTTCGTATGGCAGCTTTAGCCTCAATGTTAGCCCGGGAGCCAGTGATAGTTTTTGGTGACCAATTTTAACCCTGGCCATATTTGTATTTGTCTTATAGCATAGTGACGTTTGAGGTTATTTTGATTTTAGTTTCGGTTCGTTTTATGCTAATCTCGCTATTTTTTCCAGCTGAAATGCCATTTCATTGCTCTGTTTTCAAGTGCAGGGGCAATTATGCAGGAGGGCCAAAGTAGCAATCTTTGGTTTTCCAAAGACGAGCAACTTGAAAGAACTTGGTTTAACGCAATTGAAAGGAAGAATTCGTTCCAGTAACAGCAGTAAGTTATTAATTATTGCAAGCAAATTCAACTGATTTGCCTGAAACTCAGAAGTTACTTATTTCCAGGTTTGCGAACTACATTCCCAAACAGAATTTTTAGAAAGATCTACAAGTTACACACATGAAGTTACTGGTCAAAAAGTAGAAATTCCATTGAAGTTTCCTAGGGTAAAAATAGGTTGAAAAAAATGTTATTAATCAGCTGGCCTTCTATTTATCTTTTACCATTCGTTTTAGGAGCGATACCAACGAAATAACCAGGTTGTCCGTCCTACCTAAGCAGATCAGATGTTCATACCAGCAGAGTATCTCCTCAATCCAAGCGATCTAAAGTGGAATTTCGAGATCTTGAGAAAGCCATTGCATCAAATCCTGTTCAGAATATGATTCAGCAGTGTCATTTGCAACTTCAGCTGAGGCTGTTACAAAAGTGTTTGCTCCAAAAGGCTGGATAAAAACCAAAGGAGAAAAAACCTGTGTTTTTTTTATTTGGACTATAGTCATCAGAAATTCCAGTTGTTAAAATAAAAGTGTATGTGTCTGAAGCGTTATTGTACTATTTAATAATATCAAAGCAAAAAAACTGGAATGTGATGATGGGGACTCAATATTGCCAGTTATACTAAGAAAACACTATTTTCACTATCCATCATATTTATTTTTCCTCAATAAATATCGAAAATAACCACGAAATTGGTACTTGTATTAACAACGATCCTACCTACTCAGAAAAACATAATTTTTCTCTTCTGTTAGAAAATGAAATCTAAATTGATAAATAATTTTGTGGAAATGACATTGCGTAAATAAATACGAATGGACTACCTATGGTGACGTCACTCATTCTGTTTCATGGCCTGTGTTCTAGTAGTAAGGTAGTGACTGAAGTGATTAAGGAAGTTATTCAGGCAAATAGAAAGCTAGGAACAAATACTTTTAAAACACGGAGGTGCCCGAGACATTGACCTGGCCGTGTGTTCATGCGAATTCTATCAAAATTTGACTTTTGCAATTATCTCAAAAAATAGGAATGTTCACAGATAGCGAATCACGCCAGATGGGTAGATGGGTACTTTGAAATAGTTGAGTGATCGACATGAGTCACGATCGTGCTGATGTTTCGTTGTAATCAATAATAATTATGATAGTATTTATTGTTTATTTATATTTGGTTCATTATATACTGGGCGGGTCAGCCGAAACGAAAGAGCGATGAATCCTGTGGAGGGTAATAATTTTTCCACGTTTGTTTTAAATATCATTCCGAATCGATGAAATTTGACACACTCTATTCAAATCTTATAGTTTTTTGAACTAATAAATATTTGGAAATGATGAATTTTTATTAGTAATTGTCAATTTATTACTTTTCGGTATGTAGGTATACATACCGAAAAGTAATTAAAAAAAGTAGTTATACACGGTGGTCCAGATCGTAACCAAAAAATTTTTACCACGTATTCTACATCAAAAATACCCCTAGTTTGTCATATAAACATATATCCAAAAACGTTTCCTCTTCGAGATACGGGGTGTTAAAATAAGAAAAAAAATGTTTTTTATCAATAACTTTCACACTACTTGAGATATTTTTATGAAATTTGAGACATAGGTTTTGAGCGTCAAGGAACACTTTTTGCATAATATCATTTCTTTTCTATTTTACTAGTGGCGTCCGTAATGCAGCGGGACTAAATATTTTCAGATGAAAACATGATACGTCACTGGTTTTTTCGACAAAAAAAAATACTATTGAAATTTTTATTTAAGTTGAGCAACTTAGGTCTCTTGACTTTTTGCTGTACGAGGCACCGTTTCCGGTAAAGAAAATAAAACGCATTCTCATGCATGAAAGAAATGCTAAAATTCGATAAGGTAGGTACATAATAATAAGACTATTTTTGTGAACGAACGTGTAACTAATTTTAGCGATTTCTTCATGCATGTGAATGTGTTCCATTTTTTTGCCCGGAAACGCTACCTTGTACAGCAAAAAGTTAAGAGATCGAAATTGCTCCAAATTAAATAAAAATTTGAATAGTAATCTTTATTGTCGGAAAACCCAATGGCGTATCATTTTTTATCAGAAAATATTCAGTCTCGCTGCAGTACGGACGCCACTGGTAGAATTGAAAAAAAATTATATTATGCCAAAAGTGCTCTTTGACGCTCAAAACCTATGTCACGAATTTCATAAAAATATTTTTCTATTATTTTAACACCCCGTATCTCGGAGAGGAAACATTTCTCGACATATGTTTTTATGACAAACTAGGGCTTATTTTTGATATAGAATACGTGGTTAAAATTTCTTGGTTACGATCTGGATCCCCCTGTATAACTCCGTTCGGACTCAATCTGTCCATTTTATTTTTTCTAGCTCCAAGCCAGGCTTTCTACGAATTTCTTTGAACAGTTTGACAGATATTAAAACAAACTGAGTTTTTTAATCAGGATATATGTATATTCATACAAGTTTTTGAATTAAATTGAATAAACAATTAGGTTGACTGGAATTCGCCTGTATTTATTGATCAGAAAAACGTAATAGAAAATTGACGTTACTTCACACATTAGATTCATGAAATTCATGGCTATTCAGATTATTCCGACCATTCTCATGTTTCATCATTGTCATAAAATTTCGGGAATCCCTCTTTGAGATCAAGGCTGAATGAAATAGATAATGTGTTGAAATAAGACTTCAGTATACATTAGAATTAATGTTGTGTAAAAAGTATAATTTGTATGTAAATATCAAAAAGTAAACATCAATCCCTTTTACAACATTGTTAGAAACTTGCTCTATTATAAAGGCAGACGAAACAAATAGATCTTCATCATCTTTATAGAAATAGATTAATGTCATTTTTATTCAGAAAATACTGAACTTTGAGAAAACATTCATGGTCAAATCAAAATATTGTTACAAGAAAACGTCAAGCGTATTTTTATTATACATTCAATTCATTATGGACTTATTGTTTATTCATTGTTAAGTAAGAAGTGGGCAGATGTTTATTTTTGTATATGGGTATTCTGTACTGAATACCAAATAGTCACCTATCTGTGTGTGGACGAAAAAAAAAGATTCCGCAGTTTTACCAGGAATATAATTACAAATCGGCCGAAATTGATATTTATGAGAGGCTTCAATTAATTCTCACTCTCTGTGACAAGATTGTTTGGAGTTGACATCATAATCAATGTCAATTGTATCATCTTCACAAGTCAAGATCTTTGCCTTCTTCTTCATTCTGGTAAAAGGATGCTACAAACTTGAATATCCTCAGAGCTATTGATTTCATTCTATTTATTCAAAGTCAGTCTTAAAAACAATATATTGTTTACTAAAATACATATAAATGCTGTCCTTTCATTATAAAGTTGAATTGTTTGTTACTAATTTACATCAAGTAACTAATTGAGGAGCTGCCTTAAAATGAACTTCACTTCGCGTTAGTTTTTTGATTTATTGAAGTCACATTAAAATTCGAATTAATGAAATTTCTGAAGTGAAAGTGCATTAAAAAAACTACTTAATTACTACGTCAATTAGATGTACGGACAACCGGTTGATTCTATAAAATGTGAAAACAGCTGGGAGTATCATCATTTTAGGATGTTTTTTTCGTTATACGATTACGTTAATTTTTTTAGTTTTGGTTCCACATAAAGTTTCAACGAAATGTGTTTCATATCGGTAAAATAATTTCATAATCCACATCCCATTGTTTCAGTTTAATTCAAACAATTTAGGAACAGTTCAACGGAAACAATGGTTGAGTGACCCATTGTCAATACATATCATTTATTAGGTAAAGTTCCTGAAGGAGAGTGTGCCGAGTATGAAAAAATAGATAGAAAATAGATCACTTCAAACTAGGTTAAAACTTTTTTTAACATTGAGAACTATAATTCAATGGCGATTTGTTGAAGGTAAACCTATGTCAGAAGAAAAACGAATTATTTTCAATTAATACAGAGATAAATTAAATGCTGTTAGTTCTATGAGACTTAAGATATCGAAAGGAATTTAAAAAACATAGGAAAAGCAATGAGCAGGTGCTTTCGAGCGCTCGTTCATCGGTGGATGCAATAATGTTATTACCTCAAAATTTTGTATTTAACTTGAGATTCATTACAAGTATATGAATGCAAAATCTTAGCGCGATCGGAGTTATATTTTGGTAATTATTCAAAATATGATGTACCTAAGTAAATAAACAATAATTAAAAAAATTAAACTCTCTGATTCGAATTCGCCCTTCTTGAAATTTTGCATGCACATACATTTTATACATTTTTATTTAAAACATAAATTTCACTCGAATCGGTTATCTTTTTATGGAAATATGAAGGTTCTTCTTTTAAATATTCCAATGTGACCGCAAAATATATTGAAGAAGAAAAATTTTTTAATGGCCATATTTTATGGAAAACCCTGTACGTGGTTAACTAACTTAACCGCGGCATTTGGGAACAGAACTCACCCTGAAAATCTCTAGCACAATACCTACGAAAGTTATTGTGCTAACGGCCGACTGGCCAGACGGATGGACGGCCCAACGGACAAAATTGAATTTGGATTCGTCATCAGGGAGTCATCTATCGCTTGAGACATTTCGGCAAAACGATATAGCACTCGTTTTAGTAGACAAGCGCTCAAAAAGAAACTATAATTTTCTCCGATTATCGATACTTTCAAAAAATTAAAATCTGAACAGGATATGTTCTTATCAACATAGTTTTATTTATATCAACTTTTGCGAACTTTTTCTCTCAAATCATCACATTGAACCAAGACTTTCACTTGTATGAAATAATGAGCAGAACACATTTTGTATGAGACGCTTTGTATATGACTAACGTATAAAACATCCGTTCCTCATATCGAATGATATTCAAATTTGTTTCCTCATACTAACCTGATATACGGCGACTTAATGTCTATTGAGAAATGATAAATAAATATCTAATATGACAACAATTTAACGCAATTTATCGTTAAATAATAGGTTATGTAATGGCTTTTCATCACGAATATTTCGATATAGAGTGGGCTCATTACATTAAGTGAATAGTTTCCATTTTTAATGTTCTAATGATACCGCATATTTGCATTATTATGGATTCGTACTTGAATGTGTTATGGATGCGTTGTTCTAGTCAAGAACAACTTCTTTTTGCCGACCTACTAGTTTTCGTCGATTTGGAATTTAGACTTTCACGAAATATTCGTCGAAAAATTTATATGAATAATTTTGAATAAGTAAATTTTTCCGGAAAAAAAGTGAGGTTGTCTGCTGAAATTTCGAACATATTTTGCATTTCAATTCTGGACGAAATCATGATGTCTAAGCACGTATTCAAGGCTTGAGGCTTAGACTAAGAAGCACAGCTTCAGAATTTCTCTGAAAGATTAATTCTCGAATATATTATTCGAGGTATGCGCTTATCAATACAATTCAAAGTAATTGATGAAAAGATCCTTGGCGAAATGAAACATATAGAAACTTTTTTGAAAAGAGTCGAGAGTGTGGTTATACGAATCCAAAATCATTCGAATGTCACAGACACAGAAAAGCAGAAAAGAAACATTCAACATTAATTCTATTTAGGAATTTCAAAGTCGCAAAAATGTTGAAGAAAAGGTGTATCAATGCAAGGCCAATGTGAGAATGAAGGAACCAATTCAAGAAACTTGCGTTGTCAAAAATTACAATTAGTATTCAAATTCTATTGTGTGAAAATACTATTCGTTTTCTGAAAAAATACATAAATAGAAAAACCTTCGATTTTGACATGCAGTATTTCCACTACAATTTATTGAATTGTTTATGATCTCTAATTATATTCATACAACAAAATTACATGAAATATTATCATTGAATTGAATTGTTCATACACAGTTAACCGTCTTAATAACAGGTCTTCAGAAAAATATTAGAAATGTGATAATAAGTTTTGAATTTTAATAATTACGATTATGAATAAATACTCATTCATACATGTATTTCACTATTGATTCGAATCAAAAAAAAAATTTCCAAGCTTTGAAATGATATTGTGCTCTAACCACCCTATCTCCATGTCTCTGCATTTGTTTTTAATGATTTAATGGTAAACCTTTTGATTAACAATCAAGAAAATGAGTTCTATTCCACCATTTTCGTGATTTAAAAATTTTTTGAAAGGATGATTTTACCAAATTTCATACCTTCTTCATTCACCTTTTCTTCATATTGAACTCTCAAAAAATACAGATTAAAATTTTAAAAATCTAAGAAAAGCCCTGCGCAGGTGCTTTTGAGCGCTCGTTCATTGGCGGAGCTGAAATGCTATTTCCTCAGAATTTGTATAGGACTTGAGATTCATGCTGAGTATATGAATGCAAAATCTCAGCACTATCGGAATTATATTCTGGAAATTATTCAGAAAATGAAATATGTAAATTCTATGGTTAAAATGATGCGATCCCCTTGAAATTTTATATGAACATTAAATATATCAAAATTCATTCACAAAATAAATTTCATTTCTATCGGATATCCTGTTAAGGAAATATAAAGATTCTTCTTTTCAATATTCCAATCGATTTTGTTATATTCTTGTTCACACTATGGCCACAAAACTTTGCTAAACTAAACTTGTTGCATGTGACCGCAAAATTTCATTTCGATTGGTTTCGTTTTGTCTGAGATATTGAGGAACAACATTTTGAATGGGAGTCGAACCCTATTGCTGAAACCATTTTCGTCTCAAAATTCGAAAATAACAGACATTTGAGCAAAAGGATATAACACTCATGTACCTTAGTAGAACGAGCGTTTAAGAACTTCGATTGAAATTATAATGAATAACTTTAAAACCCAGTTTGTTTGCAGCTCAGTTTAGATGACTAGATTGGTTGAATTCATCTACTTCATTTTCTCTGCATAATCAGGTTAAAAATGTCAATCATCCTCAAACTGCCCCTGTGCGCATAAAATGCGATATTCTTCCCATTTCCATTGCGTATATTCCTATCCAGCAGATTATAAGAGATATTGGTGGTAGCCGGGGTCTATCACTGCGGAATTTTAGTGTACAAAATGCTGGAATTGGGAATGAATTACACGGAATTAGATGGAATTGCATGGAATTTGATGGAATTGACGGCATTATAACGGATTGTTTGGAATTGAGAAGAATTGAATGGAATTTCAATGGAATTGAACGGTATTCTGTTAGCATTGAATGGAATTGAAAATGCGCAGAATTGAACAGAATTGTAGAGAATTTAACGGAATTATGATGAATTTAACGGAATTATGGGGAATTTAATGGAATTATGAGGAATTTTACGGATTGTGAGGAACTGAATGGAATTATGCGGAATTGAAAAGAATTCTTGTGAATTTATTGAATTATTTATCAATTGGAATTTTAGTGTACAAAAACTGCCAGTGATAGACCCCGAGGGGTCTAGACCGAGCGGTCTATCACTGCGGAATTTTAATGTACAAAATGCTGGAATTGAGAATGAATTACACGGAATTAGATGGAATTGCATGAAATTTGATGGAATTGCATGGAATTAGACGGCATTATAACGGAATTGTTTGGAATTGAGAGAATTGAATGGAATTTCAATGGAATTGAACGGTATTCTGTTAGCATTGAATGGAATTGAAAATGTGCAGAATTGAACAGAATTGTGAGGAATTGAACGGAATTGTAGAGAATTTAACGGAATTAAGATGAATTAACGGAATTATGGGGAATTTAATGGAATTATGGGGAATTTTACGGAATTGTGAGGAACTGATTGGAATTATGCGGAATTGAAAAGAATTTTTGTGAATTTAGTGGAATTATTTATCAAATTGAAATTTTAGTGTACAAAAAATTGCCAGTGATAGACCCCTCGTGGTAGCCCCATCCAACCACTTTGTGAACACAGGACCCTTCCTTGCATCGAAATTGAACCGATTAAAGTTTCCAATAGAAATTGTCCGCGATTTCACCCCAGAACTCAGAGGGGTTCTCGATGGACTTCTGGTACATCTGCTTATACTGAGCGATGTCGCTAAAGTAGCAGCTTTTCGCTATATCCGGTTCCGGAACTAACTTCTACTACGGCATAATTCAAAAAACGAATTCGCTCAACGATATTATTGACAAGTTATTAAAGACTGGTAGTTTAAGTAGAACGTAGAACGAGCGCTCAAAAATAGGTTTTTAATTCAGTACGAGATTTCCAATATTTAAATTTCGTGTGAAGACCTCATAAATTTGGAGAATTTCTAAAATCAGCCTCTCAGTAGGAACATGAATAAGAAGGGGCAGTATAGTAACTAGATTTTCCAAAGAATTCATCTTCTTCTTCTTCTCTGTGCGGTGCCTTACCGGCCGAACTGAGGCCTAGTGGCCCTTGAAGAATTCATACTAGAGGAAATGAAGAATTAACAGAATTGGGATAATATAGTGGTTTGAGCAATTCATTTATGAATTTTGTGGGCATAAAATAAACATAAAAAACACAAAAGCAAAAAAAACTCACCAATAAAATGCGATATTTTTCCCATTTCTATTGCGTATAATTCCTATCCAGCAGATTATAGGAAATATGGTGGTAGCCCCATCCAATCACTTTGTGAACACAGGACCCTTCCTAACATCAAAATTGAACCGATTAAAGTTGTCAAAATCGATCGGCCTTTTCAATAGAAATTGTCCGCAATCTCATCCCAGAACTCTGAAGGGTTCTCGATGGACCAAATTCTGCGACGGCATCACCCAAAACACGAATTCGCTCAACGGGGGTGTTATTATTGACAAGTCATGAAAGAACTGGTACTTTGAGTAGAACGTAAAACGAGCGCTCAAAAATATGTTTTTCATTCAGTACGAGATTTCCAATACTTAAATTCTGGTGTGAAGTGTCCATAAAATTGGAGAATTTGTAGAATCCGGCACTCAATAGAACTATTAATAAGAAGGAACTGTATAGTTTCTAGATTTTCCAGAGAATTCATACCAGAAGAAATGATGATTTCAAATAATCAGCATTATATAGTGGTTTAATGACTGAGCAATTTATTTATACATTTTGTGAACACAAAATAATCATGAAAATTCTATTTATTAAAACAGCCATTATTCGAAAGGAAAACTGCAACAGCAGTAACTCATAAAAGATATTTGAGTTGTAGTACCTGGTGATCCTTTCAAAACCCCATTAGCATGGGCCGAATATGTTATAAAGGCAAGAAGAGAAATTTTTCATTTGAGGAGAGGTTTAAAATTATGAAAAAAATTAACACCCAATATGTTTTTCAACCAAGTTATGGTGAACAGATCGTTTGAATGTATCCACTTTATTTTCTCTGCATAATCAGCTTGATTATGTCAATCACCCCCAAACTGCCCCTGCGCGTACAAAAACAAAAAAAACTCACCAATAAAATGCGATATTTTTCCCATTTCCATTGCGAATATTCCTATCCAGCAGATTATAAGAAATATTGGTGGTAGCCCCATCCAACCATTTGGTGAACACAGGACCTTTCCTAACATCAAAATTGAACCGATTAAAGTTGTCAAAATCGATCGGCCTTTTCCAATAGAAATTGTCCGCGATCTCACCCCAGAACTCAGAGGGGTTCTCGATGGACTTCTGGTACATCTGCTTATACTGAGCGTTGCCGCTAACGTAGCAGCTTTTCGCTATATCCGGATCCGGAAGGAAAACCAACTTCTGCGACGGCATCATTCAAAACACGAATTCGCTCAACGGGAACGATATTATTGACAAGTCATTAAAGAACTAGTAATTTAAGTAGAACGTAAAACAAGCGCTCAAAAATAGGTTTTTCATTCAGTACGAGATTTCCAATATTTAAATTTTGGTGTGAAGTGTTCATAAATTTGGAGAATTTGTAAAATCAGGCTCTCAGTAGAAACATGAATAAGAAGGGAATGTATAGTTAATAGATTTTACAGAGAATTCAAACTAGAAGAAATGATGAATTCCCATAATTGGTATGATATAGTGGTTTATTGATTGAGCAATATATTTATGAATTTTGTGAACACAAAATAATCATGAAAATTCTGTTTCTTAAAACATCCATTAGTCGAAAGGAAAACAGCAACAGCAGTAAGTCATAAAAGATATTTGAGTTGTTTTAACAGTTTGAATTACAAAAGCCCAAGATATCGCTCAATTCGCAATAGAAATAGGTGGTACCTAACTGGTGATCTTTTCAAAACCCCATTAGCATGGGCCGAATATGTAGAGAAGGTAAATAGAGAAGGTGTTCATTTTAAGAGCGTAAACTAAAGTTTAATTTATGAAAAAATTTAAAATTTAATACGTTTTTTAACTAAGTTATGGTGAATAGATCTTTATAATGTATCCACTTTATTTTCTCCGCATCATCAGCTTGATTATGTCAATCACCCTAAACTGCCCCTGCGCGCACAAAAACATAAAAAAAACTCACCAATAAAATGCGATATTTTTCCCATTTCCATTGCGAATATCCTATCCAGCAGATTATAAGAAATATTGGTGGTAGCCCCATCCAACCATTTGGTGAACACAGGACCCTTCCTAACATCAAAATTGAACCGATTAAAATTGTCAAAATCGATCGGCCTTTTCCAATAGAAATTGTCCGCGATCTCACCCCAGAACTCAGAGGGGTTCTCGATGGACTTCTGGTACATCTGCTTATACTGAGCGTTGCCGCTAACGTAGCAGCTTTTCGCTATATCCGGATCCGGAAGGAAAACCAACTTCTGCGACGGCATCATTCAAAACACGAATTCGCTCAACGGGAACAATATTATTGAGAAGTCATGAACGAACTGGTAGTAGTCGTTTTCTGTCTGAAAGATTAAATGATAGCAAGACTTTCCTATACGTCGGCGCACATTTCTGATCGTTACACGCGATGGTGGAGCATGAGCCAGAGAATTGACGTTGGAAATGCCCTTCATGTTCGGGGATGTTCCGAGTTGTTACGTGTGTGTTACGTTTGGCGAGAGGTGTTACGGTGTTGCGTGCTTTTCTTGGATCTGATCTTTCGTGTTAACATGTATGAATACGTCCAAAATGTAATGAATGAAAAAGGGGAAAAATAGAAGAAGGATTAAGCTGCTAAAAAATACTCCAACTAACAATATCAACTATACAAAATTTTCCCCATTCATTTATTCCGTGAAGTACCGGTTTAATATTTGAGAGATCTAGCTAGAGAACCAGAGACTTGGAATGTGCAGGATCGAAATACCTTTATTGTGTTCGAATCAGTTGAATAGTTCTTGAACCATGATGAAACGTTTATGTTCGAAATTAGAAATATGATCGGGTTGAAATTCAATATGCATTTACTTAGGTGGGCAATGGATTATGTGAAGACTTGTGCAAATTTTCTTGAGAATTTCTATAATAAAAAAGATAATTTCAACTTTTCGATGGAATGCCACAGACACTTTTCAAGCCAGAGTCTGTTGGACTTAGTACTTTGATGGGTCAAATCGTTAGAGTGGTTTTCGAGTTGAAGGACTTTTATTCTGAAAATTAGTTATACAATCTGGTCGAAATTTCATATCAACCTTCAAAATAAGGATACAAAGATTCGTGGAATATTTCCGGAAGGATCTCTGAATGAAAATTTGAAAAAAACTTGGAAATGTCATATTTCAGAGAGTGTTATCGCTGAAATTTTGACTGATGAAAAAACGTGATTAAATTAGGTAAACAAGAACATTTGGCTTTTTCGGAAGAAAAAATATTCGGGTTATTTCTATTCGGAAATTCTATATTCTATAATTCGCACTGGATGTGTAATAAAAAATTATGAACGAATTCGAAAATATATCAATAATTTCCGTAAATTATAAGTTTTAACAAAGCCATAATTTCTTTCAAAATATTTGTGACAATATTTTATAACTCGTATATTGTTGACATTAAAACTTTTACACGTTGAGAGTTCTTTGTTTCATTCTTTTCATTCACGAATTCAACATTCCTATTCAGAGCTGCCTTCAACAATGTTTAATTTTCAAAATAAGTTTTTTCGAAAATTTCTCCCAATTTGAAAAAGCGAAAGTTTCTGATTTCACGTCATGTTTTTCTCCATTCGTTTTGAGTAACTTTTCTTAGAATATTGATGAGTTGCTCTTATAGTCAGGTGATTTCGTTTGAACTTTCAATATGTGATTTTTTTCTGAAATATTTCACAATGATAAGATCTGTCTCCTGATCAAAATCATTTATGGTCATGAACAGACGTAGGTACAAAGTTTGAAGTATGAAACGCTTAAACTACACTATCTCGAAAACGGATTACCAACAAGATTTTTACACATTTTGTTCTAAAAAGATGGTCTAGCTGAAGGACTTCGGTCGATGGCCGATGACTTGAGTTATTAAAAAATGTTATTTATTTAGTATTTTATATATTGCCAGATTTTTCCTTTCCGGAACTTTGTTGTTTCAAATTGATCCAATAATAGATGTCTTGAAGTATTGTTCCAACTTTGGTGAAGATAATGTGAATGTAGCTAGGACTCCGAAATAATGACTAAAAGTTATAATGAAGAACAACATTTCTTAAGGATTTCTGAAATATACTTTATCCTTTTGAAATACAGTGGAACTTCACTATAACGAAAGCGCTAAATCCGCAAAAAATTCGGTATAAAGAAATTTCGTTATAAAGAAAAATTGTTTCGCTAGTCAGCAATGTCGCGGTCGACTCCACTGATAGTTTAGGTTTATCATTCAAACTTAAGGACTTTCTTTTAGACTTTTTCGCACGTTATGACAGTAAATACTGCCAACTTCAGATAAATAAAGAAACGCCTACTATGCGTCAAACTTTCGTGAACGGACTATAGCTCGCGCGCCGGCGCCGTGCCGAAGCGGGCCCCTCGCCCTCTCCTCGCACTGCACAACTCCCCGTCCCACTCCCCCCACATCTTCTACTCGGGCTCAAGTCTCATCCCTCTCAGTGCAGCTACAATGTCTGGAGCTTACACTGGAGTAAAAACCAGATTTTGGAAAAACAGCAAACTGCTAAATTTGTGCACTGTGCGGCACACAATTTAAATTTGGTAGTAAATCATGCTATGACCAGTATCCCTGAAAATGTTTCATTTTTTGGAATCCTTGAACAACTCTTTGTCTTTTTTAGTCAAAGCAGCAAAAGATGGGACCTTCTCGCTTCGTCTTCTCGAGCTTTAAAGAAGCTTTGCCCCACCAGATGGGCCTCAAAATGATTCACTGAAATCGCTTAGCCACTGCTATGTAGATGTCATAAAAGCTTTAGCTAACTAATTGTTACTTCTACAAAACCCAAAGAAAGAGCCAAAGTGATGGGATTATTAAAGAAACAGCTTGAGAAGTTTTCTTTCGTTTTTCAAGTCGTTATTCAAACAAACATTGAAGCTATTAATGTAGTATCAAAAAACCTTCAACACGAAGGGTATGATCTATTTCAGGCAGCTTCACAGTTAGGAAGAGCAAAAGAAAAACTAATCAATATGAAAAATAACTTTGAAGAAATTAAAGCCTCTGCCATTACACTTTCAGAGAAATGGGGAGTTAGCCCCGAGTATGATGAAAAAAGAAATGAAAAGTTAAAAAACACTTGACGAGCTTTGCCAAGATGAACGACTATTGGATAGTGAAAGAAACTTCAAGTGTGTGTGTTTTTTGCGCGACTCTGACTTATGCCCTACTCATAGTCGATGCTCCGTCAGATCTCGTACTCAAGAAGATCTTAGGCTCGTAGTCATAGTTCGCCCTTGAGGGTGAGTGAGAGTTTGTATCGCCCTTATAAATACTAGTCATAAAGGTGACCTCAACTCAAGCCAAGGGCGATTCAAACTCTCACTTACCCTCAAGGGTGAACAATGAATACGAGCTAAGATCTTCTTGAGTACGAGATCTGACGGAGCATCGACTATGAATACGGGCATTAGTAATTTATCAGTTGAACTTGAGATTTGAGGCAATGTCTGAAGTCAGCAAACTCTTCTCAGTGTTGTCTCCAGCGTTTTTGTTACAAGAGAAGACGCAGAAATTACCAAACAAATTAATGCAGTTGGTTTATTGGACTACTAGTTTCTACAAAATAGAGTAGGTACTATGTTTCACCTACAAATAAATTGTTAGAGATGATGGGTAATTAGGGGTTGGTGATAGGGGCTGAAGGAGGGATGGGGCCCGGGGACAATCAGGGGGGGGGGCCCGGCTGAATAACGTTACGCCATGAACCCCACCCTTATACCTTCTTACCAATATCCATTCAAAGAGTGATGGTCTTCGAATATTTCGTTATAGAGAGAAATTACGTCGTTTTAGATGGTTTTTTAACATGTAATTTGGATTCAAGGTGCAATGTCTTGTACGAAATTCGTTATACAGACGTTCGTTATTGACAAGTTCCACTGTAGTTTATTATTATAATATAGTAATGACAGTGTCATTTCCTTGAGTACGTTTTCAAATTTTATTTTCACCTAGACTTCAACAATCTGTATAAACATCATTTTCTAAAGGTAAAGAATATACAGACCAATAGACCATAGGTTTGAAGTCGAAACATTGAGTTGAAAACATCAATTTATTCACCATCTTAATATCAATAAACATGTTGTGAAAACATGATCGATATGAAAAATCGTGCAAGAAATTCTATTCTTAACATTTTGTAGTTCATGATCTGGATGATTTCGGCCTGAACATCGTTCCCTACGACGCAACGCAAGCAATGTTACGGAAAGTTACAATGTTGTGAGTTAGAGTGTTACAATTTGTGAAAGGTATGGGAATGCCCTTCACAATCATTGGGAATTAATGAATTTTAACTTTTCCCAGTCTAAACTGATCTGAACTTATTAGAAAGACACACCAATGTTAAACGATGAGAATGATAAGAACTCCATGTTCAAGGCCAGGAAAGTTATGGTAGTTCCTTTTACAATCAATATCGGAGAAATACAGAGCCGGAACGGAATTCACAAATGGGTAAGTAGGTCGTAGACCCCCTGGATGACTGGTGGTTTTTCTAACCTTACTTTCATTTCCAGATAGAAGGCGATATAAGAATTTATTCTTGATATGAATATTCATTGCATGAACAATGATATATCTAGACTCCCACAAACAATGTGGGGCCCCTTGTAGTTGCAACTTTATTTATAACAACGGTTTGACTATATTTATTTTTCAGGAAAGAAAAATTTGGTGGTTGGAAGATGTTATTAAATAAAACCGAATATCCGGAGTTATTCTGATCTCGATTTCTGCTCCCCAGTTTCCGAGAAAATGACGCGGTACGGTTTTTCCAAATTTCAAATTTGGCGCCGAAAATTGTTTCGAACGACTACATAAATATAGTATTCGTTTTGAAGAGTTTCGAGCTCTTGAGCTGTTCCAGTGCTTGTGCGCAACCAATGGCAAGCCGTATTTCGAGCTTTTGGTTAGTCAGGAGCACGAAACTCTTCAAAACGAATAGGCTAATAGGTTGGACTCATTAGGCCTATTTGTTTTGATCGATGAGTTGCTCCTGAGCAACTCAAAAGCTCGAAATAGGTACTGGTTGCCATTGGTTGCGCACAATGCACTGGAACAGCTCAGGAGCACGAAACTCTCAAAACGAATATTATATTTGATGAGGCCGATTTTAAACATAATTCTGTACCGCTCCTGTGAGCTCGTATACAGTCTAAACAGACTAAATACATATATTTAGTTGAAAGTTGATTAGGCCCGAAAAGTTCGTAAACCGTCCATATATGTATAGGTACTTACCTAAGTGCAATATTTCCTGGTTATTTTATCAACTAGTTCATTATTGGAAGAGATATTTCTTGTTATATGTATTGGTATAAAAAATAATATTTGATGCATATAATGATTGAGTTTGCTACAAAAATCTCTTGTTGAGAAACACAATCATATCTATGTCTCTGAATCAATACTGTCACAATACAGAAAAAAACAAATGAAATAGAATTAAAATAAAACACACTGCAGGTCGCTGAAGGTAAGAAATAGAAAAAAATGGTATTCAGAAAAAACATTCAGAATTAATTAATCTTCCGAATGATCCAATAAGAAAGGTATGTTCTTGGAAAAAAAACTGATAGCACGCGGCGCCTGGCGTCTAAATTGTTTTCTCCGACTTTTACTCACATCTCAAGGTAACATTGACTTGTAACAAATACCAGAACAGAATAAAAAAAATCATCCCTTCTCGAGAAAAATAAGGTTACCAAGATAAGTGAATCACCCTGTACATACGGAAGGATATACATAAGACATTGAAATTATTATCGGTGAGTTCAACACCGAGTCATTGAAGACCAGTCTTGGCTTTAAATTAGAAAATTATAGACATTTAAGCCAAACTCTGGCACGCTCTGTTCCTTCAGTTTCAGGAACAAACGCGCAAAAACTTCTCTGGTCGGCGGTCGCATTATGATCGATAATTCTATGCAACCGTTAAACATTGGACTAGGATAATTCTTATATCACGCAGCATAAATTTTGTGCATCATGTTTTGAGAGAAGATATTCACTATCTTAGCAAAAGTTGCTAATATCACTTACGATCAATCGATTTGGCATAGTCTATTACAGTTTTTCATCCCAAACTTAGATGAAAGATACTTACATATTGGTTCAATGATATTTATGAACCCGACCTTCTCTGAATTCGCGAAAGATATGATTTGAAACCAACTTTACTTTTCAGGTGGACAAAGAGCTATAAACCTTGGTTGGACATGTATAAAGTCAGTAAGAAAGTGTTTCAATGATCCCCGCTAAACGTCAAATTTCCGATAGGAACTATTTCACAACATTTCAGCACAGGTTCAAGTTTTGAACTCAGAATTTGAATTCATAAATTGATATAATTAAACCAATAGATTTGGGAATATTAAAATTTGAACGAGTGTGCTCAAGATTTAGACTTATGATGGATTCATCATTCATTCATACACTGATATTTCATTTGAGTCATCGGTTTCGTTGGCTAATATCAAACGACATTTTTCCTCACACATTATCACAAAGAGTTTTAGTCGATTCAATTGTCATCTGAATATCAAATTTTTGGTCAATTTGTAATTTTACTCCTGATAAACTTAAAAATTCGACGGAAATCAAATATGATTTGTCAATATGTTAACTATTATGCCATGAATGCGATTTGCCAAATGCCAAATGAAATATTTCGACCCGATAAGAATTTTAAAGTATTCGAGTTCAAATCTCTAAAACTCGATATCTACAAACTTCAATTGAGTTTGGAAAAACTTTATAGGTTTTCACTCATAGTCTCTGAAACAGAAATAATTAAAAACTTTTTAATTCAGATGAAGTGCTCCTGCGAAAATCTTTGCTCTTATTTGTCAGGAGCAAATTGGTTTCGAAAAAATTGTTGCCTAACAGTAAAACTTAAAAAGGTAATAAATGAAAAGGATAATGTAACGTTTCGGTGTCTATATCAGACACCTTCTTCAGACAAACTTGTAAAATCTTCAGAATTGTGTATTTTTTCTTTTGCAGTCTAAATGACATTGAAAGTTGTCAAAATATAAAGATGTTGATTTATTGAAATTTCCTGATATAATATCTTTCTTCAATAAATCAATCCAAATACGATCTATTCAAACAGAACAATTCTAACAAAATACATGTGGATTCCTTGATTTTTCTTTTATAATTATCAGGTTCCGTCATAAGGATCTTTGTGCTGTTCCAGTTCATCATATTATGATCTCTGCTATTTGAACATATAACCAGCGATTTGTGATCTTGTAATGTTTCTATTTTTGATGTTGTTCTTATGTTCCTGTTTTCTTATCTTTAAAGGTTTGATGTCTCTCCTTTATAAGATTTTCCACATATGCAGGGAATATTGTAAACATTTTTTTTTATTTTTGTGTCTCATTCATTGATTTCGTTCTGGTTAGAATGGATCTCAAATAATTTTGAGTTTTGAAAACAGTTCTTTTATGTTGAATTTGGAACCAATTCTTCTTATTTTTTTCTGAAAGGCCACTGACCAGGAATATAAGGAATGACGTTCAACAAATTTGGTTGTTCTTGACGGTTTTCTGTTTATACCTGAGTCATCAACGGAATTTTGAGTCTCTAGTTTCCCCCGTTCGAAAGAGTTTAAGAAGGGCCGACATAATGGGCATTTCCAGTATGATAAAATGAAAAATGGAAATGAAACATCTTAGCATTCAGCAATAATTTACTTCAGTAATACATGAAATAGATAAATAGATATTCATAACTATTATCCACAACTTGCACAAGAACTGGGAAGATCGGAAGGCTTGAATGTAAAAAGGTACATTCTTAAACATGTAATAGAAACAAAATAATAATTTCTTACTTGTAGAAGGTGAAAAAATAACAATACCAATCCAACTCGTAATAAACATTCCTAAAAATCATGAAAGAATGAATATACATCAGGTGGTCTAGGTAGTGACGTGCAAAAATGAATTTGAAGTGTCGAAGTGTGTCATATTTCAATCTTTGTTATCATTTCGCGTATTTTCGAGTTTAAACTTTTCAAATTTTCTGTGAATTTTTGAACCTCTCGGTTTATAATTCATGGATTTGGAGTTTTTTTTTATTTTTGGTATCTTTATTCACAATTATCACAAAGAGATAGGTACCTACTCAACAGCTATGTGCTGAAATCTTTCTTGAAACATTTTTGAGAAAATATGTATTTTGATTGAATTGCATTTGATTCCTGAAAATCCGAAATGGTTGAAAAGTTTCCAAAAAATGAGAAAATAACTGAAATGCTCTTGACGAATTTTCCCTTGAAATATAGAAAGTTGCCTAGAGCAAATAAATTTTATTGAGATTTGGAAAATTTCATTTGAAATTAAAAATTATAGAACGGGATTGATCGAAATACTCAAGAACCTGTAATTCGAAAATATAGATCATAGCATTAGGATGTCCCCCAATTAATCTACGATCAAGTTAATTTGCGAATGTCACTATTTCGGCCACCGTGTATATCAATCATTTGATGCAACAATATTTCAACAGTGATAGTAAATATTTTTCGAATTTATTAAGAACTTCGATACACAGCTTGTTTATATCATTTTATAATATGAACGGTGGCATGAAACAATTAGATACTAGGTATGGATTAAACATTAAACAGTGTCATAACGATTATTTGGTCATAAATTTTTCCATTTATGTGAACTTTCCACTGATTTAAAATAACATTTGAACAATCTCATTAAAATTTTCACATTAGAACACTCATACCATCATCTCAGGTATATGAAACTTTCTTATTGTTTCAATTCGTGCGCCTTTCAGCGGTTTCAAAATTCATTTTTGTGGGTATGTTTTATAGGTTATAAGATCCTTCGCGACACTGATTTTCGAATAATTTTTTCATTAGGTTCGGGAAAAATAATTAGATTTTTCAAACATTTCACACGGCGGATTATTCATTTATTTGTAGAGGGTGCGGCAAAACGAACAGTGCAGTTTTGATGGGCTATTAAAAAAAATGGAACAACTTACGAAAAAGTTGTTCACATCATCAAGATGATGTCGTCCAGAAGCGATGCACTGATGTGTGTGATTTCTGAAGTTTTCAACTGCGTTCGGGCACATATCGATTGGAATGGCGGCAATTTCCTCTCTAATATGGATCTTCAGTTCTTCCAAATTATTAGGACGATGTTTAAAAACCTTTTCCTCGAGGTAGCTCCTTAGGAAAATATCGCTAATGTTCCCTGCGCGCTTCGTCCTTCTGAGGAGCGACCTGGGGTGGCCGGCGAGATCACCAGATTTGAGCATTAGCGATTTTTTCCTATGGGGCTACCACAAGAAAAAGGTTTTTTAGCATCGTCCTCACAATTTGGAAGAAGTGAAGATTCGTAGCCGCCATTCCGATCGATATGTGCCAGAACGCAGTTGAAAACTTCAGAAATCGCCTACATCAGTGCATCGCTTAACTTAAGTGAAAAAATGGGGTGTAGTACTGATTAACAAAGAATAAACCACTTTTATGTAGGTTGTACCATTTTTTTCAATAACCCATCAAAACTGCACTGTTTGTTTTGCCTCACTCTGTATAATCTGAACTAGTATTTTTTAATAATAAATGCATATATCAGAAGAGTTGTTTCTCGTCTACAGAAAAAAATTGAATGGTTAAATTTCCTTTTTATGGCTTGTGAATGCAACAGTTTTTGCTGGACCATAACTTACAATTTGAAGATCAAAATATTGACCGTTATCTGCTGCTGTGAAAACTTCAATTCCTTCAGCTGCGCAAATGCAAAACACCTAAGAAAAGGCTCACAAAAGTCGCTTTCAATTTTTCTTTTCATATAAAAAGAGAAGTATGTCTTGAAGACCCAAATTATCTGATTTTACTGTTTCATATTCCCGAGACTATGGCGTCGATTAACAGGTGCTGAAGCATAGTGAACAGTTGTATCAAGTTGAAAAATTTGAATTGACTTACTCTATATCGATTTTTCGAACCATATTTAAAATCTCGAACACTAACACTTATTTCTTATGATAGAATTTGTCAGTTTGAAGAAGTATTGAAGATAAGAACTAGAATAGGTAAGTACGTTTTCATTCATAAACTCCACTAAGATACAATTAGTACAACATACTTATATTCTAGATTGAAAATTTGTTGGAACTTCATTCTTAAGAGTAGGATTATAGTTTATAGGGTGATATTTTCGATATTATCAAGTTCATACATAGTATTCCCTCGAAATAATTGGGATTATAAAGTTCATCACGTAGGTTCAAACGCAATGTGAGGCTGAAAACGCCTAATTTTCCGTGATACTGGAAAATCTAGGATGATGTGTTAGTGTATATGTTATATCTTCAAATGATGAACTTATATCATATAGGTGTTTTGATAATGTGCAAATATAAATCTTGTGAATACGAGGCAATTTTCTATCATCATGAAAATTCCGAAATCTGATAACATTTTGTACCATTAATTGCTTAAATTGAATTGACAAATATCAAACTATCCAACAAAGAAAACCAAATTAAGTTTTTTTGACATACTGAATTGCTAAAATCGGATTGATGGATGGATTCATAAAAATCTACGATGGATCATGTTGCATTTTTGATGTGCACAAATTACATCTCCAGTTACTCAAAAACTCTTCTACAAAAACCAACTAATCATATTATAGAACATTTCAAAAATAAATATATAGGTATATGTTCTACGATTGTGGAATTGTAGATAGGTTCATACTATTTCGTTTTAAAAAACTGTATTGTCACTGTGAGCTTTTTAAGGAATTTTTTCTATTTTTTTGGCATATTGAAAGTTGGCCAAATATTTTTCAGCTCAATTTTGTCAATTTAATCATATTTTAGAAAGGTCGTGATTTTCTGAAATGTTGGTGTACAAATGTGTATAAGACGATTCATATGTCAAATTTTGCATGTTGAAAGCAGTTACGAAAATCGTTGTGAAGAAACATTTCATGTGAACTGTAGCAACATTGTAGAAAGACATATCAGTTCTTCCTTTTGAACCCCGAAAAGACATTTTCAATGAATGTCACACATATCTCGTAAATTTATTTCATAATGAAAGAAATTCATTATTAGGCTTGGGTTTTGATTTGATGATCCAATAAGTGAAGGACTACTTGCATTTGCCATTGAATATTTCTGATATGTGGCTCAACTGATATAGCTTGCTTTGGAAAGAGCTTGCGGTAGGCCATAAACCTCATAAAATATACACTAGTAAATTATGAAAAATTAGAAATATCATACAGTGATCGACAAAGAAAATCAAATAAATAGAATTTGAGAGGTTTGCAACTTACCCCAAGCTGGTTCTTTGACACTCAATATATCAAAGTTTTTTGCATTCGGTGAGCATCTCGTATCTTTTCTTGCTTCAGAATATTCAGAGGACATAACCTCAATAATTGACTAACAAAGCAACAAACCCAACTGTTTAGTTCTCAGTTCTGTTTTAATATTGGCCTGATCTGTTCACTGATAAATTGACCACTATTTCAATTGTTATTTTATTTATCATTCAGTTGATAATCAGCAACAATGCTTTTCAAACGGTTGTACACATTTACCATCACAGACAATGAGCTCCTTTCTAACTCATTCTGCTCTTGATTAATTTGGAATCATCATTTCCAGTGGTTAAAGCTAATATAGATTGATTTTTAAATATCAAGATACCTATGCTTTTTTAAATCCAATTATGATGGGAAAAATTGAGTGATTATTTCGAATATGTTTATTGAATATCTTTCATATGTAAATAATTTATTTTAAACATTTTCCTTCTGATGGTGAATCAGTGGTCATATTCTGCAAATACACAAAATTATATGAATTAATTTACTGCATAATCATCGCTATTTGAATGAAACAAAACGTTATATGACATCATAAAATATTCTTGCAAATGAACAATCTATATCCTTGTGCATAAACACGATTTAAATAATGAATTCGATTCACGAGAGTGAAGATTGTGGACACATTCGAAAGTGGTATAGAACAAAACAAAATATTTCACTTCTGATATAACAAACAGTAATAAAGTTCAATATTGAATATGATGAATTAAAAAACTCCCGAAGAGAGTCAGATATCACTTAATTTGTTCTAAGTAAGTCTACTTAAACATCAACATAACTATATTCATAATACATCACCTATTGTTCACATAGGGAACTCATCAGTGAGTGATAATTCATAATTCAAAAGAATTTACGTTCAAGCATTCGTAAGGAATGATTGAGTAGAAGTAGATTCAAATCATTCGATATACCAACAAGCGGGAAATCAGTAAATCGTCGAATACTTAGAACAAATCGAATTGATTAATATACAATTTTGTCCATCTGATATCAAGGCTCGGCCTTGAGATCACAAAATAAGTTGATTTTCACAACTAATAAGCAGTCTCTATGTAAGAACCTATTTAGTCGTTGTTACTACTGAGCTTGAGGATCACACTGTAGTAACCTTACGATTGAAGGATCACTTTTGGCTCCCTCAATGAACTCTTCTAGACTCAGTTTTCCATCCTTGTTCTTATCCATTTGACGGAAAATCTTATCTGTGCGTTTTTCAGGAGTGCTTTCATCCTCTGGCATCTTCATCACTGAACCAACCATTTTGTAGATCGCCTGAAGTATTGATTATTGTTAAGTGCAAGCTTTGGTTATCAGAACAATTTACAATACTGTTGACGTGAAATTCTCA
The DNA here is from genome assembly GCA_013421045.1 of Propylea japonica. NCBI lineage: Eukaryota > Metazoa > Arthropoda > Insecta > Coleoptera > Coccinellidae > Propylea > Propylea japonica. The sequence goes on from CM024239.1 coordinate 115,759,186, forward strand.
AGGATGGAGAAAGTGTTGAAATATTTTTTGGGCTATTCAAATCATTTTCCTATCTTCTATTATACTCGTATCTACAAAAATTAACGTATTCTACTCATCTGAAAGTTTCAAGTCTTGGTTTTGAAGAATGCTGGACGAAACGTTGAATAGAAAAAAGAGAAAATGATGGAAATATCTCAAATAATACTTAAATGCATTATATTATCATCATAATTATCAACACCATAGTAGATTTGCCAAAAAATCAAACTTTCAAGGATACGATACGCAAGTGAAGAATAAATTTGCAATTCCAGCAGCAGGAATAAAAAACCCAGCAAGGGTCCAAATTATAACACCGAAAAAATGAAAGGGGTGATAACTCAGATCAAAAAACGTTCCCTCAAATGTAGGGCCCCAAATGCATTGTTTCCAAAATTTCGGGTGTTGAAGTTTTACTTAAAACCTGACAAGAAAGTGGTACGTCACTGAGATATTTCAAAAATTATGTTTTAATTCTTCGTCGAATTTGTGACAAAAATCTTTCCTGTTTTTTTCCACTCCAGAAAATCAAAAACTATAACCTTGGAAAATTTTCTACCAAAATTCTTATAGTGCTTTCATTGGCTTCAAATTTTGCACACTTTCCTTCGAGTTATGACACATTTATCAAAGATGATTCTCCGAAAGTGCTTGGATTGGCTTCAAATTTTGCACAGTGGTTGAAATTTATTAGGAAAATGTCTATTTCACTTTTCAGTTCCGATCATTTTTATTTCGAGTTATAGCATTTTATGTGAGGAAATGAACAATAACAATAACTTCAACACTCTGTATTTTGAAAACAATGCATTACCGGACCCACATTCATAGGAGCCTTTTTTAATAAAATAATTCGAGAAATCAACCCTTTCATTTTTTCGTTGTCTAGTGAGGGGATTTTAGCAACCCGATGAGCTACAAGAAAGTGTAATAAATTCATTGATTACTTCGATGAATTCTACTGAAAAAAGTGCCTGTATAATGTTTATAAATGAATAATAAGTAATAAAGAAGTTACGAGAAATTTTCACTCGACGCTTATTTCCAATTTTCTCTAATAGCTCGAAAACGTTTTGACTAAGAAGGTTGCGGTTTTCACAAAATGAATTCTCGAACCACTCATTTTGTTCTAGCTCATCGGGTTTCTGAGATCCCATCACTAGACAACTAATTGAGGACACCCAGTACAATTGTGACGCATTCGCCATTTTGTGATTTATGATTTGATTTGATGATATAATGTTTTTGTTGCTAGGGCATCATATGTTAGGACATATTCAATACCGACAGTAAGCGAAATAAAACGCCTTGAAACATAATAGTAATACAACAACATAATTGAAACAATGGAATTAAAAAAGATGTTAAAATGAACAAAACAATTTATAATTATTATTTTTAAGGATTGAATTTACGTAAAATTAAACAAAATTGTTCTGACATACTTTTTCTTTCACTGGAAAATCGTTCGAAGGAAAATATATTAGGGTGCAATTTGAGAAAAATATTCGGTCGATATATTAGCTGTAATTTGGGACACACTTTATACACTTTAATTATGTCTTAAGGTGTTCCAAGCTTTCCATATGTTTATGCTATATTAAATACATAACTAATAAAAATAAATATTTATTAAATAAGACTCGAAATATAATTGATGAAATAAATATTAGTTGCAAAAAGATAGAAAAGCTTATTTGAATTGGAGAAATAATTCAAATTTAGATTCTGAGAAATATTTTTCCTTCTTTTGTTAAACGAATAATTCGAGACCAGAAGTAGCAGAATATTTAAATGTGAATTATGAACGAGGGTGTATGATTTGTATTATACCTATTGTTCACTACAAAAATTGGTTGAATATCAATTTTCCCGATTTGAAGTAATTTTCATGGTATAACTGATTTGGATTATTAACGACTATTGATTATTCCGACCCTCCTTTAAAGACATTCAAGCAAAACACAGGCACAATGTCCCCTAATCAATGTACTAAGATAGGTATTTAAGAAGTCATTTACCGTCACAATTTCCAGCATTTCTTGTCTTGAAATATACCCATTTCCATCGAGATCATACATAGAAAATGCCCACTTCAGTTTTTGCTCCAGTTTGCCTCGTGATGTTACCGAAAGGGCACACAAAAACTCCCGAAAATCTATGGTACCATCCCCATTGGCATCAAAAGTACGAAATACGTGTTCTGCAAACTTGCTGGCATCTCCGTAAGGAAAGAAATTGCCATATATTTTCTTGAATTCGTCTACAGACAGATGACCGCTTGGACAATCTTTCAGGAATCCTTTATACCATTCTTGAATTTCTGCATCTGTAATGAAGAAATGAAGCTCAACTATGGAAACCCATAGTTTTATATTTGGGACATTCGGGTTGTAAAGCATTCCATCGATATTTTCAAAATCAAAAGGAGGAGTTTCTTCTTCATCATAATAGTAATCAGTGGAAAATTTACAGAAAATTTCAAAATTACTCGACAAACTCATCATGTACAGAAGGAAAAAATTCTAATAGACTTGCAGATTTTACTTACCTTGAAACTCAGGATCCCTCCAATTAAAATATAATTCCAGATTACAAGCAGATAACGCAGTCAAAACTGTGCTTTTAGCAGGAAAGTTTTGGGGTAGTTTTGATTTCCTCAATATTTTATATTTTGTAGGGTGCTGAATCCGAATTTGGGTTTTGCTAACAAAAATTCGTGACGGAACATAGAAAAATATACAAAAAAAGAATTAAAATCTCATTCTTGGTCAGTTTTTCGCTTATTACTCGGAAACTATCAACCTTCGTGAAAAACTCTTCCATACTAAATGAAAGTACATAAAATTTCTTACGAAATGTACTACCGCTTGTTCTGCGAAAACCCGTTCTGGCTCAAATTATCGTTGAAAACGAGGTCTTTTCTATGACTCAATAAATGAAAAAAATTAAATTTTTTGGTTTCGATGATGCGATCCTCTTGAAATTTATCATGAGCATTCAGTATATCAGTCTCGATTCACAAAACAAATTAAACTCGAATCGGATATCTTGTTATGGAAATATAAAGATTCTTCTTTTCAATATTCCAATTGAATTTTCTACGGTTCTGTTCACAGTATGGTCGCGAAATTTTGCATAAGGCTTGTTATCAGCATCTTGCAAGTGGCCGTAACATTTCATTCCGATTGGTTTCGTATTTTCTGAGCAAAAGCAAAAATTTTTAATGGCCATATTTTATGTTTCATAAAACATGGCCATTCAAAATTTTTGTTCCTCAATCATCAATATCTCAGACAAAACGAAACCAATCGAAATGAAATGTGGCGGCCAAATGCAAGATGCTCATAATAAGCCCAATGCAAAATTTTGTGACCGTATTCAATTCAATTGGAATATTGAAAAGAAGAATCTTTATATTTCCATAACAAGATATCCGATTTGAGTATTTTTTTTATGTTCCGTCACGAAATGTTGTTAATAAACCTAAAATTTGAATTCAGCACCCCAAAAAACATAAAAAATTAAAGAAATCAAAACTACCCCAAAACTTCCCTGCTAAAAGCACAATTCGACTGGATTATTACAAGCAGAGTAAATTATTCATATTCCAATTAGACCAGAATTTCAAACAGTGAACAAACAAACGTAAATTTTTAATATGATTTTGTTTAATGGCTGATATTGATATGAGGAAAATTTTCGAGAACAATTAAAATTTCATAGATAATTCCAACAAACGGTTCATATTTTATGATTCAATATATTCAGGATTTGAGTCAAATATTCGCAATTAATTTGGTGATTCTAAAAGAGCTTTCATAATAACAATCAAAGTAATATTTGCGTTATTATCATAGTACAACAATGAGTTGGAATTTAGCTCAATATGCTCATTGACTATATTTTTCGTATGATTGATCTACACTCACCCGTTGACGTTCTTGCAGACTAACTGGAAGTAGACTGGGAATATTTTATTTCACTATTGCATGTTTACGAGATTTAATTTTAAGCCAATTTAGGAAGAAGCCAATAAGGAAAATTAAGGACGCAATCTGAGATTCCTACGTAGTAGATACAAGTTGTCCATATTGTACTAACAAATTCTTATAATTTTAGATTTTCACGATGTATCTTTTATCATCCATTTAAAATTGTCACCTAAATACGTGCGCATTTCTTCTAATAACTCTTGATGATTTTTGGCAACTGAGCTAATTCAAAATTAATTTTCCTCTCATGATTTTTCAAAAATCATCTAAAGGATCCCAAAAAACCCTGATATGTAGTATCTAGGAGTTATCGAATAACATTCGATTAGCAGGACCGTATTCCATAAATTTGGACAGTTCTAAAAAGTTGTCTATTAATCTCGAAACGAACTGATTTTTTATTTTTAATTTAATCAATTGAAATCGAGAGTTCATTTCAGTTCACTTATTTATTTTTAAATCAATTAATTAATATTATTCTAGGAAACATTTCGAAAATTTCATATCAGATCATTCCTAATAAGATTGGATATACATAATCTAGTCTACCATTGTCGAAATCTTTTGAAGAATACTAATAATTAATTTATTCAACAATAAATAATTGAACTGGAATAAACACTCAATTTCAATTGATTAAATTCATAAAGATTCAAAATTCACTTCGTTACGAGATGAATAGAATGTAAAATATTGGTACGAGAGAACAAATTAATAATTATTAATAAGACTATTGAGAAAAAATCATCAGTTGAATTATTATTGTTCATCAATGCAAGTTTTTCTTAATTTTCATGAGATTATCGAATCCAATCATATTTTTTCACTAATACTTTCGAGTCATTTGATATTTGAATCAAAAGCACTTTTAATAAAACGTAAAAAAACAAAATGATTGAAGCGATCAATGCCGATCAATTATTGGTAAGCATTGTTTGTACGCATGTTTTACTTTCGATAATGATTTTGCAGTTGATTGCAATGATCGTTCCAAAAATTCAGAGAATTTTACTCACCAGAAAATTCCGTATTTTGTTTGAGATCCTCCAGTACTTCTGGTTTCAGTTTACTATTTTGTTTTCCCATGACTAGAAAGATCAGCCTCTAATTCTTCTCAATACCAACTCTCCAAGTAAAATAAAGTCACCTGCCTTGATAAAAAAATATTTATGATATAGAAATGAAAAATTCAACTGGGTCAAATGTGTATATTATTTAATAATACTCATAATAGGTGAAAAATTCAGACAAATATTCCATCAATGTAATATACTTTGAATTATCAACTAAAATTCTCAGTAATTCTGGTCTTTCAAAAATACCACTACATTTCTAAAGAGAACAAAGAAGGGTATTCTCACAATTCATCACATCGTGGACAGACATATAACATCTAAATTCTCGGTACATCATGAAAGTCAGCAGTATAACTTGTGCAAGTAGAAAATGTGGTAAATCTATTCAAAGCATCTTATTTTCCTTATCCTCATTACTACAAATCAAGCATGCCAAAAGAGAACATTGAGAAATAATGATGTTTCATATTGCATATAATGGAATACTACGACGGAAGTAACCAACAGAAAGATATATCAATACAATTTCAATCATCACACATTTGAAAATTTCTGAAAAATGCTTTATGTGTAATGAATACATTGACTGCAAAGCTTGACAACATAATTTTGCATGATGACTAACAAGGTATTGTCTATTACGACGAACCAGAACCACCTCATTGAAATATTCGTCATTTCAAGCAAAACTACAATATTCCTTTCTATACATAAAAATATATTTGGTCTACCAATTTTTATTTCTAGATTATAAAAATTGACAGTAGCTTTGTGAGAATTTTCAATTCCATAAAGAATTCATGGATAAATTATCATTTTCACATTGTATTCGATTTCCCTGTATTTCATGCATATTTTGTGTCACTCAGCTATTTTTTATCAACATTTGACGATATATTCCTTTTGAAAGTTCTATTGAATGAATAAATTTGTTGTGAAAATAGTTTCAATAAGGAATTTTTTAACAGATTGAAGAATGCATTTCAAAGAACAATTGATGAACCAATCAAAACAAATATATAATTCGTAACATTTACGAGACAATTCGAAGTACCTAGGCATTGAAATCAAAATAGGTACATTTTCATTATCCACGTTAAAATAAAATTTCGAATGCAAATATAACAAAGATGTATGAATCCCTGTTTTCCAGTTTTTTTTTGAGTATTCATGATATGGAGATATCTCTTTTTTGTGCGTCTAGTTGAAATTGCTGTTGTTCAATGCTTTGAAGTCTTAACCCAGCTTGTCTAGATTCATCACGAACCAAAAACTTATGTTTAACTGAAGTCAGAAATATCATACATCTTTGATTATTCATACAGGGAATCGCGTTACTGAAGAGCATTAAATATTTAATTAATATACTTTTTTCATACATAAATAATATTCAATAAATTAAAAATTATACAATAATATGATCTTTCAAGTATCTCTGAAGCGTACATTGATCTACAGATGAAAAGGCAGTCTAACAATACTATAGAACCGAAAGTCTGAGGCCATTCTCTAATGCATTTCACAGATTTCTATTGAATTATTGTGTCCTAAAATACAGATCAACTTTATTGACAATACTCTATTTTGTTTTGTTTCAGTGTGAGCGGTTGGATAAATAATATCAAAAACAACAATAATTTTCGTCTTTTACATACAATGTCTGTTTTTCTTGACGTATTGGAAGCTTTGTTCGTTTTTCACAAACACGAGTTTGTTATCACAATAAAAATGGTCATTTGAATTTCGAATGGAGCTATTGAAGTAAAATGCGTTCGAAGAAAAATGTAATGGAATTCTCTTCAGTATTTACATTATTTATCTACCAAAAATACTCGGGTCAATCGAGAATTTGGAATATTGGAAATTTAATGACGGTATTTATACTTAAATTTGTTCTCCACCAATCCGGAGATGTATTAATGTCATGATATTATAATTCCATGACTCAATAGATGAATACAAATTTTTGTAGATTTTTATTCTATTCAATTTTCTTCGGCGGATTCTATTTTATAGCACGTGGAATATTATTTCTTTATCTCGATTATTGAAAGAGCAGAATTCATCAATTGATTCCCAACAATTAATTCACATCAAAAATCGTGCTTCCAATTCGAAAAGGAATTTCCGAGCCTAAATATACACATAAAATTGTAAAATAATAAATTAATTTGAAGTTCACTCGATAGACACATTTGATCATTTTTGCATTCTAATACATGATCTTCAGGGGAAGATTTATTAATCGAAAATTGTGCTTATATTTCTAACCATGATTTCACCATTCCTTACATTTCATAAACATGAAAAGTACTCGATAACTTTGCTTTGAGAATATTTAAGTAGATAAACCAAAATATATTCATCGAAAATTTGGTAGTTCACTGAGAAAATCAATATTCGAGTAGCTTCACGAATTCCACATATAAGGTAAATTGTTACTTAACATATGAGTTCAAAAACACGCTTAAAATTCATCTAGAGTTTCTACATTTGCGCTAATAATCGATTGTTTGAGCGTATTTTCAATTGGAAGTTTGATTGTGTTGACGACTTGTAATAATTCTGAACATATTTGTTAGTACAGAAATAATTCAACATTGCGAGTACCTTCTTGAATGATGTTTATTTCATTATTAGACCTGAAATTACTTACTGAGAAAAGTTTGAAATATGGACAGGTCTCTTATCACACCATTTCAGTTGTATTCATAACATACCTCAACGTTTAACTCTGGCCGGAAATCTATATCAATTGAAAATAATCTGAACGCTAATAAATCAGGAAAATATATATCAGATCGATTTTCCTTGTAGGATTTTGCTTCCTGTACAGTTTCAATTAGTTATAATCCATATTCAGGAATAATTGCATATTTTTTATTGCATCTTATCACTCAAGAATGAAAAAAGTCATTACTTTGTATTAATTTCCTACCTTGAGGAATAAAATTCAATTAACAAACACAAAAGAACAATTAAAATTAAATTCACACATACACTCTTGACGACATACGCAAACTGAAAACAAAACAGGTGCTGAAACAAGTATCGTTGAATTCAAAAAAAGGCAGCATATGGTCAATTTCATTATGTATTATTTAGTTAATTCGTGGAAGAGTTGACACGAGAATGTTAGACGTATGCGTGAATATTCACACAAGAAGATAGATATCATTGATTAAACGGAATATAAACTTTGTTGGGCTGTTATGTTTAGTGTACTTTTATTTAACTAGTGCAAGCCCTGTAATCTCGAATTAGTTAAGATGGTTAAAAACATGAGAATGTTTTGCGATCATTGAAATTTTGCAGATTTTGTAGCTATTCGGAATAGAACCGCTAGAAAGCGTCTTGAATACGTTAGTTGAAGTGCAAATATTCAAGTGTTAATTGCAGCATACTTTAAATTCGAATTTCATTATTCTTATTTGCTGACTTTTTAGGAACATGTACATCGAAGTAGTGGGCAATCTCGTAAAATCGAAAAAGGCTACAATAGGAATAAACTTCATTTTCATTAAATCCTAACAGGGGCTTGAATTTCAAGTAGTCATCGGAATCACGACTCCCAAGCAAATAGAACTATTCATTCGGTGGTTAGGATGATCTCCTTATGCCCGATTTCACCGTTCGTCTAAACAACGTTTAAGCCCTTAAGTGACGTTTATTCCATTGATGAAACGTCATTTCAGGGATTAAACGTTGCTTAGACGAACGGTGCAATCGGGCATTAATGACATAAATATGATCAGTTGGTGTTTTAACTTTTTTTTTTTTTCGACCTGAGCGTATTTTTATCGAGTCGAGTTCCGTTTTTGTATTCCTAGGTTCTTCGGAAGACATAAGGTCGCACTAAAGTACTATTCTCACGATTACACTTACGGTACTCAGCAATTTTTCTTGATTTTGGTCCGAGTCGCTTGGTATACTTCGCCTATGACCTAATACTGATTATTATTATTACAAACTCGAAATTCCAATAGTAACCGTTGAAAGAAGGGCATTGATAAAGAAAGACAGTAGAGAGCAGACAGACAGACCTACGTTAGTTGTGCGAATTAGGCATTTTCGTTACTATTTAATGACGTATTGGAGAAACTTGTAACTTCCGTTATAACCTTTTTTGAACAGATTCACAAGTTATTTAAATAAAAATAATAAATAATACGAAAAAAAATTAAACGAAATCAATTTTTGGACTTTACTTCTGCAACTCTTGATGTCCGTGTTTTCTAGTATATTAATGAGAAATAGAGATTATTCTACAGTACCCCATAACCATCGTAATTAAATATACACAAATTTTGCTTGGAACTTATGTTTCCTTCAGTTAGAATTTAGTGAACTGCAGTGAAAATGGACATATCGTAGGTCTGCCACTGATTTTAGAAGAGTTGGTAGGAGATTTGACAAGTGATCAGATCAGATGAGTGAGTCGATGAGCACAAATGAAAAGATGGTGAAATCATAAGATCAGACTTGAGTGCGTTTGAATTAAACTCGGAAAATAAACAAACATCTTTTCCACAGATTTGATAGGAAGTGAACACGAACAATATATTAAAGGCATAATTCTATATAATTTTAAATATTAACATTTCATAATGGGAATGATATAGACGAATAAGCTTTTGTAAATTTGATTGTGCTTCACGATCCTTTGGAGCCATAATCCAAATCACAAGTTATAAGGTGTTCAATGCGAGAAAGGACGGCATTGTCGTGTGAATAGTCGACTCTATTGGCACGTCACTGCCGCTTTGATGTACTTGGTTTCGCCGTGCGACACTGTCTCGAATTTACAGTTCTCACGATTCAACAAGGATAAAATAGGCGGCGTTGCCTCGCATAGCTCCGCGCTATTCATTTTTTCGATAAAAACTTATTAAGGCGCTAACATTTTCGACAATTCTTCGTCCTGTAAACAGCCTTTCAAAAATTCATCCTGTGTCAACTGACCGTCGTTGTTCTCATCCATTTTCGCGAAGATGTTCTTTGCCCTTTCTTCTGCTGAATCGGCAGGTCGATTCGAGGAACAGGCGCCCAGCATGTCGTAAATTGCCTGAAAAATTAAGATTATTATGTGTACAATTTTATATGGACTCGAATATTTCGTTGACATAAATGTATAATATTCAGTCGCGATCTATATTTAGACTAATGTCCATGGATTTATACTACTAACTAGATGGCGAACCTGTCAGAAATTTTGAGGCAAACGGCGGCCATTTGCAGTTTGGGTAATTTGAGAGGTGTCAATTTTTGAACGAATTAAAATATTAGAATAATCGATATTACCGTGTTTGAGGAAACTATAGTGAATAATCATCATAATGGTACATTATTTCAATAACTAATCACAAGATCTGAAATATTTAGTATCTGATATCGACCGAAATTAAGGCTCTAAAAAGGGGAGTATACCAGACAGCCATGCTGGGTCCAACCACAGACTCGAAAATTACAGAACCATTCGAATGAAATGAAATCTGTAATCGAATAAATGAAATCTGTGATCAAATGAGGTTTTAATCCTGTATGTTGGTGCATAACCCCGATAGATGGCGATGAATTTGGGAGTGATCTGTAATTTTCGAGTCTATGATTGGACCCAGTCAGCCTGTCTGGCATACCTATCTTTCTAGTGCTCTACCGGAATGTCAGAGTTCACAGACCTAATAAACAGAGTTCGTTTTTCATAATTTCTTTCAAAGGGACGTCTATGTTTCAATCAAAATTCGAGAAAATGTGGCATATAACATCAAAATATTCGAGTTTCATACCAACTGCAAATGGCGGCCTTGCCTAACTTTTTTCTACGTGACAGTTAGGAAGTTCGACGTCCAGATAGTATTATACTCGTAGGTCCATGCTAATGTCGTCAAATTCCACTGAGAATAGAAAAAATCTGCCTAGCAACAGACTTAGGTTCAAGTAGTCTTGAAAGGGTCTGAACGACCTAACGTGACAGGTCAGGCAGTGCCTTTTCCTTTGTCTAAGGGCAGTGTATTGGTAAAGGTTGAATCGTCATCACATATTCTCATGGAGAATTATTGTCTCATCAGTGCGTTCAAAAGTAACGGTATCACCAGTGGCGTAACTAAGCCATGGAGCGCCCCCCGCCAGCTGATCGGCCGGGCCGATGCCGATGATTGACAATCCGTACAGCGGAACGCGCCCTCCGGCGCCCCCCGACTACTGCGCCCCCGCACGGTGGGGCTGCGGGGTGTGTTATTTACGCCACTGGGTATCACTTACTAAAAGTGTGAGTTCCAGTGATCAATACATTAAGTATACATTAAATACTTTTTCAGTCGAACTCAAAATAAAGGTGACTTTAATGTGTAGTATTTTCAAAACACAAAATAATAATATAAAATAAAAACCAATAAATGAGACACAAAAAAAAAAAAAATTGTGTTTACAATATTCCCTGTATATCTGGAAGATCTTATACAGGAGAGACATCAAGACCTTCAGAGATAAGAAAACGCGAACATAAAACAACATCAAAAATAGAGACATTACAGTTCACAAATCACTGATCATGTATGTTCACATAGCGGAGATCATATGATGAACAGAAACAACACAAAGATCCTAATGACGGAACCTGATTATTATGAAAGGAAAATAAGGAATCCACATATATTTTGATAGATGAAGTAGATAATTTGGCAAATTTTTCTATTGAAATAGATCGTATAGTCCGTTCACGAAGGTTGAGCACATAGTAGGCGTTTCTTTATTTATCTGAAGTTGGCAGTATTTACTGTCATAAAGTAAAATTAAGTCAACGTTGCCGAATGTACTCGGCCTCGTCCGACGAGCTTGCAAGTTTTCAGAGGACTCTATGCAATATTGACAACAATGCGTACAATCTGACATAAAAATAAAGAACATAACCTAGAATTTTAATATACACAGTGGAATATGCCAAATTTCCATGGCCAACAGACGGCTCAACCTTTTGTGAATGGACTATACTTGGATTGATTTATTGAAGAAGGAAATGACATCAGGAAATTTCAAATTAAATAAAACAAAATCTCTACATGTTGACAACTTTCAATGTCAATTAGACTGTGAACGAAAATATACAGAATTCCAAAGATTTTACAAGTTTTTCTAAGAAGGTGTCTGATATAGACACCAAAACGTACATTATCCTTTTCATTTATTTCCTTTTTAGTTTTACTATTAGGCAAAAATTTCTTTCGAAACCAATTTGCACCTGATAAATAAGTGCAAGATTTTCGCAGGAGCATTTCATCTTAATTGAAAATTTTTCAATTATTTCTGTTTCAGAGAAAGAGAGTGAAAACCTAAAAAGTGTTCAAGAAATGCAGAATCCTCTCAGATTATATTTCATCGATATCATTGATATAAGTCACCATGAATTTTCTGCCTGTGTATTCATCAGTCAGAATTTATTGAATTGAACAATAATGTTAACGATGAGAAAAACAGATTGAGTCGATTTCTCTATCTGAAAGATAAATAACATCTTTCTATTCGTGAAATATACATTATTGTAACGGGTATTTTCTCAATATATACATAGTTTGGTTTCGATGGTTGTTGTTGAGATGTTTGAGAGTAATTGTGGGTTCACTGTCTGTCTACCTTGTTTAGAACATTACGGAGAGAAAATTTAAGATTGGTCAAATTTAATCTTTCTGCCGCCAAGGTGCGCTCTGCAAAATATTTGTCAGCAGAATTTGAATTTCATAAAATTTTTCCTCTGATTCAAACTCAATATTATATCATTGGAAATAGCAACGATGTGCAACATACGAAATGTAGCGGCGATTATATTTCGCTGAGATATTCTTTGCCCTTCTTCTGCTGAATAGACAGGTCGATTTTAAGAACAAGCGCCCAGCATGTCGTAAATTGCCTGGAAAATTGAGATTATTATGAATAAGCCGCGAAATCAGGGGAATCTTTCAACTTAAGGAATTGTGACCGGCGGCGGAGATTAGGCAGCTCCAGTAAGTTCGTAGGAACGTAATCATGGAAATTAGCTTTCTATTGAAATCAAACAAACCATAGTTCACAAAGATGAGCAATTATCGTCCATTATTGCCAGGAACCTTTGAATCTAGAGAAATGTTTTGTTTGCTGAAGTGACTTCATGCAAACCAATGAATATGGCCAACTTCAAATTTCGGCCTGTGTATTCATCATGAGTTAGAATTGAATTGAACAATTATTATAGATAAAAAAACAGATTAAATCAATTTCTCTAATCGAAAGATAGATAACATCTTTCAGCTCATGAAATATAAAATTTTATAATGGTTGTTATTACTATTAACGTTTCGATGGATGTTGTGAAGAGGTTTGGAAATAAAGGTGGATTAACTGGTTTTGCTTTTGTTTCAAAAATTACAGCGTCAAAATGCGAGATCGGCCATTTTCATTTACCTGTCGTTAAAGTGCGTAAGGTTGATTTGCAAGAATATTTGACATCAGAATTTGAATTTCGTTTAATTCTTTCTTTGATTTAAGCCGGGTTGCACAAAACTCGAATCAGCTTGATTATTCAAATGTTATCATTTCTGTGCAATTTTCAGTTCATTTTTTACACAAACCATCGACTTAATTCAAAATCAACGATTTGATTGGCAAATCAAGCTTTGTGAAACCGACGGTTAATCTACAAACATAACAACGATGTTAGCGACATACTAAATGTACCAGCGAACAAATGAGTTTTATTGCTGAATTTGTAGCCAGATAGTTCCTACCGTTTCTTACCAATAAGTGATTTCACCATTACTTTCAAACATACAGTTGTTGTATACGGTTTGACAGTTGAAAATGATATGTTTGAAAGTAATGGTGAAATCACTTATAGGTATAAAAATTTAGAAAGTCAGGGCTTTTCTTTTCAGGAGTTTTTGAGCGCCCGTTCATTGGTGGGGCAATAAGACTATTAAATCGAAATTTTATATGGGACTTGAGGTTGATATCAAATATATAAATGCAGAATCAAAGCACAATGGGCATTATATTCTGGAAATTATTTAGAAAATGAAATATGTTAAACTATGAATAGAAAAAAATTGAATTCTATGGTTCTGATGATGCGATCCTGTTGAAATTTTGCATGAACATTCAGTATATCAGTTTTCATTCACAAGAGAAACTTCACTCGAATCGGATATCCTGTTATGGAAATATAAAAATTTTCCTTTTCAATATTCCAATTGAATTTTTCATGGTTCTGTTGAAATTTTTGCCATAAAATTTTGGATGAACATTCAGAATATCAATATCCATTTACAAAAACCATTTCAGTCGAATCGGACTTCTTTTTATGGAAATATGAAATTTCTTTTTTCAATATTCCAATTGAATTTTGTATGGTTCTGTTCACACTTTGGCCACAAAAATTTACAAGAGGCTTGTTATCAGCATCTTGCATTTGGCAACATCTTATTCCGATTGGTTTCGTATTTTCTGAGATATTGAGGAACAAAAATTTTGAATAGCCATATTTATGTAACACCCTGTACAATTTGGATGGTTAACGAACTCAACCGAAGCATTTGGGACCCGAACTCATCCTGAAAATTTCAAGTCTATTGGACAATCCATTCGAAAGTTATTGTGCTAGCGGCCGGACAGAGTTGAATTTGACCCACGAATTCGTCATCAGGGAGTCTAACCCTATCGTTTGGAACCATTTTCGGCACAAAATTCGAAAATTGCAGTCATTTGGGCAAAACGATATAGCACTTGTTTAAGGAGAACGAGCGCTCAAAAACGGTAAGAACTGGCTGGCGACAAATTCAGCAATATCTGAGATACTGCCTGATAAAATAAATGCGATGCGCCGGTACATTTCGTATATCGCTCACATCGTGGTTATGTTAAAAGTATGTATTAATGTTTTATCAGATACCGTAGAAAGAATAATTTGAATGAAATTGAACACACCAATACCTTCTTTCAAACATCTCCCTCCAGAATATTGAATCATTTATATTTAGAGAAATTTGATTAATTATCTAAACTGAATCATGATGAATAGACCTAAAGCAGAAAGTTTGGACTCACTTCACTATAATTTAAAATTTGTGAGTTTATAGGGATATTTTCCAGGAGATAAATATTTCTGGTTGTTGTCCACTTACTAATAGAATTTTTTCAGTTGTTGTCTACAGTCATGTGTCGAAAGGAAAGTGCCACGGAGCCTGTTTATCCCATCGAGAGAATTTTGAAATGAAAAATAAAGAGCGTGAGATAATAAAACTCATGTTTTTTGTTGAAAAGTATTGAAATATTGATTGATTCGAAAAATACACATTAAGAGAATATGTATGAAACAAAATATCTTGTAAATTTCTGACACAGTTTTGGTGGCATATATGCGAACCTATCTCATTCGGTCTAATTAAAACACTCCCTATTATTCCTTACTGAGCAGGTTTGATATGAGTTAGTGCACGATCTGATATCTAATTGAAATTCAGGTCAAATTAAGCAGAGCAAAATTAATACGCAAATTCGATTATTTAAACTACCTCGTTTAAAGCAAGTGTAAACGAGGCAATCGATATTGCTGAAACTATTCCAGCGACAACATGCTGCATTCAACGCTAATTTAATACGTAATGACGTGCGAAAACGTGAGGACGGTCTACGTGCTAGCCAGACGTGAATATAAAGCCTCTGTTTGTCACTTAATCAATATGATCAGTGTCTATAGGCGAAGAGAGGAAGACACGGAATTTATTCACGATGAAAGCCAATAGCTTCAACTGAAATACTCGAATTTTGTTTGATATCTTTATTCATTATGTACATGTTTTCCGAATTAAATTTATGTATGTATCATATCACGACATCCGTAAAAAGTAAAAATATTCATTTATAACCCGCCAAAAGCTTTTCTACGAGGTGGTAATGGGGATAATTCATGAAATTATCAGAGTTCCTCAACTATTTTAATTTTTCAAATTCAAACTTTTAAAAATTTTATTATTTTTCTTCTTATATGTCGGATTTGTTGCAAAGGGTATCAGACAAACGCGCAAAAGCTTCTGACTACACGTGAGTACTTTACTCGATAATTTCTCTTCAATTAGTGACTTTTGTGAAGAAAAATGTTGTTTGGCAAAATTGTTTTCAACATCTAAAAGATGATAGATTAATCGCAGATGGGTTTCCGCTACCAACATGTTATAATGAAATATGTGTAACCATGAAATCTGAATCTGTGATGATGGGAAAAATACACGGTCTGGCACCGATGCCAGAAATACGTTTTTTGGCGTTCGTGCAGTTAATACATTAAATGACAGGATTAAGGAGTTTAAAGTGTAATAAAAATTTTTTTGCTCATCCTGGAATAAGTTTTTCAATCAGATCTGCATTCTTGATTATCAAGGGATGTGTTTCTAGCCAAGAAATGGATTCAATGGAATATCTGCAGTTTTCAATTTTTTGGTAAATTCATGATATTTACTAACAACATTGCTTTGTTAAAAAGAAGTGATTAGAAATCTTGAGCACGAAAGGACGATGCATATCTTTGTTATCTTTAGGTTTATTTCGTCTCTATGTTTCTCCCTTGAATGAAAATTATAAAAACATCAAACGGAGGACAGTGCTCACAGAATTAGTTTTCAATATAAAACGTTATTCAATTCGATATTTATCTGAAATAAATTAGATATAAACAGTCAGAGAGCCATAGACAAATCGCATAAAATTCTATGTCAAAAGTCGAGGAAATAAAAATTGTCTGAGTGTATTCAAGACTCGAATATCTGAGTTGATAGATTGTAGTGAACCGATATGTTTCAGCTTCGAATCTTGGCGCAGTTAAAGGAGAGTGATTTTTTATGAGTTATTTTTATGAAAAAACCTTCACCTCCACTTAGGGCTTCCTTCGAGTGCTTAACCTAAAGCTGTTCCAAACTCCTGAATAAAATTCATATACAGGTTGTCCCAAGATGTTCCATACAGTCAATATCTACACTCCAAGACAAGGTACAAAATTCAAACAGAAAGTTTTTTGAATGCCAGCGAAAACCCAAGCGAATTTGTTGTTAAAATTTAGTTCCTAACTACCATTTTTCTAAATTGCACCCTTATATTTTTTCCTTCAAACGATTATGTAAACACAATTTTTCATAATTTCACGTAAAAACAAGCATTTGAAATAATAGCAATAAATTGTGGCGCATTCGCCATTTTGCGACTAAATGAAATGAAGTGTCGAAATCAAGTGGATATGCCACAATTAATAATTATTATTTTTAAGTTTAGGGATCTATGTGAAATTGTTGAAAAAAATTAAACTGAGGAATATTTCAAAGGGGAAAAAATAAAGATGCAATTTCAAAAATTATACTGGGTTAGTTTTTTTAATTTCTTAGAAACTTTATAGGTTTTCACTCCCAGTCTCTGAAACATAAATAATTAAAAAATGTTTGATTAAATTTCTAAGAAATGCCGAATCCCCCCAGAATATATTTCAATCGATAGTTTTTTTAAGGATGGTAGTTAGAAACAAAATTTAAACTATATATATTCTGATGGAGTTTTTTCCATTTTCTATTCGAAATACTTTTTGTAGTTCTTTTACTGTGTCTGAAGCTATATGGAACATCTTGGAACACCCTGTATTTATGTGATGTTTGATGTAATAAATTATTTATAATCTATTTAATTCCCCAGGAAAACAAAATGAACAAAAACATTTATTTGACCCATAAAAATGTAATCAAATTTATTAGGCTGGAATCTTCATCCCTGAACCGAAAAGGGATGATCTCATAACCTTCGCCAAACCTCTATTTCAACTCTAATTGGCGCTTCGGGGTATAAAGTTTTTTATGATTCAGTTAACGACTTTTTCCACATGAACACCCATTTCTATTGATTGGCAATCTTCTCTACAGCGCCACAACGTGGAATTCAATAGCCAATGTATTGAATTGTAATTTTTTTGGTATTGATGGAAAAATCAGACGCGCTGGAATGAAGAAGATAACAAAAATTCTGATATGAAAAATGAATTCTAATGTATTCTTGAAATTACCTTACAAAATTGACTCTCAAATTTCAATAGTACCTTTAAAACCCAGTTTTCATATTATATTTAATTTCCAAAAATAGGTATAAGAAATCACCTCCTTCATTAGGAGGCACTTGAAACGTTTCAAACCACTGTTACATCACCTTCATTTTAACTAATTTTGGTTATTTTATAGAAGTTGAAATAAATAAGTGTTGCTGAAGCGGGTTTTAAATGATATTTCTATTTGTAGACGACAATTTCGATCATAAGGCGTTTTCGGATACTTACTCGGGTTAACTCGATCCCTAACCTACGCGTTCGTTTACCTCACCCGAACATCCAACCAGTGTTCGGAAAGTAAGGTGCTGTTAACCCGATCACTGATTCAGGTTGATTTATCATAACCTCTGCGCACCTCAATTTAATTTTGTATTCGAAAAAAGCGGGAATAAGTCTTCTAATCTTTTCTTAGTAATTTCATATATTCTATTCCTAAAAAAATTGGAAAGAGAAAAGAATTCGGCTCAGTGGAAAATGTGTGGTTCCATGAGCCGACAAAATTAAATGAAACAACTTCTTCATAACTTTGTATGCAGATCTTTCTGCGTTGAAGCTGAAGTCTTTTTTACTTCAAGGATAACATGCGAGGGCACACCAGAAATTATACGAAAGATTTTACAGGAGCCAATAAATCCAAACAAAGCTAGAGACAATCAGTAAATAAACTAGAACTGAAAAAATAAATTCTCTATTTCTTTGACATAGGTACTCAAAAATAACATTAAACATGGAAGGGCACACCAGAAATTATAAGAAATATTTCACAAAAGCCAATAAATCCAAGCAAAGCAAGAGATAATCCGAAAATAAACTGGGACTGAAAAAATGAATTCATAAAATATTTGGTTATTTTATTGATACTGTCACTTCCAGTCCTGAACCTGATGTGTTCGTAAACTTAGAACCCGGGTCGGTGATCCGAGTAGATCCGTCACGTGACCCCCAATTAATCGAGTTAGTAACCCTGAGTAAGTTTTCGAAAACGCCTATAACAAATCTACAGGGGGGAGACAGAGGAACTTGCAGATTTAAAAATTCAGTTAAATAAAACTTATGAAAATCTCGATTTAATAAGTTTTCGCATCATCTAGTGCAGCATGTTTATGTTTAGACAGTTTAAAAAAAAAGAGAGTATATGAGTAAACGAATGAGAGATGCGGAGCTCAAAACGCATTGAAATAAACACGAGATCTGCAAAATGAAGAAATTACAAAATTTCACACAGAATCAATAGTATCCCAGTCTGAATATATTGAAAGCATAAGTTACCAAATTTCATGAGCTCTTTCGCCATTGCATGCTGAATAAAACGAAAAGTGCCTAATATCTGAAACAATAATTTTTCGTCAGAAATAAACATGTTATTGGCTATGGCATGTCGTGCAAGGTATCATGAAATATGCGCGTAACTCTGGGTCAATTCAATTCATTGTTGAATTTGAATCCTCAGAACTGAGGTTTTTGATTATATTCGTTTATCCTTCAAGCTGACGTGATTTTGGGTTTATAAAATTTATATTTGTACGATAAATGGAATTCAAATTATTTATTCTGTCGATAACTTTTCAATTTCGTTTATATTGATCATGCCTTTTGTGTTGATATAACGAGATCATCAAATGATTGATTAATTATTTAAAGAACAATCACAATAAACTATAATTGAATAGAAGTTTTATCCACACTTATGATCTGAATGAAGTATTATTTTAGGTAATCATTAGCGTTACAATGAATGTAAATTCCTGAATCGATCACTTTCTGTTTACTTATTGGTTCCATCAACATAAAATTTGATTGACATTTCGTGTTTTATTCTATTCAAGAACGCTTTCATGGAAAACAATTTTTTAAGTTGTCTAATGATACAATTGAATGATATAGCTGTAATACTTATAATAATATAATAATATACAGGGGGACCCGTAATTAGACCGACAAACTTCTAGTGGACATTATAGATCATATTTTAGACAGATTCGACACAAATCATATAATGCAAAATTGCTTCGTCAAGGAGCTAGTGCCCTTTGAAGATGACGTCCTGTCCACATTTTTTGCCACATATTCGCAAAACGGAGTCACATAAAGTGCTGAAAGTTAACACATTGGCTAATATCAAAAATACGCATCGATTAGATTGAGTGCATTTCTTTCATGTCAAGTGAAAATAAATTCAAAACAAAAGTGAACATTGAGTACTTAGTGAAAGGAAAGAAAATTGCAAATAAATTTTTTTCAGAAATGGTGCATCTGGGCGTTATTATACAAGAGTATCTTTTTTCAAGAAAAAACATCAGAGTTTATGAATATGATGTAAATCTCGCGAAATAATGAAAGTTAAAAAAGTTTTATCTAAAAATACACTTTGTGCTTGACATGAAAGAAATGCACTCAATCTATCGATGCGTATTTTTTATATTAGCCAATGTGTAAACTTTCAGCACTTTATGTGACTCCGTTTTGCGAATATGTGGCAAAAAGTGTGAACAGGACGTCATCTTCATAGGGCACTGGCTCCTTAACGAAGCAATTTTGCATTATATGATTTTGGTGGAATCTGTCTAAAATATGATCTACTAGCAGACCCAACAGACGTTGTTCTGTATACACAAAAATTCATTCAATTCGATCGAGCCGTTTAGTGCAGAAGAATGAATAACCTGAATAACGACTTCAGCGCCATTTGTTGATCTGATGTGTGGTCATAAACATACGGGCATAGGCAATACAATACATTCATACAAAACATCTCTTACCTTCGGTACCTTCTCCTAGCCGCGTTGTGCCTACCTCGGAGACATTTTGATGCGATTCATCTTCAACCTGCCATATCTTTTGATGTATTCATCATGGCTGATTTTGGTACTCATATTTATTATCATTGAAGTTATAGTAGGTTTCCTCAAATTTCTCGGGTGAAAAGTATAGCCTATGTTACTCAGGGATAGTGTAGCATTCTGAGGGTGAAATAATTATTGAAATCTCTAGTAGCTTATGAGTAAACTCGTATCAAACCCCCAAACGCACAAACATACAAATCTGTCCTCTTTATAATATAGGTATAAGTAAAATATTAGTAAAGATATAGATCAATTCTCTACAAACGCCCTATTGACCACTTTTTTCTATAACCTATATCGTTCTGAAAATATCTCGAATAAAGTTGGGAGGAGATGAAAAATTACATTTTTCGGCAACCGTCCGGGAAGTACCCACTTTCCGGACGCTTTTTCAATATCAGTAATTGCTCGAATTTTAATATAAATATTAATATAATAAGAATTAGAATGTTTCTGTTAATATGTGATATTTTCTGTTCTGTTTAATTTAAATAAGAATTAAAATATATAAAAAAGATGTGTCGTCTCATTGATTTGTTATTCTAGACGGTTGCCGAAAAAATATTGTACGCAACACGCCCGAAAATGGTTTTTTTGGACTCATAGACTTCTAGGACTCGCTTGCGCTCGTCCTAGAATTTTGTCTATTCGTCCAAAAAAACCCTATTTTCCGGACTTGTTACGTAAATTACTATTTTCTCCAACCATCAAAAAATGTTGACATTTTTGTACTCTTTTCAGGTGCAAAAGTCATAGATTTTCTTACCGTACAAAAATTCACTCGTTACTTAGCAACACTTTTAATCCTAGGATTAAAAACGCTACGTTTAATCCTTGTACATGCATTTGAAGTCTACTTGACAATCACTGTCCTGATTCTGTGTTCAAATTCATAACCAAATTATGAACGATTTTTCACTAAAACCAATTTTTATTGTAATTTTGACTTGGTTGGAGAAAAAATAGTACCTATATTTATTCGGATTAAAATGCCTATTTTAACTCGCAATTTTGCATTCGCTCGGCTGCGCCTCGCAACTGCAAATATTGCTCGTAAAAAAAGATGCACTTTTAATCCTTATAATATAATATACTATTTTTCATCTTCTAATGAAAATAAATCGGTCTGTGCTCATTCGATCAGGACGATTGATACCTCATTTTATAGGTGAATTAATTCTCTACAAACGCTCTATTGACCACTTTTTTCTAAAACCTACCGTTTTGAGCAGAATCCGTACCAACTTAAGACACCGGGATCTGAATAAGATCAGTTTTCAGATATGAAGAAAAAAATGAACAAAAAAAAACGAATTATAAATGACATTCATAGAAATTTCCTGAATATGATAAAATATTTTCATTTATTCGAAGTTTTTAAATGAAACTTGAATAATTTATTCTCTATAACAAATACTCGTAAATACTTAGCACTAACATCCATATTTATACAACTTCATTGATATATTCCAGGATCAACAACAAAGACATCGAAAAATTTCATTTAAAATAGTTAGTTGATTGCATTTTCAATGAAACTTGCGATTAATTGCATTATTCCAATCATTCCCTCCGAGTTCTAACACTTCAATCCCGCAAAAGCAATGGAAATTCTCCGCTGTGACGTCACATCTCGAAGGGCGTCGCCATACCAGTGTTTGTGTATATCGTGCTCGGAGACGTAATTCGATTTTGGTGCGATTTCATCTTCAACCTGCCATATCTTTTGATGTATTCATCATAATTGAATGATGTAAAAGGCAATTTCGTTCTATATTAAATACTGGATATGAAGGACGTATTTAATTGGATAAAGATCAATAGCGTATTCATAAAAAAATACTCCCAAAAAATGCATAATTTTGAGAAACATTCGGATACCTTTAAAAGGTGATACCGAGTAAACCTTGAAAGATAGATATATGCTATCGCGGACTTTTTTGTAGAACTATTGAAGAGGTACATTTCCGTCATACATTGTTTCCATGTACGTCTTACGGTTTTCGCAGCGCACCTGAAAATAGCTGATTTTGGTACTCATATTTATTATCATTGAAGTTATAGTAGGTTTCCCCAATTTTCTCGGATGAAAAGTATAGCCTATGTTACTCAAGGATAATGTAGCATTCTAAGGGTGAAAGAATTATTGAAATCGGTCCGTAGCTTATGAGTGATGTCATATCAACGCCACAAACACACAAACATACAAATCTTTCCTCTTTATAATATTAGTATAGAAGTATAGATAATGTCCACTAGAAGTTTGTCGGTTTAATTACGGGACACCCTGTATAAATGAAAATAAGTGCCTACTCCAGAAAACTATTATTTCCATCAGGGAAATGTTGGATTTTTTGCCCCATCGGATGATCTAAATTGAGATGTCTGAAAGTAAGGGTGGAATCGCTAGAAAAACTGTTTGATCTGACAAATTCAGCAATAATAATAATCAGATAATAATAAGAGTTATTCAACATTTTAAATACGATTCGGAAAACCCCATATTTTATCGCAGCTACATTTCAAATGTTGCTCACATCGTTTCTATGTCGAATGATTTTTATGTTACATCAGACACAATATGTTGATATCAGAAGAATAAAATTTAAATTCCGCTGTCAGACCTTTTTGCATCTTCTGTAACAGAAGGAAATAAAAAGTTTTCCCAATTCAATTTTATTTTCGCCATAATGAAGATAACAGAAGTGAATCAGTGTAGCCACCTTTACTTTTAAACATCTCAATCTAAACGTAGATTTGGATTTGTGTCGATGGTTAATGTCAAAAATTAACTGAAATTTGCATAAAAAAACGAACTTACATAGAGAAAATTGGAGTTTCGTGAATCCTAGTTAATTGGGTGGTATAAAAGTATGCCACAATTAGCTTTATCGGAATTTCTCAGATCTCTAGCTCGGGTTACCACTGATAGCTGAATGGAGAGCAATTGTACCATTTATCTTCCATTCGAGCTATCAGAGGTGACTCGGATCGTTAAAAAAGTTTTCGTAAAGGTCTAATCAACAGCCCCTATAATCTTGTACGTTTGCCAGATGAATGCTAAGCAGGTCTTGCGGAAACTTTCGAGAAAGTGTTCCCACAAGATGTAAAGTGAAGTTTTCTTCACCGAAATCAAATGAATAATTTCTCTCGACGTATTTTCTATAGTATAGCACTAATACGAATTTCTTCTTCTGCATTTGTGAATTTCCACGATACCAAAACTGAAGGAGACTATTGAATGTCCATGAGTAAGGACAGTAGGAAAAAACTATCCTTCTTGTCAGTTTCAAAACGTTTTCGTAGTAGAAGCGAAATCTGAATCAGTGACCTTGAAAAAATGAAACACGTTAGTCGATTTTGAATTTAACGCATTTTTTGGCAATAAAATGAAATATATTGCTTCAACCCCTCAGCTGCAACTCTACCTGATTTTTTTATGTGGTTATTAGGAAATAGCACAATTTTTTTATTTTCAGGACGCTTGATTGGACGACGTGGTACAATTGAATGGTCACTAAGGAATCCCGATGTCTCGAAGACAAAGTTTATCAAAAGAACAGACCGGCTCATATTGAAGATCTGAACAATAATAGGATTTGAACAAACAACTCACAAACTGATACCATTCGGAATTCTAGAGACGAGTATAACCATCGCCTAAGAGTATACTTCGTAGAGGGTCGAAGGTTATTTCAGCATCTACTAAGTTAAATTTACTCGTAGATAGTAAAAAGAAGGTATTAAAATTTTTTGGTTTTTAGAATTCCGTTTTATTTCGAAATAACCATATAAATTCGAAAAATTTTAAGATAAGTTAGGTGGGATTGCAGCTGAAAAAAGATGTTTTTTTTCGTTGACAAAAAATCCATTTACGTGTCTAAGCCTTTTTTCAATCGTGTATTGGAAAGATACAAATCTGATCAAGGGCATCCGCCTAATCCTGCTTATATTCATCACTGAACAAAAATCATGATTTCAAGATGATGAGATATAATATATTGGCACATTCCACTCTAACCCAAGATTAATAAAATATTCTGAGAGACACATTTACATAAAGATGTGATGATCAAGATATAAAAATGCTGAGTGAGACCAACAAAGACTGAAAGCTGATAAGAAAACAACGAGAAAACTCATATTCAGAGAGAGGGAGATAAAAGAACAATTTGTTCTTTTCATCAATTTTAGAATGATCGAAATTTTTGAATTCCAGTAAGCGTCGAATCTAAACGAAACAGCAGTAACACGTTGACCATTGAGATGATGAAGAGAATCTGAGACACCGACTTCAGAAGATGCATAAGTGAAAAACACTTATTTCAAAATATATGAAGAGGTGATATTCAAATTTGGTGAACGAGAAATAACCACACGGCAACACGGCAGAGAGGAAATAAATAAGTTTTTTGATTATATCAATAATAAAGAACCAACCATTAGATGTACGATGGAATTAGAACACAATAATCAAATTTCTTTTCTAGATGTGCTAATAAGAAAATTTATAGATCATTATGAAACAAGTGTATTTCGGAAACAAACACACACTAATAGATCTAAATTTTTATTCTAATCATCAATTAAATGTAAAAACAGGTATTATAAAAACACTTTATGATAGTACCTTCTTGATTTCATCTACACCTGAAATTAGAAATAATGAAATTTCCTTCCTTCATTAAGAGTTCTACCAGATAATCAATACCCACCAAATTTTATAGAAAGAACAATTTCAAATTTTAACGAAAAATATCTAATCGAAATTCTAATGATGATCAGGTACAACAGAAAACCGTCAAGAACAACTAAATTTGTTGAACGTCATTCCTTATATTCCTGGCCTTTCAGAGAAAATAAGAAGAATTGGTTCCGAATTCAACATAAGAACTGTTTTCAAAACACAAAATGATTTGAGATCCATTCTAACTAGAACGAAACCAATGAATGAGACACAAAAATCAAAAAATTGTGTTTACAATATTCCTTGTATATGTGGAAAATCTTATACAGGAGAGACATCGAGACCTTTAGAGAAAATAGAGACATTACTAGATCACAAATCGCTGATCATGTAGGCTCAAATAGTGAAGATTATTATGATGAACTGGAAAACACAAAGATGACCGAATCTGATAATTATGAAAGAAAATTCAGCAATCCACATACAGGGTTTTCCTTTTAAGTTGGCCTATTAGACGTTTTAGGAGAACTAGTGGATATTTCGTTCTGAAATTTAGGGTGCAGCCTTGAGGGTGAGGAACTCTTCGCCTAAATATTTTCAAGCCGACAGTGTTGCCACGTCTATCTCAAACGCATATCTACTTTCTTATTTCAAATGGAACTACCTATATTTTTATTTATGTATCGATTCAATACCAAATTCGCAGTATAACCCAATAAAAAATTTCTCTCTGCTATGCACTGTTGCCAAGTTATTCACAAATTCCTGAAACTTTTGACATTAGCATTGCCAGTTTGGAAATGCAATATCTCGATTATTTTTTATGTGAACGGAACCAAACTGAGCAGTCTCATAGTAAAGACTCCATGCATTCATGTGGTATATTCAGTATTTTAATAAATCGTTAGGTTTTTCGAAGATATTGCTCCGAAAATGTGAAACTCAAAATTGAAATATTTCGAGATTTTCAAATGGCAACCCCATATTTATTTTGCAGCATTCGATTCCAAATAAAAAATGAATGGCAGTCTATTTTTACACTAATTATTTATTTTGGATAGTTTTCGAATGAGATGAAAAATACTGGAAATTTTCAGTATTTATAGTTCATGTCTATGGTCCTGTTTAGGATGAAATGGTGCTATGATTATGGCGTCAATTGTTGAAGTAGATTCTATGGTTCAAATCATAAAAAAGTATTCGATGATCATTGATGTCATAGAAGAAAGTTCACCCATATTATGTAGGACCTTTAACAATCGTTATTCACATTTGGCAAGAATGACTTGAAAGAAATTCCAAAAATTGTTTAGGCTTTCTGTAATTCTGGCCTTATGTTCACTAATTATTTATTTTGGACAGTTTTCAATGAGATGAAAAATACTGAACTTTTTCAGTATTTATAGTCATGTTCGATGGACATAATGCTGTGTGATTATAAAGTGAATTATCGCAATGAATCCTATTGTTGAGGTCATGAACATGGGGTCAGGATTACAGAAAGCCTAAACAATTTTCGGAATTTCTTTCCAGTCATTCGGGCTAAATGTGAATAACGATTGTTAAAGGTCCTAGAGGTCCTTTCAATAATTTTTTGGCATTCCCCCGAATGCCCCCGAATCGTGTTTGAATAATATGGGTAAACTTTTTTCTACGACATCCATGATCATCGAATACTTTTATGATTTCAACCATAGAATCTATTTCAACAATTCACGCCATAATCATGGAACCATTTCATCGTAAACAGGACCATAGATCATGAACTATACATACATACTGAAATACTGAAAATGTTCAGTATTTTTCATCTCATTCGAAAACTATCCAAAATAAATAATAAGTGTAAAAGGAGACTGTCATTCATATTTTATTTCGAATCGAATGCTGCAAAATAATTATGGGGTTGCCATTTGAAAATCGCGAAATATTAAATTTTGAATTTCACATTTTCGGAGCTATTCTCTTCGAAAAATCTAACGATTAATTAAAATATACCACACGAATGCATGGAGTCTTTACTATGAGACTCCTGAGTTTGGTTCCGTTCGCATAAAAAATAATCGAGATATTGCATTTCCAAACTGGCAATGCAAATGTCAAAAGTTTCAGGAATTTGTGAATAACAACAACAGTGCATAGCAGAAAAATATTTTTAGTGGGTTATACTGCGAATTTGGTATTGAATCGATACATAAATGAAAAACTAGGTAGTTCCATTTGAAATAAGAAAGTAGATATGCGTTTGAGATAGACGTGGCAACACTGTCGACTTGAAAATATTTTAGGCGAAGAGTTCCTTCACCCTCAAGGCTGCACCTAAAATTTCAGAACGAAATATTCACTAGTTCTCCTAAAACGTCTAATAGGCCAACTTGAAAGGAAAACCCTGTATATTTTGCTAGATGAAGTAGATAATTTGGTTAATTGTTCTGTTGGAATAGATCGTATTTGGATTGATTCAGTGAAGGAAGAAATGACATCAGAAAATTTCAAATTAAATGAATCAAAATCTCTATGTGTTGACAACTTTTATGTCAATTAGACTGCAAACGAAAAAAACACACAATTCCTAAGTTTAACAAGTGTGTCCGAAGGTGTCTGATATGGACACCGAAACGTTACATTATCCTTTTCATTTATTTTCTTTTTTTATTTTACCGTTAGGCAACAGTTTTTTCAAAACCAATTTGTCCTGATAAATTATTGTAAAATTTTTCGCAGAACATTTCATCTCAATTTTTAATTATTTCTGTTTCAGATACTGGAGTGAAACCTAAAAATTTTTTCAGAAATGCAGAATCCTCCCAGATTATATTTCGATCGGAATCACTCTTGCTTTTCTCCTACATTTACAGAGTATTTATCAGTAAACCATCCTTTAATTCAACGAAAACCTATAACATTACAACTCGTTAAACTCGTTAAAATAAGACAGCCAAAACGAATACCAATAGAACATCCTGGATCCTCGTCACGAGCATAAAACCCATCGAAAAGCTTACCTGTACAATTTTCGTCATCTCCTGAATATCGATGACTCCATTTCCATCTACATCGTACATCCGAAAAGCCCATTTCAGCTTCTCTTCCGGTGTACCGCTTGACGTAACATCGATCGCAAGCAAAAATTCCTGTAAGCAAAAGCCTTCATTAATAATTTTAACAGTGCTTCGGGTTTTGCGCGCTTCCAGGAGCACGAAAAAAGTTGAATGTACCGAAATTTCCATGACGATGAACAATTTGGCTGGATACATGGAAAATGCGAATATTAATTTATACGACGAGACAGACGCCGGAAATTAGGAACGAGTTAAAGGTAATGAAAATAGAGGGCGTTTACATAAAATATGTGAGTATTTTTCTTTAATTTTCGAGGTAGAATTCGTTGGTTTCAAGCTGAACAGTCGTCATTTTATTTCAAAAACTCACCCACTTGTTATTAGAAGGTAGTTTCGTCGAATAAGCATTCTCGAAATCAAGAAAAGAAAATTTAGGTTTGTAATTGCAGAAAAATCTGTGATAAACTAGTTAATTTTCACGGACTCTTATTTTATTTTTGGAGCGTATGAGTCTGACTATGTTTCTGCCTAAAAATCACATTTGGAAACACATCGTATGAAAAAAAATAGATATTGAAGGACAATAATGTATATTCACATTGCAGTAAAATCCAAAAAATATTTGAAATTAGAAAAGTATTTTAATCCGTTCACGAAAGTTCGAGCCGTCGGCGTCGGTTGGCCATGACAATTTGACATATTCGACTGCGTATATTGAAATTTTAGGTTATGTTGTTTATTTTCTCGTCAGATTGATACGCAATGTTGTCAATATCACATAGAGTTATCTGATAACTTAGAAGCTCTTCGAACGAGACCGGGTACATTCGGCAACGTTGACTTTATTTTACGTTATGACAGCAAATACTGCCAACTTCAGATGAATAAACAAATGCCTACTATGCGCTCAAACTTTCGTGAACGGACTATATATGTAATTGTATTATTATTACTACTAAGCTACACTCGATACACATTAGCGAAAATGAGCTGTAAAAAATTTAAGAAAAGCTCTGAGCAGGAACTTTTTTTTTTTTTTGGTGGAGCAATAAGACTTTTTCCGCAAAATTTCATATGGGGTTTGGGATTGATACCAATACCAAATATATAAATGCAGAATATCAGCACAACCAGAATTATGTTCTGGAAATTATTCAAAAAATTGAATATGTGAAAAATAAAAAATAACAAAAATTGAATTCTATGTTTCTGATGATGCGATCCTCTCGAAATTCTGAATGAAAATTCAGTATGTATATCAGTTTTGACCCACAAAATTAATTTCATTTAAATCGGATATCCTGTTATGGAAATATAAAGATTCTTCTTTCCAATATTCCAATTGAATTTCCTATGGTTCTGTTGACACGATGGCCAGAAAATTCTGCATCAACATTCAGTGTATCAATCTCTATTTATAAAATAAATTTCATCCGAATCAGTAAATTTTTCATGGAAATATGAAGTTTCTTCTTTTCAATATTCCAAATTAATTTTCTATGGTTCTGTTTAAATTATGGCCACAATTTTGCATGAAGCTTACTATGACCATCTTACATATGGTCGCAATATTTCATTTCGATAGGTTTCGTTTTGTCTGAGATATTGAGGAACAAAAATTTTGAATGGCCATACTTTATGGAACACCCTGTACGATTTGGCTGGTTAACGAACTTAACCGAGCCATTTGAGAACCGAACTCACCCTGAAAATTTCAAGTCTGTAGGACAATCCTTTCGGAAGATATTGTGCTAACGGCAGGACGGCTGGACATGGGCAGAATTTTATTTGATAACGAATTCATCATCAGGGAGTGGAACCCTATCGCTTGAGACCATTTTCGGCTCACAATTCGAAAATTACAGACATTTGGGCCAAATGATATAGCACTCTACGAGCGCTCAAAAAGTCACAAAAATTATTTCGTAATAAGTGCTTTGATATTCAGAGAATATATGGATATTCGCATTATGAATTGAGTATAAATTTTTGATTGTAATACATGTTCATTTTGCACAAGAGATAAAATATTAATTTCTATGATTAAGTAGAGTTGTAAGCAAAAGCCTTCTTTAATAATTTTAACAGAGCTTTGGGTTTTGCGCGCTTCGAGGAGCACGAAAAAAGTTGAATGTACCGAAATTTCCATGACGATGAACAATTTGGCTGAATAAATGGAAAATGCGAATATTAATTTATATGATGAGACAGACGCCGGAAAATTAGGAACGAGTTAAAGATTAATGAAAATAAATGAGCATGTTTTCTCTATTCTCAGAGTAAAACATTCATTGGTTTCACGCTGATGATTCATTATACAGGGTGTCCGGCGAATAACTGTACATACTATTACCAGAGATAAAGTTGCACTAGCTGACTACTGATTGACTATAAAAAATTAATTTCTGGGTTTCCCTAGAAAACTACAGGGTGTTTTTCCAACTTCATGGAAATACTTAGACCATCATAAAATCCAAACTTATTGACGGATATTATTGAAACTTGGAGGGTTAGGGTACGTTCAGATGATGAGCGCTCAACGCGCGTTTTGCTAACGCGCGTTTACAACTACATGTATCTTGTTTAGGGTACGTTCAGATGATGGGCGTTCAAAATACATGTAGTTGTAAACGCGCGTTAGCAAAACGCGCGTTTACAACTACATGTATCTTGTTTAGGGACGTTCAGATGATGGGCGTTCAAAATACATGTAGTTGTAAACGCGCATTAGCAAAACGCGCGTTGAGCGCTCATCATCTGAACGTAGCCTTATTGGCACATGCTAAAGTCGAATCAGGAATACATCAATTATTTCATTATTCCAGGGCCGGACTCATTAATCTTCAGTGTTCAGGGTAAAAAAACACTTTTTATTTCGAATAACGAATAATTGATTAACTTTTTGGAAAGAAGCTAAATTATGCTTCAATTTGTGGTATCGCTTAAAGTTGCCACATCAACAATTATTTTTTTATGAATTTTTGAATTTGAAAAAAGTTCGAAAAATTGAATTTATTTACCTGAACAGGACTTAGTCACCTTGTGAAGGTCTAAAATAAATAATACATTTTCTTAAAAAAGTCACTGAAGGTGAGGAAGACTATAATAATTTGATTATATACTGGGTGGCCACCCTAGACGCGGATCTCGTTGCGATGAAGTAAATGAAGGTATATTGCGAAAAAAAATTGCTGGACATGTATAGGGTATACATAAACATATTTCAAAATTATTCGTATGTATACCGGGTGTTCATTGGAAGAAGTGTCACTTTGATCTATATCTTTGTTGTCGAACACCCGGTATACATACGAATAATTTTGAAATATGCTTATGTATACCCTATACATGTCGCCAATAATTCTTTTTTTGCAATACGCCGTTATTCACTTAATCGCAATGACATCCGCGTCTAGGGTGGCCACCCAGTAGGTATATCAACAAATTATTATAGTCTTTCTCACTTTCAGTGACTTTTTAAAGAAAATTTATTATTTATTTTCGACCTCCACAAGGTGACTTAGTCCTGTTCAGGTAAATACATTAAATTTTTCGAACTTTTTTCAAATTCAAAAATTCATAAAAAAATAATTGTTGATGTGACAACTTTAAGCGATACCACGAATTAATGCATGATTTAGCTTCTTTCTTAAAAGTGAATCAATTATTCGTAATTCGAAATACAAAGTGTTTTTTTCTCCCTGAACACTTTAAATGAAGATTAATGAGTCCTACCCTAGAATAATGAAATAATTGATGTATTTCTGACTCGACCTTAGCATGTGCCAATAAACCCCAAAGTTTCAATAATATTCGTCGATAAGTTTGGATTTTATGATGGTCTAAGTATTTCCATGAAGTTGGAAAAACACCCTGTAGTTTTCTAGGGCAACCCAGAAATTAATTTTTTATAGTCAATCAGTAGTCAGCTAGTGCCATTCTATCTCTGGAAAGAGTATGTACAGTTATTCCCCGGACACCCTGTATAAGCCTTTTTGAGAGATTTAATTTTTGGCTGGAATAATAACCCATCAAAATAAATATAATACATTTTCTTACATAAACCTGAAAAATTATTCAAAAAGATCTCACTTTCAGATACTCGTCAATGCAATAAAAAATTGATATCATTTTGCACTTTATATCTAATGGTGGTATATCTGCTTTTCATCTGTAAGTTACGATACTGTTGCGTACGATTGATTTGTAACTGGTCGACTTTTACAGATTCGTAGATAATGCAATTCTGGAATGGTAACTTTCTTATTTACAGTGTTACTTTTGAACTACTCATCGAAAAACATAACCTTCAATCGTAAGATTTCATCATGGAACTTTATGTCTTATGAGTAAATGGTTTAGATTTGAATTTGAAAATACATTTATGTGAATGAAGTTTGCGTTTGTTTCCTTCATCTAATCTAATGAATTGAAAACAGGAAAGAAAAAAATTCTTGATTACAATTGCTGTAGAGCATTTATATATAAATCTGTATATTTAAAGAGCATGGGATTTCGAATTCGTACATACATGCCTACTGGGTTTAGTGTGAAAAATATGAATATACGAAGAGTTATCGCAGGTTAATATAGTTCAGCTGTAACTACACTATTCAAGTGAAAGGGACGGAAATTTGAAAATGATCTAATATGTAGGAAAGGATTGAAAATATGTAGTTTGTTAATATGATGGCACATTGTCAGTAGGTAATCGGTGGGCATTTTGAACATTTGCTTTAATTTTGTTCAAAACATTATTATTATCATTAGTTTACAGTAATTGAATCAGCTATCTAAGAGGTAAAAGTAAGTTATTCTTCTTTTTTATAGATTTTTTACTACAAACTCATTATTTGCTAATTCAAAATCCCAAGCACTTAAACATTTGCAAAGGAATCCCATATAGATTTAAAATGTTCAAGTTATTTTCGGTTCAACAGGAAGTGTATTATCAACAAAAACTTGCTCATCAGATGCATTTTAAGCCATTGCACTATAGCCTGCAAAATTTTATAAACATTGTTCGATTAGTTAAAAAGATTATTTCTTGGTTTCACATTCTTATCCCAACCCTGTACAAATATTCTTGAAAAATAATCTGCTGCCCCTTCATGTTGTTTATTATTATGAATTGATACTTTAAGGCATTCCGAAAATTTCAAGTTTAGTGCATATTTAAAACGAAATTATTCGCCAAAAAAACGAAATTGATCATTAATGACCCATTTTAATGCTCAATTTCGGCTATTTTAATGTGCAACCCTCATGGCAACCGTTCACAAAGTATTCAGAAGCACTATAAGAAATGTCAAAACTCTACTGGAATATAGATACATAAAAATTTTCTTATGTCAAATGTAAGTCTTGTGCAAAAAGGGAATGTATTTCAATCAATAATTCATACACAATTCATATTGAGATCGTCGGAAAAATCTTGTAATGACTCGGTTATTAATCGAGCGACTAATGGTCTCGAACTATTAACGCGTTCGCTCCGCTCACGCATTAAAATATCTTGACCATTAGTCGCTGTCTTCAAAAACCTAGTTGATTAAATGAATAGGTATAATCGAACGTTAGTACAGATAAAAGTTCAAAGTTATGATGATACGTTTATAAGTCTCTGATGAAATTTTTTAAGGAACGACTATTTTTTTTTAAATCATCGAACTGATGATAAAATTCTGAAAAAAAAATATTCTGAATCGAATGTGTATCACCAATAAATTCAGAAGAACAAATTAATTAATATAATTATATCAATAGCACGATGAAATATAATCATAGTCTTTATTAACCCATGATGAGAATCATAATCAATCACACTTGGTATACGGTTTCCTCAGAAAGTGGAAAAAATTTGAAAATATCCATCAAATAAAGTAAATTGTGAAAGTGTTCGGTTATTTTATAGAAGGCAGTATTTCAGATGTCAAGGCGCAATCATAGGTAACATTAATCAATTATAATTGATGGTGAAGTCACGAACTGAACGAACCAAGTAAAT
Organism: Propylea japonica; assembly: GCA_013421045.1. Taxonomy (NCBI): domain Eukaryota; kingdom Metazoa; phylum Arthropoda; class Insecta; order Coleoptera; family Coccinellidae; genus Propylea; species Propylea japonica. The sequence goes on from CM024239.1 coordinate 115,793,979, forward strand.
GACTTTGCAAGAGGATAAGCTCAATGCCACATGCGACAAATTGTATGTGGAACATTGATTTCGAAAACAAACGTGTTTGGTATGTATATGGTATATTAAAAATTTTATGGGTCACAGAGCTCATCCTATTATGAAAAATTCGAGGAATAACCGGTGGTTCAATAGATACATTATTTATGATTCTTGATAAGAAACATTCATTTGGATTGATTTTGGATTTAATAGCATTTTGAATTAATATTTCAGAGAAGTAGGCAGGAGTGTATCAACGGGAAATTTTTTTCTACATTGTACAGGGTGGGCATGTTTCGATGTTTTAGCACTACAACTTTTAAACCAGAGGAGATAGACAAAATCTGATACCCACTTCTCGATCTCTTTTTCTGAGAAACTAACGAGAGTAGAATTCATTTTTGGCTACCTTCTTTTGTTTTCGAGGAATAAGCGAAAATTGGAAAAGTGGCAATATCGAAAAAAATTCATATCTCCGCTAATACTGATGATAGAGCTCTGAAATTAAAACATTAAACAGGCACTTTTTTACGTAGAATCCAGTGGCGTACTCGCCTTTTTTGCACCATTTCTAATTACGGAGCTATGACCCAAAGTTATGTTTTTTAAATGGAAATAATAGATTTTTGTGGCATTTTCTGAAATCTTAATTTTTTCTGATTTCAAAAATATATAACATTATATGGTTTGTATCAATATGAGTATAGAAAATGATCAAAAACCTATTTTCATCTGAGTCTCAATATTTTCTATGGTTTCAACTGTTGATGAGCACAGAAGAATTTAGTATCGTATAATTACCACAATATCTTCCCAGTATTCTTTTCATTTCTATGCTCTTAACTCAATTTCTCCAAGATGGACTGCTGTGAAACTTGATCCCTCATTCTAAGTTATAATGAAGATGTCTAAAATAAGACATCTTAGTTATAACCTACTGACCTTTTATTGTAATCACTATTAGGTATTGAAAAATATTTTTCCTTTATTACTTTTTTGATTGAATTGATAACTTCAATCATATCTATATGAGTTATTTCATTTGCGTTTTGAAATGGACTACCAAGCACTTGTGCGTATTTATTCTGGAGTGCAATGAAAATATTCTCTTGGATCCATCTCATTATAACTAAGTATATCGATTGAAACGGAGGATCATGTGGATTTTTTTGTTATTTCCAAATCCATTTCAAGATATAAGTTTTTATGAAATATATCCACGTTCGAATTTTGGAGAAATTAGTTGAAAGCATAGAAATAATGAGATTGACGGAGGGAGACTGCTCTTGTTATAGGAAGCTCCATTTTTCTGTGCTCGTCAACCATAGAAAATATTGAGACTCAAATGAAAATAGGTTTTTGACCATTTTCTATACTCATATTGATACAAACCATACAATGTTATATATTTTTGAAATCAGAAAAAATTAAGCTTTAAGAAAATGCCACAAAAATCTAGTATTTCCATTTAAAAAACATAACTTTGGGTCATAGCTCCGTAATTAGAAATGGTGCAAAAAAGGCGAGTACGCCACTGGATTCTACGTAAAAAAGTGCCTGTATAATGTTTTAATTTCAGAGCTCTATCATCAGTTTTAGCGGAGGTATGGGTTTTTTTCGATATTGCCACTTTTCCAATTTTCGCTAATAATTCGAAAACAAAAGAAGGTAGCCAAAAATGAATACTACTGTTGTTAGTTTCTAAGAAAAAGAAATCGAGAAGTGGGTATCAGATTTTGTCTATCTCCTCTGCTTTAAAAGTTGTAGTGCTAAAACATCGAAATATGCCCACCCTGTACATGAAAACAAAATATTATAAGGCTAGTTTGACCAAACTGCATGTTTGAATTTATACGTACACATCAGAATATGAAATATTCAAATGTTAACATTTATCAGTTGCAATGCAGCACAGTTTTTGTGCTCTGAATCAGCACTCGAGAAATATACAGGATGTCCCATCTCAGACGACAAATCAGTATATTTCTTATCCCAAAGTGATTGGAAACATTTCCCGAAACATGTTAAGTAATTTTGTTTGGGGGACATCTTTTGACATATATTATACTTGTAACTTGAATGAACAACCCCGTAAGAGGGGGCGGGGCCCCTCAAAATTGAATGGGGAAGAGGGGTCATTTGAAAGGTCTTGGAGCCCTTTTTACATAGGTGTATGAAAAATGTAGTTTTGATGAACCGTTTTGGACAAAAATCAATCCTTGAGCTCAATTGAGTTCTCTTGATAATTTTTGTAATCAATTAATTGAAAATAAATTTAATTTCGATTTTTGTAGTACAAGCGAACCAGCTGAAGACGTTCTTAATTATTTTGAAAAATTTGAACATATCAGCAAAGTAGTAACTCAAAAGATTGATTCATAATAAATGATAAAAGAAACGAATTATTACTAGGTAAACACCTTCTGAGAACGAAAAATGGAGGCTACACAAGGTTTTGGCGAAAATGGTTCAGCAAAATCACGTTTTTCATACACCTTTGTCGAAAACTGACAAAATATATTTTCGACATCACATCTATCAAACAACAATCTAGCAAACCTTACCGGTAAAACCCTTATTCGCTGAATGACAAGATGATGCGTTGATTAATTTTCATGTGGTAAACCTGTTTATTGAAACATGCCTTGTAGAATATTAAAGTAATTCGATATTATCTCAGATCACACAGTCGTTATGATAATATTTCATTAATAAATGTTGGTACTCGTGACTCTTCTGTCATTGATTTATCCACTATGTGAACAATAGCACATTATAATACCTACCCTACAGCAAATTTATCTAAATATAGAGAGCTATGTCATCAAATCTCGAACTTATATTAAGTATAGTAAAAGAAGCCGTTCAATAAAATATGAGATTAAATGAAATGAAATCATCCCATCTTATTTGGTTGAGAATATTTTTTTTTGTACAACTGTCAAAAAACTTGACTTTTCTTCATCACTATGGATGCGTAAAATATTACTTTTTTTCACCGTCAAAAAAAGTCTTTTTTTCACCGTTAAAAAAGTCTTTTTTTCACTGCTGATAGGTAACTAAAATTAGAACAACTTAAAAATAATGAATATTTTAATTAAAACTAATTTCACAAAATTATGATTGTATCTGTACCTTATAAAGTAAATTAGTTCCGTCATCAGCATCTCTGAGAAATTTATTGATATTATCCCTCCATAACACTTTAGATTTCTTTCCTCGGTATCCGACGCTTTTGTTCTTAATAAGCGGGACCAATTTTGAAAAATTCCTTATATCAATATTTTCCTTGACATTCGATGTTTTTTTAACATTGAGCTCCATAACTTGGAAGGTTTAAAAATTTTTTATTTTCCTCGAAATAGCATGTGAGCACATTTTCAGAAACCTTTTTTACGTTGTTCTTGTTGCGCCATTCTTGAAATTGGTTATATGTTTTCTCATATTATTAGATTTGATTTGGCTGGTAACATATAAGATACAATTGTATTTGCTTCTTCAGCCATATCTGCGGGGGTATCACTACCACTATCATGTTCAACATTCATCTTCTTTAAAATAATTCGAAATTGAAGCAACTACGAGCAAATACTGTCAAAGATTCAACAATTTCAACAAACTGTTTCTATAGTCACGACACAGAAAGATCACTGGATGCATTCAAATATTGTACTGAAAGCATTATCTTCAATGATTATACGTTAGTATTATAGGTCCATGATTTCAGACGATGTAATTAACATTCACAGTTGTACAAAAAATGTTGTTTGTATTTCGTGCGTATAAAATTCGTGTTTTCATGGCACATTCGAGTGAATTTTTGGCCTCGACCTGCGGTCTCGGCCAAAATTGACACTCTCATGTGCCAGGAAAAAACACTCATTTTACGCACTTACAAAAATAACTATTTTAGTTCTACAGATTATGAAGTCACAAGAATTCACAAACTTTTATATGGTATTTGAGATTGATACCAAATATATAAATGCAGAATCTCAGCACAATCGGAATTATATTCTAGAAATTATTTAAAAAATTAAATGAGTAAAAAATAAATAATTACAAAAATAAAATTCTATGGTTCTGATTATGCGATCCTCTTCAAATTTTGCATGAACATTCAGTACATAGGTATATCAGTCTTGATTAACAAAATAAATTTCACTTTAATCGGTAATCCTGTTGTGGAAATATAAAGATTCTTTTTTTTTATATTCCTATTGAATTTTCTATTGTTCTGTTGATACTATGGCTACAAAATGTTGCATGAAAATTCAGTATATTAGTCGTCTTCCACAGAAAAAATCCACTTGAATAGGATATCCTGATATGGAAATATAAAGATTCTTTTTTTTCATTATTCCAATTGAATATTCTATGATTCTGTTAACACTCTGGCCACAAAATTCTGCATGACCATTCAGTGTATCAATTTTCAATTATAGCATAAATTTCATTCGAATCGAATAATTTTTTATGGAAATATGGAGTTTCTTCTTTTCAATATTCCAATTGAATTTTCTATGGTTCTGTTTACACTATGGCCACAAAATTTTGCATGAAGCTTATTATGATCATCTTCCATATGGTCGCAACATTTCATTTCGATGGGTTTCGTTTTGTCTGAGATATTGAGGAACACAAATTTTGAATGGCCATATTTTATGGAACACTTTGTACGATTTGGCTGGTTAACAAACTTAACCGAGCCATTTGGGAACCGAACTCACCCTGAAAATTTCTTTAGGACAATCCCTTCGAAAGTTAATGTGCTACTGGACGACCGGACGGATAGAATTGAATTAGTCATCAAGGAGTAGAACCCTATCGTTTGAGACCATCTTCGGCACAAAATTCGAAAATTACAGACATTTCAGCAAAACGATATAGCACTCGTTTGGGGAGAACGAGAGCTCGAAAAGTACCTACATGTATAATTCATAAATACGTTGTATTTATAGAATAATAATTGCGTTGTATTACTACGAGGAATTGAAAAAACTCGCTTCCTCACATTATTTTGTTTGGGTAAAGAAGATATAGGAAAACATTGGTGATTATAAGAATGTAACTTATTTCAATGCGAAAATCACTAACCAATATTTATATAACTATTCTATCTATTTCAATGAAAATGTATTGAAATAGAGAAAATAGTATATTCTTATGAAAGACTCATTTTCACCATCGTTTCACTCACTTTATGGGTAACTATCGAATCACTAAAATCAGTAATAATTGAAGATGCTAGGCAGCACTTAATTGATTTCATTTTATGATAAATACAAAATTTAGGAAGATTAAAAACTCACCTTGAAATCGATGTAGCCATTTTTATCCATGTCAAATGTTCGAAATACGTGATCACAGAATTCTTCAGCATTCCCTGATGGGAAGAACATCTTGTACATATCTACGAATTTTGCTGGTGTTAAACGACCATTAGGGCAGTCTTGCTGAAAGATGGAAATATATATGAAGAAAAATTGTAAAAAAAGTATCAATTTTGTTATATGCGTAAAATGTTTTTGTTGCTTCGATTTGCATCAAAATGGAGAATTTTATTGTATTGGGTCAGAATGAGTTAATCGTACAAATTCATATAGGTACCTATAAAAAACAGTTTTCATTCCGTTATAATTTATAGCGTTATTTGAATTATTTTAAGAGTTTGTATATCGGCGCATTCGCCATTTTGCATCGACCATAAATTTGAGAATAGGTTTGAAATGATTCATTTGGAATTTGTAATTTTCCATTTCATGAGATAATATTTCCCCATAAAGTATATAAAGCACTGTTGATGAATACAAGGTCACAAGTGATTCTTTCTGGAAATCTGTGAATAATAGATTTTTTGCAAGTCAGTATTGATCGTATAGTTTTCGAGTTTGAAATGATGAGAAATTTAATTCGATAATGATGATATACATATCTAGTCCTTCCTACATTATTTCGATTTCATGAGATACAAAAGATTATTATTCAGTCATTTATAGTAATAGGTTTATTCTATACTAATATTATAAAGAGGAAAGATTTGTATGTTTGTGGGTTTGTGGATTTGTGGTTTGTGGCGTTGATATGAGATAACTCATAAGCTACTGGACCGATTTCAATAATTCTTTCACCCTTAGAACGCTACATTATCCTTGAGTAACATACGCTATACTTTCACACCCGAGAAAATTGAGGAAACCTACTATAACTTCAATGATAATAATTATGAGTACCAAAATCAGCTATTTTCAGGTGCGCTGCGAAAACCGTATACGTACGTGGAAACAATGTATGACGGAAATGTACCTCTTTAATAGTTCTACAAAAAAGTCCGCGATAGCATATATCTATCTTTCAAGGTTTACTCGGTATCACCTTTTAAAGTTTTCCGAAAGTTTCTCAAAATTATGCCTTATTTGGGAGTATTTTTTTATGAATACGCTATTGATCTTTATCTAATTAAATACGTCCTTCATACCCAGTATTTAATATAGAACGAAATTGCCTTTTACGTCATTCAATTATGATGAATACATCAAAAGATATGTCAGGTTGAGATGAAATCGCACCAAAATCGAATTGCGTCTCCGAGCATGATACACAAACACCGGTATGCCGACGCGCATCGAGATGTGACGTCACTGCGGAGAATTTCCATTGCATTTGCGGGATGGAAGTGTTAGAACTCGAGGGAATGATTGGAAATTGGAATAATGCAATTAATCGAAAGTTTCATTGAAAATGCAATCGACTAACTATTTCAAATGAATTTCTTCGATGTCTTTGTGTTTTGATCCTGGAATATATCAATGAAGTTGTATAAATATGGATGTTAGTGCTAAGTATTTACGAGTATTTATCAATAGAGAATAAATTATTCAAGTTTCATTTAAAAACATCGAATAAATGAAAATATTTTTATCATGTTTAGGAAATTTCTATGAATGTCATTTATAATTCGTGAATTTGGAAAGTTTTTTGTCCATTTTGTTCTTCATATTCTGAAAACTGATCTTCTTATTCAGATCCCGGTGTCTTAAGTGGTATGGATTCTGCTCAAAACGGTAGGTTTTAGAAAAAAGTGGTCAATAGGGCGTTTGTAGAGAATTAATTAACCTATAAAATGAGGAGGTATCAATCGTCCTGATCGAATGAGCACAGACCGATTTATTTTCATTAGAAGATGAAAAAATGTAATTTTCCATCTCCTCCCAAGTTTATTCGAGATATTTTCAAAACGATAGGTTATAGAAAAAAGTGGTCAATAGGGCGTTTGTAGACAACTGATCTATATCTTTACTAATATTATACTTATACTTATATTATAGAGAGGAAAGATTTGTATGTTTGTGGGTTTGATACGAGTTAACTCATAAGCTACTAGAGATTTCAATAATTATTTCACCCTTAGAATGCTACACTATCCCTGAGTAACATAGGCTATACTTTTCACCCGAGAAAATTGAGGAAACCTACTATAACTTCAATGATAAATATGAGTACCAAAATCAGCCATGATCGCTATTTTCAGGTGCGCTGCAAAAACCGTAAGACGTACATGGAAATCCGAATGTTTCTCAAAATTATGCATTATTGGGAGTATTTTTTTATGAATACGCTATTGATCCTTATCCAATTAAATACGTCGTTCATACCCAGTATTTAATTTAGAACGAAATTGCTCTTACATCATCATTCAATTATGATGAACATCAAAAGATATGGCAGGTTGAAAATGAAATCGCACCAAAATGTCTCCGAGGTAGGCACTAGGCGGGTAGGAGAAGGTACCGAAGTGTGAGGGATGTTTTGTATGAATGTATTTTGGATTGCCTATGCCCGTATGTTTATGACCACAAATCAGATCAACAGATGGCGCTGAAGTCGTTATTCAGGTTATTCATCTACTCTGCAACTAAACGGCTCGATCGAATTGAATGAATTTTTGTGTATACAGAACAACGTCTGTTGGGTCTGCTAGTTTATTATATTTGTGTAATTGTGAAGCCAAATATCAATATCAAAATTTTATTTCCACACTCTTACTTCCTGACCGCAGACAAATTTGGCTTTATACATGAACTAGGAACTAAATTATAGAAGTATCACATTATCTCGAAATTTCACTTTTTTATATAAACAACAAGCCACATGAGGGAAGAAAAGAGCGCAGATGAATGTCTTCAGGGCGAAGCGAGCAGCCCCATTCGTATTTCTAAACGAAGAATAAATGACCCCATTAAAAACATTCAAAGTTGTGTTTTTCACCTCTCTTGTTTCTCTGGGCCTTCTTCCATTCATATCTCTCGAGTGTATGTTAAAAATAAGCCAGAACGTACGACGTAACTCGAACTACATTAAATTTTCATAAGCAATAATCCCCAAATGATGAATTAATGGTGGAAAAATACTGTGAAGAGTCATCGTTGGGGTGTTAGGATATTTCAGACAGTCGTTGAGAAATATTCCTTATATGATTGATGTTTTTAACGCACATACTACTCCTTGTCATTCGGTGACAATTATTGTGATAAAATGGATAAACCTTTGAAGCTGAATAACTTGGAGGGGCTGATAGTCTTCGAACAAACTCATATGTTCTTGTACGATTCTCATTTGTTTTCGAGATGCAGGATTCATATTCGAATACATTTTTTGTAACAATTATACAGGGTCTCTATAAATGATTACAACAGCGCAGTTGGCGTTGGACTATTATAAATGTTAATATTCTGATGTGAACTTCAATTTTAACAAATGATATTGTGAGATTATGCTGGTTATTCCGCAAGAAATTGAATAATGTGACTTGAATTATAAATTTGTAGACTTTGCATAAGAAACCATAAGATATAAAATTTCCAAAGCAACCTACGATGGTACATTCATTAGAGAGTTGAAGTGCAACCAAGGACGTAGACGTAAACGTTACAATTGACATGTGCTCATGCGCACTCGTCAGTTTCTTACGTTCACGCTTGGGCCGGCTTTACGTGCGACGTAAACTAGCGTCCTCTCACGTACGTACGTACGTACATACGTACGTAACCGAACGTTGAACGAATCCGACCGATGAAGGGCGAATGCTGGAATTTTGAAATGAATTGCTCCTAACCTTAAAAATTTAAAAATAATCTAGTAGCAGATGTAGCTGAAACTTTGTTTTGAGAACACGATTAATTAACTTTTTACTTAATATCTTTCTCATTAGTTATAAACTGTGATTTTGCATTTTTCTAAGAAGTGTTGAATTTTTTTCAAAGCATTACTTCTGTTACGAGATTGCATATAAGTACCAAGAACGAATATATTATTTCGATAAGTTACAAATGTGGAATTTTCCTCTCAAATGAGAGTGATATTTACATAAAAGCAACTCATTTGTGATGATTTCCTCTGATTTCGGCAAGAATTCAAGTTTTATTTTCATTATTATTCATTTTGAAATTCGAATGTAATGAAGGAATCCTACAAATATATGTTCACTTCAACAATTTGTTTATAGGGAACAGACAATCTGAATCGCTAATATCAGAAACTTTCTCTGTCAGAATACAACAAAAAGAAATAATAGGTTAGCTTTAGTATCTAATGGTCTGCCGTACGTACGTATGGCAGCACTTCAAGACGTAAACGTTATATTTGACTGTTTTTCTCACGTCTATGTCCACGTTCGGGCTTAAGTGCTGCGCGCACTTCAACTCTCTATTTATAAAGACCCCGTACAAGCTAATAATGAATTTATTCATCCTCAGCTTACTCACTGCATTTTCCATGACAATTTGGATTTTTCTGTGGATTTCGAGAGAATCGTTCAAATTTTATTCTCTAAATCGCTAGCAGATACGACAAAACTACAAAAGACCATAAAGTTTAGTATATCAACAAAGATTCTTTTATTGTTAATGAGCATACAATAATTAGTTAACCCATCTAAATGGTGGTGGATGAGCAGCTAGCACGAAAGTTGATATGTCATTCGAAAGAACACTTAATGAGGTATTTTTTACTGAAAAGAGAACGTGTATATAATTATTGATATTTCATCGAAGAAACCATTGGAAAAAATGAGTTATTTTATCAACTTCAGAATCGTGACGTTTATCTCCTTACCACGCCGCAATAAGAGTTTTTTCTGCACACAGACTCTCTTATCTTGTGGAAAATTTATTGCCCTTTCCGAATATGTGGTCAAATTTGGTCAGCATACAAGGAAAACTAAATAATAATCATTTTAGAGGAAAAACTCGAAATATTTCGTGAAATCAAGAAATGTTAAATTGAAAAACAACCGTCAACATTTCAACCATGTGCTATATGACATTTTTTGTAGAAAATCACTCGTATAATCCCCCTTCAAGTTTCTCCACTTAACCCTGTAAAGTTCTTCTAGGAAAAAGACCACTATGGCCATACTGAAGAACCGAAAATTTAGGTGCGTCAAGTTGGTGACACACCCCTCGAATTTTGGTATCAAATTGTTTTGAGAATTTTGTGCTCATTTTGTGCCTATTTGTGCCGTATATTATGAATTTTGTGCTCGTTCCGTTTTCGAGATATTAGAAGTTTTTCAAGTGTGTCACCAACTTGACGCTGTGACACACTTGTGGAAATTCGAAAATTTTCTTCTTTCGATAAATTGTGCCCATTTTGTGCCAATTTGTGCCGTATGTTACGAATTTTGTGCTCGTTCAGTTCTCGGGATATTTTGAGTTTTGTTTGTGGGGAGCGTCAAGTTGGTGACACATCCCTCGAATTTTGGTATCAAATTGTTTGGGTAATTTTGTGCCCATTTTGTCTAATTGGTGCCGTATATTATGAATTTTGTGCCAGTTCCGTTTTAGAGATATTTCGAGTTTTTATGTGAGTCGCCAAGTTCACAATGTGTTATTCCTCTGAGATGAATAGATGTAGCAGAATTCAAAGACGAGCGTTAATTCCATGTCATAATATTATGTGAACATTTTAAAGTATGAGTTGTTGAACTGGCAGACATTCGGTGAAAACAACCAAATTTTCGACGACCTTTTCACTTAGAATAATCAACTCAATATAATAATTGAGTTGATGAATTGATATATAGGTGCAGGCTTATCGAATATGTTGACACATCCTCAGTTATAATTATATATAGTAATATTCTACTTCAATCCATAATGAGCTATATAACGATTCAATAAAACAGAAAGTACTCATTTTTTGGTCTGATTTAACCGGACCCTTGATACGCGATCGTTTCGTTTCGTTTCATCGGCAAACTGCATATTCGGGTTAACAATACATATTTCGATAGGGTTAAGTGAAAAATTGGTTAAAGTGACTTGAAAAACTTATCTCAGGGCAATTACCAAACAATAAAATGCTAGAATCATTGCGTGAAGCATTAATACAGAATGATTTTTTAAGTAAAGTTAAAATTAAAATTATCAGTATAATGGCCATAATAAGATGAAGATTCGTATTGGATTCAAAAATCAAAATTATCAGTAATGATTATTTCATGATGATAAGTATGCAGCTAACAAAGTAGAGTTTAAAGATTAATGTTTTCCTTGTAATAATAATTTTTTTCTGATGTGCCTCATCATTTTATTTTGTCACAAGCCGCCACTGCAAAACATATGCTGTACCAATTCCTTACTCGATTCTTGTTCATCGTGGTTGATTTGCTTGTCTTCTCTCTAATCTGTGCATTTTTCTGCTTCATGGTGCGAAAATCAAGGAGCGAATAATTCATAATTCAGGACGATAAAACTTACCTACTGCTGAAATGAAGGGAATGAAACAACATATTAACGAGAATCCTTAGATGAAAAAATTTAAACTTATATTTTTGTTCACGAAATAAACATACGGTGTACCGATATAGCATATCAATAAAATAAACAACTCATTCTTAACATAATCATTCTTCAATACCTTCTGGTCCCCTCGAAATTTTGTAAAATTTCAGGAAATTTCTTTAATAATTTTGATGACAGTTGCGGTAAGCGTTCATCCAAAATACCAGTTATTGATGGTAAAGAATTTTCTAATTCTATGAAACGTTCAATCATATGGAAGGTCGAATTCCACCTTGTGAGATATACTTTGATCAACTTCTATGGAATTTCCACATTAGAATGTGTTTGAAATTTCATCAATTTTGAATTGGACAGACTGTTACGACCGAAGTGGAAAAAGATTGTTTTTATTTTGTTGTTGATAGGTTGAACCAAATCCAGAGTGTCTTGAAGTGAGTTTCAGGGAATGGGCAAAGCAACCGAAAAATTTACAACAACACTCGTTGATAGTTTGATAGTTTACAGAGGGGTTACAGTCCACTGCGACCTTAAGGTCTATTGTGCCCCCTTACAGAGCTGTTCTGGCCAAAAACCTTCACAGCTCGCCTTCCAGTTCCAGAGATCTAATGAAATCTAGTAACTGTGAAGACTTCAACGAGGCTAGTTCCTCACTCTTACAAGTTTCTTGTCCAAGGCATTTCCTAATCAGGCTCGTAATGCCAAGGCATTCCGTGACTAGGTGTATGGGGGTTTCTTCCTCCTCCCCACAGAACCTACACTCGTCAGTGTCCGACAATCCCATCCTCAACAGGTGCTTCCTAAGGCGACAATGTCCTGTAAGAAAGCCAGTGAGGAGGTGCAATTGCTTCTTACCAAGATCCAGATATCTTTTGGATCCCGCTGTCTCAAAGTTCCGAAGGAACTCAGTGGAATGATCCATCCCTGGGAGATTCCGCCAGAGCTTTTCTCTCTCGGCTTTCTCCTTCTCCAGAAACTCCTTCTTATAGGTACATTTAGATATACCACAGAAGAGTTCTGGGCCAAAGAGTGACATTTGTGCGCCCTCTTTGGCGAGTGTATTGGCCTTTTCGTTTCCTTCGATTCCCGAGTGGCCGGGAACCCAGATTAAAAAGACCTTATTTTTCTTGCCTACCTCGTTGAGTTTGTTCCGGCACTCCCAGATCATCTTAGAATCGATGACGTAGGAGCTCAGTGCTTTAATAGCAGCTTGACTATCTGAGTGTATTGCTATATCACACTTCTGATAGTTTCTTTCTAGATTTTATCTAGACATCTTTCAATAGCTAAGATTTCCGCTTGAAAGACGCTCATATAGGAGCCCAGCGACAGTGCACACTTGGTGCTTGGCCCGTATATCCCGGCGCCTGCTCCTGTAGAGGTTTTGGAACCATCTGTATACCATTTTACGGTATTTTTCTTTGAGATTATAGTCGGTGTATTCCCGTTTCCAATCATCTCTTTTACTTAGCAATGTCATGAAGTTTTCTCAGTGATTACTTTCTTAATCATTGCATCACTAGGGAGATTCGCAGATGAGATGTAGTTATTCAGAGAGAACCAGACTCTTTGATTCTTTATTCTCTCATTACCTGCACCTTCCTTAGATATTCTGAGAATAGCCTCATGGGCACTCGTTACTGATAGCCTTTTCTATATTAGCGGCATTATCCTCAAGTTGGTGACACTCATGAAAAAAAATGAAATATCTCAAAAAAGGAAAAATTTCCAAAACAATTTGATACCCAAAATTCGACAGGTGTGCCACCAACTTGACGCTCCTCACAAATAAAACACTAAATATCTCGAAAACTGAACGGGCACAAAATTCGTAACATACGGCACAATTTATCCAAGAAAGAATATTTCCAGCTTTCCTCATATGAGTCTCATTGTGAGGTTGGTGACTCACAGGAAAAACTCGAAATATCTCGAAAATGGCACGGGCACAAAATTCATAGTATACTGCACAAATTGGCACAAAATGGGCGCAAAATTCCCAAAACAATTTGATACCAAAATTCGAGGGGTGTGTCACCAACTTGACGCCCCCACAAACAAAACTCAAAATATCTCGAGAACTGAACGAGCACAAAATTCGTTACATACGGCACAAATTGGCACAAAATGGGCACGCTTTATCGAGAGAAGAAAATTTTCGAATTTCCACAAGTGTGTCACAGCGTCAAGTTGGTGACACACTTAAAAAAACTTGAAATATCTCGAAAACGGAACGGGCACCAAATTCATAATATACGGCACAAATTGGCACAGAATGGGCACAATTTATCGAAAGAAAAATTTTTTCATATTTCCACAAGTGTATCACAGCGTCAAGTTGGTGACACACTTGAAAAACTTGAAATATCTCAAGAACGGAACGGGCAAAAAATTCATAACATACGGCACAAATTGGCACAAAATGGGCACAAAATTCTCAAAACAATTTGATACCAAAATTCGAGTGGTGTGTCACCAACTTGACGCACCTCGAAAATTTGAGGTTACCACATCAAGTATCATAAAATATAAGCTTTAGGCTTCTGTAGTTCTTTATTCACTATCAGAATAATCATAGATCGTCGATTCAAAATGATTTCTACAGACGATAACCACACAATACTCGTAAAGAATCGATATAGCATTCCCATCTTCCCAAGGTTTTTGTAATCCTACAATACGAATCGATTTCATATTCAGATTAAACTGTACCGTTCGTTTCAATAAGCTGCGTTCAGAACATGAAGAGAAGGATGACTACGCTTCGAAGGGGAGTTTTTGTTTGGAAATACACACAAACGACACGAATCCGTATTCCGCGGTGACATCGACAATGTGGAGCGAGTAGAGATATACATATGAAAGATATACCTTTATTATATCATACCTATATGGAGTTTCTACCAACAAGTGAAGAGAGAGAGAAATAAATCATCGCTGGAATGAATAGAATAGGAGTTTCAAAACTGACAGAAGCATTGTTGTCGAGTTAGAAACTTCCGAGGTGGATCATTAACTTCAACGTAATTTAATGAACAATATGTTGCTAATTGATTCTTTTTGATTTTAAATTTCTTTTTTTCATATTCATCCACTTTCGAGCATGGATTTTCAATGGAGAAGAAAAGCGATGAATTAAACAATATTATCAGAGGAAAATATACTCTTTATTTCTAAGCATAATACAAAAGTAACGAGTACAAAAACTTTTCCTCGTCGTAAGCATATATTGTCATGTTTTCCCTATTTCAAATAAAAGTTAAGAGTAGTAAAAACCAAAATTTTGTATTGTATGTATTATATCATACCTATATCGAATTTCTACCAACAAGGTAAGAGAGAGAAATAAAGCATCGCTGGAATGAATAGAATAGGAGTTTCAAAACTGACAGAAGCATTGTTGTCGAGTTAGAAACTTCCGAGGTGGATCATTAACTTCAACGTAATTTAATGAACAATATGTTGCTAATTGATTCTTTTTGATTTTAAATTTCTTTTTTTTATATTCATCCACTTCCGAGCATGGATTTTCAATGAAGAAGAAAAGCGATTAATTAAACAATATTATCAGAGGAAAATATACTCTTTATTTCTAAGCATAATACAAAAGTAACGAGTACAAAAACTTTTCCTCGCCGTAAGCATATATTGTCATGTTTTCCTTATTTCAAATAAAAGTTAAGAGTAGTAAAAACCAAAATTTTGTATTGTATGTATTATATCATACCTATATCGAGTTTCTACCAACAAGGTAAGAGAGAGAAATAAAGCATCGCTGGAATGAATAGAATAGGTGTTTCAAAACTGACAGAAGCATTGTTGTCGAGTTAGAAACTTCCGAGGTGGATCATTAACTTCAACGTAATTTAATGAACAATATGTTGCTAATTGATTCTTTTTGATTTTAAATTTCTTTTTTTCATATTCATCCACTTTCGAGCATGGATTTTCAATGGAGAAGAAAAGCGATGAATTAAACAATATTATCAGAGGAAAATATACTCTTTATTTCTAAGCATAATACAAAAGTAACGAGTACAAAAACTTTTCCTCGCCGTAAGCATATATTGTCATGTTTTCCCTATTTCAAATAAAAGTTAAGAGTAGTAAAAACCAAAATTTTTTATTGTATGTATTATATCATTATCAGAGGAAAATATACTCTTTATTTCTAAGCATAATACAAAAGTAACGAGTACAAAAACTTTTCCTCGCCGTAAGCATATACAGGGTGATTTTTTTAAGTGTTTCATTAGACGTTTTCGAGGAAAGAATTGTAATACAGGTTCAAGATTTTGGATTTTCGTTTTAGAGTACATGAACTTTAATTGTAAAATATTTTCAAGAGGAATCTACTTCCGGTTTCACCGGAAACGAATGTAACTTCGTTATTTCAAATGCAACACCCTATATATTTATACATATTCGAATTATTCGTTCAATTCTACACTGATTTGATGTATTATATGTGCAACCACTCAAGCGGTTCTTGAATTATAGCCTGATTATCAAATTTTTTGAAAAAAAGGTTATCACAAATTAGTGTCCATATCTTCAAAATCCCTCAATACAAGAATTTCTTTTTGCGAAAGTGGAACAAAAGAAAATACGCTGATACTGTTTCTTGTATAACTTATGAGGAAATATTATACAGGGTGTCTGAAAAAAGGCCTCAAAGTGAGCCTCAATAAAACTATGAAATCTCACTTTTTTCAAATGGCAACCCTATAATTTTGTAATTCCAATCGATTGCTCGTCAAAAACCAGTTATAGTGTCCCGAACGTTTCGTGTCTCTAAAATCAGTATTTTGGCCGTTATTCAATAATATTCGAATTTCACGATTAAAGAAAGGTTTCGCACAGTTTGTAGGCTTGGATTTTTGAAGTAGGCTATGTTAGGAACTGTCATTCTTACTTTTTCTTACAGATCAAGCACTAAGCATAACATGCAATAATAATTTCACTAGAATGATATATCAAGGGTATGCTTTTTATTTGCGGCAAATGTAACAAATTCCTAGAACAGGTAATTAGAAATTCAACGAACGAAATTCACATTTACTGACTTTAACGGAATCAAAGTTCAGGAGGTATCAAAACAATTTTCTCCGTACTGGAAGCCTTAGCCCTAAACGGACTCGAGTGAAGACAGTAATAGATAATGAATGATCTGTTACTGTATTCACACGATTCCGTTTTGTGTTAATGCTTCCACTACGGAGAAAATTGTTTTGATACTTCCTGAACTTCGATTTTGTTGAAGGTGGTAAATGTGGATTTCTTTCGTTAGAAGTTCTGACTGCCCTTTCTAATATTTTCTTACATTCACCATAAATGAAGAACATATTCAATACATCACTGTTACTGTAATTCATATTTTGCATAGTGCCCGACGAATAAAAAAAGTATAAATGACAGTTCTTTAAAATGCATTATAAATCAACAGACATAGCCTTCTTGAAAATTTCTTTCCTTATAAATCCATGGTTAGACTAAGAAACCTTGATTCAATCCTGAAATCCGAATTTTATTCAATAACGGCAAAACTACTGTTTTCAGAGGCATGAAATGTTCGGGACACCCTAATTAGTTTTTGACGAGCCATCGATTGGAATTACAAAATTATAGGGTTGCCATTTGAAAAAAGTGAGATTTTATAGTTTTATTGAGGCTCACTTTGGGGCCCTTTTTCAGACATCCTGTATAATATTTCCTCATGAGTTATACAAGAAACAGTATCAGCGCGTACTTTCTTTTGTTCCACTTTCGAAAAAAAAAATTCTTGTAATGAGGGATTTTGAAGATATGGACCATAATTTGTGACAACCTTTTTTTCAAAAAATTCGATAATCAGGCTATAATTCAAGAACCGCTTGAGTGGTTGCACATATCATACATCAAATCAGTGTAGAATTGAACGAAGAATTCGAATATGTATAAATATACAGGGTGTTGCATTTGAAATAACGAAGTTACATTCGTTTCCGGTGAAACCGGAAGTAGATTCCACTTGAAAATATTTTACAATTAAAGTTCATGTACTCTAAAACGAAACTCCAAAATCTTGAATCTGTATTACTATTCCTTCCTCGAAAACGTCTAATGAAACACTTAAAAAAATCACCCTGTATTGTCATGTTTTCCCTATTTCAAATAAAAGTTAAGAGTAGTAAAAACCAAAATTTTGTATTGTATGTATTATATCATACCTATATCGAGTTTCTAACAACAAGGTAAGAGAGAGAAATAAAGCATCGCTGGAATGAATAGAATAGGAGTTTCAAAACTGACAGAAGCATTGTTGTCGAGTTAGATACTTCCGAGGTGGATCATTAACTTCAACGTAATTGAAAGAACAATATGTTGCTTATTGCTTCTTTTTGATTTTAAATTTCTTTTTTTCATATTCATCCACTTTCGAGCATGGATTTTCAATGGAAAAGAAAAGCGATGAATTAAACAATATTATCAGAGGAAAATATATTCTTTATTTCTAAGCATGATACAAAAGTACCGAGTACAAAAACTTTTCTTCTCCGTAAGCATATATTGACAATTTTTCCCTATTTCAAATAAAAGTTAAGAGTAGTAAAAATCAAAATTTCGTATTGTATGTATTATATCATACTTATATAGAGTTTCTACCAACAAGTGAAGAGAGAGAAATAAATCATCGTTGGAATGAATAGAATAGGAGTTTCAAAACTGACAGAAGCATTGTTGTCGAGTTAGAAACTTTCGAGGTGGATCATTGACTTCAACGTAATTTGATGAACAATACGTTGCCAATTGATTCTTTAGGATTTTTTTCATTTTTTGTTTGTTTTCAGATTTAATCACATGATGTTCATTCAACCACGAGTATTTTGATGAACAATATGTTGCTTATTGCTTCTTTTCGATTTTGAATTACTTTTTTTCAGATGTGATTACATGATATTCATCCACTTTCGAGCATGAATTTTCATTGGAAAAGAAAAATGATGAATTAAACAATATTATCAGAGGAAAATATACTCTTTATTTCTTTATAAGCATGATACAAAAATACAAAAAATTTCCTCGCCGCGCCGTAAGCATATAATGAAATTTCTTTTTTCCCTATTTCAAATGAAAGTTTAGAATAGTAGAAATCAAAATTTTTGGACATTTTCCAGTGAGATATGAAGGGACTTGAAATTAGCGTGGAATATATTTTATAGCAAGGACGCAAAATTGTAGTGTTTTTTTTTGTAACAGTATATAGAAAATAAAGGTACAGTTAGGAATTATTTATGAAACTTACATGGAGTTCCTACCAACAAGAGGGAGAGAAATAAAATATCTCTGGAATTAACAGGACTTTGAAAACTGACAGAAGCATTGGTGTCAAAAGTCATAATTTTCACCTCAACGTTATTTAATGAAAAATATGTAGCTAGCTGCTTCCTTAGCGTTTTCTATATTTTTTCGTTTTCAGATGTGAAACTTAGATATTCATCCACCGAAGATTTTTTTCATTTTTTATTTTCAAGAGAAAAATAGAAACGCTTCGAAGGGAAGTTTTTCATTAGAAATACCACAAACGACACGAAATCTCATCGAATCCGTATTCCGCGCTGACATCGACAATGTAGAGCGAGTAGAGATATACATATGAAAGATTTACCTTTATTTTATCGTACCTATATGGAGTTCCTACCAACAAGTGAAGAGAGAGAGAGAGACAGAGAGAAATAAATCATCGCTGGAATGATTAGAATAGGAGTTTCAAAACTGACAGAAGCATGGTTGTCGAGTTAGAAATTTCCGAAGTGGATCATTAACTCCAACGTAATTTAAAGAACAATATGTTGCTAATTAATTCTTTAGGGTTTTTTATTTTTTTGTTTGTTTTCAGATGTAATCACATGATATTCATCCTCTTTCGAGCTTGGATTTTCAATGGAAAAGAAAAACGATTAATTAAACAACCCTATCAGAGGAAAATGTACTCTTCATTTTTGAGCATGATACAAACATTTTTCCTCACCGTAAGCATATAGTAAAATTTATTTTTTCCCTATTTCAAATGGAAGTTCAGAATCAAAAAAATCAAAATTTCGGGACATATTTCAATGAGATATGAAGGGACTAAAACTAAGCGAGGACATTTCATAGTAAGAACGTAAAATTGCAGTGTTCTTCTGTAGCAGAGTATCGAAAAATTTATTAATTTAGAAAATAAAGGTACATTTAGGAATTATTGATGAAACCTGTATTATATCATACCTACATGGAGTTTCCTACCAACAAAAGGGAGAGAAATAAAGTATCCCTGAAATTAACAGGACTTTGAAAACTGACTGAAGCATTGGTGTCATAAGTCAGAATTTTCAGAGGTGGAACAATATGTTGCTAGTTGCTCCCTAGCGTTTTCTACATTTTTTTGTTTTCATCCACCCAAGAGCATGGAAATTTATTTTCAATAGAAAATAAAAAGGCTTTATTTAGGGATTAGAAGGAAAGTTTTTCATTGGAAATACACACAACCGACACGAAATCTCATCGAATCAATAAAGAGTAGAGATAGTCATATAAAAGATAAACCTGTACTATATCAAACCATATGGAGTTCCTACCAACAAGTGAAGAGATAGAGAAATGAAGCATCGCTGGAATGAATAGAATAGGAGTTTCAAAACTGACAGAAGCATTGTTGACGAGTTAGAAACTTTCGAGGTGGATCATTGACTTCAACGTAATTTGATGAACAATACGTTGCCAATTGATTCTTTAGGATTTTTTTCATTTTCTATTTTCAAGAGAAAAAAAAAACGCTTCGAAGGGAAGTTTTTCATTAGAAATACCACAAACAACACGAAATCTCAACGAATCCGTATTCCGCGCTGACATCGGCAATGTAGAGCGAGTAGAGATATACATATGAAAGATTTACCTTTATTTTATCGTACCTATATGGAGTTCCTATCAACAAGTGAAGAGAGAGAGAGAAATAAATCATCGCTGGAATGATTAGAATAGGAGTTTCAAAACTGACAGAAGCATGGTTGTCGAGTTAGAAATTTCCGAAGTGGATCATTAACTCCAACGTAATTTAAAGAACAATATGTTGCTAATTGATTCTTTAGGGTTTTTTATTTTTTGTTTGTCTTCAGATGTAATCACATGATATTCATCCTCTTTCGAGCTTGGATTTTCAATGGAAAAGAAAAACGATTAATTAAACAACCCAGATTAATAAAACAACATCAGAGGAAAATGTACTCTTCATTTTTGAGCATGATACACAAAATTTTTCCTCACCGTAAGCATATAGTAAAATTTATTTTTTCCCTATTTCAAATGGGAGTTCAGAATCAAAAAAATCAAATTTCGGGACATATTCAATGAGATATGAAGGGACTAAAACGAAGCGAGGATATTTCATAGTAAGAACGTAAAATTGCAGTGTTCTTCTGTAGCAGAGTATCGAAAAATTTATTAATTAGAAAATAAAGGTACATTAGGAATTATTGATGAAACCTGTATTATATCATACCTACATGGAGTTTCTACCAACAAAGGGAGAGAAATAAAGTATCCCTGAAATTAACAGGACTTTGAAAACTGACTAAAGCATGGTGTCAAAAGTCAGAATTTTCAGAGGTGGAACATTCACTCAACATAATTTAATGAACAATATGTTGCTAGTTGCTTCCTAGCGTTTTCTACATTTTTTTTGTTTTCATCCACCCAAGAGCATGGAAATTTATTTTCAATAGAAAATAAAAAGGCCTTATTTAGGGATTAGAAGGAAGTTTCTCATTGGAAATACACACAACCGACACGAAATCTCATCGAATCAATAAATAGTAGAGATAGTCATATAAAAGATAAACTTGTACTATATCAAAACCCATATGGAGTTCCTACCAACAAGTGAAGAGATAGAGAAATGAAGCATCGCTGGAATGAATAGAATAGGAGTTTCAAAACTGACAGAAGCATTGTTGACGAGTTAGAAACTTTCGAGGGGATCATTGACTTCAACGTAATTTGATGAACAATACGTTGCCAATTGATTCTTTAGGATTTTTTTTTCATTTTTTGTTTGTTTTCAGATGTAATCACATGATGTTCATTTAACCACGAGTATTTTGATGAACAATATGTTGCTTATTGCTTCTTTTCGATTTTGAATTACTTTTTTTCAGATGTGATTACATGATATTCATCCACTTTCGAGCATGAATTTTCATTGGAAAAGAAAAATGATGAATTAAACAATATTATCAGAGGAAAATATACTCTTTATTTCTTTATAAGCATGATACAAAAATACAAAAAATTTTCCTCGCCGTAAGCATATAATGAAATTTCTTTTTTCCCTATTTCAAATGAAAGTTTAGAATAGTAGAAATCAAAATTTTTGGACATTTTCCATGAAATATGAAGGACTTAAAATTAGCGTGGAATATATTTATAGCAAGACGCAAAATTGTAGTGTTTTTTTTTTTGTAACAATATACAGGGTGTCCCATTACTCGACGTCAACCCGGAACCGGTGAAAAGGCAAGTAATGCTGGTTGTCAGAAAAATATAAAAAAAAATCTAAGTTGCATGATTTTAAAATAATGCGCATTTAAAAAAACACGCAAAATTCCACACCCTGTGGCAGTCTTTTCGCTCCTGTTGCCACAAAGATGAACTTTTTTCCAACTTTTTTCTTTGCTGTGTAACCTTGAATAATGCTTGTCTAAACTGTAATCAAAATTTTGATAATAGCTGCTAGGTTTCATAAAAATAGGGCTTACTCTCGGAAAAAAAATTCGAAATAAACAATTGCCTAGTTTCAACTGACTGTATTGAAAAAAAAATGTACTACGTAGGTTTGGCATGTTTTTTCAAAAGTTGGCGCATTTAGTGAGGATTCCAAAATGGTATAATACTTGTTTAATTATAGCTGCCGTAGTTCAAATTTATTTTCGATTCCCTTTGAATACACTTTTTCGTTAACTGCTTCCCAGTAATAGAGTCCAATGGGTTAAAGTCCGGTGAACGGGCCCGGCCACGAGATTGGACCAGAAAGTCCGATCCATCTTCAGGGAAAAAATGTTATCAGAAAAAAAAAATTGCAGAGAAAATAATTTTTCCAGAAAAAATTTTTCCTGAGAAATTTCTCTGAAAATTTTTTTTTCTGGTAAAATTTTTTCCCGGAAGATGGATCGGACGTTCTGGTCCAATCTCGTGGCCGGCCCGTTCACCGAACTTGAACCATTGGACTCTATTACCGGAAGCAGTTAACGAAAAAGTGTATTCAAAGGCAATCGAAAATAAATTTGAACTACGGCAGCTGCAATTAAACAAGTATTATACCTTTTGGAATCCTCACTAAATGCGCCAACTTTTGAAAAACATGCCAAACCTACGTAGTACATTTTTTTTCAATACAGTCAGTTGAAACTAGGCAATTGTTTATTTCGAATTTTTTTTCTGAGAAGTAAGCCCTATTTTTATGAAACCTAGATCAGCTGGTATCAAATTTTGATTACAGTTCAGACAAGCATTATTCAGGTTACACAGCAAAGAAAAAAGTTGGAAAAAGTTTATATTTGTGGCAACAGGAGCGAAAAGACTGTCACAGGGTGTGGAATTTGCGTGTTTTTTTAAATGCGCATTATTTTAAAATCATGCAACTAGATTTTTTTTAATATTTTTCTGATAACCAGCATTACTTGCCTTTTCACCCGGTTCCGGGTTGACGTCGAGTAATGGGACACCCTGTATAGAAAATAAAGGTACAGTTAGGATTATTTA
This sequence comes from Propylea japonica, assembly GCA_013421045.1. NCBI lineage: Eukaryota > Metazoa > Arthropoda > Insecta > Coleoptera > Coccinellidae > Propylea > Propylea japonica. Next base: position 115,817,570 of record CM024239.1, read on the forward strand.
TGAAACTTACATGGAGTTCCTACCAACAAGAGGGAGAGAAATAAAGTATCTCTGGAATTAACAGGACTTTGAAAACTGACAGAAGCATTGGTGTCAAAAGTTAAAATTTTCACCTCAACGTTATTTAATGAAAAATATGTAGCTAGCTGCTTCCTTAGCGTTTTCTATATTTTTCGTTTTCAGGTGTGAAACTTAGATATTCATCCACCGTAGATTTTTTCATTTTCTATTTTCAAGAGAAAAATAAAAACGCTTCGAAGGGAGTTTTTCATTAGAAATAACGGGTTATCCATTTCGTGGTTTCAAAAGTATACGGCTGGAATTCGATATCTGTCAAACGAAGTTTTTTAAAAAAAATTTTTTTGTTTAGTTGAAAGTCTGACATTTATGAAAATGGATCGCTTAACTATCGCACAACGCATGAAAATTGTAAAACCTAATACAAAAATGGCGATTCTGCCACAGCCACATATCGTGCTTTAAGAGCAGATTTTGGTTTACATAATCGTCCAACTACGCAAGCAATTGGTAAATTGTGAAGAAATTTGAAGAGACTGGATTGGTTACAGATATTGTAAGCCCGTGCATCATCGTTTTGCTCGTACCACTGAAAATATCGCTACTATAAGTGAAAGTGTTGCCGAAGACCCGAATCTGTCGATTCCTCGTCATTCTCAGGAATTAGGACTGTCTTAAGGCACATTATGGCGTATTTTGCATTAAGATCTACACCTACACCCAAATAAAATCCAGCTCACACAACAACTGAAGCCAGCCGACCTTCACATCAACATCGTGGATACGTCGAATGGGTGCTTGAACAACCGGCGGTGGACGGCGATATCAACTGGCCACCAAGATCATGCGAGTTGAAACTGCTTGACTTTTTTTGTGGGGCTACGCGAAAGACCGTGTTTATGCAGATAAACCTTCAACTCTTGAGTAGTTAAAAACTATTCGTCAAGTTATGGCTGAGATACCGCCCAATATGTGTCCAAATGTGGTCGAAAATTACCTCAAAAGATCGATGCTTGCAACAATTCGGGTGGTTGTCATTTAAATGATGTAGTGTTTCACACAAATGTCAACGTTCAAACTTCATAATAAAAAAAATATCATGATAAATAGTTATTTCCTAACAAGTGCGGAAAGTGATATTTTCCCGCACGAAACTGCCGTTGGGTAAGCAGTTGAGTGCGGGAAAAACACTTTCCGCACGAGTTAGGAACAATATTTTTTCTACAAGCGCTTATACGAGATCGATTTCAACACACAGATCAAATGTGAATTGATCATTCTAAATACACTGAATGACAAAGTCTCTGACAAGTCGTTCACATGCCGTTTCCATAGTAACGTCGTCGATGGCATAGAGATATATCATTATTCAGTTATTCTTTAGAAAAAGCGTGCTAGAAAAACCCTTGCTAATCCATTACCACACGCATTTGCGTGCGGTAATGAATAGCAGGGGTTTTTCCCACACTGTTTGGCAATGTGACTCTTTACGAATTGAATACGTGCGGGAAAGAGAATGAAAGTGCACGCTTGTAGAAAAAATATTTTTTTGTACAACTGTCAAAAAAACTTGACTTTTCTTCATCACTATGGATGCGTAAAATATTACTTTTTTTCACCGTTAAAAAAAGTCTTTTTTCCACCGTGAAAAAAAGTCTTTTTTTCACCGCTGATACCCAAAATTAGGACAACCTACAATATTGAATATTTTAATTACAACTAAATTCACAAAATTATGATTGTATCTGTACCTTATAAAGTAAATTAATTTCGTCATCAGCATCTCTAAGAAATTTATTGATATCATCCCTCGATAACCCTTTAGATTTCTTTCCTAGGTATCCGACGCTTTTGTTCTTAATAAGCGGGACCAATTTTGAAAAATTCCTTATATCAATATTTTCCTTGACATTCAATGTTTTTCAACATTGAGCTCCATAACGTGGAAGGTTTCAAATTTTGATTGAGCACATTTTCAGAAACCTTTTTTTACGTTGTTCTTGTTGCACCATTCTCGAAATTGGTTATATGTTTTCTCATATATTAGCTTTGATTTGGCTGGTAACATATTAGATACAATTGTATTTGCTTCTTCAGCCATATATCTGCGGGGGTATCACTACCACTATCATGTTCAACATCCATCTTCTTTCGAAATTGAAGCAACTAAAGGGTTCCCAATAAGAACGCTCGATCTTTAAAGTGTAATAAAAAAAAAGTTCAAATAAGACGGATATAATTCATCACTCATTTTAAAACATATATCGTGACATTATGTTTGAAAATTATGTCCGTCAATGTCCGCCTCGGCTTTGCTTGGTGAGCCGAATTCTGCGAGTCCAGTTTTCGATGACCTGATTGCACAAGTGTGGCTCAATTGCAGCAATTTCTCGTCTGATGTTGGCTTCAAGGGCCTCAACAGTCCGTGGTTTGTCGGTATAAACACGAGATTTAAGAAAGCCCCACAAAAAAAAAATTCTGCATTAGACGGCGATTGTGGACTCCGTAGGACGATCATGGACACCATAAACTGGACGAAGTGCCGGAATGTTTGCCGAACAGAACACTGGTTTTGGTAATAAAATTTCACGATTTGGACACGTTGTTCAATTGTATACCGCTCCATATTAACTGTCAGGGCTTACTGAATAGTCCTGGCAGAGATAACGTGTGTGGATTTCGACCGTGCATGCGCTGTTGCCAAAGATCGAGCGTTCTTATTGGGAAACCCTTTACGAGCAAATACTGTCAAAGATTCAAACAGTTTCAACAAATGTTTCTATAGTTACGACACAGAAAGATCACTGGATTCATTTAAATATTATACTGGAAGTACTATCTTCAATAATTACACGTATTTCAGACGATGTAAATTCACATTCACAGTTGTACAAAAATGTTGTTTGTATTTCGTGCGTGAAAATTCTTGTTTTCATGGCACATTCGAGTGAATTTTTGACACTCTCATGTGCCATGAAAAAAAACACTCATTTTACGCACTTAATACAAAAAAACTATTTCATGTGTTTTATTAACGTTTACTTTTGAAACCGCAAAATGGATAACCCTATACCACAAACGACACGAAATCTCATCGAATCCGTATTCCGCGCTGACATCGACAATGTAGAGCGAGTAGAGATATACATAGAAAGATTTACCTTTATTTTATCGTACCTATATGGAGTTCCTATCAACAAGTGAAGAGAGAGATAGAGAGGAGAGAAATAAATCATCGCTGGAATGATTAGAATAGGAGTTTCAAAACTGACAGAAGCATGGTTGTCGAGTTAGAAATTCCGAAGTGGATCATTAACTCCAACGTAATTTAAGAACAATATGTTGCTAATTGATTCTTTAGGTTTTTTTATTTTTTGTTTGTTTTCAGATGTATTCACATGATATTCATGCTCTTTCGAGCTTGGATTTTCAATGGAAAAGAAAAACGATTAATTAAAAACCTATAGAGGAAAATGTACTCTTCATTTTTGAGCATGATACAAAAATTTTTCCTCGCCGTAAGCATATAGTAAAATTTATTTTTTCCCTATTTCAAATGGAAGTTCAGAATTAAAAAAATCAAATTTCGGGATATATTTCAATGAGATATGAAGGGACTAAAACTAAGCGAGGACATTTCATAGTAAGAACGTAAAATTGCAGTGTTCTTCTGTAGCAGAGTATCGAAATATTATTAATTTAGAAAATAAAGGTACATTTAGGATTATTGATGAAACCTGTTTATATCATACCTACATGGAGTTTCCTACCAAAAAGAAGAGAAATAAAGTATCCCTGAAATTAACAGGACTTTGAAAACTGACTAAAAGCATTGGTGTCAAAAGTCAGAATTTTCAGAGGTGGAACATTCACTTCAACATAATTTAATGAACATATGTTGCTAGTTGCTCCTAGCGTTTTTCTACTTTTTTGTTTTCATCCACCCAAGAGCATGGAAATTTATTTTCAATAGAAAATAAGAAGGCTTTATTTAGGGATTAGAAGGAAAGTTTTCCATTGGAAATACACACAACCGACACGAAATAGTAGAGAGTAGAGATAGTCATATAAAAGATAAACCTGTACTATATCAATCCCATATGGAGTCCTACCGACAAGTGAAGAGATAGAGAAATGAGCATCGCTGGAATGAATAGAATAGGAGTTTCAAAACTGACAGAAGCATTGTTGACAAGTTAGAAACTTCCGAGGTAGATCATCAACTTCAACGTAATTTATTGAACAATATGTTGCTAATTGAATCTTCAGGGTTTTTTATTTTCTGTTTGTTTTCAGATGTAATTACATGATATTCATTCAACCACGAGTATATAGATGAACAATATGTTGCTTATCGCTTCTTTTTGATTTTGAATTCTTTTTTTTCAGATGTGATTACATGATATTCATCCACTTTCGAGCATGGATTTTGAATGAAAAAGAAAAACGATGAATTAAACAACACTGTCAGAGGAAAATATACTCTTTATTTTTGAGCATGATACAAAAGTACCGAGTACAAAAACTTTTCCTCACCGTAAGTATATAATAAAATATCTTCTTTAAATATTTCAAATAAAAGTTTAGTTTTACTGTTAGACAACAATTTTTTCGAAACAAATTTGCTCCTGACAAATTAGTGCAAGGATTTACGCAATAGCATTTCATCTTAATTGAATTTTTAAATTGTTTCTGTTTCAGAGACAGGGAGTGAAAACCTAAAAGTTTTCTAGAAATGCAGACTCCTTCCAGATTATGTTTCAATGGATATCTGAAATCAAGTTTCGTAAACACACCACAATCAATCAAGTTAAGAGAGCTGGTAGCTTCAAGTCTATACAATTCGTATTTACAAACAATGAAGTCGGACAGCTTCGGAGAATCAAACACAGAATCAAACTGCTAAAGTAATTGAGAATTTTTCCATTTTAAGTACATCAATTACTCTTTTCCTGTTGTTGACATAAACGACAAGGCTATAAAATGCACGAATTAACATTGAAATCTATCCCATAACGATTATTATGATTTCGATCTCTATTTATCTATGTATGAACTTTTTTTATAACTGTGATACAATGATGCAATTCTAGAAATATTTATGGGGAGTTTCATTTCAATGGATATGAATTGTTTCGCTGAAAAGAATAAAGCAACTAGGATATGAACTGAATAACTCTACGATTTGATGAACAAAAATGAAACTTTTTTTAATTCAAAATCCAAAAAAATAATGTTATGCATTTAAATTTAAGAAAAGCCTTGAGTAAGATGCCTCGTTCATTAGTAGAGTAAAACGGCTATTACCTCAAAAAAATTAAGATTGATAATAATTATATGTTATGTAAAATCTCAGCTAGATCGAAATTATATTCTGTGAAATATTCTGATAATGAAATATGTACAAAATCGATATCTAAAAATTTCAAAATTCTATGGTTCTGATTTCACAATCTTTCTGAAGACTTGCATGATCATTTCACTTCAAACGAAAAATTTTTAATGAAAGATAAGAATTTTCTCGATATTACGATAGACTTTTCTATGGTTGCATTAACGTAACTCCCACAAATTTTTGCGCACTACTTTAAATTGGTATTTAATATTTGTTTGTAAAATTTCAGCTCGATCGAATTGAAAAATTCTGAATTATTAGAAAAAATGTATAATTTAGGAAGAAATCAAATTCTATGATTCTGATTATGCGATACTCTTGAAATTCTGCATGGACATTCAGTATAAGAATATTCACTCTTAAAATAGATTACACTCGAATATTTTGTTGTGAAAATGTAAGGATTTTTTTTCAATATTCCTATTGAATTTTCATTGGGTCTCTTAACACTATGGCCGTAAAATTTTGTATGAGGGCAAGTACCTCAGAATTTTGTATAGGACTTGAGATTGATACTGAACATATAAATGCAAAATCTCAGCACGATCGGAATAATATTCTGGAAAGTATTCAAAAACTGGAATATCAGGAAACAATTGAAAAAATCGAATTCTATGGTTTTAACGATGCGGTTCTCTTGAAGTTTTGAATGAAGATTAAGTATATCAATATAAAATCACAAAATAAATCACACTCGAATCGGATATCTTGTTATGGAAATATATATGGAGATTTTTCTTTTCAATATTTCGATGGAATTTTCTATTGTTCAGATAGATCGATCTTCTTGAAATTTTGCATGAACATTCAGTATATCAATCTTTGTGCATAAAATAATTTCACTTTAATCGGATATCTTGTTATGGAAATATGAAGTTTCTTGATTTCAATATTCCAATTGAATTATCTATGATTCTGTTCACACTATGGCCACAAAATTTTGCCTAAGGCTTATCATGAGCATTTTGCAGGTGGCCGCAAAATGTTATTTCCATTGGTTTTGTTTTGTTTGCGATATTGAGGAACAAAATTTTTGAATGGCCATATTTAATGGAACACTCGTACGATTTGGCTGGTTAACGTACTCAACTAAGGCATTTGAGAACCTAATTCACCCTGAAAATATCAAGTCTCTAGGACAATTTCTTCAAAAGTTATCGTGCTCACCGCCGGACGGATGGCCCCACGGACAGCATTGAATTTGACCACGAATTCGTCATCAGGGAGTCGAACCCTATCGTTTGAGACCATTTTCGGCTCGGAATTCGAAAATTACAGACATTTGGGCAAAACGATATAGCACTCGTTTAAGTAGAACGGGCGCTAAAAAATGAAATCAATGACTGATAAATTTGGCTGAAATTTGGATGGTATAAAACATAGACAAACTAATAAAATAGATGAGCCACTCGTATATTCAGCGACATCTGTCGGAGGAGGAGACTAATACACGAAAAAATTATTTTCAATTTGATAGCTAGATGTCGTTGCATTCATGGAAATCCTATCGAGAAAATAGTAGGTATGTAAAATCATTATTAGCAAAAAACCTTTGAATTGTCAACTGACACAAGGAGTGGTTTGACACGTTCTTTTTGAAATATAATAAATTTCGATATGCCTGCAAGAGTGAAGACGTGCTGTGTTATTGGATGTGAAAATCGAGATGCAAGAAGGTATTATAAAATTTACATGTATATTCTGTTAACTATAAGAATTAAGATACTCGCAGTTTTCAAAAAAGTTTTTCATGTATTGAATAAGTTTAGTCGGTAAATACTCATATTTTGTATTATTGAATTCATTAGTTTTAGTTTTTGAGAATGTTTTCAATGCAATTATTAGTTTATTGATTAGATATTTATGATATATCTGTATTTTCAATTGGTGATACCTATTTCAGTTAATAAATTTTTATTCTATCCAGCATTTGATTATTGATCCTCATTTCTCGATTCCAATGATGAAAGTTCGTTGCAGGTATTATTTTCATGAAAATAAATTTCCTCACTCATCGATAACTTACACAAATTCTTTTCCGATTTCCTTTTGGAAATTGAATTTCAAAAAACTTTTTGCCTCTTGTATATGGGTTACCTACCTATTCAAAAGGTGCACTACAGAATTCTTTTTGAGGCAGCTTTACGATACAGATTCCTTTTTCAATTGAGCTCACGAATTAGTAATGTTGTACAAAAAAAGATGGCGTTGAAGCTTGTTCTACTAGTGTCTCATCTATTCTCCGTTTAGTTAGTCTATGGTATAAAAAGCTGATGAGACTCAATACTAAAATGTTTCTTGATTGGTTATGAAAGTCTGGATCGAACTCAAAGAATATCTGTTTTACTTGAGAAGAAAATGGTTTAATCAACCCACTCCGCAGCTAAGGTAAGCTACTGTGAGTATGCCATTTATATGAACAGGTTACACATAAAAACACTGTCTTTGTTTTATGGACAAGTGACTTTCAAAACTCAGATTATGCCAATTGAATGTCTAAATTCGCATTAAGAATGACACATTCTGATTTTTATAGCCATCGAACTAGACTCTAATAAGCGTATATGCATTCACCAACGAAAGCGAATGAGAAACGAGTATGACATAATAATTCCTAAAATGTATGGAACTGCATATATTAATTAATCATTTCGACAACGAATTCGCGGAATGATAAATAATAAGTGGCATAACTTTAGACCAGAAAGTGTACGATCTTTTGTTCATAAGTAAAGGGTTTTCCAAAGGTAATAGATGTTATTTTAATATTCAATATAATATGCCAATTTTCTATATAAATGATCGGATGTTTATTTCATTATAAAGAAGAAGCAATGCCGTTTATAGTGGAAAATAACATCAGCAAATGACCACCACGACCACGCTTACAGGACCATATCTTTTAATATTAATTTTCCATAACCAAATCGCAAAGTGGCTGCCCTTTATCCTCGATAGCCTCACGAATTCCATCATTGAGGTCTTGAATCGACGCTGGCCTGTCGGCGTAGACCTTCTCTTTCACGTGGCCCCAAAGAAAGAAGTCGCAAGGTGTTAAATCACAAAATCTCGTTGGCCAATTGTGATCACCTTTTTGAGAGATAACACGGTCCGGAAACTTTTCCCACAAAAGATCAATGGTTTCGTTGCTTGTGTGGCACGTAGCACCGTCTTGTTGAAGGTAAACGTTGTCTAGATGAATACTATCCAATTTCGGCCATAAAAAATCATTAATTCCAAATAACGACGAGGAATGGACAAACCAACACTTTCGGCTACATCAGCAATATTATCGGCTGTTCTCGAGTGACGTGCACGAGTTTCATTCTTCACATCACTAACTTGTCCCAACAGCTCGAATTTTTTTACCAATTGTTTATTGCGGTCTGACAAGGTGCTTCACGACGAACCAAAAATGTTCGTGTTTTACGAACCGTCTCTGCCAAATTTCACCATTTTCAGAGTGAATTTTAATAATTTCAATGCGTCCTTGAAGCGTGTATCGTTCCATTTTTATTAATGACGTAGTTTCTACTTGTCAAATTTCAAAAAATGACAGTTTCAAACGTGACATCTACCAAAATAGCGGGCTATTCAAAATAACACCTCTCATTGGAAAACCCTTCCGTTTCTTTTCATACGCTTCTAATCTAATCGTCTTATCGTCATGAGCTTTATGCGTGAGGTAACTCATCATTATTTTTTGAGCTCTCGTTCTAATTGAATAAAGTGCTAGGTATATTGGTTTGCCCAAAAGTCTGAAATTTTAGAATTTTGATCCGAAAATGGATACAAACTGTAAGGTTCTACTCAATGATGACAAATTTGTGGTGAAATTCCAATTGTATCCTTGGAGCATTCGATCCATAAACACAATAACATTCAAAAGAATTGTCCTAGAGACTTGAAATTTTCAGGGTAGGTTCGGTTCTTAAATGTCACGATTAAGATCGTCAACAGCCAAAATAGTACAAGGTGTTCTATAAAATATGGCTTCAAACATAGAAAATTAAATCGGAATATCGAAAAGAAAAATCCTAATACTTCCACAACAAAATATCCGATTCAAGTCAAATTCATTTTGAGGGTGGAATTTTTATATTGAAAGATCGTGCAAAATTTTAAGAAGATCGCATAATCGCAACTTTAGATTTTTTTAGTTTATTCTAAATTATCCATTTTTCGAATAATTCAGAATTTTCCAATTCGATCGAACTAAAATTTTGCAGTTGAATATTCAAAGTGAATGCTCATGGAAATTTTCAAAAAGAATGTGAAATCAGAACTAAAAATTCATATATTTTCTAATTATCGATTTTTACCTATTTTGATTATTTCAATGATTTCCATAAAATAATTCCGATCGTGCTGAGATTTCGCATCCATATATTAGGTGCATAGACAAACTAAAATAATAGATGAGCCACTCGTATATGTCGCGCCACCTGTCGGAGGAGGATACTAATACACGAAAAAATTATTCTCAATTTGATAGTTAGATGTCGTTGCATTCATGGAAATCCTATCGAGAAAATAGTAAGTATGTAAAATCGTTATTATCAAAAAACCTTTGAATTGTCAACTGACACAGGAGTGGTTTGACACGTTCTTTTTGAAATATCATGAATTTCGATATGCCTGCAAGAGTGAAGATGTGTTGTGTTATTGGATGTGAAAATCGAGATGCAAAAAGGTAATTTCAAAATATATATTTATATATTCTGTTACCTATAAGAATTAAGATAGTTTTCAAAAAAGTTTTTCATGTATTGAATAAGTTTAGTAGGTAAATACTCATATTTTGTATCATTGAATTCATTATTGTTAGTTTTTGAGAATGTTTTCAATGCAATTATTAGTTTATTGATTAGATATTTATGAAATGAATCTGTATTTTCAATTGGTGATATCTATTTCAGTTAATAAATTTTTTTTATTCTATCCAGAATTTGATTATTGATCCTTACTTCTCGATTCCAAAAGAAAATCAGATGAAAGTTCGTTGCAGTTATTATTTTCATGAAAATAAATTTCCTCACTCATCGATAACTTGCACGAATCCATTTCTGATTTCCTTTTGGAAATTGAATTTCAAAAAACTTTTTGCACCTTGTATATGGGAGTACCTACCTATTCAAAAGGTGCACTACAGAATTCTTTTTGAGGCAGCTTTACGATACAGATTCCTTTTTCAATTGAGCTTTTTTCACGAATTAGTAATGTTGTACAAAAAAGATGTCGTTGAAGCTTGTTCTACTAGTGTCTCATCTATTCTCCGTTTAGTTAGTCTATGATTAGGTGTCAATCTCAAGTCCTATTCGATATCATTGTATCTATAATAAAAATAATTTCAGGAATGGTACTGGCACATCCGACTGTTAACTGAACAGGCTTTTGAGACCACCTCAATACAATCGGCAAGAATAACTTATCAAACTTTTTTGATGATAAAAAAATTCACAAACACACAACCATATTGTTCCACTTCAAACAGTATTGTCGCCAACATGAATTTTTGAACGTCACCCAGTAAAAGATAATAGAATATAACGCTCTTTATGACGTAGTCAACAGAATTGCTGAATACGCTATTAGAGTGCTGGTATAGACGTAAAAAAGCCCGATGCTGTGAAAATGAACCCTGCAAAATTGAAGAGAACTCCCAACGCTTTTAAGGGAAATTTTCCCTCTAATTGAGTTCTGCTTTGAGCTCTTTTATTGGATTCATCCGTTCTCGTAACTTCATCAGTATTTCCTTCAATCATTCAATTTTGCTTCTTGGTACTGTGAAAATCATTTCGATGAATCAACGTAATTTTCAGAGACCACCGTTCTGGAAAAGAATAATATGAATTTCCCGGATTTTCCTTTATTCGAGGTGAAATGAAGTTGAATATCAGAGGATTTTGCCAGAGCTTGTTAATTTTTTATAAGAAAGAAGTATGGGTCAAGTTTGATTATGTCCGATTGTACGTAAGTGCAGAAATGCCTGAAAAGCATTGTGAGAGATAACGTGCTCTTCTGAGTTCTTGTTGTATTAAATAATTGATGGTTTGTGAATAAAAAATTTATCCTTGAGAGATGCAACGAAAATGCTTCATATATTTTATCGATATGTACACTAGTAAAAAAAATAAAAAAAAGTAAATAAAACCTAGATCTTCTTCAATTTCCATATTTTCAGTTCTTCAACTTTGAAATCATGCGAATACAATCATTCCAAGTCTATACAGGGTCTTTCACGAGAACCTCACCCTATTTATACGGGAAACTACTGAACGTATTTTCCATGAAATTCAGCACTTATAAGTATTTTATTTGTTTCTCATTTGTTAACGTCAGTTTCCAAAAATACAATATTAATCAAGGAAGTTTATTTTTTCAAGTCACTAACTTGTAAAATGACAGTTAACTTGTAAAACTTTTACAAGTTAGTAGTATTATTTACATTGAAAGTTGTCAAGTACTTGCTTCTAATTTAATTTATTCTTCTAATCTCAGAGTTCCTGGAACAAATGTATTTCTCAATAAACGTTCTCAAACTATTCAAAAACGATATTCGTGCCTTGTTTTATTCGTATCTATCCGCTTTCCTTTTCACGTACTTGCTTCTAATTTCATTATCCTTCTAATTTCATCGTTCCTTGAACAAATATTTTAGTAATAAACGTTATAAAAGTATTGAAAAACGATATTCATACCTTGTTTCATTTGGATCTGGCCTTTTTCGTCAGAAATTAGCAAATATTCTCGAATGACTTCCCTCTCGTAAAGCCACTGACAGTTGTCATAATTTTCCGATGTCATAAATAATCATAAATAGCTTACGACATTTGCGACAAATTATTGAGATTTTTTTTGGAATTTATATCACCTTTTTACAAACGAGAAACAAATAAAATATAAAACAATACACGCAAGGTAACGGGTTTTACTGGCTCAAGGAGGTAACTGACTCGCCTGCGGCTCGTCAATTATATCCTCCATTCGCCAGTAAAAACCCTCTTACCTTGCTAGTAATGTTATATACTATTACAATGCTGATGAAATCTAAAATATTTTCAGGCATGAGCACCTCCGGTTTTTCCGGAAATGACGTCAACTTCCGTTTTTCAAATTAGAACACCATTTTTTTATTGCAGAAATAGATTCCTTAGAAAATTTCAAGTTATTTTGATGTAACATTTTTCAGTTTTGATTGGAAAATTCTCTCTGAGCGGGAAATTTCGAAAAAAAAATCGAAAATAGAGCTCCGCTGAAACAAGAATAACTTCGAGGTTTTTGGATGGAAAATTTTCATTTTGGGATTTTTCAAGATGTAAGATTGATGTATCCACTTTGAAAATCGAAATCGCGATTCATGATACAGGGGGTGAAAAAATCGCTTTCAAAGTTAGGAATGACAAAATCGTGAAAAATCAATTTTTTCAAATTAGAGCCCCATTTTTTTATGGCAGATATTGAATCTACGTTAAAAAATAATGTGAGTGTATGCATCACACCCTTGCCCTAAAATGGATATTTTCTGAGTTATTCACAAAAAACTGTTTTTCGGTTTGAATTTTCAGCTATTTCTTTTCTCTTCACGCCAAAAAGATGAAATTTTCAGGAACTGTTACTAAAACCATGTTTTAGATTTTACTACCCTAATATGCAAGAGAAGAAAGTTACAGGTTGTTCCTAAATAGATGGCGAATTTTGATTCGAATTTGTATCGGAAACCTCTTTATTTCAACTAATCGGCCATCGGTTTTCTCTCCAATGATAAATAAATAATTCCTTATGAACCATATGCAAAAACTAACCATGTTTTACATTTTTTTTTCAATGATAGATATCATTAATTACATCTGCCAATTCTTCTTTATTCAGTAGCATTTGGTTACTATTATTTGGTGATAATTCGTATTAAGTTATAAAATCGATCACTATGCCTAATTTTACCAATGAAGATTATTTAAATCTCATTCTACTTCATGGAGAATGAATAAAGTTTTAGATAGAACGATTCGACTGTTCATTGAGAGGTTTCCTGACCGACCCAGACCAACGGAGATCTTCTCTAGTTATAACTGCGAGAGTTTGCCATGGTTCTCCTAATAGTAACTTGAAGTCCGTTTCAAGAAGGGGTGTGAAAAATCTACAGCATGGTTCAAATAACAGTTCCTGAAAATTTCATCTTTTTGGCGTGAAGGGAAAAAAATAGCTGAAAATTCAAACCGAAAAACAGTTTTTTGTGAATAATCAGAAAATATCCATTTTAGGGCAAGGGTGTGATGCATACACTCACATTATTTTTTAACGTAGATTCAATATCTGCCATAAAAAAATGGGGTTCTAATTTGAAAAAATTGATTTTTCACGATTTTGTCATTCCTAACTTTGAAAGCTTTTTTCACCCCCTGTATCATGAATCGCGATTTCGATTTTCAAAGTGGATACATCAATCTTACATCTTGAAAAATCTCAAAAATGAAAATTTTCCATCCAAAAACCTCGAAGTTATTCTTGTTTCAGTGGAGCTCTATTTTCGATTTTTTTTCGAATTTTCCCGCTCAGAGAGAATTTTCCAACCAAAACTGAAAAATGTTACATCAAAATAACTTGAAATTTTCTAAGGAATCTATTTCTGCAATAAAAAAATGGTGTTCTAATTTGAAAAACGGAAGTTGACGTCATTTCCGGAAAAACCGGAGGTGCTCATGCCTTGAAAATATTTTAGATTTCATCAGCATCGTGAAATACTTATAAGTGCTGAATTTCATGAAAATACGTTCAGTAGTTTCCCGTATAAATATGGGTGAGGTTCCTCGTGAAAGACCCTGTATAACCTCCAAATCGTAACAAGAATTAGCACCAATATCTCGACTCTCAGACAAGGTAGAAAGTTCAAATAAAAAGTATTTGAATAGCAGCAAAAACTTAAACACGAACAATGAAGTATCTATCTGCCAAAACCCACATCAAATAGTGATTTTTTTGTGGATGCATTTCCTTTATTTACATAGCCGGACAACCAAAAATATGCGTCGTCGCCAAAATGCCATAGACCTCTACGTTTTTTTGTTTTTCAGACTTATTGATCATAATTTTAATTTCTTCATATCTGGTCGGTTAATTCTGCTTTTACAATCAAATCACATTCCTAATGAACATTCGAAATGAAAAAAGAATGTTGTTGAAAATTCATATACAGTTTTATTTAATTTCAAAATGAATCTGCTCTTACAAAAAATCCTCAATAAAATTTCCACAGCTTATCAAGAAAAGATTTCACCTTTTCACCATATATCCTGTCACAAACTACTAACGCAGTTTCTTAATAGACTCAAGAAAATAAGCGCTATAGATCTAGAGTTTGCAGTTCACCAGTAGATGAATCTGAACATCAGATTTCATACCTCAGATCAATAAAAGACACGGAAAGGACTCAAGCGCTCTATTAGTGGAAAGAATTTGAGGATCAGATATCCATAAAAGTACTTAAATGTTTGAGTTTTATTTTGAAATTTAACAGTTCAATATGAACAAAAGGCGAAGTTGTGCTTTTTTAGGGGAAACTTCTTTATAAATTGAGATTAATATGGTTTTTTTTTCAAGAATGAAGCATCCACTATTTGACCATTAGCGATGGACCTTATCTGAATAATTAAGGTTTACAGAATAGGATAAACATAATTTATTTTTTAATTAATAAAGTGAGAGCAGAGAATAATATTAATCGATATAAATCTACCAATATTAAACTCATACTTCGGAGCTAACTTCGTCCTTGTTCGAGACAAAATGCAAGGAAGTGGTATCAATCAGAGCACCTAAGGATGGCCATTTCGTCCTTATAGGACTCATCAGCACAGGTTAGCTCTGAATGATAGAAGGTATTTCTTGGGACTTAATGCAAAACGGCGTCCTCTTTAAGGTATTATCCCACACAACAATGCCATAACAGTAACACTGAAAGACCACTGAATGCATGTTAAAAATACCGAAGACGCCATCTCTTAACCATACGAAAACCTTCTTCCATAGCATGAATCTCAAACAAAGTAGCGAAATGTTTACCATTTGTTGCCTTGACTGAAGCTTTTCTGCATATCGCAAAATTTTTTCCTACTTCAGTCTACAACGAGGAGCGCCCGGTTAACGTCATGTGACTAGTAATGAATAATAGAAACAGAGGTTTAACGCGTACATCGCCATGAATATTGAAAAACAATAAAGTGAGAGCAGAGAATATATTAATCGATATAAATCAACCAATATTAAACTCATACTTCGGAGCTATTTCAATATTCATGGCGATGTACGCGTTAAACCTCTGTTTCTATTATTCATTACTAGTCACATGACGTTAACCGGGCGCTCCTCGTTGTAGACTGAAGTAGGAAAAAATTTTGGCGATATGCAGAAACGCTTCAGTCAAGGCAACAATGGTAAACATTTCGCTACTTTGTTTGAGATTCATGCTATGGAAGAAGGTTTTCGTATGGGACAAGAGATGGCGTCTTCGGTATTTTTAACATGCATTCAGTGTCTTTCAGTGTTACTGTATGACATTGTTGTGTTGGGATAATACCTTAAAGAGGACGCCGTTTTGCAGTCCCAAGAAATACCTTCTATCATTCAGAGCTAACCTGTGCTGATGACTCCTAATAAGGACGAAATGGCCATCCATAGGTGCTCTGATAGATACCACTTCCTTGCATTTTGTCTCGAACAAGGACGAAGTTAGCTCCGAGTATGAGTTTAATATTGGTTGATTTATATCGATTAATATTATTCTCTGCTCTTACTTTATTGTTTGTTCATATTCATGGCGATGAACGCGTTAAACCTCTGTTTCTATATATTAAATTAATATCTAACCAACCCAGGCTACTGTACTCTGGATTGTTGCAGTTTGTAACCAATCATGTTTTTCACATGTGTTGCATTTAATGCAGTATTTCGGCAGTAAATGAACTTCAATATCATTGCAAGGCAATTTAACTGTAGAATCACGAAAACTAGCACAAATATCTTGAAAGTCATAAAAATAGCCAAAGTAAGCTGAATGTTTATAAACAGCAAGGAGGGGCGGAGTATTAACCAGAAATCTTTTCCTCATCATTATCCCTGTTTATATTTGACAGGCCTATCCATGTTTTCTACTGATCTGGCTTTCGAGTTACAAATTTTATTCCAAACTATCTTGAAAATGGCGAAAGGATACTTTATAAACACACAACTTCAAATCTGATTGGAACTGGAATACGAATTTGTCTTCAAGTTGAATTATGTATTAGGAATGCGAAATTTCAGGTCACATAAGTGTCATGATTTTATCGATTTCTAATTAACAACAAAATATCAATCTGGTTCATTCTCAATTTGTTTAACGTTTCTCGCACTGCAGTTAATTAATTGGGAATTACTGACCCATACCTCCAAGGCATGCCAAAATGAGTCAGTTCTTATCTATATCAGGTTTGAAAAAATGTCCCTTACCTTGAATCCTTTGTACCATTCTTTTATTGTGCTTTCATCATATCTTGTGTGCGATTTCAAGAAGTCCATATCTTCTTTCGACAGTTTATCCTTGCTTCCAAAACATCCCATTTTGAAGAAGTTGAAAGTGACCTGAAAAATATTTGATATTTTACCTGCATTAAAACTATGGATTATTAAGTTAGTAGTAGAAATAATTGAGACAGAGATTATTTCATGTTCTAGGGCTGTATAATATGAGTAACCAACATTAACATATTTAATATAGTTTATTGTCCTCAAATCTCCAATATTATATTCCCCATTATTGCGTATATAATTTTCGCATAAACTCTCATGATTACATTTGGGATTATTAATGAAAATTGATTACACCTGATGACCTGATGCATTTACATGTTAATCATAAGCGTTCGATGCAGGTTGTTATGCCGATATTTGAGGGGGTGATCTCAAAACCGTTTCAAGAAGAAATATCCATACCAACACATGTCGTCAGTGTGCTAACTTTAAAATACAGGGTAGTAAAGTTTGCAGAAAATAGAAAAATATCTTATTTTTGGAGCGCTCGTTCTACTTAAACGAGTGCTATATCGAATTTACGAATTTTGAGTCAAAAATGGTCTCGAATGATAAGGCTTGACTCCCTGATGACGAATCCGTGGTCAAATTCAATTCTGTATGTGGTGCCGTCCGTAAACACGATAACTTTCGAGACGATTATCCATGAGTCTTGACATTTCTAGGGTAGATTCGATTTTTGAATTTCGCAGTTATTTTTGCCAACCAGTAAAATGAAATAGACAGAAATAGATAGAACGAAACCAATAGAAGTGACATTTCTTTGAGGGTGAAGATATACTGAATGTCCATGCAAAATTTGAAGAGTACCTATCGCATAAATAAAATTCATTTTCTTCCTAAATTTTCCATTTTTTCGAATAATTCAGAAATTGATGATTTGATACAGCCATGAAAAAGTATATCGTAATGGAAAAAAATTCTAATATTATCATAACAAAACTTTCGATTGAAATGAAATTGAGTTTGAGAGGTGAATTGGCAAAGTCAATAATGCAAAATTTCGAAAGGAATGTGAAATAAGAACCATTAAAATTAATATCTTTTTTATTCATATTCATACCTAGCATTAATTCCATACAGAATTTTGAGGTAATAGCATTATTGCTCCACAAAGGAACGAGCGCTCCAAAGGACCAGCTCGTGTATTTTTTTGAATTTTTTGAACTACAATGTAATTGGCGATATTTCTGTGACATTTGGTACACGCTACACATATGCATGAATATACACTGATCAACAATTGCTAGGGATCACTTATGAACTTCTCTTCATTTGTATTTTTTTTTAAGTTATCTCGTGAATATCTGTACATTATATGTTCTCTAAGGAAAAAGTAAGATGTTTTGAGTTGATTATATCAAAGTCTTCCTCACTTCATCGGCTCTTGTTCACAAAATCTATTATTATCTGTAGGCTGTTACAGGTGGAGTGAAAAGCAATGTGGTATTTGTTATTAAATCTGTTTTTTTCTCTCGTTCAAACACATAAGGTGACAATAATTGAAGAAATGAGAACAATATCAGCTTATCAGTCATGCCGAGAAGACAATTGGCTCCTTTGCAACTGGACCAATTCATACGGTGGATACAGGAAGGTTTGTCCCAGCGAGAAGTGTCCCGGCGGTTGAACGTCTCGCAAAGTGTCGTGAGTCGGGCTTGGAATAGGTTCATCCAAAACGACTCAGTAGCTTATGTTCATGGGGGAGGTCGGCAGCGCAGTACAACAGCTGCCCAAGATCGTCTTTTGATCCTCAATGCTAGTAGAAATCCCACTTACCCGGCGTCGCGGCTCAATAGATCACTGAGAGTTTCAACAGGAGTTCTAATTTCGAACCAGACTGTAGATTACGACGATTACATGTTCGTGGTTTGAGAGCACGTAGGAGGGTACAACATACCCGTTTAAATGGGGAACACCGGGTTCATCGACGGCAATGGGCTGAGGAGCACCGCAATTGGACACTTGAAGATTGGAGCCGATGTTTATTTACGGATGAGTCTAGATTTCGTTTGGTCAACTCCGATGGACGTATTCTTGCTTGGAGGGAAAGAGGTCGAAGGTATGCAGAACAGTTTATGGTACCCACAACAGCTTTTGGCGGAGGTTCTATATGTGTATGGGGAGGCATTTGTTTGAACCAACGCACAGAGTTGGTTGCTCTACAGAACACCACCATGACCAGCCAGAGATATCACGATATGATTATTGAACCCATAATTGTTCCGTTTGCGGCTGCCGTGGGCGAGAATTTCATTTTAATTGACGATAATGCCCGTCCACTCCGCAGTCGTCTGGTTAATGAAGCGCTAGAAACTCATGCTATTGATAGGATGGACTGACCAGCTCGCTTTCCAGACATGAATTGCATCGAACATGTCTGGTCTGAGATGTCTAGACAATTGTCAACCTTAGAACAACCGATCAATAACCTGGAGGACCTTTCTAACGCTTTACGGGATATTTGGACGAATTTGCCCCAAAATTTTATAAATCGTTTGATCGAAAGTATGCCTGGTAGGGTAGAATGCTTGAGACGAGCTCGTGGGGGACCAACTAGGTACTAGCTCAACTGAAACTTCAGCCTTCTTGTGGTTTCATCATAAAATTTTTATGTTATTCAAACACAGAATTTTGAGTGTTCCTAATAAAGTCTTTTTTCTCTCCAACTTTCCATTTTTTCATTTTTTTCTCAAGTGAACCATATTATCAACTGAAAATACTCTGATATCTGACTAAATTTATAATCTTGGAGCGAATATTTCAGAAATAAATTTAGAACAAGTAAGTGATCCCTATCAATTGTTGAGCAGTGTATTTCCAGATTAAAATTTAATTATTTTTACTTCAGGCTTCTCTATCAATTCATCAATTGATAACATAATAAATAATGATATTTTTGGAGGAAATATTATACGATAATGGTTCTCTTCATATTGAAAAGAAGAATTTCCCACTCATTTCAGAATTCCCCTGGAAAACAAAATGAAAATCGTTTCCACATCGGAAAATGTTCTTCGATAAAGTGAAATCGTGTAACACATCTGACACAATTACATCATTGTGTTTGATAAAATAATCCTCTTTTGATTTTACCAGTGATGATTGCCATTTATTTACGTGGACAAAATATTATCAATTCGTTCAGAAACTAATGAAAATCTCAAATAATTTCCAATTTGGAGGAACAGCAGTATCGTATCATTTTTTA
The DNA here is from genome assembly GCA_013421045.1 of Propylea japonica. Lineage (NCBI taxonomy): Eukaryota > Metazoa > Arthropoda > Insecta > Coleoptera > Coccinellidae > Propylea > Propylea japonica. The sequence goes on from CM024239.1 coordinate 115,837,762, forward strand.
CCAAAAATATTGAATGAGTTTCGATTGCAATATAGCAATAGCAAACTGTTAGAAATACATCTAGTAAAAATAATAGAAAGGCTTATACATGTACTTTGATGCAATCAAAACTCCAATAATAATCTCCGAACAATGCTATTCCGAACTTTGTTCCTAAAAACTTTTCGTCATAAAATTGCCCATTAACTCGCTCTCTCAATAAATATCCACGTCTTTTTGGAACCCCTATACATATTCATATTATAAAAGTTGTGTTATTATATAAATTATTCTTCCCACTAAGTATCCTACGGCGTGAAAAACGAAAAGTTATTCTAAAACAAATCGAAATATAAATAATAGCACGTTTAAAATAATTTATGTTTCAAAGTTTCGGGATACCTATACTCGACTATTTGCCTCGTTGTAATTGCTACCAATCAGAATAGCGCAATTTTGATATTACAAATGGTTTGTTCCTAAGTGGAAAAACTGTTTGGTAGAAGCTGTTAGCAGTTTATTCGAGTTCACCAGCAGCAAATCTTGACAGTTCTTGTCAAATTAATACCTTTAGTCCGTTCACGAAAGTTTGAGCGCACAGTAGGCGTTTGTTTATTTATCTGAAGTTGGCAGCTGTCATAACGTAAAATAAAATCAATGTTGCCAAATGTACCCGGCCTTGTCCGACGAGCTTCCGAGTTATCAGAGAACTCTATGTTATATTGACAATTTTAATATACACAGTGAAGTATGCCAAATTGTCATGGCCGACCGACGGCTCAAACTTTCGTGAACGTACTATATACATAATGCACTCTGAATAATCTATCACTCATGAAATAGTCTTGTCAAATACCATTCCGGCAACAAAAAGCATTCGTGAAGTGCAAAAATCCTCGTCTTCGATTCGGATTTTTGTTGCCACAAGTACTTATACTTTTCGTCAAAATATTACTTAGCAACGTGTTTTTTCCATTTTTTCGGAAAAATTAGATGCCCTTCTGATATTACTTACAACTTATGCCTTTTCTTTCGCTGTTTCATTTGAAAAATTCAATCTCCAAAACGAATATGCACAAGGGATATACAAATACTGTTAAAAGTTGCAACTATTCATCCTTGCATATGAATAATAAGTACGCCAAAACTTATGTTGAAATACATAAATTACCCACGAATACCTTGGAGACAACCTCTGTCAACGTCATACATACAGGTCAGATTATAGGTCAGGCTTGCATACTTCATTTGCTTTTCGTCAAAAACTTCCCCATCAAATCATCCCCTCAAAAATTGCCACGGCTTTTTGGAACTCCCACATGTATTCATATTGAATGTATTGGCTCCATTCGGAAGTCAGTTGTTCTCGATCAATTCTGGTGATCAATAGTTTTTCTTTCGTTTGATTTTTCACACTCGATCACTATGCAACGCGAAACACGCAATTTGACCCAAGAGGAATGTGCCCAAGAGGTAGGATAAGAAGTGTGGACATCCACAAGAATTGCAGAAAGGTTTGGATTTTCCCATACAAGTGTATCCAGAATGTTGCAGCGATTCAGGGAGACAGGTATTGAATGTCCGAAGACCAGGACAGGGTAGACCACGGTTAACAACTGCCATTCAAGGACGTTACTTGAGAGTTTCTTCGTTGAGACAACGGTTTGCAACCGCTCGCCTCCTACAAAATCAGCTTGAGCATCATGGGGTGCATATTAGCACTCAGAAAATGAGAAATCGCCTCAGAGAATATGATTTAAGGCCTCGTGTCGCGGCAAGAGGCCCAGCTCTTACCCCAGCCTATCGAAGGTAGTTTGGATTTTGCGAGAGAGCATATCCATTGGAAAGAGGCTGATTGGAGAAGAGTTCTCTTCACAGATGAGTCTAGATTCTGCCTCTACCATTGTGATCGACGTTCCCTTGTATACAGACGTCCACATGAAAGATATGCTCAGTGCAATTTCCTGAATACTACTGGTTTCCGGGGAGGATCGATTATGGTATGGGGTGGAATATCTTTGTCTGCTCCCACAGACCTAGTGGTCGTTGATAATGGAGCTATGAATGCTGATAGGTATATAAGGAACATACTTGAAGAGCATGTAGTGTCATTTGCCCCATACATCGGTGAAAATTTCATTTTTATGGACGATAATGCCAGACCCAATCGTGCGCGCATCTTTCAGGAGTACCTTGAAGAGGTTGAAGTCTCTCGAATGGAGTGGCCTGCAAGAAGTCCAGATGTCAATCCGATGGAGCAGGTTTGGGACAACCTTAATAGAAGGCTGAGAAGTTCAGAAAATCATCCAGCTACTCTTAATGACTCAAACTCAGAACATTTTAAGATCACTCATTTTGAGTATTAACCGTCGTTGCCGAGCTGTGATTAACGCAAGGGGTGGAAATACCAAGTATTAAATCAATTATCAGTATTCCAGTATTTTGAAAATTGTTTTGTTTCTCTTCTTTCACATAAGATTCGGTGAAATCCTGAATTTTTCTTCCATTTAATGTGTCTTGTTCCGTTCAAAACCTTCCCGAGGGAACAAAAAAATAAGTTATAAAGTCAATGTAGTTAACTTTCATTACAATTGAAATTTTCAGAATGTGCGTTAATTTTTTTGCGCAGTGTAATTTATGATGCAGAGTAACGGGATTTAGTCGAATTCATTTTTCATTCAAAGAAATTTGACCTCGAAAAAGAATCTGCAGGAGGGCAATACAAATACTCTTCCAACTTGCAACTATTTATCCTTGCATATGAATAATAAGTACGCCAAAACTTATGTTGAAATACATAAATTTCCCACGAATACCTTCGAGACAACCTCTGTCAACGTCATACATACAGATCAGATTATAAGTCCGGCTTGCATACTTCATTTGCATTTCGCGTTTAAACCCTTTCAGCTTAACCAGATTTAGGCTATGTAAACAGAAGTCGAAGCAGTAAATATACATCGTTCCAACAACAAGCTCGCTCAGGATGTTGAATAGCTTATTTACTTTATGGTTGCAACTTCAGTGATTCGTCAGTTTAATATTTCATCCTTACGGTATGAATTTCATTCATGTTTTTTCGAGCTTGCCTCGAAAGACTGAATATTAAAGGGTTTGCGGTCGTTAACTTAATCTAAGAGGAGAATAAAATTAAAAGCCCAAGCCGAGTATTCATCGTACACAAGCTTCACTTCGTTGAATAATTTCTAAAGAAGTTCATAATATTTCTTTCTGGTATACTGTGTAGGTATTAATATTATCTGTTTGGCAAGTCATCTTTGCTTTTTAGTATAGTGTAAAAATTTTCGAGATTCATTTACCGGTATGGAGAAAAACATCGGAAATATACGATATTCAATGTATCTTTCGAACATACCGCTTTTTAACTGGACAACAAAGTTTTTTTCCCTGATTTCTATATCGATAAGTATGTTAGATTTTCATCATCCGAAAGGCTCGATCCTTTGTTCAAGGATGTGGGTACCATAGGCGTATTCGCCTCAGTTTCTGAAGGGGGGCCGCGGCTCCTATGTAGTAGAAGTTTTTTTGTGATAGCTCTACGTAGTTTTTTATTAAGGGCCCACTTACTTCGTTCTTTTCCGCCGTTTTTAAACGACGGTTAAAAACGGTCGGGTTAAACTGCCGCAAAAACGAAGTGTATGGGCTAAAAACGGCGCACTTACCCGTCGTTGCAAATTTCAGACGAGGCCTGATTTTCGTCCGTTAACGTTCCAACGCTTCGGGTAAACACGAGGTGTGTGGGGTAACAGTTAAGCGGTCGCGCATATTTCAGAGACAGCGGGCGAACAGGTATGGTGGCGATAAACATAACTTTTTAAATGTTTATTCTGAGTCTTAACTGTTTGAAAACAATGTCGGATCTCGGCAAGTGGAACCGGGACTTTTTGTTGGAATTTATTGAAGTGTACAGGTCATTTCCGTGTTCATGGAAAGTAAAATCAGTGGAACTATTTTTCTTTTACAGTAACAGCCGCCGCTACTGCTAACAGACACTTAAGGGGCCCACTCACTAAGAAGGAAGAATGCGCAGTTAAGTCTCTGCACGTTTGCTGTAAAGCAAACGTGTGCATCATATTCCCACACACATACACTTTTGCGTGTTGATTTGGATGTGCGACAAGCGTGAGATGACGTCGAAAGAAGATCTGATGTTAATGGCAGTGGCGTGTGTTGTTATTTAGGAAAAAATGTCCAAGGTATAAATATCGAACCCGACACTGTGTTGCTAAACATATAAAACGTGTAGAGACTTGTTGCCCATACACGGTCGTTTTTGGTCATTCTTCCACGTACGGGGAACAATGCACACGCCACACGACGGAGATGAATGCGCATTCCAAATTTACGCCATACACACACTGTTTTAACTGTACCCCGTACAACGCGCATTCAAGTCTTCGCGCTTCCCTCTTAGTGAGTGGGCCCTTTTACGCTCCATCGTGATAAACTGCCGCGAAAGAAAACTGAAGTGGGTGGACTTTACCGACAACGTTCTTCCTTCCAACGTTTTTAACCGTCGGTTAAAAACGGCGGAGAAGAACGAAGTGAGTGGGGTCCTTTAGAATCTTTCAGGGGGGGCAGAGGTACATCAAGAGACCCCCCTCCTAAATACGCCAGTGGTAGGAACTCAGTACGACGCATGTATTCAGTGAATAAGTTCTTCATCTTTCAACTTTATTTCTCAATAATCGACCTACATCTTTCAAGCTCAACTAACTATTAACTCGATGCCTAATTCTCTATCTTTTAACCAACAACTTCTCACTATCAACTATCATCGCTAAGTTCTAATTATGAGGTCTGATTGTTTCTGACCGACCTGATTGTCCAACCTCGATCCATCACTTAAAGTGAACTCATTGGTCTACCTTCAAAAAACTCAATGAGGTAGGCAAGAAAAATAAGGTCTTTTTAACCTGGGTTCCTGGCCATTCGGGAATCGAAGGAAACGAAAAGGCCAATACACTTGTCGAAAAGGGCGTACGAATGTCACTTATAGGCACAGAACCTTTCTGTGGTATAGGTAAATGTACCTATAAGAAGGAGATTCTGGAGAAGGAGAAAGCATCCCAAGGATGGATCATTCCACTAAGTTCCTTCGAAACTTTGAAACAGCAAGATCCAAAAAATATCTGGATCTTGGTAAGAAATACTTACACCTCCTCACTGGCACCTTTGAAGATAAGATTGTCGGACACTGACGAGTGTAAGTTCTGTGGGGAGAGGAAGATACCCCATTCACCTAGTCACGGAATGCTTTGGTAATGCGAGCCTAATGTCTTGGGCGAGAAACTTGTAAGAGTAAGGAACTAGCTTCGTTGAAGCCTTCACAGATACTGGATTTCTTCAGATCTCTGGAACTGGAAGGCGAGCTGTGATGTGGTCAGAATAGCTCTGTAAGGGGGCACAATAGACCTTGAGGTCGCAGTGGACTGTAACACCTTTTTAAACTATCAACTACCTTCGAAAGGTTCAAGTATATGGTAGGAATCCGTACCAAGGGGAATCGATTTGTGAAATACTGCTATCACTGCCAGACATCGGGGATTGATTTTACATAAGAATAATTTAATTCACTTTGCCTGAGGCCATACCTCTTGCATAGTTGTTAACTCAATATAATAAATGAATATTACCTACTTATCATTCCAGGAAAGAATTACACACTGAATGGATATCTTCAAAACTATCGTGAAATTTATGAATAGAACAGTTTACCAAATGTTCTATTGTTTCTGCATCAGTATCATATTCACAACTCAAGTTATCGACAGAATTCTTTCAAATGAAAAATTATTACAACGACCATGACCTGTTCCTAATTGTTCGAAAAAATCAAATTGAAATTAGAGACTATTTCTGCAAATCACAAATCCGATCATTATTGAATACATCACATGAATTCCAATAAATAAAAATCAACCAAAACTATCAAGCTCTGTGAAACCTATTGCTAATCTCTCTTCCGTCATTCGAATCTGAAAAAATCTTATTGGGATATACTTTAAATCGAAAACAATCCCTTTTTCAGTGAAGAGTTTCTCCAAAGTACTATCTAAAAGATCTTTCCTTCAGTTTCATTTCTTCCGAATTTAAGGTAGATGAAGGAAAACACGTCAGTTTGTCGAAGCAGGTACTGATATGTTCGCTGAATCAATCCATGTTTTAGCACTTGCTGATCCTCCTACCCTAATTCACCCTTTGCAAGGGATCAACCATGTTCTAAAACGGTATACCGTCTGATGGGCGTAATGGGGTGTTCGCTTCCAAACGATGCCGACAACTACTGATCGATTTATCTGAGACTGTTCGCATTTCGTATCCAAATCCAATGTACCTAAATCTGCGATGCCCAGGTTACGTTCTTCTTTATTTATTTACCGTGCTTTCATTTTGGTTTGTCCCACTTTTACATGGCTGTAAAATACTCACTTTTTGAGCAAGAATATTGAATGATATTATGTATCTTATCTGCTGTTAAAAACATTCATATTCAAGAACACCATAGATATAATAAAATACTGAAAAAAAAGTCATATTCCATTTATATGTTATCTGAATTTTAACGCTACTGTGGTAGTTTTTATATCGAAAAAATGCTATATTCAAAATAGCGGATGTACCGGGTTTTTCACTATAATTTAACCCCCCTTTTAACTTGTTACTTAAGGATATACAAAAAAATGTTTCATACAAAAGTTTCACGAAATCAACTGAGGTTTTTTGATATTAGTCCAGAAACTGAAATATATACAGGGTGACCAATATATTGATGGCAACTTCATTTTTTCAAATGGAACACCCCGTATATTTTTCCATATTTGGTTAGCTCTTTTTCCCCTGATTTCTAATATGTAACATATGTTGGTCTATCTTTCTTATTCTGAGCACCACAGAGTTTCAAATTTGAATAACCATCTGGGCATAGCGTTTTGGAAGTTCGTGAATAATCAAGTGGCCGATTTGATCTTTGGATTGGTAATGGCGCACCCATTTTATGGCCACCAACTAGTCCCGATTTAATGCCGTTGGACACGTTTTATAGCCGTTCCTGAAGGAAAAGAATTACTTCAGCCATAATGACAATCAATGAAAGCGGAGAATAATTTAATGATATAAAATCAACCAATATTAAACTCATAATTCGGAAATAATTCCGTCAACGCACAAAGAATATGAAAATATTGTAATGATTAGAAAAAAATTTTAAAGCTTTAATTTCTGGCTTGAATCGGAGCCATAATAATGCTATAAAAATAGTCTAAACAACTTGAGGCAACTATATGAAACTATGTGTATGAATGAAGAATTTCGTAGGTATTTCACATATTTTTTTATTCGGTGTCATCATTTCAAATTTGAAACTCTGAAAATTGAGAGAGACAGTGTCCCATTTAAAAAAATATAGTTGCATTCAATGTTGTTCACCCTGTATATCTTCCATTGGCGTTATTATAACTCCAAAAATGAGCATTTTCAGTAAACGCACTATGCCACTTGTAAAATGATTTTAGATCTTGGCAGGTAGTGCTTAAAATTAAAACTCTGTGGTTCTCAGAATAAAAGAGATAGACCAACACAATGTAACATATTCGAAATCAGGGGAAAAAGAGCTAGCCAAACATGGAAAAATATACAGGGTGTTCCATTTGAAAAAATGAAGTTGCCATACACTATGTTGGCCACCCTTTATATATTTCAGTTCTGAACTCATATAAAAACCTCAGTTGACTTTGTGAAACTTTTATACGAAACATTTTTTTGGTATCGCCTTTAGTAACAAAGTTAAAGGGGGGGTCAAATTATAGTGAAAAAACCCGGTACAATCAATATTCAATAAGATCTTCCTGTGCCATATATTCACCCTCCTTTCACAATTCACGATCAATTTTACTTCCAGGGCAGATATCTCATTCAGGTAAAATTTAATAAACCTAAATTATATCCTTTGTCTTCATAGGAACCAATAAAGGTGAACGTGTCGACATTAATCAACAACACAGCCTGACGACAATGCCTGAATGCCAGATAGATTCAGGAATAGTGATTGATAGTTCACACAGGAGGAGACAAACACCTGAGGATAATATATTCACGCGAATGCTACCAGAAAATCCACAATGATTTCTAATGGAATTATCTTCCCCCTCGACAGGTGGCTTACATTATGAATGTATCGTTATGATATATGAAGCAGGAAATTTGGAAAACACAATAAATAATTCTACATTTTTGTGCGCCTGTTTTCTATGCTATGGTGAAATATTGTTGGATAGCGTTCCAGCAGGCAGGAATACAAATTTATGTATGAATTGTTTTGAAAAAAATGGATGTATGTGATTCCTTGTCAAGAAATAGGCTTTCGTTTGAACTTTGCTTAGCTACAGACTAACAAGAATGAAATCCAGCAGATATTTTGTTCTTTTATGATTGGAAGGGGTACAAAAAGCCATATTTGTTCATATGTAACTATACAAAATATAATTTTGGACAGCTTGATCCATTCTTCACAAATAAAAAGGCATCTTGTAATTGTGAAAAAACTAAAATATCAACTTGATAGAGTCTGAAATTACTGTTATTGTTGCTTAGTGGATATATTCAAGTTCGAAAATAATTCCAGTCTCTACGACTTTGCGTTAGGTTAAGTAATTTTTTCTCAAACACCGTGAATTTAAGCAAGAAACTACCAGGCACCTTATTTGTGAAAAATGGATGAAGCTATCCAAAATTAATTTTTTATTGTGAAATATTAAAATGAAAAAAAATTTCTTATGAAACAGGCTTTATGGGTGGCTTTTTCTACCCCTTGCGATCATACAGAAACACCACCAAAAACTGCTTTTCAGGGGCTATCTTTAGGGACCTGCAACTAAGCAAAATTGCCTAGAAAAAAGTATAAATGAAAGATCCTGCTTATTTTTTGACAAGGTAACTCCTTATTTTTTTCGCAATTTGGTATATCCACCCTGAATAAATCAAGTCAAGAATACAATAACATAAATAATGGCCAAAATTGTTATTACCTAAATGCAAATGCATTCTGAGTATCTTGAATAAAATTACAGCAACATGCAATTTATTTTCCTAGGTAATTGTGGTTCAGATATTTGTGTCACGCTTTGCGTATGGATATTACTTTTTCCAGAATTCGATAAAAATTGCACACCATAGTATTCATCCAGAAAGACAAGTTGTCTTTCAATGGACCTGAGTGTAACTCACTCTTTATTTCCTTTTGAGAATTTAAGAGTTACAACTAGAATAAGAATTTACCTGATTCAGCATTTTTTCTTAAGCAACCTTGTCGTAACAAACTTGACCTGGTAAGTTTTGAAACTGACACCCTATAAATTATTCCAAGTAATAAAACGAAATTTCAAAACACGTAAGTTTGGAAAAACCTATTACATTGTGTGTTGAACCCACGTATCGGGTGTCCCGAATTCGTTGTCTAGTGAGGGGATCTCAGAAACCCTTGGAGCTAGAAGGAAATGAATGGCACATTTTCGGGCTCGATTTTTGAGAGATTTAATTTGGTGAAAACCGTAACCTTGTAAGTTCAACCGTTTTCGAGATATTAGCGAAAATTGGAAAATGACGTGAAATGAAAAGTTCTCATATCTTCTTCATTACTGGCGCTATGAACATGAAACGAAAACATTATACAGGCACTTTTTTTCGTAGAATTCTTTGATGTAATCAAATTTTTTTAAATGCGTTTTTTTTCGAAGTTATAATACAAACTGTTTTTTTAAATGTGAACCATAAGCATTTGAATAGCAGATTGAACCGTCTTTTTTTTCCCTTTTCAAAAATATATAACTTAATATATAAATTTCTTATTAAACTGTAAAAAACATCAAAAGTTTTATTTTCACACGAAAAATCAAATGGTTGTCTAAATATGATAATCTGTGAACATCAAATGATTAATAGATAAGAACAGATAACAAATTTTTCATAAATATTGTGCGAAGTGAAGTCCATTTTGGTCAATGCAAAGCTCACACCTTCTTTCTGACATTGTGAGGTGGGAGCTTTGCATTGACCAAAATGGACTTCACTTCGCACAATATTTATGAAAAATTTGTTATCTGTTCTTATCTTAATCATTTGATGTTCACAGATTATCATATTTAGACAACCATTTGATTTTTCGTGTGAAAATAAAACTTTTGATGTTTTTTACAGTTTAATAAGAAATTTATATATTAAGTTATATATTTTTGAAAAGGGAAAAAAAAGACGGTTCAATCTGCTATTCAAATGCTTATGGTTCACATTAAAAAAACACAAGTTTGTATTATAACTTCGAAAAAAAACGCATTTAAAAAAATTTGATTACATCAAGAATTCTACGAAAAAAAGTGCCTGTATAATGTTTTCGTTTCATGTTCATAGCGCCAGTAATGAAGAAGATATGAGAACTTTTCATTTCACGCCATTTTCCGATTTTCGCTAATATCTCGAAAACGGTTGAACTTACAAGGTTACGGTTTTCACCAAATTAAATCTCTCAAAAATCGAGCCCAAAAATGTGCCATTCATTTCCTTCTAGCTCCAAGGGTTTCTGAGATCCCCTCACTAGACAACGAATTCGGGACACCCGATACATTCCAACAATTCCCCTATGAAATAAAAGAAGATCGGTCCTGAAATATATATTTATATTTCGTTAACCGATAGAAAAATTCTAGGCATCCGGCCCAGAAGTTGACAGTGAAGTATTCTCCAGACTTTTGAAAGTAAACAATTAATAACACTATACGACTGGTTTTTCATTTTCCTACAGGAACTATCTTGAAACTAGCCATGGCATATTCATAAACATGAGTTCACGTTTCTGATCATAAATTTTTCTCGTCCGAAAATAGACACACTTGAAAAATATTTGCTCGAATTCGTTTATTCACTCATTGCTCTATTCATATTTAGCATGCAGTTGTGGACATCGGCATCATACTACACTTTCTTCTTGGACTGAATATGAACAAATTATAAAAATTCAAGAATCATAAAACAGACTATCAGGTTTCCAATTTCTCGTTTACGTCACATAATGAGTAATGCTAGTACTAGAATCATATTCAAGTAAATGAGCATCATGCAGTTTCTCGTGAAAAATTAAAAACGCTAGCTATTATGTCAAAGTGTGTTGAAATTTCTGTTCAGTAAGTTTTGATAATTCACTAAGTCGAGTCATTGGTTCATGCAAACAAACATTTACCATTTTTCGAGAAAAAATAACCTAAAACATAGTGTAAATTCGCATTTTGGTTCGATATACAAAATTTAATATCGAAATTCGTTATTTTCAAATTACCTATCCCTTTCTATTAGAATTTTCCGTGACGCGAGCAATCTCAAACTTCTCTGATATGATATTATTTACTTGTGTGGTATAGAAATAAAGGGTTTTCCAATAAAAGGTGTTATTTTGATATTCAAAGAAAAATATCTTTTTTTCAATATAAATGATCGGATGTTTATTTCATTATAAAGAAAAAGCTATGCCGTTAATAGTGGAAAATAACATCAGGCAAATGACCGCCATGACCACGCTTACAGGACCATATCCATATCGTTGTAATGACGTTTGTGGAATGCCAAATTCCAAAGAACTACGAGAAATTGACAAACTTTGGTATTCTTCAACACTTTCTACTACAGCAGCAATATTGTCGGCTGTTCTTGAGCGACGTGCACGGGTTTTATTCTACACATCACGAACTTGTCCCAACAGCTCGAATTTTTCCACCAATTTCTTTATTGCGGTCCGACAAGGTGCATCACGACGACCCAAAAATGTTCGAATCTTACGAACTGACTCTGCCAAATTTTCACCATTTTTATAGCGAATTTTAATAATTTCAATGCGTTCTTGAAGCGTGTATCCTTCCATTTTTTTAATGGCGTAGTTTCTACATGTCAAATGTCAAAAAATGACAGCTTCGAACGTGACATCTACCGAAATAGCGGGCTATTCAAAATAACACCTCTTATTGGATAACCCTTCAGTTAAATTATTCATTTTTCTTCTCAGCAATTTCTCTTCAATCTCAAAATGCGGTAAGCGATATGTGACCAGTTTGGTGCGAACTCGTTATTCTGAAGCATTAAAAAAACAGTTTTTTCCCGAATCAATGAATGATTTTATGAATTGAATGCAACTTTTCTGCAAAGAAATGTTTTCAAAAATATCAATTGTAAAGAGACATGTCCTTCTGTGAGCAAAATTTGTTGTGTTCTGAAGGGAACTCGACAACTACAGCAGATGGAAGAAAACTGATGACACATTCTTTTTTCCTTACTTATCCGAATATGAGGTAAGATCCAGCCTATTTTTCATAGATTTTTGATTGTGAATTCAAATTAAAAAATTGTATTTTTCAAAAGTGCTGAATAATACGCTTGGTAGTAATGCTGATTTTTCGATTTCAAAAACTTCGTAGCCATATGAGAAAAGTTTTCCTTGATAATATAGAAAATCATATAATGGAATATATAACAAGCGAGTTTTTCAGCATTACTGAAGGTGACAATTTTTAAATTTTCATTCACAACACGAGATCAATGAGAGATGGACTGGACCTATTTTCATATTTGAATTAGTCAGGAGGAAAAATCTCAGAATATGTTATGAGTTTCCTTCTAGCTGCTATAGTTTCGAGTTCCCTAAAGTAGACAACGAATTTTGCCCATCCTGTACTTACAAGACTATCCTGTATTGAACTTTCGCAAAGTGTATCCACCATAAATCTATATTGAGTGTTGAAGTATCGAAACTCACGACCTCGCGTGAGTGAGTGCAAGTACGCTGAATATTCAGTGTTCTGTATTGACCTAGTTCATTGAATATCACTCTATTCTTCGAACGTATGGTATGAATATATCACCGACTACAATATTATGCAAATATATCCACACACCTCCTGTGCATGCCAAAAAGTGGGTGTCATTCAATCAAACGTAATTTGAATGCTCTGGGTTTTCCGTTTGCACAATGCAATTGCGAAGACATTGAACTCCATAATACCCTTGTCACTTGGATGAAATCGGAATTTAATTGCGAAAGTTTGCACATGTGATATTCAGAGATTGATGACAAATAGAAATCTTGATGTTCTCAGAACCAAGGATTGCAATTTTCGAAATGCTCGCTACTATACAGGGTGTCCGGCGTATAACTATACATACTCTTACCAGAGATAGAGTTGCACTAGCTGACTACTGATTGAATATAAAAAAATAATTTCTGGATTTCCCTAGAAAACTACAGGGTGTTTTTCCAACTTCATGGAAATACTTAGACCATCATAAAATCCAAACTAATTGACGGATATTATTGAAACTTGGGGGGTTATTGGCACATGCTAAGGTCTAATCAGAAATACATCAATTATTTCATTATTCCAAGGCCGGACTCGTTAATCTTCATTCAAAGTGTTCAGGGTAAAAAAACACTTCGTATTTCGAATTACGAATAATTGATTCACTTTTTAGAAAGAAGCTAAATTATGCATTAATTTATGGTATCGCTAGAAGTTGTCACAGCAACAATTATTTTTTTATGAATTTTTGAATTTGGAAAAATTTCGAAAATTTGAATTTATTTACCTGAACAGGACTTAGTCACCTTGTGGAGGTCGAAAATAAATAATAAATTTTGAAGTGAATGAAGATATATTGAGAAAAAAAAATTTTATCGACATGTATATGGTATACATAAACATATTTCAAAATTATTCGTATGTATACCGGGTGTTCATTGGAAGAAGTGTCTATATCTATCTATATCTTTGTTGTCACCCGGTATACATACGAATAATTTTGAAATATGCTTATGTATACCCTATACATGTCGCCAATATTTTTTTTTCGCAATATACCGTTATTCACTTCATCGCAATGAGATCCGCGTTCAGGGTGGCCACCCAGTATATCAACAAATTATTATCGTCTTTCTCACTTTCAGTGACTTTTTAAAGAAAATTTATTATTTATTTTCTACCTCCACAAGGTGACTAAGTCCTGTTCAGGTAAATAAGTTCAATTTTTCGAACTTTTTCCAAATTCAAATATTCATAAAAAAATAATTGTTGATGTGACAACTTTGAGCGATACCACAAATTAATGCATAATTTAGTTTCTTTCTTAAGAGTGAATCAATTATTCGTAATTCGAAATACAAAGTGTTTTTTTACCCTGAACACTTTATATAAAGATTGATGAGTCCGGCCTTGGAATAATGAAATAATTGATGTATTTCTGATTAGACCTTAGCATGTGCCAATAACCCCCCAAGTTTCAATAATATCCGTCAATAAGTTTGGATTTTATGATGGTCTAAGTATTTCCATGAAGTTGGAAAAACACCCTGTAGTTTTCTAGGGAAACCCAGAAATAAATTTTTTATAGTCAATCAGTAGTCAGCTAGTGCAACTCTATCTCTGGTCAGAGTATGTACAGTTATTCCCCGGACACCCTGTATAAAGATAGAAAATTCAATTGGAATATTGAAAATAAGAGTTTGTATATTTCCGATTCAAGTGAAATTCATTTCGTGAATGAAGATATACTGAATGTTCATGGAAAATTTCAAGAGGATCGCATCGTGAGAACCATAGAATTTAATTTTTTTAATTATTTAATTTTCACATATTCCATTTTTTGAAAAATTTCCAGACAAGCATTTATATTTAACATGAATCTCAAGTTGTATACCAAACTTTGAGGTGATTGCATTATTGCTCCAACAATGAACGAGTGCTCAAAAACATCGGCCCAGGGTTTTTCTCAAATTTTTAGTACAGTAGAACTACAATTATCCGAACTCCGACTATCCGAATCGCCGATTATCCGAATCACTTTCAGAAAAAAAAAAGGGCCAAAAAACAGCTTACATTGACGGAGATGTTTGAAAAACAATGATTTTTATTTCTAAACTTGTACATAAGTACATTTTATTTATATTTAAAACATGTGAAAATATCATGTTTCTTTCATTTAATTCAATAAAAAATAGTGCAATATCAAAACGTAGCTTTTTTTCTCTCTAATGGCAATTTTTTTTAAAAAACTCCGATTATCCGAATATTTGATTATCCGAATGGGTCCCGGTCCCCATTAATTCGGATAATTGGAGTTCTACTGTAATTTAATTTTTTGAAACCATCTGCAATGAAGTAACTCAAGATATTGCTCGTAACATTTCTTCGAATTGAAAAAATCCATGAAATATTCAACTCATAAGTTTTTAATGGCAACAATTTTCAATTGTCACTGTAACATAGAAGAGATTCAGTAGTAAAATCAATCATATCTGAGTCGTAAAATAAATCGTAGTTCACACGTCAGCTGAGAAGTAAGTTTATTCGTTCATATAATTTTATTTAGTCGTGAATATCCGCAGTGATCTACGAGAATTGCTCTTCTAGGTCAAGTGAATTGAAGCTACGAGAACCACTTGAATGAAACACCCTGCCGTACACATTCAACGATGTGCTTCACGTCTTCTTCAAGAAACATATGTATAGTTTTACGTGATAAATTCCAGAAGTCTGATATGAATATTTTTCTGGGGAAGTTTCTGATTGCGAAAATATTCGAATAATTGTTTTGTTTCAGTAATTTTTCTATTTTTTCTATATTTTAGTGGTATGGATAAACTTTTTCCACAAAAAAGTACTCTAACTTCTTTGTAGGAGAGCTGATTTCTTAGAAATTCAGTTGACTTTTAAGGATATTGACGGTAGATTTCAGAAAAATTTAAATTACAAGCTGCTGTATGTCACCTTACTCTATTTATTATGCTCAACTGAAGAATTTCGAATGCAATGCTATATAATTATAACCAACTGAGAATAATCCGAGCATCTACTCCATACCTACTGACTTTTCTACTCCGCATACTGATATTTTTTTCATGTAGAAGATATCAATCGTTTTCGAGTTTTGTGGATTTTTAACCATGTTGATAAATTCAGTGAGCTTGGAGAAACAAAATTTTTTTGCTATGACAAGGCAGCAAAGTACTCGACACATATTCAATAACAATCATACTACGAAGAATTTAAAACGTCTTCAATCATTTTATTCATATAAATTTTCCATATCCTCACTTGTAACTGGGGGTGTACTCCCATGTCCGAACTATCCATATGAAAACGTAGTTACTGAATATTTCCTGACATTTCCTTTATTGCGTTGTCAGAACAAAAAAAGTACCCTCCTTTTTTGTTTCAGGCGTACAGAGGTGATCAACATAGATGAAAATCAACAAAGTTTAGATATCTTCGAAATGACAAAAGATATCGGTCTGAAATATTCGACGTGTCGTTAGGTAAAACTGCTTGCCTTTTTTGTCAGTTGGTCAGAATTACAGCATCGCATTCAAAAATATCCAGAAAAAAAAGCATAAATAGAGTTGAGTAACTCAGCCCGTAGTTTTCAATGCAAATACTCGATATATTATAATATTATCACATGTTTCTGAAATCAGGGACCTATTGCCCCACAATACTTTGCAACTTTTCACTTTGCATTTTGCATTCTGACAAATTTCAAAAGTAAAAATTAGTTATGTCGCACAATATTTCTTCCAATATTTAATGTCTGCGGAGTATTTTCACTATGCACTAGACTTTTCACAATGTATTGTTCATTTATGAATGCGTTTCGTGTAGTTTAATTCATTTGAAAAGTGAAAAGTGCAAAGTGAAAAGTTGCAAAGTGTTTGGTGCAATAGGCCGCTGCTCTTAATAATTTTCAAATTGAACCAAATTGCAAGGAAATCGATTCACACATAAATAAGTTGAAGTGATTATTTGTCAAGAAAAGTTTATCCATCCAACCCCTACAAAAAATAAAATGAAGAAAAATTACTGAAACAAAAACTGTATAATAGAAGAAGTGATTTCCTTGATTTTCTGTTTGATGAATTCCTCTTCCAAAATTAATTTAAATTTTTTTCATACCATTATAGCTTTAATGCTTTAACATATACCAATTTCGTGATGTAAACATCATTCGAATTATCTCTAAAAAAAATTATATTCGAATCAACTCTTCCACTTCGGTGTAGAAAACTGTTCATAATATAAATTTATAACTTCTCGCAAATACTTGATAAGTTAACAGAACAATTCATTGTGAAACTCTGCTTAGTGACGGGCTCACAATGGAACCTTAAAATCGCACCTCGAGGATTTCATTTGTCATGCGACTGTTGCTTCAATTTGAATATTCGTGCTCTTTCTTACTTTCGTAGCTTCATATTTGCCTGAATAATTTCTGAAATCACTTCAGTTGGAAGTGAAGTGATTTTGACAAATAGAACATGACTTTTTCGGATGAAAATCAACGAAACAGAAAAGTTTGAAAACAGAGTACCAAATCGGAATATCTACTGTAGTTCGGAAGGAAATTCTTAAAGTAATATGAATTATTCATTACTAGCAACGAAAGCCGAGAATAAAAATTCACTTTCTGTCTAATTTAAAAGTAGATTGTAAACATTAACCAAAATACTAAGTTATGTTATTGTTGTGATGATTGAAGTGATTTCGGAAATTAAACGGATTTTGTCAGAAAGCAACATCAGTTGGTAGTGATGCGCATCAGTTCTAAATCACAACAATATCAAATAGAACGCGCATCAACTGATTTTGCATCAGTTTAGAAGTGATGTAGTAGCTTCAAATAGAAAGGGCCTAATGCTTCATTCACGGATATTAAGCTTCTGTTCAATGCGAGGAATTTCGAATGAAATCTTGTTAATGGCGTGAACTGCTATTTGAATTGAAGGAATTGTGAAACGATGAGCTATTCGATTAAACGTTTCAGAATAAAATATGCAATGAATGTAAAATACGCGTTGAGAGAAAATAAACATTTCAAAGAATTTAAATAATTGTTATTTTGGAAAATATTTTTCAGGAAAAGCATATCCCTGCTTCCGAGAAGGATTGTTTCTATTGGCCATATCAACCAATTCAGTAAATTTGACTTGAATTAACTGATATTTCTGTTTTTTTACTTCAGAGATTGCATTGCTGAATAGAAAGGTTGAATTAGTGAACTGAATGATACAAAAAGTTCTGGATATACAAAATAAGCTGAATAAATGTGATGAATAACTTAGGGAAAAACTGAAAAAGTTGAAAAAATCAAGAGATTCTGATATTAACAAGATGTTAAATGATGATATTTCAGAAGAAGGTGAATCAAAAGAAATGAGCATGCTAGTTGTGAAACTTAGCTTAGTGACGGGCTCATAATAGATCCTTAAAATGGCACTTCCGAGTCGTCGAGGATTCTAACAATGTGTCATTCACGGATATTATTAAGCTTCTGCTCATTGCAAGGAATTCCGAATAAAATCTTATTAATGGCGTGAACTGCTATTTGAATTGAAGCAATTGTGAAACGATGAGCTATTTCGATTGAACGTTTCAGCAGAATAAAATATGCAATGAATGTAAAATGGGCTTTGAGAGAAAATAAACATTTCAAAGAACGACCTGAAGAATTTTTATTTGAAGCGTCAGGTAAAAATTAAACATGTTTCAGAATTCAAAATAACCTATACATCTATTTATTCACAAAATACAATATTTCAATACCGAGTTAGTCCACTATATCATAATGAAACATACATACATGAAAAACAAAATACTATACCCGAAAAACATGAATATCATTCCTTATAAATTATCAATATTCATGAAACATCCTTTCAACATTTAAACAGTGGTGAGTAGATTTTTTTTACGAATTCAGACAAAAGATTTAATGAGAAATTACCTCAAAATCTAGAATATATCATATCTTCTTGAAAGATCTACGTATGAAGGATGTCCAAAAAACACTGTATTAAACAAAAATCGAATGCAGATCAGAATATGCGTTCCATCTTATATGAAAAATCAGTCCTGTACAAAAATCTTACGGTATTCGAAATATTTGTTTTATGAAAATGTTTTCACCTGGAAATAATTTCTCTCACTGCTATACATTAGCTACAGTATTATACTTTTGAAATATGTCCAAAAACGAAAACAGTTATTACTCATGTTATAATCTGAACCATGCGAAATTCAACTTTGAAATATATTTAGAAGTTTAACACCTATTCCGTAGTAAATTCGATTACACGTTTTTGGCGAACATGGATGATTCATCTGAATAAAGCAAATGAAAATAGCTCACAACTAAATTTCCGAAACAATTCAAAGCTGTCGGAACTGGGAAATCGTTTGGTATATGAGAGCCCATTACTAATCCTGTGTTCGCAAACAGAGCTAAACGAATTAAAATCTCATTAAATCTGGAGTAGTGTATCGACAGGATCTCGAAAATAGTCAATCTTTTCATATAAACTATGTTAATAATAGACTTGTGTTTTAACCGCTTCCAGTTTTAGCATCGAATTCCAAGTGTAATTCAATTTCGCAAGCAGACGAAGTTATGAAACCTCGAGGTGATCAAAGATATACTGTTTCAGAGTAAACGTACATATTCGAATAAGGTAACCTTTGATAGGATACTGGTAGGTATATTTTGATGGAAAATGATCATTTTCGAAAATTTCGAAGGAACTAACGTAAGAAATAATATATATTTATTATACAAGGGAAAAAACCGAGAGCTAAAATTTAATATTTTCCCGTGTATAATACATTATTTTTATCTCTGACAGGAAAAACGACGATTTAGTAGTGAAAGAAATATAACTTTTCACGAAATTATTTTTTACCCAGGAAAAAAGTCAGTACTTTTTTCCCGGATATATACACTCACGTTTTTCGCAGGGAAAAAAGTAATTTCGTGAAAAGTTATAACAGAGATAAAACGTAATTTTTTTTTCATTCACGTAAATAAATATTTCAAATATGTACTCGTATATGTGAAGGTAAAATTCATTCGAATGGTCGAATGAAGGCAGTAGTTTTAAAAAATATGCCAATTTGAATTATCATACATTTTCGACAAATCTGAAGAGAACTGGCGTCAGAATTCAGAAGATTTCAAGATAGGTTCCAATAGGAGATTAATAAATGGTTAGAATCAAGGCAATAGATCTCAGAATTTAAATTACCATAGGAACGATAATTTTCGGGAAATCTATGAAGAACTGACATCGAAATTTAGGAAATTTCAAGAAAGGTTTGAAAATTTATATGTGATTAGAATGAGGCGATAGTTCTCTGAATATCATAGAAATATAACTCCAATGGAAGCGGCGAAAGAGAGAGACTCGTGATGCCAAAAGAAAGATAGAGCTAGTGGTGGCAAGATTAATTGGATTAATTTCATTTTTTGAGAATAATTTGTTTTCTTGCTATTTTTCAGACGTGTTCCAAATTAGTATATATTATATATAGTATGTATAGCAAAAAACAAATTATTCTCAAACAATTAATTAATCCAATTATCTTGCCACCACTAGCTCTATCTTTCTTTTTGCATCACGAGTCTCTCTCTTTCGCCGCTTCCATTTCTATGATTGGCTCTCAATGGGATTTGCGGGCTTTTTGCCACTTCTAGCTCTATCTCTCTCTTGGCATCATATTCTCCGAAAGTGTTGAATGACAGGCCTCATCCATGTAAGGTTAGTATATCTATGCTGAATATTCAAAATGTAATTATCATTCTTCAGTTCAACCGCGAACGAAAGTTTCAACTATATTCTTCTCTTTTTAAATTCGAATAACAGGCATCACTAGATTTGGAAAAAACAAGATAAAAAAAATACAATTAATGCAATTTGTATTATAGACATGGAGCCAACAAGAAAAATATGAGGCTTTTTGAGAAGTCAGCTAGTGTTATCAAGAGCACGGAAACGCAAGTATGTCATTTTTTATGGTCCTTTGACTTACTAGCGAAAACCTAATTTTTCATTCAACCATAAAAAGAGATCTCTCATGTTCGATTATGACCATGCCATACTGTTTCGGTGTCACTAAGCATACGCCATACTGGTTCAAAGATATCGAATTCGACAGTTAACGAGTTTTAGTTCCGATACCAAAACACTCTAATATAAAAAGAAATATATTCATATTCCACCATAAAAATCTAATTTTGATAGCTTGATGCATTTTCTTCACGTAAAAAAAGAGTTTACTTTTTTCACCGTTAAAAAAAGTAAGTTTCTATAGTGAAAAAAAGTAATCATTTACGCATCCATAGTGATGAAGAAAAGTCAAGTTTTTTTGACAAAAAAATATTTTTTTACAACTGTCAAAAAACTTGAGTTCTCTTCATCACTATGGATGCGTAAATGATCACTTTTTTCACCGTTAAAAAAAGAGTGTACTTTTTTTCACCGTTAAAAAAACTAAGTTTCTATAGTAACGATACAGAAAGATCTGTGGATCTGGATGCATAGAAATATTGTATTTGAAGCAAAATCTTTGATAATTATATTTCAGAGTAAATTCATATTCACAGTTGTACAAACATTTTTGTTTATATTTCGTGCATATAAAATTCGTGTTTTATGGCACTTTTGAGTGAATTTTTGACACTCTCATGAGTCATGAAAAAAAACTCATTTTACGCACTTAATACAAAAATAAATATTTCTTATTGTGAAATATGAATTTCTCTCCTTCTATTCTAGTAATTTGGTGCCGAAACCAAAACTAGTTCATTGTTTTTCCCGCGAATTTGAGCGAAAAACAACAAAAGGCCTCATTTATGAAGAATCGATAATGTTATCAAAATAATTTTTTCTATTCGGAAATATGAATATTGAAACGAGAAATGCCCTTTTAGCCGCATAAATTATCTGCTTGATTTCAACCTTGTTAGTTTTTTTTGGTTTTTAGGAAAAAAAGAACTGCACTTCAGGCGCCATCTTTAGAGCAGTATTTGAGCAGGAAAGCCTGAAGAAAAAGTTGATATATGATAAACTCAGCCTAATTTTTGACAAGGAAACATAAGCAATCATTCATATACACCATGTATATGTCGAAACAAACTGCCAGAAAACAGAAAAAATGAATTGAATAGAATTCACATAAACCACGCTGCTAATCGCTCACGATTCAAAATGGAAAAAATTATCTCTGTACTGGCAAAATAAAAAGTATGTTCCTGGAAAAAAATGACAACAAAATGAAGAAATACTCGGCCGTTTTTGAGAAAACTGGGACAACCAAGATAGGTGAATTACCCTATACAAGTAATTCACATAAATCACGCTGCTAATCGCTCACGATTCAAAATGAAAAAAAATAATCTTTGTACTGGCAAAATAAAAAAGTATGTTCCTGAAAAAAAATTACACCAAAATGAAGAAATACTATTCCGTTTTTGAGAAAACTGGGACAACCAAGATAGGTGAATCACCCTATACAAGTATTTCAATATAAACCTGTGCGGTATACTTGCGTTTTTCCCAATTCTCTAGAGCATTGATTTCCCAACTTCGTAATAGTTCCCATCCCATAAATGTTTCATCAGTATGAGATAAACCAGACTCGTCGATCAAACAAAAATAAATACATGTACCATACCCCATGAATTATTGACATTATACATATGTGAAAGCAATAACTTTGGTTTCGATTGTCAGCAGCAGTAGTTTCATTAGAATAATAATAAGTGATGGGTTGAAAATAGATGTGAATAATCTATCAATAACAAATTAGAGGACAAAGCGTCAGTAGAAATGGAGTAATTTTATTTCACCAGAAAAACTCATTACCTACTATTTCCGATGAATTATGAGATTGGGATCGATTTTGGCCTGAATTATGTTTTTGAGAATTATAACATGACTAAAGTTAATTTTTAGAATTTTTAACGCAAAGATTACAAGCAGTTCGTGAGGAGAAATCGCGTGCTTTGAAATGTTTCGATATTTCCACCATTCTTACGAAATGAAGTGCCGCCCCTTCGTGCATTTATTTTATATATTCATTCAGGGTGACTTAGTTCATGTAACACTCCAGTAAATTATAACTGAAATTTCAGATCAAGAAAATACAATCAATAATTAATACTTAGTCGACTTGCTTACCATGCTGAGGGCAACAAAATATCTTGAGTTCGAAGATGTCAATATTATCACCACGTTAGCCATTTTGACAAGGGTAAAATTAATGTATACCAAATGTCGGTTTGTTTTTAAGCAAAACTAGCCATACTGCTTTGGGGTGGGTCATTCATGAACAATTGCTGAACAATGGTATAGAGATGAAAGCAGATAAATCAGTGACTTCACGTACATTATACAGGGTCTTTATAGATTATTGTAACAGCGCAGTTGGCTTTGGATAACAAAATACCAATCTCTAAGCAATCAAAGAATATCATGATTACAGAATTCTGTGGTTTGCGAAGGAACCGAAAAAATGAAAATAATCCGAAGCCAACTGATCAGTTACAATCATTTATAGAGACTACACTATTCGAGCCTTTTTTTGTTGTCATTCGAAATAGTACAGAAAACGGCAACATTAAAAAAATGAAATAATATAAAAATGAATCATTTACTTTCGAGTGAAAGGTAGGGGCAAAAGGTTGAAGTAAAAGGTTTTGCTTCAATTCATATTCATAATATCCACCTTTTCCTTCGAGGATAAGTGAATTAAAAGGAACAGCAATTTCAACAAGTTGACTACTGAAGAGAATGACAGAAGTTCTTGTGAACCTAGATTCCTATTATTAGAAGCATATCTTTAATTTTTTGAGCGGTATATCGTCTTGCCCAAATGTCTGTAATTTTTAACCGAAAATGTTCTCAAACAATAGGGCTCGACTCCCTGATGACGAATCCGTGATAAAATCCAATTCTTCCGTGGGGCTGTCCGTCCGGCAGTAAACACGATAACTTTCGACGGGGTGTCCTAGTGAGATTTTCAGGGTGATTTCGGTTCCCAAATACCGCGGTTAAGTTCGTAAACCAGTCAAATCGTACAGGATGTTCCATAAAATATGGCCATTCAAAATTTTTGTTCTTCAATATCTCAGACAAAACAAAACCCATCGAAATGAAATGCATGAATGCATTACCGAAAGAAATAATTATCATTGGAAATAAAAGAGGTATATACTGAGCTTACAACATACATAAATATGTTACATTGACCAAAAGAATTATCTGTACTCGACTAGAACTAAATCTTGAAGTGATTGAAGACGTAGCAATTAATACAAATATGGAAAAGTGCCGCAACCATACGATAGAAACGTCATTGCCATGAATGGCTCGCACAGTTAAACAACATTAGCCACACAACGAGAATTTACTACTAAACCAACTACTGACATACCTATCGAATAACCAATCTTCAAAGATGTTTCATTTAGAAATATATTGTGTACGTAACATATGATGTAGAAAGTTGAGTGAGCTCAATGTCACTTGTCAACTTGTGTTTTCCATGTAGATGATGGCAGCTCTTTGAATTTATACAGGGTGTCCCAAAACTCGACGTCACCCGGAACGGGTGAAAAGGCAAGTAATGCTGGTTGTCAGAAAAATATAAAAAAAATCTAGGTTGCATGATTTTAAAATAATGGGCATTTGAAAAAACACGCAAAATTTCACACCCTGTGACAGTCTTTTCGCTCCTGTTGCCACAAATATCAACTTTTTCCAACTTTTTTTTTTGCTGTGTAACCTTGAATAATGCTTGTCTAAACTGTAATCAAAATTTGGAAACCAGCTGCTCTACGTTTCATAAAAATAGGGCTTGCTTCTCAGGAAAAAAAATTGAGAATAAACAATTGCCTAGTTTCAACTGACTGTATTGAAAAAACATGTACTACGCAAGTTTGGTATGTTTTGTTAAAATTTGGCGCATTTAGTAAGGATTCCAAAATGGTATAATACTTGTTAAACTGTAGCTGCCGTAGTTCAAATTTATTTCGATTGCCTTTGAATACACTTTTTCTTAAACCGCTTCCCAGTAAAAAAGTCCAATGGATTCAAGTCAGTGAACGGGCCGGCCACCAGATTGACCAGAACGTCCGATCCATCTTCCGGGAAAAATGTTACCAAGTGTAATCAAAGGCAATCGAAAATAAATTTGAACTACGGCAGCTACAATTAAACAAGTATTATACCATTTTGGAATCCTCAGTAAATGCGCCAACTCTTGAAAAAACATGTCAAACCTACGTAGTACATTTTTTTTTCAATACAGTCAGTTGAAACTAGGCATTGTTTATTTCGAATTTTTTTTCTGAGAAGCAAGCCCTATTTTTATGAAACGTAAAGCAGCTGGTGTCCAAATTTTGATTACAGTTTAGACAAGTATTATTCAAGGTTACACAGCAAAAAAAAAAGTTGGAAAAAGTGATATTTGTGGCAACAGGAGCGAAAAGACTGTCACAGGGTGTGGAATTTTGCGTGTTTTTTTAAATGCCCATTATTTTATAATCATGCAACTTAGATTTTTTTAATATTTTTCTGACAACCAGCATTACTTGCCTTTTCACCCGGTTCCGGGTTGACGTCGAGTTTTGGGACACCCTGTATGTGGTTGGGTAAAAAAATATATTTTTTCTCATTAAATTCATTTGTGGTGGACAAAACATGTAGTGTGATGACGATAAACTTTAAACCGTGCTATGTAGGTGAATACGTCGGCTCAAACTATGCTGAAATCTTAAATTTTCCATACGAAAAAGATTCAACATCAGATGTTTCACTCCTTCTTTTAATAATTCGTTTATCGAAAGTAGGATTACTCTCATCCCCTCCTTCCAATTAAATTTAAAAAGTTTTTTTTCAATATAACGATAGACTTTTCTATGTTGCATTAACGCAAATCCCACAAATTCTTGCGTACTGCTTTGAATTGGCATTGCACATTTTACTGCAAAATTTCATTTCGATAGATTCGAAATAAAGTCTATAGTTCTGATGATGCGATCCTCTTGAAATTTTGCATGAACATTCATAAAACAAATTTCAGTCGAATCGGATATCTTGTAATGGAAATATGAAGTTTCTTCTTTTCAATATTCCAATTGAATTTTCCATGGTTCTGTTTACACTATGGCAACAAAATTTTGCATGAGGCATATTGTGATCATCTTACATGTGGCGGCTTATTGTGAGCATCTTGCATGTGGCCGCAAAATTTCATTTCGAACGGTTCCGTTTTGTCTGAGATATTGAGAAACAAAAATTTGGCCATATTTTATGGAACACTCAGAACGATTTGGCTGGTTAACGAACTTAACCGAGGTATTTGGGAACTGAACTCAAAAAAACGATATAGTACTCGTTTAAGTAGAATGAGGGCTCAAAAAACGCAGAGTGAATAGAGTTCTGAGGTGTCAGAATTAAAGAGCCAATATGTACCAACCAAGAGCCGCGATTATTCAAAATTGTTCGCAAATTTCAACAATTGGAATCTATCTTTTTTACAAACTCATTACTTTTCCAATATATTGAGTGGTTAAAAATAATAGTACCCATTTCAAATCTCAACAAACATGTTGAAAACAATCATATTCCACCATTCTTTACTTTATAACCTTTTAATTGAAGAAAACCCTGATGTGAAGTCAGAGGAGCTTTTGCGTACTTGTTCATATGGGGAAATTGATCATTCAAATTCAATATCCTCGAAGCTATTGTTATCATTCTTTCCAATCATAAACTCATCTTTGCCATTACAAGATGAGATTTTATAAATACCCTGAAAATTTCAATTTTTGAAGTCGTTCGTTCCTTCTGACAGTCATCGAAAACACGATTACTTTTTAACCAGATCCGATTATAACTTCTGCAAATAATTGAAAAATAAATTTCGAACTTTATTTTTACTTTTCTGAAAAACTTTATAGGTTTTCAATCCCAGTCTCTGAAATAATTAAAATAATTTCAATTAAGATGAAGTGCTCCTGCAAAAATCTTTGCACTTATTTGTCAGGACCAAATTGGTTTTGAAAAAATTGTTGCCTGACAGTAAAACTAAAAAAGTAAATAAATGAAAAGGATAATGTAACGTTTCCGTGTCTATATCAGACACCTTCTTCAGACAAACCTGTAAAATCTTCGGAATTGCGTTTTTTCAATATTTTTCATCAAAAAATTGTGTTTACAATATTCCCTGTATATGTGAAAAATCTTATATAGGAGAGACATCAAGACCTTTAGATATGAGAAAACGGGAACATAAGAACAATATCAAAAATAGAGACATTACAAGATCACAAATCGCTGATTGATGTATGTTCAAATAGCGGAGATCATATGATGAACTGAAACAACACAAAGATCCTAATGACCTGATAATTATAAAAGGAAAATTAAGGAGTCCACATGTATTATGTTAGATGAAGTAGATAATTTGGCCAATTGTACTTTGGAATAGATCGTATTTGGATTGATTTATTGAAGAAAGAAATGACATAAGGAATTTTCAAAATTAAATTGATCAACATCTCTATGTGTTGACAACTTTCAATGCAATTAGACTGCAAATGAAAAAAAACACAATTCCGAAGATTTCACAAGTTTGTCTGAAGAAGGTTACTGATATTGACACCGAAACGTTACATTATCCTTTTCATTTATTTCCTTTTTTAGTTTTACTGTTAGGCAACAATTTTTTCAAAACCAATTTGCTCCTGACAAATAAGAGCAAAGATTTTCGCAGAAGCACTTCATCTTAATTGAAATTTTTTTTATTATTTCTGTTTCAGAGACTGGAAGTGAAAACCTATAAAGTTTTTTAGAAATGCAGAATCCTCCCAGATTATATTTCAATTGATATCTTATTTTTACTCATTAACCTAATCGTTTGAGACAACAATTACAAACTAACAGATACCCATGTCAGCAAAACTACAGCAAGTTGTTTTCTCAGCGAGCAAAAATAGTACATTGTTTACCGGGTAGGAAAAGCTTAACATTCCTGGACGACTGTGAAGATTGCTAAGTCGAGGCGCAAGCCGAGACTTAGCAACACAGAGTCCAGGAATGTGGCTTTTCCTACGAGGTAAACATACTATTTTTCGGCAAATCGTTTGAAATTCGACAGATATTGAACATTTTTAAAAAAATTCCCGAATTTTTGACATTTCTTAAATTGCATCATTTTCGATGTCATTCTCATCGGAAAATTAATGAGAACTGTCAGATATGTTTACGTGAGGGAAGTGCCTGAGAATTTTGGTTCATTGTGAACGAAATAGGGCAGATCCAAATGAAACAAGGTACGAATATCCTTTTTGAATAGTTCTATTACGTTTATTGATAAAAATATTTTTTTTTTGGATGTTGTCGATGTGAAAAAATTCTCTCCTTAAACATGAATGATGTAGATGATCATTTGTAAACGTCAGTTTCCAGAAACACAATATTAATCAAGAAAGTTCATTTTATCAAGTCACTAACTTGTAAAACTGACAGTTAACTTGTAAAATTTTTACAAGTTAGTAGTATTATTTACATCAGAAAATTTAGTTTTATCGTCATATATGCACTTTCCATGTTGGTATATAAAAAAAAAACTTAGGCTGTCTGTTCCAGGAGGCCGAAGATTTACATATTTTCTGTATAACATGTAGGGCTTGAAGCTGCAGCCATTATCGGTTATGGTGAATCTACTTGTTGTCAAATTTTTTGTTTGCCGCAATGTCACAATATATCGTATTTTTCCATATCATCTACATCATTCATGTTTAAGGAGAGAATTTTTTCACATCGACAACATCCAAAAATCCCAAATATTGTTACAATTTTCGCCAGCAACCACTGGTCATCAGGAGCATGTAAAAGAAATTGTTCAGCCTCTTCTTTACTTAATAACTTGGCCTTTTTTGGCGTATAACGCTCAGTTTTTCGTTTCAGAAACGCTATTACTTTTTGAAATCTGCAAATGACAACTAAACGTCAACAAATTTAAAGAAAAATAAACAAACATGTTCATGGCAACGCTTCCATAGCTTACGACATTTGCGACAAATCATTGAGATTTTTTTGGAATTTATCTAACCTTTTTACAAATGAGAAACAAATAAAATATAAAACAATACACGCAAGGTAACGGGTTTTACTGGCTCAAGGAGGTAACTGACTCGCCTGCGGCTCGTCAATTATATCCTCCATTCGCCAGTAAAAACCCTCTTACCTTGCTAGTAATGTTATATACTATTCCTTACAGTAAGGAAATGACATTTCCTTACAGTAAGGAAGTCCTGACTTTTTATTCAAGAAATTTTGACAGGAATGTCACAATTTCCTAACGATTTGCGGAAAACGGTATTTATTGCCACAGAACTGCAGAGTAACAATTGATTAATCATCAAAATTTAGCGAAGATTCCCAGAGATAACGTAGGAAGTATTATTTCAGCAAGCAATTAGAAGCAATTAACAGTCGCGTAAAATAGCGATTGCTCGAATGGATAATATCAATCATCAAATGCGAAACTTTGATCGCTGAAGCAGGAACTTCGAAATGACATGAGCTAATTGGATAATCCGGCTTACTGTGCATATTAGACCACGTTGAGGATGGGGGAGGATGTTTACATTAACCTGTTTGTAACTTCGCTTAATCTTGATTATTCCTTATACGATTGATTTCGGATCGAACAGGAATTTTATCATCCCAAACAATTCGGAAAAGATAAGATCATTTTTAGAGATTACCATTAAGTATACTTTTTGAGCGCTCGTTCAACTTCAACGAGTGCTAGATCGTTTTGCCCAAATGTCTCTATTTTTCGAATTTTCAGCCGAAAATAGTCTTGAACGATAGGGTCACATTCCCTGATGACGAATTCGTGGTCAAATTCAGTTCTGTCCGTGGGGCCGTCCGTTAGCACAATAACTTTCGAAGGGATTGTCCTAGAGACTTGAAATTTTCAGGATGAGTTCGAGTACCAAATGCCTAGGTTGAGTTCAAACAGAGTGTTCCAAGAAATATGGTCATTTAAAATTTTTGTTCCTCAATATCTCAGAAAATACAAAACCAATCGGAATGAAACGTTACGGCCAAATGCAAGATGCTGATAACAAGCCTCATGCGAAATTTTGTGGCCATAGTGTGATAGTGTGAATAGAACCATCGAAAATTCAATAGGAATATTGAAAAAAAAACTTCATATTTTCATGAAAAGATATCCGATTCGAGTGAAACTTTTTTGTGAATGGAGATCGATACATATTCTTAATGTTCATCAAAAAATTCGTGGTCATATTTTACCAGAACCATAGAAAACTCAATTGGAATATTTAAAAAATATATTTATATTTCCATAACAGGATATCCGATTCGAGTAAAATTTATTTTGAAAATGAGAACTACTATACTGAATGTTCATGCGAAATTTCGAAGAGAACGCATCATCAGAACCATAGAATTTAATTTTTGTAATTATTAATTTTTCACACAAAAATCCCATTTTTTGAATAATTTTCAGAAAATAATTTCGATTGTGCTGATATTCTGCATTTATATATTTGGTATCAATCTCAGATCACATATAAAATTTTGAGGTAATAGTCTTATTGCTTCACCAAAGAACGACCGCCCAAAAGATCCTCCTCAGGGCTTTTCTTAAATTTTTTTACTCGGTATTGGCTTATGAAGTGTACGTGTTGAAAATGAAATAGACTTCAGTTTGAAAATAAATGATATTTCAAGATTTTCAAATATGTATACATATTTTTGGAATTCGCTAAAGAATGCATTTACAATTTTTCCGCAGCACAATTTTACACGAAAATATAGTTAAATTAAGTAATTCATCAACAAAAACATAACAGAAAAATAAGGATATGTTGTACTTCACAAATATGAAATCTCGTTTTTGAGTGATAGGAGCCTCAGCTCAGGAAGTTGCTTCGTTATTTTTCAACAGAATGAGGGCTACCGTATTTTTTCTCACTAGTTGGCGCCTCTGTTGCGTGAGGTCCTGTCAAAGTTCGTTGTACTGTCATTGATTTATTATTATCATAACAAATTCTTATTTATTAGTGTTCGGTGTTATTAGTCGTGTAAAAAAAGTGTACATTCGATTCCTATAATCATAATCTTCGAATACTGTACAATATCGAGCATGCCGCAGGGTTGTACAGTTCCGTATTGTTCAGAAAAAAAGGGAGGACTCAAGTTTCCGAACGATAAAACTGTCCTAAAGCAGTTGATAATACCCTTTCAAAACATTCACATGTTTGTGGAAAACATTTTCAACCCTGATGATGATACGTGACCTGACGATCCTAATACAGAAAACCGTGAGTACCTTATAATCTTTTACATTATGTTACTTTAGACACTTCACGTTTACAATTGAATAAATGAAGTTGTATTACTTGTAATCCACTGTTGAAAAATTTTCAGCTATTCCGAAATTAAAACTGAAAGCAATACCAAGCCAATTTTCTGGGTACCATCAGGAAAGTGAGGAGTGATATGAATAAAATACTAGTAGAGAGAGTTCTTGGACGCAGAAAGAAATTTGAAAATGCAAGAATCAGTTCCACTGTAGAGGAAAATCAATATGTAGTCAACAGAGCTCAACTGATACTGCTTTTTTGTCGGAACTTGAGAGTAACAAAAACATACTTCGAATTGAAAATCTAATTGGTACAATTTTACTCTGGATTTCACAACTATAATGTTATTATGTTTGTTATCAATCAACTCCACTAGCTTATAAGGAAAACATTTACTGTTAAAATATATATCAAGGACCTGTGTAAATAAATAAATTATCCTACTTTTGAATGAAAGTCATCAGTTTATATACTTCTCGTTGATCTTTAAGTTTTCCTTTTCGTACATACTGTTTCCTTTATATATTCACTTATAATGATAAATGAAAGGATTCTGTGAGGATTTATTGTTCTATTCCAACTTTTAACACATTTCAGTTATCACAGGTATCATGTAAATATGATAAAAAGCAATTACTCTTGAAATGATAACCTACTTCTGCACTTATCTTATTTCAAATCATATAATGCGTTTCCACTGGAATTATCATTTCTATCATAGTATTTGGGTCTGTAATAAGAAAAACCATAACTGTAAACTCAATAAATAAGCATACTTTTCACAAGAAATGCGCATTGAAACTCTAAACAAACTCACCTTAGAATTAGCTTTCCTTTTAGCCCCCCTAATTTGACACCTATCTTATGTAACTCCGTTTTCAAAACAGTGATATTCATTGATATTCATATTTGCTGGTACTAATCTGAATATGTATGTGAAACTCCTCACATACGCGTAGAGATTGAAAAGAAATAATACAGATTCACAATTACGTTTGAATATTTGACAATTCAAATTATCGTGGACCTCACGCAACACTAGCGCCTCTAGCGGAAAATTCATACGCGGTAGCCCTCATTGAGTCGGATTCAGTATGTCGTTTCGAAAATGATCGGAAAATTGAATTCCTCTAACAATATTTATAAATCTGTAGCTATTTAGTATCTCTTGAATGAATTCTCTGTTATTCACCCGATGTAGTACCTTATTTATTGATTTCAATGATTTAACTCAAAAAAATACTTCAACAATTAGGGAGTTCTTCAGGGATCGATTTCAGGACCACTTTTACTTCTGCTATTCATTTATGAATTGCCTGATCACAAGAATTTTCTTTTTTTTATTGACGAGTGGACAAGAATTTGCGGAGAGCACATTCTGCGATTCATCACCTGAACGAATCCCATCTCGAGATGAGGATAGCGGAAGATGTCTTCCAGAGTGATGAATAAATTAAATTCAGGTCATATTATGCGATACATGATTGACCCTACCTTCCTTCAAACTCGACCTCAAAAAGCTCTACGGCTCGTATTCGTAGAGACTACATTAAATGGAGCGGATTTTGAACCAATCAGAGAGCAGTAGGGATTTTCAAATTTGACAGACGAAATCTGTTTACATTTTCGTCAATGTCAGCTTGACTTTTGAAAACATTACGGTTTTTACCTATTTTGAACGTTATTTAGAGCTTGAAATAATGGGATTCTCAATTAAAACTCAAGAAAGAGGAGATTGTTGTACGCATTTCCGTTAGATGAAATTATTTCATTTTCGATGTTGATATGAAAATGGGCAATGACTTTGCTACTTAGAGGTAAACTGTATCCCTAATTTTCATTATTGAGAATTCTATTGATATTATTTCAGGTTTCATCTTATTCAGCAAGCCAGGGAAAATGTGCCATCATTCAATTAAGAGCCTGAACAATGACTCTCGAGATGAAAAGAACATGCACACAAATCAATTGATATTTTTTAACGGTCTACATAACATAGACTTCATTCAGCATCTATTATTATAATCGTTTTAATTTTATCTTGCATTTTTCAGTTAGTTTAAAAAAATCAAGATCAAATGAAGTTTCTCTACGACAGAACTGCTTATTATACCAGAAAAATATTATGCCATGAATTGTGATCCATATTTCCTCCTGTTTTATTATGATTCCAACAATAATTACTAGTTTTGTCCTATATCAGTTAACCCTGTTTTATTTTCTATTTGTTTCAGTGAAGTCCTTCAGCATTTGTGCAATAGTACCTTTGATCATATTCGGAAATTTTTTACTAATTAAACACATATTGTACTTCCCAACATTAATATTTTCAATAATCGAGAGCATTAAAAGATTATACCATACAAAGAATTATTGTTTACAATTGAATTATACAAAAATCAAGTTTGACTAATGAAAGCATGGTTAGTATCGAACTGAAGTTTCATGTTAAACGCAGACTCAAAATGAGGTTTAAACAATTTACACTTTTCTGAAACAATTATGCTCAACTTATTCGCTGTGGGTTGAAATGAAAATATTGTTATCGATTTCAATCCTCTTTCCGAAAAGAACATCAAAATATCTGGTACCTGTTCATCAAGATCCCAAGCCAAAATTAATAAAAGCATTGATCAGGCACTAAAGGTAATCATTCATCAAATCTTTCAATACGAATAATTGATTTCCAATATTCCTGTTCAGTTGTGATAGTGCACATAATTGAAATACCTACATATAAGTAAAGGACAAGAAAGTGATACGGTTCTTTCTTTTTGAATGAATATTAGATAGTGGTTCAAATAATGTGTTTATTCTTCGTTTAGATACATCAGTTTTCTCGTTCATTCACTTCAATTAAGCCTGATAGAAATTTTATGCAGTAACACCTTCAATCATTCACTTATTTATGAAAATAGAACTTTATGTGCTTAATTACATTCATAGTCTCTGCTAACATTATACCCAATTCAGTAAAAATTAACCAGAAACAAATCCATCATCGAAACTTATTCATTTATCTTGTAAGATCAGCACATGATTAGATATCACAAGTTAACTACTAACTAAATACTTGTATTCTGGGCAAAGAGTAAGAATCAGGTTAATTCAATTTACACTAGATTATACTTTTACACATACTGAAAAAAAACTTGACATATCAAATGCTTCTTATAATAACACAACGATTAATTCACATCCAACTTGAATAATGATAAGATTGACCGAGTCAAATGACCATTGACCGAAGTTCTTCAGCCCTCCTCGAACTATTTTCTCTATTTGTGAATCATGTAGATATAAGTCCATCAATTGAATTTTGTCTTGATACATTGATTTCTCTCCTTCTTTATTGATAATTGGAATATAAGAATACATTTTCAAACTAATTTGATGGCTCAAACAAGTTTCAAAGTACATCATTCCATTATATTCGTATTGATGGCACATTTTTCCTGGCATACTGGACAAATAAGATGAAATCTGAAAATCAAATGAATACTTGAAAATATTATCAATAATGGATATTAGGGATAAAGTTACCTTCGAACAGTTAAGTCATCATTGCCCAATTTCGTTATTTTCATACCATCATCGAAAATGAAATAATTCCAGCTAACACAAATGCGTACAACAATCTCCTCTTACTTGAGTTATAATTGAGAATCCCATAAATTCAAGCTCCAAAATCCAAATAACGTTTAAAATAAGTAAAATCCGGAATGTTGTCAAATGTCAAGATGACATCAGACGAAAATGTAAACAGATTTCCGTCTGTCAAATTTAAAAATCCCTACTGCTCTCTGATTGGTTCAAAATCCGCTCCTTTTAATGTAGTCTGTATTCGTAGTTCGCCCTTGAGGGTGAGAGAGAGTTTGTATTACAAGCCTTAAAGGTTACCTCGACTCTCACTCACCCTCAAGGTCAAACTCTGAACACGGTCCTAAGAGATCATCTTGTTCATACAGGGTGTTACATAATAGTATGTCACAACTTGAGTTAGTGAATCTACGTATAATTTTAAGAAAAAAAGTTAACATAAACATGGGTCCGTAAAAGCTTCAGCTACAGGGTGTTAAAATTTCCAAAAAAAAATTTTTGTTTCTTCATAACTTCTGCAGTTTTTGAGATATTCAGTCCAAATTTGGAGTGCGAGCTATTTTCAACAGTCTGCATCATTGTACGTCCTTAATCTTAAAAAGAATCTTCTGGGTGTTTTCTTTTTCGGAGCCTCGTTTCCTTTTTCACTCTCAATCTTTTTTGCGGTACGCCACTGATCAGCAAAAAATCAATTTTTGATATCTTCGTTCAATTTAAAAACTTTTTAGTCTCCTGAAATTTTTTCGTATCTCTAATCGTTTTCGAGTAGCAAATTATTGAACGATTGTATGTTGATATTGAATAAGCTTGAGTTGAGTCTCAGATAACGAGATATCAAAATAAAAGTGAATTTTGGGCCTAACTATCGAGTTTGTCTGTAATTTTTTTATTTAGCGAATAGTATAAATTTTCAATAATTTTTAACTCGAAAACGGTTAGAGATACGAAAAATTATAAAATTCAAAAAAGTTTCTAAATTGAACGAATATATCAAAAATTAATTTTACGCTGACCAGTGGCGTACCGCAAAAAAATTTGAGAGGGAAAAAGGAGACATGACTCCAGAAAAGATAATACCCTGTAGATTCTAGTTAAGATTCAGGACGCATTCCGAATTTGGACTGATCACTGAATGTCTCAAAAACTGCAGGAGTTATGAAGAAAAAACCAATTTTTTGGAAATTTCAACACCCTGTAAATCCGTAATGAAGCTTTTGCGGACCCATGTTCATATGTACTTTTTTTCTTGAAATTATACTCAGTAATATTAAGTTGTGAGATACTATTATGTAACACCCTGGATACGTAAAATATTCATAGCACAGAATCACATCGTTGAGAGTAACAGAGCGATGAACCAGAACCAGGCAACAAAAACCCGATCTCATATACGCGAGTAACATACCTACTTCATCTACGACTACAGAAAATATTTCTTAAAGATTTCAACATTTGGCGACCGTGACAAGAATTGAATGAGCAATTTTTGGAGAAGTTGTCCTTGTATATTTTGTAATCAAAATTGCTTTAATTGTATAAAAAAAAGTAGATATGGCCCTCGATAGACAAGGTATACCCATATTTGTTAGTTGGAGTACTTCGGAACACTTAAAAAATATCAATTTAAAGGATATAATATTAAAGCTAAATCAATGAATCATCTGACAGCAGCGAATAACAACTCCTTATTCACTCTTGATTAATGGGTATTATTATGACCGAGCAAACAGACGTAATAGGTGGATTATTCAAACGTCGTGGAAAAATAACTAAAATTTCGATATCAGAATAGAGCACAGTTTCTTGTATCTCACGATAACATTTCCCGTTGTCACGTTCCAATATTTACAATCTCGATTTCAATCCTGAACTCAGATCCGTGCTCCTTCGCCGAGGATGCTGTCACTAATTCAATTTATTGTTTCAGTCGAACCGAACTGTTTGGCAAGAGATATTTCAGAGAAATGAAAAGAATAGAAAGTAAATAACGTCATTCAGGTACTTCATTGAGAACACAAAAGCATCCGTTCTGCGCGAACAGTATATGCCTTTTAAATTGGACCAAGAGGATCTCACCTTGTTCATATACACAGTGTATTCTCACAGAAGCACAGTGTTGAAAGTAAAATAGCGGTGAACCAAAACCAGGCAACATAATACCGACATCATAGCATCCTATATAAAGTAAAAGTTCTTATATTATAGACACATCCTGAAAAATAACATTATTTTCAATATCAGAATCGAGCAGAGTCTACTTTATCTCACGATAACATTTTCCGATGTCACGTTCCAATATTTACAATCTCAATTTCAAGCCCGAACTCAGATTCGTTCTTCCGTGTCCGGGGATGCTGTCACTAATTCAATTTATTGTTTCATTTGAACCGAACTGTTTGGCAAAAGATATTTCAAAGACACAGCAAGAGGCAAAATGAAAAGAATAGAAAGGAAATAACGTCATTCAGGCACTCCATTGAGAAAAACGGATTCACTTCGAGCGAATATCGAAATCATTACCAGAGGAAGATATCGACGGAGGATTCGGACCTTTTTGTCCTTTTGATCTTTCTCGTCGTCGAACAATACTCGCTTGTTAGTGATGGCAATAGCGAATCAACCATTTTTTGACGAGTGTTCTCACACGAATACTTTTCAACAGCATTTCATCAGCTTGCCCTATATTTGCTGTCGTGTGAAGAACTTGCACGAGAGTTTTTAGTTCATAAAAATTTATTCGATTATCTAGAAAGAATAAAAAAGAAATGAACTAACGTGTATTGAATTTATCGCAATATTGAATTGGATTTTTGCATGAAATTACCATCGAAAGAAAAAGAAAGAGCAAATTCCAAAATAATATCCATAATTTCCGTAGAATTATTTGTCTAACCAGGAATATAATCACAAATCGGCTAAATTGATATTAAGGTGGCAGTTCGATTATTCAAATTCTGTGGAACGTTCTATGATTTGCGGTGAGGTGACATTTGCAAAACCAATTTCAATCGTAAGCAACATTATAAAGGGTTTTCCAATAAGAGGTGTTATTTTGAATAGCCCGCTATTTCGGTAGATGTCACGTTTGAAGCTGTCATTTTTTGACATTTGACAAGTAGAACTTACTCCATTAATAAGAAAGGAACGATACACGTTTCAAGAACGCATTGAAATTATTATTTACGAAAATTTTGGGTCGTCGTGAAGCACCTTGTCGGACCGCAATAAAGAAATTGGTGGAAAAACTGTTGGGACAAGTTAGTGATGTGAAGAATAAAACCCGTGCACGTCGCTCAAGAACAGACGAAAATATTGCTGCTGTGACCGAAAGTGTTGAATAAAACCCAGGTGAATGGATTGCGCTATCGAGAGATGATTAATGATTTTTTATGGCCGAAATTGGATAGTATTGATCTGGACAACGTTTACTTTCAACAAGATGACGCTACGTGCCACACAAGCAACGAAACCATTGATCTTTTGCGTGAAAAGTTTCCGGACCTTTTTATCTCTCGAAAAGGTGATCACAATTGATTTAATTCGTGAGGCTATCGAGGACATAGGGCAGCCACTTTGCGATTTGGTTATGAAAAATTTCATTAAAAGGATATGTTCCTGTATGCGTGGTCGTGGTGGTTATTTACCTGATGTTATTTTCCACTATTAAAGGCATAGCTTCTTCTTTATAATGAAATTGAACATCCGATCATTTATATTGAAAAATGGCATTTTGCTCTGAATATCAAAATAACACCTCTCATTGGCAAACCCTCTACAAGTCTTTTTCACCTTTTGCTGATAAGTAACTGATAGCTTTCTGACAAATATCGTTAAAATAAATTTATTTGTATTCATTCTACCGAAATACTTTCAGGTTCTCAATATAAAGTTTCATAAAAAGAAAAGAATATTTTCCCTGCTAATCTGTAATGGTTCAATTTTAATCAATAGAGTTATGAATATACGAAAAATTTCCATTGATTGCTACCCACCCCACTGGGGTTCTAAATATGAATCAAAGGTGCGACTCTGAGGAAGGATTCATTTGATATGAAATATTTAAAGTTAACCTGCTACCTTTGATTTGTAAAGGAAATTGACTACATACAAATGCAGAGAAGAAGACAGCAAGTTGAAGTGGAATACTGTGTTGTAGTTAACATCTCGAAGGGTAAGGTTTTTTATCAAGTTCAGAAGACCTTTTCTGACGAGGGTCTTCTCATGTCAAGTTTAAATGGGATTGACCTATCCTCCGATTGAAATTTATTGAGCCGATAGCAGGAGGAAACGCAAGCTTTAAGCCTCTTTCTATTATTGAATGATCTCGGTGAGTATTAAGCTGAGAAACTTAACTTTAGTTATTTTAAACATATTCCAACGATTGAACATTGTCTTCACTCAAGCCAAAGGCTTTGACAAAGCTATTGTAGAAAAATCGATTCGAAGTTATTCTCATTTTTCCGCCAACGAAATTGAGCATTAATGACCCATTTTAATGCTCAATTTTTTAGCCATTCTAATGTGCAATCCTCATGGCAACCGTACACAAAGTATTCAGAAGCACTACGAGAAATGTCAAAACTCTACTGGAACATAGAAACATAAAAATTTATATTTTTCAAATGCATGTCTTGTGCAAAATATGAATGTATTTAAATCAAGTATTTATACTATATTCGTATTGAGATCGGCGGAAAAATCTTGTAATCCATTAGTCGCTGTCTTTCATAACCTAGTTGATTAATAGTTATTTAATAAACTAGGTTATTAAAGACAACGATTAATGGTCAAGATATTTTAAAGCGTGAGCGGAGCGAACGCTTTAATAGTTCGAGACCATTAGTCGCTCGATTAATAACCGAGTTTATTACAAGATTTTTCCGACGATCTCAATATTAAATGTGTATGAATTCTTGATTGAAATACATTTTCATTCTGCACAAGACATACATTTGTCATAATGAAATTTCTATGTATCTATGTTCCAGTAGAGTTTTGACATTTCTCGTAGTGCTTCTGAATACTTTGTGAACGGTTGCCATGAGGATTGCACATTAAAATAGTCAAAAAAAATTGAGCATTAAAATGGGTCATTAATGATCAATTTCGTACACATTAAAATCACCTTTTATTTCGAGGCCGGCGGAAAATAACTATTAACGAATAGCAATCCCCCCCACTTGTTAAAAAAGCTGATAGTTTGACGAGAGAATTTCCGATTGAAAATTATCCTGTTTTTACGATTTAAAGTTAATGAGGTGAAAATAAAGCTATTTTTTATTAAATTACAGTATGTGTAGGACATAGAAAGGTAAGTTTCCTCCAAATTTCGTTAAAATTTGTGTGGAAGGTAAAAGGAAAAGCTAAAAACTTCCATAACTTTTTTCTATAGGACTGAAAATTGAAATAAACCGTTTATTAGCCTTGCCGACCTTTGATCGCCGGTAAATTACTTCTCCTTTCGTATCGTTGTATTTTCTGCCTTTTCCAATGAGTTCTATAATTATTATGGGCCCTGGTCTATACTGAGTATGGTATAATTGGTTACAATGAATATATTCAGCACAGATTTTAAGAAATATATTATTTAAATGAAGATTTTTCAAACTTCAATTATGTGAAACATACTACTGAAATCTGCAAGATTTCAAGATCCAATCTGCATTTCTTAATGTGTGTTACTTGTGAAATATTCATTTAATTTATAATTCATGTTAAGCTCGAAAATCACAGGAAGAATGGAAAATGGAATCAGGAGAAACCTAACCATAGTATAACCATATCTGACTCTTTATTGACGTAAAAGTTGATGATAATAATAATTATATTTAATAACGAATGACGCGTGAAGCTCAATTGAAAATAATTATGGAGAATCAAATTGCTTATCGAAGTATTTGGAGAAGTATTAAAGAAAATTATTGAATACAAAATATTCTATACGTGTAGACTTTATTAATGTGATGGATATATTAATGGTTCGTGAATGCCGTCATGAACGATAAATCGATTTTTAAAACTGCATTAATTTGCTTGAAGCGTGTTCTCGATATGGAAGTTCTCTCAGATCGTTATAGAATTTATTTGGAAACAAACTTGTCAGTGCCATGTCTAACCATAGAGTGTCTAATGAATTCAGCATTTATAAATTATCTGATTCAATATTGTGTAATTAATATCTCAACATAGAACTCTGTAAGGTACCGAGTAGCATTCATTCTATACTTTATTGTATACTTAACATTCATACTTAATTAAGTATGAATAGCAATATTGAAGCTCAATAGAAATGATATCCAGTTGATTGGTTCTACAATATTTCTAAATTAATTGAAAGTACTTCGTATAAAATATGTGGATAGTTGCATTTTTAATATACTAATAAAATGTAAATCAATATTGGTGACCAACATTTGGTTCAATTATTTTTGTTTATCTTAAATAATTGTAGTTTTCGAATTTCGAGCCGAAGATAAGGTATGTCTTGTTTATTCCCCATGATGTCTTGTTGGCCTGATCTAGTCGTGAGCATAATTACGGCCGAACTAAAAGAGTTGTACTTGAAATTTTAACCTATTACAGCCCCGTGGCAACTTAAGTTGCCACGGCGCATTCGACTACATTCTATGTAAAGTTTATGATTCGACTTTGTTATCTCAATTGTTATAAGCTGAAAAAACTTATTGTATAATGAAACCCATTGAAAAGGGCAGAGAATACAATCGAAATGAAAGGAAAAATAATTTAGGGGTGATCTGAGGACGGAAAAATGTAGAGGGTGAGTTTTTTAGGGGTAAAAAAATTGTTTCGATTTCCGGCATAACCACCAGTTCTATACAAAAATTGAATGGACAAATAGTAGGTAATGAAAAACCTATAACTTTTGTACTCAGAATTCATGTGAAGATTTCAAAAAATCGAGTTTTAGTTTTATATTTCTGTCCTTCACAAACGAAATAGCCTCTTTACTTACATCCTAAACATATTGTAATTTTTTCATTAAGAATTTTCATTTGTTCACCTTATACTTTATGAACTCAAATCGAAAACGAACCCAATCGAAAATTCTCACTTGAAAATATCAGTGTTTTTGAAACAGTCTTCAAGGTTTATAGTATGTTCGTTAATATCTCTTATTTCCCATAGCATAAAAAAATAAAACACTATGGTGAATGTTTTCAGCAGATATGTAAAACTTTGCCGCAACTGTGAAATTGAATATGAAGTCCGTTCACGAAAGGTTGAGCCGTCGGTTGGTCATGACAATTTGACATATTCCACTGTGTATATTAAAATTTTAGGTTATGTTGTTATGTGTTATTTTCTTGTCGGATTGATATGCAATGTTGTCAACATAACATAGAGTTCCCTGATAACTCTGAAGCTCGTCGGACGATGCCGGGTACATTCGGCAACGTTGACTTTATTTTACGATATGACAGCAGATACTGCCAATTTCAGATAAATAAATAATCGCCTACTGTGCGCTTAAACTTTCGTGAACGGACTATACCTAGTAACTTTTCGATATTTGACTGTAGAAAACATGGTTCGAATGAACAAACTTAAGCTCACAATGTCGGGGTTATAAAAAATGTTGATAAAAAAGTTCTCACTATTTCACCCCTAAAGACGACCCTGCACAACGAAAAACCCTGAAAGTCCATCAGGTGGTAGGAAATACTCAAAGAAATGAATTTCTTGTGTTTCAGGTTTCGGGTGTGATTCTCGCGATAAGATACCTCGGCGAAAATGTGAGTGGAGTATTTTTAGGCGCAGTTATTGTCATTGCATTGACCTTTAGCAGCACATCAAGCCGCAACGACCCCCGTTTATGTTAACGTGCAAATAGGGGTAATGCGAGGCATCAAGGTAGACGATCGGATTTGATAGCATTTCCCCCTTGAGGTTGGACAAAAGAAATGCTATGGCGTGTTAGCTCCAAATTACCGGTGTAAGTGTTATTAATTCTAATTTTATGTGGATTATATGTGCCTATAACATACACTGTATCGAGTTCATTGGGTAGTATCACAAGAAAACTACGCGTTAAAAAAGTCTAGACTAACTGACGAATATCCTATCGAATAACTACCTAGGGATAATTAAAAAATGAAAAACAAACTTGGAAAAGGAAGGAGCTATATTGTTGATTCTTCAATATTTCTACTCACAATTATAGTGTAAGCAACACAAAAAAAATCAAAGAAAAAGTAAACGGAAACAGTTAGCATTAATCGATAATAATTCAGGAGACCTCATTTGTGAAGAATAGATCGAGGTAGACGGACGATATCTATTTCTCCTTTGGGGGTTGGATAAAAAATGCTATGGCGTGTTAGCTCCACATTGCAGGTCTAGGTGTTGTTAATTCTAATTTTATGTAGTTTATATGTGCCTATATCATACACTATATAGAGTTGATTGGTTGTATAGTGCACAAGGAAACTACGTGTTTAAAAAATCTAGACTAGATCGAATAACTACTCAGGATGAATTGAAAAATGAAAAACAAACTTGGAGAAGAAAGTTACACTTTTGATTGTTCAATATTTTCACTCACAGTTATAGTGTCAGCAAACAAAAAAATCAATAGAAGCAAGAAGCAGTTAACAATAATCGAATATACAGGGCAATATGAATAGTAAGAATGGAAATTGAGGGACTAATTCCTAGTCAAAAAATAGGCTCTCTTATATCGACCTTATTTTGTGGCAGATCTGCTTAGATACAGCCTCTTCTACTCATGCTTTCAAGATGATAAATTATTTTTTCTCGTAAACAGCAAGAACCTTCAGGAGGAAGAATGTGATCAAGGTACAGGGTGGGGCAGAAAAACCTATCCGATTTCAAAACGTTATAAAATTAAAACCACTCAGCTTTTCAAAAAAATTTTTTTATTAACATATCGCAAATTTTATGCCATTTTTAAATTTAAGTTTTGAAAAGCACATCACTCAAATGTCATCCTTGGGAGCGGATACACTTATTTAGGCGCTCGCGGTAGCTTTCCATGACTTTCACCGTCATTTCCACAGGAATTTCTTCAATTGCCCGAGCAATTTCCCTTCGTAAAGCAAGAAGGGTCTTTGGTCGATGCTGGTAAACCTTCGATTTGAGGTAACCCCAAAGGAAGAAGTCACATGGAGTGAGATCCGGTGAGCGCGGCGGCCAGCCAAGATCACCTCTCAGAGAAAGGAGGCGACCGGGAAACAGTTCCCTGAGAATGTCCATTGATCGTCGCGATGTGTGGGCGGTTGCACCATCCTGTTGAAACCACACATTTATCACGCCATTTTCTTCCATTTTGGGTCTAAGAAAATTTTCCAGCATGAAACAATAGCGGCTCTCATATTGGCCACGTTTCCAGGTCCTGTTGCTGTCCTGGGACGTCCAGGCGACTTCTTTTTCAATGCTGAACTCGTCTGTCTAAAATTTGACACCCACACAGGATCATGACGCCCGAGTCCGAAATGAATTCGAAAAGCACGTTGTGTAGCAATTATCGAACCGCCGCATTCGATAAACCGGTCAATAACAAAAGCACGATGTTCACCAGACCAAGGCATGTTGACTACTGACAAATGGCATAAAACCAGCTTTCTAACGGTTTTCACCCCACTACTCTACCTGCTCTCTCTTCTGAGAAAAAGGGATTTGAAATCGGATAGGTTTTTCTGCCCCACCCTGTAGAAGATCAGATTTAATAGCATTTCCCCCTCAGTGGTTAGACAAAAGAAATGCTATGGCGTGTTAGCTCCAAATTGCCGGTTTAATTGTTATTAATTCTAATTTTATGTGGATTATACAGTGCCAATAACATACACTGTATCGAACTCTTTGGTTGGTATACCTATAGTTAACAGAAAACTACGTTAAAGAGTCTAGACTAACTGACGAGTATCCTATCGAATAA
This sequence comes from Propylea japonica, assembly GCA_013421045.1. NCBI lineage: Eukaryota > Metazoa > Arthropoda > Insecta > Coleoptera > Coccinellidae > Propylea > Propylea japonica. The sequence goes on from CM024239.1 coordinate 115,882,544, forward strand.
CTCCAGGGTGTATGTGAATAGTTGCAAAAACTTGAAGGACTTGTAAAAAATTCAAGAAAGTCCTGAGCAGGCGCTAGTTCATCGGTGGAGTAATGAAGCTATTACCTCTATTTTGTATAGGAGCTGAGATTAATACTAAATATATGAATGCAAAATCTCAGCACGATCGGAATAATATTATGGAAATTATTCAAAAACTGAAATATGAAAAAAACTTGACAATGAAACAAATTAAACTCTATGGTTCTGATTATGCGATCCTAGTGAAAATTTGCATGTCGATTTTCATATGCAAAATAAATTTCGGCTATATTTTTATGGAAATACAAATTCTTATTTTCAATATTCCATTTGAATTTCCTCCTGAACAGTCATATCAATCATCATTCAAAAAATAAATTTCACTCGAATGGGATGTGTTGTTATGGAAATATGAAGTATCTTCTTTTCAATATTCCAATTGAACTTTCTATTGTTTTGTTAACACCATGGCCACAAAATTTTTCATGATGCTTACTATGAGCATCTTGTATGTGGCCGCCTAATTTCATTTTGGTTGGTTTCGTTTCTTCTGAGATATTGAGGAACAAAAATTTTGAAGGACCATATTTTTTGGAACAACCTGTACAATTTGGCTGGTTAACGAACTTAATCGAGGCAGTAGGGAACCGAACTCACCCTAAAAATTTCAAGTCTCTAAGACAATCCCTTCGAAAGTTATCGTGCTAACGGACGGACAGCCTCACGGACAGAATTGAATTTGACCACGGATTCGTCATCAGGGAGTCGAACCCCATCGTTTGAAATAATTTTTTCGGGTCAAAATTACAGTCATTAAAACGATATGGCACTCGTTTGTAGAACCTTTCCAGAGAGAACTTATATCATTGAGAACCTTCATTATGTCAACTTACGATTGTGGTGTTAGCAACCTAAAAATTGGTGAAAAAAAGAAACAAAAAATCGGGAGCTTATTCTTTGTCAAAAAATAGGCTCTCTTGCTTAGTTACAGCCTTTTTGACTCAGATGATAAACCGTGAACTTCAGAAAAGTGACCTCATTTGTGAAGAATGGATCAAGCTATCAAAAATTATTTTTTTTATTGTGAAATGTGAATATGGAGAAAAGTTTCTTGCGAAATAAGATTTAGGTGTGTTTTTTCCGTTTTCCGTAATTTATACATTTCTGTGGAAAATCAGATAGACACCATAGATTCATAATACTAACTAGATGGCGAACCTGTCGAAAATTTTAAGGCAAACGGCGGCCATTTGCAGTTTGGGGTGGATTTGAGAGGTGTCACTTTTTCTATGAATTTAAATATTAGAATTACCAATATTCCTTTATTTATTTTATTTCAACGAATTAAAATGATAGGATTTCCAATATTGTTTAATAACTAAATATTTATAATTTTAATAGACCGAAATGTCAGAGTTGACACTAATATATAGAGTTCGTTTTTCATCACTTCTTTCAAAGGAACGTCTATGTTTCAATCAAAATTCGAGCACAGATGGCATAAACATGAAAATATTTGTGGTTCATCCCAAACTGCAAACGGCGGCCATTTGCCTCACTTTTTTCTACGTGACAGTAAGGAAGTTCGACGTCCAGTTAATATTATAGGTCCATGAAAGATACTTGTATCAACATTTTTCAAGTTCATCAAATATTTGCCTCAAAGTAGTTCAGTTCGAAAATCTAATTGAATATTGCCGATTTCTATATTGTTATATTTCATATTGCGGAAAATTACTATATCTATAACAATAAAGAACGATATATTTTATGGAGAAACGTCCTAGATTATTCACATAATACTACATAGAATAAAATATCATAATTAACATAACACTGATTTTGAAAATCAATTGAAACAATTCACAATGAGAATTTCTGAAAATTGAGCACCCTATCGAATCCTTAGAATATACTGTATTCTTCATAATGTTTCAAATTTTTCATACAAAAGAAAGAATGAATGGGGAAATAATTAGACAATAAATTTTTTGATTCATTGGAGGTTGCGTTGAACATGTTGTTATATGTAAAATGAAAGTTTTCTCATACTTTTTCAAATGCAAGATGGAAACTAGTTGTTTATTATGATCAAAATGAAAATTTCCGAGAAACAGATGATAGTTTTTGACGTGAAATTTTTGATGATGGAATTTTCGTCAAGCATATTTTCAAAAAGTGATGAAAAAGGCTTTTCTGAAATTTATAAATCTGTGTTTTTCAACTCGTTCGTTAATGTAGTTATTAATAAACTAAACTATGAGAATGCGATTTCAGAACGAGTGCTATATCGTTGTGCCCAAATGTCTCAAAGATAGGTTTCGAGGCACTGATGACGAATCCGTGTTCGAATTCAATTCTGTCCGTCTGGCCGACCGGCCGTTAGCACGATAACTTTCGAAGAGATTGTCCTAGAGACTTGATATTTTCAGGGTGAGTTCGGTTCCCAAATCGTACAGGATGTTCCATAAAATATTGCCATTCAGAGTTCTTGTTCTTCAATATCTCAGACGACAAGAAACCCATTGATATGAAATTTTGCAGCCACATGCAAGATGCTCATAGTTTGCCTTTTGCAATATTTGGTGGCCATTGTTTTACAAGCACCATTCACAATTCAATTAAAAAATTGAAAAGAAAAATATTTAACTTCCAGAACCAAATATTCGATTTAAATGAAATTTTTTTTGTGAATAAAAATTGATATACTGAATGTTCATGCAAAATTTCAGAAGGATCGATTAATGCAGTGATTTATAAACTGAACTATGTGAATGCGATTTCAGAATCTCACCATCTGGAAGGTGTATTGAAAGTATAACTAACCATGACAAAGTGAAATGACAATAACAATATTTTTTGACGAACCCTTCATTGTACGAAAATGAAAGGGAATATCAATTCGACTCATTTATTCATCTGATATTTCTTTCTTTCCAGCTCAAATTAACTTCATAGAAGACTTTGTGATTACAGAACCCATTTCTCCTCTTTTATTATCATCTCTCTATAAGATTATGATGAATTGAAAACACCCCAAAATACTCCTTCATTATCAATTCTAGAACATGAAAACTTCAATTAAAGGTAATAATCGAAAACAACCAACGCATAATCGGGAGGAAAGCTGCCAAGTGCCCGACGCTGATCATTATACGGTTTTCGCCACTTGGAGAAAATTGAAAAGGTTAAGAAACTAGGACGTTGACTGAACGAGTTTATGACAATCACCATTCGCAGTTTATTGAATTTTTCTCACGTAAACAATAAAGGTTGATTGTTTCGTGGTTCGAATCGACTCGATGCATTATATGAATTTATAACTCGAAAAAATGAAGCACTTGAACAAATCAAGTTCTGCTTTTGTTCAGGTCGTTCTCAATTCTTTGCAAGTCACACTGAAGGTTTTCTTTTCCAACAAACAAATCATGACTGGAACTATAACTAATAAATTATCAGGTTTTGATTTTTGCAGCGTGCTATTCTTTTGCCAAATATCTGCAATTTCCGGACGTAATTCCAAACAATTCTGTTGGACTCACTGATGAAGAATTCGAGGTCAAAAATGATTATGTCCAGTCGTGAATACACACAAATCTGTTTATGCACGCGAACAATATTCCTGTGTTGCGAACTCGTGTCGTATGTTTATACCGTATAGGTATAAACACCGCTCCCCTACTCTGATACTAACGGCTTGCGTCTGTTACAGACAATGCTGTGAGTTGGCAACATCGTCTGTTAGTGTTTAGTTTCTTGATGCGATGTGTTTACTTTTTCATTTCGATTTGACGTTCATAAACTGAATTATTTTACTTATTTGGTGGCAGTTTAGCCACCTATTGAATTCATGAATGAAAAGAATGAAACTAATAGCGCTCAGGATATTTGAATTTGATTTTTGGTTTCCCCAATGTGAAGAAGTGCGCAAAAGCTCCTGACTTTACGTTGTACAGGGTGTCCAGCCGATTGACGTCAATAAATTATTTTTAAATTCCTCAGACCTATGGCTATCCATAAAAACCTCATGTATGTAATGCGATTTTTTGAGTTTTTTTTTCAATGTTCTTTACCAGCTAGGTTTGAAAAATTCATATCTTCCTATGCAGTAACTATTTTGCAGTTTTTATTTTTTTAACATGGTCTTACTGAATGTTGCTTCAATAAAAAAATATTCAGCTCCCTGAAATTACTGCAAGCTTCCCAGAAAAGTCTTGGAAGCTAGAACTTCAGTTTTCAGTAGGATGTACTTACTGAAACATTCATTTTCGATTCAGAAATAAAAAAGGTGTTTTTCAACTTTTGGCTAAGTTTGAAAACTTTGCGAAGTCCCAAGCTTCGAAATTCATAGGAAAAAAAAGGTACTTGATCGGAATTTTTTGTTGTAATCAGCCTTGAAAGGCGAATAGGCTGAAAATCATTGTTTTTCTTCTTTTTTTCATTTTTAAGGTAAATTAAACTTAAAAATGGGATTTTAAATTAATTTTAATTAAAATTCCTGTGAAACAAATGTAGCCTGTGTAATTTATACAATAATTTTGGTCTCACCATTGATGGAAAATGTTAACATTCGTCAGAATTGCTAGTTGTGAAATAACCTGTTTTGGGATAGATAATAAAAAGCATATAATAAGAAAATAACTATTCACTTCAATAATTTTTCAAAATCTGCTGAATATTTTTTTTATTGAAGCAACCTTCAGGGCGACCATGCTAATAAAAACTGCAAAATACTAAGTGCATGGGAAGATATGAATTTTTTAAAACCTATCAGGCATAATATATTGAAAAAACACTCAAAAAATCAGAACGCATTACATACATGGGGTACTTTTGGAAATCTAAAAATAATTTATTGACGTCAATCGCCTGATGGACACCCTGTATAGCAGAACAGAAAATCATAAATCTAGAAAAAGCCACAGTTGACCAAATGTTAATTTTTGATTATATCTCAAATTTTTTCGAAAGAAGGCTAACATAACGAGCCATTCATTTTTCTCAATTTCTCGCAGTAAAAATGTTGTAATTCAAGTATCACCAATCTGGTGCTGAGGCTTATAACCCCACTAATCAGTTTTCTCAACTTTTCGCTGACCTTGAAGTACAGAAATTGTTTCCCATTATTCTTCTCGTATATCTACAAAATTATCACAAACTAAATTTCTCTATTTATATCCACTCCTGGAAACTGAATGCTTGAGCACGCGATAGCAATTAATATATTCAGAGGCAAAGCTCGGACGAAACATGTTATTCGAAATTGTTTTACAAGTGCTCCGACGCTTGAATCGGAATGAACTCGAAAACAATTAGAATAATTGTGGTAATTAATTAATATACCACTAGAAATACAATTACATATTCTAATGTTCAGAATTAATTGCTATTTTACATAATTAATACTTATATAACGAAGTTACAACCAAAATACTGTGATTTAGGTACATCGCGAGTGAGCTACAGACCGACGATTTGAAAATTAAATGACATGACACAAGAGTGTTAATTCATTTTTTTTTGTTCGCACTGTTGTTCAAATTTCCAGATAGTAAACTATTCAGAAAATATTATATTTCTAATAAAATATAATAGCTATGGCTGAAAACACTTTATACTGATAATGAATCGATGATGATTCTTGATATGAAAGGGTTACGTTTAATCACAAAATTCATTATCATTTTTTTAACGCTTCTCCTACGTAAACGAGTGATTTTGAGACTAAAATGGACTCAGGCGATAGGTATCGACTCCCTGATGGCGAATCCGAAATTCAATTCTTTTCGTGGGGCTGTCTGGCCGGCCGTAGGCACGATGACTTTCGAAGAGATTGTCCTAGAGACTTCAGATTTTCAGGGTGAGTTCGGTTCCTGAATCGTACAGGGTATTATATATATGCTATAAAATATGGCCAATCAAAATTTTTGCTCTTCAATATCTCAGACAAATCAAAAGCCATTGAAATTTTGCAGCCACATGCTCATAGTAAGCTTTATGCAAAATTTTGTGACCATTGTGATATCAGCACCATAGAAAATTCAATTGGAATATTGAATGGAAAAATCTTTGATTTCCATAACCAAATATCTGATTCGAATGAAAATTATTTTGTGAATGAAGATTGATGTACTGAAAGTTCATGCAAAATTTCAAAAGGATTGCATCATCAGAACAATAGATTTTTTTATTTTATTTTTACATATTTCATCTATTGAATAATTTTCAGAATATAACTCGATCGTGCTGAGATTTTACATTCATATTTTTAGCATGAATTCCTGTACAAAATTTTGAGGTGATAGATAGCATTATTGCTCCACCCAAGAACGAGCGCACAAAAGCACCTGCTCAGGGCTTTTCTTAAATTTTCAAATCGAAAACCACATCTTGAAGAATAATTTATATTAATTAAACTCTGAATTACTGATCGAAATAATTGGGAAAAATTGACCATTTCGTTGAATTCTCATTCTTCATTTTTTTCAACTGTGAACATTTCTCATTGAATAATGCACGTTCAAAATTTTGTGTTAATTGTGTTGTGGTTTTTCTAATCCATGTACAAACTCTCCATTACCGAATTTTTTTCGGAGTAAATGACCGTCCCACATTTGAATTCGAAATTCTGAACAGAAATAAATCAAAGAGTTGATATCCTTCATTAAGGTAATTCACAGTAGGAATATGAAAATTCGAAAACACGACTATGTTCTAAATATTTAACCTATAATTTTAATTGGAGTGAAAAATTACACCAATCCTTTCATTGTTATTTTATTCAATCCATCTTCTATTCTTGACACTGAAAATAACGCAGAAGTATTCAACAAAATTTTCTTTTTCGATCCATTATCACACCATTCACTGAAGAATTTTGAAAATTATTTCAGAGACCAGTTTTCATTCTATAATAAAATATTTAAAATATACATGTCACAACAAATATTCCTCAAATATTTTTCACTAAGGTTTTTCCCTCGGAATTTATGGTGTGCTATATTTCGTTCTCAACAAACGGACACAAATGTTTTCCTACAGCAACCAATGAAAAGCTTGAACAAGATGGGGGAGAAACATTTATCGAACACATTCTGCGTCACGACGCCAAAACCCCCTAATACAGTTTCCCTAGAAAAGTGGAAAGTTGACATATTGGTCAAAAAAGGGGAATCGAAAAGTGACATATTTATAAATAGAAATTCTTCTATCCCAACACATTTAAGATAAAGAAGCTGTTAATGAAAATACATCCATTTCCTACTGTAATAAAACTTTTTCTTATATTTTTGTGATTGAGTTTCAAAAATCGCATATCACAATTTGAAAATACTATCTATTTCGTTTTCAAAAGAACCTTTTTATTCCGTTATGAAAACAAAACCATAAAATCGAAACAAAAATAAGTCATACTCTTTCTGATGAATTCAGAACGTATTTCCTTCCCGAATTGTTGATAACCTCGTTATCGTCAAAAAAATTTAATACTGTCATGAAACTTTTTCCTATATTTTTGTGATTGAATAATTCCAAAAATCGCATATCACAATTCGAAAATACTATATATTTCATACATTTTCAATAGAACCTTTTCATTCCGTTATGAAAACAAAACCATACAATCGAAACAAAAATAAGTCATACTGTCTTGCTGATAAATGCAGAACGTATTTCCTTCTCGAATTGTTGATAACCTCGTTATCGTCAAAAAATATTCCGAAAAGTAATAAATTTCCAACTAGCATCTCATAAAATAACGCAAAGTAGTATTCTCACGATAATTATAGGAAAACAATGCATTTACAGGTACTTTCCACTGATAAATTTTATTAGGCAACTAATTTCTAACTTGTGTAAGTGGCAGCCGTGATAGAGTTTAACTTACCCAAATTCAATGTGATTCTTTGAATGGTAGTTTCATGGATTTTGCGAAAGCTTTTAATACTGTTCCAAAGAAAATTTATGGTAAACTCAACAGCTTCAGAGGAAAAGCATATGATCTCATTGAAAGTTATTCATCTGATAGAACCCATGCGAAGGAGCATGTTAGGGGCAAGAATAATGTGGAATATGGAGTACCTCAGGGCACAGTGTTAGGACCCATTAATTTCAAAATATACATAAATAGTTCTCCTTTAAATCGCAAGAAGTAGAAGTTATTAACCTCGCAGCTTTGCACTGTCAATCTTGACAGTTTTGGAAAAAATTGCCTAAAAATGGGGAAAATGTGGAAATTTCGAGATTTTCATTTCGCGGTCTGCGATATGTGAGCACCAGTTTGGTGCGAACTTGTTCTGAAGCAAATTGAAAGATGTTGCTCTTATTCACATTTTAAAATTGCAAAAAATAGAAGGAAAACTAATTATCCGTAGTCCTCAAAATAAAACGTGTGTTTAACGTATACGAAATCAAACGATAATGACCCATTTTAATCCTCCATTAGTTCCTTGTAATAATGGAGGATTAAGAGTTTAATGGACCTTTAAATTTTAATGGACGTTCCTGCAACTGACACTAAAAGTAGCGTTTTTAATCCTAGGATTAAAAGTGTCGCTAAGTAACGAGTGAATTTTTGTACGGTAAGAAAATCAATGACTTTTGCACCTGAAAAGAGTACAAAAATGTCAACATTTTTTGATGGTTGGAGAAAAAAGAATTTTTCTGCTTTTTTTAGCGTTTTATGAATACTTTCACATATTGATTATGTAATTATTATTATTATTAACGTGAAATTATAAATCACGTACCGACCATGCTTCTGTGAGAAATGTTTGCCTGTATTTCAGAATAAACTATCATTATATTTAGTACCTCGTTATATAATGTTTAAGGGATAGATTCTCCTATCGTATGATTTTTGTAATCGTCCAAAGCTAACATTGTTAGAATTATTATAGATTTTCATACATGTTTTCGAAAGGAAAAACTCAATGAGCATTCGGAAAAAAATAACAACCCGAAATAACCTATTGTTACCTACATATTGTAACACGCCAAATGCCAGAAAACCTCATAATATAATTTAGTCAATGGTAGTCAACATGTAAGTATACCGATGATGAATTGAAATTTACCGTGCGTGTTTTCAATAAAGAACGAATCGAACTTCAACATCTCGTGATGGATGCTCGAAATATTTATGTTCAAACGCAGGAAAATCCTGATCATAAAATAGAAAATGTGATGAATAAATAATCATGTCTTTGATGAATCATGAAACATACAAGGGCACTCAATAGCTTTTAGAATAATTCAACTTAAAACTGAAGATGATAATGTAAACCAGGGCCAGCGCTAGTAAATTTGGCGCCTGAAGCAAGGAATTTTCGGGCGCCCTAGCCCAACCATACCCTAAATACGAAAAGTTAGCTGGCGAAAAATGCCGCCCCCAGAAAGCTGGCGCCCTGAAAAATTTGCTTCACTGTTTCACCCCTACCGCCGGCTCTGATGTAAACCTACCATTTCCATTTCAGATAAACTTTTTGCTCATCTCGTTTGATATTTGAGTATAACAAAGTAGTAGCACGAAAACATAAAGTATTCAGAAGCAATACTAGTAATGTTACAACTCTATTGAAACATATAAATTTAAATTATGTTAGATGTTTGTCTTGTGCGAAATAGGTATTTCAATCATGATTTATACTCGATTCATAATGCGGTCGACAGAAAAATCTGGTAATCAACTAGTTTATTAATCTAGCCATTAACGGTCTCAAACTGTAAACGCGCTCGCTCCGCTCACGCGTTAATAGTATATTATTCGATGAGCGGTAATTCAGCTCAAAACACACGCAGATGAATTTTGCACCACGAGCCGTCAGGCGAGTGGTGTAATTCATCAAGTGTGTTATGAGCATTACCGCGAATTGAATACTATACTTTATCCACGACTTCTTCAGTAAAATTCGAATTTATCTGCATTTAAAAATTCTGAACAGTTGTCAAAATCGTTGACAACATTTCGTCCAACCGTCAAACCTCTGTACTCTGTGGTCGGGAATCAAATCAGAGTCTCCAACTAATCAAATCAAGTACTTTGGCAACTTCAAAAATTTACGTTTTCCAAAAATAAATCTTGAATGACTCGCTAGAACGTTATCTTGATGGCTGAAATAGATTTCCGGATCGATCCTACTTTTTATTCATTTTTCTGTGAGCAATTTCATTTTTCCTAGGTATTTTTATTAGCGGGAATTATGGCGGGTGTCATTATAACACTAGCTTTTCGGTTCATAGACATGTCTATGAACCGAAAACGGTTGTGTTATAGCTACTATTACACATAGAAATTAGTTTAATAATTGACATATTACTCTATAGGAGTGGATAAAATACTTTATCCACTCCTATAAACTAATTTCTATGTGTAATAGTAGCCAGAACACAACCATAGACATGTCTATGAACCGAAAAGCGAGTGTTATAATAACCACCGCCCATAACTCAAGCTAATAAAAATACCTAGGAAAATGGAATTGTTCACAAAAAAAATGAATGAAAAGTAGGATCGATCCGGAAATCTATTTCAGTCATCAAGATAACGTTCTAGCGATTCATTCCAGATTTATTTTTGGAAAACGTAAATTTTTGAAGTTGCGAAAGTACTTGATTTGATTAGTTAGATTTGATTCCCGACTACAGAGTACAGAGGTTTGACGGTTGGACGAAATGTTGTCAATGTTTTTGACAACTGTTCAAAATTTTTTAAATGCAGATTAATTCGAATTCTACTGAAGAAGTCGTGGATAAAGTATAGTATTCAATTCGCGGTAATGCTCAAAACACAATTGATGAATTACACCACTCGCCTGACGGCTCGTGGTGCAAAATTCATCTGCGTGTGTTTTGACCTGCATTACCTCTCATCGAATAATATACTATTACACATTAGTCTTTGTCATTAATATATTACATATTCGATAAATCAACTATAACTTGACCATTTCGAGCTTGCACCAACCCTAGAATTTCTAGTCTGAATTATCCGGTTATTTTACGAGTGTGAAAATTTTCACTAAAATTGATCCCCTGCGATGGTTTTCTGTCAAAAATACACGTTTTGATTGATTTAAAATCACAGGTGTGGAATTTTCGCGAGTTATATCATAAAGCAATTTTCCCGAAAAAAATCGTTGCCGAGTAATACTTTAACAAGAAGCATGAGTGCTGATGGCAAAAAAAATCCGAGTTGAAGACGAGGATTTTTGCCACTGCACGATAGGTTTTTTTTAATATGCATTGTTTTTTAGAGATTTTATCGACGGAAAATAATAAGATGCCCGTATGGTAATGGACAAGACTATTTCATGATTGAAAGATTATTCTATGCATTATCTATAGGTTAATCTGGCAACAACTGGTAAGTTTTGCAGCGGGTGTACTCGAAAATACTGCTGACTGCTGCCATACAATTTTTCCTACTAGAAACCATTCGTTATTCAGAATTGCGCGTTTCTGATTGGTAGACATTAAAACGAAGGAAATAGACGCTGTAGTTTTGTGAAAACGGCACTCCATCAAATTTTTGTCAGAAAGGAAATATTTTATTGAATTTTTGGGCTATTTACTTATACTATTGGATCAATAATCAAAACATATCAAAATGAGAAAATTACAATTCGGCATACTACACATTTCTTGTCCTGGGGCCTATTGCACGAAATATAGTCCGTTCACAAAGGTTGAGCCGTCGGTTGGCCATGGAAATTTGGCATATTCTACTGTGTATATTAAAATTTTAGGTTATGTTAACTATTTTCTTGTCAGATTGATACGCAATGTTGTCAATATTGCATAGAGTTCTCTGATAACTCGCTAGCTCGTCGGACGAGGCCGGGTACATTCGGCAAATTTGACGTTATTTTAAGTTATGACAGGAAATACTGCCTACTTCAGATAAATAAACAAACGCCTACTATTCGCTCAAACTTTCGTGAACGGACTATATATACATATTACAAATTGCAACTTTTCACTTTGAACTTTTCAAATGAATAATGCCTCATTCATAATTGAAAAGTGCAATGTGGACACGCAAGTGCAAAGTGAGAAACACTTCGCAGAAATTAAATTTTGGGAGAAATATTGTGGAACATAATTTATTTTCACTTTGCAAATTTGTCAGAATGCAAAGTATTTTGGTGCAATAGGCCCCAGATCTAGTGAAAAAAACTGATGAAATTTATTATGATGAACCCACATTTATCAATCTTGCCATTTATTAATGAAATTCTTTGAAAATTTACCGACCGATTTCATTAAATAAAATACAGTATTCTCGTCAACATTCTTCCATAGACCAGGGTCGATAATTTTTGAAACAAAAAAAATTGCAGTAGGATGAAACCCATTGAAAAAGGAGGAAAATATAATCAAAATGAAGAAAAAATAATTTACGGTCGATCCGAGTCCGGGAAGTGGGAGGGGGTTGTTTTTTAAGGGTGAAAAATGGCTTTCCTTGATTTCCGGCAAAACTACAAGTCCTATGGAAAAAAATTAAATGGCAAAGTTGTAGGTAATGAAAAGATCTACAACTTTTGTATCGATAATTTTTTTCACATAACCTCAAAATTTAGGTGAAAAATTCGAAAAACCAATTTTTTGGTTTTTTTTTATATATTTTTTCAAAATAACTTTTTTCCTCACGAAATTTTGTGAAAACTTACCTTATTATGTCCCAAATACACTGTAATTTATTTGATTTAAATATTCATTTTTCGTCTTATTTTTACTTAATATCAAAAAGCACCCCAATTTTCAATCGAAAATTCTGACGTCAAAATATCAGCTTTTTCAAAAAGTTTAAAGGCTTTTTTCTTCATTGAATATCTACTTTCTGATGGTGTGAAAAAAATATACATCACTATAAGGTGTTCTCAGAATCAACGATTTATGAAACCCACCATTAGAGTAACTCAGTCCCCACTTCTCTATGAAATAACTTACAATGGTTTAAAAACTAACCAAAAGTCCTCAGGTATATGAATTATCTCAAAAACAGCAATAAATAGTCATCTAAAAATATTATTTAAACAAGATTCTACACCTTTTTCAAATATTGTAGATGTCTTATTAAATATTAACTTTATTACTTATTTTTTTGTTAATTATAGAAGTATATTTCAATTTGTAATTTTTTCGTTTTTGAATGAAACAGGAAAATCTTACGTTTTTTGAGTAATTAAAGAGTAAATTTTAATAAATATGTACCTCAAAATTGTACATAATGATTTCTTCATTGAAATATCTACTTTCTGATGGTTAAAAAAAGTATACATTACTAAAAATGTTCTCAGAAAATGCAAAAAATTGAAAAAAAAACAAAAAACCCAAATTCGAAATTTTTTTTAATCATTATGTACAATTTTGAAGTTTTTATTGAAATTTACTCTTAATTACTCAAAAAACGTAAGATTTCCTGTTTCATTCATAAACGAAAAAATTACAAATTGAAATATACTTCTATAATTAACAAAAAATAAGTTAATAAAGTTAATATTTAATGAGACATCTACAATATTTGAAAAAGCTTAGAATCTTGTTTTAAATAATATTTTCAGATGACTATTTATAACTGTTTTGAGATCATTCATATACCTGAGCGACTTTTGGTTAGTTTTTAACCCATTGTAAGTTATTTCATAGAGAAGTGGGGACTGAGTTACTCTGATGGTGGGTTTCATAAATCGTTGATTCTGAAACACTCCTTATAGTAATGTATAATTTTTTTCACACCATCAGAAAGTAGATATTTCAATGAAGAAAAATCCTTTAAACTTTTTGAAAAAAGCTGATATTTTGACGTCAAATTTTCGATTGAAATTGGGGTGCTTTTTTGATATTAAGTAAAAATAAGACGAAAACATGAATATTTTAAATCAAATAAATTACAGTGTATTTGGGACATAATAAGGTAAGTTTTCACGAAATTTCGTGAAAAAAAGTTTTTTTTGAAAAGATATAAATAAAAAACCAAAACTTGGTTTTTGGAATTTTTCACCTAAATTTTGAGGTTATGTGAAAAAATTATCGATACAAAAGTTGTAGATCTTTTCATTACCTACAACTTTGCCGTTTAATTTTTTTCCATAGGACTTGTAGTTTTGCCGGAAATCAGGAAAACCATTTTTCACCCTTAAAAACTCACCCCTCCCACTTCCCGAACTCAGATCGACCGAATTTATTTTTCCTTTCATTTCGATCATATTCCCCTCCTTTTCTAATGGTTTCATCCTACTGCGATTTTTTTTTCATTTTTTTACCATTTTTGAAGGTTTCGGCCCTGGTCTACCAGTAGTTTAATAAAAGTAACCTTCGCAATACGAAAAAACAGTCATATCAACATCCTTTATCCATGAAGATCAGTAAAATAACGTAACAGAATGCGCGCTTTTGAAGCACGTGCACAAGCACCTGACATCATTTTCCCTGCTTCGTGCTCTGCATAAATCCTGGTTAGTTGCAATTTCAATCCACTACCAGCCATTATACTGCAAAGTGCACACATGAATGTCAGAAGAGATGGAAACCGCGAGACAAAGTAGGTATGAATACCTAGCATTTCTAAACTCGGCATGATAATTGCTCTCAATTATGTCTCAGGATTCCATGTTACATCGACAGATGGAATTATCAAGCTTGTGTTGAATAGGAGGATTATCCTCATCTCGGTTGCTGATATACACACTATAGAATGAACCTTGTTGATATCGATGTAATCATTTTTCTCAATTGAATTCTATTTTGTCGTTCGTTCTTCGGAGGGGGCTCTATCATTCGGTTTGTACATCTGTTATTCCCGGATATTGGAAATTTATTAAATGGAGAATTTGTGATCATAATATGTTTTCTATGATAGGCCACAATAAGAGTAGAATCATTCTAACTACAGTGGAACTTCTCTATAACGAAAGTGCTAATTCCGCAAAAAAAAATCCTTTTTTCGTTGAACAGAAAATTTGTTTCTATAGTCGGCAATGTCGCGGTCGACTTCACTGATAAATTTAAGTTTATCATTCAAACTCAAGCACTTTCTTTCAGGCATTTTCGCACAACTTTCACACTAGCGTACTGGTTAGATTGCAACCAAACAGCCAGGGGGTGTATTCAAAACTTGCTGAAATGAAATATCTTTCAAGAATCGCTTATTGAAAAGATATAAAACTAAATGGAAAAACGAATGGTTGCACATCAGAGCTACCGAAGAAAAGTACTACCCGCCTAGATGTGGAATGAAGCCTACTGCAAACCCATTTTTTCATCTGCTTATTCGAAGACTATGGTATATGTTATCTATGATAAATGATAACCCCTATACTGCGTTCAACAAATCTCAATGGTTCAAAAAAGAAATTGCCATACTGATGAAAGAGATACTTATAGTCAAAGATACTATATTTGTTTTTTCACTTCAAGGATTATAAGGCAGTTTATGAAAAGATCTCACCTCTCTAGAATTCTACAGGATAATTCATGTAAACTTTACAAAATAATACTGAATCTGATAACATTTACTTGAGTAACTAGCAACTCAAAAGTTTGAAAAAATAATCGTAAGCTTATTCGGTAGGAACCAGTTGCATGAGCAGAGATGAAGACTCAGACCATAATCAAAGTGGCATTGGTTTTTGAAATTATTAACGACCTTTTCGATATTGCACATAAAAATCAGCACATCGATTTTGAACAAACTAAAAAATATGGTTTTAACCTAATAGGTTGAACCTCTCGTTCAAGGTGCAGAAAGACCAAATGAAAAATGGTTTTATCTAACCTTTTTTTCTTTTCTATTTTGTGCTATTACTTCATTGCTGTGAAAACGCTATACGAATTACACATGATAACATATTTGCCCCAAAATAAACATCAAAGGCATGTACCCTTCATGAAACATAACAGAAAGGCCTATGGTAACCAATGAACCAACAAGTAGTGGACGGTAAATCTGCATCATATAATATTTCGATAAGCTACGAGTGCAACATACTCTGAATGGGTACTTTCGAAATAGGCATCCATTCTGAAAATCCATTTTAAAGCTATATCCAAAACATTTAAATATTTCAAATCAGAAAAGGCGTGTACGAGAACAGGATCACTTAATCACTGAAATCTCATCGTAACAATGGAGGAAAAAGGCAGTATCGAATGAACCTGAGATTTTCAAAAACCATTCGAAGTATCTAAGAAGAAACTGACATAAGAAATAATCACATCAATTAACAAGAAATCATCGTGAGAGAAGAGAATTCTAAAAGAGACAGAGTTCCAGCGTAGGCACAATACGGATGAAGAATAGAAGTATACAAAAAAATTAATATAAAACAAAAATTTCACTGTAATCAGTTGAAATTACTTTGTTTCGAAAATGATATATTGAGTTTGCATTTCTTAGAAAAATAAACGTAAAGAATCGCCGAAGCATTATACTCAAATACGATTCAAAATATCTCAAATGCTCAAACCCAACAGAAAAAGATGTCGGTAAACATTTAGGATTTGATATGACGTATCAATCCATTTATTTTTTTAATGCTTCGAACTCTGGGCTATAAGTTTTACAATCCAAAGACTCAAACTTCGGCTTAAATAACGAAAATACAGTAGAGACTCGATAATCCGGAGAACGATAATCCGGATATTTACTAGTTCGGATTGCCGTCAAGATTGTATTATGTCCTTATAATCCGGATTGCAAGACTCAATAATCCGAATTTCCGATCGTTGCATACGTGGTTTACGGTTCTAACTTGTCGTAACTCAATTTCTATGACGACGATCGGGCGTTCTTTTGGTATATAATAGTGCACAATGGTATAAGACAAAAAAAGTCAGACAAGAATAATTAATTAGTGAAATGGAATGGAATGTTTCTACCTCCAAACCATACAGCTTTGATACAGCATATGGATCATAATGATATTAAATTAACAATACTGAAATACCGAAAAGGCCTTTCAGCACATATTTTTTCGTTCCTCGAAAACGGGGATAATGTTAGCAAATGCATTTAGAGCATAGATCAATTCGATGAAGTCTGTTTATTCCATAACTCATGGCAATTACTGATATTCAGCTTCTGAAAGATATACAGGAGAAAGCTATTGTTCAGCATTCTTTTTCCCTTGCAGTAAAAAACGTAAAATATCTAATTATTCCAAATAATATATTTGTTTTATGGTTTATGGATAATAAAGCCTTTATTTATTTCAACCGTTTTTTTAAATTGCATCTTTACTAAATTGAAAGACGCGGTATTCCGGATTTCTCATTAATCCGGATCATCCCTTGCATTAATTGATCCGGATTATCGAGTCTCTACTGTATTATGAAAGAATAATCTACCGTTCCATATGCAACTTGAAAAAACAGCGTCAATATATACAGGGTGATTTTTTTAAGTGTTTCATTAGACGTTTTCAAGGAACGAATTGTAATACAGATTCAAGATTTTGGATTTTCGTTTTAGAGTACATGAACTTTAATTAAAATATTTTCAAGAGGAATCTACTTCCGGTTTCACCGGAAACGAATGTAACTTCGTTATTTCAAATGCAACACCCTGTATATTTATACATATTCGAATTCTTCGTTCAATTCTACACTGATTTGATGTATGATATGTGCAACCACTCAAGCGGTTCTTGAATTATAGCCTGATTATCAATTTTTTTGAAAAAAAGGTTGTCACAAATGAGTGTCCATATCTTAAAATCCATCATTACAAGAATTTCTTTTTGCGAAAGTGGAACAAAGGAAAGTACGCTGATACTGTTTCTTGTATAACTTATGAGGAAATATTATACAGGGTGTCTGAAAAAAGGCCCCAAAGTGAGCCTCAATAAAACTATGATATCTCACTTTTTTCAAATGGCAACCCTATAATTTTGTGATTCCAATCGATGGCTCGTCAAAAACCAGTTAGGGTGTCCCGAACATTTCATGCCTCTAAAATCAGTATTTTTGCCGTTATTCAATAAAATTCAAATTTCACGATTAAAGACAGGTTTCGCACAGTTTGTAAGCTTGCATTTTTGAAGTAGGCTATGTAAGGAACTGTCATTCTTACTTTTTCTTACAGATCAAGCACTAAGCAAAACATGCAATAATAATTTCACTGGAATGATATATCAAGGGTATGTTCTTTATTTGCGGCAAATGTGACAAATTCCTAGAAAAAGTAATTAGAAATGCAACGAACGAAATTCACATTTTCTGATTTTAACGAAATCAAAGTTCAGGAGGTACCGTAAAATGGGGCGAAGTCGGACAGTAGGGGTGAAAACGGACACTCAGTTCTTGCCGTACTGAAAGCATTAACCCTAAACGGACTCGAGTGAATACAGTAACAGATAATGAATGATCTCTTAGTTTAAAACTATCACAAACATTTTTTGATACTTCCTGAACTTTGATTTTGTTAAAGGTGGTAAATGTGGATCTCTTTCGTTAAAAGTTCTGACACTTCTGACTTCCCTTTCTAATATTTTGTTACATTCACCATAAATGAAGAACATATTCAATACATCACTGTTACTGTAATTCATATTTTGCATAGTGCTCGATTAATCAAAAAAGTATAAATGACAGTTGTCTAAAATGCATTATAAATCAACAAACATAGCCTTCTTGAAAACTTCTATCCTAATAAATCTATGGTTAGACTAAGAAACCTTGATTCAATCCTGAAATTCGAATTTTATTCAATAACGGCAAAACTACTGATTTTAGAGGCATGAAATGTTCGGGACACCCTAACTGGTTTTTGACGAGCCATCGATTGGAATCACAAAATTATAGGGTTGCCATTTGAAAAAAGTGAGATATCATAGTTTTATTGAGGCTCAATTTGGGGCCTTTTTTCAGACACCCTGTATAATATTTCCTCATAAGTTATACAAGAAACAGTATCAGCGTACTTTCCTTTGTTCCACTTTCGCAAAAAGAAATTTTTGTGATGATGGATTTTGAAGATATGGACACTAATTTGTGACAACCTTTTTTTCAAAAAAAATGATAATCAGGCTATAATTTAAGAACTGCTTAAGTGGTTGCACATATCATACATCAAATCAGTGTAGAATTGAACGAAGAATTCGAATATGTATAAATATACAGGGTGTTGCATTTGAAATAACGAAGTTACATTCGTTTCCGGTGAAACCGGAAGTAGATTCCTCTTGAAAATATTTTACAATTAAAGTTCATGTACTCTAAAACGAAAATCCAAAATCTTGAATCTGTATTACAATTCGTTCCTCGAAAACGTCTAATGAAACACTTAAAAAAATCACCCTGTATTCCGATTTCTACATAGTATATAACTGATTCAGATTTTAACTGTGTTTTCTATTTTGTGTCATTACTTTATTGCGTTGAAATAGCAACATCAAAACATTTACCCTTCGTAAAACATAACAGAAAGACCTATGGTAACCAATGAACCAACAAGTAGCGGACGGTAAATCTGCATCATATATATTTCGATAAGCTACGAGTGCAACATACTCTGAATGGATACTTTCAAAACAGGCAACCCTGAAAATCCCTTTTTCTAGGAATACATTTAAATATTTCATTTCCGAACAAAACGGCACAGAAAACTTTTTACATGTAACAACATCCATTCAAAGTACCTAATAAAAAAATGACACAAGACATAGCCACAACAATTAACATAAAATTACCGTGACAGAAGACAAATCTAAAAGAGACAGTTGTCCAGCGAAGACCTCAGGTTGAACCTCTCGTTCGAGATCAGACGAAAAATCGTTTTTTCACGTTCAACACATCAATACGATGATCCGAATGGAAGCCGCAAGAACAAGACCATGATTATGTGAATTATGGCACAGACACATAATACGGATAGAGAAAAGGCGTGTACGAGAAGAGGATCACTAAATCACTGAAATCTCATCGTAATCAGACGAAATGGAGAAAAAAGGTAGTATCGAATGAACCAAAGATTTTCAAAAACCATTCGAAGTTTCTAAGAAGAAAATGACATAAGAAATAGTCACATCAATTTATATGAAATCATCGTGACAGAAGAGAATTCTAAAAGAGACAGAGGTCCAGCGTAGACACAATACAGATAGAGAGTAGAAGTATACGAAAAAAATTAATACAAAACAAAAATTTAGCTGTAGTCAGTTGAAATTATTATCTTTTGAAAATGATATATTGAGTTTGCATTTCTTAGAAAAATAAACGTAAAGAATCGCCGAAGTATTACTCAAATACGATTCGAAATATCCCATGTTGAAATATATCAAATTCTAAAACCCAACAGAAAGAAATGTCGGTAAACATTTCGCATTTGATGTGACGTATCAATTCTTTCATTTTTTAATGCTTTCGGACTTTGAGCTACAAGTTCTACAATCAAAGGATTCAAACTTCGGCTTCAAAATCGAAAATATCATGAAAGAATAATCTGCCGTTCCATATACAACTCGAAAACTCATCATGAAAAAACAGCGGTAATATCTATTCCGATTTCTACATAGTATATTGCTGATTCAGATTTGAACCTTTTTTTTCTATTTTGTGTTATTACTTTCTGCGTTGAAACGTCAACATCAAAAACATTTTCCCTTCGTGAAACATAACAGTGAGGCTTATGGTTATCAATGAACCAACAAGTAGCGGACGGTAAATCTGCATCATATATATTTCGATAAGCTACGAGTGCAACATACTCTGAATGGATACTTTCAAAACAGGCAACCATTCTGAAAATCCATTTTCCAGGAATACATTTAAATATTTCATTTCCGAACAAAACGGCAAAGAAAACTTTTTACATGTAACAACAACCATTCAAAGTACCAAATAAAAAAAATGACACAAGACATAGCCACAACAATTAACATAAAATTACCGTGACAGAAGACAAATCTAAAAGGGACAGTTGTCCAGCGAAGACCTCAGGTTGAACCTTTCGTTCGAGATGCAGAAAGACCAGATGAAAAATCGTTTTTCCACGTTCAACACATCAATACGATGATCCGAATGGAAGCCGCAAGAACAAGACCATGATTATGTGAATTATGGCACAGACACATAATACGGATAGAGAAAAGGCGTGTTCGAGAAGAGGATCACTAAATCACTGAAATCTCATCGTAATCAGACGAAATGGAAAAAAAGGCAGTATCGAATGAACCAAAGATTTTCAAAAACCATTCGAAGTATCTAAGAAGAAAATGACATAAGAAATAGTCACATCAATTTATATGAAATCATCGTGACAGAGGAGAATTCTAAAAGAGACAGAGGTCCAGAGTAGACACAATACAGATAGAGAGTAGAAGTATACGAAAAAAAATAATACAAAACAAAAATTTAGCTGTAGTCAGTTGAAATTATTATCTTTTGAAAATAATATATATTGAGTTTGCATTTCTTAGAAAAATAAACGTAAAGAATCGCCGAAGTATTACTCAAATACGATTCGAAATATCCCATGTTGAAATATATCAAATTCTAAAACCCAACAGAAAGAAATGTCGGTAAACATTTCGCATTTGATGTGACGTATCAATTCTTTCATTTTTTAATGCTTTCGGACTTTGAGCTACAAGTTCTACAATCAAAGGATTCAAACTTCGGCTTCAAAATCGAAAATATCATGAAAGAATAATCTGCCGTTCCATATACAACTCGAAAACTCATCATGAAAAAACAGCGTTAATATCTATTCCGATTTCTACATAGTATATTGCTGATTCAGATTTGAACCTTTTTTTTCTATTTTGGTTTACTTACTTTCTGCGTTGAAACGTCAACATCAAAAACATTTTCCCTCGTGAAACATAACAGTGAGGCTTATGGTTATCAATGAACCAACAAGTAGCGGACGGTAAATCTGCGCATCATATATATTTCGATAAGCTACGAGTGCAACATACTCTGAATGGATACTTTCAAAACAGGCAACCATTCTGAAAATCCATTTTCCAGGAATACATTTAAATATTTCATTTCCGAACAAAACGACACAGAAAACTTTTTACATGTAACAACAACCATTCAAAGTACCAAATAAAAAAAATGACACAAGACATAGCCACAACAATTAACATAAAATTACCGTGACAGAAGACAAATCTAAAAGAGACAGTTGTCCAGCGGAGACCTCAGGTTGAACCTTTCGTTCGAGATGCAGAAAGACCAGATGAAAAATCGTTTTTCCACGTTCAACACATCAATACGATGGAAGCCGCAAGAACAAGACCATTATTATGTGAATTATGGCACAGACACATAATTCGGATAGAGAAAAGGCGTGTACGAGAAGAGGATCACTAAATCACTGAAATCTCATCGTAATCAGACGAAATGGAGAAAAGAGGCAGTATCGAATGAACCGAAGATTTTCAAAAACCATTTGAAGTATCTAAGAAGAAAATGACATAAGAAATAGTCACATCAATTTATATGAAATCACCGTGACAGAAGAGAATTCTAAAAGAGACATAGGTCCAGCGTAGACACAATACAGATAGAGAGTAGAAGTATAAAAAAAAATTTTACAGAACAAAAATTTAGCTGTAATCAGTTGAAATTATTGTTTTGAAAATGATATATTGAGTTTGCATTTCTTAGAAAAAGAAACGTAAGGAATCGTCGAAAAATTACTCAAATACGATTCAAAATATCCCATGTTGAAATATATCAAATTCTCAAACCCAAAAGAAAGAAATGTCAGTTTGCATTTCGCATTTGATGTGACGTATCAATTCTTTAATTTTTTAATACTTCGAACTCTGGACTATAAGTTTTACAATGAAAAGATTCAAACTTCGGCTTGAAATACGAAAATATCATGAAAAAATAATCTACCGTTCCATATGCAATTTGAAAACTCATAATGAAAAAACAGCCTTAATATCTATTCCGATTTCTGCATAGTATATAACTGATTCAGATTTGAACCCTTTTTCTATTTTGTGTTATTACTTAAATGCGTTGAAAACGTCAACATCAAGACATTTATCCTTCGTGAAACATAACAGTGAGGCCTATGGTTATCAATGAACCAACAAGTAGCGGACGGTAAATCTGCATCATATTATATTTCGATAAGCTACAAGTGCAACATACTCTGAATGGATACTTTCAAAACAGGCAACCATTCTGAAAATCCATTTTCTAGAAATACATTTAAATATTTTATTTCCGAACAAAACGGCAGAGAAAACTTTTTACATGTAACAACATCCATTCAAAGTACCTAATAAAAAATGACACAAGACATAGCCACAACAATTAACATAAAATTACCGTGACAGAAGACAAATCTAAAAGAGACAGTTGTCCAGCGAAGACCTCAGGTTGAACCTCTCGTTCGAGATGCAGAAAGACCAGATGAAAAATCGTTTTTCCACGTTCAACACATCAATACGATGATCCGAATGGAAGCCGCAAGAACAAGACCATGATTATGTGAATTATGGCACAGACACATAATACGGATAGAGAAAAGGCGTGTACGAGAAGAGGATCACTAAATCACTGAAATCTCATCGTAATCAGACGAAATGGAGAAAAAAGGCAGTATCGAATGAACCAAAGATTTTCAAAAACCATTTGAAGTATCTAAGAAGAAAATGATATAAGAAATAGTAACATCAATTTATATGAAATCACCGTGACAGAAGAGAATTCTAAAAGAGACATAGGTCCAGAGTAGACATAATACAGATAGAGAGTAGAAGTATACGAAAAAAATTAATACAAAACAAAAATTTAGCTGTAGTCAGTTGAAATTATTATCTTTTGAAAATGATATATTGAGTTTGCATTTCTTAGAAAAATAAACGTAAAGAATCGCCGAAGTATTACTCAAATACGATTCGAAATATCCCATGTTGAAATATATCAAATTCTAAAACCCAACAGAAAGAAATGTCGGTAAACATTTCGCATTTGATGTGACGTATCAATTCTTTCATTTTTTAATGCTTTCGGACTTTGAGCTACAAGTTCTACAATCAAAGGATTCAAACTTCGGCTTCAAAATCGAAAATATCATGAAAGAATAATCTGCCGTTCCATATACAACTCGAAAACTCATCATGAAAAAACAGCGTTAATATCTATTCCGATTTCTACATAGTATATTGCTGATTCAGATTTGAACCTTTTTTTTCTATTTTGTGTTATTACTTTCTGCGTTGAAACGTCAACATCAAAAACATTTACCCTTCGTGAAACATAACAGTGAGGCCTATGGTTATCAATGAACCAACAAGTAGCGGACGGTAAATCTGCATCATATATATTTCGATAAGCTACGAGTGCAACATACTCTGAATGGATACTTTCAAAACAGGCAACCATTCTGAAAATCCATTTTCCAGGAATACATTTAAATATTTCATTTCCGAACAAAACGACACAGAAAACTTTTTACATGTAACAACATCCATTCAAAGTACCTAATAAAAAAATGACACAAGACATAGCCACAACAATTAACATAAAATTACCGTGACAGAAGACAAATCTAAAAGAGACAGTTGTCCAGCGAAGACCTCAGGTTGAACCTCTCGTTCGAGATGCAGAAAGACCAGATGAAAAATCGTTTTTCCACGTTCAACACATCAATACGATGATCCGAATGGAAGCCGCAAGAACAAGACCATGATTATGTGAATTATGGCACAGACACATAATACGGATAGAGAAAAGGCGTGTTCGAGAAGAGGATCACTAAATCACTGAAATCTCATCGTAATCAGACGAAATGGAGGAAAGAGGCAGTATCGAGTGAACCGGAGAGCGTAGTCGGCGAGAGAGGAGCAGCATGCGAACAACCAGCCGGGCTCAGGTAATCCTGCGACTGGCCTTGCGGCTCGGTGGCGGCGCCTCCCGCAAGATCAATATCGTCGGCAGCGGGGCTTCTCGTGCACAACGCGTCTAGGGAGTGCTGGTCACAAAATTCAAAATAGGAGGAAGAAGATGTTGTCGATATACACCTACTGTTAGTAGGGGAGGCAGCGTTCATTTTTGAGCGCTTGTTCTACTTAAACTTGAATCATATACAGGGTCTTAAAAGAACAAGAGATTCGAAAAATCATCACTTGGAATGCCAGACCTGGTTTAAAACACCCTCCTGACCCAAAAGCATGAATTAAGTATTTTGTATCTGAATACTAAAGGTATTTATTCGAATAGTTTTAAGTTTCAATTTTGTAAAAACGGCGAGAATGGGTTTTTTCTACTGAGATTTTTCCCTGTGCTCTGGTATCACACTTCGAATAGTATGGTACCCCGTTTTGCATCAAACTCAGCTAGGGACTTTTTTGTTTCATGTATTGTACTTTGTGAGCACTCATTTCAAAAGAATGTATATACATACAGGGTGTCTGTAATCAAATGCGAGGGACTTTGGAAGATGTTTCCTCGATGAAATTAAGCAGAGGTAGTTCATATAAATTCGACCACCCCTTCCAAGATACAGTCTTTGGAAGGCGATGACGAGTTGACAGTTTTTATTTTTTTTACGGCTTCTTAAAAACATTGGGTCATAAAACTATACATAATATGAAGTACTGAGTAGATGTTACTCAGACAATTTTTTTAGATCTCATAACTTTTTTACTAGGGGTTGAAAATAACCGCCTATGATTTACGTTCAAAAGTTGTTTTCGTGGGATAGATTTCCGAAAAATGATTTCTCATTCAACTCTGGAGAAGAAGAAAAGTCTCTTGCAAAATTTCGATACAGTCGATACTTTTCTCGAAAAAAATAAAAACTTACAAGCAGTTATGATCACTGTTCATTCCATTTCAATCTTAAATATTGTATGTATATGACAAGAGATAAAGATGTTCTATAAATCTTACTGAAGGTTTAATTCCTAATTTTCCGGGAGAAAATTAAATCTGAATTTTTAAATTTCACAAAAAGAACTTTCTTTCGATTAATAAGCATAATTGACAAAACCAATTTTGAGCATAACAACAATCTTATAATACTCATTCTTTGGAAATTGTGTAAATAACATCTCCTTAATCAATCATTATGTATAGTTTTAAGCCTCAGTGTTTTTTAGGACTCCTAAAAAATTAAAAAATGTCAACTCGTCATCGCCTTCCAAAGGCTGTATCTTGGAAAGGGGTGAATTTCGAAAAAAATTAATATGAACAACCCCTGCTCATTTTTATCAAGGAATCATCTCCCTGAGTCCCTAACATTTGTTTATAGACACTCTGTATATCAATGTCTTATTATTTTAGAATTGTGAACCGCAATAAGGTTCAATTCACTAATAACAAATCCGTCTTCAAATTCTATTCTGTCCGTGGGGCCATCCGCCCGTTAGCACGATAACTTTTGAAGGGATTGTACTAGAGACTTGAGATTTTCAGGGTGAGTTCGGTTCCCAAATACCGCGGCCATTCAAAATTTTGGTTTCTCGCTATCGCAGACGAAACGAAATCGACCGAAATGAATGCGGTCACATGTAAGATACACATAAGAAGACTCATACGAAATCTTGTGGTCATAGTGTGAACAGAACCATAGAAAACTAAATCGGAATCGGATAATGAAAACATCCGATTGGAGTTAAATTCATTTTTATGGTAAAGATCGTTATACTGAATGTTCATGCAGAATTTCAAGAGAATCGAATATTCAGAACCATAGGGTTCAATTTTTTCTAAATTACCCATAAATTTTCAATAAATCAGAATTTTTCAATTCGATCAGGCAGAAATTTTGCAGTAAGCTTAATATCAATTCAAAGCAGTAGGCTTTGTGGGCAGTTGCGATAATACAACTAGGTATAGGAAGCTCTATCGTAATATCGGAAAAAATTCTAATATTCCCAGGAAAAAACATTCGATTGATATGAAATCGAGTTCGAGGATGAAAATTTATGTGAATGATCATGCAAATTATCAAAAGGATTGTGAAATCAGAAACATAGAATTTTGATATTTTTGGTTATCAATTTTTCAAATATTTCATGTTTTTAATATATTTCAGTATACAGGGTGTCTAGGCGATTGACGTTAATAATTTTTTTTAGATTCCTCAGACTTGTAGCTATCCAAAAATACCCCATATATATCATGCGACTTTTTGTAGTTCTCGAGTTATGATTTTCAGCCAACTAGGTTTGAAAAATTCATATCTTCCTATGCAGTGAGTGTTTATCAAGTTTATATTTTCTACATGGTCGTCCTGAATGTTGCTTCAATAAAAAACCAGAACATTAGTTTTTAGTAGGATGTACTCATTTTCGATTTAGAAATACAAAAAGGTGTTTTCTTAGTTTTTGGCTAACTTTAAAAACTCTGCGAATTATTGAGCTACAAAAGTTGTTGTAATCTGCCTTGAAAAGCAGATTGACTAAAAATAATCGAAACCCGATAAAAGTTGATTTTCACCCTTCAATCATCTTTAAGGCATATTAAATTCAAAAATGGGATGTTGAATCGATTTTAATTGAAAATAATATGAAACAACCCTCGTGTAATTTATACAATAATTTTGGTCTCACCACTGATGGAAAATGAAAACATTAGTCAAAATTGCTAGTTGTAAAATTAACTGTTTTGGGATGGAAAATAAAATTCACTTGGAGAAAAAACGCAAAACACTTATTATGATTAAAAAATGCTTATCACGAAATAAAAAAAAGCCATTTTGTTTTTCAATTACAGCATCAAAATATCGAAAACGATTTATTTTGAAAGGGTTAGTTGATATACAATCTTTTGTTCATATTTTTGGACGAGCTATAACATTCTGAAATATGTCGCAATTATTCACTAACACCTTGTGCCAAGTACTATATTTTGAAAAAATTTTCCAATTTCATTGAAGGATATAATATTCTCTTAGTAGAGAAAGAAACCATTTCCATATTTGAAGAATGAATTTTTCATTATTAAGAGTCTACTAAGCTCTGAAGCTCAAATCAACAAGCATAAATAGCTCCACAAAAGCTAATAATCCACTTGTACTCAAACACAGAATAACAAGCAAAATCTGACAACGCTGCCGCGTTCATCGAGACCTCCTGAGCGCTGAATCATTTTGTGACCTGTACTCCTTAGACGCTTGTTTCTCGTGCGCGCTACCGGACCCTCGTAAAGTGGGAGCGCTCTACACAGAGAAAAGGCGATTAGGTGTTTTGCCACTCGTGAGACTCGACAAATTTTCCGTTGAAAAACGGCTACGCAAAAATTTCGAACCGACATGGGCGTGTCGTCGGATGTCCACGAATTATTTGCGCATTATGAGTTCCGTAACTCTCACGGAACGGAATTGGTTGTTGTTCCGTATACGCGCTACTGTCGCCCGATGTGTCGGGATGCGAAATGGCGAATTCGCGCGGTCCATTTTTGGTTCTACATGCAACAGTGGGAAGACGGGAAGAGTTGGGATGTCGATTCAGAATTATCAGAATACTTCTAATATGAATGAACCGATTTATGTTGAAAATTAGTTATTTTTGAATTAAGTGCGTAAAAAGAGTGTTTTTTCATGGCACATGAGAGTATCAATTTTTGGCCGAGAACGCAAGTCAAAGTCAAAAATTCACTCGAATGTGCCATGAAACACGAGTTTTATATGCATGAAATACAAACAACATTTTTTGTACAACTGTGAATGTGAATTTACATTGTCTGAAATATAAAATGATTGAGACAATGCTTCCAATGTAATATTTCTATAAATACAGTCTTTACTTTGTTCACCGTTAAAAATAGTTATTTATTATACAAGGGAAAAAAGTATTAGATTTTAGCTCGAGGTTATGTTGTCTCCCGACGCGAAGCGGAGAGAGACAAAAAGCCGTGAGCTAAAATCTAATATTTTTCCCGTGTATAATACACTATTTTTTTCTGTGACAGGAAAAACGACCATTTAATAGTGAAAGAAATATAACTGTTCACGAAATTACTTTTTTTCCCTACATAGAGAATCATTTTTTTGACAGGGAAAAAAGTAATTTCGTAAAAAGTCATATTTTTTGACCTGTCAAGAGATATAAAATGTCACATTTTTTTCTCGTCACAAAAAAAGACTTTTTTTAACGATTTTGAACTATATTTACTTTTTTCACCGTTAAAAAAAGAATATTTTTAACGGTGAAAAAAGTAATCATTTACGCATCCATAGTGATGAAGAAAAGTCAAGTTTTTTGACAGTTGTACAAAAAGTCAATTTTTTTGACAGTTGTACAAAAAAGTTATTTTGTGCAAGATGATGTAAATTTACATTCACAGTTGTACAAAAAATGTTATTTGTATTTCGTGCGTATAAAATTCGTGTTTTCATGGCACATTTGAAAAATTGACACTGTCATGTGTCATGAAAAAAACACTCATTTCATGCACTCAATACAAAAAATAATTATTAAAATATTAAAAATAAATTAAAATAAGTTGACGCTGTTATGTAGTCATGAGCTTTCGCGAGCTAACTCGAATTAAGAAAATAATAATTCAAATTCGAATATACAGGATATCTCAAGAAGTTCCATACAACTAAAATCTTGAACCTCAGACATAATAGAAAATTCAATCAAAAAGAATTGTGAATCCCAGCAAAAGGAGTAAAATTTGTTTCTCTAAACCCGGCTGAAAAACTACCCCTAGATATATTTTTGTAACTGCATCCTCATATTTTTCCGTCTCAACTATTCCCTAGTGGAACAAAATGTATTGAAACAATTTTTTTATCATCTAACTTGAACTCAACCCTTAATAATAGCAATAAATTGTTGCGCATTCGCCATTTTGCAATTTATG
This sequence comes from Propylea japonica, assembly GCA_013421045.1. Lineage (NCBI taxonomy): Eukaryota > Metazoa > Arthropoda > Insecta > Coleoptera > Coccinellidae > Propylea > Propylea japonica. Next base: position 115,912,349 of record CM024239.1, read on the forward strand.
GACATATTCAATTCTTTGGTAAAGCAATATGACTATTACCTCAAATTTTATATGGGCTTTGAGATTGATACCAAATATATAAATGCAGAACCTCATTACAATCGGAATTATATTCTGAAAATCATTCAGAAAATGAAATATGTAAAAAATAAAAAATAAAAACACTAAATTTTATGGTTCTGATGATGCGATCCTCCTGAAATTTTGCATGAACATTTAGTGTATTAGTTTTCAATTTCAAAATAAATTTCACTCGAATCGGATATTCTGTTCTGGAAATTTAAAGATTCGTCTTTCAATATTTCAACTGACTTTTCTATGGTTCTGTTAATACTATGGCCACGAAATTTTGAATAATATTCAGTATATTCATCCTCATTCACAAAAAAAATCACTTGAACCTGATATCTTTTCATAGAAATATTCGAAAAATTCGAAATATACATTCATTTCAGCAGAATGATAGCACGCTGTTTCCCGCGAAAAAATTTTTTCAACTTATTTTTTATTATTGCGGAATCGTTTAAAGGGATAAAATTAAGGGTGCAATTTGAAAAAATATCCTGGGTAGCCTTTTATGGGGTGGTAATCAGAAAAAAAATTTGAACGATGGATCCTGATAGAGGTTTTGTTGCCATTCAAAATACTTCTGTTTGAATTTTAAACCATGTCTGACGATCGAGATATTGGCTGTAAGGAACATCTTGGAACATCCTTTATACACTGAGCATGGGCCTCATTCTTCTCATTTATGAAGTCAACTTTTATCTTCGAACTTTAATCTACCTCGAAAACTTCAAGTATTGAATTTTTGTTTTCCGGAAGTTATCGTGTAAACGACAGGTGAACGACCTACCTTAAACACGCCAACGTTCGAAAGTAATAACTTAAAAACTTGAAATTTCAAGGTAGGTTCGAGGAGTGAACAAAATAGAATATGTACGTATTGCAAGTTGAATTCGAATTTTCCAGCATCATGAAGAAAATAGAAACTTTTGATTTTTTAAATTTTTTTCGACATTCTTTGTTTTAATTTATATCATTCTGATATGCTGAATCATAAATATTCTATACATTTTGCATATCCTTACGATTTACAAGGTACAGTAAATAAAATTGCAGTGATAGAACAAAATATAGTTTTTGCTACACCACATGAATGTTAATATTTATTTAGTTCAAAAGATTGAAATCATTTTGAAACGAATTGAAAGAAGATACCTATTACAATTGTGTTATACCCTCGGTGAGAAAAAAAATTAAGAAAAGCCCTGAGCAGGAGCTTTTGATCGCTCGTTCTTTGGTGGAGCAATAAGACTATTACCTCAAATTTTATGTGAGATTTGAAATTGATACCAAATGTATGACTGCAGAATTATATTCTGAAAAATATTCAAAAAATTAAATATGTAAAAAATAAAAATGTAAGAAATTCAATTCTAGGGTTCTGATGATGCGATCCTCCTGAAAATTTGCATGAACATTCATTGTATCAGTTTTCATTATCAAAATAAATTTTACTCAATTCGGATATACTGTTATGTTATGGAAGCTTCGTCTTTCAATATTCCAATTAAATTTTCTATAGTTCTGTTAAAACTATGAGGACAAAATTTGGATGAAGATTCGCTATATCAATCTTCATTCACAGAAGAAATTTCGCTCCAATCGGATATCCTGTTATGGAAATAAAAAGATTCTTCTTTTCAATATTCCAATTGAATTTTCTATGGTTCTGTTAATACTATGGCCACGAAATTTTGGATGAACATTCAGTATATCGACCCTCATAGTGAGAAAGTTACGTATTTTGGATCATGATCTAAATTTTCAAATTTGAATTAAAAATGTAAACAGGTTACTTCATGGTTTCTTAGTAGGCTTAAAAACTGCGCTCAACACTCAGCTTTCAGAATCATTAATAAAAATTGTACTCAACAGTCTACTTTTGCTAGAATTAGCCTTCAAAGTCAGCGAGGTGGAAAAATCAAAGAACTAGACGATTACTCAAAATTTATTTTTTGCCATTTTGAGATTTTTCTCTGATCCAGCTATGATAGAAAATGCTGAAAATTAATAAAAATTAGCTGTATAAGAAAAGTTTTAGATAAGAAAAAGAAAAAGGTATGGAATAAATCACACATCATGTAGATAAAAGAAATTATTTATAAAATTTACAATAGGTTTTCAAAAAGGCCAACTCCAGCCTCAATACACATTCTACACCTTCCCAAAATTTATTTATTCATTTATTTTTTTTTATTGTAATTTTATAAATAATTTTTTTTATCTACATGATGTGTGATTTATTGCCATACCTTTTCCTTTTTCTTATCCAAAACTCTTCTCCTAAAGCAAATTTTCAGCATTTTCTATCCTAACTTGATCAGAAAAATCTTAAAATGGCAAAAAATAATTTTTGAGTAAACGTCTAGTTCGTTGATTTTTTCCACCTCGCTGACTTTGAAGGCTAATTCTAGCAAAAGTAGACTGTTGAGTACCATTTTTATTAATGATTCTGAAAGCTGAGTGTTGAGCGCAGTTTTTAAGCCTACTAAGAAACCATGAAGTAACCTGTTAACATTTTTAATTCAAATTTGAAAATTTAGATCAAGATCCAAAATACGTAACTTTCTCAATTGAGACCAACATTTCCATAATTTTTATCAAAGTTACGATGTTGGTTATTTTATGTATAAAAGTACAATTCATGGCGATCTATTTACAACAAAAAATATCAGAAAAGTCTTTTACTTTTCTTTAAAAAAATTTTTGAAGATGTTCAAGTTGAAAATTCTCAGATTTCATAAAAAAAATCATTCAGCTTCAGCTCCATCACAAAAATTCCGCGGTACTCCTCTTCTAATACCAAAAATAATTCGTTAAAATCAACCAGTAGAAAAGAGAGTTTACCGAACTCTGCAAGGGTGTACACTTATCATATCATAATACCATTTTACAGTGATAAAACTCCTACCCTACCCTCAGTAACTTATTGAACACAACCCATAATCTCTTCACCTTTAGCACACTCTTATTTCAGTCACGTTAATTATGACAATTTGATGTATGGCCACATTTTTCTTTTCCTCCAAAGCTTCCACACAGAAAGTAATAAAGTCAAGATGAGGTACATTGCACCCCACAGGTGCTTTCTCACGAGTGTTCGATGAAAAACGAAAAAAATCCCACATTATTTTCCGCTACCAACAAATAAATAGGTATGCTCGGTAAGGGAGGCAGTGATGTTTCAGTTGTAACAGTTATGTTACACTTCAGACCGTTACGGTGTTACTTACAATTCTGAAATTAGGCAAAGGTGTTACAATTTTCCGATTACCGATCATGTGTCGATCCTTTTGACTTATTGATTGTTAGTATTAACCCTGTTTAGTTTTATTGTGTGATGATATTTTATATCAATCAAATATCGACTACTGTGAATATAGTTCAAAGTACAAAAACATTATTCATAGTAATAACATAAATCACTGATATTTGAGAGTGAAATGATAAACACCAGTATAGAAAATGTTATGTTTATGAATGAAACACAGTAAAGTCTAGGGAGGTAAGTTAACCACCTCACATCTTATACGCATGAATATTGATGATAACATTTAACAACTGCGCACCAGCATCAGTTTTTATTGAATTTAATGGGAGTTACCCTAAAAGAGGTTAGTGGCCATCTTGAGAATACTTCAAATTAATATCAATGAATAATACGAAAAGAAAGCAGAAACCGAACATTAGTGCTGAAGAGTCCATCCATAGGTGCTCTGGTTGATACTATTTTCTTGCATTTTGCCTTGAACAAGGACGAGATCAGCCCCGAAGTATGAGCTTAATATTGGTTGATTTCAATCGATTAATATTATTCTCTGCTTTCATTCTTTTTGTATTCATGGCGATGTACGCGTTAAACCCCTATTTATACAGGGTGTTTCATCATAAACTGGACAAACATATATTTTCGTGTAGATGACATCGGGACAATCATTTTTGCCTTATACAATATATCCCGTTTTCGAAGCATAAGCGAGATACAGGGTGTCAAACGTCATTTTTGAGCAAGATTCTTATGAGTGTGGTCAGTTATGTATAACACTTGGTGTAACGGTTTTTGGTCAAATCTCAGTATTTTTGGGTCTTCTATCCAGAAAAGTTGACGAACTCCGAAAAAAAATTTACAAAATGGCGGAAAACCTGCAATGTTCCAAATTTTTTTTTGCGGTTGTCAAATTGACTTTTGTTTTCTGAATGAACACAATTTTCTAAGACTTTCTGTGAAAAAATTTTTTCAAAAATAGAACACAAATTTTTTTTTACATGTCTACAGCGATGAAAAAATTTCACTCGAAATGGATGAAATTTTGTACAATTGTACTTCTTGAATTATCAATCACAAATATGAAAACAGAATCGTAAAATATCGAACGGTTTCGTTACTACAGTCATTCAAATGTTTCGTTCGGACCTCTGAAATATTGAAAATAAAATTGTTTTGGGTTGTAGAATCAAAATGATTAAATTATTGGCATGTCTAAACATTTTAGATGAATTTAAACGAAAAAAATCAGTGAAACTTAGTTGGGACTCGAAACGACATAGATATTAAATAGGGAAATGGCACTGTTCTAAGGATATTAATATTCGTTGCCAGGCAACGGTAGTCTGTAGTTCAAAGAGTTTGACTACTGGCTAAATTATATTCACTGAAATTAAAATACCAGTCCAACTCTATGAACTACGAACTACTGTTGCCTGGCAACGAATATTAATATCCTTAGAACAGTGCCATTTCCCTATTTAATTAATTAATTAATTAATTTTCCGCCATTTTGTAAAATTTTTTTCGGAGTTCGTCAACTTTTCTGGATAGAGGACCCAAAAATACTGAGATTTGACCAAAAATCGTTACACCAAGTGTTATACATAACTGACCACACTCATAAGAATCTTGCTCAAAAATGACGTTTGACACCCTGTATCTCGCTTATGCTTCGAAAACGGGATATATTGTATAAGGCAAAAATGATTCTCCCGATGTCCTCTACACGAAAATATATGTTTGTCCAGTTTATGATGAAACACCCTGTATATTACGATGTCAACTGATGTGTTACCCTGAGCGATCCGCGTCGTTTACTGAAGATGTAAAATTTGCGAAATGCAAGTACGCTTCGGTCAATGCGACAAATGATAAACATCTCCCTACTTTGTTCGAGACTCATGCTATGGAAGAAGGTTATTTGTACGGAACTAGAGATGGCGTCTTCGGTATATTTAGTACGTTTTCATGGAGAATCCAATACGATTTGAATACGATTTCTGTACTGAATACGCCATGAAACGGGTATTGAAATCGTACCGAGCTTTAGTTCCGATACGGCTTTTTTCGGGAGCGTATCGAAATTTCAATCCAAATGCTGCACATGAAAACGGGTATCGAATTGGAGCATGCGCATTGCGAGCAATATTGTGATGTTTGACATATTTCAAAATCAAAATGCAATCGAACGAGGAAAGTGTTAGGCTGGACCTAGTAAAAACAGAAATATATGGAAAAAGGCTGAAGTAATTGGCGTTCCTCGCGTTCCCGCTGATAGATGTGACATTTGACAAGTGACAGATAAAGCTTCAAATCGAAAAGATTTCAAAACGATTTGAATCCCATTTAAATGTGCATCATGAAAACGGATATGAGTATTGAACTCAAACCGAATTGAATATTCCATGAAAACGTAGTAATTTATACCTGAAAGAAGGTGCCATTTCGTTCCAAGAAAACCTTGTATCAGTCAAAGCTATCCTGTGCTGGAAGAGTCCTAATAAGGACGAAAATATCGTGTCAAATGTCATGCATAATAATAGCTATCATTATAGGCTCGTTGCATAATATACTCTTATTTTTTTATAATCAATTCATTTCGTCATACGTGAGTGTATTAGTGAACAATAAATAGTTTCAACGAAACCCTGATATCAAATATGTATTATCACACAATAATCCTTTTGATGTTACGAAATGTTACAATTAACAATTTTGGCGTGTTACAATTTATAGAAGGCCAAGAACAACGCTGTAGGGAGGTGGCGAGCAATAAAGTAGAAGTGCCCGTACATAATCTTTTCGCTCCTAACGAGCGTATCACACGCAATTCGAACAGACCATTTCACGAACCTGGGGAGATAGGTTTGGAATAAATGTATCCCATTCAAATAAAGAGAGCAGTTCATTCACTTCAACGGGGGTAATAAATGCCATAATGTGATGGCATGAATATTCAATTGGAACAATTTTCCGGCAAACTGACTATACAAGAATAACAAGGTTACCTACTCAATTCTTCGTGGTCTGTTATTTTACGGGGTGTCTGTAAGCAAATGCTTTGGGAGATGATTCCTCGATGAAAATAAGCAGGGGTAGTTCATATAATTTTTTTCGAAATCGACCCCACTTCCAAGATACAGCCTTTGGAAGGCGATGACGAGTTGACAGTTTTTATTTTTTTACGGCTTCTTAAAAACAATGAGTCATAAAATTATACATAATATGAATCACTAAGTAGATGTTACTCACACAATTTTTTAGATCTCATAACTTCATTATTAGTGGTTGAAAATAGCAACCCCCTATGATTTTCGTTCGAAACATGGAGGTCCTTTACCTCCATGATTAGAAAATTGTTTTCGTGTAATAGATTTTCGAAAAATAAAATTTTCCTATGGTTTACCATTCAATTCTGGAGAGAAAAAGTCTCCTACGAAGTTTCGATACAGTCGATACTTTTCTCGGAAAAAATAAAAACCTTACAAGCAGTTATGATCACTGTTCATTCCATTTCATCATCATAAGTGTTTCATAGAACGAATATTCTAAGATATTGTATGCCCATGACAGGATATAAAGATGTTCTATAAATCTTTAGGAAGGTTTAATTACTAATTTCCGGAGGAAAATTATATCCCTAATATTTTAATTTCACAAATAGAACTTTCTTTCGATTGACAAGCATTATTGGCACCAGTATTTTTTATTTTTTCCAGATACTTTGGAACATACGATGAAATGGAATGAACAGTGATCATAACTGCTCGTAAGTTTTTTATTTTTTGGATTCGGTAAGTTACGTGGAACGTAAATTACTCGAATATATAACTGTGCAATTGGACGGCAAAATTCTCTGTATTATTGAATATCGTATGTTTCTGATGTGAATTTCCAAACCTGTATACATATTGAACAGTTTATGAATCGTCGAATTTAGGGAGCAATACTTTGGTGTTCATTTCACGGGTCCCTCCAAAACTTCAAACAAGTCATTGTTGCGTTATTTAGAGTCTGGTGAATTTAATTCAAATGAAGTTACAGACGTACAGAATCACTTTAGACCTCCGATTCTCGTCAAAATCCAACCGAATCTTTTATGAAACTCTCAGCCAAGAATTACATTCGGACAAAAATATGGCGATTCCTCTAAAATCGACATATTGAAACTGTTGAAAATAATTAGATAGATCCATTTATAATTCAAAATAACCAGTTGAACCGTATCTAGGTATTACATTTAAAAAAATTCCGAGAACTTTTCCGAGAAAAAACCAAATTATGAACAATTGATATCTTCTCCATATCGATTCAATAATTTTTTGCGTACTGCGTACTTATTACTATAGGAGTATGCCACAGTTTCGATGAAAGGCTTGTGCAAAATTTGGTGAAGATCTCAAGGATAAATAATGAAATTAAATCGAAATGACATGGAGACTTGGAATTGGGAAAACGATCATTTAAATTAAAAAATCTTGGTCTCATTCAACTCCTTCATGAATTCAATTTTACTGTTCGAATTTCACACATGTCTTGAATAATTCATTTTTTATGTCGTTCTTTCGGAACAAAATTTGAAACTTCCAGGGAGGAATCATGAAAGTTTGGAACGGCACCAATAGTTTTCAGGATATTCAACTTTGAATTATCGTTTTCCCAATGCGAAAAAGCGCGCCAAAGTTTCTGACTTCACGTCAGGGCTTCCTTGATTTTTAATCCACAGTATTCACGCCGTAACAATTATTCAAAGTTCGAATTCTACTCATATGAGAGTTATTCGCGCATCCGCCATTTTATCAATAAGTGCTGAAATGTGTATTCCCCGAATATAATTTTTCCCCTACTCGCCTTGGTTAGCTATCCTTCCATCTAATTGTTGTAAGTAAACCCTTCAATGATTTATGTATTAATAAGGTTAAACCATATGTCAATAATATTACATCGAACAGTGATTGACATATTATATTAACATTAATATATAAATCATTGAAGGTTTAAATCAATGAAATACTCCTTGGAACCTCCCAAACAGTATAATACTTTTAACGAATATGGAACAGAACGAAATCGAAAAAAATACGCAATTATGTGCAGTCGCATATACATGTGTTGACATTACTGCAAAATCTCGCGCCAACTAACTAATGATGGCGTTTTCAGAAAGAGAACCTGAGGAAATCGTACTTGACCCAAATGGAAATAAAACATTATGAAATGTGTAGATAGGTACAGATGAAAAAACTCTGGAAAGCACCAATAGTTTATTTCATCGGTATATACAGTGTGTTTGGTCACGAGTTAGCGATGATTTAAGGTCATCAAATATACCTAATTTTATCGACAAAAACACCCAAACTTGAAAGTTTACCCCCTTTGTTTTGGAGTAGCCCCATTTTAAATTTATTTTTTTATTTTCGTTGACCCTTCCAAATAATGGTATGTTTTTCGAAAGATGATACTACCACCTTTCATTGAAGTATAACAATATAAAAACAATCAAATTGATAACGCCATAAAAAAATTCTTTGAAAAGTTCATAGTGAAAATATGTACTGATTTCCTCAGTAAATCCGCAATAGTACAAGAACTAGCACATTGAAGTATAATTTTTTTTCACTGATTTAACACGCAAGGACACAAGCTACAAAACAACACTCACATCATTTCTGTAAGTTACATAATTTGAGAGTTATTGCTGTTCAATCACCATAGCGTTTACCCTATATTGTATATCAAATAAGTACAGAAAATATGTTCTTTCAAATTAAAGCTTTTGTTCTAAAGACAACGAGAAAAATAAAGTGTTTTTAAAATTCAGTTTTCCAATACAAAATATATTATATTATATTATCATTTATGGTTAATCTACGACACGAAACTGAAAAATGTATTATTCATAAGAGTGCGATGTCTCCAATGATATTATTTGTTATTACACTCGGGCTGTACCGTAAGTATTATTTGAACTGATGAATAATTCACGACACCCTTAAGACAAAAGAAGGGTGAAAATGTCGATAATGAAAGAATTCGAGTCAACCTATTTCAAAATACATACATTCTTAATTTCAATCAAGAAACTACTGAAGGTTAGCACTCAATAGCGAATGGATTCATCAAGACATCTCTGAAGAAAAAGGCAGAAACTGATGAAGAGACAAAAGTTAATTTCATGCAAATGATTGAAATACTTCGAAGGAAGACGAGTTCAGAAACGAATAAAAAGAATTCCGCAATTTCATATTTAATCGATCAAATTCACCTCCAACTGTTACTACCCTTTGTTAGGTTTATCAGAACGAGAGATATTGATTTTATGCTAATGGAATTTTCGATACTTATCGCCTTAAAATCGTTCGCATAACATAAAGGCTCACCGAAAAGTCAGTGACAGAGTTGAGGTAAAAATGGGTTAAATGTAGAAATTAAACGGAAAAAATGATTTGTTCGAGAAACCTTCAGTAAAGCTTTACCAACAATGTCGCGAAAGAAACGAAGAATCACATTCTGTTCTCACCTTTTTTATAACAGTTGTATAAGGATTCATTTTTGCGCGCTTGTTCTTAGGGCAACATCGTGCTACAGTTCTACCTGAATGTCTGTAATTTGCGAATTTTGAGCAGACTTGGGACTCACTGCCCACATTGCACTGAATAGGCGAACTTGAATTAAGTTCCAAGCAAATAATATGAAGATGAATAAGGACAAGACGCAGTACCTGACATTTGAAACCCGTCCAACAGCAGATACAAGTTCAAAATTCCTGGGAATTCATTTGGAACCAAATATGAAGTTCAAACAACACATTGAGAACATATCCAAGAAACTATCCACTGCAACTTATTCAATCAGAAGATCTAAACAACTTGCCGGTAAGCTAGCAGCCAAGCATGCATACTATGGATATTTTCATAGTCTAATTAGCTATGGAATTCTTTTCTGGGGAGGAAGACCTGAAAGCCAAAGAATTTTCACGAAACAAAAGAATGCCCTACGTATAATATGTGATTTGAGGTATACAGAGAGCTGCAAAAACTACTTCCAACAAGAAAACATCCTCACATTAACCTCTCTGTATATTCTTAACTGTATTCTGTATGTCCATGAAAATATAAATATATTCAGAAAAAATGAACATTACCACAGTTATACCACTAGGAATGCAGAAAAATTAGTAATTCCATTTCATAGAATATCAGCCACTCAGATGAGCATTAATCACGAAGCAATATTAATATATAATGAAATACCGAAACTTTCAAGAAAATGACAAAGTTGAAATTGAAAAAAGAATTGGTAAAAATTTTAATGATGAAAGCATACTATTCAATGGAGGATTTCTGGCAGGATAAACCCAGTAATTTTGTTTTGTGAATGTGACTTTGTATAATATGTATTTATATGTTTATGTCTGAGTTTTTAAGTTATTGATATTAGTGTTTATCAAGTGTAAAATATGTTTTATTTATTGCAATTCAAAGTGAATGTGAGATTGTCAATTGTAGGCAGAGATATATTTGTTGCATTTTTATTTATACACAAACAAATTGATACTGACAACCCATGTAATTATGTTGATGGGAAGGTTATTCATAAGTGTTATACTTGGTGAATAAAGATTTTATTATTATTATAAGTATTCCAGAAAAAAGATGTCTCGGTGATAATCTATACAATTCAACACGGAGTTCATTAACGAGTCTCAATTCAATGTCGATTATGAAATTTATTTCAGTAAGGTATACATGGTGTTTCTGAAATGGTACGAAAGATTCAAGGGGGTGATTTATCAGATCGTTTTCTGACAGAAAGTTCCCCTGAATCTAGGTCCGGGAATGCCTTGTTTCAAAGATACAGAGTGTTTAAGTGATACTTAAAAAGTGACTTAAAAAAGTAGTACACACCGAGATATTTTATACTAACAATTATTTTGACTTCGTCATTCAATTTGTGACAAGAAACCAATTCTACCTTTTTCTCGTTTGGGGCGCCATTTTCATGAGAAAAAATAAAACATCTTTACGTAGCTTCTCTACTACATTATGTGTTGAAAGTAACGACAACTACTCGTTAAGATATTTTTCCGCCGACCTCGAAATAAAAGGTGATTTTAATGTGTATGAAATTGAGCATTAGTAACCTATTTTAATGATGAATTCATGCTATATTTGAATTGGTTTCGTGCACGTTTGACAACTGACAGCACATCGGAGGTATAACAACCCCACTTTTCCTATGTAAATCATAGCAAAACAACGAGAGATTTTGGTTTTCTCAAGTGTTTCAGTTGATTTATTTTTTCTTTGGACTGAAAAATCGTGAAAATGGTCCTATAAAATTGTTTAATAAGTTCAGATCATATTCATCGAGGACGATATGTGGCAAAATATCAGTTTTGGGCATTCACCCTTATCTACTGCAGAAGATTTATCTATCTAATGTGTCTTATTCCGATAATAAAATGTATCCTGATATTATTATGAATTAAATCAAGAAGACAAAGAGATTAGCCAGTTTCAAGATTCATATTTGGACAAGGAGGAAATATAGAACACTATAGAATGTATTTCCTATTCATCCGTTAGAGAAAGGAGATGAAGAGTACTTGTTAATGGACAAAATTGTTGTGATAACTTGAGTTTTTATAAATATATGTCCTGAAATCATATCACTGGATTAAAACTCTTCTGGATGTTCTTTAATTTGCAGTATATCTTTTGTTTTTTATATGAGACAAGTAAAAGGTAATTGCTATCTCCGCTTTCCACTATTTTGTGGATTTTAGCATAAGCATACTTAATTCTAACTCTGTATTTAAAAATTTTTACAATTACTTATTAGATAATTAAGTTTTTATTTATACACGAGACTATAATTTGTTGGTTTGTATTGAATGATGAATGCTTCACTTTCGACAAAATATTTATTTATTTTTTTAATTTGTATTTAAAAGAAATCGTTTAGTTGTTAATATTGATAAAATCCTTCATTTTTTCAATAAAATCCTCATGGAATTCATGGGATTTCATTTCAATAAACAAATTATTTTCTTCTTTCCATTTATTGAAGAATAAATATTATAAATATCATATGATTCACTGCAGCAGCATTCTTTGTTTCCACTGAATAACTGATAATATCAGGATACATTTTATTTCTGAAAAGAGCCAAGTTAGATGGATAAATATATTCCTTCCACAGTTGACAAGGGTGAATACACAAATACATACACTTATTTTTCTACATATCGTCCTCGATGAATATGATCTGAACTTATTAAACAATTTTATAGGTCCATTTTCACGATTTTTCAGTCCAAAGAAGTAATAAATCAACTGAAACACTTGAGAAAAACCAAAATCTCTCGTTGTTTTGCTATGATTTACATAGGAAAAGTGGGGTTGTTATACCTCCGATGTGCTGTCAGTTGTCAAACGTGCACGAAACCAATGTGTAATCCTCATGGCAACCGTTCACAAAGTATTCAGAAGCACTACGAGAAATGTCAAAACTCTACTAGAATAACATAGATACATAGAAATTTTATTATGTCAAATGTAAAGTCTTGTGCAGAATGGAAATGTATTTCAATTGAGAATTCATACACAATTCATATTGAGATCGTTGGAAAAATCTTGTAATCAACTGGGTTATTAATCGAGCGACTAATGGTCTCGAACTATTAACGCGTTCGCTCCGCTCATGCATTAAAATATTCTGACCATTAGTCGCTGTCTTTAATAACCTAGTTGATTAAATAACTATTATTTTCTTACATAAAAACAACTCTCACAAGAAAAGAGGGAAGAAGACGTTTATCGTCACAAATCGAACGAAAAATACAAAATATGTATATTTTTATTTGTTTTCAATATATCAGGCTTACCACTTTCTTTAGGAAGTTTTTGAATAAAACTGTATTTTGGAAACAATGCATTTCCGGACCTACATTTATGAAAAATTTTTCATAAAATGATGAAGAATCACCCCTCGTATCTTTCGCATCAATTCAGATACTTTAGGTATAATCAGAGAGATGTCTAGAAGACTTTATTCATGAATCTACCTACTTGGGATTTATATCGAAATACTTCCTTATATTCCAGATAACAAGATTCCTCGATAAAGCAATTTGGCAATTCAAGTGGAACACAAGTAATATTCAAAACAAAGATTTAATAACTGATCCCTCCAATAAAGTTCCTGGATTTGATCTTCCGAGCTGTTCTTAATCGTATAAGAACAGGTCATGGTCGTTGTAATAGCATGCTTTTCAAATGGACTTCAGTTAAGAGACCTAGCTGCGAAAGCGGAGAAGCAGAGGAGACAATTGAATATGTGATAAATAATTGTCCCATATATTTGAATTTCAGAATGGCTTAAGGGCTATACATGATGTTACCGAGTCGTTTTCGAATTGGGTTGTTAATTTTGAATCAAGTTTCAATCATTTTATATTTCTGTTCCTTTTTTTCTGCTTCGACTTTTTCGTTTCAGATTCAGAATTCCGAGGGCATCTCGGAGAGGATTTTCGTTTGGACTCAATAAAGAAGAAATCCTTCAATATTCAAATAATTTTTAAGTTTTATTTTTGTTGGAACCGCGAGACAGGGTTTTTTCTACTGAGCTTTTTTCCTGAGCTCTGGTATCATACTAAAAAATAGTATGGTACCCCGTTTTGCACCAACCTCAGTTACGGATTCTGGTTTTTGTTTTATGTATTGTATTATGTTAGCTCTTGATTTCAAAAGAATATATTGATATATATTTTGTCAGCAACCTTCCACATTTTTATTGAATAAACGTTTTCACTCTTCTCTTTCCGAAATTCATGAATATTTCTTTCTTGAAACTTCTAGGAAAATCCAATTATACCTATTTCGATTATATGTTTCAAAATCTTTGAAACTGATACCTCCCCGTGGTGAGTTCGGGATTATGGCAATGAGAAAATCAAAAAACACATCGCAAAAAAACAAAAATGTACTTCTACGTGTTCTACGAGCTTCGTAGCCCACCGGTGTAACAGCGACAACGCTTGTTCATTTTTCTACGGGGCTATCAATTTAGGTTGGCCACGAAATAAGCTTGAGTTCACAGAACAGATTTATTTATATTATGCTTGCTTGAATAAACGTTCAGGCTGAGATAATATTGTCATTTTTTCTCCTCACAATGATATTGTTAAACCAGCCAAAAGGTGTAGAATTTTCGAAAATTATAAATCTTTCCCAGCAAAAAACGACAAGTGCAAGCTCAGTTAATTGTAGATATAATAATCATAGTCCAAGATGAAATCAGGCCTCAAATAACTCATAGGAAGAATACTGAATATTTTCTGCAGTGACAGCTTTCATAAATATCAATGCAAATTAGTTACAGAAGGCCGTCTTATATCGTCTCATTTACATTTGTGATGAGTACTCGGCGCATCCACCAATTTATCACTTCCAAATTCTTATTCATCAATTTCTTGTTTCTTAAACTGTGATAGTTAATCATCACAAAAAATAGAGGAACTTCAATAATATTATTCAATCATAACTGCTTTTGGAGCTAAAGCCAGTGAAAATCTTCAATTAATTCATCTATTAGATTAGAGCAAAAATTTGATCTATTGAATCTATTTAAGTTTTTTACATTCAAAAAAATTGTGCTCAAATCTGATGAACCTACACATGCTGATGAAACACTGAGTATTCACTTCATCACTCTAAGGGATTTATCTTCTAATAGATTTCAAGAGATTTTCAAATTTATTTGCAGAATTCCATGCATTAAAATATCTGATATAAGTATAACAAGCAGAAACCATTACCAAAAAACCTGATTTTATGTAAGATTTATCATATGGGAATTTTATTAAAATAGTTACGAATTTTTGTAGCATTTGAAAGATGTAGGTACAAGACTTTCATTTATTCAGACTAAAAGAATATTCGAATCAAAATTTTGTTTTCCATTTCTGACAATGTTTCATTTCAACCTGAACATAATTTGGTCTTCATCTTTTTTCACAGGTAAACATGGGTTCTCTTCAGAATAACAAAGTTCAAAAAAACTTCTTAGATATCATACAGTAAAGAGATAACTTATTATAGTTATTGAAGTAATATACTTTCCGAGTTCCTTCTTCATTCCCACAGAACATGAAAGTATTTATTATTCATTCAGCCTCCTGGGAAAATACTCCTTCAAGTTCTTCCCATTACATTTTGTCACATTTTTCAAACATATCTATTCTGCCAGCATACCAACCATGAACTCAAATTATACATGAATAATCTCCTTATGAATAATGCTCAACAAATGTATGATAACTGAAGTAGTGAAGGAATTAGTGTGAAAAGAAACAGAAAAGCTTCAACACATTACTGCAGTTTGTTATGAAAGCACAATCATAATCATAACAAATAACTTACCATTCATAATTGAAAGATAGTTGATTCCATTCCATTTTCGTGGAGATAGTTCCAACTGAAGAACTAAGTAGAATGTTTCGTTTGGAGCACAATACAATCGACAAAACAAAGTCAAGACAGATGAACAACAACCAAAGACAGATAAATACAAAAAAGGTAAACTTAACCTAGAAATTATTACAATGAAGATACATTTTATTTCAAAAGGTTGATGAATCAAAGTATTATTATTCTAAAATTTGTATATTGAAATCATTGGCATTTTTTGACTATAGACCAGAATTACCAAGAAATACGATAAGGCATAGGAAAATAATTCAGCATCATAGCAATGATACTCCAGATAGAATATTGAGAAAAGTTTCACGTATCACTTATTTTTGTATGAGATAACTCACATTATATTCTCACAGATCGAGAAACATGTCTTAATTGAAAAAGCATGAATTTTCTCGGCTTTATCCCTAAAATCAACAGAATATTTGGCTTTCAGTAATTTTTAAAGGACACTATTACGCCATCTTTTTCACCCAACTGTCAAACCGCATGCGCGTTTATCCTCTACACATAATACATATTCTGTGATTATTATCGAGGAGAAGGATGTAAGGGATGTGCAATGAAAATTATATCTAAGATTCGATTTATTTGAGTGGAAACCTTGTTTTGAATATAAACTTTGGTGGAAGTTCAATTCAAATTCTTTCAAATAGGAATGAATACTGAACAATAATTCAATTGATGTTTTTATGTAAAATATGTCATGAACTGAATCTATACTAATATTATAAAGAGAAAGATTTGTATGTTTGTGTGTTTGTGTGTTTGGTGTTTGCGTTGATATGACATCACTCATAAACTACTGGACCGATTTCAATAATTCTTTCACCCTTAGAATGCTACATTATCCTTGAGTAACATAGGCTATACTTTCATCAGAGAAAATTGGGGAAACCTACTATAACTTCAATGATAATAAATATGAGTACCAAAATCAGCTATTTTCAGGTGCGCTGCGAAAACCGTAAGACGTACATGGAAACAATGTATGACGGAAATGTACCTCTTCAATAGTTCTACAAAAAAGTCCGCGATAGCATATCTATCTTTCAAGGTTTACTCGGTATCACCTTTTAAAGGTATCCGAATGTTTCTCAAAATTATGCATTTTTTGGGAGTATTTTTTATGAATACGCTATTGATCTTTATCCAATTAAATACGTCCTCATATCCAGTATTTAATATAGAACGAAATTGCCTTTTACATCATTCAATTATGATGAATACATCAAAAGATATGGCAGGTTGAAGATGAAATCGCACCAAAATCGAATTGCGTGTCCGAGCACAATATACACAAACACTGGTATGCCGACGCCCACCGAGATGTGACGTCACAGCGGAGAATTTCCATTGCATTTGCGGGATGAAGTGTTAGAACTCGAGGGAATGATTGGAATAATGCAATTAATCGCAAGTTTCATTGAAAATGCAATCAACTAACTATTTTAAATGAAATTTCTTCGATGTCTTTGTTTGTTGATCCTGGAATATATCAATGAAGTTGTATAAATATGGATGTTAGTGCTAAGTATTTACGAGTATTTGTTATAGAGAATAAATTATTCAAGTGTCATTTAAAAACTTCGAATAAATGAAAATATTTTTATCATATTCAGGAAATTTCTATGAATGTCATTTATAATTCGTGAATTTGGAAGTTTTTTGTTCATTTTTTTCTTCATATTCTGAAAACTGATCTTATTCAGATCCCGGTGTCT
Organism: Propylea japonica; assembly: GCA_013421045.1. Classification (NCBI taxonomy): domain Eukaryota; kingdom Metazoa; phylum Arthropoda; class Insecta; order Coleoptera; family Coccinellidae; genus Propylea; species Propylea japonica. The sequence goes on from CM024239.1 coordinate 115,929,889, forward strand.
TAAGTTGGTACGGATTCTGCTCAAAACGGTAGGTTTTAGAAAAAAGTGGTCAATAGAGCGTTTGTAGAGAATTAATTAACCTATAAAATGAGGTATCAATCGTCCTGATCGAATGAGCACAGACCGATTTATTTTCATTAGAAGATGAAAAATAGTATATTATATTATAAGGATTAAAAGTGCATCTTTTTTTACGAGCAATATTGTAGTTGCGAGGCGCAGCCGAGGGAATGCAAAATTGCGAGTTAAAATAGGCACTTTTAATCCGAATAATATATACTATTTTTTCTCCAACCAAGTCAAAATTACAATAAAATTGGTTTTAGTGAAAATCGTTCATAATTTGGTTATGAATTTGAACACAGAATCATGACAGTGATTGTCAAGTAGACTTCAAATGCATTACAAGGATTAAAAGTACCGTTTTTAATCCTAGGATTAAAAGTGTGCTAGTAGTAACGAGTAAATTTTTACGGTAAGAAAATCTATGACTATTGCACCTGAAAAGAGTACAAAAATGTCAACATTTTTTGATGGTTGGAGAAAAATAGAATTTTTCATCTCTTCCCAACTTTATTCGAGATATTTTCAAAACGATAGGTTATAGAAAAAAGTGGTCAATAGGGCGTTTGTAGAGAATTGATCTCTATCTTTACTAATATTATACTTATACCTATATTATAAAGAGGACAGATTTGTATGTTTGAGGGTTTGATACGAGTTTACTCATAAGCTACTAGAGATTTCAATAATTATTTCACCCTCAGAATGCTACACTATCCCTGAGTAACATAGGCTATACTTTTCACCCGAGAAATTGAGGAAACCTACTATAACTTCAATGATAATAAATATGAGTACCAAAATCAGCCATGATGAATACATTAAAAGATATGGCAGGTGAAGATGAAATCGCATCAAAATGTCTCCGAGGTAGGCACAAGGCGGCTAGGAGATGGTACTTAAGTGTGAGGGATGTTTGTATGAATGTATTTTGGATTGCCTATGACCGTATGTTATGACCACACATCAGATCAACAGATGGCGCTGAAGTCGTTATTCAGGTTATTCATCTACTCTGCAACTAAACGGCTCGATCGAATTGAATGATTTTTGTGTATACAGAAAACGTCTGTTGGGTCTGCTAGTATACTTATAAAATTTGAGGAATTATATAGTTTCTGTTCAAATGATTTTCAGAATGGGACCAGAATGTTTCAAAACGACTAAATTCTAATAGTTCACTGAACTGAGATAAAAAGTTCCTGTCGTTCCGGCTGTCCGTAACACTTTCTCTAAGTTCAATTTCTTAATGTCTCCACCTAATCTAATGTTATATAATAGGATAATAGTTTTCAAGGCTCTCACATGCATCTTAAATCATTTTCGCGAAACTTAACCTGGTAGACAATACACTCAACTAGAGCATTAATATTATAAAAATAATAAAGCTATAAAAATTGATTTCCGAAAAACTGGAACATTGAACTGCTATAAATTCTGTAATATGAAACAGTTATCAGTTATTTTACTAACAATTGCCCAAAGTGATATGATTCCGCACTGAGGTTAGTACAAAACGGGGTACCATACTATTTTTTCGTATGATACCTGAGCTTAGTGAAAACCTCAGTAGAAAATAAATTCAAGAAAGCAAATTTTTTTTTATTTTCCACATTTTTCAGAACCATGACATTTTGAGCAGAAATTTGTTCAGTTTAAACCATGTTTTCGGCAGCCAACTTTCAAAATGTTACATCCAGTGCATCAAAATTCTTTGCATTTTCTGATAGATTTACCAAATAAATAAATAATTATGAATAATTTTTATACTACGAAAAAAAGGGATTTCAACGAACAAAAATCCTACGAACATTTTCAAAAAAAGCTCATTAATTATTTCGATGTGAAAATTTTCGATTGAAAATTGGTGTAGGTACCTACTTTTTCAATATCAATAGGGGAAGTGAGGTAATACGATCTCTCTGATCTAAGGTAAGCAGGTTGGACTTTCGTTTTTTTTTATATGTAGTGTTTACTGAAATGTTGTTTTATTTGCGGGTATTAGCAGTTAGCTAATATTTAAGCCATGTTCGATCATCGCACGCGGTATGTGAAGGTTTTGTTTTGATCGATATTTTTGTAATTTCGTATTTGGGGTGAAATGATCCCTTCTGTGTGTCTAAAATGATCCCTGGAATCATTTACCCCATTAATAGTTTTGTTTACAAGTCAGGCGAGAATTTATAAACGTAAAACTTATCGCCAAAAGAGGCCTGAGAACATATGCAAAAGGCATTAGAGATGGTATGGCTTACAAACGCGAGAAGAGAATTTGAGGTCCCTGTAATGGTATTAGAAAGAAGAGCCGAAGGTAAAAATAAAATAGCTGTATGCTCAGCTAAAAAGTTAGGTAGCACAACAGTGGTTCAACCTGGAACAAAAACTGGAACTTATGACATGGATTCCAAATAATATACGGGCTGACCACTCAGGAATTCTTAACCTCATCCCACCGAAAATGGCAGAAAGAAATAATTTACCACATCAATTTTCCGAAACTAAAGGAAAAGCTGGACTTGAATGGCTTCGTGGATTTAGAAGTAGATATCCAGACATTACAATGCGTGCGCGAGGTTTTAATAAGAATGTGGTGGATGAATTTCTACTCTGACTTTGAGAACGCCCAAGAAAAATATTATTTTTTCAACCCATAGAATATTTTTTTTTTGTGTGACTTGCTTACATACTTAAATTGTGGTGAACAACATGTTTCATTCAAATAAACAGCAGAGTTTTTATTTCATTTTTATTTGATATTTACAGTACAAAATCAAAATGATCCCTGGGATCATTTTGCCCCTACCCAGGGATCATTTTATCCACAGGGGTGTATAAAATGATCCTTCACTAAACTTTTACAAAAATATGTTATACAAAAAAACTACATATGGGTGATTCTCCGGTAACTGTGTCTTTGAGCGATACTTTTGATTTCAACAAAAAATTTACAAATTTTGTTCAAATTAAAATATTTGTCATAATCAAAATCTTATTGTTCAAGAAAAATCGAATAACATCCAAAATTTCTGCATTTTAGCTATTTTAAGTGCAATTTTTGGTCACGGAAGTCCACGGGAATGACTGACTTCCACGGGAATGATTAAATAATACAATATCAGGATTCTGAATAGAAAATGATACGAAACTTTCATGTAATATCAACAAAATTATTTCTTCTTTCAATATAGTATATACAGTCGACTCTCGTTAATTCAAACCTTCGATAATTCGAACCTCTCTATAATTCAAAGTTATCACGAGGTCCCTACAAAATCTCTTTATATTTCGAACTAAACAATACATTTTTATGCACTTGGTTATTCGAACGAAAAAATCATTACTGTTTAACAAAACGACGCTTTAATTCGAAGTAATCGGCGTCTAATACTCGACAATTCAAAGTTGCAGATAGAAAGGGGCGGAAAGATTGTAAGTACATTTTGCGACAAGTTCAAACTTGTATCACGTACACGAGCATTTGTTTTTGAAAAGTTAGTTTTATCATTCAGATAAAGAAGCAAGATCCTCATTCGATACCTTACAAAGCTTTTGTTTACAAAATGAAAGTGATGAAAAAGCATTTCAGGCTCTTTTTCTCTTGAAAAAGGTTATTGAGCAGTCTGAGCAGCAGCAATGTGCTTTGAAGCAAACAACTATAACAGACTTCTTTCAAAAAATAATTAATTCACATTAATAACATGTATGTACATGAACCTCTAAACTTTTGATTATAAATAGCAGTTAATGAATAATAATGATCAACACTCAATAATTAGAAGTTTTAATTTATTGCCTCTCACAATTTCGAACCATTTGATATTTCAAACACTCGATAATTCGTAAATTTCAAGAGTCCCTTGAGTTTTTCGAATTAACGAGAGTCGACTGTAATATCAAAAAATAACTCAGGTATTCCAGGAACCATAATATATATATATATATATATATCCAAATATAATACTGGCCAAAGAGCTGTTATCACAAAACATATTTCACATACTATTATTTTTTTTTCAAAAACATCTAGAACACAAGGAAATCTATAATATAAACGCTTTCCTTTGCAGACTAGAGAAGGTTCAGGTAATATTGACAATATTGACTCGAATGCTACATATGAAATATCATTCTCATCAAGTCTAAATAACATTGACTTTTCATCAATTATTTTCAAGAACATAACTTTCACTTCACCATCATCTTCAATGTCAGTTATGCATACTGCCACATATCTATAGGAAGCCTTATTTTCTTATTTTCTTCATTTAGTTCAACTAAAACGTAGATTCCAGTCTTTATTTTCGAAGGAGTTACTGAATTTTCAAGATTTTCTTGGGGTATACTACTGTTTCCTTCATTTTCGGAATCATCAGATTCACTATAGATATCCTGATATCGGAATCTAACCTGTAAAAAGACAAAAATAGAGTTGAAATAACGAGGACTGACTAGATTACCTTGTTTATTGGTTCCACTATATATTTCAACTTTCCTATACCGAAATCAGGACATTCTGAGTCACATTTGAAACATGACAATTTCCTGAACCATATTTGAGAGCTTTCTGTAACAACCACTTGATGAACTTTCATGGTTCCTTTAAAACCATGAACAGGAATGTTTTCCATGATGGTCTCAATTTTATTTATATCCTCATCAGTTATTTTGAGAAACTGTACTCCTGGACAATTGCCTTTTAGTGTACTGAATAATTTTTCAAAAGAGTCAACATCTTTTCCTTCGGCTACAACTCTATCGGCAGTTCGTTTGCACACTCCGCCAATACCATCTGGAGCACCTTTACCATGGCCTGCTTCATGGTAATTCCATGTTATTTTAGAAATATTTGGAAACATTTTCTGCAAAACATTTGCAAGAAAACAAAACATAATTTATTTCGATATTGCGTGGAAGGTCCATCGCTCAAAAAATGAACTTCGGATTATTTTTATGTTCTGTTCAATGATTGGTAATAGATGGGCCCAAATGGCTGGAGCATTATGCTTCAAAGATTCTGACAATGAACAATAACTAGTTGTTTCAGAAGGCCCCTTTCATCTTCCTTGAATCGAGCTTTGAATATACAACAACTGTATGTAAAGTGATCTGCTGACGTGAAACCTCCAAGTGAAAAGATTAGGTTTCTTGAGCATACTTCAGATTATAATTCTCGCTGAATCACAATGTATAATTAAAGCATTTGTACTGAGATTTTTTTTCAATTGGCCAATTGCTTCGTATTGATGAATAATCCTTTCTTCATGTGACATGAATTCCATCAGATCAGTTTCAAACATTGATACTAATTCACCTAATGGTTTATAGAAACAACTTTAGAAGTTTTCTTTCTGTGAGATTTTTTCCTTCTGGCTCTTTTTATCGAAAAAAGTTTCTTTCTTCACTGTCCACTTGTAATATTGAGCCTGCTTCTCCTTTATGTAGGTATTATATTCAATGTTATAACTATAACAATAATTGCATTGCCTAAAGAGACAACGTTCACTTCTAATATCACAGCACACTTTTTCTAAAATCTTTGGCAAATATACATTGTACCACTCTATTATTGAAAAGAAGATTCTACAATCAGGTTCATATTGGCGTGTATTGTACACATGCAAGTGTCTCTGTTGTTCACTTTCTGGGGTATAACCCAAAAAGGTTTGTTTTTTGGCAAAAAAAGCATAACTACATCGAAGCTCAGGATAAGTTTTCAAAAAGCTTTGATGTAATTTTTTAGTGTGTCAGAGAGATATCGTTTCTGTTTGCATATCTTTCTCTTCTTGATGAAATCCCTCTTCCCTGGACATAATTTCGAATTTATATCTTCATTCAAGAAATTCATAATTTTAGCGCTTATTTCCCTTGATTTTCCAACTCTTTTTCGACAATCAAGAATCTTTTTTTAGGGCTGACATTTCTGAATCTGATTGCTTTTGCAGCAAATTTTTTTCATTTTGTATTTTTTATGATACGGCCCGACATTATTTTTTTGATAATAATCCTCGTCTTCATTTGATCTGATCCTTTATAACTTTCTTTCAACTGACGCTCAAGAACCTCCCCAAACAAGATTTTTTTTCTAACTCTGTCTATATTTGGATTTGATGGAGAACATCCATAATCATTCAATAATGATTTGTTGTCGAATTTGGGGAAGGCGAGGCAGCACGCGATTTTGTATTGCTTTTTTTGTCGCGGATAATTTTCTTCATTCTGTGGCACTTCTGCCTATATTTATTAATTTTCTTCCAATTTGGAGATCTTATTCAGAAAGCCTTTTTTCTCTGTGCCTTCCTACTCTTCTTCTGTTTGACATCCTTTGGCGTTGAATTTCCCGACTATCTAAAATTCCTCATCAGAACTTTCTGGAGGAGTATTTTCAGCCAAATTTTTCTCTATCTCCATATGACGTTTTTTTTGCTGTTCTATATTTCTTGTGTTAATTCTCCATTTCTTTCTTTGCAACCTTTGTTGCCTTGGAGTCATTTCATCTATGGTTTTTTTTATTTTTCCTTGTCTCTGCTTCAGATATTTTTGATGTTTTTTCTTTCTTCTGTTCCTGTCTTTTAACAGGATCTTCTCTAATTCTTTTACGACGCTCTCTTTCTTTTTCTCTCTTTATCCTCAATCTTCTTCCCTTGTTCGCTTCACAGCACGAGCCATATTTCTGTTGAAAAAACTAGTTCATCATTATCTAGTAATCTAGTCATTATATTCATTCCCGTGGTAGTGCAGTCATTCCCGTGTCGTATATTTCGCACGGGAATGACATCCACGTGGAATGACAAAAGTGATATTTAACTCTAGTATTTCCAGAAAAATATATTTTAGTGATGAGAAAACAAATATTCTATGAATGTTGGATATAATGCAATGTTAATACAATGAATTTTAGAAAATTTAAATTTTTACCTGAAAAATTGTACACCACGGAAATGACTCCTAGGATGTTACACACCGACCTTAATACTTTCGCTAACAGCAGAACTTTCCTCTTCAACCATATAAACACAACTGACTCCATAAACAATCGGAAATGGCTTTTTGGTTCAGTTCGACCTACTGGGGAGGGGATAACGCGGTAAATTCGAATTATTTATTGGAATTCATGATCTGCCACGGGAATGATCATTTTCGCCTGTGACAGCCCTCTTTTTACAAATACAAAAAATTTTTCGCTATTTGGTTCGAACTAATGTGGTAGACCATAATGCATGGTACAATATTCCAGGAATATATCTCATCTGGATTTCGCTTTTTCAGAAATGTGAATTATTACCGCCTTAAGTTTTCGAACAATTGAATTACATGCCACGGGAATGACAATTTGAGATACTGACCAACAAAAATAAAAATTCCAATATTTGAATAATTTATTGATGTGTATCATGCTGGGACTCAGTTTCTGGAGAATCACCCATAGATGAAATGAAAAATAAGTAGGCAGATACAAAGTTAAGTAAATTTACTACCTCAACAATTGAAATCTGCGGTTTTGCCTTCAACTTTAGCCACAATTGAAATTTTCCCTTAAGGGGATCATTATACCTCACCTTCCCCTATAGGGTGGAAAAGAATATTTTGAATGAATAAAATATGTGTAAAATATGACCATTCAAAATTTCTGCTCCTCAATATCTCAGACAAAACGGAACCAATCGAAATGAAAATTTTGCGGCCACATGCAAGATACTCATTATAAGCCTCGTTCAAAATGTGGCCATAGTGTGAACAGAACCATAAAAAATTCAATTGGAATATTGAAAAGAAGAAATTTCTTATTTTCATAACAAGACATCTGATTTGTGTGAAGTTTATTTTGTGAATGAAGATTAATATACTGAATGTTCATGCTAAAATTCAGAGGATCGCATCATCAAAACCATAGAAATTTTTTTATTGTCAAGTTTGTTCATATTTCAGTTTTCGAATTATTTCTAGAATATTATTCCGATCGTGCTGAGATTTTGCATTTATATATTTGCTATCAATCCTATACAAAATTTGAGGTAATAGCTTCATTGCTCTACCAAAGAACGAGCGCTCAAAAGCACCTGCTCAGGGCTTTTCTTTAATTTAAATCCATTGATTCAACTTCAGGTACTTTTAATATATAAAGCCTACTTTGAACATTTTAATATTCTTGTTTTTTCATAACTTATCGTGTTACGGTCCGACGTAGATTTCGCTATATCTATATTGGTTCAGTCCAATGGCTTTTCGTGTTCTGAAATCTCATGAACTATTGTGCCATACATTAAATAAATTCATACCAGCAGGCTCTTTTGTCCACTTGACACTATGCCTTTTTCACCATTTCATTTATTTTCTCTCTTCATATCTTTCAATTCAACCGTTTGCGTGTTTTCCTAAAATTCATTGTTCGGAACATAATTTCCACATTTTCAGTATCCAGTTGCTCTATATCTCAAACTTTTTTTCGTCTTATCTCGCATATTTAAAAGTTATATTTCGATACGAAATCGCAGCCATCGCGGGACGATTCTCCTAGTTGTCATCAGAAATTTAACGGTTCCACCGAATGAATGTCGTGATCGCGAAAGTTTATAGTAGGACGATTATTTATTGGCCAACTCGACAGCTATCGACAGTAGTCCTATGAATTATTATTCCCGCTCAATAATCCTGGAAAAAATAGATTTACAAATTCAAATCTTAGGTATTTACAGATCTTCTTAAATATGAGGAACTTGTGCTATATATTTTCCGAATATTGTGTGCTCTTCCTATATTTTCATTTGGATATAAGTTTGTCACACGTTTTTTATCATAATTCCGGAATTGAATTCGATATTTAGAATGAAATACCAAAGTTTAAATCTATGTGAGATGATTACCCTTCAGTAGGGTTCTGTAGCGGTCTTAGATGAACAGAAGATTCGAAAACTCATCAATTGGGATGCCAGACCTGGTTTAAAACACACTTCTGGCCCCAAAGCAAGAATTAAGTATTTTGTATCTGAATATCGAAGGTATTTATTCGAATATAGTTTAAGGTTTCAATTTTGTAGAAACGGCGAGACAAGGTTTTTTCTACTGAGGTTTTTCCCTGAGCTCTGGCATCATACGCAGACTAGTATAGTAACCCTTTTCGCACCAACCTCAACTAGGGACTTTTTTGTTTTATGTATTGTATTGTGTCAGCTCTCAATTCGAAAGAATACTTCACATATTATTTATTCAATATCTGCACAAAGAATCAGAGGACAGTTAGGTGTATTGACCACCAGTAGTTGATGAATTTTGTAATCGGAAAGTTGGTTTAATTATAAGCAATATTTGAATGGATTTGCATAGGTTTTATGTTGATATCCATTCCAGGTTCTGCATAGATTGAGAAAGGTGAAGGAAAACTACTTTATAAATTAAAAACAATTTTAAAAGCTCAAAACTCTCTTGTCGTTGATCTGTTTATACATATGTTTCGAAAACAGATATATTGGCTTTCAATTATTTTCATTATAACTTATCTTTTTATTTCATGGTTCATTGGGATGTTTGTGTCTCTCTATTATCATGAAACTAGTTTGGTAAATTGGAGGAAGCATGGAACGTATATCGGGTGTCCCAAGGTGAGTGGCCTATTAGATTATTTTTATGATTTTTTTTGGTCCATCCTGTACAACTGACAACTATAATTCAAAAGCAGTGACATAGATCAGATCAATATCTAATGACTTGCTAAATTTCTGACTTAAATCTGAAATATTGGACGAATAAGAGTCATTTTCGTAACTCGCCAATTTGTTCTAATAGGTCACTCACCTTTGGACACCCGATGTATATCATCGATATCATCAGTGTTTCGTAGACAACCCTCTTTACTTATTGATTAAAATAGTCACAAAAAAGATCATTAATGTATCATTAACTTGAATAAAAAAATTACTGGAATTGAATTAGTACAATTCTGATTCAAAATTTGTAATTAATAGATTATTAATAATTAATGATAAAATACAGTCAACCATGCAAAAAATTTACCCCTACTTCGTTTCATCTTCATATACCTACCATAATAATTCACTAGGATAAATATTTGGATCCTGAACTTCAACATCAATGTAATAGCGTTGGGGAAAATGCAAGTTTCTGAACGATAGAGGAAAAAAAAGGGACTGTAGGTATACCCTTATCACCTAGAATATCTAAATATTTCATTTCAGTGAGAAGCCCAAGATTTGGTTTAGAGAACTTGACAAAGTAGGGAATCCTGATCAATCTTCCTTCTATTCAAATTTCCCATTCAAAAGGTGGAACTGAAATTGAATATGACTACGCATAGTTATACAGGATGGCCCACGGTCTATATTGTATATTGCCGAGAAGGACATTTTTTGCCATGAAATTCAGCCTAAACACATTACATTCCTTGGAGTTATAACGCCTCTTACCGTCTGCACCTCATTCTTCTTAAATGGCTAGTGATACCTCATTTTTCTTCTCAATATTAAACGAGTAATAGATATTTTGGTATTTAATCAACTAGGTATTAAAGAGAGCCCCTAATGGTCAAGTTATTTCAACTGATATTTCAATAGTTCAGGACCATAATCGCTAGATTAATAACCAAGTTGATCACAAGATTTTTCCGATGATCTCGATATGGATTGTGTATAAATCCTTGATTGAAATACATTCTCATTTTGCACAAGGCATACATTTGACATAAAAAATGTCTACGTGTCTGGGTTCCAGTAGAGTGTTGACATTTCTCGTAGTGTTTATGAATACTTTGTGTACAGTTTCCGTGAGGATTGCACATTAAAATAGCATAATTGAATATTAAAATGGGTCATTAATGTTCAATTTCGTACACATTAAAATCCCCATTTATTTTGAGATCGACGGAAAAATACATTAATTAATCAGAAACTTAAAGCTGTTAAATCACTTTTCATTCAATCAATAAAAATAAGATCTGATAAGGAAACTATCAGTGTCAAGAAATTGCATCCAATTGCTAACCAACAATAGCCTCCAATTCCGTTTCAATTTTTACCTAAATCGAATAAATTTAAAGATTTTTAAGAATCGATGAAAAATGGTCTCTAATTATGAGACGATTTTTTTTGCCAAATAACAATAATTGTCGATGTCTATCAGTGTGTTACTTGACTGAAGCTCCTCAATAATATTGTAAACTGAAGAAATGAAATAATTTACATTTTTGAAAGAATAACTAGTGCGGTAACAGTTCTCAATGAAACATGAAACGCATCCAGATAAACTTATAGCTGGGAAATACGTTCTATAGAGTGCAGAAATTTCATGAAACTGGTTCGGTCAGTAGCTAACAAGAAACGAGAACCAGAACGTGAATTTCCGTTCAGAAATGAACCTACTGAAGTTGCACTTTCAACACAAGTTCAGCCAGTTAACCCAACATTGAGAACAAGAAAATTGGCTAGCATTACCAATATTAGTAGAATCAGTAGATAGATATCCACCGGAACCTGAAACATCATAAATTAGACCCCCATATACATTCTGGTATACCAATTCGGAGAAATTATGACTATGAGAATATATGCTGATGATAATTTCCTTATGAACATCTGCTAGACTGGTGAGCCTACATTCTTCTCGAATTCTACTGTGAATCCTTATATTAATGTATTAATCGTTGTTGGTGAGATATCAATCCACATGTTTTCCACTCACACATCGCAAAAACTCGTCAGGGACGCTATTTTTGAGGACCGTTCCATTGGTTTTTCTGGGCAGTAACTTGACAGAAGTAAAGGGTTTTCCAATAAGAGGTGTTATTTTGAATAGCCCGCTATTTCGGTAGATGTTACGTTTGAAGCAGGCATTTTTTTGACATTTGACAAGTAGAAACTACACCATTAATTAAAATGGAACGATACATTATTCAAGAACTCATTGAAATTATCAAAATTCGCTATAAAAATGGTGAAAATTTGGCAGAGACGGTTCATAAAACTCGAACATTTTTGGGTCGTCGTGAAGTACCTTGTCGGACCGCAATAAAGAAATTGGTGTGAAGAATAAAACCTGTGCACGTTGCTCAAGAACAGTCGGGAATATTGCTGCTGTGGCCGAAAGTGTTGAAAGAAACCCAGGTTTGTCCATTCCACGTCGTTCTTTGGAGTTAGGCATTCCACAAACGCCATTACACAGTATTTTGCATAAAGATTTGGGTCTTTAGGCTTATAAAGTTCAGTTAACACAAGAACTCAAGCCGGCCGATCATCAACAATGTCGTGTCATTGATCTTTTGCGGGAAAAGATTCCGGCCCGTGTTATCTCTCGAAGAGGTGATCACAATTGGCCACCGAGATCTTGTGATTTAACACCTTCAGCTGTAGCCGAAATTGTTGAAGAAAACAAAGGTTAGTCCATTCTTCGTCGTTCTTTGGAATTAGGCATTTTTATGGCCGAAATTGGATAGTATTGATCTAGACAATGTTTACTTTCAACAAGACGGCGCTACGTGCCATACAAGCAACGAAACCATTGATCTTTTGCGGGAAAAGTTTCCGGACCGTGTTATCTCTCGAAGAGGTGATCACAATTGGCCACCGAGATCTCGTGATTTAACACCTTGCTACTTTTTCCTTTGGGGCCACGTGAAAGAGAAGGTTTACGCCAATAGCCCAGCGTCGATTCAAGACCTCAAAGAAGGCAGACACTTTGCGATTTGGTTATGGAAAATTTCATCAAAAGGATATGGCCCTGTAAGAGTGGTCGTGGTGGTCATTTTCCTGATGTTATTTTCCACTATTAACGGCATAGCTTCTTCTTTATAATGAAATAAACATCCGATCATTCATATTGAAAAATGGCATTTACCCTTGAATATCAAAATAACACCGCTTATTGGAAAACCCTTTATCTTCTTTGGAATTATTCAATATGATACATATCTTTATCCACAAGCAGATATCTATATCAAAATGATAATCGTTACCTTCAAAAACACTTGATTTTTCAAGAAGATTGGGCGCATACAGAACGTTGGAGCATATTTTGAAAGAATTTTTCCAAGAAGCATGTTGAAAATTCAAGAAGTAACAAACTACTGTAGCACCTACTGATCAACAAAGGAAACCGATAATCTTCATCTTCTCAATTATTTTAGTGTAAAAAAGCATTATTCTATATGGCGTATAGGAATTAATATGGATAAGTAAAATACAAATTTTCATAACTAACAATCGAAATATGAAGAATGAAATATTTTTTTAAATTTGTCGATTCTATAGGAAACGATTCCATTAAATTTTGAGTTTCCTTTATTTTACATATCTACCCCTTGACGCAATAAATTCGAACTGAATTCCAACTAATTATTCCTGAATTGAGGCCCAATTGTCACATATTTTAATTTAATTTTCAAATATGATTTTAATTTTTAGAGTGATATTGAATGTCGGTTCCCTACCATAGGATTCAAACTCAATAAATAAAAAATACACCATATGATATTCGCCATTCTTGATTCATAGCCAATCTGTTCAAATTATTTCTGTTAATTATATTAGAAATCATTAAAATTTTGGCATTAGATTGATTGACGTACTCAACTCAACTTTCTACATCATTTCAGGTATAATCTTTCTCAATTTATTATTGAAGTGGGTATTGCGACATTTACTATGACTTTTTTACAATCCACCTATTATACGTCAGTTTAGTCGATTCTACAAAAATTTTTCATGGGTCAATTTGACTTTTTCAACACTCGTAATAAAAGGGTCTTTTCACGATCACTAAATGTTAAAATCTTCAAGAAATATATTCAGTAATCGTGGGTAAAATCATTGTGTTTAAAAAATTTTATTTTTAAACTCAATGGTAAAATATAGTATACTACTCGCGAATAATGGCTGTTGCCTGTTATGCACTCAGTAATTTGGGCCACTCGCCTACGGCTCGTAGCCTAAACTTCACGTCGAGAATAATAGCTATCATTATACCATTGTTTAAGAAAACAATGATTATACCCTCGTTGCATAATATACTATTTTTAATGGTGAAGAAAAGTAATCATTTATGCATCCATAGTGATGAAGAAAACTCAAGTTTTTTTGATAGTTGTAAAAAAAAATTTTTGCTACCAATTGATATATCGCAATCGATCGTTATTATTACATTATTCAGTATGATAAGGGTTTCTGAAATAAGATCATCCAGTGGCTGATGAAATCTTTAAAAATCTTTTAGTGACTTTCTCCAATATACGATTGATTTCTATTTTTTACATGACCTCAGATAAAATAAATCCTGTTTTTTTTAAGTATAGACATTGAATGACCACAAATTGATAAGTTCCACAGCTTGGAAGGAAAAATGTCATAAGAATTGGTTTGAGCGATCTCGATAAAACAGTTTACAACGGAAAAAATTGTCGCATAACAAATCGAACTCAAGCGTGAAAAATATTCATTTAGAACTCAAGAACCTTTTTCCATTCGAACATGAAATTGTTAATTATTTCTTGTTTTGGTCTTTTATTTTTATCCTTTTCGAATGCCGATACTACTAATGTGAGTACATTTTTCTATAAGTTTTTCACGTGAAAAATGAACGATTTTGGTGTTGTCGAGAATTATTAATAGTAGGTATATTATGCAACGAGTGTATAATGATATTCACCGAGTGAATAACAGCCATTGTACGCCAGTAGCATACTATACTTTATCCACGACTACTGAATACATTTCTTGAAGATTTCAAAATTTTGGAGACCATGTCAAGACAGTATTACAAGTATGGAAAAAGTCAAGTTGACACAAGAGAAATTTTTGGAGAACCTACCATGATATATTTTGCAAATTGCTGTAATAAAAGTAGACTTGGCTCTCGATTAACAAGATAGGTATACCCATATTTTTTAGTTGGAGCAGGTACTTTAGAATAATGGAGAAATGTCAATTTAAAGAATATAATATTGAAGCTAAATCTATGAAGCATCTGATAGCAGTGAATAATAACTCATTATTATGATTGATGGGTATTATTCTGGCTGAGCAAACAGGCTTATAGTATAATGGGTGGATTATTCAATAGTCGTGAATAAAATTCTATTTGGTCTATTTCTATTTTTTTTTCTACTACTATTCAACGTTTCGGCAAGCATCCATCAACTGTCGTCACGAAACACTCTTATACTTAGAACTTAGAACATGAGCAATTTTCGTTATAGTTTTTGAGCTTTTCAAACTCCATCTCATTATTGCTGCCATGATATTTTAGAGATCTGTAGATGATTGACTGATGGGAATTTCGGCGATTGACCTAAAGCTGCTTCTATCAAGTTTCTGTTTTAGTTTTCTCTTCCTAGTTTACTGTAGTTATTGGGTTTGTTCAGGTTGTTTTTTTTATATACTATTATAGCCTTAATGAAATTTAATGTTTTACCGAAAACCCTGTATCATTAACTGAAATCAGGCTTTTGTTAAAAATAAAGAACGATATTGTTGAGGAAAGATGTGTTTTGATGATAAAATGAGGAATCACATGGTGGAACAACTGGAGCACACTACAGGTAGTTTCAAAGTTAGAGTGAAAAAACTGACGTTGTTTCACCCAGTATAACGCAAGCCAAGTTTTCTTGAAATTCGAAACTAATGATTGATTTCGAATAACTTACCTACAATTGAAAAAAATTCATTCAATCGGACTTGAAATAACATACCTATTTATGAATTGACTAGCAGACCCAACAGACGTTGTTCTGTATACACAAAAATTCATTCAATTCGATCGAGCCGTTTAGTTGCAGAGTAGATGAATAACCTGAATAACGACTTCAGCGCCATCTGTTGATCTGATGTGTGGTCATAAACATACGGTCATAGGCAATCCAAAATACATTCATACAAAACATCCCTCACCTTAAGTACCATCTCCTAGCCGCCTTGTGCCTACCTCGGAGACATTTTGATGCGATTTCATCTTCAACCGCCATATCTTTTAATGTATTCATCATGGCTGATTTTGGTACTCATATTTATTATCATTGAAGTTATAGTAGGTTTCCTCAAATTTCTCGGGTGAAAAGTATAGCCTATGTTACTCAGGGATAGTGTAGCATTCTGAGGGTGAAATAATTATTGAAATCTCTAGTAGCTTATGAGTAAACTCGTATCAAACCCTCAAACGCACAAACATACAAATCTGTCCTCTTTATAATATAGGTATAAGTATAATATTAGTAAAGATAGAGATCAATTCTCTACAAACGCCCTATTGACCACTTTTTTCTATAACCTATCGTTTTGAAAATATCTCGATAAAGTTGGGAGGAGATGAAAATTCTATTTTTCTCCAACCATAAAAAAATGTTGACATTTTTGTACTCTTTTCAGGTGCAATAGTCATAGATTTTCTTACCGTACAAAATTTTACTCGTTACTTAGCAACACTTTTTAATCCTAGGATTAAAAACGGTACTTTTAATCCTTGTAAATGCATTTGAAGTCTACTTGACAATCACTGTCATGATTCTGTGTTCAAATTCATAACCAAATTATGAACGATTTTTCACTAAAACCAATTTTATTGTAATTTGGACTTGGTTGGAGAAAAAATAGTATATATTATTCGGATTAAAAGTGCCTATTTTAAACTCGCAATTTGCATTCGCTCGGCTGCGCCTCGCAACTGCAATATTGCTCGTAAAAAAAAGATGCACTTTAATCCTTATAATATAATATACTATTTTTCATCTTCTAATGAAAATAAATCGGTCTGTGCTCATTCGATCAGGACGATTGATACCTCATTTTATAGGTAATTAATTCTCTACAAACGCTCTATTGACCACTTTTTTCTAAAACCTACCGTTTTTGAGCAGAATCCGTACCAACTTAAGACACCGGGATCTGAATAAGATCAGTTTTCAGAATATGAAGAAAAAAATGAACAAAAAACTTTCCAAATTCACGAATTATAAATGACATTCATAGAATTTCCTGAATATGATAAAAATATTTTCATTTATTCGAAGTTTTTAAATGACACTTGAATAATTATTCTCTATTAACAAATACTCGTAAATACTTAGCACTAACATCCATATTTATACAACTTCATTGATATATTCCAGGATCAACAAACAAAGACATCGAAGAAATTTCATTTAAAATAGTTAGTTGATTGCATTTTCAATGAAACTTGCGATTAATTGCATTATTCCAATCATTCCCTCGAGTTCTAACACTTCATCCCGCAAATGCAATGGAAATTCTCCGCTGTGACGTCACATCTCGGTGGGCGTCGGCATACCAGTGTTTGTGTATATTGTGCTCGGACACGCAATTCGATTTTGGTGCGATTTCATCTTCAACCTGCCATATCTTTTGATGTATTCATCATAATTGAATGATGTAAAAGGCAATTTCGTTCTATATAAATACTGGATATGAAGGACGTATTTAATTGGATAAGATCAATAGCGTATTCATAAAAAAATACTCCCAAAAAATGCATAATTTGAGAAACATTCGGATACCTTTAAAAGGTGATACCGAGTAAACCTTGAAAGATAGATATATGCTATCGCGGACTTTTTTGTAGAACTATTGAAGAGGTACATTTCCGTCATACATTGTTTCCATGTACGTCTTACGGTTTTCGCAGCGCACCTGAAAATAGCTGTTTTGGTACTCATATTTATTATCATTGAAGTTATAGTAGGTTTCCCCAATTTTCTCTGATGAAAAGTATAGCCTATGTTACTCAAGGATAATGTAGCATTCTAAGGGTGAAAGAATTATTGAAATCGGTCCAGTAGTTTATGAGTGATGTCATATCAACGCCACAAACACACAAACACACCACACAAAAACACACAAACATACAAATCTTTCCTCTTTAAATATTAGTATAGATATAGACAAACTTCATAGATTTTTTGGGTGGATCGATTATTTTGCGGTGAGTGTAGTTTATATGTATTTATTTTATTCTAATTTTACAGTTGGACCAATCAGGAAAGTCACTGCAATGTGTTACAACTCTGCACTATCTGACACAAATTCAACGTGAATACATACAGGATGTACAAAAGCGACTGAAACAACAACAAACTCTTGCAGAAGAGAACGATGTTTTATTGGCACAAACAGCTATAATTTTGAGAGACCCCGATGTAGGAGCAAAAATCCGAAAGAATCCAGAGAAAATGTCACAGATAATAAAAAAGGCTGTAGAGGATTGTCAGCAAATGAGACAAAAGAGAGCTGAACTAGCACAAATAAGGGAGAATTTTCCACAAAATGAACTTCTGAAATTATGTTGAATTTGCTCAAATTAACGGTTCATTCTCCTAATCTTTGGTATGGACATGTAATTTATTTGATTATTATAGTAATCTGAGAGTAAAATTTGCTAAAATATCTAACCCTCAGTAGTATATGTAATGTGTATAACCATTTGATGATTGTCGAATAACATTCAATAAATTTCTAAACAATGTGATTTCAAAGTAGTTGAGTTCAGTCCTAATAGGTAAGTGTGTGGGTATCCAACATGAAGATTAGCTTTTGGTGAGGAGTGTTTGGTTTTCGTTTTGAAGAGTCCACCTGCTTTCTTAGTTTATTAATGTACAATTGTTTTATTTTTGGTCTCCAGAATGCCTTAAGGGATGATCAGCAGTCCAACAAAACAGCTGATAGCCTTTTCAAAGATGGCTGCTGGGATTTGATGTAAACAATAAGTATTGAAATTCGTCGATTTACAATTTCCAGAATTTATACCTCAACAAGCAACAAAGCAATAATGGCATATAATAATCAAAAATATAAAGAATGGAACAATAAATGACTTCCAAATTCATGAATTAAATTTGTTTGTTTACCTCTAATCCCAGCAGCCATATTGAAACAGCTGATTATGACAGATCGTTGGACTGCCCCTATAAGTTGAAACAGTCGCTGTATGACTACCAAAGCCAATTCAAATTCTGGTAATCTCGTATGTAAAAAGTGTGCCGAAGAAAACTCATTGAAGTAGTCAAGAATAACAAGGTCCTTTCAGTCTTGATTTGAAAGACATAAAATGACTCTTATCACGTTACATTACATAACCAAAGTATTCAAATCAAGTTTGACCGAAGAATTAATATTGAAGGTGTTGTTCAATAAGTTGGATTGATCTATGCAAAGTTTTCAGCAATATGAATTCTTAGAATTCCGAATAATTCTTTAAAACCCTCAAGGTGAGGGTGAGTGTGAGTGTCAGATCGCCCTTGAGTAGCTGTAGCCGTTTCATAAAATATACTCATTTCATGGGTGCTAGCGCCTTCCCTCAAGTTGAGGCTGGCAAAAATCGCACTCCACGCACTGAGTATGCTTTTTGAAACGGCTACAGCTACTCAAGGGGATCTGACACTCTCACTCACACTCACCTCTAACCTTGAGGGATGACTTTGAATACGGCCTTACATAAGGGATTAACACAGAGGTATAGGAAAGTATAGAGTTGCCTTCATTGAAATAAACGTGGTATCAGATGCGCCATATTACCACCACCTAACGTCAAATTTGACAATCGTTGAATTTTCTGGAGGAATTGTGATTCTTGCACCTTTTTCTAGTTAAATTGTGATTTTTTCTGGTTAATAATATACAATGAAATGGTATCGTGTACTGAAAGGCTTTCTTCAAGCAGAGAAGAGACAGATAAGAAATAAATTAGGGGAAAAACATATCACAGGTAGGAATGAGTACTGAACAGATCCGCATTCGAAATTTTTGCTAGTCTGTCTTGGTCTGATATCTTTTTATATGTGTATATTACCGCCTAAAGAAAAATTGTTTATTTGATATTCAATTGACCTTATTTGAAAAAGCTTCCTAAAGACCCAATACGTCGTATTTTTTGGGTGAAATCTGTGAACAGAAAAAAACTGGCAACTTAATTCAACCCTGAACTTTCCGTCATATTGGTCCCCGACTAAGCCCCGCCCAGTGGTACCATTTTTCCTTACTCAATTGTATGTCATAGCGTCTCTTCTCTATTATTTCTCGATGGATTAACACAACGGAAAGAAAACTAGATAATTTTCACTCTTTTTATTTAATCCGAAATTATATGTTCCCTGAACACAAGCAGTTAATTAGAAATGGACACTCCTCTCCTCCTTACGACTGCTGATAGACAAGGATTGCATAGCTTTACCAACAGCCTCGGATTCTTCAGAATTTTCCGCAACTAGAGCTTTGAACTTAGCAACCCTACGTTTCCTAGCTTCTTGTTTCTCAGCAAGTTCGGCCATTTCATCTTCCAGATCGAGCAAGCGATTTTTGGTTTGCCTAGCTCTGATAGCTGCCGCTGATTCTTTATCTGCTTCAAATTCCAGAGGTCTCCACTTTGTCAAGTCGTTGTTTTTTTCTTGTGCAACTTTGAGTTCGCGTTTGAAAGATATCTGTTCATCTAGTGCCCTGCGTGAAGTGTCGTTTATTCCAACGGTGTCCAGGATTTTTTCTGACCTGTTAATCATACGGCGGGATTGGAGGTTGCTGAAAACTGAATCCATATCAGACTCATCTGTTGTGGCAATTTTCTTTCTGTTTGCTCTGATACGGTTGAGTAGAGATGTTGTCTGAAACATAAAAGCATTTACAGAATGATATGGCTCGGATAAATTACGGATGAGTACTGAGATGATACACTTTTCATCTGCCCATTGGTACATCAATACAAGCATACAAGCTTAGATAAGATTAAATGGCATGATTAGCACCGTAACTACATTTCTGCACTGCGTCAATGAGGTTTTTGAGCGTTACCATACTAGAGCTACATTTTGCCTAGGAATGTAAAGGGTTTTCCAGTAAGAGGTGTTGTTTTGAATAGCCCGCTATTTCGGTAGATGTCACGTTTGAAGCTGTCATTTTTTGATATTTCACAAGTAGAAACTACGCCATTAATAAAAATGGAACGATACACACTTCAAGAACGCATTGAAATGATTAAAATTCACTATAAAAATGGTGAAAATTTGGCAGAGACGGTTCGTAAAACTGGAACATTTTTGGGTCGTTGTGGAGCACCTTGTCAGAGAGCAATAGATGTGAAGAATAAAACCCGTGCACGTCGCTCAAGACCACCCGAGAATATTGCTGCTGTAGCTGAAAGTGTTGAAAAAAACCAGGTTTGTCCATTCCTCGTCGAATGCCTAATTACAAATAATTAGGCATTCTACAAACGTCATTACACCGTAGTTTGCATGAAGATTTGGGTCCTAAGAATTATAAAGTTCAGTTGAGATAAGAGCTCAAGCCGGCCGATTATCAACAACGTCGTGTCTTTGCTGATTGGGTCGTTGAAATGCATGAAAATGATCCGGAATTCCATCGAAAAATCATATTGAATAATGAGGCCCATTTCCACCTCGGTGGCTTCGTCAACAAGCAAAATTGTTGCATCTGGGGCTCGGAAAACCCAAGGGCCTCTCTATCCTCAACGTGTGACTGTTTGGCGCGGTTTATGGTCCGGTGGAGTCATTGGACCTTACTTCTGAGGCTGGAGCAACAGTTACGGTGAATGGATTGCGCTATCGAGAGATGATTAATGATTTTTTTATGACCGGAATTGGATAGTACTGATCTGGACAACGTCTACCTTCAACAAAACGGTGCTAAGTGCCACACAAGCAACGAAACCATTGATCTTTTGTGGGAAAAGTTTCCGAACCGTGTTATCTCTCGAAGAGGTGATCACAATTGGCCACCGAGATCTTGTGATTTAAAACCTTGCGACTTCTTCCTTTGGGGCCACGTGAAAGAGAAGATCTACGCCAATAGCCCAGCGTCGAGTCAAGACCTCAAAGATGGAATTCGTAAGGTGATAGAGAACATAGGGCAGCCACTATTAACGGCATAGCTTCTTCTTTATAATGAAATAAACATCCGATCATTTATATTGAAAAATGACATTTTTCTTTGAATATCAAAATAACACCTCTTATTGGAAAACCCTTCATAACTTCCTTCGTAAAGTTTATTATTTTCCTGAGAGACTACGCTTTTATATCAGCTGGCATCAAGAGAGTATGTCTGGTTTAGGGCAAAACATTGTATTGCCATAAATATGCTCAGTGGTTGCTGTAGGCGATCCATATAACCTACAGATATCGGAGTTTTCCTGCCTGTTAAGCCTTCTCTTCTGAAGGAGCAGGCAGTCTCTTTGCCTGTCTTTGAGTTGTTGTGTTGATCCAGTGAGAGTTTCTCTCTTGTTTTCCAATCATTGACTTTTGCCCTAATCAGTATGGGTGATAACCAACATGAAGGCACGTGTGCTGCGGAAGGAGTTCGACTCCTCTTTTAGGGGTGCCAACTTTCTCATTTCCTTCAATTTTCTGGTGAGTACTTTTACCCAAACTAGAACCAGCTTGTTGTATTTCGCTAGTGTTGTGAGGGATCGATTTACAATCAACGACTATCAGTTGCCTTAATGCCATTTGACTATTAGAGACAATGCAAATTCTGGCTCCCCTTCTACTGTCTCTTCTCTCTCATTCAAAACCCACAGAGATTTCTTAAAATTCTAAGAACAAGTACGTAAAAAGCACAAGGGTTTCATATTCTCGTGAAAATGTGAACATCTTTGAAGAGTGAGAAACTGAATAAAGAAATGTCCTCACATTCAAAATCATCAGGCACAAAAAAAATTGCAGGATCACAGATAGCTACAACTAAAAGGAATAAGCACATGAAATGCTCGTATAAAGGCACAAAATAGATAATAACTCAGATTCGCGGAAATTGGAAAACGTAAACTCATAAAATGGGTTATTTCAAAATAAGCAATAACAATTCGAATTTACCTCTTCGTCCAAGTCATTCTGAACATCATCAATTGCTGTCTGTGCCAAGTGTCCGCCACGTGTATCGAATATATTTGACTCGGTGATGTGTTTCTCGGCACGTTTACGTGATGCGGCTAAATCTTCATTTTCGAACGCCTTAGCATGCCTTTCCAGTAAGTCGGAGTGAGCTGAGGGTAGCCTTGGGGGTGTGGATGACACTCTTGGGGAGTATTTCCTGTCGATACTGTCTAATGCTGATTTATAGTAACTCTCTCCTATGTTATAGTTCGCATCATAAAGTTTTGTGCGGGGCCTGGTCAGACTTCTGTATTTAGACATTTTCCTGGAAATGAAAATAAGATAGAATAATCATTTCTCTGTGGCAGCTAGGGTTGCCATACGTCCGGATAAAGCAGGGCATAGTTAGGCTTTTTGATTGCATATCGGTTCAAAATACAGTGGAACTTCCCCATAACGAAAGTAAGTTGCTCAATCCGCAAAAAAATTCGTTATAAAGTAATTTCGTTATACAGAAAATTTGTTTCTATAGTCGGCAATATCGCGGTCGACTTAACTGATAAATTTAAGTTTATAATTCAAACTTAAGCACTTTCTTTTCGACATTTTCGCACAACTTTTATACTAGCGTAATGGTTAGATTGAAACCAAACAACCAGTGGTGTATTTCAAACTGTTTCGGAAGGATCTCTCTGTCCGCCGAAATTATTTAGTTTAAGGTAGGGATTTATTACGTAGGTACGTCCAAAAAAATTTCAAAAAACACACTCTATACCGTTTTACCACTACCCATTCAGTAAGATGTTCTTTGAATATTTGAATTTGCCTAGGGTGTTTCCAACATGGAATTTGGATTCAAGGTGCAATATGAAATTCGTTATACAGACGTTCGTTGTAGGGAAGTTCCACTGTATAAGTTGTCCGGCCTGTCTAGATTTCGTTAGGGTTTTTACATTTCAAGATTGCTTCCTAGAACTCTTGACTAAATAGTCAAGACAAATGTATGTATTACTCTGCGATCACATGTCATAACTCAAACGTTGAAAGAGTTTTTTCCTTGATCAGCAGTCAGCAATTATCAAACGAACGCAACAGCTTGCAGGTTAACACTGTTGCTTAAATGTTACAACTACATTTTAAAAGTAACGGACCATTCGGAGCAGGTTCCTGGCCACCAAAAATATGTTTCATTTATTTTCATTGTTCAACTCAAAGAGTGGAGAAGTTATAACGAGTAAAAGTTCTGTTTTTTTATTGTCTTATTATTTTGTTATGTTGATGAATATTCATATTTATGTATGTTTTTTCTTTATTATTAAAATGATTAAACTGTTCAGCATCCGATTCTATTTTTATTTCACTAACTGTCATTGCTGGCTTCGCACAGGTGAAATAACCAATTTGACACTCATCCTTGATTTCTCCTCATCGGAATATTTTCTTTCCTTATCCTTATACAGGGTGTTTCATCATAAACTGGACGAACATATATTTTCGTGTAGAGGACATCGGGAGAATCATTTTTGCCTTATACAATATATCCCGTTTTCGAAGCATAAGCGAGATACAGGGTGTCAAACGTCATTTTGGAGCAAGATTCTTATGAGTGTCGTCACTTATGTATAGCACTTAAAGTAACGGTTTTTGGTCAAATCTCAGTATTTTTGGCTCCTCTATTTAGAAAAGTTGACGAACTCCGAAAAATATTTTACAAAATGGCGGAAGACCTGCAAGGATCCCAATTTTTTTCAGCGGTTGTCAAATTGACTTTTATTTTCTGAATGAACACAATTTTCTAAGAATTTCCGTGAAAAATTTTTTTCAAAAATCGAACACAAATTTTTTTTTACATGTCTACAGTGATGAAAAAAATTCGCTCGAAATGGATGAAATTTTGTACAATTGTACTTCTTGAATTATCAATCACGAATATGAAAACAGAATTGTAAAATATTGAACGGTTTCGTTACTACAGGCATTCAAATGTTTCGTTCAGACCTCTGAAATAATGAAAAAAATTTGTATTGAGTTCTAGAGTCAAAATAATTAAATTATTGACATGTCCAAACATTCTAGACGAATGTATACAAAAAAAATCAGTGAAACTTAGTTGGGACTCAACCGACGTAGGTATTAAATAGGGAAATGGCACTGTTCTAAGGATATTAATATTCGTTGCCAGGCAACGGTAGTTCGTAGTTCGTAGAGTTGGACATTTATTTGAATTTCAGTGAATATAATTTAGCCAGTAGTCAAACTCTATGAACTACGAACTATCGTTGCCTGGCAACGAATATTATTATCCTTAGAACAGTGCCATTTCCCTATTTAATACCCACCGGTTCGAATCCCAACTAAGTTTCACTGATTTTTTTTGTATACATTCATCTAGAATGTTTGGACATGTCAATTATTTAATTATTTTGACTCTAGAAACTCAAAACAATTTTTTTTCATTATTTTAGAGCTCCGAACGAAACATTTGAATGACTGTAGTAACGAAACCGTTCGATATTTTACAGTTCTGTTTTCATATTCGGGATTGATAATTCAAGAAGTACAATTGTACAAAATTTCATTCATTTCGAGTGAAATTTTTTCATCGCTGTAGACATGTAAAAAAATTTTTGTTCGATTTTTGAAAAAATTTTTTCACCAAAATTCTCAGAAAATTGTGTTCATTCAGAAAATAAAAGTCAATTTGAGAACCACTAAACAAAATTGGAAACATTGCAGGTCTTCCGTCAACTTTTCTAAATAGAGGAGCCAAAAATACTGAGATTTGACCAAAAACCGTTACTTTAAGTGTTATACATAACTGACCACACTCATAAGAATCTTGCTCAAAAATGACGTTTGACACCCTGCATCTCGCTTATACTTCGAAAACGGGATATATTGTATAAGGCAAAAATGATTCTCCCGATGTCCTCTACACGAAAATATATGTTTGTCCAGTTTATGATGAAACACCCTGTATGTCCGATAATTATTTATCCTCGCAATTGTCAGAATTATCAAAAAAATAAAATATACTCCATAAATACTCTTCATTTTAAGAAACCTTCTTTTCATCTCCATTCAATTGTATGAAAATTTATCGCGATAATCGAAAAAGTTTGATTTTACATACATTTTTCATTCGACCTATTGATACTGAAAATTTTGAATGATTTTTAGAAGACGAACCTGTCAAAAATTTTGAGGCAAACGGCGGCCACTTGCAGTTTGGGTTGGACTTGAGAGGTGTCAATTTTTCAACGAAAAACATTCGAGCCCAGATGGCATAGAACGTCGAAATATTCGAGTTTCATCTCAAACTGCAAATGGCAACCTTGCCTCACTTTTTCTACGTTGGCAGATAGGAAGTTCGACGTCCAGTTAGTATTATAGGTCCATGCCCTAGTGGCAGCAGTGGCGACGACAGTTTTCTGAAAACAGGGGGACCAAAAAGGGACCAGGATTTTTCAGCCGGAGCCAAAATGTTAGAATTTGTACCATTTTGTTCAGCACAGGCCATATATTTCAGGGGGCATGTGCTATTCGCTCCAGTAGAAATGAGATGTAGTTGCATCCTGAAAGACTTTGGGTATTCTTTTTTCGGTTGAACCACTGATCTAAAAATACCAACTAGACCATTTCCGCCGATGAAATTTAAATCCCTTCGACATGAGGTATCAAAACATTCTTGGGGATATAGTGCCCTCTCATCAGGGTTTGCATCAACACAATAACACATGTGAACGTAGGTAATCATATGATTTCTGCATTTCATTATACGGGGTCTTTATTAATTATTGTAACATCTTAGGTTCTTTGGAAATATTTTATTTCATAGTTTTTTATGCGAAGTCTACAAATTTATAATTCCAGTCACATTATCCAATTTCTTTCGGAATGACATGCCTAAACTCACAGTATCAGTTGTTTAAATCATCTTCTACGTCAGAATATAAATATTCAAAATAGTCCAACGCCAACTGCCCTGCTATACTCATTTATAGAGACCCTATTATGAGATATTATATATCAGTAGTAGTTCCATTTCATTGTATATATAAATTATAAATCCGGAAACATTTATTACCTTTATTTGGGCTGTTATTTTGTAGTATCGAAATAATATCACAACATTTGCGATTAAAATACGCGAAGTTCTTTAACACTGGCAAGAGACATCAGATCACGATAATGGAAATTTCGAAACAAAAAAGGTATTTATCAACGTAGGTGATTATTTCGTGACTCACACAAACTACAGTGGAACCTCGATATAACAAATCGGAAGGGAACCAGTAAATATTCGTTATATCAAGTAATTCGTAAAACTGAGGTTTGTTATATTGAGGTGAGGTTGGTCCAAAATTTGTTATACCGAGGTTTTATTCACCTCGACATTACGTACTCATCTTGTTATAGCGAACTAATTTTGCTCATTTATTTTATATTTTCTTTTTCAAAACAATAAAGTGAGTAGGTAGGTTTTTTTCTTTTCAAAAATTCTCAGAACAAAATAGGAAGAGGTGAAAAATCAACAAATTGGTATAAAAACCTAAATCTGATTTTATTCATCTTGATTGGAAAAAAAGTCATAAATTGTAGTTTGTTTCCCACGGTTTCCCGAACTTATTAGCTATGTCTAATTTTTTTGTAGAAGGATTTTTGTCAACATAATTAATGATGCTCCGCTTTTCTGCGACAGATAAGGAACGCCATTTACGTTTCTGAGCCATTGCAAAAAAGTGAGGAGCAACACTGATTACTTTCCATCAACTAACTTCGTATTTTACGTAATACGCGTCGAAACCTGCTGACCGGCTGAATCACATACATACCTGGTTATTGGTGAAAACGTTATATAGAGGTTTGAGTTGACGAAATTCGTTAAGTAGAGGTATTCACACTCTTTCTGGTAGTTGATAATTCGTTATAAGAAGGTTGTTCGTAAAAAGTTTTCGTAATGTAGAGGTATGTTTTACATTGACTCTTATGGACGATTCAAGGGGATTATGAAAAATTCGTTAAATCGAGGAAGTCGTTATATTGAGGTTCGTTATATTAAGGTTGCACTGTAATAGGTAATGTTTCGAACATAATAATTCTATCATAACGATTTGTCATTTTCCCTACTTCTAAAGTTATTGTTCCTGTATCGGATTTTGAATTATAAACAACAGGATCATTTTCCATAGGGCCAGAGGTTGAAGGTAAAATTGGAATCATAATTTAATGTTTCTTCATGGCAGTTCTTGTTGGACTTTGTCTATATTAGTTGATGAAGTTAGTGGTGGAGGAAGTTCTGTTAATGCCGCTGGAGCAAAAGACTCATCTGGTAAAATATCAATCCATTAACGATATTTTCATGAGTACTCATAGACGGAGGAAAATTGCCATGATGACGAAATTTTAATATTGTCTTCAGCTAACAAGGCCCTTCTCCAGTTCTTCATTTTATTAAATGACAAAATGTATTCCCCATGTATAATGTATAATGAAGTATCTCCATGCACATTCAAATTCACACTTCACAATATGATAAATAGGTATTGTATTGCCCTTGTACCACAAGAACAATGATAATTAATTACAACGTGCTATTTTCTAGTGAGTATGACCGTGTTTCATATTTAAACTAATTTTAGCCCGACAGACGAGAAGCATAGTAAATAATTCACCTGGGTGTTCTGAGAATCGAATAACATTTTTTTGAAACTGAATACTAATTTTATTCTCGAGTAGCAAAGCAATTGATAATGTGCACTTTTGCGCATGCATTGAACTCACAAAATTGCAATTCGCTTAGTAAACAAATCTGCTATTTTTGGGTACCTTCCAGTCTAGCAGTTATCGAAAGAATTACTACCAAACCTATTTTTATGAATTGCGGGGGCAACTATGCATCATATATTATTGTATTCTGTCCTTTCATTAAGATAAGTAGATTATATTTAGATACTGACATCGATTAATGTATTGACTCCTTTGAAAAATGAGTAACAGCTTTAATTTCGGAAGGTTTTGTCACGGTGGCAGTTCATGCAATTTTCTACTTTGGGTTCGTTGAAATTCCATCATTTTAAAGTGATTCAATTTATAGAGGTTTCAATCAGTTTGATTCATATTCTTGAGAGAGGGTAAATGAAGCCTAGGGAACTTTTAAAATTTAGGAAAAACAGTCCTGAAGATAACTATCAAATACTTTCTGGAAAAAAAGCATAAATATACCCAGTAATGGTATTTCATTCTATCGCCAAGAATAATTGCATGTCTTTTTATATATGCTTTCGTGAGAAATCTAAGGATGCTTTCGTGAGAAATCTAAGGGGTTTTGAAATATCTCACAAAAGCCTACATAAAAGGGACATGCAATTCTTGGCGACAGAATGAAATACCATTTTTGGGGCTCTTTATGCTTCAATCAAGGGCACCCCAGGTAGGGGCAGGGGGATCAGCTGCCTCCCCCTAGAAGTTAAAATAAACGTCAATTTTCATGATTTTCAATATACCCGACCGACCATCTTCTCGAAACAGGTATGAGCTTGCTGAAATCCTGGCTACGGTCTTAGCTTTAATGTATCTGAAGTTATCCTCACCTCTAATATTGAGCGATTTCTCAAAAAATTGGCATCACTAATTACCTATTGATATCAATCCTTATTTTGTAAAGGGAGAATCTTAATAACACCGAAAAAAATAAAGATTGATTCAGCGATAAAAATTAAGGTGAGCATTCGATATAATTTTTTTTTTGGGAATCCTCCTCCCGGAAAATTTAAACCCTCAGAGCAAGGAGTAGACATGAAAATACTTCTATTGGTGCACCCAACGGAAAACACAATAACAGACCCAGGCTCTCACCCCAGATATGCAATCTTTTATTTTAATTAAAGCACTTGAACCACTTTGTACCCTATGTTCGAATTTTGTGATAGATGTACCTATACTTTATGTTTCAGCAACTGTTATGGATCGTCGACAAAACTTCACGTTGTTTTTCCTTGGTCAGTTATATTTGTTGACGTGAAATTTTCCATTATGACGTATTTATTCCCCATTTTGCATAATTTTGGGATTTCGCACAGTTTTCATTGATATATTTTATTATTATATGTATTTTGGTACACGAAACTTATCCATTGGTGACGCTAGGGGGGGCAGGTTGAGGCCTGGACTCCCCCTAAGTTCTTGCTGCCCCCCTGAAATCTGGCCTATGCTGAATGAAAGTGTAAAAATGCATTCATTATTGCCCCCGCTGAAGAATCATCGCCCCTCCTCGGACCCTCTTTTAAAAAAAGCTGGCGTCGCCACTGGTCTCATCACGAATTAATCTATTAGATCTGTCAATTCAATGTTACAGAAACTTTCTATAAACCAGTGTATTTCAATGCGAAAATCACTAAATGATATTCATGCAAATATTCGATTAATTAAAACAAATAAATTAGTGAATTGAAGAACAATGTATAATATTCGTCATTCTTCAATCCGATCTCTGAAAAACTCGCTACTTCGTGGCTCGTTTTTGAATTTGAACCAGTTGGAATATCATTGCCTTTCGCACCAGTGTTATAAACTAATAAACTTCTATCAATGAAGAGAAGTGAAGTCTGCTATGGAAATGCTTTTTGACAACCTAGACTGAAGAATACAAAGTCTTCTAGATGGCACAAATAACGTCTAGGTCCTATACCTAATATAATATATGATGATATTATAGGTTTTAGATTCGGATTATGTATAACCTGCATAGCATTAGGAAAATCACAAACACAGGTAAGTCTACCCTTCAGATATTAGGATCTATATAGGTATTTGGTATTAAATTTATAGTCATCAGCGATATGATATGCCAACTATGGACCACTCAATACATTTCAGAGCAAAAATAAAAGAGCTGATATTACATATTATTAAATCTGCCACGAAAACCTCCGAAGAAACTCTTAATGATATTTCGTCATATAATTCAATGTTCAAGAAACATAATACCATGAGTTAAAATTGAATCAGTCAAAGCCGAAAATCCTAATTACTTCATTTCCGCTGCTTCCAAAATCGAAAACGTAACCTTGGAGATATTTTCAAACGAAAAAATAACAAAACAGAAACAAATCGTCGCAGATCATGTGTTGTTAAATACATGGGATTCGTATTCCGAATACCAACTATAATTAGCAGACTGGATTACATATGCGTTCTCAAAAAAACAACAAAATCCAACATCAGAATCCTGGGGATCAGTAGATGTCTTCATTCAAAACGAAAATTACAACCGAAATAGAGTAGGCACGCATAACTGAGTCGGCAAATTCTAGTTGAGTATTTGACACAGATTCTCAGATGCCAGTTCACTGGTTTTATTACCGATAGAATGAAAATAGAAAACACCGTTTGCCAGGAGCACACCAGAAACACCTGAATCTATTCAAGAAAGAAACTCAGTTTACAAAAGAAACACGACTTAAACCGGTCATAAATGTGTTAGGGCTTAAGCGGTTAGTTCTTCATTCGTACCTTATCGTTATCTAAACCTTATCAAACCCTTGCACTATCTGCACTAGAAAATACTGAGAGGAAACTCAACCGTTTCAAACTACATCCACCTCCTGCTTCAAAATGAGTTTTTCCCCCACCTCCTCTTTTCTGTCTATTTTTAATTCAATTTTTCTTCGTCCTAACCAACTTTTTCTACCAATATTACACATCCAGTTAATGTATAAAAAGATCTGTCGACAAAAGATTCACACCAACAGTATTGTTTCCAAACTGTATTTATAGGTCAGTTTCGTTGGATAATGACAAAAATATTTTAGAATAATATATAATTTTACGGTTAGAGATATTGCTTTTTCGCAGCCAACAAGTTCATGGGGGATATTAGGTTGGCTAATTTGAAAACGATATACGAGGTGTGTGTCAGAGTTAATTCAACTAATTTCTGACAAATTGTTGGCATTGTGTTAAGAGCTCATATTTAGGAGCTAGAAACGAATATTAAATTCATAAAATTGGTATTATCGAGAAAATGGTCACAAAATTCGAACAAATTGTATCTATTTTCTGAAACACTCTTGACTGGATTGATGTGAACCATTTTGTGTATTTACTACCAACACAAATCTACCGAATAAAATAATCCAATTTTTGAGGAACTTTTGTTGATGCAATTAATCATGGAGCGTTTTTTCCCGTAGTAAACAAAGTGCCACAGGTTGGCTCAAATGACTATTCATCATAGATAAGTTATAAAGGCTGTTTTTTCAGAGGTATAGAACTTTAAATTCCAATAAGAAAACGATCGATTATACGATTGACATGAATTTAATTTATCCGAAAGATAATCTTGTGGCATTACATTTTAAATATGATTTCTGGCATATGACTGGTCCAATGTGAACGTCCAATTTTCGATGACTTCTTCCAACATTTGTGGTCGTATATCGCAATAACTCGGCGAATGTTGTATTCCGAGGGGTAGAGCGTTTGTGGCTTATCAGCATAGACCAATGACTTTACATAGCCCTACAGAAAGTAGGAGGCCAATTCACAGGTCCAAAACGTGAAATTAGGCGGTCACCAAACGTGTCTTTAAATAAATCGATTGTGGCACGAGCTGTGTGACATGTTGCGCCGTTTGGTTCGAAGCACAGCTTCTGGACATCATGGTTGTTCAATTCAGGAATAAAAAAGTTAGTAATCATGGCTCTATACCGATCACCATTGACTGTAACGTTCTGGCCATCATCGTTTTTGTAGAAGTACGGACACCAGCCCATAAAGCGCATCAAACAGTCAGTTTTTCTGGATGTAACGGTGTTTCGACATACACTTGAGGATTAGCTTCAATCCAAATGCGGCAGTTTGGTTGACGTAGCCATTCAACCAGAAGTGCGCTTCATCGCCAAACAAAATCCGCTTATGAAAATCGGGAACAACGGCAATCTCGTTTTGGGCCCATTCGACGAATCTACGCCTTGCTTGATGATCGTTTGGCTTCAATTCTTGCACAGTTTGGATTTTGTAAGCACGCAAACCAAGATCCTTCCGCAAAATCTTCCATGAAGTGAATGGACACAGATCCAATTCCTATGCTCAATGGCGGATGGACTCATTCGGGTCTTCCTCAATGCTATTACGCTCTACACTAGCAATAGCTTCTTCTCGTCTCTTGGGATGCGAGTTATCAATAAGAGTAAACGTGGTGCGAAAACGTTCCATGGTTAATCGAATTAACTGCTCTGATGGGCGATAAAATGGACGTAGTGTGCGATACGTATTCCACATAGAACCATTATTTTCGAAATAAAATTGCACTATTTGCAAGCGTTGTTCAGGCGTGAGTCTATTCATGATGAACTGCCAAACGAAACTGAGAATAAATCACTTGACAGCCATCTTGAACAGTAACGGCAACTTAAAAGTTCTATACCTCGAAAAAAACCCTTTACTACTATTAATTTCGAATTTTGGGACCGGGAAAAGGACCTAATCTACTCGTTTGAACTCGCTAATAAAGTGTCCGAGGTCCGGAAAAATTAGGTTTGTTTTTATTCTGAGTTCAGAACTGTCGCAGGACGGTCCCCACATGCGCCGTTGCGAATTTCAAACACAATTTCGGAATGTGCGCACTTGCAAACCGTCCTGGGATAGTTCTCATTTCTCAATCTTAACCAATAAACCAAAACAAACCTATTATTCGGAATCCTGAACACTGTAACTTCCGCACGGAAAAAGCTAGAGACTTCAGGGTAGCTTTAGGGTCGGAGTCGAATAGTTCTCGAGTTAGAATAACCTGAATTATTCTTTAGTATTTAACATGAATTATCTTTTTCGAATACAACTTCAGAAACCTGGCGCCAGATCGGGTCAAGTTGCATTTTTAGCTGCTCAATGGTAATACAAAAAGATTTCTGGAAAATTCACTAGAATTGAAAATACACATACAGGCAAGGGCGCAGCCAGGGGGGGGGGGCGAGGTGCCGGTCCCTCCCCGAGATTTTCTGCCTATAAACTTTTCTACCTGCATCTTCGTAAATACGGTTGAATTAAAGCACATCTTCAATATTTTATTTAAAATAGCTGAATGGTATTCATGCTTACAGTCAATTTCCAGAACCTAATTGATTTGATTCTGCTCTTCAGCAAAAATGTAATGATTAACGTTTTGAAAATGAGACTAGGTACACATATACAAGATGGCAAGGAAAAAAGCACCATATATTGTACCAGGCGATAGAAGGCCATAAAACATGAAAAAAGGTCCCAGGAATATAAGTCCCAAACTGCTTCCTGTAAGAAAACAGGGTGTTTATTTTTTTATTTGGTGTTTTCTTGAATAAATTTGGACAAAGAGGTTAGAATTGAACAAAATGTGATATGCGGGGTTTTTGTATGATGCAGAATACAAATATCCTATTAGTTTTTAGATTACTAATAGGAGGCACAACATAATAATTCCTCTTATTTAAATCAACCCTAGTTTAGTTTAGTTTAAAAGGGGTTACAGTTCAGAGACCTCAAGGTGTATTGTGCCCCTTTACAGAGCTGTTCTGGTCACACCCATCACAGCTCACCTTCCAGTTCCAGAGATCTAATGAAATCCAATATCTGTGAAGGCTTCAACGAAGCTAGTTACTTACTCTTACAAGTTTCTCACCCAAGGCATTCTCTCCTTAGGCTCGCAATGCCAAAGCATTCCGTGACTAAGTGAATGGGGGTTTTTCCTCCTCCCTACAGAACCTACACTCGTTACCCCTGTTTTTTTTGCCTGTCAACTTCATTATTTTTTATTTCTGATTAAGATTTTGATTTAATTCCTTGATGTTGGTTGTTATTGTAAGAAGGTTACTTTAGCGCTTCTGGACAATAATTGCGTGCATCATAACCTGCATTGAACAGGAAACTGTTGGTCCTAGCGACTTCATCAAAGTATACCTTTTTGAAGTAGGAAAGATAGAAAAATGGCTTTTTCTAGTCCAGAATGACATACAAACGTGAGGCAAATGAATAAGGGTTGATTTAAATTTGGAATCCTGTATGTGGCGTCCTCTATAAGTAATCTAAAAACTAGTAGGATATTTGGATGGTACAAAACCCCCGCATATCACATTTTGTTCAATTTTCACCTCTATGTCCAAAGGTATAAACAAACATACAAAAAAATAAACTTTAACACCTTGTATTTCTTACAGGATTCAATTTCCAAATTCATGGGACTTTTTTTTCATATTTATGGCCCTCTATTGCGTGACACTATGCATGATACTTTTCTCCTTGTACATGATCACCAGATTTCAGAAAAAAGATATTGTGAATTCAACATTTTTCATCAACCAGAAAGAGAAAGATAGAAATAACATTATTCTTTTTTTGTTTTTTTCTTCCTGAATATTTGTATCGGGCCCCCCCGAACGCAAATTCTGGCTGCGCCACTGCATACAGGGTGTCTACTTTTGAAGTGGTAAAACTTCACGGGGGATTATACGAGTGATTCGCAACGAAAAATGTCATACAAAACATGGTCGAAATGTTGACGGATATTCTCCAATTTAATAATTCTTGATTTCACCAAATATTTCGAGTTTTTTCTATAAATTAAAATCATTATTCAATTTTCCTTGTAGTCTCGTCAAATTTGAACACATAATCGGAAAGGTCATTAAATTTCGGTTTTTTTCGATGAAATATTAATAATTATGCAAACGTTTTTTTTTTCAGTAAAAAATACCTCATTTAGCGTACTTTGGAATGACATATCAACTTTTGTTTTATATGCTTATCCTTCGCCATAATATCATTCCCAACATGATAACAACGAAAAAGTATAGAAATTTCGAACCTAAATTTGCTCTATTATGAAGCTCTTCGTTGTCGCGAATAATTTTATGGTAACCATTAATTCATCTGTTACCTGTAGATGCTTAGAACATACTTAAAATTTTTTGTAGGTGGTACCAGAATAATTTAAGGAGAGTGGCGGGCCATATGATATAATAAGGGACTCATGATGCCACTTTCACGAAATCAGGTGTGATTAATTTACGAAATGGTCATGTATGGTAGAGAGAAAAAACCTCATGCGACCATTCTTTCTCATTTCCAACATGAGTTAAGTATCAACGTGATGCTCAGGGGCGTAGTGACCGGTGTTCGGTCTGTTCGAAAAACACGGGCCCGGGCCCCATAGGGGCCCGGCCCGGGCTTGGGACGACTATACTATTTTTTCTTGCAGAATAAATCCTTCATTTTGCTAAACCAACTTATCTCCGAAACTCTAGTTAAAATTATCAATCATATCAGAAATATGATTGTTATTAAAATTTACCACATCGCACACAAATGAAAACGTTGAATCAACAATTCCTTATTTATATTTATATTCTTCTGGTGAAAATTGCTATCCCCGTAATCAATTTTGCGGCCTGGACAAATCGTACCGAACTCTTCGCATGAAGCGTGTCGGCATTCTGTTTAGGGGATAATTACATTACATTAACGTCACCAGATTTTCGCTTCATTGGGGCGGCTTCTTTTTGAGCGGCTTTTGATGTAGGATTCTTCATGTACATAGGGAAATTTTTTTGGACTAGGGGGAAAATGCGAAATCATTTCACTTCTATTCCTATTCTAGAGAAATAAGTACCTATTCGAATTTGAAACGACGTGTGCTGCGAGTGTGTTCAGAGTGAAAGTTCTCAAAATTCTGACTTTTTTTAGGTTTTTGAATTTCTGGACTTTAAGTGTTATTGAAGGTGAGTTCTATAATTCATCACGTGGCTGATTTTTTCGTTAGGCGCCTCTCTTAATATGAAAAAATGCAGGTCAGTCTTTGGGGATATAATCATCAAGGATAAATGTTCGAATTGGTAATTGGTCACTAACACTTCTTCATAAACCAAAAATAATTAGAAAAAAAGAGCCTAATAGCTCGACGATATAATTCGCAAGTTACTTTCGTTACTTGTCTCAAGAAATCTTGCTAGAATTATTTTCAATTATTTCTATAGAAACTGAAGTTGCGGCCGAACATAAAGTATAGCTAAATATTGTGACAAATTTTGCAAATTCGAAAGCCTGCAAAAAAAGTTTTGATTGCGCTTTGTTTTTATCTCCTTTTTGTGTTTATTATATTAATAATATATTTATATGTTAATTGGTTTATTATTTTGTTTTTTTGTTTTCATTCTGCTTATAGTTGTTATTTTGTTAGTTGGTTATATTTATATGTGGAAGGTACCCACGCACTTTGTATTGTCACTATTCTAATATAAGTGACAAAGAAAATTTATGTGCTTTTATTTTGTCCTTATCTAATTTTTTTAATTATGTAACCAGCATGCAGCGCTGCTAGTGAGGGTAGGGGCCCGGAAAATATCTTGAACACGGGCCCGTGGTGGGGTTACTACGCCACTGGTGATGCTGGCAGCCATGAGAGGAGAACTTTTCGGACCAGTTATACTTACTGATCACTTTAATTCTGAAGAATTCATTAGAGCAACTTGACACACATATTCGATGAAATGCACCTGTCTAACAAATAAATTGACTGGTTTCAAATGAATGGCTCCCAGCACATAGTAGTTGTAATGTCAAGATCTATTTATTGAATATATTGCGATACAATGGATTGGAAGATACGGTCAGATGGCCACCAAGGAGCCCCGACCTTACGCCTTTGCATTTGTATGTCTAGAATACTTTAATAGAGAAAATATATCAAATTCGCACTCAGACTCGGGAGGATCTTATCGACATAATAAATTTTGTTGTTGTTTATTTTTCGAAAAATTGTGATGTACTCAAATGAGTACACTGGGAGAATAATGTGAAATAATATCAAATAGGAAATTCGAAATATTATTGAAATATCTTACCAAAAATGATGCTTCTCAAACTTAGACTAAGGAAGAGGAGACGCGGCATGTCATTCATAAATTCTGGAATAGTTGAAGCCAACATCTAAAACTATTTCCCATGAGTAGAACAAGGACAGCTTGATATAGCTGTACTTGTTCCGTCACGGACGCGGCAACAATGCAAAGACTTCGAACGCGTAAATCGAACAACTTCCAGTGGCGTGGAGTTATTGTTGTCGATAGATTGAAATTAATATTTTATACTGATATTATAAGCTTTCCTCTTGGATTAATTAAATCAAATAAGGAATCGTTAGAATAAAAAATGTTTACCTCTTGAGTATTTTTTCATTTTAAAATTTTTTCTATAAAATTATAATTTTATCAATATTTAGACAATTAAAACTTTGCATCAGTAGTATGTTATTAATCGTATTTTTGCATATTTGATTTGGAAACTGTTTGTGGTAATGTGAATATCAAGTAATTAAGTTCATTAATTTCGTACTATTTTGTTACCAATATGATTCAATATGAAGAATTTATAGCAAAGAGATGGCTTATTGTTGTAATTTGAATATTTAATATTCTGATAAATGTAGAAAACCAATTTCTACATAAATAACTTCTTACATACATTCACAATGGTATAAAACCATAATACATTTCCTTTGTAATATGGTATATTTCCGTATACCAACAGAGCAGTATGTTTTTGAGCGCTTGTTCTACGAGTGCTATATCGTTTTGCCCAAATGTCTGTAATTTTCGAACTTTGAGCCGAAAACGATTTCAAACGATAGGGTTCGACTACCTGATGAAGAATTCGTGGTCAAATTCAATTACAGTTGCACGATAACTTGCAGATGAATTATCCTAGAGAGTTCTGTACCAAATGCTTCGGATAAGTACGTTACCAGCCAAAACGTACAGGGTGTTCTATAAAATATGGCCATTCAAAATTTTTGTTCCTTGATATCTTAGACAAAATTGAAAACAGAACCATAGAAAATTCAATTGGAATATTGAAAAGAAGGAATTTCATATTTCCATTACAAGATATCCGATTCGGTGAAATTTATGTTGTGAATGAAGATTAATACACTGAATATTCATGCAAAATTTCAAGAAGATCGGATCATCCGACTATAAAAATATTCTATTGGAATATCGAAAAAAAGAATCTCTATATTTCATTACAAGTTAGCGGTGTGAAAATCATTGTATGAATATTGATATGCTGAATATGTTGCAAAATTTCAAGAAGATCGAATCATCAGAACCATAGAATTAAACTTTTTCAATTGTATCTATCATAAGTCCTATACAAAATTTGAGGTAATAGCCTCATTGTTCCACCTTTGAACGAGAAGATGCTCAGGGAATGAAAGCTTTTTAATGGTTATAAATTGCACTCAAACTCTTGAAGATTTATTCAACATAACATAATATATTTAACAAAATAGAACAGATTATAAAGAAAAAGCATTTTTCATACAGAAATTATATCTTCAGAATTTTATTACAGAACAAAAAGCAATGGTGATACAGTTCACTCTCAGAAAGCTTTCAAAAAGCTAAATCAGTAATATCTGAACCGTTATCCCAGATCGAATTGAACAGAATGTATACACATGATTCACAATCATAAATCAGTATTCTAATTTTGAATTATTCTATGAAAAATCATATCAATTTAAATACTCTGCAGTACCAATTCAAGATCAGAGAACAAAAGGAAAAAAAGCAGTGTTTAGTTTTGAATGTTAGGTTGATACATAAAGCACAATGAAAATATGAAAAAATTTAAACACTTGTAGTTTTGTTTAAGAGAATGTTGCAAGGACCCTCAAGACAGAAATAATATGCTTAATGGTTATAAATTGCACTCAAAACTCTTGAGGATTTATTCAACATAACTAACAAAATAAAGCAGATTATTAAGAAAAAAAATTTTCATACAGAATTTATATCTTCAGAATTATTTTTACAGGACAAAGAACAATGGTGCTACAGTTCACTCTCAGAAATCAGAATGCATTCGAAACATAAATCAGTAATATATTGCTTCTGAACGGTTCTTAAAAAAATCAGAATCGAATTGAACATTCTCTATTCAATTGTACTAACTCAAGCTTAGAGAATAACTAGGAAGAGACAGTAGATACAGTTGGAATGTTATATATCATAAAGTACTATAAAAAAATTGAAACAGTATTCACAAAATGAAACAAATCATCAATTAAAGTTAACATATAGAATTATATCTTAAAAAGTATTTATTAGGACATAAAAACAACAGTGACATGATTCCACTCTCTCAGAATGTATTCACATGATTCACAATCATAAATCAGTAATATTGATTTTGAATTATTCTTATGAAAAAAATCATAACAATTAGAATACTCTGCAGTTCTAACTCAATATCAGAGAAAAAAGTAGTGTTCAAGTTTGAATGTAAGGTAGGACTAGGTACCATCCACAGATCTGTACCACCTTGAGATCGTATCTAAATGAGGCAAACTGTTGTTGAAAGTTATATCCTTTCGGTGAATAGAAGACCAAAGTTAATGCGAAGGCTCTCAACGTCCGATTAAATTTTGCCTAGTCGTTCCTTTCCACAATCTTTGAAATGAATTACCTGCCGCTTCAGGCCTGAAAAAGAAAGATTCTTCAATCTGGTTGCCTGATAATATTCATGTATGTACTTTAACGATGAGCGAAAAGGAAACATACCAATATTATAACGTCTGTTGATTCTGATACGAGTGATTTTTCTCAAACAATCCAGCAATGTTTTCATTGAAGTTATTTTAAACTTCATCCTTCAACAGACTGCTGCTATGAACAAATCTTTTTATTTTGACTCTGGACTCTCTTTATAATGTTAATCCCTTTTCCGTACCTTAGGCGTAGAAAAACCACTAGTGTGCGGATCTCCCACATAAGCTCTTTATCACAAATGTCTATGTTCTCAAATGTTAGAATGAAATCGGATAAAGCAGTCACGTTCAATGCATAAGGTTGCCCTGAAGTTCATGATTGGGAGGGTCCTCAGCAACTCGTGACTCGACAAAAGATAGTCGAAAAACAATATATTATGGTCTGATGGTTGATCAACACATTTGAGCAGGTTCTAAAACGACTTGGGAGCCTAGCGGTAAAGTTCTTTTCACGCTGTCACTTTCTGCCTAGCTCGATCCACAGTAGGTATCAAAGTTATAACAGTAGCCAGTGAGCTACAGAGCATCCAGTCTTTGAAATCAAATCTGACAGGTTTTCCTGTGATGAATTGTTTGCCTGAGTGGTGTCCAAAATATTTGACCATTGCTTCATCAATAGAAAGGTGTTCATGGAAAATTCCCCACTGGCGAATATTTGAATTCAATGAATTCATAAGTGGCCGCAACTTACTAATTGTATCTGCGGCATCCAATTGAGTGTTATCAGAGAAATGAATAAATCTCTTGATTTCTTGGAATTTGTTCCTAGACATAGGTACTTGAAGATACAAGAGGTATCGAAATATCATCGTCAGAGCTCCAGTGCATGGTCTCACGGGCAGTTTGTGATAGCTAACTAGGAAATCATGATAATTTTTTTGCGAAGCATAGAATTGTTTGATAAAGAATATATCCATAACTTTCCGTTCAAAAATATCTCGAGAGTTTGCACTGGAGTATCATCCTTACCTCTTCTGTCATTTTTCTAAATCTTTATTCAAATGTTTTCGTTTTCCCAGACATGCTGATATCGATGAAATTTTTATTCCACTCCGGTTTTTCATCAGTTTGTCTACTATTT
Source organism: Propylea japonica (assembly GCA_013421045.1). NCBI lineage: Eukaryota > Metazoa > Arthropoda > Insecta > Coleoptera > Coccinellidae > Propylea > Propylea japonica. Next base: position 115,971,439 of record CM024239.1, read on the forward strand.
TGACGTTTTTTTGGAGGAAATATTGATAGCGGCAAGTTGTCATCAGAACTAAAACTATCTTCGCTATCGGCTGATTCGTATTTTCATCGGCAACTTCAGATATTTGAACTTCTACTTCACCAGGTATATCATTGGGAATATTGGAAGTACCAATTTCCTCATCGTTAAGTTCTTCCTCGTCGGTTTGGGCATCTACTTCAGGAGGAAAATGATGATGTCCGATTCACCGTCCAAGGAAACAATTTTTCAACTGCTTCCCCAAACCCTTGAACGTTTTCCGTGAAAACGTTCCGTAGAAATCGGTTGCAAATTATACGCCATATCGAATTTAGTTTGAAATGAAAGTTATTATTTTAGTATATCTATTCTCCCACTGTACTCAAACGAGTACGTCAACGTTTCTTAATTTCATCCGAGATTTATGAATAATTATCTATAAAGATAGAAGATACATGTTCAATACATACCTCGCAGTAAGAAAAATTAGTTTCAATAAGAAATTTTCCGATATAATATCGAAAAAAAATATCTTGAAGTACAGGCACAAGTTAAAAACGTGTTTTAACAGACAATTCACCTTATATTATAGTGATGTGTTACTACTACAGGTTTCATCTGCATTGCAGAATACAATCGTATCCTTATATTTAAGAAAAATTCTCCGAGTTGACGCTAGCAGAGTGTAATTTGAAGCGTACTCAAATGAGTACTATGGGAGGTAATGGGTTAAACACCCGCTCTGCGCGATCGACGACGGAGGGGATCCACAGCCTGCAACTTCCAAATGACACATTTGGAAAATTATGGACTGTGGACACGGTCTCTCAATTGCCGCGTGCGACGTTCAGTCACGTTGACTACGGCCGACAGCATTCCCGTTTAACGTCAGCCCCACGTCGTCGGTCGCTGGCTGCGGGTGAGATTGACCGGCGACTTACATCTGTCAGCACCAGTCATGTGAGTAAAAATTATCGAGATTATGTTTTCAACAACGGCCGACATTTCTACCACACCCTCTGTTATGCCGAGTCCACACGAATGTAATGTAGCACGTGATGTAAGGCGAATTCTTCTTGTGGACGGTACTGCGAGCAATAAGGCCCGTATCCACAGTGCGAGGCTGCTCGCTGCGAATGCCTCGTGGCGCATGTTCGGCTTGGCATCGGACTGTGGATACCGGCGTTCGTGTCGCACAATTCAAGTCGAGGCTGCGAATGCCTCGTATCGCATGTTCGGCTTGACCTCGGACTGTGGATACCGGGGTTGCTCGCTGTGAGGCGTTCGCGTCGCACAATTCAAATCGAGCTACCCCGGTATCCACAGTCCGAGGCCAAGCCGAACACATGCAATACGAGGCATTCGCAGCCTCATACTGTGGATCATAGAACAAGTTTCCCTGTGCAGTGGATACGGGCCTTTACGCGTCAACGTTCGACCCGATCCATTTGGGGGTCGGCTTTCTGGCGCTCGCAGTTATCTTTTGGACAGTTATTGAGTGGAACAGCTGACGAACGAGTATTCGGATGAAAGATTCGCCATGAATTCGTGAGCCGTCCATACGTCGAGTAATGAATTACGCGTAACATTACATTACACGTTACTCCCGTGTGGACCCGGCATTATGTTTCAAAATGCCTCAGACTCAGTGCACATGCCGCTGTAGGTAATCGTGACGCATCTAGCTGGCTAACAGAGATACACTACGCTACATGGACGCAGATAGCTATCCGTTTCTTTACTCTGCAGTTCATGTGCACCTGCCCTTAAGCATTCGTTTCAAGTTAACTAGCAAAAAACTGATGGTCCATTCCGATTGTAGCTCAGAAGATTCGAATAACAGAAGTTAATTCGGACACTGATGTTTGAAAAATGTGGGATTCATGCAAATCAAAGTCGGCCAATTGTATATTACAAATTTATTATAATTCAATACTATTATGTAATAAATTGTATTACGAAATATAATTATCGATCGTATTGAAATTCTCTTGAGAGTAAAAAATTCTTACTCATGTTCGGTCATTTTTTCCATCCTATGTTAGAATCGGGTCCTACATGTAATTGAATTGAAACCTGAAAACAAAAATACCAGTAAGAAGGAGAGTTTTCGAATATGAGTAAACCTATAAAATATGTGAAAGTAGAAATATAACGCAGAATATAATTTTGTTTTATATCGATGAAAGAAGAAGACAGCTAAATGTTTTCTAAGAGCTATTCTTGTGATAGCAGACGAAGATGATACATTTTTGAGCACTTTTTTATTTTATTACAAGATAATATTCTTGTTTGATTCCAAAATGTTAAAATCTTCAGTACAACAAGTTTGTTGTGTGTTATATGAGTCGCTCAGAGATAAAGTAGCTCAAGGGAAAATGACCAAGGTGTGTTTAATACAAGGAAAACCAAGTTTTTTCTTTATACAGGGTGTCTCATTTAAAAGTGTCCACCCTCAACTCAGCAACGAATCAAAACAGACAGGGGGGCATAATCTGGGATTCAAAGTTTGTTTTTATTAGCAATTCCCTGGAGAGAAGAGGGTTGCAACTCCCTTGAATAGGGAAAGTGGGTAGTTTTGTAGCACAAATGTATGAACCTCCAGTTTGTGTTCTATGAAATGAATATTCACAAAGTTACAGGATGTTTTATGGAATTATGTTACTGATAAAGCTAAATGAAACAGAGATATTCTAAGTGATCGTATAATTTCTATAATATTTTTAACAAACGGTATTGGTAAAAATTTACCACAAATGTTCAAAGTATTCGTCCTTAAGCCTTGTTCGCACTATGCTAGTAGTTTAGTCGAGTAGCTAAAAATTTAGTTACTAAACGTGTGTAAACACAAAGAATTTAGTCGAGTAGATTAGTGTGTAGTTTAGTCGAGTCGATCCATTTAGTCTTGTTCGCACTACGCTAGTAGCTTAGTCGAGTAGTGAGAAATTCAGTAGATACTGTCCATCCAATCGTCCGCACTTTGGTAGAGTAGAGTTCACAAGTGCGAAGCGCATTGTCAAATGAACAATTCGCAACGCACAAATCTTTACGCGATTTCTTCGAAGCGAAACATGTTCGAGGTATTATGTTACGAATTTAAGGGTGATTTTTTCGCTCCAACGTAAAGAGATTTTCGTCATAGAACAAGTATTTTACCTATGATTTTAGGTTATCTGTGGGAGATGTCGGCGGCAAATAATAATACTAATGCACTCGACTAAACTGATCGGTTCGGACCTATCTAGTCCGTGAGCGAGTGAAGAGTGTGGTACTCTACTCGCCCGATAAAATAGAACCAAATGGATCGACTCGACTAAACTACACACTAATATATTCGACTAAATTCTTCGTGTTTACACACGTTTAGTAACTAAATTTTTAGCTACTCGACTAAGCTACTAGCGTGGTGCGAACAAGGCTTTTGTTTCTATTTTATCGGGCGAGTAGAGTACCCTACCACGCGATACTCTTCACCGCTGACGGACTAGCAGGTCCGAACAGATCAGTTTTGTTGAGTGCATTAGTATTATTATTTGCCGCCAACATGTCCCATAGATAGCCTTAAATCATAGATAAAATACTTGTTCTATGCCGAAAATGTATTTCCGTTGGAGCGAAAAAATCACCCTTAAATTCGTAACAAAATACCTCGAACATTAATGTTTGTGGAATATCAAATCTCAACCATCAAAAACAAGCAAATGAAGCAATCCGCATACCAGGATACAAATTTCATCATCCACCGCTTCTAAAATAGCCATCACGATAAGATTCACAAGTTTATTTATTTTATTACGTTGCGATTTGTCCATCTTGCGTATGGTTTCGTTTCGCTTCGAAGAAACAGCGTAAATATTTGTGCGTTGCGAGTTGTTAATTCGACAAAGCCCTCCTCACTTGTGAACTCTACTCGACCAAAGTGCGAACGATTGGATGGACAGTAGCTACTAAATTTTTCACTACTCGACTAAGCTACAAACGTAGTGCGAACAAGACTTTAGATGTAGCGATACTGTCATTCATCAAAATAATTTCGTATATACTGTAGCATTTCAGGAGTAATGTTACATTCTGCCAAAATAGCCGAACTATTTGTTTTCCATAAGCAGATTCCTATATTTTATTTTTGAAAATAATGTTGAAATGATATTATTGATTTTCAGCGTACTTATATTTTTGGTACTTCCTGAAAGATCAGAATTGCTACTTATTTCGTGTTTTGGAGATGGCGTACCTACCGCTTATTATAGCTTAAAACCGCCGTTTGAATTACCATACGAAAGTTATTCATGATATTAAAATTGAGAGTCCTCATCGATCTCCTGACGCTACTTTGTCCGTACCTACTTGTATATTTTCCATTTAAACTGAGGTTCCAATTATTTAGGTCGAGATCTAAATGTCAAACTTCAATCTAGACCTAGTAACATCAATTGAATGATATTGGCCAATAATGAACCGATTCATTGGAAGTGAAGTAGAAAACGGTTATTTCGTCAAAATGTGCATAATTTCGCAAAGTGGAGTAAAAAAGTTCTACGCGCTAAATTTGTTGAATAATTACCTTTTTATCCCAAAATACTTTTTTTTATTCAAAATATTAATTTTTCTCCTTATATTGACTCAAAATCAGAAAGCTTTTTTTTATTCAAAATATTAATTTTTCTCCTTATATTGACTCAAAATCAGAAAGCACCCTAATTTTCAATCGAGAATTCTCACGTCAAAATATCAGCCTTTTCGAAAAAGTTTGTGAGTTTTTCGGATAAAATCTATTTTTTCTAATGGTAGGAAAAAAATTTTTATTGCTATGATTAATGTTCTCAGAACATGCGAAGGACCTTGCTTCGGCGGTGAAACTAGATGTAACCAATGATCATCATAGATGTAACATTTTGATAGTTGACTGCAAAAAACATGGTTAAATCAACTAGGTTATTAAAGACAGCGAATAGTTCTAGACCATTAGTCACTCGTTTAATAATCGAGTTAATTACAAGATTTTTCTGGCGATCTCAATATAAATTCTGTATGAATTCTTGATTGAAATACATTCTCATTTTGCAAAAGACTTCATTTGACATAATAAAATTTCTATGTATTTATGTTCCAGTAGAGTTTTGACATTTTCCGTAGTGCTTCTGAATACTTTGTGAACAGTTGCTACGAGGATTTCACATTAAAATAGCATAAATTGAGCATTAAAATGGGTCATTAATGATCTATTTGGTACACATTAAAATCACCTTTTATTTTGAGATCGACGGAAAAATTAATAAATGTGTGCTCAGAATGTCATGGTTCTAAATAATGTGTAAAAAAACAATTAGAGCATGAATTTGTGCTTTTTCAAACAGGTTTTCAGCAGCTGATTTTCAAAAAAATATCAGTTCCACAGCTGCAGCTAGCTAAGTTAATCGCATTTTCTGTATATTTTTTATAATTTCATAAATGAATTTCAACGAACAAAAATCCCACAGACTTTTACATAAACACTGATATTTTGACGTGAGAATTTTCGATTGCAAATAAGGGTTCTTTTTCATTCTGAAGTCAATATAGGGTGACAAAAATCAATATTTTGAATAAAAAATTACAGTTTATTTGGGACATATTAAAGTATGCGTTCCTCTTAACGCATTCATTTTCATTTCGTGCTATATAAAAGTAAGTTTTCACTGAATTTCGTAATCATTTTTTTGTAAAAGGTTTGTGGAATTTAGAATTTTTCACATGAATTTTGAGGTTATGTAAAAAAAGTGTGAATACAAAAGTTGGAGGTCTTTTCACTACATACAACTTTGCCATTCAACTTTTTTCGCTAGGACTTATTTTTTCAATCGCATTTCCTGTCTTTTCCAATTGGTAATCAAGTATGGGTGAATGGCAAACCTAACCGAGCTAGGATAACACAGTTTCTTGTGCCGCATGTGAAAGATTTTGATCTTGACGTCATAATGTTCGTTTTGAACTGCTCCAGTCTGTATATAAAAACATATTTACCTGCACAGTGCTTGTGGTAATGTCGAAATAATTGGGCCATATCCCTGGGAATTATCATGTAGTTCAAAAAGAGGTGCTGCCACAAGTTTATAGTTCTTCGGTACCGCGAACAGAGCTAAAATCAAAAAATTCGTACGTATAAAAAAAATCAAATTCTATCTGAATGTAGTCATACAAAAAAATAAAAAAATGTAACATACCTTTATCTTGGAGTTGAACTAGAAATAGTCGTTTGTGTTCCTTGGGTTTAGTTATATGAGGTGGTATGTATGGGTATTGTGGTGGCTCAAAATTTGGTCTCCACCAGTTACCAATGATGTCTTCAACCAGCCATTCCTGTTTTGGTCCGTCGCTTCTTCCGAATGTCTATAATCGAAAATGATAACCGTATTGATTCTCGTCAGTAATCATTTAAATAGCTATTAAACAGGGTGTTCCTAAATAGTATGCTAATAATTAAGAGTCGATTCTTGGTGAAGAGAAAATGACGAAGAGGCGACGAAACTGGTGTACTTGTCAAGTATACGACTATTGGCCTATTTGCCGAATGCTGAAGTAGTTAGGGCGCCATACTGGACATTTGGTAAAAATTTATGGCGAATTTTGGCGAGCTGTGGTTACAGCTTACCATAGTTACATATAGTCCGTTTACGAAAGTTTGAGCGCATAGTAGGCTTTTGTTTATTTATCTGAAGTTGGCAGTATTTTTTGCTGTCATAACGTAAAACAAAGTCAACGTTGCCGAATGTACCCGGCCTCGTCCGACGAGCTTCCGAGTTATGTTATATTCACAACATTGCGTATCAATCTGACAAGAAAATAAACAACATAACCTAAAATTTTAATATACACAGTGGAATATGCCAAATTGTCATGGCCAGCCGACGGCTCAACCTTTCGGGAACGGACTATAAGTGAGTTGACAGAAAATATATAGTCCATTCACGAAAGGTTGAGCCGTCGGTTGGCCATGGCAATTTGGCATATTCCACTGTGTATATTAAAATTTTAGGTTAAGTTCTTTGTTTTCTTGTCAGATTGATACCCAATGTTATCAATATTGCATAGAGTTGTCTGATAACTCGCAAGTTCGTCGGACGAGCCGGGTACATTCGGCAACGTTGACTTTATTTTACGTTATGACAGCAAATACTACCAACTTCAGATAAATAAAGAAACGCCTACTATGCGCTCAACCTTTCGTGAACGGACATTATGTATTAACTGTCAATTACACGTAGCTATGTAACTATGGTAAGCTGTGGTTACATTGCCAAAATTTGCCTAGTTTACTTGCCATTGTATTTGCATTTTGCATTTTGACGGAATGAAAGATCAACTGGAAATAATGTTGAAATTGAAGATTTCTGATTTGAGAAAAAGCAGTGTCGTACCATTCTCTTCTCTAAAAGTATTCAACGCAAAACCCATCCGAACACCACTAGCGGAAGAAATGAAATAAAATCGTTCATACATCTCAAAATCTATGCAGTGAAAACGTGTACAAAATTTCATAACAATATCTGCAATGGCATCAATGTGTTTAAAAAAAGATTATTTTCTGGAAAAAATGCCATCCTGCATCTGAAAAGTTAGCACGCTTACGACATACGTTCATATAAAGTTTTCTCCTTCGAATGGCTTCAAGAATTGCCCCTCAAATATTAGCATATCTTTTAGTAACACTCTATATGCTCCATGCAGCCCTGATATTTTAGAACCACATTCATAAAACGATTCATTCATATGAATTGTTCGTTCATTGTTCTTTGATAAACGAGTGATTTTATATGTCAAAAACAGATTATTAATGACTAGCCAGTTCAGTTTGCACACTTTTCTGCATGAAGCGAAATAATTTATCTTTTTTCGAGTTGGCTCTATTTCATTCTGTTAGGAACGTGCAATTAGGCCATTTTCAACCATTGCCTTAAGTATTTTCTTTTATTTTCTTGTCATTTTATCGATAGTTACGATAGTTGATTTTTTCAATGACTTGAATTCAAAATAGGGCATTCGCGCATATGTATTTGTTTTTCCGAATCTACCCAATGACATTAGTAATGTAAGCAAATTTTTTCCTCCAAATATTGAATATTAATTTAATACTCACTTGTGACCCAGCTAAACTCGAAAAACATATTTTGATAATTCTCCTTGTTGCTGAAGTTTCTGTTCTCAAGAAGCATTATTCTAAAGATGAGTTTGAAAAAATATTTTCATCATATCTCAAAATTGGCTGATCTGAATAGTTCAAAAAGTTTCATAATAGTATAGCTATTCAAAAACGTAAAAAAATACTCTTAATGAAAAATGTTTTCATACAATGTAGAGATGTCATCTTTTTTTAAGAATCTTGAGTTAGTAGCAACTTTTAAAATGGTTATTCAGCCCTCAAACTTCTAGCCTCTAGGTTTTTCTCGAGAGTTATCTTGCTCACCAAAGAATATATGTTTCAAAAAATAACGGATAAAAAATGAGCATACACAAACTGTTGAAATGAAATTCAAACAACACGTACAGGGTGCTCAGACTTGGTAATCTCTGAACTACAACCTTTTAACCCTAAGAGATAGAAAAAATGAATGGCACATTAGCTTTTTTAGAGAAACTCATTATGCCGTCAATCGCATTGCTCTATCGTCTTTTGTTTTCGGGATATAAGCCAAAATTGACATTTGGACGATTTCAATTTTGGTCATTATCTCCGTTCCTGTTTGTGCTATAAACTTGAAACAAAAACATTATACAGACACTTTTTTTATAGAAATCCAGTGGCTTAATCTGATTTTTCTGAGGGGTTTCCTTCCTGGTTCATTACATTTGTTCTCATGGAAACAATAGTTTATTTTCAGTCAACATAATCACCGCTTTTTTCTCGTTTCAAAAATATGTAACATGTCATATATCGCTCTTAGATCAGTGGCGACGATGCAGGGGGCAAGAGTGGGCGAGAATTTTTGTAGGGGTAATGAAGAATGAATTGTTACAAGGTTCATCATCATAAGCCATGAAAATTTAGGGGGTCCAGAGCCAACACCTACCGCCATAACCGACGGCAATGCCGTGGTCAGAAAAAAATTTCGAGGGGGGTTCCACCGAATGACAGAATGACAATTTTTCAAGGAAAATGTTCTAATCCTGTAGTTCTGAAAAAATTCAAATTCTGCAAATTTTCAAAAATTAGCATGCATCATGATTTATTCGAACGTGTAACCGTGAATATGATATTGGAGGTTTGGGATTCCCCCGTACATAATGCGTAGATGAAATTCCGAGATGCATAAATGCGAAAAGCGTTGAAGGTGTTAAAAATAAGGAATAAACCTAACCTTCTATTTGCCTGAATAATTTCCGAAATCACTTCAGTTGGAAGTGGAGTGATTTTGACAAATAGAACATGCCTTCAGAGTACCAAATAGGAATATCGACTATAGTTCGAAAGGTAATTCTAAAAGTAATATAATGAATTATTCATTACTAACAAAAAATACCGAGGATAATAATTCACTTTCTGTTATGTTTAGAAGTAAATCGTAAACTTTTGAGAAAGCAACATCAGTTGGAAGGAAGTGATGAGCATCAGTTCAAAATCACAACATTGTCAACGCGCATCAACTGATTTAGCATCAGTTTGAATGTGTTGCAGCGTCAAATAGAAAGGGCCTAAAAAAGAGATCAGTCTCATAGATGAATAAACTTTATTATTTTTTTATTTATCTCTGAGAGTTTATTTATCTATGATCAGTCTGATTTGAGAGGTAGCAGTGGTAGCATGGACTCGTCGGCCAGTATTTTGTTCCGCAGTACAATAGTTTCGTTTGAGTGTTTTTGTAATTAATTACATAAGTGAACTGGAATTCAAGCGGATAATTTGACATTTCAAAAAATGTATTGTCGACCAGAATACAAACTAGTACTCTAAAATTACTAATGATTCAACCGTGATCATTACTTCATTCACAAAATAAAATACTTTGAAATTCTTCATTGCGTTTTATTAAATGTCATTAGTATTTTGAGAGAAATTTGCAAATTATTTCAAAAAATTAACATGAATCATAATTTATTCAATAATATCCGTAAATATGAAATGGTACTATTGGCCTTTGAATAAGATGTCTGAAAACCCTAGAATATTTTCATCGCCAACTATGCACTGATTCATTTCCTTCATCGTGATTTTATTGGCTTTTTTGATTAGGAACATGAAAATTGCTTAATGTTTCAACCGGTCAATTACCAGCAACTACACGTGTTTAGCGAAAAAAATAAGATTGCTGTAGTTGTTATTTGCAATGAACGATTCTTTCCCTAGTGCTTCTAAATCGCTCATTAGAAAGAGATTGAAAATTGAAATACATACTACACGAGTTACCCAATACCCTGCTCATGAGAAAGGTTACGTGACGTCATTGATACGTCATGGTTACATAGCTTCACAAGTAGTAACCCAAGTAACTACTCGTAATTACAATCAGCAGTAAGCTGTTTTTACAGTCTTACTATGGGTTTCACAAAGCTTGATTGGGCAATCAAAAAATGAACTGAAAATTGCACAGAAATGATGACATTTCAATAATCAAGGTGATTGGAGTTTTGTGAAACCCGGCTTCAGAGTAATAAACACAGCACATTTTCAAATATATCACAATCTGACTAGGTCAAGAAAGCATGTTGGCTACACTTAAGAAGGGTCAAGTACACGGGGCGACTTTACAAGTTAAAAAGCCGGCTTTTCAGCTTATGAGCTTGTGAGTAGCCCCGGGTACTCGACGCAGTCGCTCCGTTAGCTGCTTGCAAATTCGCTCTGGAAAAAGTTGAACTGCCGGCGACTTTACACGCCACAAGACGGCTTTTGAGCGAATAACTTGTAAATTCGCCCCGTGTACTTGAGCTTATTCTTGTTCACATACCTACTATACGTTCCTATACAGGGTGTCCCAAAACTCGACGTCAACCCGGAACCGGGTGAAAAAGGAAGTAATGCTGGTTGTCAGAAAATATAAAAAAAAAATCTAAGTTGCATGATTTTAAAATAATGGGCATTTAAAAAAACACGCAAAATTCCACACCCTGTGACAGTCTTTTCGCTCCTGTTGCCACAAATATAAATTTTTTCCAACTTTTTTTTTGCTGTGTAACTTGAATAATGCTTGTCTAAACTGTAATCAAAATTTGGATACCAGCTGCTCTAGGTTTCATAAAATAGGGCTTGCTTCTCAGAAAAAAATTCAAAATAAACAATTGCCTAGTTTCAACTGACTGTATTGAAAAAAAAATGTACTACGCTAGTTTGGCATGTTTTGTCAAAAGTTGGCGCATTTAGTAAGGATTCCAAAATGGTATAATACTTGTTAAATTGTAGCTGCGTAGTTCAAATTTATTTTCGATTGCCTTTGAATACACTTTTTCTTAACTGCTTCCCACTAAAAAAGTCCAATGGATTCAAGTCCGGTGAACGGGCTGGCCACGAGATTGGACCATCTTCCAGGAAAAAATGTTACCAGAAAAAAAAATTTCCAGAGAGAAATTTCTCAGGAAAAATTTTTTCTGGAAAAATTATTTTCTCTGGAAATTTTTTTTTCTGGTAACATTTTTCCCGGAAGATGGATCGGACGTTCTGGTCCAATCTGGTGGCCGGCCCGTTCACCGGACTTGAATCCATTGGACTTTTTACGGAAGCAGTTGAAAAAAGTGTATTCAGACTTCAGAGGCAATCGAAAATAAATTTGAACTAAGTAGCTACAGTTTAACAAGTATATACCATTTTGGATTCCTTACTACATGCGCCAACTTTTGACAAAACATGCCAAACTAGCGTAGTACATTTTTTTTTCAATACAGTCAGTTGAAACTAGGTTATTGTTTATTTTGAATTTTTTTCTGAGAAGCAAGCCCTATTTTATATGAAACCTAGAGCAGCTGGTATCCGAATTTTGATTACAGTTTAGACAAGCATTATTCAAGGGTACACAGCAAAGAAAAAAGTTGGAAAAAAAGATGATATTTGTGGCAACAGGAGCGAAAAGACTGTCACAGGGTGTGGAATTTTGCCGTTTTTTTTAAATGCTCATTATTTTAAAATCATGCAATTTAGTTTTTTTTTATATTTTTCTGACACCAGCATTACTTGGCTTTTCACCCGGTTCCGGGTTGACGTCGAGTTTTGGGACACCCTGTATAACGGCTTGTATAACTACTGAGCGAGTGGAGAACCATGTGTACTCGGCTAGAAGCCAATTCGCCAATTCACCGGCTTTTTACGAGCCGGCTTCTTAGCTTGTAAAGTAGCCCTGTGTACTTGATCCTTTAAAGTCTGCTTACCCTCCCTCTATCTATGTTCATTACTCTGGTTACAGCGCCATAATTCACCTTAAGCAGAAATGTGAGAGGAATTATCTTAAACATTTGCAATTTTTTTGTCAAATCTGATAGTTCAAAGGGAAATAATCTCCAAAAGGTTCATATGATTTGCCTGCTTTTGAAAATTGTAGCATAGTGGTCAGAAATACTTATTCAACTTGGAGTGTAACCAGATGTGGACGTAATTTATGTGGACGACATCCTGATGCAGTAACCTCATTATAAAGTTGACAGATAAAACCTCCGCACCCTTCCCGTTATGATAAAATAAACCAGTGTTCTAGACATCTTAATCTTGAACAGTTTGGGAATTAACAGACTGACACAAAATTATTATTACGATATCTTTGAGAAACAACAACTACTTGCTATATAGAATTTAGTAGGATTAGGAAAACAGAATTATCAAAATAGGCTGCAGTGAAACAACTATTAATAACCATTTACCATGAAATAAAAGCCTACTCTTTTGAAATTAGTGTCTACAATTGATCAATATAATATGTGTGTGGAAAGAAAAAAAGACTATAAAAAGGGGGGACTTCATTGAAAGTTTAGTCCAGAAATAAAATATTCTACAAGAAATTTTTGGTTTTCAGATTAATTCCATTCCAGCATTAGATTTAAAACACAAAGATGGATCTGACAGCTCTATGAAAAAAAAAACTAGTAGTGTTATTCTAGTTATATAGATATTGATATTGATAAATGAGTTCGGCTCACATCTTGATAAATAATAATTGTCATGTATTAAATATAAAAATATATCCACTATCGAAGTATCAACAGCAATACCCTGATTACATGCATATTTTAATACTTAATTATCACAAACAAATCAATACTTCATAAATTACTAGTCAACAAACAAGTTTATCAATTAAACCAACTGCTTTTAAGCATATTTGCTTCAAAATTCATTCAATAATAATAATAAATTCAAACCAAAATGTGCAATCATTTTCCACTATTAGATCAATTAAAACTTATCATTCGACATACAGGATTCACAGAAAGTTCTAAACTGTGACGATTAGAAAAATCATTGAATTTCTTGTTTACAACTTAAAACAGGCTTAACAGAGGTGGATCAAATGGCTGATCAAATCATCAATTTTGATTTCTATCAATGGTTTTTGTCAAAAACCAACGAATTTGCACAGAAATAATGATATATAATGATAATTTTGCATTTCCGGCTGGTAAATTCAGTTTAACTCATATGAATTGATAACAAATCTGTGTAGTTACAAAAATGATTGTTCCAATCTGACATTCAAGAATCAACTGAGCGTATCCTCACAAAACTGAGTGTATCAAGTGAAGAAATCACCTCCTAACAGTGACATCTACTGAGCACCCGCAATGCTCATTCCTTTCACCAATTCTATTCCAGTTTGTTAATGTTTTGTTGTGAGTAAAAGAACTGAAAATTTTTTGTATCATAATAAGTCATGAGTTTCTGTGAGCATTACATTTTCAAAATCAAATATCGATTCAGCATTCTTGTAATGTCATAACTATAAAAGTCAAGTGAAAGGATAATATGAGCATTGAAAGTACCTAGTAGGACATACTGTAAATATAAAATTCATAAGTACCTCAGATAACAATCTTTTCAGTCCTTCAATTTCATCTTCTCCAGGATTTAGTTCGCCTCCTGGTAGTTTGAAGAATGTAGTTCCCAATTGAAGAAGTAAAACATGTGGTAAAGAATGTTCATGTACTAGTAAAACCCCTTCCACACTTCTACGCATACCTATTTTCACAAATTCATCTCTCATTCGCTGAAATCTTGCTGGTACACTAGGATCTTTTTCAAATTGCGGTTCTTTTGTTCCAAAGGTGTAGTTAGTGAGTGGATATCTAAAAAATCGATCAAATAAAATTGTCTATTCAAAAAGGAACCATTAATAATGAATGACATATCTACTCAATAGTATAACATGAAAATAAAATAAACCATATATGGACAATGGGGGATCAGAAAACATTGATTTTATACTCACAAGTTGACTATTTTGTTTATAGCTGTTGTAACCGAAGATGTATATGTATCTGAGGCTCTTCTCTTTGGCCATCCTGTTCCATTAGAATTAAGAGCACCAGGAGCACTTGTATTCGCTTTATTCATACTAGACTGCATCTGTTGGGCCTTAACTTGAGCAGAGTTCATAGCCATATTTTACCTCAAACCTAATGAAGAATCAAATTATTCAAGGTATAATCCGATAGAAAATAATTGCTTTGAATCTTCAAAATTTTGTTTTTGGTTATGTTATGAAAGCTATATTTTCTGTGTCAATGTATATCACAGAAACAGAATGTGTGATTTCTGTGATTTTATTCTATGAAACAGCATAGATTAAATTTATTGATTTTCATATTGCATCCACTTATCGCTACAGAAAATTGAATCAAAGTAATATTTCAGCAACTAGTATGTTTAAAATAAGTCGAATTTTGGCGAGCTGTGGTTACATGTAACTATCTAACTATCACGTGATGATTTGACAGAAAATACGTGTATTAACTGTCAACCATGTAACTATTGTAAGCTGTGGTAAGCTGTAGTTACATCGCCAAATTCGACTATGATTTCATATCATTACTATTTTCAACTAAAAGCATATAACCTTAGATTATTTACAAATGTGTAAATAATCTAAGCATATAACCATGCTACTTTAAATGATTCCGATGTAATGGCAACACTGAAATTTTTGATTTTTTACTGTTAACAACATTGGATTACTTGTTACGTGACGATTGGTGGTAGTTTTCTTTCTCTTTTCAATTAAAAAGATGAATGTTATACATTTTTAAAACTGAAATTTAAGGGTTCAAGTTCAAAATAGATAATATTTAATAATATAAATTTGATTTTTATATTATGAAGTTGACGACCGAAGATAAGGAGGATCTGCTGAAGTATGCAAGATACTTCGCTCTCAAAGCAGCACAGATAATTGTTTCCTCCCGTCAAAAAACAAAAAACCCAACAAGATGTAGGCCTAAACCTGATTGGGTAAATAATTATCCAAATTTTTGGAATGCATATGTTCTCTACTTGTTTTTCAGTTCAATTTAAATATTGCTGCAATAGAAGAATCTGATGCTAATGCCATTCGAAGAGAAGTCACCAGCGAATTCTTTCGTGGTGTTCCTTTTTGTGTGGAAATTTACCTTGAATCCGCAGAAGGAGAAATACTGATAGAATCATGGTGTATTCGACTTACCTCTGAATATTCGGATCCAAGTCCTAAACTAACAACATTCAATGTTTACAATCAAATGGGTGTTTTATTAAAATCATTGCTGTCAGTTACAAGGGTCATTCCTGCCTTTAAAATTTCACAAGGACAAGGTGAATCATATGTATTACATTATCGAATGTATGAGAGGGAGCCTCATTTTGAGGGTTTAGGGGAACACTGTAAACACATCAGTATTGGAAGAATTTATACTCCTATAGGCACTCTACAAATAAGTGTAGATTATCAAACTAAAATTGAATTAATTTCAACGGGCTTACCTGTAAATGACTCTATGTTATACAATAGCAGTCATTTCACCACGAATACAGATTCACAATCTGAAGGTGGCAAAAATTGTCTAGGGTGAGTATTATTCTGTTTTATCCTTTTTCTGATAAATTATTTCCTAAATACTGTTGAAAGCATAATTTTGAATTTAAAATGACATATCCTTATGATTTCAATAATAATAAATACAATTTAATCTTAAGTTTTCTTTTCATTTCAGAAATGATAAAGTGGTTAGATATCACATACCTTTTGCTGGAGATTATCATCCAACTGCAACTAAATTGACCATACCAGCACTAAGACCAGGTGGAATTCCCTGGTATCCAAAAGAATATAACAAAAAAACCTTATGTAAAGAAACGCCAAATACTAATATTCTTGCAGAAGAAAATACTGGAGATAATAACTCAACAGAAAAATTACAAAAGACTGAAAGTATAAGTCCACCTAATACATTGATAATCACAGAAGTAGATGTCCGTGAACCTCAATCACAAGAATTATCCTCATCAGGAAAATCTCTTTCTAGTGAATATATGATGAATATCATCTCTAAGTATAAGTCAAAACCTGTTCGAAAGTCAATGGTAAGTTAGAATGGATTGTCCCTTGCGTTGTCTATTTTTCTGAATTTATTATTATTGAATATCTAACAAGAAAAGTGAAATGTACTGATCTATCAATTTATTATTCTTTGCCAAGGAGAGAAATCAGGTTCAGTTGTATTTCAAGCAGTATATTTTACCAAAATATGTAGTGAGCAAAACTTTATTCCCACCTTCTCCATAGAACATTTGTTATTGGTCGTTCATATTTGCATACTGGATTTATTGGACAAGTAGAGTTAGATAAATGCCTACTCTGCGTCGTTCATGATAGAGAGGTTGTAGTGATAGAAGGGGCATTTGAAGTTGTACATTAATTACCCTGTATGTTATATACATATAAATATTCGAGTTAAAACTTCCTATTATGTCTGATACCCATTTGCCAGTGCCTTCTATTGTTGCAATCTTCATCATTTAGTCCCCTTTCACTCATGGATTTTCTTATTCCACCAACCATCAGTTAGTGTTTAGTTTCTCGATGCGTCATGTTTACATTTTCATTTCGATTTGACGTTCATAAACTGAATTATTTTATGGATTTGGTGGTAGTTGATTATTGCTTAAGGGTATTCCAATAATTAGAGTTATGGCAAAATTACGAAAACGTTTTATTATATGCAGAAATTGTAGAAATGAAAATCTAACCTATTGTTTACTTCACCCCACTGCTGCAGTGAAATGCTTTCCATCTCTAATATGTACTTGGTTTATTACAATGCGATACTATTCTCGTGTAGGGGCATCTCTATGTTTACTTCTTACTCTGAAGTCTTTCCTTTCTTTTGTTCCATAGGCGTCTATCTCATCACTTTCTTTGGTAATTTATGCTCTGCCATTCTTCGCATATTAAACAATTTATTTTTTTTCCAAACATATCAGTGATGTAAGGAGAATTAAGTTATGTTCTGAATCAAATGATTGCAATTGAACAATGAGGGCAGGATTCTACATTTATGTGAAATTTTTTTTGTTACAGTGTTATCCATTTGCAAACGAAACACCTGAAAGTGAAATTTCAAATTTCTACAGAGAATGTTCCAATGCTCCCCTATTAACTTATTGGAAACGATCATGTTCTGTCAAAGATATAGACGTTACAGAGCAGCTTGATGCCTTTGAAGAAAAAGTGAAAGAATTCGATGAATTAGTCAAAAGCCTTTCTGCGAGTCCCGACAGTGATAACTAATATTGTTGATTTTATGCCTGTTAAATCCAAAATTTTCAGTTTCATAATACTCTGTTATTTTGATGTTGTATATCTAATAACAAATCGAAATTCTATTTATTGATTTATTTTTATTTTAGCATTCCATTTTTAAGATTGTGGCAATGTGTTATGTATAAATTTATTGAATAAACCTGAAATTGTTGTATATTTTCATAAACATTTTTATTCATTATTATTCCTGACAAACTAAAATTTTCACCTCATTTCATTTCAATATGAAATAACATCTCAGAAGAAGTATCTACTTCTTACTCTGTTTACTATTTATGCAGTGTGTTCTAATGAGCATTTCCAGTATGTTGAAATTAAGAGTTACTCGTTCAAACGTCGCGCAAAAATGACGTACGAGCAAGCATCATTAATGGGGGTGATGATCTACAATAAAGGCAGTCCACGTACAGTCTTCTTGATTCCTCAGCATTAAAATTTCTGGGGAATTGGCTTGAAGTTCTCCAAAACCTATTCTTCTTTGACAATTCATATAAATATTCTTTCCAAAGTAGCAAAAGGGTGTTCTGGTTCCATAAAAGAAATCAAAGATCCATTTTTTCATATCATAATTGGAAATTTTAGTAGTGAATTCAAATTGCCTTCAATGGCTATCACAAACTATAACATTTTTTATCTATTTGGCTATGCTATTGTACCTAATTTGATACAATTCATAATTAGATTTATTTATAGGGTCTATAGGTATATGATGTCAAATTGTATTCAATAATTACTGTTTTATCCTTTCAGGGATATCATGCAAACCCTAAAAGGAATAATTTTATCAATATATTTCCAGTAAAGAAGAGGTTTAATATCATTACTACATACTTCAGAGGCGGCACATATTGTAAACTCACATCCTAGAGTGAAAGAATGTTAGTAAAAAGATGAATACCAATACCACAGAACATAAAATATATATATTTAATACTGGCAATACTCTATAAAAATAATGTTTATTTGATGAATATATACAAATATCTACATATTGGGTTCTCAAAAATCAAGAACTTCCTTGTCCTGGCGAAATTTCATCAACATCAGAATTATTGTTATTATCGCTTGTGTCTATTTGAAGGGAGCGTAAACTTTCCAGAAGAGTTTCGTCTTCGAATGATTGTCGTTCACTATTAAGACTCTGAGGTGTATTTGATGGCGTTGTTGGTGTTTGATTTTCAGTACAACATGGGTTTGACTCAACTAAGGTATTTTCACCATTTTCTTTTTTGTCAATGCGTAAACCAGCTATACCTGAAAACAGAAAGTGATATGGTAATGATATTTCAAAGACTTCATACTGATTTACTAAATTGTACTGATGAATGATTCAACTGTCCATAAGGAATGGAATTTTTTTTAATAACAATCATAAATACAGTGGAACTTCCCTATAACGAACGTCTGTATAACGAATTTCATAGGAGACATTGCACCTTGAATCCAAATTCCATGTTAAAAACACCCTCAAAAACGAAGTAAATTCTCTCTATAACGAAATATTCAAAGAATATCACTCTTTGAATGGGTAAGAAGGTGTAAGGGTGGATTTTCTGGACGTGTATAAATACAGACCTCAAACTAAATCATTACAGCGGGCAGAGATCATTCTGAAACAGTTTTAAATACACCCCTGGCTATTTAGTTTCAATCTAACCATTACGCAAGCGTGAAAGTTGTGCGAAAATGTCTAAAAAGAAGTACTTAAGTTTGAATGATAAACTTACATTTATCCACAGAACATAAAATATACATTTATCAGTAACTAGCGACCCGCCCCGGCTTCGCACGGGTGCCTCAGACGCGCTATTTATAGGCACGCTCTTGCCGCACCGGGCGGCCGGCCGGTACCGCCGCAAACGCTACGTCCCGCAATTTTTAAATCTGTAATATCTTCGAAAATATTCACTTAAATCATACGATGTAAAGGGCCATATAGATCTATATTAAATGAACAATGTATTCAAGGTATTTAATTGGTTAAGGATTAATGCTGTTTTGGTTAAAATCGCTTCGAAAATAGCCATTATTTGTCGTAAAAAGTAAATGACAAAAAAAGTTATTGTGGGTTATCCATAAGAGATAGACATATACCATCACGGACTTTTCTGTAGACCTTTTCAATGTGTACAATACTTAGTACATTATTTCGATAAAACTCGTAGGGTTCAGCGTGCGTTTGCAATGTAAGCGGAAAAAATGAAATTATTTACGACATCACATTAGAAACCTCAAAAATAACAGTACTTCTCCACTATTTAATGGATGTTATTATACATTAAACCTTCCTCTTGAATCACTCTATTTAAAAAAACGCATCAAAATCCGTTGCGTAGTTTCAAAGATTAAGCATACAAAGGGACATAGGGACAGAAAAAGCGGCGTTTTCTATAATATGTAGTGATAGTGAAGTCGACCGCGACATTGCCGACTATAGAAACAAATTTTCTGTATAACGAATTTTTTTGCGGATTTTGCGCTTTCGTTAAAGGGAAGTCCACTGTATACAGTTCATACCAAATCAGTTACTTTCAAAGGAAAGATCCCTAAATTATTAATCAGACGGCTAGAATGGAAACACTGTGTCTAAACTCAGACAGCAGAATTTATTCTCATTTATGCATCTTAAGTCTGAATTTTTCTGTAAGATTGATTGTTAGCTTCTTTCTATGAAGAATATTACAAATTGAAGTATCATAATCCGAAATCAACCTCATTGAAACATCAAGTAAGCAATAATCCAGATCGTTAATTTAATATTTCCATTCAAAATGCTCAGTTCAGTCCACTCTGTACAATAATTTAGAAGTGGAGTTTTGATGTTACCTTTTTTAGGGATATTAGATGAATCCCGTTTAATAGATCTCATACGATTTGGGGAGTCTTTTCTGTATTGCACCATAGCTTTGAAATCGATAACGTATGTGAATCCAGCAATCAATAATTCACATATAATCTCACCAGTTGCATAAGCTTGG
Organism: Propylea japonica; assembly: GCA_013421045.1. Taxonomy (NCBI): domain Eukaryota; kingdom Metazoa; phylum Arthropoda; class Insecta; order Coleoptera; family Coccinellidae; genus Propylea; species Propylea japonica. The sequence goes on from CM024239.1 coordinate 115,992,158, forward strand.
TCCAGATCTAAACTTGTCCTCTCATCATATTGCCACCATCCTGTAAATTTCCGAAAAAATTTCAATCAACCATACTTTTCCACCTAATTATTTTCAGAATGTTAATTTAGGGGAGGACTTCTTACCAAAATGTTAACAGACATTGCTGCCTCTTTCTGCGTGGTACCGGTATATAAAAACTATGGTGATAATTCACACATTGTTCCCTTTTATTTGAGAATTATTCTATACAGTATTATTGAAAGAAGCACATACATAATTTTTTTATGCTTTATAATATACTCTTTTTTCCATTAAAAAAATTCATTTTGTTTGCTACCCAAAATCAATGACATGGATTTGGTTTTATCAAAGAAAAACTACTACTTTTATTATCACAGTAAATGATTTGAGTCAATAAAACATCAATTTTTTTGGTATGTAATAGTATTCACAAAAAATATATAACAATTTACACTAATATATCTTGAACATCTTATATGTTATAGTACCTTCTAAACTCTCCATTAGGATGAACTTTTTTGGGACAATATAAATCTTAGTGTAAAAATATAAATCAAAATTATTTAAAACATACGAGACCAAAGTAGTGTAAATTAATCATGCTTGTAAATGATAGAAATATTCAATTGTAGAGAATGTAGGGGAAAGAATATAATACAAGAATAAAAGAAAAGAAAGATGACTGCTGAATCCTTCAGAGCAAGGAATTCCTTAAAGAGAATCATAATAATATGAGAATAAAAGAAAAGAAAGATGAATGCTGAATCCTTCAGAGCAAGAAATTCCTTAAAGAGAATCATAATAATATGAGAATAAAAGAAAAAAAGGTGAATGCTGAATCCTTAAGAGCAAGGAATTCCTTAAAAAGAATCAATTTACAATATGTATGTAAAAAAAACCATAGAACCCTTGAAAAAAATTGTTTCTGAATGCGAAATAGGAAAAAGACATTATGTCATATCATTGTATATACAAAGGTAATATATAGATTAGTATAACACTTACTGCAGTAAGAGTTAACTCTCAAAATCTGGTGTATATCGATCAACGATATAAATGGCCGAATGCTCTTTCATAACATATCTTTAGAGTTAAAAAAGAAACAATACAGTATGTTTTAAATAAATGTATCACATCAAGTACAAAAATAGAAAACTCATTGATTTGATTTAGGTAGTCCAGCAATACCTTTAACATCAATATTATCAGATATTTCTCTTTTTATATAACGCTTCCTAACAGGATTTGTTTTGAGGAATTGACATTGATTATCAAAGTCAATTACATATAATTGACCGCAAATTAAAATTTCATGTGAGTTTTGGTTCAATTTGTATGCTCGTTCAATTTCTCCATTTGCTCTTTCATCATACTGCCACCAACCTTGAATATTGAGATCTGAATAAAAATAGTAGGATTTAATAGTTTTACTCACCATTACGACCTTGATAAAACCACTGGTACTGATCTTCCTGAGTCCGTACTTTTTCTGGGACAGCATTCCACTTCACTAGGGTAGGGTGTTCAATATAATCTCTTGGAATATATTGTCGACACAAAGCACACTTTTTACTCTGAAGGGCTATTCCCTTGACACATAAAAAACAGAATATGTGACCACAGGGTAATTCGGCTGGATGAATACATGTTTGGAGACAGATGGCACATTCTAGTTCGAAATCTAGAACAATTGACCCTATTTTATTTATTCAATATCAAAAATATGTTTTCCGTAATTTTCTTACCTTTTCTTTCTTCGGGTTCTAGATCTCTTGAAGTAGCCTCAGCCATTGTAAAATATGAATGCAGAATTAATGATAAAGTTGCTTTTTGCTTAAGCGATTGATTATTATTTATAAATAAACAATTAACTTCGTAATTTTGTGTTTTTGTGACACACATTGACAGTTGACACTATTGACATATAGCCACAGAATAGAGTGATCACAAATTTAGAACATAATTCTATGACAAAATTACATGTGATTCTGTGATAAAACCACAGAACACAGGACCATGAAGATATCTCATTGACATGTCAGTTAAACGTCATTACGCCATGTTCTTGAACTTAACCTTAGTTCAGGAGGAGTTCGTCTCTGAGTTCGTTTTTGTTTTCGGTGTTAAACATAGATAAATAGACGTGTTAAAGGAGTTATAAAAAAATAAAAGTATGAAACCTTTAATGCTACATGGGCACGAACGTGCCATAACCCAAATAAAATATAATCGAGAAGGAGACCTATTATTTTCATCTTCGAAGGATAACAAGCCTAACGTATGGTTTTCTCTAAATGGGGAAAGATTGGGAACTTATAACGGGCATCAGGGTGCAGTATGGTGTATTGATGTGGATTGGACCACCACTAGACTACTATCTGGAGGAGGAGATAATACATTGAGAATATGGGATGTTGGAACTGGAAAAGAAATAGGAACGATAGAGTCAAAATCTTCTGTAAGAACATGTTTGTTTAGTTACTCTGGAAATTTGGCCTTTTATTCAACAGATAGAGCAATGAGAAATAACTGTGAAATATTTGTAATTGACACACGCACTGTAGATAGCAGTATAAGTGATGCTGATCCAATTTTGAGAATACCGATTCCAAGCTCAGAGCCAAGAATATCTTCAGCTCTCTGGGATTTTACAGAAGATACCATAATAACAGGTCATGAAGATGGTACTCTGATGCAATGGGATTTCAAATCTGGAGAAAGTATCAAATCAGTACGTGAACATAGTAATTTGATTAATGATATGCAATGGAATAAAGATGGTACAATGTTCGTGACAGCCTCAAAAGATAATACTGCAAAGCTTTTCGATGGTACAGATTTGACTCATTTGAAGACTTACAAAACTGAACGACCTGTTAATTCTGCAGCTATGAGTCCAATTTTTGATCATGTAGTCCTTGGTGGAGGTCAGGATGCTATGGATGTAACTACTACATCAACTAGAGTCGGTAAATTCGATTCTAGATTCTTTCATATGGTATTTGAAGAGGAATTTGGCCGTGTTAAGGGACATTTCGGTCCTATCAACAGTGTAGCTTTTCATCCAGATGGTAAAAGCTACAGCTCTGGAGGTGAAGACGGTTATGTGAGAGTCCATAATTTTGATCCAACGTACTTTGAGTACAATTTTGATTACTGAATAGTTTTTAAGAAGTTTTAATTATTTAAGGAATCATTATTTTAATCTTCATAAGAATTGAATTACTCATTAAAAATATCTAATATTTTTCTGGATTCTGTAATAACAGTCAGAAATATTAATCCACCTGTTGAAAAGGATTTATGTATTATCAATCAATCAACAAAATCATTTGTCTAATAAATTTCATACCTGTTTGTGTGTTTTCATATATGTATATACCTATATGTAAATTTACAATGTTGTTGACAACCTAGGAAAACATGACTTTTAAAAACAACAGCATAATTTCATAAAGGAGAACAAAAAGAACCCTATTCCAAAAAAAATATTCAAAAGATCTTGGACAAAGCCCAGACTCGATACTTTTAAGCGTTTGTTCATATCAGGAAAACAATATTTCAAAAACTTTTTACTTCAAACATCAGTGCTCTCTTCAATTCTTTGTGAATATTTACAACATGCATATTCTAAATAATCAGACAGAACATTTTCAGTTTATACGAAAATTTGGAAAACACGCAATTATAATATTCCTATAAACTGCAAATTTCAATCTTAATCAGTTTGGAAGCTATGGAAATATTGTTCTGTTTTTGAAAATCATGTTATCATACGATCTTAGGAAATTTTGAAGGCATTACAGCGCATCAACAATTCACACCTAAATACTGAAGTTCAAATCAAACGAATGAGTAAGTCTTAGAAATATTATCATTGCATGTGTACTAAAAAGACTAATAACAAATATGAGAAGTCTGTTTCGTGAGAAAGGGTCACAAGCAATGTCCTCTTCTCCATAGATTACATATCTATAAATCTTTGATTTTCTCATATATCCAAAACATTGAGAGTTAGTCAAAATTATAAAGAGAAAACAGCCTCTTCTAAAAACTCTATCGAGGATGTAGAAGAAAAAACATAAGTTTCCGATATAAAACTGATATTTAAGGAATAGAAACCATATTCTATACTAGTACTCGCACAATGTATCACATACGAATAGAAAACATTGCCAGCTGATTAATGCCGAGTCAACAATTAGCAGCACTTCAAAAAGTAAATAGCTCATGCAGAACGATTATCTCTTATCTCAAATTGCACAAACTTCATATTTTCCAAACGCTCAATCGATTCATAATAACAATGATTATAATGATAATGGAAGTTTCCACAGCCAAATTTGATTATATAATTTGGGGCATCACTGTTCTGAAGTGGCAGCATTGCTTAATTAGCCCCCAACTAATGTTAATGTAACATTTATTGCAGTTATTCCGCTTTGTAGTCTTTCAGATAATAAGTATTATTGTTATAGGAATGAATGAAATTATCTCTGGTACTATACTTTCCAGTCGTATCAGAATCAATCTAATTATTTCCAGTTTTTTAATTTCCATAAAGCGAAAAACTTATCAGAAGAATCGAATATACTGGGTGATTCAAAATTCGAAGCGAAAATGAGAATGTTTGCATCGCGACATCCGTCGAGATGTTTGCCGTCTATTAAGGAAAACCCAATTAAGAACGTAAAGATTTAGTGCATGTTGGCTGTAAATATTTTTTATGAATGCATCTGCAAATCCACATTATATATTTCAACATAAGGTGATTTGAAGTCATAAAAAAATATTTCACTAGGAATTTGTGAATATTGATAATACCTAATTGTCATAAAAATATAAGTGCACTTTTTAAATTCAAATAAAAAAATCAATATACTAATTCAACAATACTACACAGATCAAATTATGATAAATCTGAATAAAACAAATAATATTTCGTGAGAGCATATTTATTTCCAATATATCAAGAGTGTTACCATTCAGTAATCAAAATTATATTCAAAATATGTTGGATCAAAATTATGTACTCTAACATAACCGTCTTCCCCTCCAGAGCTGTAACTTTTACCATCTGGATGAAAAGCAACGCTATTAATTGGTCCAAAATGACCTTTAACTCGGCCAAATTCTTCTTCAAATACCATGTGGAAAAATCTTGAGTCAAATTTGCCAACCCTTGTTGATGTAGTAGTTACATCCATAGCATCCTGACCTCCACCAAGGACTACATGATCAAAAATTGGACTCATAGCTGCAGAATTGACAGGTCGTTCAGTTTTGTACGTTTTCAAATGAGTCAGATCTGTTCCATCGAAAAGTCTTGCGGTGTTATCTTTGGACGCTGTCACAAACATTGTACCATCCTTATTCCATTGCATATCATTAATTAAATTACTATGTTCGCGTACAGTTTTGATACTTTCTCCAGATTTAAAATCCCATTGCATCAAAGTACCATCTTCATGACCAGTTATTATGGTATCTTCGGTGAAATCCCAGAGAGCTGAAGATATTCTTGGCTCTGAGCTTGGAATCGGTATTCTCAAAATTGGATCAGCATCACTTATACTGCTATCTACAGTGCGTGTGTCAATAACAAATATTTCACAATTATTTCTCATTGCTCTATCTGTTGAATAAAAGGCCAAATTTCCAGAGTAACTAAACAAACATGTTCTTACAGAAGATTTTGACTCTATCGTTCCTATTTCTTTTCCTGTTCCAACATCCCATATTCTCAATGTGTTATCTCCTCCTCCAGATAGTAGTCTAGTGGTGGTCCAATCCACATCAATACACCATACTGCACCCTGATGCCCGTTATAAGTTCCCAATCTTTCCCCATTTAGGGAAAACCATACGTTAGGCTTGTTATCTTTCGAAGATGAAAATAAAAGATCACCTTCACGATTATACTTAATTTGAGTTATAGCACGCTCATGCCCATGGAGCATTAAAGGTTTCATGATTATTTCAGTCGATTCAGTCTTTGATTAATTTATATACATTTTTCGTAAAAAGGGTAGTAAGAGAAAGAGAACGCGGAAAACAAAATTTTGAAGGTTAAGTTTAATATATTTATGTTCTGTGGTTTAATCCACAGAACTTATCGAGTCTTTCAGTAGATTTGTAGTACAAAATCCTCCTTTCAATTTAATGTTTTTGATTTATATTGAATATGATGAACCGCAAAATTGCTCTTCATGAAAATTAAAATTTCTCAAATTTCGAATTTAATCGTAAGGATTATTATACTGCTTTATCAAATCATTCAAGAAGAAGAATTTCTATAAGTGGTTTCATAGAATGTTATAAAATTCATTATTCAATGATTTCGTCGCTTCCCTCGTTCATCCTTCTTTCTTAACCAAAATTATCGTGTTGCACGTGTTTTGCAAGCGTTGTTAAGCTAAATCTAGACAAAATGGATAAACCCGTTGTTCTCGCAAGAGTAATGAAAGTTTTGGGCCGTACAGGTTCCCAGGGACAGTGTACCCAAGTAAAGGTGGAATTCCTTGGTGAACAAAATCGTCAAATCATAAGGAACGTAAAAGGACCTGTAAGAGAAGGTGACATCCTCAATCTCCTTGAATCAGAAAGAGAAGCAAGAAGACTTCGTTAAATGTGAGTATACTCATTAATTTTTCAAGTAAAATGAGAAGTCGGAAATCTTAGAGAATTACATACCGAAACTTAACCTACATTTTTTCTCGATCATTTGGTACTCGTTCAGGATAAACACATTCTGCATGTGCTGATAGCTCTTTGGGTTCCAACAAAGTTAAATTTTTTACTATCACATGGTGCAAGAGAATGACCTCCACAATATTTTGCCCAAGTTATACTTGGCAATGACTTATTGTTTTGATAATGTCTATTCCATATTTTACCATCTTCATTATAATTTATAATCATAAATCATACGAATATCGAATTCCAAGTAACTGCCGCATATATATTGTTCCTAACCAGTTGAAGAATCCAATCCATGTCATTACTTCATAACAGACCCAAATTAACGGAGATTTTAAACCAAATCTCTCATTTTTAAATGATATCAGGGACGATATAACATTTCCTAATACCAACTGCAAAATCCCAGAAAATTCCGGTTGAGCATGCTTTATTTTTATAATTGTGTGTAGGTACTGTATGAAGCCAACTCAAACTGTGATGATTAGTGTGTCTTCAGAATAACGATTTTTTTATGTTGATTCAACTCAAAAACTTACATTTTCTAGTACTACTAGCGAATAGATAAAGAACATTGAATTGAAGATGCATTCTTTAATGTTAACCACAGACATATAGTTTAATTGAAATTTTTTTTTACAGATAGATGACCAGAACGTTAATGGGGGAGTTTTTTTTATAATAAAGATATAGATTATATCAGCGTTTTGAATGTTAAAACCCAAAAATATCCTTTCCTAGTTTTCTTTCATTGGAATTTTCTAGTGTTATTGAAATGTATCAAAACTGTTTTATTATATGTATGGTGCATGTGGACAATCAATTAACTCAATAGTTTATTGAGTTAAAATCAATTCATATATTATACATACACGTCTATCTATAAGGATGTGAGAAAATAATGTTTTAACCATGTTTATAAACAATCCAAAGATTATTGAATTAGGAAGGTCTTGTATTTATAGTGCTAAAAATCACTACCAGGATTCTTAAATGAATAAATTTAAAAAACCTGAAAAAGACCACAATTTTTACTTTTATTGTGTCACATTTTTAGTTTACGTTTGATGTTCTGTGATCTCAGAAACCATAGTGTAAAAAAGTATTTACCTTTCCTTCTGAACACCATAGAAAGAAGTTTTTCGTTTATGACATGCATATCATTCTATGCTATAACCTGATTTTATTTGTGATAACCTATAAAATTGACCTTAAAAGTAAACACAAATCTGGATAGATTTAATATAATTGAAAAAGTATTGCGTGTGAAATTTCCTCTTAATAAAGTTTTCATCGTTAAAAATGGTTATAGCAATAGGTTTTGAAGGCAGTGCTAACAAACTTGGTATAGGAATCTTAAAAGACGATGAGATTCTTGCAAATTGTCGAAAAACTTTCATATCTCCTCCAGGAGAAGGTTTCCTTCCAAAAGAAACAGCACTTCATCACCGACAAAATATATTACCACTACTTAAGGAAGCAATGGACAAATCAAAAATTAAGCCTGAAGAAATAGATGTAGTATGTTACACGAAAGGTCCTGGAATGGGTGCACCACTCGCTTCAGTAGCTCTAGTAGCACGCACTGTAGCTCAATTGTGGAACAAACCTTTGCTTGGGGTTAATCATTGTATTGGCCGTATCCTTTATACCAATATATTGTGCAATTCTTTGTTTATATACATTCGAAGTTCCTTAATAACGCTTTCATAGATATTGAGATGGGACGTTTTATTACTGGTGCCAGCAATCCAATTGTATTATATGTCAGTGGGGGGAATACTCAAATCATAGCATATTCAAGAAAAAAGTATAGAATCTTTGGGGAAACGATAGATATAGCAGTTGGGAATTGCTTAGATAGATTTGCAAGAGTGCTAAAATTATCTAATGACCCTAGTCCTGGTTATAATATAGAGTGTTTGGCAAAAAAGGGTTCCAAATATCATCCCTTGCCCTATTGTGTTAAAGGTATGGATGTAAGTTTTTCGGGTATTCTATCTTATATGGAGGAGAGAGCTGAAAAATTATTGAACGAAGGTTATAATCCAGAAGACTTGTGTTATTCCCTGCAGGAAACAGTATTTGCTATGTTAGTAGAAACCACAGAAAGGGCTTTAGCCCATGTTGGATCCAAAGAAGTTCTTATCGTTGGAGGTGTTGGGTGTAATCTGAGGTTACAAGAAATGATGGAAATAATGTGCAAAGAAAGGGGAGCAAAATTATATGCTACAGATGAGAGGTTTTGTATAGATAATGGATTGATGATAGCTAAAGCTGGTTTAGAAATGTTTAAGTCTGGATGGAAAATGAAATGGACTGATTGTGGCATAACTCAAAGATATAGGACTGATGAAGTGGAAGTTACTTGGAGATGTGATTAATATACCTTTTTTGTATATAGTTGGTGAATTAAGATTAAAATATATTTACTTTTTAAGTTATTTAAAAATGATTACATCATATTCCCAAATTTTTGGAATTCAGATAATTTAAAAAACAATATTATTCAGCTTACTTCAAAACAACGTGAAATTGAGCATATAAATAAATTATGTATAGTAAAAAAACCAATTGATTCCCAGAATCGAACAAGTCCTTCTCTTTTATGTAACCAATGTATAATAACAAATCACTGAACAAATAAAATTTGAATAAAATAAAAACAAATAAAATGATTGACTAAATAAAAAATCAACTTCTCGTGTTTTGTCGTTCTTCAATCCATTCTCTTATTTCTTTGGCTAATTCTGTATCTGGAATAACCTGATCCATGGAAAGAGGTGATCTGTTGAAAGGGTCTGTTTGATCGCTCAATAAATGCCTAGAAAAGAATAAGAGTTTGGAATTGACTGAGAACTTTTGTAATTAGTATATCGTTGAATTCATATCATAGCTGAACTTAAAATATTTGTCATATCACTAAAATGGGTTCTAAAACTCGATTAATTTTAATTCAGAAGCCTCTTTAGGGGAATTCACTAACCAAATATAAAAACTAATCAATTTTGTAAGTAATAAAAATTGCTCAAAGCAATAAAAAATTTCCTACTTTTTAGGAAAAATATTATAATACGGCAACACTCACTACATTCAGTTTATCAATCTTCCATCACGAAATGAATTTCACTCGAATCGGATATCTTGTTATGAAAAATATAAAAATTCTTCTTTTCAATGGATATTCCAATCGAATTTTCTATGGCCACGAAATTCTGCTTGTATGACCATCTTGCATGTGGCCTCAAAATTTCATTTTGATTGGTTTTGTTTTGTCGGAAATTTTGAATGGCCATATTTTATGGAGCACCCTGTACGATTTGGCTGGTTAACGAACTTAACCGCGACATTTGGTAACCGAACTCGCCCTGAAAATCTCAAGTCTCTTAGTCACTAGAACAATCCCTTGAAAAGTTATTGTGCTCAATCAATTTGACCACGGATTTGTCATCATGGAGTCGAATCCTTCGTTTGAGACCATTTTCGGCTCAAAATTTGAAAATTACAGACATTTGGGCAGAACGATATAGCATTCGTTCGAGTAGAACAAGCGCTCAAAAAGGGAGGTGGTTTTCTTTTTTTTTTAAGCAGTTGGTTAACCTTACGGTACTCCTCTATTACATAAAAATTGTTAACATTATACATATCACATAAGATTTTACCACATGCAAAGTCATGGAGGTAAAGGAAGAGGAGGGGGCATATCCTATATTTCCCTTGATGCAAAAGTGTCACGTAAAATCAGCCATATTTGTATGGGCAATGCGAGGCGGGATTTTCTAAAATTCGAATTTGTCCTAACTAACACTGGATGTCTTTCTGCTACTAACTGTACAGGAAATGAACAACAAATGGGGCACAAACAATAAAATCTAACGGTCGAAGTCGGCCATATTGATGTGTCCCTGCTTTGTTTTGTGTATGTGACACTTTCTAACCGTTATACCCACCGCTTCCTTTACCTCTATGTGCCAAGTACAAAACATGACACATTGATAATGGTGAAGTTCATATAGTCCGTTCATGAAAGTTTGAGCCGTCGGTTAGCCATGAAAATTTGGCATATTCCACTGTGTATACTGAAATTTTAGGTTATGCTGTTTATTTTCTTGTCATATTGATACGCAATGTTGTCAATATTGCATAGAGTTCTCTGATAACTCGCAAGCTCGTCGGACGAGGCCGGGTACATTCGGCAACGTTGACTTTATTTTACGTTATGACAGCAAATACTGCCAACTTCAGATAAATAAACAAACGCCTACTGTGCGCTCAAACTTTCGTGAACGGACTAAACATGATAGATTTCCAATCAAGATGATTGAGGATATTATAGCTGACTTACTGGAAAGCTAGGAGCTTCCCTCATTGGAGGGAATCTTATCATGTTAAATAATTTAGCTTAAAGAATGTATATTGATTCTGATTGCTGATGGAAATAAATATGAAAAAAACAAAAAAAAATAATGAGTGAAGAGTATGGAAACTGAATTTCAAACGAGAAACTATGCAACGGGAAAAAGTGCGCTCTACCTAAAGAGGGGTTTCACAAAGTGCTGAACACAGACACAGCCATTAAGGCGTTGAATTCCAGCACTATCATTTCAAAGATCGTAGAGTGCAATTATTCATAGAGTGACTGTTATGAAAAAAAATTAAATTATTGTTACCTAGCGATAGTCGTTCTATCCACCACAGTTCTGGAGCTTGGCAATATTACTGGATCTGTCATCAATGTTGACATGATTGGGTCTAGGAAGTGATCTGGTGCCCCTGTGGTAGTCTCTTCGTTTGCTTGATATTCTTCAGCTTTCTTAGCAACTTTATTTGCTAATTCCCTGATTTCATCAATGTAAGAGGTCCCTCCTATTCTGATTAAAACATCTTCTGCCAAAGAGAAAAGTTCTGGTCTGTAGGATCTACCATCTTGAGAAACGGCCAGACAAAAAGCATCAGATTCCTTTAGGTTAATATAGATTTTACATATTTTTAATACAGTCTCTGCGGGTTCGAAACTAAATTCTTTAGCGTTCTTTACCTAAAGAAAACATTATAATTATTATTTATTCAATCTTGCTAACAAATTGAAGAAATTGTATACAACCTTGAAATTTTTTTTGTTTGGTCCAACTAAATTCAGCAGAAAATAATTAAGCATTGATGCCATTCTGTCAACCATCGTGGAATGTGTGAAGACTATAGTGATTTTAGAGGTTAAATTTTCAAGAGCTGTTATGGTATCCTTTCCTAAAATGTTATCAAATCGAGCTAAATTTCCGATTTGCCGAATGGAACCTACAATTTGAGCCATTTCATTTGGTGGGAGAGTCGGCGGTGCTTCATCTCTGAAATATCATGAGAGTTATTTTTAAAGTTCAATCATTCATGTTTCTATATTACACCTCCTCACTTGTAGTTCTCTCAGATTCGACATATTAGTTAAAGATTCATCTAAAAGGAATACTGCATCATTGATAAGAAGATTTATGAATCTAAGGAATATTGGCGGTAATACTGCTTCCATATTTTTTTCAGCTTCCTCGGCTAATTCTCTGAAAAAATAATTATTCATTCATTTTATTAATTATTATTAATCCGAATTTTCCCCAAATTTTTTTCGTTGTAAACTGTGGTTCAACATTCAACCAATGAAATGAAAGCAAGCTTGTATGTTACACTCAATCGCTAATTCTGAACGTTTGAATTCGCTAGCTTATTTTGGTCATTTCAATAATTTCATTCTCAAAAATCTGACACTGGTGTCTTCTAGAAATCACTGGAAAGACCCTTTTCCTTGGTATTGGTCATACAGAAAAATTTGGAATAATTCCATGGAAGTTCTAGATCATGTTAAGACCTCAGATCAACAAAAAACCTAGGTAGGCCCCAAGCTTAATATCAATAGAATGAATTCAAGGATAAGTTATCCCAAGCAAATGCTTGTTTTTGTTTTGACAGTCAAAGGCAGTGTCGTGCTCTTTTACTGAGAAGAGATAAATATAACATCTTCATAAACTGATATCAATAGGATTTTTTAAGTAATAAGATGCATCCACCTTTTGGTTATTAGCAGCGGTACATCATCTAGCTAATTATAGGTTTACTTCGAAAATTTGGAACAAATTTAATTTTTCGACAAATTCAAATCAAATACTCTCATATATTCCAGACAATAAGATTCCTCGATTAAAATCCCGTAAACCTTTTTGGTCAAATTCTTTTCTGAACTCAAATGAAAGTGATAAATCAATTTGGCAATCCGAGTGGAATTTATGTAATATACAGAACAAAGATTTAATAACTGATCCCTCGAATAAAGTTCCTGGATTTGATCTTCCAAGGAAAATATGGACTGTTCTCAATCGTATAAGAACAGGTCATGGACGTTGCAATAGTATGCTTTTCAGATGGAATTCAGTTGAGAGTCCTAGTTGCGAATGCGGAGAAGCAGAGGAGACAATTGAACACCTGATAAATAACTGTTCCATATATAAATTTCAGGATGGCTTGAGAGCTATACATGAAATTACCGATTCGTTTTTGAATTGGGTTATTAATTTTAAATCGATTTAATAGAGTTTCAATCATTTTTTTTTCTGTTCCTTTTTACTGCTTTGATTTTCTCGTTTCAGAATTCCGAAGGCATCCTGGAGAGGATTATCGTTCGGTCTGAATGAAGAAGGAATCCTTCAATATTCTAATAGTTTTTAAGTGTCATTTTTGTTGAAACGGCGAGACAGGGTTTTTTCTACTGGGGTTTTTCCCTGAGCTCTGGTATCATACGAAAAAATAGTATGGTACCCCCGTTTTGCACCAACCTCAGTTAGGGATTTTTTATTTTTGTTTTATGTATTGTATTATGTTAGCTCTTGATTTCAAAAGAATATATATATATAGGTTTACAGAATAGAAGAAACATAATTATTTTAATACCTGCTACCAACGCTACTGTACTCAACTCTGGAATATTGCCCTTTGTAAACTATCGTGTTTTTTACATGTCTTGCAAATAATACAGTATTTCGGAAAGTAAATGAACATCAATATCAATACAAGGCATATTTAAATGTAAAATTGCGAAAGCCGGCGCAAATATCTCGGAAATCATGAAAATAACCAAAGTTAAGTTAATGTTTATAAACAGTAGGAGGGGGAATATAAACATATGGCGTTTTCGGAAACTTACTCGATCACTAACCCGGGTTACAAATTGACAGCAATTGAACTGTTTATCCGTCAATTTGTAACCCGAGTTAGTGATCGAGTAAGTTTCCGAAAACGCCAATAGAGATCTTGTCCTCATTTTGGCCTCTATTTACATCTGAAAGGGCCTATCTATGTATTTTATTGATCCGAGTTTAAGACCAATATTTCAGAGAATATGCAAATTAGAATTCCATTTTCTACTTATGAAAAAACCGAGTGAACTTCTGGCCTCACGTCAGTACTTCTTGTTTTTTCTTGATATTTATTCACACAACTGAAATTTTTTAATTATTCCAAAAAAAATAATATTTGAAAAAACATCAAGCAGGCCTTAATACCTAGCTATTTTGAAATTCCATTTGAAATTAAGAATGATTTGCACATATGTCATTCTGAAATCATACAGGGTTTCAGGTTAAATACTGAAGAATTTCAGTATTTTTCATGTCATTTGAAAACTGTCCAAAATAAATAGTTAGTGTAAAAGAGGACTGCCATTCATTTTTCATTCAGTATCAAAAACTGTGAATTAAATATGGGGTTGCCATTTGAAAATATTTCAATTTTAAGTTCCACATTTTCAGAGCGAAATCTTCAAAGAACCTCAAGATGTATCAGAATACTGAATGTACCACATAAATGCATGGATTCTCTACTATGAGACTGCTGAGTTTGGTTCTGTTCCCATAAAAGATAATCGAGATATTGCATTTCCAAACTAGCAATGCAGATGTAAAAAATTTCAAGAATTTGTGCATAACTTGGCAACAGTGCATGGCAGAGAATTTTTTTAGTTGGTTTCACTGCGAATTTGGTATTGAATAGATAAATAAAAAAAAATATAGGTAGTTGCACTTGAAATAAGAAAGTAGATATGTGTTTGAGATAGAAGTGGCAACACTGTCGACTTGAAAATATTTTTAGCGAAGAGTTACTTTATCATCAAGACTCCTCCTATAATTTCAGAAAGAAATAACCCTATACATATATTCCGGTCATAAAAAAATAATTTAAAGAAAAGGGTTAAAAGTATCACCTGAAATAGTTTTGATATTCATCAGTTTCCCACAAATATTCCATGATCTTATACATCGGTCTTCTGTAGTTAAATTTCTGCTCAAACTCAACACTTTGTCCAGTCATCTCAATACCAACAAAAACCTCCAATAAACTTCTTACTACCTAAAAAATGTATAGAATCGAGAGAAGCACAGAATGAATATAATTCTGACAGACTTGTTGTTTGAATTTATATTCAGAGAACAACCTCTTTCTCTGAAAATTTCCGATGTTTCTGGGCTTCGATGCCATTTCTTCGTGCACAGGTAGTAAAGCCTCTAAACCTTCTGCTAATTCCGCCCTTAAATGAGGATTTTTCAGATAACCATGATTTCCCATGAACATCAAAATGAAAGTCAGTATGGGCTCCAATTTCTCATGACCTTGTTCTTCAAAAACACTCACATTAAATCTTTTAATGAAACTAAGGAAACAAATTACATTGTTGATGACGAATTCTGGAATACACCTAGAATAATAAAACATTTTCAATCTTAATATTGTCTTATATTTGAACAGAGAATAGCAAATAATAGTAATTCGTCAGAATAAGAGAAAACAAAATCAAAGATTAATGCCTGAATGCTATAACTTACTTCAATGTATTTGGAATATTAGTCGAAACAGGAAAAGATATCTCTGATGGCTCAAGGGGAGCGTAAGTGCCAACTGTAAAATCTTGTTTTATGGCAACTTGACATAACCAATAACATGTGGAACCAACAAAGTTGAACATATACCCTAACATGTCAGGTTCAGTTAACTGTGCTTTGTAGGACAAGAATCTGAAAAAAATATATTCAATACGGTAGAAAATTAGTTGTGTAATATTTGAAAAAAGCAAGGTAAATGAAAAAATGATTATAAAGGGTGTCCCAAAATTAACGCAAGATTTGAATTTGCCGCCATTTGTGCAGTGAAGTGTTGGCAACGCTGAAAAAAAAGCATTTGACAGCTAACAGTAAAGGGTTATTAAAAATGGAGCGTTACACGATAGAACAACGTGTCTTCATTATTAAAGAATATTTCAAAAATAGTGAAAGCTTGGCGGCTGCAGTTCGAAAATTCATACAAATATGGTCGGAATAGTGTTTTAACTTCGTCAACTGTGAAGAGATTTATTGAAAAATTCATGGAGACTGGATCCGTTGGAGACGCCAAACACACTGGTCGTCCAAAAACAAGCCGTTCAAATGTGAATGTCGAAGCAGTGCGTGAGAGTGTTGCCGACAATCCAGGAACCTCAATTCGACGTCGTGGACAAGAATTGCAAATTTCAAGAACCTCTCTACAGCGTATACTCACCAAAGATCTGTGTCTTCATGCTTACAAAATTCAATTAACACAACAATTGAAGCCTAATGACCATGGACCATGACCAGGTCGTGTACTCTCTCGTTTAGGTGATCAAAATTGGCCTCCTAGATCGTGTGATTTAACACCATTAGACTTCTTTTTATGGGGTTATTTGAAATCACAAGTCTATGTCAACAAGCCCACAACCACCCGTGCATTAAAGGAGGAGATTCATATCTGCATCAACGAAATTCAGCCACATTTATGCAGAATGGTCATGGAAAATTTCAACAAAAGAGTGCGCATGTGCATGCAAAGCCGTGGAGGCCATTTGTCCGATGTGTTATTCCATACATAACCCTATCCTATGTACTTATGAGTCAATAAAAATATAACTATCAAAAGACTAAAAACGGCGTTTTTTATTTAATTCAAATCTTGCGTTAATTTTGGGACACCCTTTAAGACTTGCTATACCCAAAATATTGTCTGTTAAGGAAAAAAATTTGGAGTACACATTCTCAGCATATTGTGAAGGCTTGGGCAAGAAACTTGCAAGAGTGAGGAACTAGCCTTGTTGAAGCATTCACAGTTATTAGATTTCATTAGATCTCTGGAACTGGAGGCGAGCTGTGAAGGTTTTTTGGCCAGAACAGCTCTGTAAGGGGGCACAATAGACCTTAAGGTCGCAGTGAGCTGTAACCCCTCTGTAAACTATCAACTATCAACTACTTCTCAGCATATTTGTGAAGATGAAAAAATAACCAACTCTATTTGATCATTTTTCCTGACACAACCGCAGTAAAAATGTGGAAATGAGGAATTAGTCAATATTTTATATGATACTGGCAAACTCGACATACTTTGTCCTGCATGATACAGTGGAACTTCCCTATAACAAACCTCTGTATAACGAATTTCGTACAAGACATTGTACCTTGAATCCAAATTCCATGTTGAAAACACCCCCCTAAAACGAAGGAAATTCTCTCTATAACGAAATATTCAAAGAATATCACTCTTTGGATAAATCCCGACCTCAAAATAAATCATTACGGCGGGCAGAAAGATCCTTCTGAAACAGTTATAAATACACTCCTGGCTGTTTGGTTTCAATCTAACCATTACGCCAATGTGAAAGTTGTGCGAAAATGTCTAAAAGGAAGTGCTTAAGTTTGAATGATAAACTTAAATTTATCAGTGAAGTCGACAATGACATTGCCGACTATAGAAACAAATTTTCTGTATAACGAAATTTCTATATAACGAATTTTTTTTGTGGATTTAGCTTTTGTTATAGAGAAGTTCCACTGTATTTGAATGAATCCATGCACAAAAATACATTCAAGATGTATTGAAACTCACTTTGTCATTTCTGTCTTCAGCTTTTCTCTTATAATATCTGGGGAACCATAGCGTCCTGATCCATCCCTAGAAGCTTCAAAAAGTCTTTCTAGTCTGCCAAATTCCTTAAAAAATACTCGCATTTAGATCTGAAGGAAACTTCATTAATTTATAGATAACAAAAAGTCTGGCAACAGAAAGTCTTCTGTATATTTTAAAGCTGGAACTTTTTTTTATTGAATATGGCATTCTGACAATGTCAAGTTTACTTAGACCAACCAACCATTATAATTTCCGAAAGAAACCCTCAAAAATCTTGGAATTTTAAGTAGGGACGGTTTGAAGAAAGAAAATTCGAATTATGTATGTAGTAAGAAATGCAAAATGGGACAATTAAATCTCAGAATATTCGAATGCATCCGAAATGGTGAGTGTTAAATATTTCTTTAAAAAAGTGAACGGAGTACACTGAAATTTCATTCATACTTTCAAGTAACAACTTAATATTGTCAACATTATTTACAGAGAAGAAAACAAGTACATAATTATTGATATTTCATCGAAAAAACCATTGAAAAAATAGGACTAATTTTGTTAACTTTGGAATCATGATATTCATCTCCTTACCATGCTCGCAATAAGAGTTTTTTCTGCACACAGACTATCTTATCTGGTAAAAAATTTATTGCCCTTTCGGAATATGTGGTTAAATTTGATGAGACTACGAGGAAAACTGAATAATGATCATTTTAGAGGAAAACTCGAAATATTTCGTGAAATCAAGAAATGTTAAATTGAAGAACAACTGTCAACATTTCGACCATGTGTTATATAACATTTTTTGTTGCAAATCATTGGTATAACTCCCCCTTCATGTTTGTCTACTTTAAAAGTAGACACCCTGTATAAAATTGTTTTGAACTCCACATATTCAGTAATTTCAAATGGCGTCAGTTAATCCTCCTCAAATGATTCCTCTTGCGAGCCTCTAAACTCATTCGTAAAATATTTAAATGAAGGAATATCTAATGTCTTTTACATTACCTGGTTCATTTTCATAGTTCTTTCAACAGCTACTACAAATCCCAAATGAATGGCTGTGTGGGTGAGATAGAAGCATTCCGTTATAAACGAGAAAGAATTTGCTATCAACCTTTGTTCCTCCTGTTCTATTGGCAGCAAACAAGTTTGTCCTGACATATTTGCTAAATGAACTTTTTTTTCTTGCATCAAATCATTCTAGAATGAGAAACATAATGATCTAATTAATGTTAAGATTAGGTACTATAATTTAAACTATATATCACCAAACAAAACATAAATATTCAAAGAAATATCAATGAATCATAGCTTTTTGAGGGGACAGAAATTGTTTAGGGGTGATAAAGAACAGTTTCTGAGATATAGCTGGTAGCCAAGGTGAAGCACCCTGTACAACATATACTTGAACATATCCTGTTCAAGATAATATAAGATATGTTTCTGTTCGAAGTTTCATAAATATATACAGGGTGTTTCATCATAAACTGGACAAACATATATTTTCGTGTAGAGGACATCGGGAGAATCATTTTTGCCTCATACAATATATCCCGTTTTCGAAGCATAAGCGAGATACAGGGTGTCAAACGTCATTTTTGAGAAAGATTCTCATGAGTGTGGTCAGTTACGTATAACACTTAGTTAAACGGTTTTTGGTCAAATCCCAGTATTTTTGGGTCCTCTATTCAGAAAAGTTGACGAACTCCGAAAAAAAATTTCCAAAATGACGAAAGACCTGCGATGTTCCAAATTTTTTTTTGCGGCTGTTGAATTGACATTGTTTTCTGAATGAACACAATTTTCTAAGAATTTCCGTGAAAAATTTTTTTCAAAATCGAACACAAATTTTTTTCTACATGTCTACAGCGATGAAAAAATTTTACCCGAAATGTATGAAATTTTGTACAATTGTACTTCTTGAATTATCAATCACGAATATGAAAATAGAATTGTAAAATATCGAACGGTTTCGTTACTACAGTCCTTCAAATGTTTCGTTCAGACCTCTGAAATAATGAAGAAAAATTTGTTCTGAGTTCTAGAGTCAAAATAATTAAATTATTGGCATGTCCAAACATTCTAGACGAATTTATACAAAAAAAATCAGTGAACCTTAGTTGGGAGTCGAACCGACGTAGGTATTAAATAGGGAAAAGGCACTGCACTAAGGATACTAATATTCGTTGCCGGGCAACGGTAGTTCGTAGTTCATAGAGTTGAAATGGTATTTGAATTTCAGTGAATATAATTTAGCCAGTAGTCAAACTCTTTGAACTACGAACTACCGTTGCCTGGCAACGAATATTATTATCCTTAGGACAGTGCCATTTCCCTATTCAATACCTACGTCGGTTCGAGTCCCAACTAAGGTTCACTGATTTTTTTGTATAAATTCGTCTAGACTGTTTGGACATGCCAATAATTTAATTAATTATTTTTTTATTTTTCTTCATTATTTCGGAGGTCTGAACGAAACATTTGAATGACTGTAGTAACGAAACTGTTCGATATTTTAAAATTCTGTTTTCATATTCGTGATTGATAATTCAAGAAGTACAATTGTACAAAATTTCATCCATTTTCGGGTGAAATTTTTTCATGGATGTAGACATGTAAAAAAAATTTCACGTTTGTTTGATTTTTGAAAAAAAAATTCACGGAAATTCTTAGAATATTATGTTCATTCAGAAAACAAAAGTCAATTTGACAGCCGCAAAAAAAAAATTGGAACATCGCAGGTCTTCCGCCAATTTGGAAATTTTTTTTCGGAGTTCGTCAACTTTTCTGAATAGAGGACCCAAAAATACTGAGATTTGACCAAAAACCGTTACACGAAGTGTTATACATAACTGACCACACTCATAAGAATCTTTCTCAAAAATGACGTTTGACACCCTGTATCTCGCTTATGCTTCGAAAACGGGGTATATTGTATAAGGCAAAAATGATTCTCCCGATGTCCTCTACACGAAAATATATGTTTGTCCAGTTTATGATGAAACACCCTGTATAATATTGAGCGATACTTACTGTGACGGCAGCATAAGTTGGGTCCACTTTCAGTATTCTCTTGTTATTACAGAAAGGTTCACTCAATCTCAATAGTATACTGTGCAATTGGAGCATAAAACCATCTGATGCACATGTATTATTTGCCAGGTTAAGACCCGGAGGTAATTGGGTATTCCATAATTTTTCTCGATCTGAATTAGCGATAAGACATTGACTTAACCAATTTAATATCACGTTATTGACAGTGGGGCTTTTTCTCAATAATCTCAGAATGAAGTGATGAAGTTGTTCAGATATTATTTTGACTTTTTGCCATACCATACTTTCTGTGTTGTCGAGAGCAGTCTGAAATATAGTGAGCATTATGAGAAATATACTTAACTTTTCTTCAGAATATACATCCTAAGTATAGAAGTCACCAACTGGATATTGATTTCAACATGGTTGGTAAACACACTATTGAAAAAACTTGTTTTTGAGCGCTTGTTCTGCTTTGAGTGCTATATTCTTTTGCCCAAATGTCAGTAATTAAGCCAATAATGGTCTCAAACGATAGGGTTCGACTCCATGATGACGAATCCGTGGTCGAATGAAGATTGATATACTGAATATTCATGCAAAATTTCAAGAAGATTATCTAATCAATAAAATATTCAATTGGAATATTGAAAAGAAGAATCTCTACATTTCCATAACAAAAGATCCGATTCAAGTGAAAGTTATTTTATGTATGAAGATTGATATACTGAATTCTGATCTCATCATCAGAACCATAGAATTTAATTTTTTTAATTTTCAAGTTTTTGCATATTTTGATTTTCGAATCATTTCCAGAATATTATTCGGATCATGCTGAGATTTTGCATTTATATATCAATCTTAAGTTCTATACAAAATTTTGAGGTAATAGCCTCATTGCTCCACCAATGAACAAGCTCTCAAAAGCACCTGCTCAGAGCTTTCGTAAATGAACCACTACTAATCATGACTTGACTACTTAATGTCCATGAAGACAATAAACCATTTTGAAACGATAATGAAACATATCCGTAATTCATGTATTTCGAAACATCAAAAAATAATTAATGTTACATCTTGAATTATCAAAAACATAGTTGCAATATATTGTATTCTTCGTGTTTTGTCATTCCCAATAAGTTATGGTATTTGACTTCAGAATGTGGTGGGTAAATTCTTTATCATGTTTCTAAACTATGTTTTCATTGTATTGTGGTTATCAAATTAATTAAAAACTAATTCTCCAGCTGTTTGTACTATATCTAATAAACTTTAACACGTTGACTGCCAACTATAAGAAAACTCGTAGAACGCGTTCTCTGTCAGGACGCGTTAATATGGATAGATTTTGGAATTATCAGTGACAATATGTCTATATTTTGGTATAAATGGATAGAATACAAACCCATATTCAACATAGTTTCTAACTAGGAACCTAGAATCACGAAAAGTCTATGAAAATTAGTACAAATACATGGATTTTTTCTTTTTACCCCTTTGAACCAACGAAAATTTACGGCATATGAAAAAATATTATCTTTGCATAAAATACTTTCAAAATAAACTTATTTCATGTTGTGTCAAATCACCCCCTGGACTACGGAAATAGAGGGGATTGCAACCCTAGATTTTTTCCCCTTGTCGCATGATTTTTGTACGGCGTTGCGGAATAATGGATTAAAAGCAGTATTGAAATAGTATGACACAGATGCCGTACAAAATCAAATGACCAAATTTATCCTGGTAATTGTCGGGAAATAAAAAAAAAATTTCGATTTAGTGGCTCCACATTTTTTTTAAGGCGCTACGCGTTTTCTTATTATTTTTCACGGATCTATCAATGGTGAGAATGCCGTACAAAAATATGTGACCAAAATGTACCCAGTCTGCCTGCACTCAGTTGGACAGCTTACAAGTGACGACATAGTGCTGAATCTTATTATTTTATGCCCTAATATCGTTCTTGATAGGTCACCTTGTGGTTCAAATGACCTATAATTTTTTCAACACGGGCCTGTAGTCTATAAGTAATTTATTTTCTAAACAAAAAAGCTTCAAGCAGTATTGGACTGCACTACCACTGTTTCAATTCAACCTTATATTTCACAAAAGCAATCAGAATATTTCTTGCTTCAGCATATATAAAATATTTTGGTTACTCTAAAGAGGCATTACAGTAGAACCTCGATTATCCGTGCGCGCTTTATCCGGGCAGCGGATTCTCCGTGCGGTATTCTGACAAGCTTAGAAGCTTAGAAAAATGAGGGAGATTATAAAGTGTAGAATTTACGAAGCCCAAAACAAACAAAAATCGGTGATTTTTTCAAGCGATTTTTCAATGTGACATATAGACACTGTTCAATAACGTTTAGACATTATGTTTAAATATTAATGCCCGATTGCACCGTTCGTCTAAACAACAGTTTTAAGCCCTTAAGTGACGTTTATTCCATCGATGAAACGTCATTTCAGGGCTTAAACGTTGCTTAGACGAACGTGCAATCGGCATAAAACTGTTATTTCTTGTTGCATGTATCTAGTATTACGTTTTTTTTGTTTGTTTGACACATAGCTCTGTCTAAATAAATGGTTGAAAATTAAAACTAGGTCTTTGGATTATCCGTGTTTTCGATTATCCGGCGAAGGCTTGGTCCCGACTGGCACGGATAATCGGGGTTCTACTGTAGTTCAAAAATTAACTTACATGTGTCATCACATCTTTGAAATGTTCAAATTCAGATCCAGCAGTTTTTGGCAGTATACTTAAATTAAACAAAGCACCCATAATTGTATTCATATAACTTGCACCATTACAAGGCTTTTTTGGTTCATTGCATTCTATGAAAATGATAGCATGATTCTCTTGGATTGTTAATGCATCAAATAAGTTGAAGAACCGCATATCAAAAGTTGACAAAGGTTGCTCAACAATGTCCGATTTAACAACGGATAAAATGTTTTGGAACACTTCTTTCAAAGTCATATCTGAAAAAAATAATTTCAAAATTTAACTATTTATGTTATTAATTTTAAGAGCTTATATCTGTATTGATAGTTTCTTCCATTACAAGAGTATTTCCAAAATCCTAAAAAAATGTTCATTATTACAACTCACCAGATTCTTCATTTTTTTCGATAGACTGACAAAGGCCTATGAAGAAATCTGAATAGGAATTATCGGATATCAATATATTGATTAGCTGTCTATATACATTCTGATCAGAATATATATCTGGATATATGAATGCTGTGGCAGAATTCTTAAATATCTCGTCTTTAATAATATGATAACCTTCAATTTTATCTAAGTCTTCTTCCATATACACTTTAAAGCAACTGTACAGATAATTTATTGTTTGTTTCTCCCTTGAATGGTTGGAATATCCATCATTATCACTAGAAGAGTTATCTATAATACCCGAACTGCTCATCAATCTTTCACATAAGCAGTAGGAGAGACTTTCGCTATTCAATTCAAGTTTAATGTCTGAAGAAGATACAATATCTCCAAGATACAAGTAACCGTTTTTTCGTGCCGCTTCCTCATTTAAACTGAATGCAAATATACGCTCAAGCAGTTCAACCACAGGGTCTTCTTTTAAAATTTTTTTTCTATTCTCCGATAGAGCTTCTGAAGTTCCTTGTTCTTTCACAAGTGCTGCGAAAGGATTTAATTCAGACATTTTTCATACAAAAAATTTAGGAATGTTTTGAAAGGAATATATTAATGTGAGTAGTGGCTTTTCAATTCCAAAATGTAATTTGGAATAGAACAATTAACTTATGCAAATATCTCATTACATTCAATAAATTATGCTCTGATTATGATTGTTTTGGTTAATGACATTTGATTTATGTTTTTTGATGACACTGGAATACAGAATATTTTCGTTTTTTTCAATATTATCATTATTATCCTAACTTTGGATATCAACATATAATATAAATTAATTAATTCAATAGTCTCAGTTCGAGGTAAGGTGGTATGAATAGAATTCAAAAGTAATTTATAAGACTAATTAATGCGACGAATCGTAGATATTCTAATGAGATTTTATTCTATGATATTATGGTTTTAACCACAAAATACTAGTAAATAAAATTCTATGTAGTTGTCAATAATGCAAACAAACAAATCTTGAGTTTCTTATTAATTTAATATTCAATTTTTAAAGTATATTTTTTATAATGATATGTAGAAGCTGTCATGGGAAATGTATGTTGTGGTGATAAAAAAGAGAATAAGTAATTAGGTAAAGGCATGATAGTTTATAAATAATACAAGATATATTTTTTACAGAAAGATAGTACTGCTTTTGGTAGGACTTGACAATGCTGGAAAAACAGTGGCTGCAAAAGGTTTGGCAGGAGAGCCTATAAATGATATTTTACCAACAGTTGGATTTCATTCTGTAAAATTAAGTTACAAAAATTTTATTGTTAAAGTATATGACTTGGGAGGTGCAGCAAACTTCAGAGGTCTTTGGCCGAAATATTTTGTTGACGTATGAATAATGGATAGTTTTGAGAAAAATTCTAATATTATTATTTCAGGCATATGGAATCATATTTGTTATTGATTCTAGTGATATTGATAGATTAGATGAAGCCAAACAGGTCTTAGAATCCGTATTATCCCATGAAAAAGTGTCTGGAAAACCCTTATTATTTTTAGCTAATAAGCAAGATGATGAAAATGCATTAGATGAAATTGACCTTCATGAAAAATTCAATTTGGAAGATATAGTGAATAAATATCATTGTCCAACCCTTGTTGAATGCTGTTCAGCCACATACTCGGGTAAAAAAGCTAAAATAGATCCAGGAATCCTAAATGGATTCATATGGTTGATGAGTTTTATTGAAAGAAATTATGTAGGATTGAATATGAGAGTAATTGCTGATATCTCACAACAGGAACAGGATGAGAAAAGACTCAGAGATGAAATAATTAAAAGAATACATCAAGCTAAGGAGCTAGAGCAATCGAATGATGAAAATGCTATTGAGTTATATTCAGAATATGCAAAAAAAATAGATAGCGATAGTAAAAATGTACAAAATGGCTCTTATATACCATATTCAACGAATGAAAATAGTTTTGAAGATGATTTTCCCCCTGTTTACTATGGAACTATTCAAAAACCAAATATTGAGAGACCTAATTCGGCTAGGGAGTTTGTTAGAAATCAGTTACAGTTTAATTGTAATGGAGTTTTATCCACTAAGATAAATAAAACCCTTCCATTTAATTTGATTGGTATGAGACTTCCAAACTCTGCCAAGGAAAGATCAAAAACATGTGTAATGCCAAGGAGGATATTGAAATCAGCAGGGGATATAAATACTTCTGTCCATCTTCCTAATATGGTGTTTCCTAGGGAGAGGGAAAATGGTATTGATATGAAAATTTTCAATAAAAATTGTCATTTTCTTCCATTAGACATAAGTCCAAAGGTGAATATTCAGAATGGAATATCCTGGAGTAAATCTGAAGATGAAAATGAAATTAGTTTTATAAATATCAGTTAATAGGTAGAGCACATAAAATTTGTAATTTTTTTAATATTTTTATACTGCTTGTTATATGAGTCTAGTCATTACAACCAAAGATGCACAAAAATAGAATAATTTTTATTGATATATAATGTTAATTGAAATACATATATTGTTATGATTAGTTATATTTTCCTTTTTACCTTTCCTTATTGAAGAAAATGTCCTTTATTTCATCAGACTATACAAATAGGTTTGTTTGTTTTTTGTTTCTATGTCAGATTTTTGAAAATAAATAATTGAAATCAACGAAATAATTTTGCGAATTCAAATCGATTGGCGGTTGAGTTTGCATCATGGCGCGACGTATAAATTCACGCATTTTCAATATTATTTAATAAAAGATTAATTGTATGGGTAATGTATATTCAACACTTTTTTCAATGCTATCAGATGAATAAAAACTTATATTTCAACATACTGGAAATACCCTTTGGAATTTTTCGGTGATTAAATCATTTCTGATTTAGAATTATTTTCCGAGATGTGACACAGTAAAATCCATGGATTGGTGCGGAATCTCCAATTTTGATATATCCTGTTTGAATAATTATGATAGAGCAATCGAATGATAGAATATTTCGGTGAAAAACAATCAATTAAGAGAAGTATTAAGTATTTTAGTCAACGATGGATCAGTGCGCGTCGACAACGGCGTGAATTAATTCGGGGAACTCGTTACACCTTTCTTCTCGCGCTTATTTCTGATGGGGGGTTTCCACAGATCAATTATAATTTTTGCTGATCTGAGGGGGTTTCCCAAATGTCTGTAAGTTTCAAATTTTGTGCCAGAAGTTTCGAACGAAAAGAGCTAGGGGCTTTAAATTTTCAGGGGGATTTTTCGTTATTAAGCGCCATGAAACGTGGCTACTGGCTAGAACTGGAAGCCTGGAAATGTATGGTTACTGGATTCGTCCACATTTCCACACAGGTTACAGAAAGAAGGTAATTTGATCTTCTTCTGTGAACACTTGCCCAGATTCTATGCATATGCCACGAACATATGTCAAATGTCAAAAGTTCATCACACTCGCTTGATTTCGACCAATAGGAAATCGAAGTGTCACACAGGGGTTATGGAGGGGATGTTGTGTTTCAAACGTATGCTTAAAATAATACAATACCAAAAATTGAATTGATTCGATATATAAATATCAATTATTTTAAATGGATATATCTGAAAAGAGTTAATGAATATCGAGAAATAGTTTTTAATTCACAAATAGATCTGAAACATGGAGAAAAATACGAACAAATTTATTGTATGTGCTCTTGGAGTTTTCATTTCTTACTTTTATTTTGGAATATTACAAGAAAAGGTGACCAGAGGCAAATATATTTATGAAAGTATAGACGAAAATGGGGAAAAAACCGTTAAGCAGGAAATATTCACATACACACTATCTCTGGTTTTCATTCAATGCTTCATCAATTATATTGTGGCATATGGACTCTTATACATGGGGTCACAAAAAGAAGATAAAACATCTAAGGTTTATTATATGAGCGTATCTACTACATATCTTTTGGGTATGGTAGCTTCGAACATGGCACTTCAATGGATTCCATACCCTACGCAAGTTGTGGGAAAATCAGCTAAGCCCATACCTGTAATGATATTTGGGGTCCTTCTTGGACGAAAGTCATATACTTTAAGGAAATATTTTTTTGTACTTCTTATTGTGATTGGAATGGTTTTATTCATGTTGAAGGATAAGCCATTGGGTAAAGTTGAATCTAGTACTTCTTTTGGAATTGGGGAAATACTTATTGTCCTTTCTCTGGTAATGGATGGTTTAACAGGGGCTGTCCAGGTAAATAAAACACTTGTTTCATAAGAACACTAAAATAAGACAAACAGGACTGTTCATTCAAAAATGCTTGTTTGATACAGCAATGAAAAATAAATAAGTTTTTTTTAAACAGTACCCTTGAATTATTAAAAAGTTACTCATTTAATTTTAGGAAAGAATAAGAGCTGAATCCTCTCCTTCTGGTCACCAAATGATGAAAGCTACAAATGGATATTCAGCATTACTCCTTTTTATTGCTCTAATTATAACTGGAGAAGCTATAAGTTTCTCAAATTTCGCTGGACGACATCCCACTATTGTTTATAATTTAATGGCGTTAGCCTTAACTCAAGCAGTTGGACAACAATTTTTGTTTGTCATGGTATGTACAAGTATTGTTCTGTTTTGAAATGATGGTGAAAAGAATGTGCATGTAACTTGAAAAAGAAATCAAATGAAATATACGATGATTACTTTTTCAAATATTAAGCTCTCTGGAATTCAAAGAAATGATTTATGTGTAATATTTGGCTGTGATTAATATCTTTAGGGCAAACTCGCAATGGATGTAAGCATAAGAATAAACGTAATTCCCAAAGTTAAAATATATGAATTGCATGGAAGTTTTTACAATGTGCCACACAAAAATTACTGTAACGTAGTGTATATATTATATAAATGACGTAAATGTACTTTTTGATCATATTGACACTTAAAACCAGAATTCCAGAAGGATCATCAAACGAACAATGTTTCAGGTTTCCAATTATGGTCCATTGGCAGTTTCCATAGTTACGACAACCAGAAAATGTTTCACAGTGTTAGCTTCAGTATTGTTCTTTGGCAACAGTTTGAGTACCAGACAATGGATTGGTGCATCTTCAGTTTTCGCCGGCCTATTTTTAGATATATTTTTCTCTAAAGGGAAAGCACCTATTAAGAAGAAAGAGAAAGAGGAGGAAACCAAACTAGTGAATAGTAAATGAGAAATGACATATTAGTGAAATGTAATTTATTTATACATAAAAAATATTGTTGATAGTTTTTACACAAATTTTTCATTCACTTCCAGTTACTTGATAGCAAAAGGTGGATAATAAATTTCTTACCTTTCTTCAAATGTCTTCATTTAAAAGTTGTATGATTAACTACCTGAAGAATACATTCCAGCCATTTGTGATCCAAACAGGTAGGAAAAAACCTTAGGCTTGAGTTTCTGTCAAGATAGCTATGAAATGAAATTTTCGGGTAATTCAATTGAAATACATAGTTCATTATAGCCCTACGATGGTAGTGGTATATACTGAAAGAAATAATTTCCTATTTTTAATTCTTTTACACAAATTCTACGTTTCCAATTTAAAAAAACTCAGGTTTCTTTCCTCAGAAAAATCTATGTATGTGTCATCCCCTATTTAGTTATGAAATTAACTGCATACGTCAAGCGTATAACAAGGTTTTTATTTCTATCCAAGTAGAGATGAACACATTTTCTTTCAGATTTGGTTTTCTGAGGGTTCATTATTTCTAAAATGATTTTCTCTGGAACTGAATTGATAAATGAATAGAGGGAAATTTATTATTACGCGTGAACAGCGCGTAAAAATTTGATTTAGTTTTTTCATATTATGATGTGGATTCAAAAGTTTTTCCGCCCTTGTTCAATGTTTAGACATTTATAGCCTATAAATGGTTTTTTCGAATTTTGAGCCGGCAATAGCTCAATTTTGATTTATACCTTTTATTGATTTTCTGCCAATATATCCGTGTATGAGTAGAAATCCAATAAATATTATGAAATCACACTACATTTTGGCTAGAGTAAAAGCTTTTTTGTCCTAATTTGTCTACCCGTAGCTAACACTACGCTAATAATAATAAAAATTATTATTATTATTAGTCGATGAAATCCAAACGCGTAAATTGTGAATTATTTCATAATTTTATGATGAAAAAAACGGCACAACCAATTCTACCTCTAGCCATCATCACATCGCTGAATAGGTAATCAAATATCTTTCATATTTGATGAAATATCCGCATATATTCCCTTTTGAAAAAATAAAGTAGGGGGAGAGAAATATCAAATTTAAAAAAGCAGAGAAATTAATTTTGAAATCGATGAGTGTGATAGGATTTTCCGTACAAGAATTATTGACGAGTTACGTTACTTTTTTAGCACGCAGTATATAGAACTTGTTTTCGGGAAATCCTCAGATCAATTAATATAAGAACAACTTTTTTATTGATCTGAGGGTAATTCTTTATTATTCAGATAATATTAATATATAGATGGTATAGCTCGATCAAGATGAATTTTGATGTGAAACAATTAATACAAAAGTAATTTTAATTAAAATCATAAGTTTGTATATTCAGGAGGTCAAAAATATAGACACATCTTTCCGCAAAAATATATACAAAATTATATTATCTATATATTATGTACTTATATCACTTGTAATTGAATCTCCGCTTGCCATCAAATCTATACCCATAGGCGGCTGCGTTAGCGGTGTCGACCAGGGCAGGATTTCTGTACTTGAAAAAACTTCCATGGGCATGTGCTGCTCGAGCCGATCCTGTGCCTGAATCTTTGGCGTAAAATGCCTCGAACGTTCCATTCGGAGGTAAAACAGAACTTATTTCAACATCCTCTGGATCGTATCCAATTACTGACTTCAAATGAAACATTATCATCATCATTGCAATTAACCAGTATATTTTATTTCCCATTGAAAAAATTGATATCTCATGCGCTTACACGTGACTAATGCGGTGAGAAATTGACCAGACTGTCGAGAAATCTAGTTCGAAATGTCTCTCACTTCTGCGAATGTTGAAAGAATATATTGGCGAACTTTCTCCTTTTCTGTAGGCGCGCTTTGCTCATCGTCGTGAATAACATTTAAATTAGATTCTGTGAGAACACCTTTGACAATTTGCAGTGCAGTTTCAACTCAAATCTGAGAGTTCTAATAAAATTTCTGTTTTGGTATTTTTTGGAAAAAATTCACCTATAATTACACCATACACATCATCAGGCTAAAAATTTAGGAACGGTTAAGCAGTAGTACATTATTTATAGAGGTGTCCACAAAACATGCGGCAATATTGAAACGCGGTTCGTTAGATCATGAAAAAATTTAAGAAAGTCTTGAGCATGTGCTTCGAGCACTCGTTGATTGGTGGATCAATGAGGCTATAATTCCTAAAAATTTTGTATTGGACTAGAGACTGATACTAAATATATGAATACACCAATCTCAGCACGATCGGAACAATATTCTGGAAATTATTCAAAAACTGAAAGATATATAAAAACCGGACAATTAATAGTTATTTAATCAACTAGGTTATTGAAGATATAGCGACTAATGGTCGAGATATTTTAAAGCGTGAGCGGAGCGAACGCGTTAATAGTTCGAGACCAGTAGTCGCTTGATTAATAACCGAGTTGATTACAAGATTTTTCCGACGATCTCAACATGAATAGTTTATAAATTCTTGACTAAAATACATTTTCATTTTGCACAAGACATACATTTGACCAAATGGAATTTCTATGTTCCAGTAGAGTTTTGACATTTCTCGTAGTGCTTCTGAATATTTTGTGTACGGTTGCCATTTGGATTGCACATTAAAATGGATAAAAAATTGAGCATTAAAATATGGGTCATTAATGATCAATTTCGTACACATTAAAATCTCTTTTTATTTCGAGGTCGGCGGAAAAAAAATAATTCTATGGTCCTGATTATGCGATCCTCTCGAAATTTTGCATGGACATTCAGTATATCAATCTTCATTCACAAAATAAATTTAACTCGAATCGGATTTCTTTTTATGGAAATTTAAAGATTCTTGTTTTCAATATACCAATTGATTTCTACGGTTCTGTTAACACTTTAGCCACAACATTTTTTATGAGGCTTCTTATGAGCATCTTACATGTGGCCGCAAAATTTCATTTTGATTGGTATTTTATGGAAAACTCTGTACGATTTGGTTGCTTAACGAACTTAAACGCGGCATTTGGGAACCGAACACACCCTGAAAATCTCAAGTCTTTAGGACAATCCCTTCGAAAGTTATATTGTTTACGACCGGCCGATCGGCCCTACGGACAGTCGTCAGGGACTTGAACTCATATAAATGAACAGAATGAAACCAATATAGGTCTGCTCGGGATATTCAAATGTATATCGTTTTCCCAATATATAAGTTCAAAATTTTTTGTTCGCTTAGTTTTGGTGCAGTTATGATAAATAAGTAAATATATATATACATTTCGAATTTAAGCCTATCAGATTTTTATGTTGGGAATTATTCGAAAAATGAAATTTCAAACTGAGTTGTTTGCATAAAACATGCCATTTCATTTCAAAAACAAAAAGATCGTGGATTAATAGTATATATTATGCAACGAGCGATGATAGCTATTATTCACGAGGTGAAATTTAGGCCACGAGTGGCCCAAATCACAGCCATATTATACGCGAGTAGCATACTATACCCTTAGACTATATCCCCTTAGTCTAAGACTATACCCGTATCCACAGTGCGAGGCTGCTCGCTGCGAATGCCTCGTGGCGCATGTTCGGCTTAGCCTCGGACTGTGGATACCGGGGTTGCTCGCTGTGAAGCGTTCGGGTAGCACAATTCGAGTCGAGCACCCCGGTATCCACAGTCCGAGGCCAAGCCGAACATGCGCCACGATGCATTCGCAGCGAGCAGCCTCGAACTGTGAATATGCTTCGACATTTGGAACCGTTTGCCTGATAGTGTTGTCGGTTCTGGCTCGGTGAATGCGTTCAAGAACTCGTACGATCGATGGCTTGGGCTGTAGTGTTCCATGGTTGTGCCACTTAGTACTTTTTTTATGTTATTTTTGAACTCTCTAATTTGTGTTTTTATTTTGTGAGTTTATAGGCTATGCCTCAACTCTTGTAACTTTTTAATAATAATAATAATTGATATAATAAAAAAAGATTTGGCCCTCATTTGATAAGGTATACCCATATTTGTTAATTGGAGTACTTTAGAATACTGAAGAAATACAAATTTTATTATTATTTGTATATCTTAAGAGTTTATAGGTTATGTAACCTCAACTCTGTTATCTGGTATATAAATATTATATCAAAGCTTAATATATGAATCATCTGACAGCAGTGATTAATATCTCATTGTTCCCTCGTGATTAATGGGTATTATTATGGCGGAGCACAGAGACGTAAAATGGACGGATTTAACAATGGTCGTGGATAAAAGTGTTTGTCAAATTTTTACTAAATTTCAGGCCCAATGCAAATTATTAATTGCAGATAATATATAAAGGATTTTTATAGAAAATGTTTATTTTTATTGTACATACATACAAATGTGTACATATTATATACATAAATTCACAGAAGAAAGTCAATTCAGTTTGACAAAAAAGTTACTCGGAAATAGTGGTACAATAAAAAATAAATGGATACTCTTTATGAAATAATGATTGATTCTATCTAGCTTGGTGAAAGGAGAAGACAAAACATCTGATATTTCATACAATCAGATGAAGATTTTAATACTGCTTCATAAAAAATTACAATTTTCTGCAAATAATCGTTAATTCCTCAGAATTAGAGATATCTGAAGCCATTTCAAGTCGTTATCAGAACAAATTTATAATCAATCTTATTAAACTAAGTATATAAGTAGATAAAAAGAGATGGAAAAGAGGCTTTAAGCTTTTTTATTTATTATTTTCAATTTGTAAAACTGGATGGAAATAGATAATGTAACCCAAATAACTTAGTAACGATAAAATCTAGAATTTAATAACAAAGAATAATATAATATGTATAGTATATATGTATTTAAAAGATGGAACTTTTTTTAATAACTAGGTTTTTTTGCTTTGGTCTGCCAAATTTACACGCTATATGTAGATAAAATTACATAAGAGAAAAAATTTGAACCTCAGATAGAATGCAATTGCTCATCTATTTTTTTTATGATCAACTTAATTTTTTATGAATAATTTACATTGATAACTTCACAATACCATAGTACCCCTAATATGAAATGAGAATATATAATTATTTCATCACAGTTTCAATGTACACACTATGTGTTTGTACAAACAATAATTTCTCTAGACAATATATATAACATATAATTTATTTTCATTTCATTTATTCACAATTTGAAATGGCTCTCTTTACCATTCAATGAATTGATAAAATCCATGGACATATTAAAAAGAACAAGAATGCTAAAACAATCATAATTCATCCTTGCTATCCGATGTTTCTGGCTTAATTATATCATCACTTTTCTCACTGTTGATTTCTTTTGAAATTTTTTCACTTTCATTCAAAACGTCTTTAAATTTCACATCTTTTTTATCTTGTGTATATATGTTTTTGATAATGTTGAGAATTAGAACTCGTTTATTTTCATCGATTTTTTCCGCCAAATAATTCATTTTATTTAAGACTGATTTTAAAGAGTCACCTTTTCTATAATCTTCAAAATCTTCCATTTTATCAAAGTTTATAAAGTCAGCGATGATATCTTCAGTTTTTTCTAGCACTACTAACGAATCATCACTACTACGATAATATTCAATCATTAATTCATTTAGAAACCACTCAGCTTGTTTGCTGATATCATGATATTCACTTTCTGCTATCGTGTAATCACTTAATGTTTGATAATATATTTTTAGAATTTTCAGTGGAACATATAAATCTTTTTCACTTAACGATTTAAGTAAACCCCTTCGGATTCGACTCCATTCTGTATTGGTACGAGCTTCTTTGTAAACTTCACTTGAAATTAACGAATTTTTCCAATCTGGATTTTTGGATATCCTTATCTTGCCATTAATGATAGTTGCAACTAAGTTGCCCACTGCTATGGTTTTAGGATATCCCAAACCGGTATGCTTGATTAAGAAATCTTGGACGGAAACTTTGAGTCTTTGAAACATACTTTCTTCTTCATTTTTTGTTGTAGATACTTCACCTGTCATCTGGCCAATAGTTACTTCGAGTGAAGGATTGTTAGCTAGAGCAACCCAAAGTTCTGAAGCATCCTTTGAATATATGAATACGACAGGTATCATGACATCATCATTGCCATCTCCCGACATCGAAAATATAGGTGATGTGCTAGCACTGCTACCAGCAACATTATCAATGATTATTGCACCTATACCTCCAGCTTTTTGAATTCTTCTCGCCTTGTCTATAAACATACATTCGCCTCTCTCAACTAAACCGATCTTACCTAGAAGAAAAGACAATAATTATAGATCATTCAAGTGGAATCTCACTCAAGTGATCTTTACTTATATATACACATCGTCAAAAATTCTTAGACCCCTAGGTTCCTCAAGAAATAAAAATAGAGGTCCTAGATTGTTATGTTACATTCGACAAGTTGAAAGTTGGTAGGGACTTTTGAAGATTTTCTTAACGTTCTGGTGCCCACGAGAAAAAATTTCCTGTAATGTTCAGAGAAAAGCATCGTCCAAGAAAATGTATGTATTTAGACGATGACTTTGAAACGTAATAAAAAATTGTGCGTCGTATTATCCAATGATATATTGAGACTTGTAGCATCAAAAAATGATCTCGCCTCAGAGTAAAAAGTAATCCTAGAGATGCCTTCGAGCATTTATAATGCAGCCAAGTAGAATCTGTTATGATTATTCGTATTGTGATAATTGGTCTATTCTGATACTAACGGCTTGCGTCTGTTACAGACAATTCTGTCAGTTTGGAAACATCGTCTGTTAGTGTTTAGTTTCTGGAGCGATGTGTTTACATTTTCATATTTTACTGACTTGGTGCAAATTTATTGTTGCTTAAGACTAGTCCGATAATTATATAGCTATGCCAAAATAACGAAAATGTTGTAACGGGTTATCCATTTCGCGGTTTCAAAAGTATACGGCTGGAATTCGATACCTTTCAAACGACGAAGTTTTAAAAAAATTTTTGTTTAGTTGAAAGTCTGACATTATGAAAATGGATCGCTTGACTATCGCACAACGCATGAAAATTGTAAAAACCTAATACAAAAATGGCGATTCTGCCACTGCCACATATCGTGCTTTAA
Source organism: Propylea japonica (assembly GCA_013421045.1). Lineage (NCBI taxonomy): Eukaryota > Metazoa > Arthropoda > Insecta > Coleoptera > Coccinellidae > Propylea > Propylea japonica. The sequence goes on from CM024239.1 coordinate 116,028,301, forward strand.
GAGCAGATTTTGGTTTACATAATCGTCCAACTACGAAAGCAATTGGTAAAATTGTGAAGAAATTTGAAGAGACTGGATTGGTTACAGATATTGTAAGCCCTGTGCATCATTGTTTTGCTCGTACCACTGAAAATATCGCTACTGTAAGTGAAAGTGTTGCCGAAGACCCGAATCTGTCGATTCCTCGTCATTCTCAGGAATTAGGACTGTCTTACGGCACATTATGGCGTATTTTGCATTAAGATCTACCCTACACCCAAATAAAATCCAGCTCACACAACAACTGAAGCCAGCCGACCATTCACATCAACATCGTGGATACGTCGAATGGGTGCTTGAACAACCGGCGGTGGACGGCGTATCAACTGGCCACCAAGATCATGCGATTTGACACTGCTTGACTTTTTTTTGTGGGCTACGCGAAAGACCGTGTTTATGCAGATAAACCTTCAACTCTTGAGTAGTTAAAAACCAATATTCGTCAAGTTATGGCTGAGATACCGCCCAATATGTGTCAAAAGGTGGTCGAAAATTACCTCAAAAGAATCGATGCTTGCAACAATTCGGGTGGTTGTCATTTAAATGATGTAGTGTTTCACACAAATGTCAACGTTCAAACTTCATAATAAAAAGAAATATCATGATAAAAAATATTTTTTATGTGTTTTATTTACGTTTACTTTTGAAACCGCAAAATGGATACCCCTGTATTATATTCGGGAATGGTAGAAATGAAAATCTAACCTATTGTTTACTTCACCCCAGTGCGGCAGTGAAATGCTTTCTATCAAACTCTAATGCCCGATTGCACCGTTCGTCTAAGCAACGTTTAAGCCCTTAAGTGACGTTTATTCCATTGATGAAACGTCATTTCAGGGCTTAAACGTTGCTTAGACGAACGGTGCAATCGGGCATAATGCTTGGTTGATTACAATGCGGTATTATTCAAGCGTAGGGGCATCTGTAAGTTTAGTGGTAGATGCTGTACTGCAACGGTACTAGCAGTAGTCGAAGGAGTGCGTCATCGAATTAAAAGAAATCCGGAGCGCTCACCACAACAGCTCGCCCCGGAGCTCAAAGTGAGCGACCACAGGTGTGTGTTGCTTATATAATCGATACATATCAGGAACTCACAGTTTTGCAACATCTCAAACGGTTGGATCAATCGAAAGAACTGATTCGCTTGCTCGATGGTGGGGTGCTTCCGAACATTGTCTTCTCTGACGAGAAAACTTTCTTCATTCAGTAGTATTTGAAGAAACAAAACGATCGGGTCTGGTTGAAGAGAAGTAAGAGTGACCATTCGGTCGTTTACGGGTCACTCGATGACCAAATCATGGTCTGAGTGGCGATCTCCGAAAAAGGCCGTTCTTCGCTCGTTATACTGCCAATGGGCCGCAACGAATTCAAGATAAACGAATAAATCTCTCGAAAAAAGATCTTGAGACCTGAGTTAATATCGTAGGAACACAAAACATTCGGTTAGGAGCGTTGTACTTTCCACTAAGGCTAGGGAGCATGAAGCAAATGGCACGCAAAATTGATTGAGATCGAACGTTCCAGTTTCGATTACTATGTTGGGGGCATCTTACAGGCCTAGATTTGTTCTTAACAAAGCACTTCATAGGGAATCCCTCAAGTTGTCCCTGGCGCGAGAATGGAACCGTTCAATGAGGTCTTCCTTCGGAATACCGCATCAAAAACTCGAACTTGAACTTTCTGCTTTCATATGCAAAAAAAACAGATGAATAAATATTGAAAATTAACAGAGATTTTGGATTTTTATAGACGGATAGTTCAATCGCTGGACACGGTATAGTAGATAGATGTTGTGGTATACAGTCACTTCCAGAATTTTGTTCTTGTCACTTAACTGGTAATTTGGTAAGAAGAAACATGACGTGTTGACCAAATCTAATAGAATATTCAAAACAAATATGCCCGTACTCATAGTCGATGCTCCGTCAGTTCTCGTACTCAAGCAATTCTCAAGCAATTCTCAAGCATTCATTTCCTCTCATAGACGTTACTCGGTACTCAAGCAATACTTCGTCGATGCTCAGCTACCGACCAATCTGAGACGTGCTCGGATGTAGAACTGTCAAACAAATTGTTAATATTCAAACTTCAAAATGGAGCGCGAAGATTTTGAATTTTAGAATTTGTCGATTATATCGATGAAATGAAAATTTAATGAGAATGCCTAAACGGTATATCAGGGATATGGATAATCCTCTGGAATTTTATTCCGACAACGAATTCCGGTTATTCCGGAGAAGATTTCGGTTCGGAAAAGACACAGTGGCAAATTCGATCCTGCCGCTATGTTCCAGCAAACTTTCCAAAATTAATAATAGAGGTTTGCCCTTTTCACCTATGGCACAACTTCTTATTACCTTACGGTTTTATGCCACTGGAAACTACCAGGTAGGTAAACGATGCTTTATGTATAAAATATAAGCCAGTTCGAGAAAGAACATAATGAGCAATATTTCACCTTTGTAGGCTGTTGCCGGTGATTTAGCTGGAGCAAGTCAGCAGTCGGTGTCAAGAATAATTAAAAGGGTATCAGTAGCACTTGCTGAAAACCTTGCCCAGTTCATTCACTCCCAAGAAGTGAAGTGGAACAAAGGGGAAACATCCTCAAATTTTTTCGAATAGCAGGTTTTCCTGATGTTGCTGGTTGCGTGGATTGCACGCATATACTGTGATCAATCCAGGTGGAAACAACGGGAAGTTTTCAGGAATAGAAAGGGTTATTTTCCCTGAATGTACAAGTAGCAGCGGGTCCGAACATGGAAATTTTAGATATAGTGGTACGACATCCAGGCTCAACCCATGATAGCCTAATTTCGATAGGAGTGCACTGCGTGTCCGTTCGAGGAGAGGACAACTACAGGGCCTCCTATTAGGTGACAATGGATATGCTTGTCGGTCCTATTTATTAACACCAGTTATACGCCCTGGTAAGTTGATATGAACTTTTTATTTCATTGTAAAAAATTATATGAAAGCGCCGAAATGAATTCATTAAATACAAATTCAGCTGGTAATCTTATAATGATCTTCAATAATATAATTATTTCTGAAAATTTCAATACTAATATTATTCAAGGATAATTAAAAAATGATAATTGGTTTCGTGCACGTTTGACAACTGACAGCACATCGGAGGTATAACAACCCCACTTTTCCTATGTAAATCATAGCAAAACAACGAGAGATTTTGGTTTTTCTCAAGTGTTTCAGTTGATTTATTGCTTCTTTGGACTGAAAAATCGTGAAAATGGACCTAAAAATTGTTTAATAGTAGTTCAGATCATATTCATCGAGGACGATATGTAGAAAAATATCAGTTTTGTGTATTCACCCTTGTCAACTGTAGAAGGAAGATATTTATCCATCTAACTTGGCTCTTTTCAGAAATAAAATGTATCCTGATATTATCAGTTCTTCAGTGGACAAAGAATGCTGCTGCAGTGAATCATATGATATTTATAATATTATTCTTCAATAAATGGAAAGAAGAAAGATATCATATTTGTTTATTGAATGAATTCCATGATGATTTTATTGAAAAAATGAAGGATTTTATCAATATTAACAACTAAATTCAATTATTCACAACGTAGAAAAAATTTCTATTAAATACAAATTAAAAAAATAAATAATTATTTTGTCGAAAGTGAAGCATTCATCATTCAATACAAACCAACAAATTATAGTGTCTTCTATAAATAAAAATAATTATCTAATAAGTAATTGTAAAAATTTTTAAATACAGAGTTAGAAGTAAGTATGCTTATGCTAAATTCTATAAAATAGTGAAAAGCGGAGATAGCAGTTACCTTTACTTGTCTTATATAAAAAACAAAAAATATACTGCAAATTAAAGAACATCCTGATGAGTTTTAATCCAGTGTTATGATTTCAGGACATATATTATAAAAACTCAAGTATCACAACAATTGTCCATTAACAAGTACTCTTCATCTCCTTTCTCTAACGGGTGAATTGGAAATACATCCTATAGTGTTCTATACTTCCTCCTTGTCCAAATATGAATCCTGGCTAATCTCTTTGTCTTCTGATTAATGGATAATAATATCAGGATACATTTTATCATCGGAATAAGACACATTAGATAGATAAATCTTCTGCAGTAGATAAGGGTGAATGCCCAAAACTGATATTTTTCTTCATATCGTCCTCGATGAATATGATCTGAACTTATTAAACAATTTTATAGGTCTATTTCACGATTTTTCAGTCCAAAGAAGCAATAAATCAACTGAAACACTTGAGAAAAACCAAAATCTCTCGTTGTTTTGCTATGATTTACATAGGAAAAGTGGGGTTGTTATACCTCCGATGTGCTGTCAGTTGTCAAACGTGCACGAAACCAATGATAGAGTTGTTGAAGTAGACCGTTTGAGGAATTAATTTTGTTATACTGTGCATTCTATCATGATACTGTGTTCCTCTGGTCTTCTTCTTAAATTGAAAATATTGTGAGGTTATGTGATGAGAATATTCATGTTGTTGAAGAATAAATAAAATATATGGAATTATGGAAATACTTGTTGGAAATGTGAACATGACCATAAATAATAAAGATATCGATTGGAACTTGTGAAATATTCAGATTCTCAAAACCATGGTTTTTGTTTCGACTACTGCAACAAAGCCAAGTGGAATCCAATGGTTTTCCTATCTGTTCTTCGTCTCAACACTCATTTTGTATAGTTGACAATTGATTATTTCTCAAAGGAAATTATAAAAATGAATGAGTTGGAAATATATGGAAATACTTGGTGGAAATGTGAACATGATCATAAAAATAATAATATATATCGATTGGAACTTTTGGAACATTCAGATTTTCAAAAACGACTGTTTTTGTTTCCACTACTGCAACAAAGCTAAGTGATAAGAATCCAATGGTTTTCCTATCTGTTTTTCGTCTCAGCACTCATTCGTATAGTTGACAATTGATTATTCTAAGGAAAGAAATTAAAGAAGGTTCTACAAGATAGAGGAATGAATGAGTTGGAAATATATGGAAATACATGATGGAAATGTGAACATGATCCTATAAATACTAATTATATTGATTGGAACACTCGGAACATTCAGATTTTCAAACACGACTGTTTTTGTTTTCCACTACTGCAACAAAGCCAAATGATGAGAATCCGATGGTGAATAAGTTTTTCCTATGTGTTTTCACCTCAACACTCAGTTATATAGTGACAATTGGTTATTTCTTAATAGAAATTTAGAAGGAACTACAAAATCCTAAAATTCTTTTATTAATTTTTGGTTTCAATCAATACTTGACTTAAACATTCATTTTTAAAATTTTTACAGGCAATGCACATGAAGTGAGATATAATGCAGCTCACATTAAAACCAGAAACATTGTTGAGAGAGTGTTTGGCGTATGGAAAAGAACTTTTCCATGTTTAAGGAAGAAATTAACTACAAAATTGGAAACTTCAGTTGCCGTTATTTGTGCAACTGCTGTTCTGCATAATATAGGTAGACGGCAAAATGACATGGTCCAAGATCAAGAATTGCCTTCAGAAACTCAAGGTCATGATTTTTCACTGGTAAATAATAATCAGATCGGCTTGTTGTTTCGATCCCAATTTATAAATCAACATTTTTGATTATCTTTGTGTTTGCTACCCAGCTGAAGTTAGTGTTAATCATGAGTTTCTGAAGGCAATTCTTGATCTTGGACCATGTCATTTTGCCGTTCTAAAAAACTTTTTAGGTTTTCACTCCCAGTCTCTGAAACAGAAATAATTATTTCAACAGAACAATTAAAATTTCATTTAATTATTTCTATTTCAGAGACTGGGAGTGAAAACCTAAAAAGTTTTTTAGAAATGCAGAAACCTCCCAGATTATATTTCAATCGATAAGGTTTTCTCTACTGAGGTTTTTCTCTGAGCTCTGGTATCATATTTAGAATAATATAGTACCCCATTTGGCACTAACTTCAGCTAGAAATTTTTTTGTTTTATTTATTGTATTATGTTAGTTCTTAGTTTAATACAGTATATTGGGAGACAAATGTTCTTACTGAGGTTTTTTTCTGGGCTCTGGTATCATACGTTGAAAATTTATGGTGCCCTGTTTACATTATTTCCTGCTTATACTGTTGAATAATAATAATTAAAGTCTCATTTAGGTACATACAAGAAATTTTGTGAAGCCATATCTGTTATGAAAAGTTATTTTTTGTGAGATTCAATAAAAAATTTCTGCAGGTATTATACAAAAATACAACGAGTGTTCCTTTGATAATGAAACTATTCATGTATGTTGTTTGAGTTTTATTTTGAAAATTTATTTATGACATTAATTTCTCAAGAAGAAAGAATAAACTTCTCAGTTAAATCAATTTCAAGCGGATAACCGGTTATTGCTTTGGTTAACCAATTCCATTCAAATTGAATGCAATGGTTAACCAAAATGATGACCGGTTAGCCGCTTGAAATTGATTTTAGTGTTCATTAGTTCTTAAGTATTGATGACATTTGTCTCATCATTGCATCAAAATTCTATTCGATTTTCTGTATGTATGATATTTTGTTTAAAGTTTCCTTTGTATGGTGATAAGTAATTTGTAAGGTCAATAAATTCTTTTCTGTATTTTCTGTTCATTTCATCATGATCCTAATGTTGAGTATTCACACTTGTGCCATCTTTTGGCAAGATTCAGCAAATTATTAGTAATGCTAACTTTTTTTTGAGTTTATAAATATATTCACGGCTGCAATAAATGTGAAAAACTTTCTATATTCCAGATACCTTGCTGTACAGTATAGAAAATAAAAATAATTAAATTCTTACATGCCCCTGTGTACATGTTTTGCATTGTCAGCAACAAGATATTGGGAATAAATTGCGGAATGGTTTCAATTCAAACAAAAATAAATAGATTAATTAATACCATTATTTATTAATCAAATCAAGTAAATCATTTTTTCGACAAAGTGTTCTCTAAAATTAACAGTGCAAGCTGTTCCTCATACTCGGCTTTTCTTCTTTCAGACTGTACTTTCAAAAGTGTTTCTTCTTCTATCGCTTTCGAACAGCATGCAGTTCAGATTGCTGTTCTATTGATTCCCTTATTTTTTAATTCTAAGACTACATTCTGTATCTAATGTTGACTCGGCTTTTCTTGTACTGCTTCTCAACACAAAGATGAGCCGTTGCCTTTTTCAGACATAATACAGGCGGGGTGTAGGGGTGCTTTCTGTTGAAGACATTATTTCACCTGTTTTGTCCTGAGCGGGTGGACTCAAATACAGCCGTACTGGCCCAAATGCAGGGAACTTAACGTCCATGTTAGGAGCCGCCACACTAACGGCTTCCATGATCGGATCCTGCGGTTTTTCACAGGACGGACCCCCTCCTGTCTTTAGAAGCTCATATCTTTCTCCCGTGGTTTCCTTTCTCTTCTGTAAAAAAACATAATAAGATTTTGAGATTTGTAACAGTCTATGTGGTTAAAAAATTTAACTTTGATGAGTAAATAGTGAAAATTAACAAATGCTTGGTACGTACGTGCTTCAAATTATTCCACAGTTTTTGAGCTGCACCTCCGTTCGAAACAGAGGAAATAATATCCCCTTGCGAATTACAATTCGACTATTTTTTTCCACTCTTCATTTTTCACGTGATTGTCGCCGAATCGGTTTTTTTATCCTCTACAAGAGGATGATGTGCTACCAAATTTGCTAGCAAAATCTTTTCTTTTTCGGTATAAGCAATTATCTTGGCCATTTTTTACTTTAATAAGCAGACTAACGCTGCTGCTAAATATGAAAACGCAAATATCAAATTTGAAATTTCCAAATGTAAATGGCGGATCTCCATGGCAACTCAGCAGTGATACCACAGAAAAAGTGAAAGTGAAATAACCAGATTCCGATGATGTTCGAATTCTCCGCCGAGTTTTTGCCGAAGGTTTGTTTATGAGATACGATCGTCGCTAAGCATGCGAGCTCGTCTCCGCCGAGAACGGCTTGAGCATTGCTTGAGAATTGCTTGAGTACGAGAACTGACGGAGCATCGACTATGAGTACGGGCAATAGTGAATCTACTCAAAACTTTCATCATATCAAAGCAAAATCCAATCTTCGTTTATTTCAATCAAACGTTCAATATCCCAATAAAAATAATGATTGCCTACCTTGGATTTCATCAGGATTCTCCAAATCCTTGCAACCCAAATAGGGATGAACGATGGCAATGGAAGAGGTTACAACTTGTTCTCCTTTTAAATTGATTCCAAACTGAGCTGGACAGGCATTTATAGCAACAGTTTGCATTTCGTTATTTTCATTTTCGATTTGGAATGATACAAATTGAGCTACCATTTCTTGCAAGTCTGGCTGTGATTTTGATAGTTTGACCATTTCTTGCATGAACAGTAATCCATTTTCAGCATCTGCTGGAGTACGAGCCTGATGAAAATAAAGATAAAATTATATTATTTATGAAGAATTTTTTAATATCAATCGGTAGGCAATGGAAGTTTGACTCATTTTACTATGTGCATTAAAAATGTCTGACATTCTTGAAACAACTGGAGAAACTATTTTTTCAGATATGTTATATTATTATCATTTATTTATTTTACATATTGGAAAAATGATGAATCAAATTTAAATAACCTGATAGCTATTAGTTTCAGTTTATTCATTTATGTATAGAATAAACCCACTTAAATCAAGTTGTATTTGTCCAACCATGTGAATTAGTCCGGGAGCCAGGTGCAAATTTGGTCAGTCATTACTTCTCAAAAGATAATTAACATCTTTACGTCATTTAGTCAATTTAGTCTTCAAATCATCTTAGAACATTCACATAACGGATCGATTAGTTTCATTTTAGGTACATTGAATAATTGATATAAGAACACCGAAATTCTAGAGGTGCCATATATCCACAAATTCGAAGGAAAGCCCGCCGTTATTCATGGTAGGTTTGGCACTGCTGCAGATTCTTTCGCGAGAATATGATACGATGCTTTCCCGTAATTCCCGCCATCATTTGATATGTCACTCGCCAAATGACGGAGCAGTAATGCCAAACTTATCATAAAGAACTGCGGGCTTTCCCTATAATTTGTCATTAAGTGGTACTTCTAGAATTTCGATATTAAACATTAATTATTGAATATACCTGAAATGAAACTAATCGAATAGTTATGTGAATGTTCAAAGGTGATTTATAGACTAAATTGGACGTGAAGATGTTACATTTGTGGAACTTCTGGAGGCCGCCGAGGCTCAACCTCCCGGCTTCTTTTTACTACTGTCTGATGCATCTCACCAATAATCTCCCGAGAGGAAATTGGTCATGTAAATTTGTTACTGGCTCCCAGACTGAATAAATGGGCTCAAAGAAACAATAAAAATCAAGAAATGTATGCAACTCTATCAGCAGTTTTTAAAAGGTCAAAAGGATGATGTGAAAGCTCTGTACTTACCGCTGAGAAAGAATGAAGCAATTGAATTCGTCCATCATTCAATGCAATTATATTGATTCCCATATCCTTGATAAGTTTCAGATGATGTACGTTAGAGGCTGAGAATTCACTAGCAAGCAACCTCCTCTTGGATTTTCCTCTTGGACACACCTCATCAACCATATTTTTCAGAGGTTTTCTGAAAGACTCAGGAAATAGTTGTAGGGTGTTTGGACACGATCTTGAGTATTCATTATCATCTATTGCGTATTCCATAGGATTTTTCGTTCTATTTCGCCCTCCTAATGCAAGAGGAAATAAGTGTCCTTCTGTTGTGAATATAAACTCATTTATATTGAGGACGAGGTCTTCTGGATCGGCAAATAATAGAAAAAGATATTTGAATGTCTCGGATAGTACAAAAGAGTCCATTCGATCTTCCTGTTTGGTGGTTCTAACATCGTTAACCTGGAATCAGAAGATGACAGAAAAATTAATATTGTTGAAGAATTCATTTCAAATTATAACTTCATTTCATATAAAACCAGAATTGTAAAGATTATTGTTCAATATTGTATTAATATGGAGGGGTTATATTGCATTTAGTATCTTTTCTACCTATTTATATTCAAAAAACAACTGCTTGCATCTCAGATTTAATTGATAAAGAAAATCATCAGTTGCACCAGAACATTGTGTTAACATGCTCCTATAAAAATTGAGTAATCGCATTTTTCACATTTCTGCAAAAACTGAAAAAGTTGAGTGACTGTTTGGTGAATATCAAATCTTTTTTTGGGTCTTCAAATGATGATGAACTAGTGCGTCACGTTGCGTCGTCGCAGCTTCAACGCTGCGTCGTTGCGGTAACGCAACGCAACGGATCAGTAGGGCCTCGTTCTAAGCCGACAAATAGAGCTCTACACTAAACGAGCGCAATGCTGACATCGACACAAGCGTTTGACAATTTTTTAATTGTTATGGCAAACCTTCGAGGGGAATAGTGACACTCCTCTCTGAACTTCCTCAAACTCCCATGGTTGCCATATGCTAAATAAATAGGACATTGACTTTGTTGGTTTGGCATGATATAAATAAATAGCGTCTTCAAGTGAAATAGCAAAACTAGCATTTTTGACATTTAATGCACTATATTAGAAAGTCCTAGAGGGCTTGAATTATATCTCAAAACAATTTCACGACAACTATTCTGGATAGTTATAATCAATTACCTACAACATCATTAGTAAGTAGTGCGCAATGATTTGTTGCCATATAGTAGCATTATCAATTAAATAGTCCGGATTTTGTATAAAATGGAATAGCTCTTTATGGTGGGCTTACTGGTTAGTTCTATTTTGAAACATAAGTTCAATAAATTTCTCTTACCGCTGCATATCCACAAGGCACCCTCGCATATTTCTGTAAGGTCTCCAAGACCTTTTTTCCTACATGCAAATAATAGCTATCTTTGGTAGCCTCGTATAAATAATATGTGGATTCCAAGAACTCTGGCCGAAGAGGATGATTTCCCCAATGCACTTGAAAATCAGTAGTAAAAGCTTCTGGTATAAATTTGTGTCTTTGCATCACTTGGTACAGCATTTCATGAGTTTCAATGGCTGGTTTTATGTCACCCTTCAAAACTTGGAGTCCGGGCCAAAAAGCTAAGAGGGCATCCATAAAATTTCGAGAGTTGGTATGCGGCCTGAAATTGATTAATTAAAGGAATTTCAGAAGATTTGGTAGGGGGAATATTCATGATTATTATTATTATTCACTCAGGAAAAAATCAAACCAATGGTTAATTGCGTATTTAGCAGAATTTTCAGGGTTTTACATAAATACAGGGTTTTACTTTTGAGTTGGCCTATTAGACGTTTTTGGAGAACTAGTGAATATTTCTTTCTGAAATTTTAGGTGGAGCCTTGAGAACGAAGGAACTCTTCACCTAAAATATTTCAAAGTCGACAGTGTTGCCACGTCTATATCAAACGCATATCTACTTTCTGATTTCAAATGGAACTACCTATATTTTTATTTATGTATCGATTTCATATCAAATACGCAGTATAACCTATTAAAAAAATTCTCTGCTCTGCACTGCTGCCAAATTATGCACAAATTCTTGAAATTTTTGACATCTGCATTGCCAGTTTCGGAATGAAATATCTCGATTATTTTTTATGCGAACGAAACCAAACTCAGCAGTCTCATTGTAGAGAATCCATGCATTTATGTGGGCATTCAGTATTTTGATACATCATAAGGATTTTCGAAGATTTTGCTCCGAAAATGCGGAACCTAAAATGGAAGTATTTCGAGATTATCAAATGGCAACCCCATATTCATTTTACAGCATTCCATTCGAAATAAAAAACGAATGGCAGTCTCCTCTTACACTAATAATTTATTTTGGATAGTTTTCGAATGAGATGAAAAATACCACACAGCATTATGTTCATAGATCATGACTTTAAACACTGAAGAATTTCAGTATTTTTCATCTCATTCGAAAACTATCCAAAATAAATAATTAGTGTAAGAGGAGACTGCCATTCATTTTTTATTTCAAATGGAATGCTATAAAATGAATATGGGGTTGCCATTTGAAAATCTCGAAATATTTCAAGTTCCGCATTTTCGGAGCAAAATCTTCGAAAAACCTTATGATGTATCAAAATACTGAATGTACCACATAAATGCATGGATTCTTTACTATGGGACTGCTGAGTTTGGTTTCGTTCGCATAAAAAATAATCGAGATATTGCATTTCCAAACTGCAGATGTCAAAAATTTCAAGAATTTGTGCATAACTTGGCAACAGCGCACGGTAGAGAATTTTTTAATAGGTTATACTGCGTATTTGGTTGGTATGGAATCGATACATAAATAAAAGTATAGGTATAGCGAAGAGTTCCTTTGTAATTAAGGCTCCACCTAAAATTTCAATAGGTCAACTTAAAAGGAAAACCCTGTATGTCCTACAATGTGAAAAATTTGGTGGCTCTGGGGCACATGCGTAGAATCCTGACACAAGGAATTTGAGGTTTCGATTTTTCTGCAGTATTATTGGAATTTGAGTTACTCACCTATGCATGTGCACATCCAACAGCATTGGTCCTTGTGAGATATACTTCATAATAGCAGTATAATGCCTATTGAATCTATTCAGATACTTAGTATCTCCTAACAATATGTATGCCTTCAAGCAGTATTCATAATACGAATCAATTCCTGCACCGACTCCGGAATCTCTCCTAACCCAATCGCCAGACTGCACATTCAATACCGATCCCATCAGATCCGAACTGCGATGACGCATTTTCCAGAGTTCATCCATCGCCTTTTGAGCTTTTTCCTCAAATATTGGTTCACCGGTCAGACGAGAAAGAGCAGCCATCTCTAATATCATCGAACCAGCGCATGCTGTACAAGTTTCGCGTGCTGCATCGAGACGGTCACTCTTGATTCCATAGAGGAGGTTCACCTAGTAAGACAATACAATTGGTGATCTTTACAAGGTGTCTGTAGAGATATTCAGTTTTCCTATTCAATGTTGTTTTTCAACTTTTTATTGGTTCTTCATTATTTTTATTAGTAATAAGAAAATAGCAGGTTGATTTAGGAGCCTCTTGCTCAGACAGATCACAAAAATAGAAATAAACTAGTTCTATATACTAGTCTAGTCTAGTCCCATCCTCGAAATTTAAAGTAGCTTTATTATTTTACTATGTGTCATGTGAGGAATAATAATGTGGATAAATATTATAGTTTAATATATACCTATAGTCCGTTCACGAAAGTTTGAGCCGTCGGTTGGCCATGATAATTTGACATATTTCACTGTGTATATTGAAATTTTAGGTTATGATGTTTTTTCTTCTATACGCAATGTTGTCAATATTGCATAGAGTTGTCTGATAACTCGCAAGCTCGTCGGACCAGGCCGGGTACATGCGGCAACATTGAATTTATTTACGTTATGACAGCAAATACTGCCAACTTCAGATAAATAAAAGAACGCCTACTATGTGCTTAACCTTTCGTGAACGGAGTATACCTATAGTCCGTTCACGAAAGTTTGAGCCGTCGGTTGGCCATGACAATTTGGCATATTCCACTGTGTTTATATTAAAATTTCCGGTTATGTTGTATATTTTCTTGTCAAACTAATACGCAATGTTGTCGATATAACATAAAGTTCTCTGATAACACGAAGCTTGTCGGACGAGGCCGGGTACATTCGGCAATGTTGACTTTATTTTACGTTATGACAGCAAATACTGCCAACTTCAGATAAATAAACAAACGCCTACTCTGCGCTCAAACTTTCGTGAATGTACTATATTGAATTGCCTTATTTTCGATAAACCTCCAGAACATAAAAGTGGCTCTTATTTAAAAGTTTATACATGCACAGGATAATGTTTTTTTGACATCAGTGATGCCAGATTCTGCAAATACCATAAAAGCTTGAAAGAAGTAGTCGCAGACAACATTTAAACTATGAATTTGGCTTTTGCAATAAACTAATAGCTAATAATGAACTTGGCGATTTATTCCATTTGTTTCTTATAGTCCAAAGGCAAATATGAACTGTATACGAATAGAAGAAACTCTACCATTGAAATTGATGTGTAATTTCCTCAAAATAAGAAGTAAACATAGAGATGCCCCTATGCATGAATAGTACTGCATTGTAATCAACAAAGCTCTAGAGTGAGATGGAAAGCACTTTACTGCCGAACTGGGGTCAAGAAAAAAATTAGTTAGATGTTAATTTCTACAATTTCTGGAATACCCTAAAGCAACAATAAACTGCCACCAAATCAGTAAAATCCAATTTATCAAAACGAAAATGTGAACACGACGCATCGAATAACTGACAGTAACAGAACAATGTTGCCAAACTGACAGAAATGTCTATAGCGTACTCTAGCTGTTAGTACCATAGTAGGGGAGCCGTAGACCAATCATCCTAATACGGAATAAAGATACGGCACGAGTTCACAACGCCGGAATGTTGTTCGCGTGCATAAACAGATTCCACTTGGCTGTGTCAACAAATGCGTGAAAGCATCTCTAGGTTTACTTTTTGCTCTGAGGTAATTTCATACTGACTATAATATTATCTTGAAGAACCAAGTTCTAATATAACGTTGATTCAAATACTATTGTTGTAAGGGATTCAATATTTTTTTGAAGAAGTGTACTTTATCATTATAGGAGGAGTGATCCTCACCCTAGTGCCAATGCACTGCGCTGGCGCATGCCAGACTTACTCTACTAGGTGGCGCGTTATTAACGCCAGCCGACATAAGAGCGAAGTCTCCTAAGGAAGTAACCAGCTTTGCTAAGGAGGTTAGATTCCTGGGAAAAACGTAGTTTTAGTATGGTAACGCACAAAAGACCTTATTGGTCGCAGTGCAGAAGGGTAATCAACGTGCCGATCGACCACTATCTAATCTAATCTAATCTAATCTAGTGGCAATTCCGCGCAATGGACTAATAAATTTGAGTATGACCTGATTAATTAGACAGTGTGGCAACAACCCGGCGAAAGTAACGTTGAAAACGTCAATTCTCAAAGGTCTTGAAATCGATTTTTATTGTTCTCCAGGTTTACCTTTACTTCCATTATAGGGCAAAATGGGATAATGAATTTTCTCTTTGTTTTCTCAAACATGCATTGAATAATTGTCGTATTTTATGTATTGAAATATGAATATTTGTGGAGAGTGTATAAATTAATCATACCCTTGAATAAGGTATTCCTGTTGTGGTGTTGAATGCTGGAAGCAGTCTATAGCCAAGATCTTTCGCCATTTCCAGAAGTTCTCCCTTGTACCAGGCCATGAATTCATTTTTCTCTTGTAAATAAAATGCTAATATGTGAGCCGACAGTAATCCTCTGAAAATAAGAAGCATTGGATTATGTGAACATCTAGCTTTACAGGTATTTTAAATGAAGAAAATTGATCTGCGAATAGTGAATTAAAATTAATTAAAACTTCACAAAATAGAAAATAATTATATTCTTGAAATAAATTATATAAGATTAATAACTATGACTGCAAAATCTAGGACATAACTCACCCCAGTATGCGAATGTTTGTTTCAAATACGGAGACCACAATGTCGTTGTCGAAAGAAACATCATTTATTACCAGTTTGACAGCACGTTCAAATTCAGATAGATCTCCAAGAATAACTAGTGTATCTAAAGAATCCACCAGGGTTAAGGAAAAGCTGAATTAAAAAAAAAACCAGAATTACTTATCTAGGCAACTAAAGTCAAGTAAACTAGAGTTTCTTAAAAGAATTCGATACTATTTTACTATATCATTGAAAAAATGTAATAGGTTTTAGATGAAATTCTGTAGTGTTGAGTTATAAAAATTATTATTGATGTGAATTGTTAAAAGCATTTAGTAATAAAGGAATGATTTAAAGCTCTTGAGCCCTTTACTTTAATATTTTATGGTAAGGGTAAGAGGACTGAATATATGACAGATTCATAGATCAGAAACATCTTTCGATTTTGAGACATTAGCATCTCAGTAACATAAAAAAGATCTGGTGAATCTACAATTACAGTTTAGTGAATTAGATAGATGCAGATAGATGATTTCTTATGAATGTATTAAAACTCATTGAAAATGATAGGAGTTTCATTCAGATATGGGATTATTTCAATACTTATATCAAACTCAATACTACATCTTGAAGCATAGAGAATCCACATACTTTCCAAGGCAATCATCAATATCCCCTCTATTAGGTGTAAGACCTCGATATCTTCCTTTACAACTGAGGGGCATAAGCTCATCGGCAGGATATGCATTTTCCATGTAGGCATTATATGCATGATAGAACATATCCCTTGCTTGTTCCCTTAAATTACAAACAATTGGATATCTAAAACCCTCATATTAAAATGGTATTACCTGAGCTGCGCCTTCTCTTCCCTTGACATAAATTTGGTTTCTTCTGAATAACATTGTGAAAGCACCAAGAAAATCACTACTGCATACAATACGATTATTGGGAAACATACATTGGAAGACATTATAATAAAAGAATAATTAATCGTCAAAAACACATCCAAATAAACATATTGTTTCCAAAATAGATGACGTACCGCACACGATTTGCAAAATGTGAAATATGATAAGAATTTATCGTTAATCAAAATAAAGTACTGCGTTTATTATCAAAACCAATATTTTTAATCTACTTCAGGTTATGTTATTCATGATTTTGTCCTACATTCAGAGAATCAACATAATTCACACATCATTAGTTATTGATCATTTTGGTCGATTTTTAAAAAGTCCCTTAATAAGTGATGTTGATAAATCTGGAATTTGGAAGAGAAATAGCGAAAATGGAAAATGAAAATATATGAATTTCCTATTTTGACAGGCACGACCAGGTGACATTTGTTGATATTTTGTCACCTGACCTCAGTGTTACCAATGTTGGCAATGTACACCACCTTTGGCTTGATTATAAAATTATTTATTTGATGAAATTTAATGAATAATTAAGTTGAAAAATTAAAATTATACATTAATATTCAAAATAAATATGGTTAAAATTGAAAAATAGCATAAAAAATTAAGAGGTAAACTAAATTTCTATGGTGTGATCATGAGTCATGACTGTCACTTGTCAATGCCAATTTCCATTTGTTTACGCGTTTTTGGTTGCTAACAACAAATAAACAATAAACTTTAAATTTCATCTCAAATAACTTTTTACATTTTCCCTTTGTAGAAGTTTTGAATATTTATTTTCAATTTCATTTGAGTTATCTGTTTTTGTTTGATCAGTATTCCTTTTTTTCCTATCAAATAGGTGAATACTTGTATGCTCGTAACATTTATAGATCATCTAGATATGCTATCTTATCTCATATTATCTTATACTTAACGTTTATTAAGACTTATTTTATCATTCGTAGTAAAACATAAAATTAGCATATTATACCCATTTTTGAACTCAATTAAGAATTGGCTTGTTTTTGAATCAAACACAGTAATTTAGCAATCATGACTCAAATAAACGTAGAAAAGAAGTTACTGATAATATATGGGATAGCTTTGGGCATGGGATTGATAGCTACAATTAGTACATCAATTGCATGGACACATTGGAAATCTACATTAGATCAGTGTGTCCATAAGAATTGTAGTTGTATATTGTTCGGACAACATACACCAGATATCTTTTTAGGCATGTAAATTACTTTTATTATTTCATAAGAGTTAAAGTTCTTATTTATATTTTTAAATTTCTAGGTGGACCTGATGCTTCTTGTATTTTTGTTACATATGGACCTATCCTTTACATTTTATTTTCCGTTACTTTTATATGCTTTCATGGATACAGGTATTTGTTCATGAGAGAAACGCCAAATGCTAGGAGTGTTATGAGAAAAACCAGGTGAGAATTATTGTAAAATATATGAACTGGTGCTTCGATAGCTTATTTGTGTATTTGTGAATAATTTTTTACTCGAAAACGGTTAGATATAGGAAAAAATTACAAGAGTCAAAAAAGTTTCTAAATTGAACGAAGATTTCAAAAAAGTTTGAGAGGGAAAAGGGAGACATAACTCCGGAAAAGAAAACACCCTGTAGATTTTAGTTAAGATTCAGGACGTGCAATCATGGAGACTGTTGAAAATAGCTCGCATTCCAAATTTGGATTGAATATCTAAAAAACTGCAGGAGTTATGAAGGAAAAACCAATTTTTTTTGGAAATTTCATCACCCTATAGCTCCGTAATGAAGCTTTTGCCGACCTATGTTTATATGGACTTTTTTCTTGAAATTGATTTAAATTCATTCTCTTAGGTTGTGACATACTACAGGGTGTTACACCCTGTAGTGTAATGAGAGCTTATGTACATTTAGTGAAAAATCTTGAAGGCAAAAATGATATTTTGAATCAGTGCATTTCATCTCCTACATTTACTTCCCTTCAAAGCATCAATTAGATGTTTGTGTTATACTGTTATAGTATAATTTTTTGCAGTGACGGTGAAACTATTCACATGGCTGTACAATCAGAAGATTCTCCTCCACTTCCTAAAGCTTTTTGGATAACTTTATCATCTTTGACGGTAATTTTCTTAATCTACACCGCAATTCATTTCATAATTTTTCTGTCTGGATATTACCGAACATGTAAAGAATATAGAAAGACACTTGAAAATGAATTAGGTTTGAGAGGATCAGCTTTACCTGTTATACATGTAAGATTATCGTGTGGAGGTATATTTGATTTTATGGATTACTTGCATCCAATTCCAGAAAATAGTTATAGATATGGTTTTATTGATACTGGATTGGCTTTAATGTTTGGTTTATATAGTTCATTTATAACAGTAGTTCTGTTCTTAATTGCTTCATTCTACAATGTGAAAAGGGCAAGAATAGATAATTGATTTTCCAAGATATAAGTATTTTTTGAAATAACGATTTGATTTTGTTTTCAAAGTTAATTTAAGGAATAAAGGATGAAAGAAATTCAATTGACGTCCACAAATGTTTTACCAATGCTAGCACTGAAAATTAATGATATCAATAATATACTACACCTTTTTCTTAACATTTGTGATGTTGCACAGTGCCTTATTTTCAATATATTGTTTATGTTTTGTTCCGTCCATTTATCATAAGAATACTATAGTAATTATAGTTTTTAAGAGAATATTGTGTTCAAATAGGTATATAATAACGTTGAATATTATTTTTTTTTACATTATTTTATAATAAACAAATATTTCAATATGAAGTTTGTTAATTATGAATGACCTCAAAACTTTCTGCAGACTTAAATAAACATAGGTAATGATCAGAATATTCAGATGAATATTGGTATTTCCTGAATATCACTTAAACTTTCTTTCTTACTAAATTCAACTCAAAATATTTGAAACAATTTATGGCAAATGTGAGATGTTTGAAATTACAATTGGAAACAATAATTAAAACTACAAGACCTGACTGGCGTTAAATTCAGCAATAAACCAACTCAGTTAATGCTGGATTTAAATGCGACAAGTCAAACTTCAAATGATGTGAGAGACATACCTAAACATGTATGTCACTCACATCGATGTAATGTTAAATAGTTTTCAGGTTGTAATAATTGATACTGAAAAAATAAATTGGGAGTGAAATCATTGTTTTTAGACATTTCAATCGAATGAAATTCAAATTCAGCCCCCAGATATTCTTGCACAATGCCAATGGCAGAAAAATGAACTTTGACCTATCTCAAATTTGATCATAATGTCCAAAACAAAAGCGAGTAAACCCAACATTACTTTTGAACATCTCAATCAAATGTAAGCAGTCTAGGGTGACATACAATTGTGAATATAATCATTGCCATTTTGACGTTATTGATTAAAATCTCCTTGATTAAATAATTTATATTTCTTTATATAATAATTAATCATACTTTGAAGCATATACTGAATGACTCATATTACATGATACAAATTGAGGAGGGGTGTCAAATAAAAGTGCCAGTTCAACAAGGCGATATACTTGAATAGATATATTAATAATGTTTTAATTAAGATAAATTTAGAATAAATAACTGTCAACAAATATAATAATATCTATATAGTGCATGATGCTTTACAAAAATTACTGTTTACCTGAGATCTGAAGATTACATTTTTTATTTCGTGTTCTATTGGAAAGACTAAAAGGAGCACAAATAAAAGGATCTTCAGCTATTGCAGAACTATCACTTTGCGTTACTCCTGGAATGCCTGTAAAATCGAAAGTTTTCGTGAAATAAATATTATGGACCAATTTTGAAATCTATTGATAAGAATGAAAGGAATAGTAGAGAGAGAGAAAGAAATAAACTATTGATTATTATAAATCAAATGGCTATATCGACCTCCGCGTTACAGCCAGTTACATGAATTCTTATATTACAAAACATATACAGGATGTCCCGGGAAGAATGCGACAAATGGATACCATGAATCAGGTACCATCAAAGAGGACTCGCAACGAGAGGTTTTAATCGTTTGAGAGCCTTCGTTTGGGATATACAGGGTGATATTCATCTTATGGGTGAAATTTCAAAGTTCAATAACTCTAAAACTATTCTACCAAATGATTTCGAATTTGGGAGTTTTGTGACCCTTTACGATCGCCATCTTTCAATATTTCAGAAATTGAATAAATCAGATCCGGACTAGAAAAATTTCGGACTTTTTGAATATTGGAACAACTTTGAAATTTCACTCATGAGGTAATGTTTTTTGATCACTTCTTGATCACCCTGTATAACCCTGGCAACCAGAGATTTTGAATTTTTCTCATTAATTGATTCCTTGTGGTTACGAAAATAAAAAAAAAATAATATGTTCACGTGCAGGATCTTCCTATATTCAAGAAAATAGTCCGAAATTTCTCTAGTCCGAATTTGATTTATCCACTTTCTGAAATATTGAAAAATGGCAATCGTAAAGGGTGACAAAACATCCAAATTTGAATTCATTTGGTGGAATTGTTTAAGAGTAATTGAACTTTGAAATTTCAGCCATAAGATGAAGAACATCCTCCCTGTATATCCGAAACCAAGGCCCTCAAACAATTAAAACCTCTTGTGCTATTTATAAACTGATGCATTATTGAAAAAAGGAAGAATTGTGTATTCTTCACCAGTTCCAGTGAGGAGAACGAAGACATTCAAAAGTACAGTGGTGCGATGTACATAAGTAAATCATATTTAGTTTATAATTCATTTCTATAGATACTCGAAATTTTCTGTACTCACTTGTTTGACTACATCTACGAATCTTATCGAATTCAGCTCCAAAAATGTGGTCCTCTGTAATTTCGCTAAATGCGGCATCTTCTTCAAAAGGATTCCAATCTGCTACATCAGCTGACAATGATCTACTTTCAGTGCTAGATAGCAAACTGCTCACGTTAGTGGTAGATACGGAGGTTCCCATGGGTACCTTGTTGGTACAGTATTCTTCCATTTTAGATGGTGAATCATCAGACCTTTTAATCGATGAATCAAATGGTGCTAAGAATTGTGTTGTCTCTGTTGCATAAACTCTAAAAAATTGAATTGATTTCGTATTACTATTTAACACTGAGCCGTGAGTATTATATGCGAAATAGAGCTATAAAACCTCAGAGTAAGAAGTAACACGATGCACCTAAGTGTGAATAGTACCGCATTTATAGTATTCGTTTGGAAAAGTTTCGTGCACCTGAGCTGTTCCAGTGTTTGTGCGCAACTAATGGCAAGCCGTATTTTGAGCTTTTGAGTTACTCAGGAGCACAAAATTCTTCAAAACGAAAAGGCTAATTGTAATCAACTAAGCTCTAAAGTGAGATGGAAAGCATTTCACTGTCGCACTGGGGTGAAGTAAACAATAGATTAGGTTTTCATTTCTTCAATTTTAGAAATAATACAACATTTTCGTAATTTTGCCACAGCTATAATTACCGGAATACCCTTAAGCAACTGCCATCAAATCGAAATGAAAATGTAAACACGACGCATTGAGTAAATAAACACTAACGACGCTGTTGCCAAGCTGACAGAATTGTCTGTAACAGAAGCTAGTCGTTAGTATCAGAGTAAGGGAGCGGTAGACCAATTATCCAATACGAAATAAGATACGGCACAAGGTCGCAACGCCGAATATTGCTCGCGTTCATAAAAAGATTTTACTGGCATCTCTAGGGTTTTTTTTATGCTCTGAGTATAGAACCTCATGTAAAAACCATCAAATAAATTCACTGCAAGGATGCAGTTCTACTTACTTATTGAAAGCTGTTGTATCGCATATTTCTTCTATGTCCTTTAGCTACATACAGCGTTGGCGTGGAAGGTGGTGTATGAGGAATAATGATAGAGCTAAAACCTCTCCAAGATCAAAGTTTCTCTGATTTTGACTAGATATATTTGAGGAATCGCATGTCCACTTTGGGAAGTTTCTACCAAATGATATAGTTTACTTCATTGCACATACAAATAAATAGTTTTCAGAGGAAAGCTACTTTATTAACGGAGGTAAATTGTATCAAAATCACATAAATGACCTATTATCCTCAGAAGTCTGATGGGATTCTGAGCAATTTATTCTGATTAACGTTCGTAAAAGCACTCCAATGGCCATGGAAATTTGTCATATTCCACTCTGTATAAAAAACCTTCATATATCTATAAAACTCATACCGCTAACGTGAAATAAAAGTTGTAGAAATCTAGTTGCCATTACCGATGGCACCCTTAATCATCTGCGCATGTGTAAACTCGAAATTTGCCAAGACGTGACAAATTGAGGTTGTGAATTTTAGTTATTTCCATTTGACAAGTCATAACTTAAACTATTAGAGGTTATGTTTTGGCGCATGCGCAGTGAATTCATAGGGGGCCATTGTACCACGTGATCGCTGCTTTAATTTTTAATATTTATAGAGAAGTGGATCCATGTGAACGGTATAGAAGTTTATAAGTATAATTATGTAAACCTTTCTCCAAGCTGGTATCAGTATGACATTGAATAAACCAATATTAAAAACTTTATTGCTAGATTATTTTGGAGAAAATGAGACTACCCTGAGACCTATGCATTCTTTTACTGATCACTTATGAATCCAAATTTCTTGTCCGAGTGTGAAATTTACCTCCGCAATAAAAATAAGGGATGATAACAAAACACTCACCTTCTGAAGCCTTCATTGGCGGCGTTGACGCATGCGCATCATCTCTAAAAGGATCAGAGTATCCAGATTCAAACAACTGGTTCAGACTATCATGGCCTGCTTCGTTACAATTTACCGCGCTAAAAGAGGGTGTAGGTTGGTGGGGAAATTCTGGAACAAAGCTTGGATTTTCAGAAGCGGTTTGTGAAATCACCTGTGAAGGTGGCAGAGAAGTTGTACTTACAGAATAGGATGGGGAAACAGTAGAAGCAACAGGGCTCTGGGATTTTTTGGATGCTGTTGGACTAGGACTTATGTTTAAAGGAAGGTTTTTTAAGTTCAAAGGTGTTGTAGCTGTGCCTTTTGGTCGTTGTCTTGGAATGACGCTTGTGCTTTCAACTAACGGTGCCGAATTTGTTTTGCTACTTATTGTTGATGTAGATTTAATAATTGTCTTTTTTGCTTCAGATTCAGTCTGAGGAACAGGCAGCTCTTCTAATACTGGTATAGTAGAATTCTGGAAAATTGTTTTTTATAATGTTGAGCTCTTTTTTGAGTATTTTGATTCATTTAGTACTTTAGCATTCAACTTGTCTCTTTAGTATGGGTTCCTAGTCATTTGGCAATCTAAGGAAACACTACATATTGGCCCAGAAGCCTTCTGTGATATAGGCAAAAGCACCTATGAGAAATAATTTTTTGGAGACGGAAAAAACTGAAAGAAAAGCACTCTGGAGAAAACTTCCGGGAATGAATCATTCCAAACAATATTCGGACCTCAGCAAGAGTAATAAATAAGGCTTTCTAACAGGACTTAGTCGCCTTGGGAAGGATATGACGAGAATTGGCCTAACATAAACTGAACAGTGTTGATTCTGTGGGGAAGAGGAGAAAACTCCAGTCAGTTACAGAATACCTAGCTATTGCGAGTCTGGGCAAAGAATATCTTGGTCAGCAGAATTATAGCAGTAACGCGGATTTATTCTCCGTGACGACCTCTCGCATACCGCAGTTCAATTGATGCTCTGGAACTGGAGAGCGAGCCTTAGCGCAGTTGCGAAACCAGCTCTGAATGAATCCCCTTTAACAATTTACAATCTAGTTGGTAATTATGTTTCTCAGAATTCAGTTTATCTTGTTTTACTTTAATTGTGTGTTTAAATCATGTGACAAAGATATTCATTGAATTGAGATAATTATGATGACCTGACTTAGCATTAAGTCTCTACCATACAATCTGAAAGCAACTGAACTAACTTGATGAATATCAGGTCTTTTATCTGGATCTGGTTCTAACATGTAACCTACAAGGAAAAAACAAGTTAAAATACGGAAATGATTCCCTTACATACAGAAAATATTTTTATATGAGGTAATCAACAGAGTTGTCAATATAATACTGCATATATAAAACACACCATATCTATGTTTTTCAGAAATTCAAAAAAACTAGTTTCAGAAATTTCAATTTCATGAATGCTTCTAAAAATATTACAGATATGCAATATGACAAGGGGAAAATAACTATAGAATGTTGATTTTAATCAGATGAAAAGTGTGTAATTCTAAACGTTTATTACAATATGAATTGGTTATTTTATCTCTAAGATTTACTGTGTTCCAGCATATATTTGATACTGTTAATATGATGCACAGTGTAAATTTCCTAAAATACTTAGGCCAATTCATCAATTATATTTGATAATTTGGTTTCTGATGAAAAATTTAAATGAAACAAATATAAATATTTAGGTTGATTTTGTCAAATTATTCAAAATTTAAAACTCAATAATAATAAGAGGTTTATTTGTAGTTATTCAGTAATCATGCACAAGTTCGAACATAAGGTTAAGGTAGTACCAAAATCGAAACTAATTATTAAAAATGAGTACAGTGGCTACCAAAATAGTACTTTTAATGATACAATGTTGCCTTTAACTAGTAACCAGTGTTAACATGGGTTAGGAGTATTTGAGTATTTTAAAATAATTCAAAACTGATGTATATGATTAAAAACGAAGGTGAAACCATTTAAATCCTTATTTTATTCATATTATTGTAAATTGTAAGTATATTTCATCTTTATAATTGGATGAAGAAGAATGTTAAAACAGGTACTCTATTTCAGTGGTTCTCAACCTTTTCACCACTGAGGACCACTTATACCTATCAGAATTCTTGGCGGACCACTTGTACCTATCAGAATTCATGCCGGACCACTTAGATATTATTATCAACATTTCCCAATAATAGGTAAAATGAGTTCAGGCGCGTTTGGTCGTCTGGTTCTGGTCAACACAACGTTTTGAACTAAAAAAAAATTGGCAGATGCATCAATTTACGTCTTAAGAGGCAAGATTTAAATTGATTATTTTATGACTATTCTTTTCGCGGACCACATGAAAACCGTTCGCGGACCACAGGTAGTCCGCGGACCACAGGTTGAGAATCACTGCTCTATTTGACAATGAGGTACTCCAGAACATTTCACGAAAATTATTAATTTGATCTCAGACCGGGAGCACCCAAGTTTTATAGTGGTTATCGTGAGCCCCGCAGAAGCTATAGACATGATTTAAAAAAGTCAAATTCATTTCATTCCTATTAGTACAAACACTTAAATAGAATTAAAAATGTAAAACACAAACCTATTAATTGATGTAAACCTACAGAATACTTGGAATTATCAGGAATGTAAAAATTTCCATTTTGAATTGCTAAAAGGCTTTCTCCAAATGGAAGGGTGAAAAAGCAGAGTCTATACAACAAGCAGCCAAGCGCCTGAAATATAAGTATGCAAATTACTTAAATGGAGTTAATAGAAAACGATATCAAATTTGCCAACCATTTATGATACTTACCTCAGTTCAATAAAATACATACAGGGTGTTTCCTAAACATGCGGCAAAAATTTAGGGGGTTGTTCCTTGGACTATTTTAAGCATGTTTTGTCCTTTGATGATTTTTGAAAAACCTCTTTGTTTCGAAGATACAGGGCGAACAACATTTTTCATATTTTGAAAATTAAATAGTTTAAATAAAAATGCGTACCGCACTGTGTTTACTAAGTAGGTACAATTTATTTTTAAATTTGTTTAACAACATTCCAATTACTAAAAACGGCCAGTTTTTTGACTTAAAATTGATAAGTTCAGATGGTGAAGGAATACAGATTAAACACGGTTTTCATTTGAATTCGTTTTTTTGGCTAGAGGTGGTCATTTTCAACAGTTTTTGTAGGTTAAGTTAAATTTTCATGTAATTTATCATAATAAAATGTTATTATATAAAATTTTGTTTCCCCTGTATCTTCGAAACAAAGAGGTTTTTCAAAAATCATCAAAGGACAAAATATTCTTAGAATAGTCCAAGGAACAATCCCCTGAATTTTTGCCGCATGTTTAGGAAACACCCTGTAGATAGGCCCTTTCAGATGTTAACAGAGGCAAAAATGAGGACAAGAGAGAGTTATGGAAACCCAAAAAGAGGCCTAACTTTTTAAAGGATTCTGTAATAAAAGATTCCTCAACGTTGGTCTGACATTTGAGCTATCGAAACGACTTATTTCAGGTCAACTTTATTGAGGCATTTCCTTTATTTTGACACTTGTGTGACAATTCATGTGTTGCCGAAAATACTTTATTGAAATATCCGGAAAAAAGAATTTTTTGGACTAAAAGACAAATTTGTGTAAGACTGCGAGTCCAAAAAAACTATTTTCGAGCGTGTTGCGTATAATATGTGGACTTTTAATAACTGATTTTATATGAATTGTTAGCCGTTAGTTCGTTGCTATGGTAATGATCAACGGTATTTTTCAAAATCATACTTCCCGGACTACACCAGGAAATGCAAATTTTTCTAAGAAAAAGGGCGGTTGCTGAAAAATAATTTTTTATTGAATAAAATTGTCCATTTTTCACTTATTCCCAAATTTCAGCATTCATGAAGGAATTCTTCGTCAACATTCCCCCAATAATATAACTAAGTCCTCATAAGTGAATTTGAGACATTTATTTTCAATCCCGCTATCAATATTTTTCACAATATACGATATCAAACTCGATATCAAATGTTCTACTGACTCTCTGCTACTAACGAATTTCTAATTGATCATTGCACCAAAAAAAAAAGAAATAAGTACCTGACCATGGTTCATACCTGGTACCTGACATAAAATAACCCAAAAGGATGAGAGAACTGTCAAAATAAGGGTTCTTTTATTTAGATATGGTCGTTCTATTCTCTATTTGCGTCTCGATAACTCTCTACTATCTCTATGTTTGTATTGCCCCCTGCTGTTTATAACATAGATTTATAATACTAACTAGATAGCGAACATGTCAAAAATTTTGAGGCAAACGGCGGCCATTTGCAGTTTGGAGTGAAATTGACTAATTTGAGAGTTGTCAATTTTTCAACGAACTGAAATATTAGAATTGGCGAGGTTATACCGTTTTTGAGGTATCTATTGTGTATAATCATCATAATGGTACATTATTCTAATAACTTATCACACGAATCGAAAAAAATTATTATTTGATATAGACCGAAATGTCAGTGTTCACAGAACACTAATATACAGAGTTCGTGTTTCATCATTTCTTTCGAAGGAACGTCTATGTTTCAATCAAAATTCGAGTACATATGGCATAAAACATCAAATATTTGTGGTTCACTCCAAACTGCAAATGGCGGCGATTTGCCTCACTTTTTTCTACGTGACAGTTAGGAAGTTCGACGTCCAGTTAGTAATATAGGTCCATGGTTTATAAACATTAACCTAATTGTGGTTATTTTCATGATTTCCGAGATATTTACGCCGACTTTCGCGATCCTACATTTTAATATGTCTTGAATTGATATTGAAGTTCATTTACTTCAGAAAAATTACGAAATATCGTATTATTTGCAAGACTTGTAAAAAAGACGACTGTCACAAAAGCAAGATTCCAGAGGACAGTAGCGTGGCGTGGGTTGATTATGGATAGTAGGTGTTAAAATATGTAAATATGTTTCTTTTATTGTGTGAACCTATAATGAGCTAGATAATGTAACGCTGTTAATAACCATAAGGTGGATGCGCCTTATTATTTAAAAAAATCCTATTGATCTCAGTTTATGAAGATGTTATATTTATCTCTTTTCAGTACCCCTTAAAAAGCACAACTGCCTTTGGACTGTCAAATTTCAAAACAAAAACAAACATTTGCTTTGTATATCTTGTCCTCAAATTCATTCAATTATATCATCCTTGGGGCCTATCTAGGTATTTTGTTGATCTGAGTTACTCACCCAAATATCAGCTTTTGTGGTAATTGGTTTTCCACAATACATGTCCACCATTTCAGGAGATCTATAGCTAAGAGTAGTGTATCTCTTTATTTCTTCTTCAACAACAGAAACACCATGTTCTGACGGATTAAGAATTCTAGCAGTAGCTGAACCAAAATCACAGATGATGTAATTGCCATTATCACTTTTCAAAATATTTTCTACCTAAAAGTTAAACAACTCATAGGCAAAGAAAATTTGTATATTGATTATACACAGAAGTAAAAAAAGTCAAAAAATCTTCTAATAAATTGTACCAGGTGTACTAAATTCATTGGCTAGTGAAGGGTTCTCAGAAACTCGATGAGCTAGAACAAAATGTAATAAAGAAAAATTGATTTCTTCAATGAATTCTACTGAAGAAGTGCCTGTATAACGTTTTAGTTTCATGTTTATAACTTCAGTAATGAAGGAGTTATGAGAACTTTTAATTTGACGCCATTTTCCCATTTTCTCTAATAGCTCGAAAACGATTTGACATAGATGGTTGCGGTTTTCACCAAATGAATTCTCTCAAAAATCGAGCCCTAAAATGTGCCACTCATTTTGTTCTAGCTCATCAGGTTTCTGAGATCCCCTCACTAGACAACGAATTTAGGACACCCAGTACATCTGAGGACATAAGGAAAAAAATTGGAAGCAGAATATATTGTATTGTTGTTTTTTAGCTTCATAAGTTTTTTTGAATGCAACAAAATATTGACCAAAAAGTGCAATACTGAAAATGTACGAGTTTCTCTTATGTTCCCAACTTTATTTGTTTGTTAATGTTTCGAACCTCTTCAGAACATTATTTTTAATCATGTATATTACTGATAAATATCAGAATTCTCAATTTTTTATATTATACATACGTAAATAAAATTCTTATTAATTCTAAAATAGTTTTAAATGTTAGATAATATGTTGTATTTTGTTTAGAATGACAATTTTTTTCAAAAACATGAAAGAGTTCATTAAGTTTGGATTAGAAGTGTTTCATAAAACGTCCACAACGTTTATTTATGAAATTTCATTATTCTTATGCAAATTGCAGTTAACTTTCAATATAAATCATTGTCAAAAAATTAATATTAAACTCATTATTCCTATGATAAACAGACCCAAATCCCCACACTAATAGAATGTATATAAAATGGTGTTTGAAGATATCTCACCTTTAAATCACGATGAATTATTGGGGTTTTGCAATGATGAAGTCTCGAAACAGCTTCACAGATATCACAAAAAATATTCAAAATCTCAGATTCAGAAAAGTTAGCCTTTCCATGAATCTTCATAAGATTTAACACATTGTCTTGGCAATAAGGCATAAGAAGCAATACCTCATATACTCCGCCCCCTTTAGGAGTGAGGCTGGAATCCACATAACCTATTATATTTTTATGCCCATTGAGGCTGCTCTGAAAACAACAAAGAATAAAATAAGTGAACATTATTACTCATATAATTTCAAACTTTGAGATAAAACATGAAAATTATTATTGACTTGTCTTAGGAACTCTATTTAGATCAGATATTCAATAGATGAAAGCATTGAGAGTAACCCAATTGGGTGACAGTTCCTCTGCTAGATATAGGTATTATTTATATTTTGTCCCCACTCATGAGAGAAATAGTTAATTCATGGTTCTGCAGGTAACCATGTAACAGAAGAATCATGCAGTCTATCTATTTTCTCTAAAGAAAAGGGAGACAATCATCGATGGACCCTATTTTTGAAGGAATGGAATAAATTCCAAATAATATTCAGTTAACTCACAGTGATTTGAATCTCCCTTTTAGCCACATTGAGGTCAGACTCGTTGTTAACATACATTCTCTTAAGGGCATACCGACATCCATTATTTCCCCTTACTAAGTATACAATAGCAAATCCACCTGAAACAATAAAGCACCGTGTTCCTAAATATTAATGTCTCGTAAAATCATCAACTTACCTTCAGCTAGAACTTCTTCAACAACTACATTCTGACGACCAACTACAAAAACCTTACCAATAAAATTATTTGTTTCCTTAGAAGTATTGTCAATTTTGGTTTCAATTTTTGAAAATAATTTTTTCATTGTGTTATCTTGATGAAACTAGGAGAGAACGATCTTCAAGTAGTGTAATATAATATCTCAAAATTCACGCCCTCCCATTGAAGCTGTATTCAGGATAATACACTGAACAAATGACAAATACAATGAAATAATTATTCAGTTTGATAACATTTCTATCTTTCCTAAATCACTTATCCATAATAATATAGCACCTGCTCTGCCAAATATTGACCAAGTGCGAAATACTACAAGCAGGTAAAAGGATATTTATTTATTGAGAAACGTCATAACTCATAATATTAGAAAAGTTGAGTTGGGTTGAAGAGAACAGATGAAACCGGTAATTCCTTCTTCATTTGACAGAACTGGGAACTTGGGTAGGCTGGAACGCCTAGAACTGATTCAATAGAACTGGTTAGTGGTTCCCACTTTTCCCCAACTCTATTATCTGTCATTTTGACAATTAACGATGACGAGACGAGAGTTATCACGATTATTTCGATTTTTTTTGAAGCTTTGAAGTTTCTTGATTTCTATTTCTAAAGGACCCCGCACATTTTGTATGGGAATTGGCTCCCGGTGGATTTGGCTGAAAGTTTGATATGATGTTCTACTAATCCTTCTGATCAAATGTCTCTACAGTCACGAAGCTGCAAAATGCATACTTGTAGGAGTTGTTAGCGATTTTTTATATCCATTATGGCTTACGTATTACCGTTCACACTGAAATGTTTGAGAATATTTCGTGATTATTGAAAGCAGATTCTGTCAATTCGAAATATTTTCAAACATTTCTGTGTGAACGGTAATACGTAAGTCATAATGGATACAAAAAATCGCTAAAAACTCCTAGAAGTATGCATTTTTCAGCTTCGTGGCTGTGGAGACATTTGATCAGAAGGATTAGTAGAACATCATATCAAATTTTCAGCCAAATCCACCGGGAGCCAGTTCCCATAATACGTAAGCCATAATGGATACAGAAAATCGCTAAAAACTCCTAGAAGTATGCATTTTTCAGCTTCGTGACTGTGGAGACATTTTATCAGAAGGATTAGTAGAACATCATATCAAATTTTCAGCCAAATCCACCGGGAGCCAATTCCCATACAAAATGTGCGGGGTCCTGAACTGGTTAGTGGTTCCCAGTTCCCACTTTTCCCCAACTCTATTATCTGTCATTTTGACAATTAACGATGACGAGAAGAGAGTTATCTACGAATCACGATTATTTCGATTTTTTTTGAAGCTATTCGAAGTTTCTTGATTTCTATTTCTAAATTTTACCAGAAATAATTGATCGGAGTTTCAAGGTTCATGCAGTATGAGGGGGTTATTTGTAAGGATTCATCGAGATGGCGCTATCCTCAATCGTGAAATTTAGAAGTCCTAAGTTGGGTTTCATGTTTCACCATAACTTCAATCACTTTAATTGATAAAATATCATTATTTATTTGTAATTTTCTCTTCATTATTTTTTGAAATGGGATTAAAACACAAAATTTTTTCAAATCAAAGATTTGATTGCCCAATCAAGCTTTGGAAACCCATTGCTTATTTGCCTCTAATCACTCAGGGCTATCTCCGCACTGAAGAGACTCAGTATGTCGAAACTGTTATCTTTAGATGCTCTGGTTTGACTGTCATACGGAAAGTCACGGGTTCGAATCTTGGTGTGGCATTGAATTTTTTTATTTTCCTTTTTTTAAAATTTGTTTTTTTGTTCTACTATATGATGTGAAGTCAGAAGCTTTTGCGCCCTGTTTATATGGGAAAAGGATCAATCATATTTTAATATCCTGAGAGCTATTAGTTTCAAGTTATTCCTTTATGAATTCAACTTTCCTTCCAAGATATTCAAATCTGATTTATCATGTACCCAACCTGAACAAGACTGCAAAAGCTTCTAAAGCCTGGTTCTCAGAGTTTCGTCGTGAAGCCAGCGACAGTTATTCCACCAATCAGAGGATTTCAACAAAACTTCCCCTGACGCCCTCCTTTTGGTTTCTGGTTGTCAAAATCTGTCGCGACACGCCCCTTTTGTAGTTGAAATAAACCAACTACACTTGTAACGTACGTTCAAAAAAATTCGTGGTCGAGTAAGCCGTGGATTCTATTTTTCCCCTCATAGACTCATAGGAAAAAAATCCTCAGCTTACTTGACCACGAATTTTTTTGAACGCACGATATTTCTGTCACAGCGAGAAAAAATAGGAGTAGTGGGGATTGTCGCTGGCTTCACGACGAAGTTCTGAGAGCCAGGCTTAACTCAACATCAGGACTTTCATCAATTTTTTAATTTTTTTTGTGGTAGAAGTACATCACTTTCAGCTAATACACAACTAGGTACTGATGAAATTAAATAAACAGAAAGTACGTAACATTGATATATTTATCTCAAATTATCAAGACTTAACAACAAAATTAGGCCGGTTCACTACTCTTATACATGAATTGTATGAAAATATATTACATATTCATCAAATAATTTACAATATAACCACAATCATATATCTATAAAACAATTCAAGTATTCCAATTATATTGTTTCGAAAGTAAAATATTGTTATGAACAATTTATATTAAACATTAAATAGAAAAATATTTTTTATTGCAATCACAGCAGTGTAAGAATCATTCCTTCAAAAACTAAAAGATCAGGTTAGTCACCACTTATGTAAAAATTATACATATTTAAAAAAAAACATAATGTCTGACTAAGATATATTAACTTAGGTTCACAATTTTAATTGTGGGATGGAAACCAGTTAATGTGAATTTTTTTCATAAGTGTGTATATTTATCCCACTTGGTTAAACTATGTAAAATTGGCATTTGATACTTTACGTGTAAAATTCGATAGAAAGTATAAGATTTTAATCTCCTATGTAATCTGAAGGACTTCAATCAATGGTCTTTAGAGAAAATAAAGTTGAAATATATGAAATTCATTCTTATTTTTTTTGTCTTTTATAATTTAGATTCCCTTATTTGTAGAAAAGTGGCAAATAAATCCAATGAGCTTTTTATCTGTTTATTTTTAATGAAAAAGTAGAATATGAGCTATTTTATTTGTTTCAGTTTTGTGGTTCTCTAACCTTTATCCTTTTTATGGAACCAATGGCTCCAAAAATTTTTCAGGACAAATACAATGAGATTACAAAAAAAATTTCAAATATAAAATAGAAATGTGATTATCCAAAATAAAGAAAATGTATAAAGTATAATATTCGAAATAATGATTCCATATGAAATGACAAATTCCAGATTCGCTTAGGATAAAAATCTTAACATGAATAATTTCAACAAGGTCCAATAGCTTTTAGCTTATATCCTCAGCTTTCCTCAAATATATGAATTCCCAAGATTGACAACTCCAAAACAAATTTTTCCTATCAAAGACATAAAGATCACAGAACATTTCAATATAAAAATAGTATTTCTCGATTTCAGGGTTGTGTTTCGTTCATTTTCCAATGGTTCAAATTGTTAAATTGATAAAAAACAGGTTCCAGTCATACTTTTTTATATGTTGACATTTGACACTTGAATAATATTACACTATACCGGTATGGAGAATCACATCGAAAACATCCGATATTCAATGTATCTGAGAGAAAACCTTGCTATCCAGTGGAAAGAATCAACGAACTACAATTATGACGAAATGAATTATCATCTGCGAATAAATTTGTTGTCTTCCTTTCATCGTTGGGAGTGGCAGTGTAGTAGACAACCTAAAGTACTCAAACTGAGTATTTTGAGAAGTATGACGTAATATTATAATACATTGCGTAAGGCTTTCCATAATACTCGATTTAAGTACTTTAAGTTGTCTACCACACTGCCACTTCCAATGATAAAAGAAAAACAACAAAATTATTCGCAGTTGATTATTCATTTCGTGATAATTGTGAAGAGTTAAAGCTCTTGAAATTGCACTGTTCAACTGGATGGCAAAGTTTTCTCTCTATATAAACTGGTACAAGCAATATACTCGGTTCACATATTATTGAGCACATAGTAGTCCATGGAAATTTGGCATATTCCACTGTGTATATTGAAATTTTAGGTCATATTGTTTATTTTCTTGTCAGATTGATACGCAATGTTGTCAGTATCACAAAAAAGTTGCATAAATCGCGGATTTCTCACAATGTCAATTAACAGAGTTCTATGATGTCGAGGAAGGGTACATTCGGCAAAGTTGACTTTATTTTACGTTATGACAGTAAATACTGCCAACTTCAAATAAATAAACAAACGCCTACTTTGTGCTCAATAATATGTGAACGCTATATATGTGAAAGTCACTGACTGCCAGTAATAAAAGTCATAAAATTATAAAGAATTCCACTGAAATCAAGAAAATGATTTACAGAAGCCCCCATACTCATGCATTGCCTAATTTGCAACTGAGTGGTTTTTTTCAAATTCCGGACACATATAAGAATGTCAGTGTCCACATCACTCGCTTTAAAAATAACTATTAATTAAAATCATTCATTACCATAGGGGCTAACTGAGTTATTTTTTGTTTCAATTCAAACTTTTCATTCATTTATAAAATACTGTATTAATTGCACCGAAATATATTTTAAGATCCTATCATATAAACACAATTAAATTCGTACCGAAATTACAATATACAATATTGAAAATATTTATGTATGTATTAGCAAAAAACAGTCTGGTTAAATTTCTGAAAATATCAATTTTAAATATTCATGTGAGAATACAATTCCTCTTAGTTTTCAATGAAAACAAACTTTCCTGTAGTTTGGTCAAGTATATTTAGAAATTATTAAGTTAAATTATTTTATAGAAGGAACTTCAGTTAATATTAAGTCAAAATCTAAAATCTATAAAGAAGCAAAAAAGGGAGTAGGCAAAATACTGTTAAAATTATTAAATAACTGATATGAGAAAAAATTATAGTCCTTTTCTTTTTAAAATTATGGTATTTGCACTTGAACTTGCTTACACTAACACCATACGTTTCATGGCAAGCTGTTTTTAAATACAGTACAGTTTTGAGTTGGACGGTCTAAATTTTTTTACACAATTATGTACACAAAACATTCACAGTTTCATATCGTTTTATGACTTCTGCTTAACTTCCAGTAACTGAGGATAGTTTTCCACTATATTAAGAAGTATTCCGTCAATATAGTTCCGAAGTTGTGAATTCACATCTTGTTGCTCCTTCAATGCTCGTTGAATCTGTGAAAATAATAATAATTAATAATTTGACTAGAAGATAATACTTCAAAAACCAGGTTTGAGATACCCAATTCATTAAAACAATATATAAAGGAAAACAATAAAAGACAGAGAAATATAAAATAAGATGTGATAACAAGGTATTAAAATGAAGAAGGAAACTGCATCATTTATACAATAATAGATGTTTGGACAATAATGCAAATGATGAGGATTGTATTAAAACAAAAAGCATAAAAGTACACTTCGATAACAACAATGATACAATAAATAGAGGAAAATAACAAATGTTACAGAGACTATTCAGAAAAACGAATGATATTAACTTCCAATAGACTTGGTATTTAATAGACTGATTCTACTCTTCATCCTCATTGAAAGAGACGGGAAAAATATTGAGTTGACAAGACATCGCAGAACAGAATGAGTAGTTGAAAACTTGAACTGCTACATGTCAAAGTAGTAAGCTTTACTACTAAAAAAAACCTTCAAGCAACGACTACATATAGTTACACCATCACCATAATTGTTATGCACATGCTGGCATTCCATTTTTTAGTTTATTAGTCAAATGATACATAAATTGGAATTTCAATGCCATATTTCTTGATTAATTTTCAGAAAAGTATACTTTTTATGGTGTGCGTGCATACCTTATAGAAATCGTCATTATCTGCAATAGTTCCAATCTAGAAAAAAGTGAGATATAAGCAACTATAAGTATAGAACTTTGACCTAATAGATGTATAATTAATAAATTATTATTTAAAAATTTCAATATCAAAAATAGGATTAATTATCATCAAAGCATTCAACAATTTTGTTTGAATAATTTTTTAAAAGCTCTGTTTGTCCAAGTTTTTATCCTACGAAATTATTTTAACTTTTGTTGAGAAATAACTATTAACAGAAAGGATAAAAATTGAGTGTTCCTTATGGAGTTGAGATTCAGAAGTTTGGTATATTGATATGCCTGGAAGGTACGATAGATTGAGTTTTCTGTAGCAGAAATGAAGTGCTAAAATAGTGTGGTAGATCTTTCGAAAGATAAGGTGTACTGATACTAACCTCATCTTTACTCATTGCTTCTAATTCAGCAGCCAGGCTGTTTTCATTGGCAGTGAGAAGTTTTCCTTGCTCCAATCCAGCATGTAAAAGGCTGGCTTGGAGTTCCTCATTTGCTTCTTCTAGTTTCAGGTTCTTGTCTCTCAATAGTCCTAACTCTTCATGCAGTTCCTCCAATCGTAGGGCGTCCACTGAAGTTGTGGGTAACGCAGGCGTTCTTACTTCCGTACGCAGCTTTTCAACTTCAAGCGACAGTTCTTCAATTAGTTGATTCTTAGCTTCACATTCCCTATTCAGTCTGGAAGATAGAATAATGTAAGTTATTTAGCAGGTTTTAATAATTTTTTATCTAGTTGATGATAATGCACAAGATAATGTGCATTTCCAGTGATTTACAGAAAAAAAGTCATAGCTATTATCAATTATTGTTTGTTTCGTACTCAAGTTCTCGAAAAAAAAATTATTGAAACTCGAGTTGAGTGTGACGTACACGTTAGCATTCATTTCCTTGGTTGAATGTTGACTCACAGTTTACAACAATGCCAACTGGCCTTTCTGTTGTGAATCGTTGTTCCCTCTAGTTATGCTTGCTCGTACGTCATCATGGCGCGACGTTTGAAATCGTATTTTCAATACTTCATTAAAAACTAATTCGATCAAAAGGTCTCTTCGTTAAACTAAATCATACAAGCTGTCAGAACTAATCAGATAAGAAGAAACCAATAGGTAACTAGCCCATACTATAGTCAATTTCAGGAGAGTATGAAGTGAAGAAACCACTTAGCCCCTCCTATCGCTACGACCTTTCTATCGTGAACGCGACGCGGCAGAGTAGGCATCTATTTCTCTTATGCTAGTATTACTAGTCCAATCAACCTCGGACACATTCCGATCGCACGCGGATATGAACGACAACGAACGAATGTTCTATGGAGAAGGAGGGGCTTAAGTTCTACTCACTTCATACTCTCGTGAAATAAACTATACTACAGCTCAATGGTAAAGTTATATGATTTTCAGAATGACATCATTTAACATCATTTTTTATTTGTATTGACCCTTTAAATTAATTTTAAGATGTTGAAGTTGCCCCTCACACCAAATGAAACACCACAGAAAAATCAATTCAATTAAAATAACTTTACCTTTTCTCTGATTCTTTAGAGGTTGCGGCCTCCTCTTTAGCAGAATTTATTTCTTCATTCAGTTCTTGTAATTGATCCATTAACTGCTTGCGTTCACTTTCAATTTTCTGTACCAATAACCTATGTCGAGCAAGTTCATCCTTTAAATTACTGCATTCTGCTTCACAAGATTGCAATCGGATACCAGCATTTTCCAATTGCAATTGTTTTTCACGCTCTATCCTTGATATGATTTCTTTCGATCTTCGCTGTTCTTCCTGAAATAATTATAATTTATATCGTATTAGTATAAATATCAAAGACAATCTAGGTTGGAGAATTAGAAACAAACGAGTGTTTTAAATTTTATATGGATGTATATCCAAGTCAATTATTTGGGTAATTTAAAAAACGCGAAGAATTTATATATAAATTATAATATATAAAATGGATAGATTCCAAAAGAAATTAATTAGGGGAGAAAGCAAATAGACTGCGGCACAATTAGGATTACAAGCAAAAGAGTTCTATTACATTTTCTCCAGATGTATCAGTCGGTTAATTGAATATTACGAAGCTAGTACTTGGTAAAAAGAACAAAGAAAATTTAACTGATAGAAAATGAACAGATTAGAAAAGAGAAGAAATAAATTAGGAGAGAACGAAAATAGACTGGAGCAAAATGAGTATTAGAAGCGAAAAAGTGTTGATACATATTATCTGGATGTATTTAGTCAGTTATTTGGCTTATTTGAATATCATGAAGAGAGTACTTGGTAAAAAGTATGAAGAAAATTGAACTACTAAAAATGAGCAAATTTGAAAGGAGAAGAAATAAATTAGGAGAGAACGAAAATAGACAGGAGCACAATGAGGATTAGAAGAAAGGAAGTGTTATTCCGGTTATTTCAATATTACGAAGATAGTAATTAGTAAACAAATTAAAAAAATTCAACTGATAAAAATGGAAATATTAGAAAAATAGTATATTATATTATAAGGATTAAAAGTGCATATTTTTTTTACGAGCAATATTTGCTGTTGCGAGGCGCAGCCGAGCGAATGCAGAATTGCGAGTTAAAATAGGCACTTTTAATCCGAATAATATATACTATTTTTTCTCCAACCAAGTCAAAATTACAATAAAATTGGTTTTAGTGAAAAATCGTTCATAATTTGGTTATGAATTTGAACACAGAATCATGACAGTGATTGTCAAGTAGACTTCAAATGCATTTACTTTTAATCCAAGGATTAAAAGTAGCGTTTTTAATCCTAGGATTAAAAGTGTTGCTAAGCAACGAGCAAATTTTTGTACGGTAAGGGAATTTATGACTTTTTCTCCAACCATCAAAAAATGTTGACTTTTCTGTACTATTTTCAGGTGCAAAAGTCATAAATTCTCTTACCGTACAAAGATTTGCTCGTTGCTTAGCAACACTTTTAATCCTAGGATTAAAAACGCTACTTTTAATCCTTGGATTAAAAGTAAATGCATTTGAAGTCTACTTAACAATCACTGTCATGATTCTGTGTTCAAATTCATAACCAAATTATGAACGATTTTTCACTAAAACCAATTTTATTGTAATTTTGACTTGGTTGGAGAAAAAATAGTATATATTATTCGGATTAAAAGTGCCTATTTTAACTCGCAATTTTGCATTCGCTCGGCTACGCCTCGCAACTGCAAATATTGCTTGTAAAAAAAAGATGCACTTTTAATCCTTATAATATAATATACTATTATAATAGATAATGGAAATAGACTGGAGCACAGTGAGCAAGTGTAACAAGATTCCATTCTAGAAGGTAGAGTGCTTTCCCTTCTGATGAATATACGAAATACAAATAAATGTTCCTTTACCTGCAATCGTTCTTCATATCTGATTTCCATGTCTCTAATTTGCTCTTCTAACATTAAAATTCTTGAACTTAAGGTGGCGTTATCACATCTGGCTCTGGTATATCTTTCGTCGTTCTGAATAGATGACTCTTTGAGTGCGCCAATTTGTTCTTCGAGAAATTGAACCTGTAAAAAAATTCTTCATTAAGATTCGAATTGTTTATGTCAGCGTTTCCCAACCTTTCAGTATTCGCGGCCCAATCTTCAATCTCAAATTTCATCGCGCCCCCCTTTAGTAAGTAAAGTGGTTCTAATTCGAGCCATGCAGAACCGTTTAGGACAGGGGCGGTTTGTTGGCGCCCCCCCTTGAATTCATTCGCGCCCCCCAGGGGGGGGGCGCGCCCCACAGGTTGGAAAACGCTGGTTTATGTTTATTTATTTTCAAGGTAAGTACTTGGGATAAACCAGAGAAAATATATAATGTATTCAAATTGAAGACACGGATTTTGAAAAAATTGTTCATAGTAATTTTTCAGTATTATGGCCTTTTATTTTCTTTCCCATAAAAGTTAATTTCACAACTAGCAATTCTGACGAATGTTAACATTTTCCATTCCGTGAGAACAAAAAATTACACGAGCTTCATTTGATTCACAGGAATTTCAATTACAATCAATTGAAAATTCCATTTTTAAGTTTAATTTACCATAATAATTTTCAGCCTATTCGTCTTCCTATGACTTTCTTAGCTTTTGACTCCGCAAAGTTTTTAAACTTAGACAAAAGCAAAAAAAAACTTCTTTTTTTATTTCTGAATCGAAAATGAATGTGTAAGTACATCCTACTGAAAGTGAAGTTCTAGCTTTCACGTCTTTTTTGGGTAGCTTGCAGTGATTTCAGGAAGCTGAATATTTTTTTTTATTGAAGCAACATTCAGGACGACCATGTTGAAAAAATAAAAACTGCAAAATACTTACTACATAGGAAGATATGAATTTATCAAACCTAGCTGACAAAATACATTGGAAAAACACTCAAAAAATCATAACTCGAGAACTACAAAAAATCGCATTATACAGGGTGTCCCATTACTCGACGTCAACCCGGAACCGGGTGAAAAGGTAAGTAATGCTGGTTGTCAGAAAAATATAAAAAAAATCTAAGTTGCATGATTTTAAAATAATGCGCATTTAAAAAAACACGCAAAATTCCACACCCTGTCACAGTCTTTTCGCTCCTGTTGCCACAAATATCAACTTTTTCCAACTTTTTTCTTTGCTGTGTAACCTTGAATAATAATGTCTAAACTGTAATCAAATTTTTGATACCAGCTGCTCTAGGTTTCATAAAAATAGGGCTTACATCTCGGAAAAAAAAATCGAAATAACTCTGACTGTATTGAAAAAAAAATGTACTACGTAGGTTTGGCATGTTTTTTCAAAAGTTGGCGCATTTAGTGAGGATTCCAAAATGGTATAATACTTGTTTAATTGTAGCTGCCGTAGTTCAAATTTATTTTCGATTGCCTTTGAATACACTTTTTCGTTAACTGCTTCCCAGTAATAGAGTCCAATTGGTTCAAGTCCGGTGAACGGGCCGGCCACGAGATTGGACCAGAAAGTCCGATCCATCTTCCGGGAAAAAATGTTATCAGAAAAAAAAATTTCCAGAGAAAATAATTTTTCCAGAAAAAATTTTTCCTGAGAAATTTCTCTGAAATTTTTTTTTCTGGTAACATTTTTTCCCGGAAGATGTATCGGACGTTCTGGTCCAATCTCGTGGCCGGCCCGTTCACCGGACTTGAACCCATTGGACTCTATTACTGGGAAGCAGTTAACGAAAAAGTGTATTCAAAGGCAATCAAAAATAAATTTGAACTACGGCAGCTACAATTAAACAAGTATTATACCATTTTGGAATCCTCACTAAATGCGCCAACTTTTGAAAAAACATGCCAAACCTACGTAGTACATTTTTTTTCAATACAGTCAGTTGAAACTAGGCAATTGTTTATTTCGAATTTTTTTTCCGAGAAGTAAGCCCTATTTTTATGAAACCTAGAGCAGCTGGTATCAAAATTTTGATTACAGTTTAGACAAGCATTATTCAAGGTTACACAGCAAAGAAAAAAGTTGGAAAAAATTGATATTTGTGGCAACAGGAGCGAAAAGACTGTCACAGGGGTGTGGAATTTTGCGTGTTTTTTTAAATGCGCATTATTTTAAAATCATGCAACTTAGATTTTTTTTTATATTTTTCTGATAACCAGCATTACTTGCCTTTTCACCCGGTTCCGGGTTGACGTCGAGTAATGGGACACCCTGTATACATGGGGTATTTTTGGATAGCCACAGGTTTGGAGAATCTAAAAATAATTTATTGACGTCAATCGCCTGGACAACCTGTATAATGAATAAGAACCCCTTCAATATAAATATATTCAGCTTATTCTTCAAACAAATCTAAACATAATATATAAACCATAATGGATAATTCACTTTCACTAGATCAAACAGAAACGTTATTAATCCCGCTGTTACTCAAAATTCAGCGATTTGTTGGCAACTCACCTTGTATTCTATTGGAATTTCTAAAATTTTTCGCCAATAATACATTGAATCGTCGTCCATTTCGCTTACAAATTAAAATACAATTTTACTCGTATAATTGTTTCTTGACATATGACGCGAAAACTATTATGGTTGTCGTTGTCGCCCTCACAAAGGTGTGTGAAATATGTTTTCAATAAAAGATAAGATAATAAAACACACTATGTTATCTATATTATTCTTCGGAGATCGATTTCGGTATTAATTCCATCATCAGGTCAGCTGAAAGTACACAAATGTTAAACAGGTATTTATTTAGGTGAGAGTATGCGAGTTAAAATGAAAGTTAATTGTTTACATTTTTTTAAAAATTGTATTCTATGTCTTGTGATAACATATTTTCCCATTTCCCACATATCCTACAGTCCAATATTCAGTTCAGTTGACATTCCTACAAGAGCAGATATATTAATGATAAAATTGACTATACACCAAATTTTAACAAATCTAATGATATTTGTTATTTTTAAATGTTTCTAAACAATTTATTTTCATTTTAACTCGAAGACAAGTTGAATTCTATCACCTAAATAAATACATACATATTTTACATTAGTGTACATTCAGCTGGCCTGATGATGGAATAAATTCCGAAATCGATCGCCGAAGAATAAAATAGATAACATATAGTGTGTATTATTACGATACCGATACCTATTCAAGCAAACATACTATGGAATAATTCATTTATAAAAAAGATATTTGATAAATTTGCTTAGAAGTTCTCAACAAACTGTTCTGAAATTATCTTCAAATTATTTAACATACCTGCAGGCCGAATATTATTTTAATTTTAACTATAAATTTCTCTTTCTATTCTTTTAAACAATCAATACATTGATCAGCTCTGACATGGTTATTCACAATGAAATTAATTTAGATGTAATGTTTTGTATATTCTCGCACAGATACCTGTGTTATTAACATGATCGAAAATTCTACAAAATGTTATATGAAGAAAGCTCAAAGAATACAGGGGGTTTCCTAATACATTCACAGGACGTCAGAATGTGATAACTTGTCCAAAAAATTAAAAAAGTTCCGATTAACATAAACTCTTAAATTCACAATTTTTGAGATACAGGACGTTGAAATTGAAAAATCAATCATTTTTTGAGAATATCTCTAGTACATTTTATCGTACAAAAAACAGCTTTCCTAAGCTATTTTTTTCGGATTTGTTGAAGGTTTTGAAGGGATAGAGATGTTTTTCTCCCCAACTTCAACATAAAAGTTGATTTTTCTCGAAAACGGTCGAACATCAACATGACCAAGAGTACCTTTTTTGTGTAGAAAACATTGACGAAAGTGGACGCATCAAAACCGTATTTTTGCCATTAGCGTAGAAGTTGGGGGAAACCACTACTCCATCAAAACCTTCACATATTACGATTGAAAAAAAGCCACATAAAACATAGTTTATTATGAATAGAAAATGCTTATGAAAACAGAAGGTTCCGGATTTATTCGCAAAAAAAACAATTCAATTTCATCAACCTGTATCTCGAAAATTGTGCATTTCAAAGGGAAAGATAATGGAAACCTTCACTCATATTTAGCAATGAGTATATTATCCTGACAACTGCTTCTACAACTACAACCATTCAACC
The DNA here is from genome assembly GCA_013421045.1 of Propylea japonica. Taxonomy (NCBI): domain Eukaryota; kingdom Metazoa; phylum Arthropoda; class Insecta; order Coleoptera; family Coccinellidae; genus Propylea; species Propylea japonica. The sequence goes on from CM024239.1 coordinate 116,072,361, forward strand.
ATAATAGTAAAAAAGTAAAAATGAATGGCACATTACGGTTTATTTCGAGATATCAGCTGTCGTCAGCTGCATACCTCTTATATCCACTTTTTTCGAGTATTAAGCAAAAATTTACATTTCAACAATTTCAACTTTGGTCATTATTTCCGCTCCAATTTGTCCTAGGAACTTGAAATAAAAATACTGACATTTTTCGACCTCTCTACAGAGGTGTACTCAGATTTTTCTATGGAGTCTCATTACTGATTTATGATTCATAGTTTTGTTTTTTCTTATGAAAACAACAGTTCACCGTCACATATAATGAATCATCAACATTTTATTTTCGGTTCAAAATATACATTATATACGAGCATCAAATATTGCCAGTGGCAAACAATGCTATTTTAATCCATAATATTCCTAAACGTGATCGAATGAAATGAAAACTAGCTCCAAGTTCAATTCATGGTCGTACAGGTACCTTATTTTCATTTAAATACTCGAATGATTAGAGAATGTGAAATCGACGAATATTCATCACGAAAGCTTTTGAAGATGACAATTCCCTGCTTCCAGACATAGGTACTAGGGACTAGGGAGGCTGTATTTTCTTGGAAGGCAATTCGGGGACAAATTTCAGAAAGATTTTATTTTGTTTGTACCTGCTCTACATGATCGTATTTATGACTACCTATTTTGAATTTGCTGATTCGAAATTTTTTTCGATAACATCGTTTTTAATTTTTCTGTAGTACCTCACCTCTACAAATGAACCTTTTAGGGGCCCACTCACTAAGAAGGAAGAATGCGCAGTTAAGTATCTACACGTTTGCTGTAACGCAAACGTGTGCATTCATATTTCCCACACACATACACTTTTGCGTGTTGGTTTGGATGTGCGACAAGCGTGAGATGACCTCGAAAAGAGATCTGATGTTAATGACAGTGGCGTGTGTTGTTATTAAGGTATAAATATCGAACCCGACACTGTGTTGCTAAACATATGAAACGTGCAGAGACTTGTTGCCCATACACGGTCGTTTTTGGTCATTCTTCCACGTACGGTGAAGAATGCACACGCCACACGACGGAGATGATTGCGCATTCCAAATTTACGCCATACACACACTGTTTTAACTGTACCCCGTACAACGCGCATTCAAGTCTTCGCGCTTCCCTCTTAGTGAGTGGGCCCTTTTTCAGGAGGTGAACAACCCAGTACATAATGAAAACGTTAAAAAATATTGAATCAACTTGGAATATTAAATTAAAATTTTGTGTAAGTATACTTGATACAGGCAATCATTAATTATATGAAATTTACAGATTTTTCTGTACAAAAAAGGTTTACATTCGCTCAATGAATATCATACGATATTACTATTGATTCCAGACACACCGTGCCATGAAACGATTATTAAACACCCAAAAACAAATGTAAATACCAAACGCGTTTCGTTTTTTCAATTTGAAACTCATCAATGATATTGAATTTATCTTATATGTATGTAGGTACCGAGGTAGGTACCTAATTTTGTAGACTATTTTAAACCATATAAACAAATTCGTCTTATTTTTCATGGCTTGGTGTGTCTGGAATAAAAAGTAATATAGTATGATATTCATTGACTGAAACCTGGAGCCTGGACCTTTGTCTGAGGACCGAAATGTTATTTTGTAGAGTTGCCACAGAAAAAACTGTGATTTCATATAATTAATGATTGCCTTTTTCAATAATACTCACTCAAACTTCAATTAAATAATCAAAGTTGATTGAGCATTTTTGAACGTTTTCAGTATGTACTGGTTCGTTCACTATCTTTTGACTTCTTTCCTTCAATTGTGATTGATAAAAGTTCCTTTTATGTTTTTAAATCCTTTTATTTTTGATCAAATCTAATGAAAAGTTTCATTTTAATGCTTTCTTCCTACTATATCGTTTTGCTCGAATGTACGTAATTTTCTAATTTTGAACCGAAAATCGTCACAAGTGAAGAAGATCGACACATTGATGACGAATCCGATGTAAAACTCAATTTTGTTCGTTGAGGTAGTCCTTTCAGCAGGCCATAAATACAATAACTCTCGAAAGGATTGTTTTAGAGACTGAAATTTTCAAATTTTGTGCCGAAATGGTCTAAAACGACAGGCGTCGACTCACTGATGACGAATATGTGGTCAAAATCAATTCTGTTCGTAAACACCATAACTTCCGAAAGGATTGTCCTAGAAACTTGAAATTTTCAAGTTAGGTTCAGTTCCTAAATGCCGCGTTAACCAGCAAAATCTCACAGGGTGTTCCACAAAAAATGGCAATTCCTTCCACATTATCTCGGACAGAACAAAACAGATCAAAATAAAATATCGTGGTCTCATGCAAGATACTTATACGAAAATTTGTGGCGAGAGTATTAAAACAAAATTTATTTGAAATATTCAAAAGAAAAATGATTATGTATCCACAACAAAATATCCGATTCGAGTGAAATATATTTTGAGTGTGAAAATTCTTATACTAAATGTTCATGCCCAACTTCAAGAGGATCGCATAATCAGAGCAATAGAAATTATCCATTTTTTCGAATAATTCAAAATTTTTCAATTTGCTCGAGCTGAAATTCCGCGATAAAATGTTCAATACTAACACAAAACAGTACGCAAACTTTGTGGCAGCTGCCTTAATACAATCATAGAAAAGTCTAATACTCTCGTGAAAAAACTTTCGATTGTGCTGAGATTTTGCATCCATATACAGGATGTCTGCAAAAAAATGCGAAGGAGATGATTCCTGGATGAAATCGACCTCTCTTCCAAGATACAGCCTTTGGAAGGCGATGAAGAGTTGACAGTTTTCATTTTATTTAGGACTCCTAAAAAAACACTTAGTCATAAAACTATACATAATATGATTCATTAAGTAGATGTAACAATTTATTTTGATCCCATAACTGAAATGGAATGAACAGTTATCATAACTGCTTGTAAGTTTTTATTTTTTCCGAGAAAAGTATCGACTGTATCGAAATTTTGCAGGAGACTTTTTTTCTTCAGAATTGAATGGAAACCATAAGAGAATTTTATTTTTCGAAATTCTATCCCACGAAAACATTTTTCGAATGAACATCATAGGGGGTTGTTATTTTCAACCCCTAATAATAAAGTTATGAGATCTCAAAAACTTGTGTGAGTAACATCTATTTAGTGCTTCATACTATGTATAGTTTTATGACTCAGTGTTTTCAAGAAGCCGTAAAAAAATTAAAACTGTCAACTCGTCATCACCTTTCGAAGGGGGGTTGATTTCGAAAAAAAATTATATGAACTACTGCAGCTTATTTTCATCGAAGAATCATCTCCTTAAGTCCCTCGCATTTGTTTACAGACAACCTGTATATTAAGTATCAATCTCAAGTTCCATGTAAAATTTTGAGGTAATAGCTTATTACTCCACCAATAAACGAGCGCTTAAGAGAACCCCTGTTATTTTTATTCAAACCGAATGAAAAGTTTCGTTTTTCCTAACATTTCGAAAATTTTATAATTGTAAATACATCCAACTAAGATTTCGCCAGTTCATTATTTTGACATCTCAATTTTTCAGGAATGCCGAATTGAAAAAACCATCTGGCACGTAATCCCTGGATCCGGAAAATTGATAAAAATGGACGATCCTTTCGAACGTCCTGTTGAAAGTTCAACTTTATGCAATGTCAGATTCTCGAATGACACACAAAGAAATGCGCTGCTCGTATGGATAGACTCAAACGGCCAATACGTACGTTATGCAAATTTACGCCGAGGACAATTTGTGGACGTTGACACTTATAAAACGTATCCCTGGTCAGCATTTGATGGTAACACGGCAGAAAGGCTGAATTTAAATAATAGTTACGTTTATTTTCCACAAACATTTAGAGAATCCTATGGCGATAGAATTTCTCCCTTCAACATGAGGCCGGAAATCAAAAGTAGAATAATCGTCCCAATAACTCTTCCAGTGCATAGTTTACAAAACACCGTTTTGTTATATCTAATGAATCATTTGCAGGATCCACATCTCGTTGATAAGCTAAATTTGACTCGAGCATTATCCGACGAACTTAAATCGCTCATTATAAGGCAGAGTAATATAACGGCTTTACCTATTTAAAAATCCTCTCTCATGTCCTATACATGAATACTGTTCATTGAATACTAGAGGATACGCGAAATACATGGTAGAAATTAGACATTGCATTTGTGAATAAATGTATTCGTAATTGACGATGAAATAAATACCGAAATTTCGCAAATGAGTTTTATTATTTTATTTATGTATCCGAGAAAAAAAAAATTCATTGATGGCGAATTCTTCATCAGCCAGTTCCTTCGAGTAGTTTGAGACCACTCCCGGCTCAAATTCGTAAAGTACAGACATTTTGGCAAAAATAGCACGCTGTTCCCCTAAGAAGCGCGCACAGAGAACTCTACAAAACTTATAATTGCATTCGTGAGCAATTCTTTCGTAAAAGAATATTTCAAATTTCATAATGGTGAAATGGACATTTCTTGAGATCTCTAGAAAAAAACCTTCTTGTACGAAGAATTATTAAGGAAAATACTCGTACTCGTCGATTTTTAATTTCAAAAGCAATTTATCCTATGCTTTTTTGAATTTGATATTTCTTACCCTCTATTTTATTTTTTTAAATGGGAATATACAGGGTTTTCCTTTTAAGTTGGCCTATTAGACGTTTTAGCAGAACTAGTGAATATTTCGTTCTGAAATTTTAGGTGCAGTCTTGAGGCTGAAGGAACTCTTCGCCTTAAATATTTTCAAGTCGACAGTGTTGCCACGTCTATCTCAAACGCATATCTACTTTCTTATTGCAAATGGAACTACCTATATTTTCATTTATGTATCGATTCAATACCAAATTTATAGTATAACCCACTTAAAAAAATTTATCTGCTATGCACTGTTGCCAAGTTATTCACAAATTCCTGGAAATTTTGACATTTGCATTGCCAGTTTGGAAATGCAATATCTCGATTATTTTTTTATGCGAACGGAACCAAACTTAGCAGTCTCAAAGTAAAGACTACATGCATTCATGTGGTATAATCAGTATTTTGATACATCGTAAGGTTTTTCGGAGATATTGCTGCAAAAATGTGAAACTCAAAATTGAAATATTTCGACATTTTCAAATGGCAACCCCATATTTATTTTACTGCATTCGATTCGAAATGAAAAATGAATGGCAGTCTCCTTTTACACTAATTATTTATTCTGGATAGTTTTCGAATGAGATGAAAAATACTGAAATTTTTCAGTATTTATAGTTCATGATCTATGGTTCTGTTTACGATGAAATGGTTCTATGATTATGGCGTTAATATTTGAAGTAGATTCTATGGTCGAAATCATAAAAAGTATTCGATGATCATGGATGTCATAGAAAAAAGTATACCCATATTATTCGAACACGATTCAGGTTGTTTCACAATTCACGGGAAATTCCAAAAATTTATTGAAATGACCAGTAGGACCTCTTTCACAATCGTTATTCACATTTAGCAAGAATGACTTGAAAGAAATTCCGAAAATTGTTTAGGCTTTCTGCCCTTCTGTAATCCTTGCCTTATGTTCACTAATTATTTATTTTGGACAGTTTTTAAATGAGATGAAAAATACTGAAATTTTTCAGTATTTATAGTCATGTTCAATGGACATAATGCTGCATAAGTGAATTATCGGAATGAATCCTATTGTTGAGGTCATGAACAATATGAACATAGGGCCAGAATTACAGAAAGCCTAAACAATTTTTGGAATTTCTTTCCGATCATTCGTGCTAAATGTGAATAACGATTGTTTGAGGTCCTACAGGTCCTTTCAATATTTTTTTGGCATTTCCCGTGAATTGTGAAACAACCCGAATCGTGTTTGAATAATATGGTTAAACTTTTTTTTATGACATCATGATCATCGAATACTTTTTATGATTTCAACCATAGAATCGAATCTACTTCAAAAATTCACGCCATAATCATAGAACCATTTCATCGTAAACAGGACCATAGATCATGAACTATAAATACTGAAAAATTTCAGTATATTTCATCTCGTTCGAAAACTATCCAAAATAAATAATTAGTGTAAAAGGAGACTGCCATTCATTTTTTATTTCGAATCGAATGCAGTAAAATAAATATGGGGTTGCCATTTGAAAATCTCGAAATATTTCAATTTTGAGTTTCACATTTTTGCAGCAATATCTCCGAAAAACCTTACGATGTATCAAAATACTGAATATACCACACGAATGCATGTAGTCTTTATATTGAGACTGCGAAGTTTGGTTCCGTTCGCATAAAAAATAATCTAGATACTGCATTTCCAAACTGGCAATGCAAATGTCATAATTTCCAGGAATTTGTGAATAACTTGGCAACAGTGCATAGCAGAGAAATTTTTTTAAGTGGGTTATACTGCGAATTTGGTATTGAATCGATACATAAATGAAAATATAGGTAGTTCCATTTGAAATAAGAAAGTAGATATGCGTTTGAGATAGACGTGGCAACACTGTCGACTTGAAAATATTTTAGGCGAAGAGTTCCTTCAGCCTCAAGGCTGCACCTAAAATTTCAGAAAGAAATATTCACTAGTTCTCGTAAAACGTCTAATAGGCCAACTTAAAAGGAAAACCCTGTATGGATTGTGATACATCAAATGAGAGGTAATTTCATAACCTATTCAGCGATGAGCCTAAAATGCTTACTTTTTTCACCGTTAAAAAAGTCTTTTTTTCGCCCTTAAAAAAAATTTTACTTCTTTTCAACGATAAAAAAAATTAGTTTCTATAGTAACGACACAGAAAGATCACTGGATCTGGATGCATAGAAATGTTGTATTTGAAGCATTATCTGTAATAATTATATTTCAGATGAAGTAAATTCACATTCACAGTTGTACAAAAAATGTTGTTTGTATTTCGTGCGTATTAAATTCGTGTTTTCATGGCATATTTCAGTGAATTGACACTCTCATGTGCCACGAAAAAAACACTAATTTTACGCACTTAATACAAAAATAATTATTTTTTCATGTGAAAGCATTAAGATTGGCGTGAGTTCAATCTTGGCACCGTGATGACGTTCGAGCAAGCATATAATAAGTGGGGTTGACGATTCACAACATACTGCCAGCTGGCATCGTCGTAAACTGTGACGGTTGGAATTTGGAAATTGACAACCTATGAAATGAATGCTAATGCGTACGTCACACTCAATGGCCAATTCCAACCGTTTGAATTCGCTAGCTTATTTCTGTGATTCCAATAATTTTTTTCACTTGTAATGCCCGTTTATTTCTCACACAAATTGGATGTTATCAAAAGACAATAACAAATTTTGGATACTTTTATAATTAAGTATAACGGTTCAATTGTCGAATTCTTTCCTCAATTCCGAATAAACAATTAAATTCTAGGAAAAATCATATTCGCATGAATGAATCATCGCACCACAACGAGTAGTTGAATAAATGCGTTAAATATTACTTTGAGATTTTTTTCCATCGTTAACTTCATAATAACCTCATAATTATTATTTTCTCATAAATCATTAAAAAAAAACTTGACGTGTTGTGTTATTTAATATTTGTTTGAACCGGAAATTCTTGATATACACTAGCAGACAACAGTGAAAGTCACGTATAAAATATTTGAATAACCTATTAAATGTACTTAAATCATCATTGAATTCACAATTGAAAACTTGACGTTTATTTGAAATTTAATTGTATTCGAAGTTAAACGCGCTTTGCGTCTATATCTTTCCGATTTTTGAATATATTCTAAATGTATCATAGGCTTTCCGGATACTTTTGTAGATCATTATTTATACAGGGTGTCCGGGGAATAACTGTACATACTCTTACCAGAGATAGAGTTGCACTAGATGACTACTGATTGACTATAAAAAATTAATTTCTGGATTTCCCTAGAAAACTACAGGGTGTTTTTCCAACTTCATGGAAATACTTAGACCATCATAAAATCCAAACTTATTGACGGATATTATTGAAACTTGGGAGGCTACTGGCACATGCCTAGGTCGAGTCAGAAAGATATCAATTATTTCATTATTCCAGGGCCGGACTCATTAATACTCATTTAATGTGTTCAGGGTAAAAAAAAAACACTTTGTATTTCGAATTACGAATAATTGATTCGCTTTTTAGAAAGAAGCTAAATTATGCTTCAATTTGTGGTATCACTTAAAGTTGTCACATCAACAGTTATTTTTTTACGAATTTCTGAATTTGGAAAAAGTTCGAAAAATTGAATTTATTTACCTGAACAGGACTTAGTCACCTTGTGGAAGTCGAAGATAAATAATAAATTTTCTTTAAAAAGTCACTGAAGGTGAGTAAGACTATAATAATTTGTTGATATACTGGGTGGCCACCCTAGACGCGGATCTCACTGCGATAAAGTGAATGAAGGAATATTGCGAAAAAAACTATTGGCGACATGTATAGGATATACATAAGCATATTTCAAAATTATTCCCATGTATACTGGGTGTTCATTGGAAGAAGTGTCACTTTGGTCTACATCTTTCTTGTCGAACACCTGGGGCCTATTGCACCAAATTACTTTGCAACTTTTCACTTCGCACTTTGCATTCTGACAAATTTCTAAAGTGAAAATTTGTTATGTTGCACAACGATTCCCCCAACATTTAATTTCTGCGGAGTATTTTTTACTATGCACTTGACTTTTCACATTGTATTTTTCAATTATGAATGCGTTTCGTGCAACTAAATTCATTTGAAAAGTGAAAAGTGCAAAATGAAAAGTTGCAAAGTATTTGGTGCAATAGGCCCCTGGTATACATACGGATAATTTTGAAATATGCTTATGTATACCCTATACATGTCGCCAATAGTTTTTTTGCAATATACCTTCATTCACTTCATCGCAATGAGATCCGCGTCTAGGGTGGCCACCCAGTATATCAACAAATTATTATAGTCTTCCTCACATTCAGTCACTCTTTAAAGAAAATTTATTATTTATTTTTGACCTCCACAAGGTGACTCATTCCTGTTCAGGTAAATAAACTCAATTTTTCGAACTTTTTCCAGATTCGAAAATTCGTAAAAAAATAACTGTTGATGTGACAACTTCAAGTGATACCACAAATTGAAGCATAATTTAGCTTCTTTCTAAAGAGCGAATCAATTATTTGTAATTCGAAATACAAAGTGTTTTTTTTACCCTGAACACATTAAATGAGGATTAATGAGTCCGGCCCTGGAATAATGAAATAATTGATATCTTTCTGACGCGACCTAGGCATGTGCCAATAACCTCCCAAGTTTCAATAATATCCGTCCATAAGTTTGGATTTTATGATGGTCTAAGTATTTCCATGAAGTTGGAAAAACACCCTGTAGTTTTCTAGGGAAATCCAGAAATTAATTTTTTATAGTCAATCAGTAGTCAGCTAGTGCAACTCTATCTCTGGTAAGAGTATGTACAGTTATTCCCCGGACACCCTGTATGACATAACACAATGAAATATAAATGAAGTGGCCGATTTTTATGAAATACAACAACAATAATTATTATAGGAAATTTGTAATTTCGAAAGCAATATAACCAATTTTCACTTTTGAAATTTGTCAGAATGCTAAGTGCAAAGTGAAAAGTTGCAAAGTATTTTGGTGCAATAGGTCCCAGGTCTCTCTATGTTTTTTAGAATTTGAAATATCTTACCCCCTACGCCTCACTCCCCTCATTTTTTTTAATATTGGAATATGTATATAGATTGTGATATATGTTAAATGAAACGTAATTCAATAACCTACTCATTTCATTTGATATGCCACAATCCATAAATTCCTATTAGAAAAAAGTTGAGGGGTGGGGAATAAAGGGCGAGAGCTTTTAAATTGAAAAAAGCATACAGAGACCTGCTTTCGAAATTAAAAATATTAGTGAATTTTCCTTAGTAATAATTAGTAAATTAATGATGGTTTGATTGCAGTACTATCCAATCACAAATTGTGAATTATTCCCTAATTTTTTTAATGAAAAGAAGACACAACGAATTCTACTTTAAACAACATCGATGAATAGGTAATCAAAATACCTTTCATTTAAGAAAATGAAGTAGAGGGGTGAGAAATATCAATTAAAAAAAGCATAGGATTAATCGCTTTTGAAATTAAAAATCTACGGGACCAGGATTATTCCTAATAATTCTTTATACAGAAATAATTGATGAGTTATGTTACTTTTTTGTTACGCCGTATATGAACAAGTTATACCGGGTCGTAGTCAAGTAATAAGTAGGTCATTCTTCGAAAAATGAGTTCTATCTCAAATTCGAGTAGAAGCAATTTATTTTTTGAGGTTGGCAATAGTATATTTTGCAACGAGCGTATAATGATAGCTTCGATTCAAGAGGTGAAGTTTAGGCTAAATCATAGAGCGAATAACAGCCATTATACGCGAGTAGCATACTATACTTTATCCACGACTACTGAATATATTTTTTGAAGATTTTAACCTTTGGCCACCGTGACAAGACCTTCTATTACATGGTGGAAAAAGTCAAGTTGGCATATAAAAAACTTTTGGAGAACTTGTCATTGTATATTTTATGATAAAAATTGCTTTAATTGATGTAATAAAAGTATATTAGGTCTTCGATTGACAAGGTATACCCATAATTGTTAGTTGGAGTACATTAGAATACTGAAGAAATATCATCAAATATAATTTTAGAGTTAAATCTATGAAGCATCTGACCGTAGTAAATAATAACACATTATTCACTTGTGATTAAGTGTATTATTATGACCGAGCAAACAGACTATAATGGATGGATTATACAATAGTCGTGGATAAACATTATTTTCACTCGGTATCAAAGAAATAAAAAAAGAAGAATAGAGAAATAATACTAACCTTATGATGAATTTCATGAACATCTTCTTCAAGTGAGGCGTCTGAATAAATGTCATCAGCAGGATCGCAGTTGCTGCTTCTGCCGGAAGAGTTGAAGCTATAACTTCTGTATAACTGACTGTAAATATTTAATACAAAAGTGTTAATGAATCGATATGTTAGTAGAGGAGGAAGCAAACGGCGAGTTAGCAACATACAGGTGTCCCATTACTCGACGTCAACCCGGAACCGGGTGAGAAGGCAAGTAATGCTGGTTCTCAGAAAAATATAAAAAAATCCAAGTTGCATGATTTCAAAATAATGGGCATTTAAAAAAACAGGCAAAATTCCACACCCTGTGACAGTCTTTTCGCTCCTGTTGCCACAAATATCAACATTTCCAACTTTTTTTTGCTGTGTACCTTGAATAATGCTTGTCTAAACTGTATCAAAATTTGGATACCAGCTGCTCTAGGTTTCATAAAATAGGGCTTGCTTCTCAGAAAAAAATTCAAAACAACTATTGCCTAGTTTCAACTGACTGTATTGAAAAAAATGAGCTACGCAAGTTCGGCATGTTTTGTCAAAAGTTGGCGCATTTAGTAAGGATTCCAAAATGGTATAATACTTGTTAAACTGTAGCTGCTGTAGTTCAAATTTATTTTCGATTCCCTTTGAATACACTTCTTCTTAAACTTAAAATTTTAAAATCATGCAACTTAGTTTTTTTTATATTTTTTTCTGACACCAGCATTACTTGCCTTTTCACCCGGTTCCGGGTTGACGTCGAGTAATGGGACACCCTGTATAAAAAAACAAATGAGTTCAGTAATCATCAATTTGGTCCGACCTGTTCGTATACAGGTTAGGAAATTCACTCAATTCACATCGGAAACATACTAAACAGGGTGTCTGTAAACAAATGCGGGGGGTAGTTCATATAAAAAATTTTCGAAATCGACCTCCATTCCAAGATACAGCCTTTGGAAGGCGTTGACGAGTGTACAGTTTTTATTTTTTTTAGGAGTCCTAAGAAACACTGAGTCATGAAACCATATATAATATGATTCATTAAGTAGATGTTACACAACTTTTTTGATCCTATAACTTCATTATTAGGGGTTGAAAATAACACTTCAAAAATTCGAAAATTTTCGAAAAATGAAATACTCTGATGGTTTCCCATTCAATTCTGGAGATAAAAGTCTCCTGCAAAATTTCGATAACGTCGATACTTTTCTCGGAAAAAATAAAAACTTACAAGCAGTTATGATCACTATTCATTCCATTTCATCGTGTGTTCCATAGAATGAATATTCTGAGATTGTTTATGCTCAAAATTGGGTTTGTCAATTATGCTTATTAATCGAAAGAAAGTTCTATTTGTGAAATTAAAATATTACGGATATAATTTTCTTCATAGACATACAATATCTTAGAATATTCATTCTATGGAAGAACTTATACGATGGAATGAACAGTGATCATAGCTGTTTGTAAGATTTTTTTTTCCGAGAAAAGTATCGACTGTATCGAAATTTTGCAGGAGACTTTTTTTCTCCAGAATTGAATGGGAAACCATAAGAGAATTTATTTTGGAAATTAAATTCCACGAAAATATTTATCAAACGAACTTCATAGGGGGTTGTTATTTTCGACCCCTAATAATAAAAAAAAAATTGAAAAAAAAATAATTGGATCATTAATTTATATCAGTGTGATTCAGAAGTTATTTGTTGGAAACTGGCTTTCCGTATTTTTCTTGACAGCCTTTGCTTACCTATATAGCGAACTCCCCCGCATGTAATGAAAACAACATTTAGGTAAAACACAACACAACCTCAACTTGTAAGTTTTGTAAAAAGCATTTGTATTCCTCATGGGCGTAGCCAGGGGGGGGGGGTTGGGGGTTCAAACCCCCCCGAAATGTTTCAGAGTTATTTTTTTATTAATACTTGCTACAGAAAGCGACCTTCACAATTCCCGGCACCTACAAATTCAATTGCCAAAATGTCAAAACCCCCCCCCCGAAATTAATTCCTGGCTACGCCCTTGGTATTCCTACTAACTATGTGTAATAGTATATTATTCAATGAGCGGTAATGCAGGTCAAAACACACGCAGATGAATTTTGCACCACGAGCCGTCAGGCGAGTGGTGTAATTCATCAAGTGTGTTTTGAGCATTACCGCGAATTGAATACTATACTTTATCCACGACTTCTTCAGTAAAATTCGAATTAATCTGCATTTAAAAAATTTGAACAGTTGTCAAAAGCGTTGACAACATTTCGTCCAACCGTCAAACCTCTGTACTCTGTGGTCGGGAATCAAATCAGAGTCTCTAACTAATCAAACCAAGTAATTTCGCGGGTGTATGTGCGGGTGTTATTATAACACACGCTTTTCGGTTCATAGACATGTTATGACTACCATTACACATAGAAATTAGTTTGATGGAGTGGATAAAATTTGTTTTTAGCTGCTCCTGATGAAGGAATAAACATATTCCGAAAGCTCGAGCTTCAGAAAAAAGAGTACACTGGTGTTTCTTTGACTCCCCCAATATACATATCCTAAGTCATAATAAATTCAGTCGATATTACCTATCAGATTACCTATCAGCCTAATAATAAAGTTATGATGAGATCTAAAAAAATTGTGTGAGTAACTTTTACTTAATGAATCATATTATGTATAGTTTTATGACTCAGTGTTCTCAAGAAACTGTAAAAAAACTGTCAACTCGTCTTTGTCTTCCAAAGGCTGTATCTTGGAAGGCAGGTCGATTTCGAAAAAAAATTATATGAACTACCCCTGCTTATTTTCATCGAGGAATCATATCCCTAAGTCCCCCGTATTTGTTTTCAGACACCCTGTATACCGAGATACAATGCACCAGGCAGAGAATTTTTCCACCCAGTTGAACAGATTTTTATTGGAAAGATTGACGTGCTGTAACTAACTTAATCCGGCTGTCCGATTGCAATAATGTAGTGTTGTCTCTCTCTCTCATCGTTGGGAGCGTCTTAATTCAGTATGGTAGGCAACAGCAAGTACTTGAATCGAGGATCACGGGCAGCCTGACACATGAAACAATTCGATTCGTGGACTGCAGGTTCCTTATCATATTGCCACTCCCAACCAAAGAAACAACACTACATTATTACAATCGGACAACGGGATTCAGTCAGTTACAGCACGTGAACCTCTCGAATATACATCTGTTTAACTTTATAGGGAAACATTCTCTGTCTGATGCATTGTATATCGTGTCTTTCCGATGTGAATTTCCAAACCTGTGTATCACTTACACTTAAGAATTTCTCATTTTTCTGAGATTATAAATAGATGTTAAGTGTGAAATAAAAAATGAAGTCAAGTTAATTAGTGACTGTTCAACAGATTAATTCGTTAATGGAATGATGAATGAGTGCCGTTCACTGCGTTTTTTAAACCTATGAGATCTTTTGAAACGGATCAAACGTATATGTCTTCAAAATTTAAAATTTAAAATATTTCATTGTATTAAAGAATGAGTCATTCGAAATAGCAAGTTTCAATAATTATTATTCTTCAATTTTCAAATTTTTTTGATTTGTGAGTTCGTTTTGAATTATGTTTTTTCCTCCTTAGAATGAGTTAAGAATGTTCTACTTTATCTAAGATGAATAGATGAATTGCATACTGAATTCAAGATGTCAAGATGCTTTTGATGGATAAGTACAAAAGAAGGGATGTTTTTGAAATACTTGTTATTATTAAAAAATACGGAAACTCACCTTGCTAGAGCGTTTGATCCAAGCTGTCTTTTAACATGACTGAAAAAAAATAATCAAAATTACTGATCATTGGAAACTTCAGATTCGATTAAAACAAACTGTTATTTTTCACTAGATGAACTTCTCTTCAAGCTCAATCAAACTCAGAATGCCCATAATAAAAAAGTTCTAAATGATTATTCACAGTTTATCTCAAAGAATAGTTTTTTATTCTAAATCGAAAGGACCAGTAATTATAAAATTAAATAAAAATAAAATCATTCGGATGGCCGCGACATTTCGACAAATTCGTCTTCATACAATAACGAATGACAATAATTTGAGAGATTTGAATAATTTTCTTGTCAGATATCTGAGAAACGTTGACAATTTTATATGAAGGAAATTACCATAATATCCTAACAATGTAAATTCACTTCGAGAGTTTGATTAACTTCAATTCTGAAAAAATGTTGCGCGAATTCGATGAAACTGAAAATGACTGTAAATGCTTACTGTAAATCCAAGATCGTAATTCTCTCGATTTTATATTCTGTGTTTTCAAGTGAAGAAAACCTTCGCAAAAATTATGATAATTGTGCAATAATAATAATTACTTATTTTAATATAATATTCTAATGAGCCCGAATCTACATTCCATTTGGAATAGTACGTTCCATGAGAAATCAACTTTCGTAATTTTACATGAATGTTGAAAACTCATCTACCTACATGAAATTTTTTACGTTACTTTCAAAGTTTTGTTGATTTCGGCTCATTTCAATTTTTTCCTCGTTACGTCAATGAATGCCGATTTTTTTTCGATTTATTTGAATACATGTTATCGAAACCGAAAAGAATGTTGATTATTTTATGTCATATGAAATTACAGTGGAACTTCCCTATAACGAGAGCGCTAAATCCGCAAAAAAATTCGTTATTAAGAAATTTCGTTATACAGAAATTTGTTTCTATAGTCGGCAATGTCGCGGTCGACTGACTGATAAATTTAAGTTTATCGTTCAAACTTAAGCATTTCCTTTTAGACATTTTCGCACAACTTTCACATTAACGTAATGATTAGATTGACACCCAACAGCCAGGGGTGTATTTAAAACTGTTTCAGAAGGATTTCTAAGAGTGATGTTCTTGTAATATTTCGTTATAGGGGATTTTACTTCGTTTTAGAGGGTGTTTTTGAACATAGTATTTGGATTCAAGGTGCAAATACCGGATAACGACAGGAAATAATACTCGAATGCGACAGGGAAGACAACAATACTATACCTGATGATGACAGAAAAGAAAATGCTTACCTTACTTGGATATCATGGTTTAACAATTTTTTTTTGCGGAGAATATTGATATTTGTTTTTTGTGTTCCTTCAACGTTCATTCTCATGGAATATATCAGAATAAAAATTTTTTTTAAATTCAATCACAAACAGGTTGTAAAATAATTCACCTCTGTGATGTGTATCTGTTTTTATTTTTCGAAATAAACTATATTATTATTATATAATGTCTTGTACGAAATTCGTTATACAGACGTCCGTTATAGGGAAATTCCACTGTAGTTTATTCATAAGAAAAACTACAATTTTTAGTCGAGTAATAGAGTACCTTAAAGAAATTATAGTACACCACCGGCATTATATGATAATTTATATCCTTTCGGTAAGAAAAAAAATTGATTCTTAATGTCACAATAAAATATTGTTTCCAAAAGAGAGAACAAAAATTCGAATCAGTCTGTAATGATACCAAACAAAATCCGAGTACACCACTGAATACCGATCGAAAAGTGTTATAATATACAGGGTGATTCCGTAGGAGACCGTCAGATTTCAGGAGAAGTTTACACTAGTTAAGGCAGTTTCGAAACAGGGGACCTTTATTGACACTCCTCAAGTAGTCCGGTCAATTTAGACATAAAAATAGTGATCAAATAAAGAAAATTCCGACAA
Organism: Propylea japonica; assembly: GCA_013421045.1. Classification (NCBI taxonomy): domain Eukaryota; kingdom Metazoa; phylum Arthropoda; class Insecta; order Coleoptera; family Coccinellidae; genus Propylea; species Propylea japonica. The sequence continues at coordinate 116,089,019 of CM024239.1, forward strand.
AGCCAAATTTTTGTAGAGACCTTAGGTTTACCACAAGGAATAAAGTCTCAAAAGTCCCCATCAGTCCCATGCGAGCTTCGGGACTTATTCGGGGTCAAAGGTCAAAATTTTAGGTTTTTTGGATTTTTCTCGAAAACGGTAAGTTTTATCGAAAAAGTACCTCAGAGCAAAGTTGTAGATCTTAAAATTCTCTATAAAAATGGTTCCTATGATTTTCTCTAAGACCCATTTTCCCAGATATTGCGCTTGTAAGAATCAAGTTCTACATAATATGCACATTTCCACACCACCTGTGAGGTAGTGTACTCGGCGCATTTTTTTTAACGTGGTATCCCCGGTAGGCCTATTCCACGAACCTTCATGACGTTATTTTCAGGAACAATAATTATTTAATAGTATGAAGATTATTGATATGGGTTACTGAGTTAACTTTTTTTTATTACTTTAATCTGACTCATACCCTTCATATTCAACTTCACCAATCATTTTCTTCAATTTCTTCTTGTTCTTCTTCTTCTTCTCCTTCCTGTTGATGAACGCTTAGAAATTGTTCAAATGAAGATGAATCAGTTGTCTCTTCATCAAAATCACATGAATCTTCCTCTCTTGTATTTAATTGAACATTTGAGCAAGAGACACCTTGGCAATTGGTACACGCTAGAGAACACTGCAATCCTACTTTTTTACAGCCACATTTGGCACTACAACCTTTCTTGCAATTGCAAAAAATAGTGTTAAGAAGTTTTTCTGGAGCAGGGGGCAGTGAAGTTCGAATCGGTTCCAAAGTATTATTTATCAATTTCCAACCCCAGTCTTCAGTTCATTGCCTTGCCATATCTGAACTTGATAGTATACTCGAAACAAATGTTGAGTAGCAGATGCCGATGTTGGAGGAAGACAAGATAGCTGTACTTGCTTTTTGTTTCGTGTATTTTTTACGAATGTTAAATATCTGTACGTATCTATGCAATCAATTTTTTTTGGAGCTCCATAAACCGCAAGAAGAAACCGAATTCCTTTAGTAATTAGTATTTGAGGTGAAGAATTAATTTCTGTAAATACTTTTGCGCAGTCAATCAAATCATTTTTTTCAAATAATTTTAATACTGAATTTTTGCCCCTTCTAAACATTGCTGACGTAGTATCGCATCCGGTTATCGCATGTAAAAATAAAATAAAGTTTTGGCATTTCGGATAAGCTGATAAACTTTTTGAAGAATATATTTCTGTCCGTTGCTGCGCCTTCCCAGGTTTTAAAAAGTAAATAATTTATCAGATGGTGTCCTTGCAGTGAGTAGTATTAATAAATCAACATCTTCACCCACTACAATAGCTGTATTCTTGCATTAAATTGTTCTATTGCTGTTTCAATTATGAGGACATCGGCGTCATTAGGAGCTTGTTTCACGGCAATATTTTCAGCTGTTAATTTGTTACTCAACATAGAAATAAAACGAGATTTATTATTAATATTTGCAAAAAAATGTTGTTGATTAACTGGAACTGTCATAAATTCGTCAAACATTATGTCGGTACCTGAGGATGTTTTTGTAGCACGACGACGTTGTTCTGCAGCTTTTATGTTCTTTGTTGTGTCACTGTAGCCATCAAATACTACCGTAACTGTATGACCATAATGTCTACGTAAATACTGAACATAAGTAAATTTTCTTAGAATAGTATAATGCATACATAGAAGAGGCACGAGTAGGCATTTTTGCTTGCTTGAGTACCTAAATATGTATATACGTGGCATTTATGTGTGCATACTATGTAGAACATGATTCTTACAAGCGCAATATCTGGGAAATAGTGGGTCTTAGAGAAAAAATCATGGGAACCATTTTTATAAAGAATTTTAAGATCTACAACTTTGCTCTGAAGTACTTTTTCGATAAAACTTACCGTTTTCGAGAAAAATCCAAAAAACCTAAAATTTTGACCTTTGACCCCGAATAAGTCCCGAAGCTCGCATGGGACTGATGGGGACTTTTGAGACTTTATTCCTTGTGGTAAACCTAAGGTCTCTACAAAAATTTGGCTTTGTCGGAATTTTCTTTATTTCAATTGTCTAAATTGACCGGACTAAAGGTGATTTGACCGATTTTTATTTTATTCGTAGGTATGACTCGATCAATCTTGATGAAATTTTCAGTGTGGAACAACATGATTTTTACTTTCAATAATTCCAACACTTTTCCAAAAATGAGAATTATGATGAGTTCAGATCGAATTTGCAGTTTGAAAAAACAAACCTCTACATTCCGTTTTCAATTATTCGCTACCTGCTTCAGATTCCATCATAAGTTAACATTACTGAAGCGTTTTTGTTTTTGGCACTAGAAATTTTTTTTAAGATGAACAATATCGTAATTTCGCTCCAAGGCAGTGAGGATTTTCTGAACTGGATAATAAAGCTGTATCGTCCAATGATAAAGGGCCCACTCACTAAGAGGGAAGCGCGAAGACTTGAATGCGCGTTGTACGGGGTACAGTTAAAACAGTGTGTGTATGGCGTAAATTTGGAATGCGCAATCATCTCCGTCGTGTGGCGTGTGCATTCTTCACCGTACGTGGAAGAATGACCAAAAACGACTGTGTATGGGCAACAAGTCTCTGCACGTTTCATATGTTTAGCAACACAGTGTCGGGTTCGATATTTATACTTTGGACATTTTTTTCCTTAATAACAACACACGCCACTGCCATTAACATCAGATCTTTTTTCGACGTCATCTCACGCTTGTCGCACATCCAAACCAACACGCAAAAGTGTATGTGTGTGGGAAATATGAATGCACACGTTTGCGTTACAGCAAACGTGCAGATACTTAACTGCGCATTCTTCCTTCTTAGTGAGTGGACCCCTATAGGAAGCTCTTCCTGAGTCCTAAAGTAGGTTTTCCAAATTCGAGATTCATTTTTTCCGTCGATCTCAAAATAAAAGGTGAATTTAATGTGTACGAAATTGATCATTAATGACCCGTTTTAATGCTACATTTCTGCTATTTTTATGTGCAATCCTCATGACAACCGTTCACAAAGTATTCAGAAGCACTACGAGAAATGTCCAAACTCTACTAGAACATAGAAATTTTATTACGTCAAATGTAAGTCTTGTGCAAAATGGGAAGGTATTTCAATCAAGAATTCATACACAATTCATATTTAGATCGTCGGAAAAATCTTGTAATCAACTCGGTTATTAATCGAGCGACTAATGGCCTCGAACTATTGACGCGTTAAAATATCTTGACCATTAGTCGCTGTCTTCAATAACCTAGTCGATTAAATAACTATTAATCGCTCATATTCTGATGTATAATAGTTATTTAATCAACTAGGTTATTAAAGACAGCGACTAACGGTCAAGATATTTAAACGCTTGAGCGAAGCGAACGCGTTAATAGTTCGTGACCATTAGTCGCTTGATTAATAACCGAGTTGATTACAAGAATTCATTTGTAAAATTGATTACAAGACTTTTCCGACGATCTCAACATGAACTGTATGAAATATTAATTGAAATACATTTTCATTTTGCACAAGACATACATTTAACATAATGTAATTTCTAGGTTTTTATATGTTCCAGTAGAGTTTTGACATTCTCGTAGTGCTTCTGAATACTTTGTGTACGGTTGCCATGAGGATAGCACATTAAAAATAGCATAAATTGAGCATTAAAGTGGATCATTAATGTTAAATTTCGTACACATTAAAACCACCTTCTATTTCGACTTTCGAGGTCGGCGGAAAAATAATTTAATCCAGAAAATATCTCTATACGTACCTACGTAAGCTAAAAAATCTACAGCAACTTATGCGGCGTTCCCACAAGGCGTTATTCACGACAGTGAATAACGCTTTCGTGAAATACACTTCTGTGTGAACGCATTCCTCACGAAAGCAAGTTTAAAAACTATGCGTTCACACAGAAGTATATTTCACGAAAGCGTTATTCACTGTCGTGAATAACGCCTTGTGGGAACGCCGTGTTATACAAAATAAACATTCGAAACATATTATGAAAGGCAAAACTAAGGATTAAGACAAAGTTTACATAGAATGTTCGAAATGATTTCTTCTTTTTGAAAACACATTCGCGACCTTTTTGTTCCATTTCCAATTGAACTTCTAATGAGGGTGATATTGCTTGAAGATATTACATTCCTCAAAATAAACAAACATTTTTCATCAATTTCACGTCAACAAGCGCAAATATTTTTAATATCTGAAAATTAGTGTTCAAACATCACATACCTTTCGTACCTTTTACAAACAACGCATATATTTTCACCGGAACTAACAGCAAGAATGTAGGATAATGGTTCATTTAACAATAACAATAACGGGCTCTTAAAACTTTGCGATTAGATTGCGAATTATCGGGCACGAAAACATTCAATTAAGGGGAAACATGAGACATATTCCTCGAACTGTATGGATTTTCATCCATTATTCAAATGAATTCTATCGAATTCGAAAAGCTTGTTTATCGAATGGAAGACAAAACTTATGTGATTAAACAAACATGATATTGTACTGATGTTTATGTATGTGTTACGTTGTTGTCAAGCTTGAGTATGCAATTCTAGGACAGTAAATGGTGAATTAAGCTAGGTTCTCTCATAATTTGTTAATAATGGAGAAAATATCTTACCTTGGAGTTGATCTCCTCAAGCTGGTCCTTTGCCAAGTGTTACGACTAATATTATTGTTTTTATTTCTTCCCCTCAAGCTTCCCCTGGAAAAAAATTGAATGATGAGTATGATTCCACAAATTTTTGAGATTGAGATGCAAAAGACGGAGATCCCGTCTCTAGGTTAGATAGAAAATTGCAAAATTATCGGGGATTGTTTAGTAAAAAAATTTCGTGACGCTATCCGTATTCGAAGAAACGGGCGTTGAAGAAAAAATTATACATTTTTTTACAATTTTGTAGAATCTACTGGCAATATTTGTAATGAAATTTTATACGAATTAGTTTTTATGTCTGAACATACAGATTTTCAAAACGAAATTACAAACGTCAATTAATTTAACACCGAAAAATGATTCTTGGGAAAACAATTATTTTTTAGTTTTCTATCTATCACCTTTTTTCTTAACACTCTGTATAATCATTGTTCGAGTTCGAGGTCCCAAGAATGCCAGCATTCTATTTCAGTAGATGTCACGTTTAAAGCTGTAATTTTTTGACATTTGACAAGAAGAAAGTAGAAACCACGCCATCAATAAAAATGGAACGATACACGATTCAAGAACGCATTGAAATTATTAAAATTCAATATAAAAATGGTGTAAAACTCGAACATTTTTGGGTCGACGTGAAGCACCTTGTCGCACCGCAATAAAGAAATTGGTGAAAAAATTCGAGCTGTTGGGACAAGTAAGTGATGTGAAGAATAAAACCCGTGCACGTCGCTCAAGACAGCCGAGAATATTGCTGCTGTAGCCGAAAGTGTTGAAGAAAACAAAGGTTTGTCCATTCCTCGTCGTTCTTCGGAATTAGGCTTTTTTATGGCCGAAATTGGATAGTATTGATCTAGACAACGTTTACTTTCAACAAGATGGCGCTACGTGCCACACAAGCAACGAAACCATTGATCTTTTGCGGGAAAAGTTTCCGGGCCGTGTTATCTCTCGAAGCGGTGATCACAATTGGCCATTGAGATCTTGTGATTTAACACCTTGCGACTTCTTCCTTTACGGCCACGTGAAAGAGAAGGTCTACGCCAATAGCCCAGCGTCAATTCAAGACTTCAAAGATAGAATTCGTGAGGCTATCGAGGACATAGGGCAGCCACTTTGCGATTTGGTTATGAAATTTTCATTAAAAAGATATGGTCCTGTAAGCGTGGTCGTGGTGGTCATTTGTCTGATGTTATTTTCCACTACGAGTATTAACGGCATAGCTTCTTCTTTATAATGAAATAAACATCCGATCATTCATATTGAAAAATGGCATTTTTCTTTCAATATCAAAATAACACCTCTTATTGGAAAACCCTTTACATGGGGTATCTTCGTCGATCATTGCCGAAACTTGGTAGCGAGAGAAATGTTGCAGCAGAGTGTGAATTCTCCCAGCCTTCGATACTGCCGCAGAAGTATTTACTCACTAAGAGGGAAGCGCGAAGACTTGAATGCGCGTTGTACGGGGTACAGTTAAAACAGTGTGTGTATGGCGTAAATTTGGAATGCGCATTCATCTCCGTCGTGTGGCGTGTGCATTCTTCCCCGTACGTGGAAGAATGACCGTGTATGGGCAACAAGTCTCTGCACGTTTCATATGTTTAGCAACACAGTGTCGGGTTCGATATTTATACCTTGGACATTTTTTCCTAAATAACAACACACGCCATTGCCATTAACATCAGATCTTTTTTCGACGTCATCTCACGCTTGTCGCACATCCAAACCAACACGCAAAAGTGTATGGTAGTGGGAAATATGAATGCACACGTTTGCTTTACAGCAAACGTGCAGAGACTTAACTGCGCATTCTTCCTTCTTAGTGAGTGGGCCCCTTAGGGAATTATTTCAGACAGCGCGAGCGGCAGTGGAAGTGGCTGGGCGTGATTGAGGCTTAACGCTGCGTCGCGATTATTTGCAGCTCATGTGCACCGGGTCTATCAGTCTATTCTTCTGGAATGTTTTAACAGCATGAATTTCGTAATTAATTTTTTTCAGTCTCACCCGTTTCTGTCGGCGGAAATCCCCGAATCAGCGTCTGCGTCTGGTTCGCCGTTCCATTCGTAGCTTTCGGCATCGGAAAGGGAGGAAAATTGACTCTTGGCTTCGTCTAATCTCCTTTGGGGACTATAAGATGGACTTTGAGTATCACACGAGGTCTTGTCACATCCTGGAGTATTTATTGGGGGCATCTTATCCGTATTGTCTGTTGTTGGATTCAGTCTGTAATAGTGGGATATTTCTGAATAATCTACATGAATATAATAGGAGGTTTATTATTTATACATATTATGATTTCATGAATGGAAATCCCAAAGAAAGATACAAAAACCCACATCCTCTCTTCAACTTCAATGAACTATAACTTTGCTGTTTCAAAACTACTGAATTTACGGTGAATCTTTCAAGGTTATTAAGTTAAATGTTTAGCATATTATGCAGCCAGTTTTTGAGCGCTCGTTCTACTTGAACGAGTGAGATATCGTTTAGCAAGTAATTTTGAGCCGAAAATGGTCTCAAACGATAAGGTTGATGACCGGGGTCAAATTCGGGCCGTCCGTAAACACGATAACTCTCGAAAGAATTATCCTAGAGACTTGAAATTTTCAGGTGTTAGTAAAATGTTCAATACTAATTCAAAACAGTGCACAACAATTTGTGGGATTTGAGCTCGCAATTGCGTTAATACAACCATGGACAAGTCTATCGAAATATCAAAAAAAAAACTGTTTTCGATTGAATTACTTATTACTGATATTTTACATACTTATTTAATTTTTTGAATAATTTCCTGAATATAATTGTGATCGTGCTTAGATTCTGCATTCATACACACTTCCCTATAACGAAAGCGCTAAATCCGCAAAAAAATTCATTATAGAGAAATTTCGTTATACAGAAAATTTGTTTCTATCGTCGGCAATGTCGCGGTCGACTTCACTGATAAATTTAAGTTTATCATTCAAAAACCAAACAGAAAGGGTATATTTAAAACTGTTTCAGAAGGATCTCTCTGCCTGCCGTAATGATTTAGTTAGAGGCCGGGATTTATTACGTACGTCCGGAAAAATTTCGGAAAAAACCTACCCTAGACCTTCTTACCAATACCCATTCAAAGAGTGATGTTCTTTGAATATTTCGTTATAAAGAGAATTTACTTCGTTTTATAGGGTGTTTTTAATATAGAATTTGGATTCAAGGTGCAATGCCTTGCACGAAATTCTTTATACAGATGTTCGTTATAGGGAAGTTCCACTGTATTTATTATCAATCTCAAGTCCTATACAGAATTTATAGGTAATAGCCTAATTTTTCCACCAATGATCGAGCGAGCAAAAGCACCTGCTCAGGGCTTTTCTTAAATTTGTTTAGCGTTTTTTGTTTCCTAACAATAGGTACAATTGTGTTGCGCATAACAATAAAATGAACTTTGGGTCATATTGCTGTCTTCCTAATTTATAACAGGATGGTATAACGAATTTTGTTCTGAGTGTTAATATTGTTCGTTGCGAATAACAACAGTGACAAGGAAGAAGTAAAGACACTATGAAAAAAGAGAGTTATCGAAACGCAAATAAAGGCCCAACTTAATAAAGTTTCCTTTATTTTGACATCTGCTCATGCGCATCAAAGAAGGATTCTAAGGTGACCTTTAATGAAATACAGGCCACCCTTACTTAATTCAAATAAAGAGGACCGTTTTTAAATAAAAGATCCCTTATTTTGACAGTTCTCTCATCCTTTTGGGTTATTATAGTCAGATCCTAGGTATGAACCCTGGTCAGGTACTACTTCTTTTTTTGTTCAATGATCAATTTGAAATTCGTTAGTAGTGGAGAGTCAGTAGAACATTTGATATCGTATATTGTGAAAAAAATTAATAGCGAGATTGAAAATAAATGTCTTAAATTCACTTAGGAGGAAGTACTAATGTTATGGAGGGAAGTGTTGACGAAGAATTCCTTCATGAATGCTGAAATGTAGGAATGAGTGAGAAATGGGCAATTTCATTTAATAAATAATTATTTTTCGGAAACTTCTTCTTCGAGAAATTTGCATTTCCTGGTCTAGTACGAGAAGTACGTACTAGGACTAGACCGAGAAGTATGATTCTGAAAATACAGATGATCATCACCAAAGTTACGAATTAATTCATATGAAGTTAGTTATTAAAAGTTTGCATATTGTACGCAACACGCTCGAGAATAGTTTTTTTTTGGATTCGCAGACTTCCAGAAATTTGTCTTTTGGTCCAAAAAATTCTATTTTCGGATATTTCAATAGGGTTGACATGAAATAAGTCAGACCAACGTTAAGTGATCTTTTATTACAGGATCCTTTAATAAAGTTGGCCTCTATTTCGGTTTCGATAACTCTCTAATACCCTCATTGCGCAAGCTATCAGTATTTTGTAGTGGTCTCAAACGACTCGGGGGACTTGCTGATGAAGAATCCGTGGTCAATGAAAATTCTATCCGGTCGTCCGGCTGCGAACACGATAACTCTTGAACGGATTTAGTAAGGGATCTGAAATTGTGGAAGTTGGTTCGGGTTCTAAATGTCGCAGTTGAGTTCGTTAACGGGCCAAATCGGTCGAGTAGTTTCGGAGTTATCGACATTTGAAATTTTCATTATTTTGCCGATATTTCAGAAACCACACATCCGTTCATTTCGAAATTTGGTAATACGAAGGAGAATAATGTCGCGCAAACTTCCTCAAAATTCCTTGAGAAACGTTTTTTTACGAAATATTCAGAAAATTTTTTGTCTGTGCATGGTAAACCGACAAATTCTGGTCGCTATAAATCTAGAACGGAACATGTTACATCCTTGAAATCGAGCTTGAAATTTTCACATTAGATTGGGCACAACTGTATGTTTGAACGTTCACATTCAGCCATAGGCCGGACGTAAACACGATAACTTCTGAAATGAACGACATCGGAACTTGAAATTTTCAGGGTAGGTTCAAGAATTGAAAAGGAAAGGTTAATTCATGAATGAATAGAATGAAACCAATAGCCCCCAGGATATTCAAATTGGATTTATGGTTTTCCAATCGCAAAGGTGCGCAAAAGCTTATGACTTCACGTCAGTGCATCTTTAATTTATATAATTTTTGATTGATCTCTTCGAATTTTCTTTCCCTCAGAGGAAGAAGGAGTTCGTTCTTAATAACAACTAACGAATATGTGCTTCATTAGATAATCCTTTAATTAATTATTCTCAAATGTCATGTAACTGAAAAACTAGTATAAACCGAAAAAAGAAGATCCTGATGAATTTTCTAGGACAAAACCGAATTTGAGTGAAAAGAAACAGTATTTTTCTTAGTTGGCTGATCAAAAAACTTCCACAGCTCTCAATTGATTCGGCAATCTCAATAATTCGAATATGGGTAGAAGCAATATCTTTATCTCAATAACAGAAGATCTGAGTTTTTTCAAATTTCGGAACAAGGATACTGTTAAGATTCCCATCTTACTTTTTCGCAGATGTTGGTTCGAGACCTGAATTAATCAAGTAAGATCCTTTCGGACCCCTTTTTCCTTGAAATTATATATCCCTAGATATATCCTGTCTTCCCTACATATACAGGGTGTTACATAATAGTATGTCACAACTTGAGGGGGTAAAAGCTTCGTTACGGAACTACAGGGTGTTGAAATAAAAAAAAATTGTTTTTTTCTTCATAACTCCTGCAGTTCTTGAGATATTCCGTCCAAATTTGTAATGCGAGCTATTTTCAACTGTCTCCACGATTGCACGTCCTGAATCTAAACTAGAATGCACAGGGTGTTTTATTTTCCTGAGACATGTCTCCTTTTTCCCTATCAAACTTTTTTGGGGTACGCTTCTGATCAGCGCAAAATCAATTGTCGATATCTTCGTTCAATTAAAAAACTGTTATTGTTGAAAATTATTGAACGATTGTATTTGATATTGAATAAGCTGAAGTTGAATCTCAGATGACGAGCTATCAAAATAAAAGCAAATTGTGGGCATACCTATCGAGTATTTCTATTATTTTTTTTATTTAGCGAATAACATACAATCGTTCAATAATTTTTTAGTTGAAAACGGTAAGAGATACGAAAAAATTACAAAAGTCACAAAGGTTTCTAAATTGGACGAAGATATCAAAATTTGATTTTACGCTGACCAGTGACGTACCGCAAAAAGTTTGAGAGGGAAAAAGAGACATGGCTCCGAAAAGAAAACACCTTGTAGATTCTAGTTAAGATTCAGGACCTGCAATGATGGAGACTGTTGAAAATAGCTCGCATTCCAAATTTGGACTGAGACTGAATGCAGGAGTAACACCCTGTAGCTGTAGCTCCATAACGAAGTTTTTGCGGACCCATGTTTATATGGAGAGTTTTTCTTGCAATTATATTATGTAGATTCATCCCCTTAAGTTGTGACATACTATTATATAACACCCTGTATTGGAAATAGGAATGCGGTCTACCCAGAAAAAAAAGACGATTACTGAGCACCTTTTCCACCGTAATAACGTAAATATTCATAGTAAGATAGATTGATAAAAAAGATACTATATAAAACACGGAAGAAGCGAAGAAGGAAATGAAAGGTTGATGTTGACACAATTGAATATTATGTGAAATAGGAAAAAAAAGAAGTAAATTGAAATTGAATAATGGAATATCGAGAACAACCTAATGCAACCAAACATACTTTGGTGTTTGATGAATTTAATTTCAAGTATATCGAAATATAATAATAAAAACTCAATAAAATTGCGTTTTTACTGTTTATCAGAAATGTTTCATAAAGTTTTAGTTTGATACCTTTGCAAATATTAATTTCCAAATACATAAACAATGAATCATAAATCATTATGAGTAAATATCATTGCATGAAAATGCAATGCTATTAAATATTCAATTAATATTGATTGACACCGTAAAACCGTTTTTCGAATTTTTGGTATTTGCGCTATCTTCCTTCAATGAAATTAAATTGGAACTGAACCAATTATAAACAATGTAATGAAGATTAATGAATGACTAATAATTTTCGTAAAATTACTAGAATGAGAATGAGGATCATTACAAGTTTTCTCATGAAAGTTTTACAAATTTTGGATCTCGGCACAGAGAATCTTATTTATAATAATGACACAAATTACGCAGAAAATAAGAAATCTGCTTTACTAATAGATATATTTGAAATTACTCAGTTTCAGAATACGAATTTTCTCTTTATTTTATTGTAGCTTTATATCTGATTTTCTACAAATTCATTTTTCTTGTTACAGTTCCAGGTATACACAGTTCAAATTGGGTACAGGAATTCAAGGCTTTTCTATTATTCGTGGATGTATCCATAAATTATGTTCATCACTTTCTGTTCATGCCAATGAACAACTGAATATTTCAATGCCTACTCACCTGATGGAATGGGATAAACACAGGTACGTTCTTCGTCTAGCACTGTTAAATTTCACTCAAACTAAAAACCAAACACAAGAGCACCAAAACTTATCACAGATAAATTAAATAAAGTTATTATTGGATCAGCTACACTTAAAACTAAAATAGTCTCAAAATCAAAACATAAAAACACCAAATCAGGTGCATGGATCCAACTGACACCTGACAGGCAAGTAAATCTACTCGTTCGGGAGAGTTCGGTGCTACGAAGAATGAATAGGAATGTTCACGGTTTCGCGCTTCTTCGATGATGCCAGTGCGGGCCAAATTTCTCTGCATTCCGTGAAATACACTGCCCAACCAATGAATAGTCGTATTCATACTGTATAACCATTTACTTTAAAATGTAGATTCAAACTTAATGATGTAAGTTAAATTCCATTTGCATTAAAATACAGTTACTGTATCATTACTACTAGTTAGACAGATATTAAAATAATCTTGAAATCATTGAGGAACTTTACTTTTTGAGCGCTCGATCGTTCTACTTAAATGAGTGCTATATCGAATTTTGAGCCGAAATAGTTATTTAATCAACTAGGTTATTAAAGACTATTGGTTAAGATATTTAGTTAGTTCGAGACCATTAGTAGCTCGATTAAGAACCGAGTTGATTACAAGATTTTTCCGACGATCTCAATATGAATTGCGTATGAATTCTTGATCGAAATACAATCTCATTTTGCACAAGACTTACATTTGACATAATAAAATTTCTTTTTATCTACGTTCCAGTAGTTTTGATAATTCTCGTAGTGCTACTGATAATTTGTGAACGGTTGCCATGAGGATTGCACATTAAAATAGCAGTAATTGAGCATTAAAATGGGCAATTAATGATCAATTTCGTACACATTAAAATCACCTTTTATTTTGAGATCGACGGAAAAGGGTTTTAAACGATAAGGTTCTACACTGATGACGAATCCGCGCAGGCCCGTAGCCAGGATTTTTTTCGGGGGGGCTTACTTGAATACACTAATAATTCATGATTGTCACAACGTATAACTGAACACATGCTTATTGATATTTTAATAATTTCGGGGGGGGGGTCTTAGCCCACCCCCTAGCTACGTGCCTGAATCCGCGGACAAATTCAATTCGTCTGTAAACACGATACCTCTCGAAAAAGGATATTATCCTAGTTACAGACTTGAAATTTTCAGGGAGGTTCGGCCCCTAAATGTCGCGATTAAGTTCATTAAAGGCCAAAATCGTACAGGGTGTTCCATAAGATATGGCCATTCATGATTTTGTTCCTCAAGATCTCAGACAGAACAAAATCATTTGAGAAGAAATTTCGGTCCACATGCAAAATACTAATGAGAGGCTTCATATGGAATTTTGTTGATATAGCGTTAACAGAATCATTGTTTAAGGAGACTCATCAAACAATGACAGAACCATAGAAGATTCAATCGAAATATTGAAAAGAAAAATCATAATATTTTCACAACGGAGTATCCACTTCGAGTGAAATTTATTTTGGAGGTGAAGATTCTTACACTGAATGTTCATTCAAAATTTGAAGAGAATCGCAAAAATTTAATCATATAATTAAATTTTTTTTCCGTCGATCTCAAAATGAAAGGTGATTTCAATGTGTTCGAAATTGATCAATAATGACCCATTTCAAGGCTCAATTTCTGCTATTTCAATGTGCAAACCTCATGACAACCGTTCACAAAGTATTCAGAAGCACTACAGAAATGTCGAAACTCTACTGAAACAAATACATAGAAATATTATTATGTCAAATGTAAGTCTTGTGCAAAATGAGAATGTATTTCAATCAAGAATTTTAACACAACTCATATTGAGATCGTCGGAAAAATCTTGTAATCAACTTCGCTCCGCAGTCCGCTCACGCGTTAAATATCTCGACCATTAGTCGCTGTCTTTATAATTGAAAGATTGAATAACTATAAATTATCCATTGTTTCAACTATGGAATTCGAATTTTGCCAATTCGATCGAGCTGAGATTTTGCAGTGAAGTGTTTGATACCAAATTAAAGCAGTAGGCAAATTTTTTAGGAGTTGCGTTAGTACAATCATAGTCTTCTAAAGGATGGTTAGAAATAGGTCAATTTTTATGATTGGTTATAACAGGCATTTTTTTCACCAGAGCTTTAGAAATTTTCGTGTCGCTACAAATTTCGAAGAAGAAAAATATATTTCAAATAGAAACCAGAGTGTGCCATGCTATTGTTCGATAGACTTTTCTCAGACAATCAAAAATATATAACATATATACTTCACATTTCATTACATCGGATATTTCGAGAAAACTTTTCGATCAACGCCTCACAGAAAGAGAGGTTCGTGACCAAATTAAAGTGTCAATTGACAGATTGACGCTATCAATTGACAGATTGATATTGCTTATTGACAGATGAAAAGTGTCAATCGACAAATTGAAAGTGTCAATTAGCACTTTCAAATCATGGACCTATAATACTAACTGGACGTCGAACTTCCTTACTGTCACGTAGAAAAAAGTGAGGCAATTGGCCGCCATTTGCAGTTTGGGGTGAACCACAAATATTTTGATGTTTTATGCCATATGTGCTCGAATTCATAGATTTATAATAGGTCCATGCTCGAATTTTGATTGAAACATAGAGGTTCCTTTGAAAGAAGTGATGAAAAACGAACTCCATATATTAGTGTTCTGTGAACTCTGACATTTCGGTCTATCAAAATTATAAATATTTTCGATTCCTGTGATTAGTTATTAAACAATATTGATAATCCTATCATTTTAATTCGTTGAAATAGAATAAATAAAGGAATATTGGTAATTCTAATATTTCCATTCATAGAAAAATTGACAACTCTCAAATTCACCCCAAACTGCAAATGGCCGCCTTTTGCCTCAAAATTTTTGACAGGTTCGCCATCTAGTTAGTATTATAAATCTGTTTCAAATGTGTCAATTCACAGATTTTTATTTTATTGCAGTGGCACTAATACGTCGTCATAGAAGTTATCGAAGTAAAACTGATGATTTTCATTCAACTTGAGAGCCAGTCATGTGTTGGTTAGTATATTTCGTAAACAAATCTTGTATAAGTATGGTTTCAGTTGGTGAGGAACCCTGTTGCCATATCTGCCTAAACTCATTGCCATTCAAATAATTATAATGACTGTAGTAGGAAAGGAACAAGATAAATAATATACGATTTAAATGCACTACCTTGAAGGGAAAATATCATTAGAATCTAATCGTGAGAACTGCAGTTATTCTTTTCCCGAGATAATGCATTTTAAGTGTAGCGTATACGGAAACGAAAAGTTTGAGGAATCTAAAGTTCAACTGAACCTATAGGTACCCTCAAAAGAAATCAAATGATTTTGTAAAAGGACAGTACTATCGAAAATTTGGAAATACGGGGTGTTTCCTAATTGAATGTCAATATTTATGGGGTTATTTTTGGGCCGATTTAAAAAAAAAAACTTCATATAAACATATGTCCTAAACGTTTTCATCTTTTAAGTTACAAGGTGCTAAAATTTTCAAAAATAAATCATTTTTTATTAATATCTACAATACCACTTCAGATATTTCAATGAATTAAATTTGTCATACATGTACTATGAATCAAGACGCATTTTTTAATGTATCACTTTTTTTTCAATAACCACCAGTGACGTAATTTGACCTTCCTATTTTGGCAGACGTTGATGGTACGCCACAGATTTTTCTTGAAATTATTATTATTTTTGAAATTACCAATCATTTCTCACCGAAGTTGATCTCTCCACTTTTTTCGCTAAAAAAAATAAAAACCGTTTCACATTCACTGTATGATCATTAGGTACAATATCGTTAATAAGTACATACTTATGATAATATCACCATGCAGAGACAGCTTACGTATTCTAATTTTTTCTGGAGAAACCTGTGCGTTGGATTGAAAATATTCAAGGAATCAAATTTGCTCATTAATAAATACAGATTTCATTTTTTTCATTTTCCACAACTTTACCACTCAAAAGGTAAGACGTCCAGGACATATGTTTATATGAAGTTTTTTTCTTGAAATGGCCCCAAAAATCACCCCCATAAATATTGACATTAAATCAGCAAACAACCTGTATATTTATGAATTTCACTTTCTTGCTTGAATACTGAATGACTACCATTTCACAATGATTTTGAGAGTATCGGTAATGTTAATGTTGCTATGATTGTTAACGCCTTAATACAATACGTTTGACATTAACATTGATGTGAACATTAGTATCTCTGTTATTTAAGCGTTAATATCGTAGCTCAACATTAACATCATTGCGGAATGGCAGTACAGTAATTTCAAACAGGAAAGTAAAATTTATTAACAACAGTTTCCGAATATTCGGATTCAAATTATCAATTCAAGTGCCTAAAAAAAAGCCTTTGAGTTATTCCTTCCGGAAGTTATCGCGTTTATGCCCGATCGAACGGCTGACCGATAACTTCGGATGGAATAACTTAGAACCTGTAATTTTAGAGGAAATAAATTAAAGGCTTGAACGGAAAAGTATACCTATTACAGATGAACACGAGTAATTATTTTCCGGAAATTGAAATGATGATCATTTACCGAATATGAAGAAGAGAGCAAGTGATGTTTCCTGATTTGGAATTATATTATTGCTGTTCTTAACGAAATTAAAATATTTAACTCTACGATAATTATCGATATTTCAATATGGGTGTTTGAAATTGCCTGCTTTCCTTTTCCACATTTCTGTTAGATGCGAATTATTGACGAAAACTATTCGAAAAGTCTCCAGCTTTTCGACTCTATATTTTCCAAAAAAAAAATTCGATTTGTTTCTTTCGAAGAAGCAACATATCTAAATTTTTGTTTACCTGCTAAATTATGTACAGATTTCAGAGGAATATGCATTCGGTTCCTGAAAATTCAAATCATTTTTTTATTTTCCTGAGATTTTCACGCTTTTTGCCTGTTTGGTATGAGTTTTTGTATCTTCATTGTGTACCTGCATATTACGTTATATACCGGAGAAAAATTCTCGCCCTTGAGGTCGTCCGTCCGTAAACACGATAACTCTTGAAAATATTTCCCCAGAGATTACACCATTTCCAAGTGTATTTCAGAAAGCGTCAATTGTATTTCAGAATAGTCAATTGTATTTCAGAAAGCGTCAATTGTATTTCAGAATAGTCAATTGTATTTCAGAAAGCGTCAATTGTATTTCAGATTAGTCAATTGTATTTCAGAAAACATCACTTGTAATTCAGATCAGTCAATTCAATTTCAGAAATCGTCAATTGTATTTCGAAAATGGTCATTCGAAATTCAATTTATAGGTACACACATTCACATATAGCAGAAATGTTCATTTTAAATACGGTTTGTCCTCCTCAGTCCCGAGACCACACTGAAATCGAGATAACTGTGATATTTGGAAATTAAAATGATATTCCTACTTTCTGAATTATAAATGACGGTTTCTGAAATACATATAATATAATCTGAAATACAACTGACCCTTTCTGAAATACAATTGACACTTTCTGAAATACACTTGGATATAGTGTAGAAATTTTCAGGGAAGGTTCGGTTCCGAAACGCCGCGGCTAAGTTCGTTGACCCGCAGAATCGTACAGGGTGTTCCATAAAATATGACCATTCAAAATTTTTGTTCCTCAATATCTCAGACATAACGAAACCGATCGAAATGAAATTTTGTGGTACATGCAAGATACTCATAAGAAGTCTCATACGAAATTTTGTGGCTGTACACCATACTATAGAGAATTAAATCGGAATATTGAAAAGAAAAATCATTATATATCCACAAAAAATATCCGATTCGAAAAAAAAAATCTACAAAACTTCAAGAGGAAAAATTTTCGATTTGATCGATGTTGAATTTTGCAATAAAATGTTCAATACCGGTTCAAAGCATTATGCAATTGTGGGAGTTATTGAGTAGGGTAAGAGCGCCAGTGAATGAACACCCACCAGTGAATGAACGCTTTTTAAAAAAACAATTATATTAAGAAGTATCTGTCCAAACATTACAAACTACTATCTTCAGATTGTTACGCCATCTTTGGAGAATATGCGGCATCTCTACTTTTCCGCCAACCTGTCATTGGTGCTCATAATATTTGGTTAGAGTAGTGCTGAGTGTTAGCCTGAGTTTTGTGAGTGATATCATTTACAATGCTCAACAAGGTATGTTGGGGGAAAGGTTTTAGTGCATTTATATATAGCGTCACATTGTTTGTGATAGTTTTATTTAATTTGATATGATTTTCAAAAACAGATTTAATGACAATTTGTGCAGAATATAACCTATAAAATTGAAATTAATGCTGTTCATTATGTTGGTTTCCAAATATCAGCATAATCCAGTGAATGAACAGGGTGTTCATTCACTAGATTTCGGAAATTTTGTTTCGGTCTTTGTCCAATACATTATTCAATGGCTCCTGAAGTCGACATTTCTTTTTCTGCCTGCAGATGTGCTCAAATGAACCCGTATCCAATGAATGAACGGGGTGTAAAATGTTGAATAGCACCTTGTTCATTCACTAGATAAGGGATCCAGTTAATGAACAGCACATTTTCATGGAATGTTCTGATCAATTATGGGAGAAATAGATTAAATGAAACAAGTTTTTCTTCTCGTTAGGCGACATCAAGTCATGAAAAACCATACCAACGGTTCCGGTATTCAGAAGACCAATTGAAGGAAGCTGTAAATGCTATTCGTACTGGCTCAATAACATTAAATGCGGCCCACAAAGCTTATGGGATTCCAAAGAGTACCCTCCATAATAAAATAAAAGAAAAGGTACCACTAGATCGGAAAATGGGCCCGACAACATATTTGACTGCAGAAGAGAAAAAACGAATAGAGCAGTGGATCCTGCACAATGCTAAAGTTGGATTTCCTTTACATCCAAATGATGTTAAGGATTCAGTTCAACGGGTGTTGAAAGCGGGTAATAGAGACAATCCTTTTAAAGATTCTAGAACAGGAGTTAAATGGTTTAAACTATTTTTGAAGCGTCATAGAGAAATAGTATTAAAAAATGCGGAAGTAATAACTAAATCCAGAGCTTCGGTAAGCGAAAAGAACATCAGAGAATGGTTTAGTGAACTTCAGAATTATTTAACAGAAAACGAATGTCTTGACATGAAGAATGATCCGAAAAGAATAATGAATTGTGATGAAACCAGCGTGCAAACATGCCCGAAAAGTGGGAAGGTTCTAGGTTCAAAATCACTCAAGAATTTTTATGAAGTAGTGAGCGGATCGGAAAAAGAAAGCATAACTGTGCTTTGCACTTATAACGCAAGTGGTGAAAGTCTACCACCAATGGTCATTTTTCCCTACAAAAGATTGCCAACTCACATAATAAACAATATGCCATCTAAATGGGCCGTAGGGAGATCGGATTCAGGTTGGATGGTGTCTAGTACATTCTATGAATATGTGGCAAACGTGTTCATCCATGGTTGCTGGATAATAATGTGGAATTTCCTGTGATACTATTCCTCGACGGGTATAAGAGTCATTTAAGTATTGAATTAGCGGATTTTTGCAGGGACAAAAAAATCCATGTGTATTGCCTTCCTCCAAACGCAACGCACATAATTCAACTATGTGACTATTTTTAAACCATTAAAATCGTATTGGAAATCCGAATGTCGGAAATACAAGAATGAAAATCCAAACGTGCCCATAACAAAAATAAATTTCACTAATGTTTTCAGTAAAGCATTTGATAAGGTATCTAGGGAGGTCATCAAGAAAGCTTTCGAAATTAGCGGACTTTTCCATAAATGCTGATGCTATAGATTATTCCAAATGCATATCTAGTCGTAATGATACTGAAAAATCTATTATATCAGAAAATCATTGTGTAGAAGACTTCAAACTTGCTAAAATAGTTTTGGACGAAATCATATGTCTAGAAAAAATATCAATAGAAGGGAATACTGACTTGAAGACTATAAACAATAAGTTGAATGAGAAAATTAATTCAGAAAAAGCAGAAAAGGAATTGACTGTTGAAAATAGTATGCCTGAAAGAGAAACGCAAGTTGACGATGATTTGTTTGACATAAAAAGTATGTCAATGGAAATTGACGGTAGCATCTATAATAATGAATGGGAAACAAGTATGATGGAGGACAATATTCTTGGCTGTGATTTGTATGCTGAAAAAAATAGCCCAAACAAAATTACCATTTTGCAGGATATCATAATTTAGTTTTCAATAGTTTGATTCAATCAGTTTACAAACCTATTATCCCTCATTTTCCCTATCAAATTGAAATGTTCATTCGCTGGTCGAAAGCAGTTCATTTTTTGGAACGTGATGTTCATTCACTAGGATTTTACAGAATTTTGACTTTTGTTCAAAATATTTCAGAACAGGTGTATATTATATAAGTCCTTTCTGAATTATTACGATGTGGCTATTTCAGGTATCTGGACGAAAGAAACAAGGTTCCTTAATTTAACACAAATTTTTCAGAATGCTTGAGAATTATAACGGATGTTCTTAAGTGTTCATTCATTGGCGCTTTCACCCTACATCCTTCTGAAAACTCAAGTTCTAGAGCTTTCAAGCCTCTTTTGGGTAGGTTGCAATGGTTACAGAAAGCTGAATACTTTTTTATTGAAGCAACAATCAGGACGTCATAACTCGAAAACTACAGAAAATTGCATTACATACATGGGGTATTTTTGAATAGCCGCAGGTCTGAGGAAACCAAAAAATACTTCATTGACGTTAACCACCTGGACACCCTGTATTTCATATTTTGAAAAATTTCCAGATTTTGCATTCTAATATTTAGTAGATATCAGCATTGAGTTTAAAAATTTTTAAACTCAATGGTATCAGTCTAAAGCAGAGGTTCCCATACTTTTTTTTTCTCATAGACCACATTAAACATTTTGCTGGATCTGGTGGACCCCCTGCAGCTATTACATTTACTAACTTACTTCCAAAACCCGAAAAAGTATATGTCTATGTAAATCTGTGTTGTGGCTATTTTTCAATCAAGTATGAGTTAAAAGTTTTCGAAAAAAAGGTGAGAATTTATATTGCTTTGATTATGCTGTGAGTATTGTCATTTCTTAAATGTTTCAAGGCCAGTCTAAAAAGCGTCTTCATCCAACAGTTGGATTCCTACTTTACTTTTTTGTATTCTAAGATTGACTCACAGTACAAGAAACCAATAAGAACAAAAATTACTACACCTTTAATTATGTTGTTATAACAGTCTTAGTAGAATCAAAATTTAACATCAAAACTGATAATGATTATTATTTTAAAAACATTCGCAATATAATCGAAATTTTGATTATATTGCGACTGTTTTTAAAATAATGAGCTTCCTATAATATTGTCTTCCTATATTATTGTCTCTCTATATTCATAGGAGAAGTCAAGTCGGGTCACCTAATACATTTTTATAGACCCCCGTTAACGAGTTGTGGACCCCCATTTTTTTCCACGCAAGCGTAGACCCCTGTCGGGCTCCCGTGGACCCCTGGGGGTCCACCTGGACCACTTTGGGAATCAATGGTCTAAAGCTCCATACAAAATTTTGAGGTAATAGCCTCATTGATTCACCAATGAACGAGCGCTCAAAAGCACTTGCTTAGGGTTTTTTCATACAAATTTCTACAAATGCTACACAACTGCACTACCTCAAAAATTTCAGAAATCAATTGGTTTTTTGGATACCTAATGGGCGTGTTGAGGCATTGTTAATGGAGAAGTTAAACAATGTTGTTAGCTTTGAATAAGAATTTGCTTTATTGAAAGTTCGTTAGTAGGAAACGAGTGTTAGCACATACATTATATAGAGTTAAATATGAAATTCCATTGTACACCAACGAAATTTATGTCAGAATTAAATAAATAATATAGATGAAATTATTTTATCAGAGTTCGTGTCTGTAACTATCAATTGATCTGTACGTGGCTTTATGACTTTTCACATTGATATTCTCAACTCCGTGATGATTATATAGTTATCCTAAATATATGTCTAAATTGTTGCACTGATTTCAGGTCAAAGTCTACATATAATTCATATTTGCATACATAAATGCGAAAGATCGTGTAGAGAGGATTGTAATGCGGCAATCCGATACGATATAGCAGCGGAATTCAACACCCACTGCGGCTCGCCCCTTCACGATGATTCACATAGCGTCATCATTCTGGATACAGAGTGTCCCAACAATACGTTTCAAAAACCGATTGAATTTAATCTGAAACTTTACTATGGGGCTTTTCTATTTGACTGATTAACTGAGGAAATCACTTCACTTAGACTGAATCGACCAAAAGGAACGCTGCATTACTGATTTTGAATCAGTTTCAAAATAATTATTCAAAATATGTTTGTCTTTCTACTTGTTACGTAGAAATAGGTAATGGCCGATGGTATCCTAGAAATTTACAGACAGAGAAGACAAAGAAATTGTAAAGAAACCACATATACAGGGGTTACATATAATAGTATGTCACAACTTGAGGAGGTGAATCTACGTGTAATTTTAAGAAAAAAAAGTTTATATAAACATGGATCCGTAAAAGCTTCGTTACGGAGCTATAGGGTGTTGAAATTTCCAAAAAAATTGTTTTTTTCTTGATAACTCCTGCAGTTCTTGAGATAGTCAGTCCAAATTTAGAATGCGAGCTATTTTCAACAGTCTCCATCATTGCACGTCGTGAGTTTTAACTAGAATCTATAGGGTGTTTCCTTTTCCGAAGCATGTCTCATTTTTCCCTCCCAAACTTTTTTGCGGTACGCCACTGGTCAGCGTAAAATCAATTTTTGATATCTTTGTCCAATTAACAACTTTTTTGAGTTTTGTAATTTTTTCGTATCTCTAACCGTTTTCGAGTAAAACCTAACCTAACCGTTTTCGAGTAAAAAATTATTGAACGATTGTATGTCATTCGCTAAATAAAAAAATAATTACTCGATAGGTATGCCAAAAATTTGCTTCTATTTTAATAGCTCGTCATCTGAGACTCAACTTAAGCTTATCACTACATAGTATAAAACAAAGTCGCTTTCTCTGTCCCTATGTCCCTTTGTATGCTTAAATCTTTGAAACTACGCAACGGATTTTGATGCGTTTTTTAGATAGAGTGATTCAAGAGGAAGGTTATATGTATAATAACATCCATTAAATAGTGGAGAAGTACTGTTATTTTTGAGGTTTCTAATGTGATGTCCGTGCGAAGCCGGGGCGGGTCGCTAGTTCAATATCAAATACAATCGTTCAATAATTTTTTACTCGAGTACGGTACGTTAGAGATACGAAAAATTAACAGAGTCAAAAAAGTTTCTAAATTGAATGAAGATATCTATCAAAAATTGATTTTACGCTGACCAGTGGCGTAGTAGCGTACCGCAAAAAAGTTTGAGAGGGAAAAAGGAGACATGGCTCCAAAAAAGAAAACACCCTGTAGATTCTAGTTAAAATTTAGGACGTGCAATGATGGAGACTGTTGAAAATAGCTCGCATTCCAAATTTGGACTGAATATCTCAAAAATTGCAGGAGCTATGAAGAAAAAACCAATTTTCTTTGGAAATTTCAACACCCTGTAGCTCCGTAACGAAGCTTTTGCAATTTGCGGGCCCATGTTTGTATGGACTTTTTTCTTGAAATTAAACGTAGATTCATCCCCTTAAGTTGTGACCCTGTAGAGCCTATATTTTTTAAAAAACAAATATTGGTCCTACATCACGAGTCCGTTGTTTTAAACTTATTTTTCCCTTTTAATTTTTCAGAAAAAAAGCAAAGATTATTAAAAAAAAATTATCATGCTATATATGTTATGTAGATTATTATCTAATAAACTTCATACTAATCTTTGAATTTTGTGATCAAGATTGTGGTATAACAACTGAACCAAATCGAACCTAACCTATCCAAACTTATTTAATTTGAACAATGAGCCTATTCGTTTTGGGGAGTTTCGTGCTCCTGAGCAACTCAAAAGCTCGAAATACGGGTGGCCATTGGTTGCGCACAAGCACTGGAACAGCTGAGGAGCACGAAACTCTCCAAAACGAATACAAATGTTAACAATACCAAAATTCAAAATTTCATCTACGATTTGCTCCATTAGAACTAATTTATGTTGACTTTTTGCAAAGTTTGAAAACTAAAAACCTACACATTTAGGACCTGGTGTATTGGCCTTTAGCTTAGCTAGTATCTCAGAGTAAATTTTCTTCTTACTCTGAGGCTAGTATTTACTTTTTATAGTTCTTCGCGAATATTTTGATAATTTAGAATATGGTAAAACTGTCAGAGCGCCCTGAATCTTATAATAATAATAATAATAAATGTCTTTATTGAACCACCTAATTACAAAAGCCATTACATAAAAAGTTTAATTATATAGGGCGAGATTCAGTTTGCACACCACGAGTGATATGCATCTGCTCTTCCACCTAACCCTTATTCTGTAACTATTGTCATTACTATTTGAACTATAGGGTTGTTATAGCTAGATTAGCCTTTCAGGAACTACGACCGCAAAGGATCTGCATAGATCCTTTGTTCTCTACCATACTCATTCATGAAAACCCAGGTTATCAATGGCGTTGATAAAACCAACAAGCTCCTTAGGAACCTTGGCCCTTACCTCTTGGGTTTCCAGGACGGGTTTCCCCATATGAATTGTTTTTAGGCCTGTCTAGGTCTAGGCACTTGCATACCATGTATTCAGCTGTTTGTGTTTCTGCTTCTGATTCTTAAAGCCTGCAAATGTCTTCTGCTGACTTTCAAATACGTTTTACCGACAGCAGTCCCACTATCACCTGAAGTTCAGCTAATGACAGTTCTGGTATAGGTAGGTGAAATGATTACAAACTTTTTGGACCGAGTGAATCCACAGGGTTAACCAAATTCCATTGCTGGAATACTACCTCTTTCCAAGCCCACAGATTAGAAAGACTCAGGTCCAGTAGGTGTTTGCCTTGATGCATTTTTTGCGATGGGCTTTTTAATTTCCTTCAACACCACAATGCTCTGGCATTGGACCTTTTTATTGCTTCTGCCAGTTGCTTGATGGTGTAATGGCACTCCCAGGTCAGCACAGACCTTGGCAGTGTATTCTGTAACGAACATAACACAATTTTATTTTCTTTTAGAAATGCAGAATCCTCCCAGAATATATTTCAATCGATCAAATAACACGAGTATGGAGATCTACTGTTGACAAATTGACAACTACTTATGTAATAATGAATGTATTACCCATCAATATATTATTTCTTTGAAATGATGGAATAGCAAGAATAATTGTGAAGTTATCAGAATTTGTAATTCACTGCTAGTTTATCTTATTCTAAAACGTGCTCTCAACAACAACATCCTTTAATGCACTAATTTTAAAATGTAAAAGATATTTCAACATTTTCAACTTTCTCCAAAGATGCTGTTTATATTTGATGTATTTTAACTCATTCTTGAATTCATTGAACAGTTTCTATTTATATGAAGCCCCCTTCTGGTAGGACACTAAGGGATGTTTCACCACTTGCTGATAAGTTACAGATACCTATCTGACAGATATCGTTGCAATGAATTTGTCTGCATTTATTATAACGAAATACTTTCTAATTTGTTATAAGGAATATCATAAATTTTATAGAAAGAAGAGAATATTTCCCTGACTGCAAGATCTGAAAAACTTCAATTTTAATGAATACAGACATTTTCATTTCAATGATATCTGTTAGATATAAAGATGTTTCACAATATAAATTGTAAAATATCTTTGGTTAGATAGCTATCAGTAACTTATCAGCAAGTGGTGAAACAGGCCCTAACTCACCTACCCATATTATTATAATAATAATAACAAGCTTTATTTCAAGTAAAGTAGAAATGTGTACATAACTTCTTGAAATGAAATAGTGTCAAAAAAAAAGAAAATTTCAATCATCTACTGATTAGAGGGGTCCTGTTCCAGCTCCTCACATCATACATCAAAAACTCTTCAACCGTGTATGGTTCGATTTGTATCAAAAGCTTAAAAATTTGCTTTTTAAAGCTTTTGAGTGTGGTTGTTTCTTTTATGTGATCTATAATTTTGTTGTAATATCTTATACAACTATATTCTGGTCCCTTTTCTGTTAATGTAAGCCTATGATGTGGATATATCAACTTTGTTGTCCTTGTGTTGTAGCTTGTTATAGTTTTACTCTGAAAGTAGTCCTTGTTCTTGAAGACAAACATAAGGCACTCTTGTATGTGAATTGCAATTGCAGTTAGCAGGCTATTTTTCCGAAATATTCCTCTGCATGATTCCCTACTTTTCATTCGCATAATTGTTCTAACAGCTCTCTTCTGCATCTTCATAACGCGATCCATAGTGTTTCCACTTCCATAAAATATAATTCCATACCTTAGTTTTGATTCAAATGTAGCCTGATAGATTATCCTAATGGATGATGGGTCTAAATATCTTCTTAAAACACCCAGTGAGTAGCAGAAGGAAGCTAGCTTGGTGCATAGCAATGATATATGTGCTCCAGTTTAGATTTTCATCAATTATGAGACCCAGGAAGCGTCCAGAATTTTGCAGTAAGACTTTGTTGTTATTGAGTTGGATCTGTGATGGTGTTAGAAAACCTTAACTAATATTAATTATATTTCGAAAATACAGAAGTACCATAAAAGTGTCAAACTGCTTAAAAAATACTTCCCTTCTTTTGGCAATAAATCAACTTTTATTTCAAAGAGGGGCCCTAAAGATTTCGATATTTTATTTGTTCTTGTGTTGTCAAAACAAGAAATTTAGGTTAGAATCTTGAACACATGATCTCTTGGAATGGTAAAAAACATATGAATAAGTCATTTATTGAAATCCTTACAGGCCTTTGTTGCATCTGATATTTCCAGGAATACTTAATGAGTTTTAAGCTTTCAAATAAAAGTAGATTTATCGTACAAACAAGGGAAGAAATTATTGTGTTTTTTAAAAAGTTCGACCTGAGGCCATTTATAAGATAACAGAACTGGAAATATTGATTAGACTTCTGGGTGAATGAAAATTTTTTAACATAATGAAAATGAATGATAACAAACAAATAATATTAAAAAATTTATAGATATAACAAGATAATGAATTATATAATAATTCATACTGCGAGAACAAATAATATTGTCATTTATAAGTAGCAGTCAAATCACAATGTATATTATTCACTGATCATTTGTCTGTGAAGACTACCTCAGTAGAAACTTGACTTGGCCTGAATGGTTGAATCAGTTACAACATGAATAAATGAAAATATCTGTTTACATATTGGGAAGAGATTTTGCCCTTTCACCATCATTCTTGAAGAAGTTCCTTTTGTTTGCTTTCTAAAATTTGCTCTGCTTCACTGATATATTTATCTGCCAAAGCTTTCAATTGGTTCTCTATATTTCTGACAAGATCTTCGGACACACCATCCTTCTTCTTCAACGACTTTGTAGTTTTATTCTGAACGTCTTTTATACTATCCCTGCATTTGAGGAATAATTGTTTGGCATTCTTGGACAGGTTTTCTCTGTGTTCTTTTGTAACCCTGAAAAAACAAAACTTGTAATATTTGACCATAATCTTATATGGTTTTATTTTGAAAATCTCAAATTTTTGTAAATAATTCTACTTAAGGAAACGGAGTTATGATATTTTTTTGGGAAGAATTCATAAAATTTCACTGGTGCATGTAATATTTTAAATACAACATATAATCCTTGACGATTATGAAACATATAAATCCTCAACTAATATGGAAATTACGAGATTTGAAGAACCAGTCTAAATACTCATGGAAATTAACAGGATGGACCTTAATTTTCATTGTAGACAACTGTTAAGAAATGTTTTAATCTGGGACTTTGTTAATACAGCGGAACTTCCCTATAACGAAAGCGCTAAATCCGCAAAAAAAAATTCGTTATACAGAAAATTTGTTTCTATAGTCGGCAATGTCGTGGTCGACTTCAATGATAAATTTAAGTTTATCATTCAAACTTAAGCACTTCCTTTCAGACATTTTCACACACTAGTGTAATGGTTAGATTGAAATCAAACAGCCAGGGGTGTATTTAAAACTGTTTCTTTGCCCACCGTAAGGATTTAGTTTCAGGTTGGAATTTATTATGTATGTACGGAAAAATCCCACCCTTATACCTTCTTACCACAACCCATTCAAAAAGTGATGTTCTTTGAATATTTCGTTATAGAGAGAATTTACTTTGTTTTAGAGGGTGTTTTTAACATGGAATCAAGGTGCAATGTCTTGTACGAAATTCGTTATACAGAAGTTCGTTAAAGGGAAGTTTCACTGTATGTGTGAAATACAAGCCTTGATCCAATATTTCAGATTTTGTGGGATGTTCCACTTTGCTTCTCACCGCTTTAAATTCTTTAAAATTCAGAATAATTGTTTACATATTTCATGATATATTTGTAAAGTTCTATTGAAAATCAGTAAGTGCTGGTGCCTTCATTCATTTTATAAATATATTTACTATAATATTACTATCATTCAGTAACAACAGCATTTCTTACCGATTTCCCTATAGAATGCTCATATATTAGTGAACGAATTCATTACTCACTTAGGTATGGGTATAAAAATTGTAGTTCCATCTTGTTGAGGATTCAAATTCAAACCAGAGTTCTGTATACTTTTTAACGCTTCAGGAATTGCTTGAGGAAATGTTGACATGTTTAATATAACTGTTTTCGGGTTTTTCCTGCTAATTTGAGCCAGTTCTTGTAGTAAATGTTCTTCACCATCCAATTTAACAATTAGGGATTCAATCGAACCTATAATAGAGAAACTGTCATCTTGAGGTCATATTTCTAGAGATTAGTTCAACCTTTTGCATCAATAAGCAACTTATAGCTCAAGTAAATCAACCCATGGAAAATACTGAAAAAATCCATAAGCATAAATACAAATTATTATTATTATTATATTTCCTGATCATAAATTGGATAATTTTATGTTAATGATATTTGTGAAACTATACATAATATAACCTAAATAAACCAAATTGAAATTTGAAGGTAAAAAGTCTATTTCAGTAATGATTTAATCGATATTTTGCGAATCTTTCATCGCACATATAAAACTCATACCTGTAGATGATCTCAAAGACAAAAATTTCATAAAGCTTTCTTTCATTTGATTGATTGGACTATCCATTTGTTTTTTGATAGAATCCACATTAATCACCTCAGCCATTTGAGTCTCATTTATTATCACATTACTTTTACCTGTAAGATTAAAATTCAAATTTCTAAAATGATATAGAATGTTAACAACCGAACCTTTAACTTTTTTCTTATCCTTTCCTTTCGCATAATATCTAATTAAAATGGTATTTGTTATCCTATGGCTATCCGACAAAACATCTTTTGGGTAGAGTTTTCTTGGCAATTGTGCATCATATTTCTGAGATGTTGTTATTGTATGGAATTTGGTAGCATTAATTTGATGAGTGGTCTTTCTAGCATGCCGAATAACTCTCAAAATATGTGTTATATTCATTTTTTATAGTAGCTCATAAAAATGAAATTTATAAGGTTATTTTTGTCAAAGTAAGGTTAGGTTCTAAATGTCAGAATTATTCTGTGGTCATAAGCATAGAGTGGAAACATAGAAATAGAAGAAGAACAACTTAGTAGTTGAAATTACGAATAAAAGAATAAAACAGAATTCTCGCCTTCCGTTATTTTTATTCAAACGTCTGGTTTGCTTCAACACATAGCATTGGCATAATGTGCGCTGTGGTTTATCCACATAAGCTACAGATTTTTCAGTTTTCCTTACATATGTTTTGCAGGTGATATCTAACTCTCATCTATGATTCTGGTGTATCTCAAATACAATGATATGTGAGAAGCCCAATAAGCAGTCCCGAAGTCGTTTTCTTACAAAGTTGGAGCTTCTTGGGTCTTCTCTTCTGAGGGTAGGTATTACCAGGCAGCTTGCCTTTTGCCTGGTGTCTAAGGCCTGGTGCTTCTCTCATTCTTCCTAATCATCGCCTCTGCCCTAATCACTGTGGGTGATACCCAAAAAATTGTTTAAACAATGCCCAAAATTATCCAACAGTAGTGAGTCAACCAGCAAAATCGTACAAGTGTTCCATAAACTATGACCATTCAAAATTTTTGATTTTCAATATCTCGGACAGAACGAAACAGAACTAAATGTAAATTTGCGGCCACATGGTAGATACTCATAAGACGCCTGGAATAATGAAAACAAAAATCCATATATTTCCACAACAAACTATCCCATTTGGATGAAATTTATTTTGAGGGTGAAGATTTGTATACATATCGCATGTTCGTGCAAAATTTCAGGGGGATAGTATTAAGGCTCTAATAGTATAATCGGAATCATAGAATGCATTTGATTTCCAAATTATCCATTATTTTGAATAATTCAGAATTTTTCGATTCAGTCGAGCTGAAATTTTGCAAAACCAATTCAAAGGGAGTACCCAAAAGTTTGTGATATTTCCATGGAAAAGCATTTCGATTGAAAATTGAAACGAAATCGAGTTCCAGGATGTAAATTAGAGAATAAGTGAATGATCATACAAATTTTCAAAAGTATTGTGAATTCCGATCATACATTTCTATATTTAGTATCAATCTAAAGTCACTACAAAATTTTGAGGTAATAGTCTTATTGCTCCACCAATGAACGCTAAAAAGAACCTGCTCAGGGCTTATCTTAAATTTATTATGTTATTATTTTGCGAAACTCAGGAGTAAGGAATATCGCTATAAAATTTTTTATTTCGAATTGTTTCTCGGTATATTAACCAGATTCTTTCCGGCGAAATTTACTAGATCTTCTTTGACCGATTGGTGCATTTGTCATTAAATTATTGTTCATAACGCTTTGGTTTTCTGCCTCCGCACTCATATACAAACTTCTAGCGACATCGTCAATAGAATTCTTCTGGGTATCCATTGTGTTCAGTTCCCTTTCACGTTTTTCTATAAGTTGTTGCCTTTTTTCTTCTTTCAATTTCCTACAAATCTGACTGGATCTGATACCCGCACATATTATGTTGGAATCAATTTCAGTCAAATCAGAGATGAAAGTGTTATGAGCAAAATCCTTCTGAGGGACGTTTTCGTTTTCATATGTTGTTGCTGCATCTTTGAACAGTTTATCTTCACATTGACAAGAACAGCTTTGTCTTTTGAATATTTCTAGGGGGCAATAACTATGGCAATGGGTTTGACAGGGTTTAGAATATTCTTGATCTTGATCAGAAGAGTCATCGTTGGGTTTTGATAATGTTGTTTCGCCACCACAACATTTATTTTTGCACGCACTTACACAATTAACGGACTTATGGTTTTGGTTATCATTCAGATATATCTGTGAGTTATCACAAGGAAGACAATCGTCTTCTTCTTTGTCTTCACAGCTGTTTATTCTACATTTTTTCTTTGCTCGCTTACCTTCGCACTTGTAGAGTGCACTCTTCATGTAACAAGGTTTTTCGAAATATTCGTCACAAGTGTTAAGGCATTTGGGATGACGATTTTTGTTGCAAAATGCATTTCCTTCGATACTGTCGAATAAGTGAGAAGGAGGGTTATTCAACCATTCTATTAACTCTTCATATTTCTTCAAAATTCCTGGCATTGTATCCAATATTTCAACTTGCCATCCTTTCGGCTCTTCTTTATCACAGTTTGGTAAATCTGCGACCCAGGCAACTCCAAATCTCCCTACAGTTTTTTCGCAAGGGGACCTACAATAAGTATAATCTTCAGGATGCAGTTTTACACTTCCACATTTGCTATGATCTGACCACTTCTTACGTAATTTGCAAAAACGATTCTTCCAATGTGGAGGACATTCATGTGTTTTGCAATCCGGATAACTGGAACAACATAACTTACAACGACAAGATTTGGGATGAGACATTTCAACTACAAAAGATCAGTTATTTTACGGTAGATTTCAGTCAAAATTGACACGATGGAGATGCAAATTTTCACTGATTTGCTTCTATGATTCAGTGATAAAAAAATAAGAAAAGCCCAGAGCAGGGGTCTATTGCACCATAATACTTTGCAATTGCAAATTTCAAAAATGAAAATTAATTATGTTGCAAAACATCCCACCCAACATTTAATTTCTGTGAAGTGCTATTCACTTTGCACTTGACTACGCACATTTCGCTTTTCAATTTTGAATGCGTTTCATGCAACGTACTAATTAATTTGGAAAGTGAAAAGTGCAAAGTGAAAAGTTGCAAAGTACATATTTGGTGCAATAGGCCCCAGGTGCTTTTGAGCGATAGTTCATTGGTGCGGAGTAATAAAGCTGTTGCCTCAAAATTTTGTATGTGACTTGAGATTGGTAGTTAAGTTAGTTAGTTTGAAAAGGGTTACAGTTCACTGCGACCTCAAGGTCTGTTGTGCACCCTTACAGAGCTGTTCGGACCATAACCTCACAGCTCGCCTTCCAGTTTCAGAGATCTGGTAAAATCCAATATCAGTGAAGGCTTCAACGAGGCTAGTTCCTCACTCTTACAAGTTTCTCGTCCAAGGCATTCTCTCTTTTTTCTCGCAATGCCAAAGCATTCCGTGACTAGGTGAATGGGGGTTTCTTTCTTCTCCTCACATCAGAACCTACACTTGTCAGTGTCCGACAATCCCATCCTCAACAGGTGCCTCCTGAGGCGACAGTGTCCTGTAGGAAGCCAGTGAGGAGATGTAATTGTTTCTAACTAAGATCCAGATATCTTTTGGATCTTGCTGTTTCAAAGTTCCGAAGGAACTTAGTGGAATGATCCATCCCTGGGAGATTCCGCCAGAGTTTGTTCTTCTCGGCTTTCTCCTTCTCCAGAAACTCCTTTTTATTGATACATTAACCTATACCACAGAAGGGTTCTGGGCCAATGAGTGACATTCGTGCGCCCTCTTTGGCAAGTGTATTAGCCTCTTCGTTTATTCCTTTGATTCCCGAATGGCCGGGAACCCAGATTAAAAAGACCTTATTTTTCTTACCTATCCATTGAGTTTGTTCCGACTTGAGATTGATACTGAACATATGAATGCAAAATCTCAGCACGATCGGAATTATATTCTGGAAATTATTCAGAAATGAAATATGTAAAAAATCGACAATTGAAAATACCGAAATTCTATGGTTCTGATTTCACAATCCTCTCAAAAATTCGCATGATCATTCACTATGCAAACCGAACTCCTCCTGACAATTTCAAGTCTATCGTGCTTACCGCGGGCCGGCCCCATGGACAGAATTGAATTTGACCACGTATTCGTCATCAAGGAGTCGAACTCTATCGTTTGAGACCATTTTCGGCTGGAAATTCGAAAAATACAGACATTTGGGCAAAACGAAATAGCACTCGTTTAAGTAGAACGAGCGCTCAAAAAGGTATAGGATAAATTGCTTCTGAAATTAAAATTGACGGATGTGACTGATGTGAGGATTTTCCTTATTAATTCTTCGTACAAGAAATATTGACGAGTTACTTTACTTCTTTGGCACTCGGTATAAAGCCGACGTAGTCTAACATATTTTTCAGCGACACAACCACCATTCTCTTATTCAGGATAGCTTGGAAATAAATGAAATTATTATGATTGTTGTATGATTTCCAAAGATGTGGACGAATTTGATTAGGTTACAGAAAGAGTACTGAAAAATAATTGATTTTATGGAAAAATCTGAAATATTTCGCGATGAAAAAATGTAAAACTGAAGAATAGCTTCTTGACCATGTGTTATAGGATATATTTTGTTATAAGCAAATAACTTGTATGCTCTCCCCTACAAGTTTTTCTCTCGTTAGCAAAGACACTCTGAATAGTGGTATTACACTAAGAAAAATAACTCTTGAATTTCGCACATATTGGAAAGGTGTTACTTCCAGGTTTGGGGAAACGCTATATACATTAATATGATTAAATTATTAAGCCAATTTATTTTCTCAGAAGAAAAATATTTACCAAATTTGTATGCATTTTTGTTTCATCCTGTACCATTCTCATCAACTCTTTAAATTTTTTGAAAGGGAAAGTGGGTCATGTGGAATGTGGTACTTTTTGACAAGATCGAAGGTCTTTGTAGGTATCTTCGTCACAGGCGTGCAGAAATTTTCAAGAAAAAATTTAATTTTTTGAAAAATTAGTCAGTTCGAACAGGTTTTTAGTACGTGCACTTTGTCATGACTCATTTACTTTGAGGCAATAGTAGGTACCTGATAAAATTTGTCACCGAAAAAAAGTCGACCATTACAGTTTTGTTCATGCACAACTTTCAACCCCCTCATTTGAAAAATTAGAATGTGTGAAAAAAATTGCATTGCCAGAAATTTACTTTGAATTGAAACATTCCATCGAAATTTCAACTTCAGTAGAAACGCACTAATAACA
Organism: Propylea japonica; assembly: GCA_013421045.1. Lineage (NCBI taxonomy): Eukaryota > Metazoa > Arthropoda > Insecta > Coleoptera > Coccinellidae > Propylea > Propylea japonica. The sequence goes on from CM024239.1 coordinate 116,123,646, forward strand.
TACCTACTTAAGATCATAACTGAAGCGCAGTGTTTCACACATTCTAATTTTTCACGTGAGGGGATTGAAAGTCATGCATGAACAAAACTGTACCTATCTAATGGTCGACTTTCATTCGGTGACAAATTCCATCAGGTACCATCGTCTCAAAGGAAATTAGCCATGACAAAGTGCACATACTGAAAACCTTTTAGAACTAAGTACATAATTTAAAAAAAAATCTTTGAAATTTCTGCAACTGACCCTTTTTCCCTATTCAAAAAATTTAAAGGGTTGATGGGGATGGCACAGGGTGCAACAAAAATCCTTCAAAAATGCATAAAAATTGACCTGTTTCAGTATTTTGTTTCCAAATATTTTTCTTCTGAGAAAATGAATTTGTTCCATAATTTCGACGCGCACTGTATTCAGAACAAGTTGCTTACATTTCCGTTTCCAGCATCCCTGAGAGTTTCATTTCGTCAGAACGAGAATAAAGTAATCGAAACTTCCTTTCTTTCTCACAAACAACCATATCCTGTATACACATATACACCATTATAGATTTCTTCAATTTAGGGAAGATTGCAGTCAGCCAGCTTTTTACTGCGCGTACGAATTTTTTCATCTCAAATTAGAGGCGAATATCTCTTTCTATTTGCCAGGGCGACTGTGCGTTGACATGAGGGTGAAAAAATCGAGGGTGGCTACGTTAGGGTAAAAAAATGCCAGATTTGCATTACCGAATATATTATTTTCGAAGGAATCGAACTCTCAGTATTGTAGTGCTTTTTTAATTCACGTTCTAGGATATTCGATCAACCCAATGGCGTTTTAACTGGGTTTTATAGAATATTGTTTTTGATCACACAAGAATGAATGCGCATCACATTCACACATAATTTTCAATAACTTTTTATCAGATATTTTCATGGAAGTTGAATTTTTCGCATGTTATTTACTTTGCATCATCATCGGATAAAAATCCATTACATATCTGAAATCCTCAAATTTCTTCCTGCAGAGAAGAACTTTAATATGATTTTTTTCCATGTGCAAAATGATGCCAACTGTTCTCATTTAGTGCCAGAAATCCTCGATATTTTTTTTATCTTCTGGAAAAATGTCAATGTGAAAGAGCTAACATGGCCTTAAAAGAAAAGCTTCTGAGTGAATATATGAGCTTTGAAACAATTCATAATAGCTCATTCATGAGCAGAATTTTTTGAGGATGTCTTCATTACCATTTGAATTGTATATTTTTCTAGACATTCTATGTCTATGAGAAAGTGATACATTTTTGTTGAGGACAAGAACGATGTCTTTGTATACATTTGCACAACACATAGGCACAAAATAACATCATTTGACAAAGTTTTTTCATTCATCCAAAACAATAATGTCCGAAGATTATAAGATTATACCTACTTATCAAACATCAGGTTTTTCAGACTTTCAGAGAAGATTGTTCTGGTCTTGGACATTTTTTGTTATTCCGCTATATTTCATATTAATTACAGTAGTGGCCCATTGTAAGTCTCAGTATTCATACAGGGTGTCAAGGAAAAAAGTACCATGCATAGTGCCATGCGATGGAGGACCATAGAATATGAAAATATATTTGAGAATATATGTCCGAAACTGGCTTCATTTGAGAAATACAGTGTGGTTAAGTTTATGTTTTTATTTGTTTTTTTTATTAATTTGGACAAAGAGGTAAGGATCGAAGAAAATCTGATATGTGGGGGTTTGTTTGATGCATAATTCGAATATCTTGTTAGTTTTTAAATTACTAATAGAGGGCACCACATATAGGGTTCCTACTCATTTAAATCAACCCCAACTTTTTTGCCTCACACTGTATATTATTCTGGACTAGAAAAAGCGATTCCTCTATCTTTTTTCCTTTAAAAAGGTATTCTTTGTTGAAGTCGCTAGGACCAACGGTTTCGGGTAAAAACGCATCGAAAAGTCATGATGCACGCAAATTGTCCAGAAGCGCCAAAGTAACAAAACACTTCAATAATTAAATTTTAATAACAACAGTAAAAGACTGATTAATTAACAAAAAAAATAAGTATTTAGAAGATATTCGAATTGTTGGCCTTGTGCTTGAATAATAAACTTTAACACCATGTATTTATTAATGGAAGTTGTTTCCGACATATATATGGGACCTTTTTTCATATTTTATGGCCCTCAATCACGTGACACTATGGATGGTAGTTTTTTCTTTGCACCCTGTATAATCAAAACATAATTCAAAACTTTGACTACCATTTCTTCATTACATACTACAGTAATAGAACACTCATACTTCTCGCATCGTTCAGTTTTTCTCCATAGGTACATGGGGTGCTGATGCAACAACAATTCGTACGGCAGCTTTAGCCTTAGTTGTCTTAGAATCACGTAAACCTTTTTTGTCCAATTCTTTTCTGACCACAAATGAAAGCTATGAAGCAATTTGACAATCTGAGTGGAACCCATGCAATATTCAGAAAAAAGATTTAATAACTGATTCCTCGAGTAAAGTTCCTGGATTTCATCTTCCAAGGAAAATATGGACTGTTCTTAATCATATAAAAACAGGTCACAGACGGTGTAATAGCATGCTTTTCAAATAAAATTCAGTTGAGAGTCCTATAGTTGCGGATGTGGAGAAGCAGAGGATCTAATAGAACATTTTATAAATAATTGTTTTATATTTAAATTTCAGGATGGCTTAAGAGCTGTACATAAAGTCACCGATTCATTTTGGAATTCGTTTGTTAAATCTTAATCGATTTGATAGCGTTTTTCCGTTTCATTTTTCTACTACGATTTTTTGTTTCAGATTCAGAATTACTCAGGCATCTTGCAGAAGGTTGATGGTTGGATTTAATAAAGAAAAGAAATCCTTTTCAGAAATCCCTCAATATTCAAACAGTTTCAAGATAAAATTTTGTAAGAACGACGAGACAGACTTTTTCTACTGGGTTTTTTCTCTGAGCTCTGGTATAATACGTAGAAATGTATGTATGTATGTATCTTTGCACTAACCTCAGCTAGGGATTATTTTTGTTTCATGTTAGCTCTTGTTTCAAAAGAATAAATATATAATACAGTAATGAAAGTGTCTGATCAACCTTGTTTGCATTTTCACTTTCGAATTTGAATCGACAAGAAAGTCAGAAGGGTGTAAGGGGGAGCAGGCTGTGACGGAAGGACGCTCATTAGACGTGTCCTTTAGACAAGGGACGATAAGGATAGTACCGATTTGGGCGCCTACGGCAGAAGAGGGGTGTGACGTCAAGACGGCAGCAGAGTGTCATGGTGCCCGCCCCTATTGCTAACGCTAATCAACTTTTATACGTGACACTTCGCGATATTGATTTCAATCCGTTGTGGTGGTGCGTATGCCGGTGCGCTTTTTTCTTTAAGTATTCTCAAATGGTAATGAATATTGAGTCGTTCTCTTTACTTTATTTGGAAATCATTAAAATATCGAGTTATTTTTCAGTTTCATTTCGAATAGTCTATACTTAACAAGATCAACATTTCTAGTGATTCCCAGAAAATAGTTATTTTCCTAACAAGTGCGGAAAGTGATACTTTCCCGCACGCGACTGCCGTTGACCCGAACGACGCGAAGTTCGGTCAAGCAGTCAAGGGGTGGAAAGACACTTTACGCATGAATTAGGAACATTATTTTTTCTCCGACCGCATAAAGATTCAAAAAGCACATTGAAAATATATATTTTATTTCAACATACAAAATATTCCATGAAAATCTTTTATTTATTATTAATATCAATGTTGAAAACACAATTTGTTGCATTCTGCAAATCCGTCACTATAGCTGGTCCAGAGTAGTTACTTGGTGGTAACTGGCTGTTCAGTGTTCAGAGTAACACTCATGAATGAATTTTATTCGAGATAGTTTTCTTCTGTTCTACGGAGTCTTCTAAATAACTCTCAGCAACAGCAGTTGACGTCCAGCCTCCAAGACGTTTTATGTTGGTTATTCATTCGCCTGAATCTTCTAGAAACGTTGCCGAGGATCGTCTAAAACTGTGACCTGTGTAACGTTCTGGGTTAGGTAGGCCTAAGTAGTTAGCGATCTCTTACTTTCCCGCACTAGTGCGGGAATAAAATGAGTGAGGGAAAGTGGGTAAAAACGCACGGTCGTAGAAAACATCATTTTAGAAATAATGGACCCTGAGAAAATCATAGCGATTATCCGTTTTTGTTTCGTTGATAGATGTAATATGTCACAGGATACCTTTAAATCTGTCATTTGACAGATTCAACATTTGTTCTAGAGTGAATAACCGCAATGTTGCCTCTCTTTCTTTGATCTCTGCTCAAGAGAATGACATATCCTCTACTTCAAAAACTCATATTTCAATTGTGCTTCGGCAGATTCAACATTTGTTCTAGAGTGGAATAACCGCAATGTTGCCTCTCTTTCTTTGATCTCTGCTCAAGAGAATGACATATCCTCTACTTCAAAAACTCATATTTTAATTGTGCTTCGGCAGGCCATTGCAGTTCAATTGAGAACTATAAAATTTAAACTTAAACTTATTTTCACGAAATTCGAAAATGTTGGTGGGGACCTTGAAGTTTGCACCGAAGTAAATAATCCTCGATACGGAGACGATCATTTCTTTTCATTGGTTTCAGAAGCCCCAATTAGGTACCAAATATTGGCATATTAATTTCAAAGCGAATTGAAAATGTTGGTGCTGAGCGTAAAGTCAGCATCAAAAAATTGAATTTCTACAAAACTACAATGGTGCAATAAAAGAAAGATGAGGCACTAGTAGGAACTATTTAGGCACATATTATTAGACATACCGAGTTTCAGAATTAGTGCTTCCAAATTTTCGTCTTGGATATTATGTTGAATTTGAACTCTGATGAATTGCCATATTAAGTGGCACTAATACGCCATCGTAAAATCTCCCTGAATGCATGACATATAATAAGTTACTAACTCAGAGTAAAAAGTAGGTAAACCCAAAGGTGCCTTCACGCATTTGTTGACGCAGCCAAGTAGAGTAAAAAGTAAAAAAGTGTTTACTTCTTACTCTGAGGTTACTACTGACTACTGCAGCGTTTTGACTTTTGGCGGAGTGAGCTTGGTTGTCAATTCTTCTTAGTCAACTGAATTTTCGTAGGAATATTTACGGTACAAGACAGCAGAATGTAGCACAAATTTTTGCATTCTTTACTGAGCAGAAAAAACGAAAGTGCTGGGCTTACTTTTTTTTTAATTTCGATTTTTCAGGAAACTGAAGGGACTCTCTGAAAATTTTAAACGGTATAACTCAGTACAAACATGTGTAGCACATTTTTTTCAGTCATTGGAATAATCTTCTTCCTCCACTTATTTAAGGGCTTGCCCTGTATTCTACAATTTCCTCAGTCTCGATCTCGGCATGCTGATGTCCATGAATCGATCCATTTCTTGGTAGGTCTGTCTGCTGTTCTCCTGGTACTTGGCTTCTCCTTGAATGCTCTCCTTACTAGTCGAACATAATGACGAAACCTGATAATTATAAAAGGAAACTTCAGGAATCCACATGTATTTTGTTAGATGAATTAGATAATTTGGCTAATTGTTCTGTAGGAATAGATCATATTTGGATTGATATAAATATTGAAGAAATAAACGAGATCAGGAAATTTCAAAATTAAATAAATCAACATCTCTAGGGGAAGTGTGCCCATGTTGGCACCCTTAACGAATTATTCACATATTATTTTTTTCTATGTCATCGATTGTACAGATTTACTGCTACTCGTATGTAGTATGCATTTTATACATAGTATCGATATAAATTTTCAAAAATTTGGATTATAGCACTTTTTAAAATTTGGCCACGGGTGCCATCATAAGATCACGTATGTCCTTTGATGGCATATAACTGAAAATAAAATGATATTATTTATTGAAATGTTTTATTGAAGAAAATAGCAGTCCTATTTCATGAAAATGAAAATATAGTGTAGAGAAACTAAATTTACATTCTTTGGCATCGTCAAAATATAAAAATATAATTTTTATACGCAGTTGGCAGTGGTGAGAGTTCTTGTATGATTTTCAATGATCTCGATACTTCACTCGAAACCATTTTCATTATTTTCGGATACCTCTAATATTTATTGCGAAGTACCACGCTTTGGAGGAATCGTCACTTGATCTTGATTTTTTTTCTACGATGGCACCCTATGCTATCATAGGAACACTCTGGCTATGCCATCATAAGCATAAGTAACATATATTTTCAACAAAGCGAAAAAGGTACTAAAAAGACGAAAAAACCTAAAACTTTCACACTCAAAGAATTTTTATAGAGTGATTAAGGGAAAGTGAAATCATTTTTTAGACAGATTTTTTGAATATCCAAATAAAACAAAAAGAATGAAATAACTATCATACATCAACACCTACCGAAATGATTGAACTCTTATAAAAGTCACAAATTGCCACGTATTCAAGATGTAACTACGTATATCAAGCGTAAATGCCATCTGGCTTACAAACTCAGTAAATATAGTTTGTTTCAGTTGATGTTAACAGACTTCTTTGAAGTGTGCCATCATAAGCAGGATGCCATCATAGGCATACTTTCCCTATGTGTTGACAACTTTTAATGTCAATTAGACTGCAAACGAAAAACTACACAATTCCAAAGATTTTACAAGCTTGTCTGAAGAAGAAATCTGATATAGACACCAAAACGTTTCATTATCCTTTTCATTTATTTCCTTTTTTAGTTTTACTATTAGGCAACAATTTGCTCCTGATAAATTAGTGCAAAGATTTAAGCAGGAGCATTTCATCTTATTTAAAATTTCTGTTCCAGAGACTGGGAGTGAAAACCTAAACAGTTTTCTACAAATGCAGAATTCTCCCAGATTATATTTCAATGGATATCTGATATTGATTCCGTCACAGAGGCAGATGAACAATCCACAGGAGTCCTCACAGTCCCATTCGAAGCGAATTAAATTGATTCCAAAAATTCAATTAATGTTAAAGACTGCAAGAGGAAGCTAGGAAGATTGAAAGGATAAGAGAGGAAAATTGCAGGGCTAGGGGGGAATGTGAAGTGTACCGGACACGGGCCACTCGACTGGACACGCTAAAACAGATTGCCTAATCAATTCCTTGTGTCCGATCCGACTCAATCAATCCAAATCAAAGTTTCTGTTCTTTTTACTTCCGAGGTTTGGATGGCTGGTGTTTCTGTTGGGTATAAAACGCATGATGTAGTAATGATCGGCCAATCAGGGGCGGCGGCAACCTGCAAGTTCAAACATTTTATATTTTTAGAAACTAGGTATTTTTTCACGATTTCATGAAATGAATGGTGTATTGGGACAAATGTTGAATTGACAGGTCAATGAAGACAGGAAGCAAAATTTTTGGGTGGAAGAAGTTTCGAAAATTTGCCAACTGTGCATTGATGGCTTGGAAAACCGATGGTGGAAGGGACTGCTATTTTGGTTAGCTATTCAATATTTTTTCTGAGATCATTTAAAAAAATTATTTAAAATTCTGTGTTGTGTTGATACTATTTTAATTTTGTATTACCAGATCAACACACTCTTCTTCTTTAGGATTTTGAAAAAATATTATGGTTCTTTCGACACGACAAAAAGTTAATAGACTTTTGACTCGTATATGATGATTAAACAGAAATCTATTTAAAGATATTTACTAATAATATCATCGCCATAGAAAATTATCAAAGTAAGTTTCTAAATTATCAGAAGTTTAGATATAGGTTTTTTTTTTAAATTGTTAAATTGTTCCAGTTTCATGAAATTTAGTAGACATAAGCACCACCACCACATGAATTCGTATTTTAATTCTGAATTTCATATCGACAGTATAAGCAGTTTTTGAGATAAGGAAAATGTTCCAGTGACAAGGTCCCACAACTGTCCTGAAAATTTTAACTTTCAAACTCTTTCCTTCCGAAGGTTTTGTGTGTTTAATTCTAGAGCAGCAATACTAGCCAGAATTTTTCTATTTTTCAAAATCTTTTGATGTTTCGATTCTGACGAAATGTAGGACGAATATGCTAGTCGCTGACTTAGTTCATAATAAGTTACAGACATTTGGGTAAAACGACCGCATCACCGCTGTTTCCCCAGAAACAAGGGCGCAAAAAATACAATTAATTATTTTTGACATTTTTTGTGATATGTATTTCAATTTGATTGACATTTCTACAACTGTTCTGAAATGTTGCCAACTGTTTCCAGAATTTATTCTGCTTCGAGAATTTACCAAATCTGATCAATATTTGGCACGCCCCTAGACCAACTAGATTGACATTTGTTCAACTGCTTCAAAATTTTACCAAATGTTTTGAAATTTTTCCAATTGGTCTGAATTTTTTTCCAATTGCTTCGAAAAACTACCAACTGCTTTACAAAATTACCAACTTCGATCAACATTAGGCCGGTCCCTGTATTAACTCCATTAAAATTTTCCAAACTGTTTTCAAATTTTATCAAGTATATTGAAAATTTTTCCAACTGTTTCGTGAGTTTGCCTACTCTGATCAATATTGGGCATGCCCCTAGACCAACTTCATTGACATTTGCCCAACTGTTTCGAAAAGGTACCTACTGCTTTGAAAAATTGCCAACTCTGATCAACGTGTATCAACTGCATTGAAAAGTTTCCAACTCTTTTAAAATTTATCCAACTGCTTCGACAATTTTTCCAACGGTTTCGAAAATTAACCAATTGCTCTGAAAATTTTTCCAACTCTATTCAACATGGGGGGGGGGGGTACTTTTATTCCGGATTCCGGATACATAGACACTCACTTTTTTGAGAGGGAAAAAAGTAATTTCGTAATAAGTCATATTGTGTGACCTGTCAAGAGATATAAAATGTCACATTTTTCGAAAAAAATAACTATTTCAGTATGTGCTGATTCACAATGGACGTAACCATAACGAACACGTAAACGTACTTTGTCCGTAAACGTAATGGTGTTCAGAATGGACTTTGGGCGCAGTAGCAAATTATAGACTAAAAAGATTTCATAGCTCAAACAAATTGTTACTTTGCGTTTCAAATTATACTCACCCAACTGAAATAATATAAATGCCCAAACTTGTCGTTGGCCCCAAACTATTATTATTATTGTCTTGTCTTTTTACGTCATTTTGACGTATTGGGCTCACAACTCACAGAATGTGAACAAATTTCTAAAATTAACGTTAGAATTACGGACTACCATAAGCTCAACGTAAACGTAAAAATTACAGAGCCTATTGTGAACAGTTCCAAATGATTTGTATTGGTTCAACTTTGCGTTTTTCGTTTACGTTGCGGGAGTTTTATGGTTACGTCCATTGTGAATCCAGCATTAGGCTGAAAAATTCGCTTTTTTAAAAAGATACCCGAAAACTATTCTTTGGTTTTGGGGATTTTTTATGTGCAGAAGGAAAGCGTTATCGTTGAAATGTTTAACTGCGCAATTTTGAACATAATGATAAGATTTTTTTGTAACTTATGCTTTTTTCAGAAAAACGTTTACCCTTTCAACACGCTTTTTCCAAACTGACTCATAACTCATATATGGTTTCCGTGGGGTTGAAATCTGAAAAACCTTAACTTCAGAAACAAGGGCGTACCCAGGATTTCATCTAGGGGGGGGCAGCTCATACCTGTTTCGAGAACATGGTCGGTCGGGTATATTTTTAATTCCCACTTGCCACGAAAATGAACATTTATTTTACCTTCTAGGTACCTGGATACGCCCATGTTCAGAGAAATAACAAAATATGACAGAAAGTAGGTACTATAAGATTATTCTAACGCTTTCAAACTATGACATACGTGACGACCTAAAAAAGGATTGATTAATAAAAATCTGGATACGGTCCGATTTCCTGATCGCATTTATCCCATATTTCTTATATAATACTACAATGTTCATTCATTTTATTTATAGAACATGGTAACATGACATAAGCCAGTAACAACCCTAGTCTATCATGATCAATGATTATGCATCATGATGATATTATAGTAGTTGAGTCTCGCTCACAATCTTTTTGTGAAATCTCATCACAATTTCGCTACAATGTCTGTCCGGCCGTTCCTCAGATGTTCGTAATAAACAGGAAAACTCATTTCTTTCATTGCATCCCTCTCATTTTCTTAAAAAAATATATCCATAACAACCCCTCTTCCAGTGTAGGGAAACCTATTTTGCAGGGATAGCGCAGCGCAGTTTACGACAGAATAACTGAGAATTAGTAGAAATATACGAAAGACCCGACGAGGACGAAAACACACTCATTTAATAAGGTCATAACTCAAAATCCCTCATTACATTATCTGGGGTCTAAAACACATCATGTTCTTTTATATTGCCAAAAAGACTAACATCACCGGGGGTGTTTTATCCTCTCACCCTTCAAGTGTTCTCTAAGCTCGATGTCCATTCAGGGACGGAGCAGCTGATTTGGTTTGGATTTACGAGACATCGAACTGCGATGGTATCGAAAGTGGATATACAGTGAAACTTCCCTACAACGAAATCGCAAATCCGCAAAAAAATTTCGTTATACAGAAGTTTTTTTTAGTTCAAAGTATCGAAACAAGCAATTGCATTTTTTATTGTGAATTCATATACATAATCCAAATGATATGTGAGTGAATTCTAATAGCTTATAGGCCTTTTATGTAGGTACTTATACAATACATAGCTATTCAAGATTTTTTGGGCAATTATTCGTATTTTTTAGTGATAAAATTCAAAAAACATTTCATTCTCATGAAAAAACTTCACATTTTCTCAAAGACTCGAAATATTTTCCGGAACCCCTTCAATAGACTGGAAAGCTAGACCACACGTTTTTAAAGGCTTGAATTACTACCTCTTCAGGATTTGGTTTTTCAACGCTGTCGGTATCATCACTGCTATCTTATTGATCTCGAACACCTCATTTGAAATTTTTCATGTCCTTCTCAGCTAGAAGTTCATGTGTTACAATATTAACATCGACATTAACGAAATCATTTAAAGTAACCGTCAAATATGACGGTTACTTTAAATGATTTCGTTTCAACATTTCCATCTGAATCCAACGTTTCGGAAGGATCTATCTGCCTGCCGTAATGGTTTAGTTTACGGTCTGGATTTACTACCTAAGTCCGGCATAATTATGGAAAAAACCCACCCTTAAACCTTCTACCAATACCCATTTAAAAAGTGATGTTCTTGTTCTTGGAATATTTTGTTATAGATAGAATTTACTTCGTTTTAGAGGGTTTTTCAACAAGGAATTTCGATTCAGAATGCAATGTCTTGAACGAATTCTTTATACAGAGAAATTCGTTATACAAACGTTCCACTGTAGGTATCTACTTTAAGAAAGTATCCATGATATAAGAACATATGTATTAATGTATGACGTATGTAGAAATTATATTATTTCGACTATTTCCCTCGTCGTTATTTCCACCAATCAGAAATACGTAATTTCAAGTTACAAATGGGTTCTAGGTGAAAAACTGTTTGGCAGCAGGTGTCATCAGTTTATTCGAGTTTACCCGCGGCAAAACTGGACAGTTGTTGTCAACTTATTATCTATACAAAATGCATGCAGAATAATTGGTTATTCATGAGATAGTCTTGTCAAATACCATTTGGGCCTCTAATTTTTCTGTGAAAATAATAATATATTTGTACTATTTGTCAACAAAAAGCATTCGTGCAGTGCCACAAGCCCTCATGGTTTTTTTCAAAATATTACTCAGCAACGAGTTTTTCGATTTTTTCGGGAAAATTAGATGCCCTTATGATATTACTAACGAAAAAATATATGGAATATATTATGAATATAATTGGAAATGTTAAGGTAAACATTTCGAAGAAGAGTGTAGTGTCAATGTAGTTGTTTTTGACCTTTGGACGATAGTCGAATAGTGGATTGTAGTTGAAAAGTTTGTAACTGATTAAAGAAGAAAGAAAACATTAAGAGAATCATTGATAATAATTATACTGATTACTCTTAGGCTTATTAGGGTGCAGGTCGATGATTTGAAACAACAGGGAGAAATACTAACACTGGATTACACACAGGGTCAAGCAAAGAAACTGATTAGACCTTCAAAAGAGAAAGCTCAGCCAGCCCTATCGTTGTTTATCTAACTGAGAATGGCGGGCAGCTATTGGCTAGAAATTTCTTTTCTTCAGGTTTCAGTTTTCAGTTACAAATCCAACTGTATTGCTCTTATTTCTCAGGGAAGGTATACAAATATTGCAATTCAATGAGGTTCCTTGATATTGGTGAAAGTATAGATATTATTCAGTGGAAACGTTAGACGGTATTAGTTCAGTGAAATGAATTAGTACAGGGGGCATTGATAATATCCACCAGTTCAGAAATATTAATTATTTTAATCAGGAAATGTTTTCACAGAATGGCGGAGGCGCCGGCTCCGGCTCAACAATAAGAGAATTTGCTACAAATCCGAAATTCTATTGAAAAAAACCTAAATGTTGGTTCATTATGAGGCGAATGCGAGTTGCTAAAATCGAGACTATCTGATCTCTTTGAATATCACATTTTAATAGCTTGAGGTTAGATATTTGAATGAAATCACAATTGATATTTTAGAGGTTCAGTTGCCATTAGGAAGTCATTTTATGGCCATTCAAAATATCTGAAAATATACATTTTTTCGATATATGGCTTGAGAAAATTTCCCGTAGGTATATCAACAATACAGCATGTGTATTTTATAGTTTCAGCAGGGGAAAATGAAAACAGGGTATACAAGGCCTTTTTTATCCATCGGGATTGCATAAAACAAAAAGAGTCGGTGAAAACAACGAAAAACTCGTTGAAAAAAAAACAAAATTGTTTGGATAAACAACCATACGTTGAGTCAATGTACCCGATGTGCGTAAATAGTAAAGGGTTTTTCAATAAGAGGTGTTATTTTGATATTCAAAGAAAAATGCCGTTTTTCAATATGAATGATCAGATGTTTATTTTATTATAAAGAAGAAGCTATGCCGTTAATAGTGGAAAATAACATCAGGCAAATGACCACCACGACCACGCTTACAGGACCATATCCTTTTAATGAAATAGACATAGACCTTCTCTTTCACGTGGCCCTAAGGAAGAAGTCACAAGATGTTAAATCACAAGATATCGGTGGCCAATTGTGATCCCCTCTTCGAGAGATAACACGGTCCGGAAACTTTTTCCGCAAAAGATCAATGGTTTCGTTGATTGTGTGGCACGTAGCACCGTCTTGTTGAAGGTGACCGTTGTCCAGATCAATACTATCTAATTTCGGCTATAAAAAATCATAAATCATCTCTCGATAGCGCAATCCATTCACTGTAACTGTTGCTACAGCCATTTTTATCAATGGAGTAGTTTCTACTTGTCAAATGTCAAAAACTGACAGCTTCAAACGTGACATCTACCGAAATAGCGGGTTATTCAAATTAACACCTCTTATTGGAAAACCCTTTATTACCGGTATATGCCAAGTTAATGAATGTAGTCGTTGAGCCAACGTTTGAAAATTCATTGACCGTATGAATGAAACAATACTTTTTAGTATACGTCGTATCAATGAAATGCATTCATTGGAATAACGTAATTTGATGAACTCATTCATAAAACTTACAGACACGAAGATAACGATAATAGTTGATGTGCTCACGCCAAGTAACAGTAGATTCTTATCTGAAAGTTTCAGTGCAAAATTTTGATCAAAATGACTGATGTGAACCGAAATATCTCAATGAATGAACGAAGAAACATTTTACTTGGCTTCTTAGTGTGGAACACCTAACGAATGACCTGCATGTGTAAGATACAGAAGGGAATCTGAAGATGTCCCCAAGCCGCGAGTAGCATCGATCCCTGGAGTTTCGAATAGGAACGATTCCAGGCATATTCCGGGAATGTACGACACTGGGCCCAAACGAAAAAAACTAATTTTGAGCAGGCAAAGCAGGGAAAATATTTATAATTCTCGTGTGGAGAAGAGGACGAAGAAAACGTGTATCGAGCGAGTGAGGCGAGTGGGATATGATTCCCCAGGGAAGAAGCAAGAGGGAATATTTAACTGCTCGACAGAGAAAGGGAGAGGAGCCGCCTCAGACAAGTTTTGCATATATGATGATATAGACAAAGGAATTGTAATATCTCTGCAGATAGCCCGGCGTTTCTTTGCTATAGTCAAATGAATATATATACTCATTTTTGCCCACGGCTACGGTGGTGGTGATTTCGTAAGGGATCTTTATGGCGACGTATGGCTTTTTGACCCTGGTGCCTGGGGTAGGCAGTTTATCATTCTCTCGAAATTTCTGTTATCAAAATCGATAGTCGTTTTGATAGAAGATATGCCTTTGAAAATAGTAATTTACGTAGCAAGTACGGAAAATAGGGTTTGAGTTTGAGAAGAAGTTGTGACAACTTGTTTCAGTGCTGTTTTTCCTTAGGGGGATCACATGTACCTACCACCTTCTCTTACTAACATTTCGAAAAAACTTTAATGTCTTCAAAACCAGAAAGATCTGAAATGGTCAAAAAATAAGAGAATTTCCTCATCTTCTGGCTAATTTTGGAAAGTTTTTCGATAGTTAGTTGTTCATGGAAAACCATGGAATTGTAATGCGTTTAGGATGATTCTGCGCAATACTCGAATCTCACACAGGTAGGGTAAAAGCTATAGGTAGTGATTGACACCTTAAGGTCATGGATACTTTCAGTAGGCGAATTCGGTTCCTTATTCAACTGTGACACTATGGTTATTATTACGGAACTAGAGTTGAATGTTGCTATTTTGGTATTACCTTCAAACTTTCAATAAATATCGATTGAATATTCGTGGAGACACCAATTTCGATGAAGTTACATATTTGATAGTCATTGATATACTTCGATAGTAATTGACATCCAGTATGATAGTCATTGACATAATTTCATCTTACTCTTGCATCAATTTTGTTTATAATATCATTCTGCTTTCTCTCACTCATACATCCTCATTTTATGGATCAATGAGACATTTATACTAAAAATAATAGAGAAACAGGAAGGTTTAGACAATGTTATTCCATATAAACATTTTAGAGATCTTCACATATATTGGTGCTATCTGAGGTTTTTCATCTGTCTCCCCATATTTCGGAAAGTTTTATTTCTATTTGAGAGCCCAGGTTATAATTCTGAAAACGGAAAACGAGATTTTGCAGTAGTATCAATAAGTGTACCTATTTGTTAGAGTTTACTTTACTACTGCACATAATTGCGTATATTTTTCGATTTTGTTCTGTTTCATATTCGTTAGAAGTTTGCTATTATTTGGAAGATTCCAAAGAATATTCAATATATGTTAGTAAACCCTCAAATGATTTATATATTAAGGTCGAACCCTATGTCAATCACTGTTCGATGTAATATTATTCTCACAGTTATTGACATATGGTTCAACCTTAATATATAAATTATTGAAAGATTTACTTACATCAATTAAATATTTCTTGGAATTTTCCAAACAATAGAAAACTTCTAACCAATATGAAACAGAACAGAATAGAAAAATAGGTTTATCCACTCCTATAAACTAATTTCTATGTGTAATAGTAGCTAGAACACAACCATAGACATGTCTATGAACCGAAAAGCGAGTGTTATAATAACACCCGCCCATAACTCCCGCTAATAAAAATACCTAGGAAAATGAAATTGTTCACAAAAAAATGAATAAAAAGTAGGATCGATCCGGAAATCTATTTCAGCCATCAAGATAACGTTCTAGCGATTCATTCCAGATTTATTTTTGGAAAACGTAATTTTTGAAGTTGCGAAAGTACTCGATTTGATTAGTTAGAGACTCTGATTTGATTCCCGACTACAGAGTACAGAGGTTTGACGGTTGGACGAAATGTTGTCAATGCTTTTGACAACTGTTCAAAAATTTTCAAATGCAGATTAATTCGAATTTTACTGAAAAAGTCGTGGATAAAGTATAGTATTCAATTCGCGGTAATGCTCAAAACACACTTTATGAATTACACCACTCGCCTGACGGCTCGTGGTGCAAAATTCATCTGCGTGTGTTTTGACCTGCATTACCGCTCATCGAATAATATACTATTACGCAATTATATGCAGTCGTTATCCTTAAGTCATCTCCAACATATACACTTATTGACACTACTGCAAAATCTCCCGCCAAATATCTAATGAACTCGTTTTCAGAAAGACCACCTGAGGAAATTGGATTTGACCCAAATAGAAGCAAAGCATTCTGAAATAGGTGGAGACAGATGAAAAAACCTTTGAAAGCATCAATAGTTTATTACATCGGTATATACATATGTGCACTGTGTCGATCACTATCAAGGTGTCAACAACTAAACGTCTCACCCTATGCGAAACAAAAATTTATGTTTAAAAAATTGATCAATTCAACCTAACAATTTGATTTGAAATTTTGTTTTCGTGAAACTACGGTTAGGTACTAACTTCAAACCGCTCATGAGTAACCTTAGACAAATTACGAAGGGAAAGGAACAACTTAAAACTTGACATTTGAAGGTAGGTCCTTGAACAGAAAAGCTGAATTCATGAATGACTAGAAACCAATAGCTCTAGGGATATTCAAATGTTACTTAATTTTCGTATCATTCTATCTGAGAGACTAAACTCCATTCTTGAAAACTTAAAGTTAGGTTTTGGCGTTTGGATTTTGCTCTCTCTAAGTAATCCCATACATTCTGAATAAATGAAAAGGTTTTTCGTGTCTACTCGAAATATTAATTTAATCGAATTGGTTAACATATGTTTCGACCCTTACAAATTTAGGGTCATCTTCAGGCTGAAAATACAGGTAAATTCAAAAAGGAGATGTTCGTGTCAAGTACAAAATGTCAAAAAAAATAGTCAAAGTTACATTTCTACGCCTTCCCCGTTCTGGTTTACTTTCCGCAATCTCGGCTAATTACAGTCAGGATTTGACGTTAATGTGTTGTTTTCCTGTCCCAAGTTAGTTCTTTTTCGAAAAGAAAAATTTTCATGTACCTATTGATTATTTTATGATTTAAATTTATAACTTTTCAATCTGTCCAAGTTTTGAAATCATTTTTAATTGTAGGTATATACCTTTTATTTATTTTTCTGTTATTTTTTGTGGCTTAACCGCTTTTTATGTACTTTTTTATTCCTGTTTCTTTTAACTTTGACTACGTTTTTGACATTTTGTAGTTGACACGAACATCCCCTTTTTGAATTTACCTGTATTTTCAGTCTGAAGATGACCCTAAATTTGTAAGGGTCGAAAGATTTGTAGCAATTCGATTGAATCAATATTTGGGGTAGACACGAAAAACCTTTTCATTCAGTCAGAATAACCAATAGCTCCAATTAATAAGATGGACAACACATTTATTTCCATACATGCTCAATTGGATTCATGTCTGGTAAGTTTTCTGTCCCGTTCATTCTCAAGTGTCAATCACTATCAGGGTGTCAACAACTGAACCTCTCACCCTATTCCTATTCCCTTGAAGCAGTCCATTCTACCAAACTCATAAATAAAGTAATTAGATGCGGAATGAAAAAAAGCATATAAATTCCCGAATACGTGAGCGAATAGGTAGCCATTCCGTACAGAGCGGGGGTTCCACGAATTTCCTCGTGAGTTATGGGACGAAGGCCAGTTCTCGGGCCCGCTCATACACATACGTACATATTATACGCAATTATAATTCTTAGTGTACGATGCTGCTAACGTGGAGGGACACCGAGGGGGGATGTATCCACCATATTGTATACGCCCCCGCACGGCTGGCTCCGCCTGCGTGCTTTCTCCTTCTAATACTGGTCCACAATCATTTCATTTCTTTTCCGTTAAGTATATCATACCTACGGGGCACCACGGTGTGCCAAATAATTCTAATGGATTGCTGGAGAGAATCATCCGAAGTCCGGTCGAGGAGATGGCTAAGAGAACGGAGTGGAGGTACGACGATGGTATTGATACTCTGGTTCTTTGATACCAGGTCGGGACCGTCGTGTTACATTTGACTTTGTTGAGTTTGAGTATAGTCCGTTCACGAAAGATTGAGCGCATCGTAGGCAATTATTTATTTATCTGAAGTTGCCAGTATTTGCTGTCATAACGTAAAATAAAGTCAACGTTGCCGAATGTACCCGGCCTAGTCCGACGAGCTTCCTAGTTATCAGAGAACATTGACAACATTGCGTATCAATCTGAACAGAAAATAAACAACATAACCTAAAATTTTAATATACCCTGTGGAATATGCCAAATTGTCATGGCCAACCGACGGCTCAACATTTCGCGAACGGACTATACATTGCTTGAAAGTACAGTGGAACTTCCCTATAACGAAAGCGCTAAATTCACAAAAAAATTCGTTATAAAGAAAATTTGTTTCTATAGTCGGCAATGTTGCGGTCGACTTCACTGATAAATTTAAGTTTATCATTCGAACTTAAGCACTTCCTTTTCGACATTTTCCCACAACTTTCACACTAGCGTAATGGTTAGATTGAAACCCAACAGCCAGGGTTGTAATTAAAACTGTTTCAGAAGGATCTTTCTGCCCGCCGTAATGATTTAGACGATTTAATAGGGATTTATTACGTACGCCCGGGACAATTTCGGAAAAAACTCACCCTTATAACTTCTTACCAATACCCATTCAAAGAAAGAGTAATGTTCTTTGAATTTTTCGTTATAGAGACAATTAGCTTCGTTTCAGAGGGTGTTTTTAACATGGAATTTGGATTCAGGAGTTTCATAAAAAATTTAAGAAAAGCCCTGATCAGGGGCTTTCGAGCTCTCGTTCTTTGGTGGAGCAATATGACCTTTACCTGAAAATTTTATATGGGATTCGAGATTAATACCAAATATATAAATGCAGAATCTCAGAACAATCAAAATTATATTCTGGAAATTATTCAAAAAATGAAATAATTGAAAACTAAATAATTACGAATATCGAATTCTATGGTTCTGATGATGCGATCCTTTATGAAATTTTGTATGAACATTCAGTACATCAGTCATGATTCACAAAATAACTTTCACTTTATCGGTTATCCTGTTATGGAAATATAGAGATTCTTCTTTTCGACATTTCATTTGAATTTTCTATGGTTCTGGTGAAACTATGACTACAAAATTTTGCATGAAAATTCAGTATAACAGTCTTCATACAAAAAAAAATTCACTTGAATGAGATATCCTGTTATGGAAATATAAAGATTATTCTTTTCAATATTCCAATTGAATTTTCTATGGCTCTGTTCACACTATGGGCACAAAATTTAGCATGAGGCCTATTATGAGCATCTTGCATATGACCGCAACATCTCATTTCGATGCGTTCCGTTTTGTCTGAGATATTGAGGAACAAAAATTTTGAATTTTGAATGGACATATTTTATGTAACACCCAATTCGGTTTGGCGGGTTAACGAACTTAACCGAACCATTTGGGACCCGA
Organism: Propylea japonica; assembly: GCA_013421045.1. Lineage (NCBI taxonomy): Eukaryota > Metazoa > Arthropoda > Insecta > Coleoptera > Coccinellidae > Propylea > Propylea japonica. The sequence goes on from CM024239.1 coordinate 116,143,168, forward strand.
ACACACCCTGAAAATTTCAAGTATCTAGGAAAATCCCTTCGGAAGTAATTGTGCTAATGGACGGACTGCTCCACGGACAGAATTGAATTTGACCACGAATTAGTCATCAGGGAGTAGAACCCTATCGTTTGAGACCATTTTCGACTCAAAATTCAAAAATTACAGACATTTGGACAAAACGATATAGCACCCGTTTGAGGAGAAGGATCGCTCAAAAATGATAGATTGAAACAGAAACACTAATTCAAAGAAGAGAGAATATATTATTAATTCCGTAATTTTATTACAACAGCCTAGTAGGAAAGGTGGGGTAAGACAAAAGAACTCTGATCTCTGATTTAGAAATTGAATTCCACAAAATCTTAATTGTTACACCTGGATATTATTCATTCAATCGATCAATATAAATTATCTTTTTAACCAGTGTTTTTGCAAAAATTCTTTTTGACTTTATCTAAAGGAATAAGAATTTCTTTTAATTTTCTTCAAGTCAAAGTCTTAATAAATCACTGATGATAATCCATCATAAATTTTCAGTTTTGGTCGAAAATTGAACACATGTCAAGCGCAATGTAAATGTTTAATCGTAAATAGTTTACCCATTGAAATAAGTTTCTACGCGGTCTTTATGAGTAATTATTACAGCGCAGTTGGCTTTGAATTATTTTCATTTTGCTTCTTCTTATGCAACCTCAACACATTAATCAAATCTCTCTCTATTTTATTTCTATCTACCTTTGACATTGATAATTCCAGCCACATAATTCGACACCCTTACCTGCGTAGCAGAGTAATATAAATAAATAATCCAAAGCCAACTACCCTAAATTAGTTCGTTTTAGACATAGGAAAATTGAGAGAAAATTTGATTCATTTATTTTGTGCGAATACTTCATTTTCAATCATATTTATATTCATTATCTTTGAATACACAAGTAGGTACATTCGGAAATATTTCTATTATTTTCGAACCGGTTAATGGTTTTCAGAAGCGTTGCATACGCAACCCTGGGTTCTCATCGATGTCCTGTATCCCTGCATACATACCTACAATCAATCAAAAATGAATTAAATGAAAAGATAGATTTTAAGCTCGTTAACATTCATTATTCATCATGAAATTCGTGAATCGATTGAATAATGGCAAACTTATGAGATTTTTTAATTTTTAATAAACAAAGAATAAAAATTGTTTCTTGGCAGCAAAAATCCCGATACTTATGAGAGGGAACGATGTTATATCGGTTTTTATTTGTTTTTTTACAGTAATTATGATAATCGAATGAAAATCATAGAAATATTTCATAAGGCGGATTGGATAAAGCATTGGGGCTTTTCTATTTTACTGTTTAACTGATGAAGCTTCACTTCGCATTCAAAAAATGTTGTGGCCATAGTATTAATATCGAACCATCGAAAATTCAATCAGAACATTGCGAAGAAATATCAGATTTGAGTGGAATTCATTTTTAGGGGGAATATTCTAATTTTGAATGTTCATGCCAAATTATGACGATCGCATGATCAGAGCCATAGAATTCAATTTTTTTCGAAATTATCCTTTCTTCCGAATAATTCAGAATCGTCAATTCGATTGAGCTGAAATTTCGCTGTAAAATTGTTCAATACCAAATCAAAGCAGTGTGAGTTACATTGATACGACCATAGAAAAATCTATCGTAATATAGAATGAAAATTCTAAAATTCCCATGAAAAAATTTTCGATTGAAATGGAATCGAGATGTAAATTGGCAAAGTAAACGATCATGCAAATTTTTTAAAGTCTTGTGGAATCAAAACCATAAAATTTCGATACTTTTAGTATTCGATTTCATTTTTCGAATAATTTCCAGAATATGACTCCGATCGTGCTGAGATTTTGCATTCATATATTCACTATCAATCTTAAGTTCCATACACAATTTGAGGTAATAGCCTTATTGCTCCACCAACGAACGAAAGCTCAACGTGTTCAGGGCTTTTTCTGAATTTTTGATCAATGGAATTTATTATTAATTATGATTTCGACAAACATTGAATGAATTGCTTAAGAGCAGATTTTTGTGATTGTTGTCAGATATTTCACTTTACAATTTCATTCGAAAATCATCCAAAATATTATAAAGTGTTTATTTAAATTTTTATTCTATAAGAGTCAGTGTAATGTTCGAAGAGTCGTATGCATTTTGTTCAAAAATTCTTCTCACTTTCACCCGAAAATTTCTTGTCGAAAAGTTCCTATTCCATTTTTTTGTGATACGGGAAAGTTTTCCAAGAATTCATAATTTATGATCAAATTCAGAATTTATGAAATTTCCTAGAAAAAGTTAAATTTTCGAAGTAACGTGATAACTATGATGATAGATAGGTGCCTAAAAGTTTTTAATCGAAATGACCTTTCAGACATAGACTTGTGTGATCTACCGAGTATCTTATTGTCTTATACTGGTGATTTGTCTGTATTAGAAAATCATTCCAAATTGCTTTTTTGTTGTGAAGTGGTTTGGTTCAGTTGACCACATATTTTCTCAATTTCAAGAATCAATTATTAGTTCTTCATGAGTACAACCGTTTTGAAAAAGATTAATCTTAAAATAAAAACAAGATTCGGCAGCTTCACCACACAAGATTCGACAGCATAAATTCTCGATAATTTCTTAACATCAAAGGAAGACCGCCTTCTGCCATCCAAGAAATTAGCGATATGCTTTCATAAAAAAATTAAGAAGTCCTGAGCAGGGGCTTTAACGCGCTCGTTCTTTGGTGGAGCAATAAGACTATCGCATCAGAATTTTATATGGGATTTGAGTTTGATACCAACTATACATATAAACAGAATCTCAGAACAATCAGAATTATATTCTGGAAATTATTCAAAAAATGAAATATATAAAAAATAAAAACTACAGAAATTAATTTTTATGGTACTGCTGATGCGGTTCCTTTGAAATTTTCCATGAACATTCAGTATATCAATTTTGATTCACAAAAGAAATTTCACTTGAATCGGTTTTTCTGTTATGGAAATATATGGATTTTTTTTTCAATATTGCAATTGAATTTTATATGGTTCTTTTGACACTACGGCTACAAAATTTTGAATGAGGATTTAGTATAACAGTCTTTATTCACAAAAAAATACTGGAATTGGATATCCTGTTATGGATATGGATATGGAAGATTCTTCTTTTCAATATTCCAATTGAAGATTCTATGGTTTTGTTAACACTATGGCCACAAAATTTTGCATGAACATTCAGTGTATCAATCTCTATTAAATAGAGAGAGAGAATAGAGAAAAAAAATATCCAATTCGGATGAAATTCATTTTATAAATTTTATAAAATGAATTTCATCCGAATTGGATATTTTTTTTAAGAAAATATGAAGTTTCTTATTTTCAATATTCCAATTGAATTTTCTCTTGTTCTTTTTACATTATGACCACAACATTTTGCATAAAGCTTATTATGACCATCTTGCATATGACCGCAACATTTTATTTCGATTTGTCTGAGATATTGGAACAAAAATTTTGAATGGCCATATTTGATGGAACAGCCTGTTCGATTTGACTGGTTACCGAACTGGACCCGAACTCATCCTGAAAATTTCCGTTCGAAAGTTATTGTGCTAACAATAGACAGACGGTCGGACGGCCCACGGGCAGAATTGAATTTGACGAATTCGTCATCAGGGAGTCTAACCCTATCGTTTGAGACCATATTCGGCGCAAAATTCGAAAATTACAGTCATTTGGGCAAAACGATATAGGTAGCACTAGTTTAAGTAGAACGAGCGCTCAAAAATCTTTTCATAGTCGAAATATCGATACGTTCGCTACATTGACCCTAATTTATGCAACATCCATATATCTTCCGATATTATGTTTTTTGGGATGTTTGCAAATGGCAAATATCAAATAGGATCAGAAATTGGATGCTCCCTACATCCAATTCCGATGGCTTGGTGACGGGCATGTGACGTTTAGCGAGGACATCTATCGGTCCATCGAATCGATCAGGATAGACGAGAGCTAGAGGAGCAATGAGATGAGCGCATAAGAAGCAGAATTCCTTCACTTCGCCCTGCTCGAAATGTTAATATATTGCGAAGAGTTTAATTCAGAGGCGGACCTCTTATTCTTAGTGGGGTTTCCAACTGGAATACGAATGGTCGCAATGATATTACCTAAGTGGTAGTTTAAAATGAGATTCTATGAGTTTGAACGTTTTTTATATTTCTCCAGTACCTAAAGGGTTTTCCAATAAGAGGTCTTATTTTGATATTCAAAGAAAGAATGCCATTTGTCAATATAAATGATTGGGTGTTCAGTTCATTTTAAAGAAGAAGCTATGCCGTTAAAAGTGGAAAGTAACATCAGGCAAATGACCACTACGACCACGCTTACAGGACCATATCCTTTTAATGAAATTTTCCATAACCAAATCGGAAAGTGGCTGCCCTATGTCCTCGATAGCCTCACGAATTCCATCTTTGAGGTCTTGCATCGACGCTGGGCTATTGGCGTAGACCCAAGGGAAGAAGTCGCAAGGTGTTAAATCACAAGATCTCGGTGTTGATTGTGAGGCACGTAGCGGCGTCTTGTTGAAAGTCAACGTTGTCCAGATCAATACTATCCAATTTCGGCCATAAAAATCATTAATCATCTGTCGATAGCCTGATTTTCGAAAAAGTAAGGTCCAATGACTCCACCGGACCATAAACCGCACCAAACAGTCACACGTTGAGGATAGAGAGGCTTTTCAACAATAACTCTTGGATTTTCCGAGCCCCAGATGCGATATTTTGCTTGTTGACGAAGCCGCCGAGGGAAAAGTAGGCTTCATCTCTCAAGATGATTTTTCGATGGAATTCCGGATCATTTTCATGCCTTTCAACTACCCGATCAGCAAAGAAGCGACATTGTTTATGATCGGCCGGCTTGAGTTCTTGAGTTAACTGAACTTTATAAGCCTTAAGACCCAAATCTTTATGCAAAGTACGGTGTAATGACGTTTGTGGAATGCCCAATTCCGAAGAACGTTGAGGAATGGACAAACTTGGGTTTTCTTCAACACTTTCGGCTACAGCATCAATATTCTCAGCTGTTTTTGAGCTAGTGCATGGGTTTTATTCTTCACATCACTAACCGGTCCCAAAAGCTCGAATTTTTCCACCAATTTCTTTATTGCGGTCCGACAAGGTGCTTCACGACGACCCAAGAATGTTCGATTTTTACGAACCGTCTCTGCCAAATTTTCACCATTTTATGGTGAATTTTAATAATTTCAATTCCTTCTTGAAGCGTGTATCGTTACATTTTTATTAATGGCGTAGTTTCTACTTGTCAAATGTCAAAAAATGACAGCTTCAAACGTGACATCTACCGAAATAGCGGGCTATTCAAAATAACAGCTCTTATTGGAAAACCCTTTATATGATGATTACTCAATTTGAGCAGAGTTAACGAAGATGGTTTTTAGCTGGAAAAACTCAAGATAATATTCATTTTATGAGGAGAGGGGAGTAACTGGCGTGAGAACTTCAAAGGAAATTTCCTGGTCCTGATCGACCTTCTTTAATGGGAGATCAGTATTGAATTACTTTACTCTTATGTTTGATTTCGGCCATTTTGATTGACACATCGTGAAGTTCGAAGGATCTTCAATTTTTCGAAGATTGAAATCAATGATTATTACACTCATACTTCGGAGCTTATTTCGTCAGGATCTTCAGAGCGTTTTGTTTCGGTATAAGTCAAATAACACCCAGAAGGATGTGCCTGATCTAGATTAAAGTCCTAGAATGCTTCGTGTCGTTAAAAGGTATTCTCCATACTGATAATCCGCGATAGGGCGAAATAGACATATGTATATGGGCACTCTGGATGAAATCACCTTTTATAGTGAATTTTAATAATTAATAATATCAATGCGTTCTTGAAGCGTGTATCGTTACATTTTTATTAATGACGTAGTTTCTACTTGTCAAATGTCAAAAAATGACAGCTTCAAACGTGACATCTACCGAAATAGCGGGCTATTCAAAATAACAGCTCTTATCGGAAAACCCTTCATATGATGATTACTCAGGTTGAGCAGAGTTAACGAAGATGGTTTTTAGCTGGAAAAACTCAACATAATATTCATTTTATGCGAAACGAGCTATCTATACGTTTTACGAGGATCCTGTAGATTACCTCGAATGCTTGATGAAACATTGAAGGAAGATTCAAGATTGATAGGAACTGTCTGAATAATGATTCAATATCATATACAATTGTTATTAAACAAGTAATGTATTTTTATTTGGGCTCTCGGCAAAGGGCTTGATTCAATTCAAACAACTATTAATTGTTTGGCAGGTCTAAGTAAGAAAAACACACTTATTTTAAAAATTTATTCTTTGGCGATCGATTTCGGTTTTCTAAAAAACTATCATCAGGCCAGCTGAAAGGTACAATTTTAATTATACAAATTCAGGTGTGAACGTGCAATCAACTTACCGTACAAAGAGGTATTCCTTCAATTATAATTACAAATAATGTAAGCATTCAGAAATTTAGATGTTCTAGACCTCTTTGTAAGGTAAGTTGATTGCACGTTCACACCTGAATTTGTATAATTAAAATTGTACCTTTCAGCTGGCCTGATGATGGTTTTTTAGAAAACCGAAATCGATCGCCAAAGAATAAATTTTTAAAATAAGTGTGTTTTTCTTACTTAGACCTGCTAATATTTCGAACATACTATGGAAGCTTTCATCACCAAAAATATTTTAGTTTTTTCTTTACATCTATATTTCTGTCCTTGTATTGTGTATTGTGATATTGAAAATAAGGAAGAGATATAATCTATAATGAACAGAACATATGATTGAACATGTTTCGTTTGTGATTATAAAAATGTTTATCATTATAAAACATTATATTCGGTGAATATAATAATTGAGAAATGGATTGCAACAAAGTGTCTTTGATTTTAAGAAACACAATCATATTGGTATGTATTTAAAAAATCGAGGCATACTGTGACACTACAGAAAAAAATGAATGGAATAAAATTAACATAAAACACGATGCAGATCGCTCACAGTAGAAAATAGAAAAGTAATGGAATTCAGAAGAAACATTCGGAATTAAATTATCTTTCGAATGACACAATAAAAAAAGTATGTTCCTGGAGAAACGACGCCTAGCTTCTTAATTCCTTTCCCCAACTTTTACGCACATTTCAAGGCAACATTGACCTGTACCAAATACAGTCAACAGAATAAAAAAATATGCATCTCTTTTCGAGAAAATTACGTTACCAAGATGAGTGAATCACCCTGTACAAGACGAAAATTTCTCAGGGTAGTAAACCATTTGAACAAAATTCAGAACCAATCAAGACCCCTCACACGATTCCATCCACCCAAAACCTCTCTCGAAAAAATCTAGATTTACCCCATCTCCTGTTCAAGATCCCATCACACGCATACGCCGCTGTCCTATCCAAATGTTAATATATTCTGAAGAGTTTAATTTAGCACATAGCGTCCCCGGGATGAAAGAGGACAAGGGGTAAGGGAAGGACGATCTGATATTCCGATCGCATCCTCGCTCGCGCATTGTGGGCACAGGAATATATTAAAAGTGGATTCGGATTGTTGACGTTTGCACAGTCAGATTGCCACGGGAGTAGGATGGGAGGAGGACTTTGGAGAGAGGAGAGGAGAGTAACTGGCGTGAGAACTTCAAAGGATATTTCCTGGTCCTGATCGACCTTCTCATATGGGAGATCAGTATTGAATTACTAACTCTTATGCTAGCTTTCGACCATTTTGATTAACACATCGAAGTTCGAAGGATCTTCAACTTTTCGAAGATCGAAGCTTATATCGTCAATATCTTCAGAGATGGCGTTTTGTTTTGGTATAAGTCAAATAATACCCAGAAGGATGTGCCTGATCTAGGTAAAGGTCCTAGAATCATGGACCTACAATACTAACTGGACGTCAAACTTCCTTTCTTTCAACGTAGAAAAAGTGAGGCAAGGGCCGCCATTTGCAGTTTGGGATGAAACTCGAATATTTTGACGTTCTATATTCATGTTCTGTGTTCTATGCCATCTGTGCTCGATTTTTTTTTTGTTGAAAAATTTACACTTCTCAAGTGCAACCCAAACTGTGAATGGCCGCCGTTTGCCTCAAAATTTTTGACAGGTTCGTCATCTAGTTAGTATTATAAATCTATGCCTTGAATGCCTCGTATCATTAAAAGGTATTCTCCATACCACAGTTCTGTGTTCATACTGATGACCCACGATATGGCCAAATAGATATTTATGGATGCTATGGATAGAATCACTTCCTTGTATTTACTTGGACTACAAGAAATATGTTATCACAGTGAACTGACGTCTCTGGCACTTCTGTCACACTTCAGAACTGCCGTGATCTTTTACCCTGTACGAGCTCGAATTCTGGACACAGGAATATATTAAAAGTGGATTCGGATTGTTGACGTTTGCACAGTCAGATTGCCACGGGAGTAGGATGGGAGGAGGACTTTGGAGAGAGGAGAGGAGAGTAACTGGCGTGAGAACTTCAAAGGATATTTCCTGCTCCTGATCGACCTTCTCATATGGGAGATCAGTATTGAATTACTTTACTCATATGTTAGATTTCGGCCATTTTGATTAACACATTGTGAAGTTCGAAGGATCTTTAACTTTTCGAAGATTAAAATCAATCAATATAACACTCATACTTCGGAGCTTATATCGTCAGGCGCACAAGTCATCATGATGCTTAAACCCGGCAAGACTACTACTTAAAAGACTAGAAGAAACAACAACACTGAAAGAACATGTATCAGATCATCAATTTGGATTCATTTGCAGACGACTCAGCAATTATAACCTCAGATGCAGACCCATTGTTATCATCCCAAAAACTACAAAATCATCTGAATGCTCTCTCTGAGTGGCTTAAAGAATGGAAGATTGAAATTAACACCAACAAGTCGGACCAGGTAACTTCCACAAATAAAGAAGGGAAATCACCACAAGTAAAACTACAAAACACACCCATACCTATCCAGACAGAGATCAAGTACCTACTACATTTGGATGAAAAATTAACATGGAGAACTCATATAAAATGATGAAAATGTACTGGCTATTGAACAAAAAATCGAAGCCGTCTCTTGAAAATAAGGCGACAATCTACAAATGTATCCTTAAACCAGTGTGGACTTACGGAATATAACTGTGGGGATGTTCTAAGCCGACTAACACAAGAATACTTGAGTCATTCCAGTCGAAAACACTGCGTATGATAGCAGGAGCATCATGGTATGTCACAAACCAAAGTCTATAAAATGATCTGGGAATAAAATCTATAAAAGATACAATAAAGCCAAGAATCTGTTCTGTTTTGGTAGAAGACAAATAATACCCAGAAAGATGTGGCTGATCTAAGTAAAGGTCCTTGAATGCCTCGTGTCATTAAGAGGTATTCTCCATACTGATGACCCACGATAGGGCGAAATAGATATACAGGTTTGGAAATTCACAATTCACATTGGAAACATACGATAATCAATGCATTAGAGAGAATATTGTGCTGTGCAGTTGGACAGTGCTATACTGGACATATTTACATGCTATGTTTCAGTTTAGTTTGACGCGATGCATGGTCCAATGAACAAATAATATGGTTGTCTCTCTCAAATCAACTAACACGGGCAGTCCGACGCATTCAGTAAATGCGTCAGGCTGAGCGTAACAATCGATTCGAGTACTGCAGGTTCCCTACCACACTGGATGATTAAGCCACTCCCAACGATAAGAAGAAGACCAAACTACTATATTCCAGTCGCTCGTTTATTTCGAGAGTTACGAATCACGCGAACCTTTCCATTATAGCACTGGTCAACTGCACGGCGAAATTCTCTCTCTGATGCATTGAATTTCCTATGTTTCCGATGTGAATTTCCAAACCTGTATGTCAAACTGAAAGGAGCAATCGACTAATTTCCGGATGAAATCACCTCCTTGTATTTACTTTGGCTACAAGAAATGTCTTATCATAGTGAACTGATGCCTCTGGCTCTTCTGTCACACTCTTCAGAATTGCCATAATCATTTACCCTCTACGAGCTGGAATCGTGGACACAGAAATATATTAAGAGTGGATTCGGATTGTTGACGTTTGCACAGTCAGATTGTCATGGAAGTAGGATGGAAGGAGGACTTTGGAGAGATTAGAGGAGAGTAACTGGCGTGAGAACTTCAAAGGAAATTTCCTGGTCCTGATCGACCTTCTCATATGGGAGATCAGTATTGAATTACTCTAGTCTTATGTTAGATTTCGGCCATTTTGATTAACACATCGTGAAGTTCGAAGATTGGAATCAATCAATATTACACTCATACTTCGGAGCTCATATCGTCCGGATCTTCAGAGATCTAAGTAAAGGTCCTAGAATGCCTCGTGTAAAGGTATTCTCCGTACTTATGACCCACGATAGGGCGAAATAGACATATGTATATGGATGCTCTGGATGAAGTATTTACTTTGACTACAAGAAATGCGTTATCATGTTATTATAGTGAACTGACGCCTGTGGCTCTTCTGTCACACGTTTGAAGCTGTCATTTTTTGACATTTGACAAGAAGAAATTACGCCATTAATGAAAATGGAACGATACACGCTTCAAGAACGCATTGAAATTATTAAAATTCACTATAAAAAGGTGAAAAATTGGCAGAGACGGTTCGTAAAACTCAAACATTTTTGGGTCGTCGTGAAGCATCTTGTCGGACCGCAATAAGGAAATTGGTGAAAAAATTCGAGCTCAAGAAGAGCCGAGAATACTGCTGCTGTAGCCGAATATTTGAAGAAAACCCAGGTTTGTCCATTTCTCGTCGTTCTTTGGAATTAGGCATTCCACAAACGCCATTAAACCGTATTTTGTACAAAGATTTGGGTCTTACGGCTTATAAAGTTCAGTTAATACAAGAACTCAAGCCGGCCATTCATCAACAACGTCGTGTCTTTGCTGATTGGGTCGTTGAATTCCATGAAAATGAAGGGGTGAGCACAATTGGCCACCGAGATCTTGTGATTTGACCCCTTGCGATTTCTTCCTTTGGAGCCACGTGAAAGAGGTCTACGCCAATAGTCCAGCGTCGATTCAAGACCTCAAAGATGGAATTCTTGAGGCTATCAAGGACATAGGGCAGCCACTTTGCGATTTGGTTTTGGAAAATTTCATCAAAAGGATCTGGTCCTGTAAGCGTGGTCGTGGTGGTCATTTGCCTGATGTTATTTTCCACTATTAACGGCATAGCTTCTTCTTTATAATGAAATAAACATCCGATCATTTATGGTATTTTTCTTCGAATATCAAAATAACTCATCTTATTGGAAAACCTTCCAGATTAACGGTAACTTTCGAAACTTTTTGACACATCAACAATAGATTCAATTTCGAACAACCGCATCATTCAACAAAGTGGTCATAATGTTTTCTTCCCCCATTCTCCAATATTTAGGATAGATAATAAATATGAAAGAATAAAATCTAATTTGTAAAAAGGAAACTATAGGCCCCTGCACATTCACGTCTCGACCGTCGAAAGTCGTAGCGAAACGGGCGCCATCAATTACTGGGAAGGCAGTCACGTTCAACGGCAGAGCAATATTTTCTGGTATCGAAAACAAAGCCCGTATGAGGACGTTTTCCCAGATACATTTTTCATGTAAATGGTGTCGCCTATCGCATAAAGCAATCGTTTACAATACATAAATCCGCGGAAATCAAAGCTCTGGTCGTTGCTGCTCGTTTGCCTAAGCTCGGTTGTGGGAGTAATCTGTCGGACGCTTCAGATATTCAGATGGACGTTGAGCGGCTGAGCCGATTTTTGCCGTTCTTTCTGATGTTTCTACGATTTCAACGATTTCTTATACTTTTGTCCCTTTTCTAGCCTAGAGTATCGATGATACTTGAGAAAGATAACTAGTTACATAAAACGTTAATTTTGGTCGAAGTATTTTCGGTATCTTTCAACAAGATGAAGAAAACAAAGATTTTTCACACAAAAATTCGGCAAGATTACTAAAGCTGAAGATTATAGTGACTTGAAGGTTAATGAAGATGAATATAATGAAGTTTTAAGGCGAAGCATTGCTCCGAATTCCGTTGCAGCATTTTGCATGACGCGCAACGAAAACACAAGAGCACTAAGGGGTCGTTTATACTGGCCCGTAACTTAACTTTTCCCTTACCCAAGAGTTGAAACATAGAATTTCGTGCTATGGTTTATACTCGAACTTTAACTTATTCCCTTAAATAGAAGTTTTTCATTCATAATTTAAGGGCATAAGTTAAGGGCATAAGTTACGGGCCAGTATAAACGACCCCTAAGGGCAGTCCTCCTGTCTTCTTTTGTTGATTGGTCTATAGAAGATGCTTTCCTAGATATCTTTTTATTCAAATTTTATTTTTATGTTATTTCTTTATGTGAATGGTGTTGCCTAAAGCAATCGTTTACAATACATAAATCTGCGGAAATCAAAGCTCTGGTCGTTGCTGCTCGTTTGCCTGAGCTCGGTTGTGGGAGTGATCTGTCGGACGCTTCAGATATTCAGATGGACGTTGAGCGGCTGAACCGATTTTTGCCGTTCTTTCTGCTGTTTCTTCGCTCTTTCTTTATAGTTCTCTCTAGTTTTGTAGGCTGGACTATTGATTGTACTTAAGAAAGATTACTTGGTACTTAGAACGTTACTTTTCGATAAGTCCTTTCAGTATCTTTCAACAGAATGGAGAAAACCAAGTGTTTTTCGAAACAACAACTTGGGAAGATTATAATAAAGCTGAAGCTAATAACTCAACTGACAATGAAATTATTTCTTTGGTGCGAGGCGACGCGCGAGGTTATAATTGTAAAAACATTATTAAACCCTTCAAATTAGATCCTTGGGAAGCAGCGATTGCAGGAATTGTGAAGTCTTGAAATGACGACACTTGAAATCTTTTGTTCATGTGAGGAAAAGGAAGAGGTCACAGGAATTGAAGTCTAGGAAATAAGGAGATGGGGACAACAGCTATGTCTTCTAATATGAAAAATTCTGGAATGAAGAGGACAGTGTGATATCACGATTTATCTGCACTATTTTGTCTCGTGAGAAGGAACCTTTTTCGAGGGTGGCGCTACAAGAAAATTGAATATTAGTTTTCCCTCGAGGAAGAAATTCTTTAGGAACCAAATATTGTGGCCAAGCATTGCTCCAGATTCTTATGCGCAGCATTTTGCGTAACGCACAAAGAAAACAGAACTTCATTAATCACAGTCTCAAAAATCTTTTGCAGATTACACTATCATTATGTACTAGAGAAAGATAACTTCCTTATACTTATACTTTTAGTATCTGAGACGTTTTCCCAGATACTTTTTTCATGGAAATGGTGTCGCCTATAGCATAAAGCAATCGTTAACAATACAAAAATCCGCGGAAATCAAAGCTCTGGTCGTTGCTGCTCGTTTGCCTAAGCTCGGTTGTGGGAGTGATCTGTCGGACGCTTCAGATATTCAGATGGACGTTGAGCGGCTGAACCGATTTTTGCCGTTCTTTCTGCTGTTTTTCGCAGTTTCTTTATAGTTCTCTCTAGTTTTCTAGGCTGGACTATTGATTACACTTGAGAGAGATTACTGGGTACCGAAAAGGTTACTTTTCCGTGAGTACTTTGAGTATCTTTCTACAAAATGAAGGAAACGAGGTTTTTTCACATACAAATTTTCTATTATTAAAGCTAAAGATTATAGTGACTTGGAGGATAATGAAGATGAATACAACGAAGTTTTAAGCCGAAGCATCACTCCAAATTCCGATGCAGCATATTGCATGACGCATATCATATAGTTCAAGAGTCATCAGAAAGGCTTCCGAAGACACGAATTCCGATTGCCAATTTCAAAAACAACACCTTTATTATTCACTTTCAATTCAGAATATGGTACTTAGTGCAATAACTATAAAGTTTCAACAAAACCGATTCAGTAAAAGCTTCACTTCTATAAAATAACTCATGAATTATAAAGGGTTTTTCAATAAGAGCTGTTATTTTGAATAGCCCGCTATTTCGGTAGATGTCACGTTTGAAGCTGTCATTTTTTGACAATTGACAAGTAGAAACTACGCCATTAATAAAAATGGAACGATAGACGCTTTAGTAACGCATTGAAATTATTAAAACTCACTATAAAAATGGTGAAAATTTGGCATAGACGGTTCGTAAAACTCGGACATTTTTGGGTTGTCGTGAAGCACTTTGTCGGACCGCAATAAAGGAATTGGTGGATAAATTCGAGCTGTTGGTACAAGTAAGTGATGTGAAGAATAAAACCCTTGCAGAATATTGCTGCTGTAGCCGAAAGTTTTGAAGAAATCCAGGTTTGTTCATTCCTCGTCGTTCTTTGGAATTAGGCATTCCAGAAACGTCATTACACCGTATTTTGCATAAATATGTGGGTCTTAAGGCTTATAAAGTTCAGTTAATACAAGAACTCAAGCCGACCGATCATAAGCAACGTCGTGTCTTTGCTGATTGGGTCGTTGAAATGCATGATGGAAATCATCCTGAATTCCATCGAAAAATCCTCTTGAGTGATGAGGCCCATTTTCACCTCGGTGGTTTCGTCAACAAGCAAAATTGTCGCATCTGGGGCTCGGAAAACCCACGAGTTATTATTGAAAAGCATCTCTACGCTCAACGTATGACCTTACTTTTTCTAAAATGAGGCTAGAGCAACACATGCGGTGAATGCATTGAGCTATCGACAGATGTTGAAAGATTTTTTTATGGTCGAAATTGGATAGTATTGATCTGGACAAGGTTTACTTTCAACAAGATGGTGCTAGGTGCCACACAAGCAACGAAACCATTGATATTTTGCGGGAAAAGTTTCCAGACCGTGTTATCTCTCGAAGATGTGATCACAATTGGCCAGCGAGATCTTGTGATTTAACACCTTTAGACTTCTTCCTTTGGGGCCACGTGAAAGAGCAGGTCTACGTCAATAGACCAGCGTCGATTCAAGACCTCAAAGATGGAATTCGTGAGGCTATCGAGGACATAGGGCAGCCACTTTGCGATTGTGTTATCAAAAATTTCATTGAAATAATATGGTCCTGTAATCGTGGTCGTGGTGGTCATTTGCCTGATGTTATTTTCCACTGTTAACGGAAAAGCTTCTTCTTTATAATGAAATAAATATCCGATCACTTATATTGAAAAATGGCCTTTTTCTTTGCATACCTATCAAAATAACACCTCTTATTGGAAAACCGGGAAAACCCTTCAAATATTTCGAGAAAATCGATTCCGTTACCAACTACAAATAATCGTAATTTAATCATATTATTTGTTTGTTTTCCAATTACCATAACATTTTTGAAAATTCAGTTGCGAATATCCTATCAGTACAATAATTATTGAGATATCAAATCAAATCCTCCAAATCCAAACCTGGGTTATTTCCATATCGTCTTCACAAGGTAATAAACGTTCTTAATCGGCCAGCAGTAGTATATAGTGACTACACCAACTGTCAAAAAGTAAATTATGGTTGTAATAACTCAATCACGATTCAAGTTTTATGTACCAACAGGCCAACGAGCAAAAATTAAATTCTCGGAAGAAAAAAGTTCAGTCTACGTTCGTGTAAAAAAAACGATCTCGCGGGGACAATATAAATATTTTGTTTATGCATTCACAGCAAAAATTATGTTGACAAGAAAACAAAGGCGAGATAAGTCCTGATATGCTGAAAGGTAACCCCACAACTTATAGCTAACCTTTAGACGGTCGAACGGTATAATAATGAAACTAGAGAGGCCGAGATTCGATGATGATTTAACTGGTCTACTGCCTATAGACATACTACAGACTGGACTTCTTTTTGCTTGACTTTTCAACGCGAATAGATCCTTAATCAAATTTTTCTGGTATTCTGTAACTGTCGACAGCAGAATGTGGATTATTTATTCATGTGAAAGTGGTCAATCAGAACACGATGCTTCCCTCATGGAATCTATCTAAGTGTTTGATACTGTCTGGTTTTTGTACCATCAGTGAAATATAGCTCTGGATTTTTCTTGTTGGGTACGAATCAAGATTAAGCATGTAGAGTTGACACCTGTGTCTATTTTTGGTGCTTCTTGATGTTTATATATAATGAAGTAGTAATTAACTGTCTATTGTTCGTATTTTTCAATTTCTGGGATATGGATTCGAAAATGAAAAACATCCCTAACAATTGATAAGTTTTCATTACAAATGTATATTTTCGATGTTTCAATTATTTGTAAGTACTGAGATTGGTGAGTTGGAATAAATGAATTTTACAATCTACATTGAGCATTCTTTTCATTGAAATTTTTTCAATAATTACACTCATTCTACTCAGAATGATCATAAAAGTAAACTTACATTCTTGAAGAAGTTGATAATGTTTTTGGCACCTCCGCAAAATTTTTCTGGTATTCTGTAACTGTCGACAGGCAGAATGTGGATTATTTATTCATGTGAAAGTGGTCAATCAGAACACGATGCTTTCCTCATGGAATCTATCTAAGTGTTTGATACTGTCTGGTTTTTGTACCATCAGTGAAATATAAGGTTTGTTCCAACAGCTGACTTTTGTACGGTAATTTGACGGTCACGAAATGTTAGTAATCGATCGTATGCGCATGTCTAAACTTTGACCGTACAAGAACCGTCCAAACAGTACTTGCTCCAGACTAGGGATCGAAATGACGATCACAAAACCGTTCCACTCACGGTCCCGAAGCAGGATGGAACAAAAACGAAACCGTTCTCAAACGATACATTTTCAGTTGGAACACATTTTTATCTATTGCGCAGAATCCTGACGATCATTGTACGGTCAATTCTTGAGTTAGAACAAACCTATAGTTCTGGATTTTTCTCGTTGGGTACGAATCAAGATTAAGCATGTAGAGTTGACACCTCGGTCTATTTTTGGCGCTTCTTGATGTTCATATAATGAAGTGGTAATTTACTGTCTATTGTTCGTATTTTTGAATTTCTGGGAAATGGATTCGAAAAACATCCCCAACTATTGATAAATTTTCATTACAATTGTAGATTTTTGATCTTCCAATTATATCTAGGTACTCAGATTGGTGAGTTGGTTTTATTATAAGATCAGAAAAATTGGAATAAATTAATTTTACGATATACATTGGGCATTCTTTTCATTTAAAATTTTTTCAATAATTATTACACTCATTCTACTCAAAATGATCATAAAAGTAAACTTACATGCTTGAAGAAGTTGATAATGTTTTGGACACTTTCGCAAAATCAGAATTTCTCCTAACAAATCAGTTTTGACGAAAATTACTGTTATTCCATAAAATAAGCAAAATTTTTTTGTTAGTAAAATATGAAGTAGAAAAGTTACGAATTTACTTTATTAGCGCAACTTTTTGTGGAGTTTTTTGGTAGTATTCCTCATATGGGTACTCTTTCAAAATAGGTTCAAGGGGACTCTTTAAAGATATGAAAATATACAGTAGGTTCCATTAACAATAATTGGTCGGTTATGTTGAATTTCCGAGTAATTAAAAAAGAATCAAATCGAACTCTAGAATCAGTGAATTATAAATCGTCTTCGACTATTTTCGTCTAGAATTGAAAAACGCAGATGTTTGAGCAAAATAATGATAAAAACAATGGCAAAAAATTGGCATTCATCAGTTTTCTATGAAAAATTACTTACAGACACCGGCTGTTATGGGGGAGAAATAGATACGTCTGTTCAATATTATTCAAGCTTGTAAAATGTTCATATTCTGAAATTATGCATTTTGTAAAAAAAGTCGAAAGAGTTACTTTGTCTCTTTGCTGAAAGTTCATCAGAAAAAATGCACTGATTTGGTCAATAAATGGTAGCTCATCAGCAGCTGTCTTCAGGGTTTTTGAACACATGCAAATTTATCTTATCTTCATTTTGCACATACGTATTCACAAACATAAAAACAGTTTCTTTCTTCAATAGTTAATTTACAGAATCTTCTGTTTCCCATAAGAGTATAAAATCGATTCAGGGTTTTCATAGTATGAGCTGACCGTGAGCTTGAATATTATCAACACTTTTTCCCGCACTTTATATCAGTATATCCTGAATCAATATTGGTAATTTATTATAGATTTCTTGCTCCTCTCATGTTCTCACTTTCAGTATTTCAGAAGATTTGATGGTCACAGAATAGAATATTTCGTGAAGATAAACCATTGTTAATAAAGTCTGTTTTTGATTAAGTAAATGTAATTATAAATATACATATATCCATTCGACTCAACATTCGAGTTTTTTGCAGCTGTTTGCATTTCACATTTATAGGGTGCTCCGTTCGAGATATCGATAGCAGCCCCATTTTCTCCAGAGAATCATTGGAAATTATTGAACAGTACTTTACTTCATCCTTTTGCTTATATTGGAAAAACTTTCAGTCTTTAGTTGAATTCGTATGATAAAAGTCAACAACATTTTTCTCAGTTCTCAGTAATTTTTTGTAAAATTATATAAAGAGTCATTAATGATAAATAATTTATTTTCCTTGAATTTTCTATTTTGGAAACCATTAAAAATGAATGTATATTTCGCATTATGATTCTCATAAAATTTAAAGATGTTCCCCTACATTAATATCTTGATGTTATGAATATTTTATGAAAACATTTCTTCCAGAAGTTTTACTTCTCTGAAGTATTAGGATTTATAAGATTTGTTTGATATTCTTTTAAATGAATATTTGAATATAATAATCGTATTGAGACAACATATCGCGTGTGTAAAATTATGCATTATTGTGGATTCTTTTCATTCCTCTTTTTATTTCTTAACAGCTATTGGCCTTTGTGACAATTTCATTTATAAATTACAATTTTTTTGGAGAGATATAATAAATAGTCCTTCTCAGAATTCTATTTTGCTACTTAAACCCATACTTATTCTTCTGAAATACTCATATGGCTTTGCAAAATTTCTCATATGTCCAGCAATAAAGCATGTGTATATTAGCAGAGAAACAATTGAAAGGGTTATCATACATTTTGGCGAATAATACAAGAGAAAACCTCTGTCTTCCCATATAAGTGTAGTGCTTGTATATTTGGATTTGTTCAGAGAAAGGGCTGAAATATTAATTGTTTTCAACGACAGAAAAACCAAGAAATGAAAGGTGAAAAGTAGGTTATACATATAAATATCAATAATGTGCCTTAACTCACAGTCACATGGAAACTTTTTCTTGAAATTTCTAAAAAAAGCTGCTCCAAAGCCAGTACAGATTATCAAACTAGGTCTGTCTCTATAAGTGATGATTTTTTAGAACCTCATTTACAGTCTACAGATCCATAATACTAGAACTAGATATCATCTCCCATATTTTAAGCAGCGGTTTTGGTCACTAAATATCGAATAATGATGAAAAACTTATGCTCATGAAATACTGCTTATGATTTACATCATTTTCTAACAATTTTTCTGGAGAAATCAACTTCCCCAGACCACAGACGGTTTCGTGGAGATGAAATGCACCAAGCGATCAAGCGCGACACCTACCCCGAAACACCGCATCGCATCGTCACAAAAAAATTCAGGACGGCAAGTTCTGCGCTTTCTGTTATTTTCTACCGTAATTATAATACAATCAATGAGTTTCAAAATGTCACTAGCGTAGCATTAAGAAACTGATAGAAAATTAAGTGATGACAACAACTTGATTGAACGGAATATTTGTTTTGTGGAAAACGATTTTCATTTTCGCCGTATTTTGTATACATTAAAAAAATGTTATTTCCAAAGGAGTTAATTGTCTGTAGTATTAAAATTTCATGATTTATTGGGAACGTACATCTGCATATATCAATATAATCTGATATAAGTGTAGTGCTTGTATGTTTGGATTTGTTCAGAGACAGAGCTGAAGTATCAGTCTTTTCCATCGAAACAAAATTGCTTTTTTACTTTCATCTGATTAGTCAATTGAACTTCCTTAAATATTCGGAAAAAACTCTGAAGATAGAAGGGCTTAGCAAATCAGGTTTGGCTTTCAAAGTGCTGATATTTCAGAACCTCAGACGTACACGGAACTGTCTACAGATCCAAAATATTGGGTGACCTTCTCCCATAGATTCAACCCTGAAAAGTTGAAAGTAAATAATGTATTACTTCTCAAAGAATTCTGATCAATGTCTTCCCAAACATTTCAAAAGGAAAAACAAAATAAATAATTCCTTTGATACACAGTAGGCAAAATTTTTCCGTTGATTCAAACAAATGAATTCTTTGCACACTTCACTCTCGATTTTATTCGATCGTGTTTTCAGGAACAAAGAAAACACCTTGAAGTCGTTATTATTGCTTAATAGGTTTATCTTCTGCAGCAGTGATCTTGGGCGCACTATCTATAGTTTCGCGAAATTCACTTCTCAAAGTTGAAGCTTCCGAACGATTCATCACTTGAGGTTAGACCAGATCTAGGAAAAGTTTCTGCTCTTAATAATTTCTCTATTAACTTTACCAGGGCTTAAACACTATAACTTATTGAAGAAACAACTTCAAAGATTGAGAATTTCAGGCTAGGTTGAAAGTTTTACCGAATTGAATATTTTTTCACGAACCATTATTTGTGTAGCATAGAAAAAATTATACATGCAGATATTTTCACTGTAATAATATATGTGAAACTGGGGTACGGGTGAACCCCAAATATTATGATTAAAAAAAAACGAGAGTCGATGTATCGAATTGTCCTGCTGTTATATGAAATTAATGAGTAGCTGAATATTGTTACCTTTGGCACATTGTTTGGCGGACAATTGAGATGATGCTGGAATACAGGTACAGACAGGTGTCAGGGTTACATATCCAAGTACCAAGTACCATTGCGGGGTTAAACAGCTGTATTTCGCCCTAAATATCGAATTTAATATCGTTTATAATTTACATAATTTTCTAACTGAATATTTTCTTCCCAACCAGAGCCCAGGCGATTTCATGGACATCGAAATGCACCAGCAATTATCGATTTTCAATTTACTACACATTGAACAGGTATTTGATTGATTCTTTCTCCGAGATTATGCAAATCTATCAAATCACTCATCGTAGAAAATTTGGTCTATGATTATCACTACTAAAATTGTAGGGGTACTATTTTGATTGAAAATCGAAAATTGCTATGAAACAGGTTATGTACAGGGTTTTTTTACTATAATTCAACCCCCTTTTAACTTTGTTACTGAACAAGATTCAAAAAATGTTTCATACAAAAGTTTGACGAAATCAACTGAAGTTTTCAAACATGACTTCACAAACTGAAATATATACAGGGTGGCCCACATATTGATGGCAACTTCATTTTTTCAAATGGAACACCTTGTACGTTTTTCTATATTTGGCTAGCTCTTTTTCCCCTGATTTTGAACATGTAACATATGTTGGTCTATCTCTCTTATTCTGACACAACAGAGTTTCAAATTTTAAGAAACGTCTAGTATTGTTAAGTGTTCATTTTAAAATAATACTTTTAAGTAAATTGTTTGTATTCAAAGAATTTCGTAGGTAATTTACATATATTCTAATCGGTATCATAATTTCAAAATTTTGAAACTAGATCAGGAAGAAATAGTCTATCAAAAGATGGAAGAATATACTGGACAGGGTGTCCCATTTGAAAAGAATTAGTTGCATTCAATATGATGTTCACCCTATATAGATTCTAATTGACGTTATCATAACTCCAAAAATGGGCATTTCAGAAAACGCAGTCTGCCTCTTGAAAAATAATACAGAGCTTGCCAGGTGGTTGTTAAAATAAAGAGATAAAGAGATAGACCAACATATGTCACATATTCGAAATCAGAGGAAAAAGAGCTAGCCAAATGTGGAAAAATATACAAGGTTATACAAGGTTATATGTTGGGCACCCTGTATATATTCCATTATGTGCATTCATATTGTAAAACCTCAGTCGATTTCGTGAAATTTTTTTATGAAAATTTTTCTCTTTCAGTAACAAAGATAAGGGGGGTTAAATTATAGTGAAAAACCCTGTACAGGAAAACTTAACGAAAAAAGTTTCGAAATTAATTTTAAGTTCAACGAAATGAAGAAATACCGGGCGTGCCATTCGAAATAAGAAAGTTTTCGACCATACTTCGTAGTAGATGTTTGAGAATTGATACTACTATCACTCTGTACTTCCAGAGTTCAATTTATTTTCTCTTTATGGGGATAGCTAAATATCTACTCAAAAAAAACAAATATTACGATTAGCAAAAACGATGTATCGAAATTGAATGCGGTCGATATATTAGAATTGACCTGCTGTTATATGAAACTAATGAGCAGCTGAACTTGTTACTTATTGCACATTTAATTTGTTTGGCGTACAATTCAGATGATGCGGGAGTACAGGGTAAAGACAAGTAGGTATACATATCCAAGTACCAAGTACCATTCCAGGGTTAAATGCGGTATTTGGCCATAAATATCGAATTGAATATCCTTTATAATTTACATAATTTTCTAACTGAATATTTTCTTCCAACCAGACCACAGACGGTTTCGTTGAGATTGAAATGCACCAGGCGATCAAGCGCGACACCCTACCCCGAAACACCGCATCGCATCGTCACAAAAAAAAATTCAGACCGGCAAGTTCTGCGCTTTCTGTTATTTTCTACCGTAATTATAATACAATTAAGTGAGTTTTTTAATGTCGCTCGCGTAGAAGCATCAAGAAAGCCACCTCGCCATAAATTATGCTCAATTATTTATTGCTCCTTTGTATTTTCAAATTACAGCTGGTTAGCAGTTGCGGAGCGGGTCCCACTACGGTGACATGTGTCTCGGCCATGTTTCAAAGAGATGCCCGGGCCAGTCGAGGCGGTAAGAAATGGGAATTTTTCGGATGGAATTAATTATAATACGTCCCAAAGACCTTGGATGTGAAGATATTTCGATAGCTGAGGGAAATCGAAAATGATGCAGAAATCGAAGCCGAAAGAACTTATGCCAGAATTCATTCGATGCTTTCAGGAGGGTGAAAATTTGATCGGCATATTTCATATATTTTTCAGTGGCCAATAAAATTATGTACCCATGAAATAAAATAGGTATCCTGTGAATGGCCACTTCGGCTTTGAATCTTTCATTACTTTTTGAAATTATAACGAAAGTTGCTTTTCTTAGAGTTCAGAGTCTGAAGTGGTTTTCTGACGACGGCTGGCGAATGCTGGCCGAATGAACAAAAGAAGTAAATATGGGAATATCCCAAAAGTCAATGAAATTTCAATTCTTCGAATGAATTTTGTTGTTGTCCTAAATTCTTGATAATGGAACCCTTATTGAAATGGACTAAAATTATCGCTATAGTAGATCCTATATTTGAAACACTGAACATCCTTCAGATATTCAAATCAAAGAACATAAAAAAACTGCTCAAGAGGGAGGTACTGATACATCCAAGTTAGTTCATCATGCTTTGAATTAAGACCATATGATTTCTTGGGGTGAAGCTTCCATGATATCAAAAGTAGAAAATCTAAAACGTAAAAAATTAAAGCAAGCAACTTTTATGCAATTTACCATAATCTTATCAGTCAACCGTTCATCTCAAAACAATCTTGGGCGTGGCTCCAATAATAAAATCCAGCTTGAAAAAAATCAAATGAATTATTATGACAATGATTCAATTAAAAATAGACCAATCTGAGAACAGTCAAAAGGACAAACATTTTCAAAGAGTAATAGAAATAAGAAATAACCGAAATAATATTTCAATATTATAATACCAAGATGTCTAAAAAGATGGTGTAAGTACTGATTAGATTTTGTTTCGCCAAATTGTGCGATAAGGGAAAAATTTTGATTTTTACACTATAGAGCGCGCTAAACACCACGAATAAATTTGAAACTGAAATATTGAAATATGTCAAATTTTGGAGTCTGTTGCTCAGTTGCAGGAACGTCCATTAAAATTTAAAGGTCCATTAAACCCTTAATCCTCCATTAGTTCCTTGTAATAATGGAGGATTAAGAGTTTAATGGACCTTTAAATTTTAATGGACGTTCCTGCAACTGAGCATGTATTGCACAAAAAATTCAGATAATGCTGAATTTTTCCAGAACCTATTTCAATCGATTTAATACGTTGTTAGGAGAATAACTGAATGCTATTCTTTGAGTGTATGGTGATACAGTAACAAAGATAAAAAACACACCTAGTTTTAGGTACTAATTTATTGTAGTTTCTGAGGATTCCACCACTAAAGCCAAAAGGTATAGCAAACTTGTTCTGTCTTGACCTTTCCTAATGACTAATCAACTAATGCTTGAGATTCAAACATTTTTTTGAGTATACTACCATTCAGAATGATTCTGTGAAAGTTTTGAATGAAACCTGTAATAACTTCGAATGAATTATAGAGTTTACTTTCATTTTAATCATTTCAAAGAAAAAGCTCCTAATCAAAGACCTCAGATTTCAAGATACATATTAATATCTATTGAAGTCGCAATATCTCATCTAATTCGTTAATGAGTCGAATCGGTCGAATAATAATTCCTAGTTGTTTTTCTCTGATAGCTCTGGTTCAAAAGAAACTGTTTTTATGAGTATAATAATTTTATTTGTTTCTCATTTGTAAACGTCAGTTTCCAAAAACACAATATTAATCAAGAAAGTTTATTTTATCAAGTCACTAACTTGTAAAACTGACAGTTAACTTGTAAAATTTTTACAAGTTAGTAGTATTATTTACATTGAGATTTGTCAAGTACTTGCTTCTAATTTCATTCATCCTTGTAATTTCAGAGTTCCTGGAACAAATGTGTTTTTCAATAAACGTTCTCGAACTATTCGAAAACGATATTCGTACCTTGTTTTATTCGTATCTATTTGTTTTCCTTCTCAGAATTGCAAATATCCTAGAGGTTTTTTGACCTGTAAACTCACTGACAGTTTCACGTACTCGCTTCTAATTTCATTTATTCGTCTAATTTCATCGTTCCTGGAACAAATATTTTTAGTAATAAACGTTATAAAAGTATTTAAAACGATATTCATGCCTTGTTTCATTTGAATCTGGCCTTTTTCATCAGAAATGAGCAAATATTCTCGAAAGACTCCCCTCTCGTAAAGCCACTGACAGTTGTCATAATTTTCCGATGCACTGAGAGAAATATTCATTTATATCCAATAAATTTTATTTATACTTAACAAATAACTGTTTCAAATATGGACTAACTTACCTGTATTAATATTCAACATATGATTTCTTACAGTGCATTTCTTCAATGCTAACAAACGATTATTTTTCATTAAAAGAATATTATTTACTGGGTATACTTATATATTCTCCTAGTGAATAAATATTTCATAATATTCAAAAAACTTTTTGTAATTGTGATCATATATTTGTTATAACTAAAGCAGCAGTATCATTATTTTAAATAAGTTATTTTGTTATTTAACTCATTAATTTTTAATACCTAATATCCATTCTTTATATATAAAATTGACATTTTAAATGATGCCATATAATTGTTAACTGATTGCTATTTAATTATTGATTATTAAAATGCGTATCTATAATATGAAATAAATGACCAATAAATAAAAAAACAATTGCTCTCATATATTTATTCAAGAACTCAACATTATACACAAAACATGTTTGGTATATAACAAAAAAATATTATTTATTCTGTTTTGTGAACATTTATTGCAAACAGGCCATTAGATAAAGTGTTAATAAAAAATGCATAAAACACCAGCTATCAGTATGGACAATAATATAATAAATAATTACATATTATTTACCTTTCTGATTTATTTTCATTTTTGTCTTCTGTTTGTTCATTCAAAATTTTGTAATTTTTTAAATGAAAAATAATCTCTTTCCAACTCGCGAAATTAATTCATCAGTCTTGCTCTCCAACAGTTCAGGCAATACTTTGAGAGTGACGCCATCACCTGAAAACACGTTTTTAACATCATCTTATTGATGAAGAATTATCTCTCAATCAAAAAACTTAGTTTTGAGTCAAGAAATTTCAGTGAATATCAAATAGTTTCTTTGTTATTAATAAATATTTTAATAGTCAATATACTATTGAAGACGCTTTTCAGAACTTTCCAATATCGATAATAATATATTATTATTATCTAGTCCTATAGTAAACATGATTGTGAATCAAATCAAAATAGCTATATCCTAGAGGGACCGAGGTCTTCTGGAAATACTGAAGTCTAATGTACATAATCACAAACCTCTGAATCTCTCCACATATTCACCTATTCCCATTTCCATAAGTAAATTCTCCATCACTGTAAAAATACACTATTTGTTTCACCGAAACACGACGCTATAGATATTACATTAAAAGCGTTAATCTTTAATATCTTATATCTATAATGTAGCACTTAGGTACTCAACATTGAAACAGTCAGTCGCAGATCGCCACGCCGAGAAAAAAACCGCGAAATGAAACGCATGCGCCAAACCAAGCCACAGCACCACAACATATTACAGAATAATCTGTCATCACCACTAGACACTTTTTTCTTGTATTAGCCAGGCGCCCTGGAGCCAGACTGTCAGATGACACAGTAGGCCGACGTCATGCGTCATGTTGAACGAACTCATTCGAACCCACCCCACCACTGCCGAATTCGTTGATTATAAACTAATTTTGAATAACAATAAAGGAATATTGGAAAAAAATCAAATATTTTATGGTTTAAATAATAAATTTTCGAATATTTCCAAGGAAAATGTATTTTTCATTGTTAGAATGAATTTATTGACCATCAAATGAATATATTGACTACTAAGAAATTTGTTCTACTAGATTAAACGTTGCTATAAAGAACCATTTTTTTACATTTAGCCTGTGTTTTTCGAAAGCTTTATTTACTGTGAAGAAACTTTCTTTTCAATAAACAAATCTGCCGCTAACAAATCAATATTATTCATTTTGGCTATTATTTCTCTCAGTGTGTCATAAATAATCATAAATAATGCAACTTACGACATTTGCGACAAATTCTTGAGATTTTTTTGGAATTTATTTAACCTTTTTACAGATGAGAAACAAATAAAATATAAAACAATACACGCAAGGTAACGGGTTTTACTGGCTCAAGGAGGTAACTGACTCGCCTGCGGCTCGTCAGTTATATCCTCCATTCGCCAGTAAAAATAAAAACCCTCTTACCTTGCTAGTAATGTTATGTACTATACTGTTGTCGAGCTGGTAGTACCGCTAAAATAAGATTTTGTGTTGTCAACAAACTAAAACAGACAATAGCAAGTACTTACTGGCCCTAAAAAGTTTGTTTATTGACAACACAAAATCTTATTTTAGCGGTACAGAGGATGGCTAATTAGTTGAAAACGCTCTACCAGCTCGACAACAATAAATTATTATACTCAAAAATACATTTTCTTTTGAACCATTATTGACATTATTTGAGTACACAGCCACCAAACCCTTATAGTAACATATTGTATGAACAATTCACAGCTTAGTGGAATAAAGGAAATATACACATACAGTATAACATGAACTGAATCGATCCGTTAAAAAAAAGAGAGAGATAGGACGAGTATATATCGAAGTAATGATAGAATATATTCTGGCTGTGCTTTTCAAATTCTCATTCGGGCCCCTACGCAATAATCTAATTTCCAGAGATTTCCACTTTTATGGCTGTCGTTAACGGAAACGCCTTCGCTGCTTCGGTCTCGTATCGGATGGGCTATTATGTAGATATAACTGCTGAAGCTCTAGGGTATATCAAAGCCTTACCGTTTTATATTTCTTTGGTCTAGAAAAAATCTAATTTCCAGGTGTCAAAGTTAAGCCATTCTCCTCGTGTCCGGTCTATCTGTATGAAAATTTATACATGGAGAGAGGGTAGGGACCTGCATGTAATCATTCTTTGTTTATCCTTTTTTGGGCGTTTGATATGAGTTCGAGAATAAATTGCTATTTATACCCATGCTTTGGAAAATAAATATTATTATTTATAAACATAAATTGGTTTTGGTTTCAATATGATAATCATAACATAAAAATTTATTGTATTTTACATTTCTAAACTGAGAGAAATTTAATTGATAAAATAATTTATTGATAAACGCTGCTAATACAACAGAAAACATATTTCAAACTGTAAGAGAAATTATTGAAGTACATAGGATTACTCAAATATTTTTCATTCAATCGGAAATAAAAGAAATACTATTTCAAGACATAAAAGAGAACCAAATCTTCTCGACTTCTAAGATGAATCAATTCAAACATGCCAGAGCAGAACAAGAAATTCTGAAATATTTTGAATTAGATCAATCCATCAACATTCTTTCAGATATGAAGGAAATGCAACTTAACTACAAAGATTCATCTCTTCCTATTGCAAATATATCTGCCTGAAAAATACTTAAATAGGAGACTAACGATAGTGTATACCTCAGAGTAAGAAATAATAGTTATTTATTATACAAGGGAAAAAAGTATTAGATTTTAGCTCGAGGTTGTGTTGTCTCCCGACGCGAAGCGGAGGGAGACAAAAAGCCGAGAGCTAAAATCTAATATTTTTCCCGTGTATAATACACTATTTTTTTCTGTGAGAGGAAAAACGACCATTTAATCGTGAAAGAAATATAACTGTCCACGAAATTACTTTTTTTCCCCGGGAAAAAAGTGAGTACTTTTTTCCCGGCTACATAGAGAATCATTTTTTTGACAGGGAAAAAAGTAATTTCGTAAAAAGTCATACTTTGTGACCTGTCAAGAGATATAAAATGTCACATTTTTTTCCCGTCACAGAAAAAACATTTTTATTTCTTACTCTGAGGTGTATACCTTGGTTCTGGGTCCTTATACTTCAGTGCTTGCCTTTATAGTATCTGCATACCATTTAATGACATTTACTTTGAAATTTGGGGTAGTGTATTCGTTCTCCCATAGCATCGAGTCGATATTGAACGCTCTGAATATCGAATATATACAGTGGAACTTCTCTATAACGAACTTCTGTATAACGAATTTAGTAGATACAAGACATTGCACCTTGAGTCCAAATTCCTTATTAAAAACACCCTCTAAAACGAAGTTAATTCTCCCTATAACGAAATATTCAAAGAACATCACTCTTTGAATGGGTATTGGTAAGAAGGTATAAGGGTAGATTTTTTCCGAAAATTATTAAATCAGCTAAATCATTACTGGATCTTTGGTTTCAATCTAACCATTGCGCTAGTGTGAAAGTTGTGCAAAAATGTCAAAGAAAGTGCTTGAGTTTGAATGATTAACTTAAAAAATATCAGCGAAGTCGATCGCGACATTGCGGACTATAGAAACAAATTTTCTGTATAAGGAAATTTCTTTATAACGAATTTTTTTTTGTGGATTTAGTGCTTTCGTTATAGGGAAGTTCCACTGTATTTTCCATAATTCAACGGATAGATTATAGTATATAACATTACTAGCAGGTAAGAGGGTTTTTACTGGCGAATGGAGGATATAATTGACGAGCCGCAGGCGAGTCAGTTACCTTCTTGAGCCAGTAAAACCCGTTACCTTGCGTGTATTGTTTTATATTTTATTTGTTTCTCGTTTGTAAAAAGGTGAGATAAATTCCAAAAAAATCTCAATAATTTGTCGCAATGTCGTAAGCTATTTATGATTATTTATGACATCGGAAAATTATGACAACTGTCAGTGGCTTTACGAGAGGGAAGTCCTTCGAGAATATTTGCTAATTTCTGACGAAAAAGGCCAGATCCAAATGAAACAAGGTATGAATATCGTTTTTTAATATTTTTATAACGTTTATTACTAAAAATATTTGTTCCAGGAACGATGAAATTAGAAGGATAAATGAAATTAGAAGCAAGTATGTGAAAAGGAAAGCAAATAGATACGAATAAAACAAGGTACGAATATCGTTTTTGAATAGTTTGAGAACATGTATTGAGAAATACCTTTGTTCCAGGAACTCTGAGATTAGAAGAATAAATTAAATTAGAAGCAAGTACTTGACAACTTTCAATGTAAATAATACTACTAACTTGTAAAAGTTTTACAAGTTAGTGACTTGAAAAAATAAACTTCCTTGATTAATATTGTGTTTTTGGAAACTGACGTTTACAAATGAGAAACAAATAAAATCATTAGATATTCCACAATTGTGTCAACCATCTTCCACCATAAATTCCGTCCTTATTACCATGAAACCATGAGTGTGACGAAGTGCACCACCGGATACAATCAATTATAACATAAAACAAACAGAACGTTGGATAGTAAAACGTCGAATTAGCTATGTACATGAGTGTGACCTGATAAATGGAAGATAAGAAGTGACGAGTGTTAATAGGCATTTAGTTCTGATAGTTACCGTTTAGCATCTGTAATGAGACGACCATCATCGGGTGGGCCGGATACGCATGGTGAGCTCCCATTTCCGTCAATGTGGATCGAATCGAATTAAAACGCTTCAAGTTGAACGGACTTGAAAAAATGCCGACGATGATGGTTTTCTTATCGTTTACATGGGTTGTTAATGAACTTGTCACTGTATTTATTCATAATTTATTTATTTTTGATTTGAGAATGGGTGAATCGACCAGTAGTAGGTCAGACTTGAACAGGGGGTGTCTAGAATCTATTCAAATATATGTTTTCAATTAAAGCTTTTCACAGCATATTTTTCTATTAAAATGACTGAAAATGTTTACAAATTCATCATCAGGAATCACTCAAGTTGCACCTAGTATTTCTTTTTGAAAATTATGATATATCCCTTTCGTCAGCTGTGAAATTCATGGCCTTACATATTGAAGAATTCCTCAATTGGAAAATTCATATCAATATAAGATCTGCTTGAAATTATCTAGTGCTGTTTACAGAATGAAGATTTCAACGGATTTCACTAGGAAGGAAATATTATTAAGATATAATTCTTAGTTAGGAAATGTGCAGCAGTTATGATTCCTTTATAGTTATTTAATCAACTAGGTTATTGAAGACAGCGACTAATGGTCGCTTCGCTCCTGCGATAATAGTTCGAGACCATTAGTCGCTGGATTACTAACCGAGTTGATTACAAGATTTTTCCGACTATCTCAACATGAATTGTGAGTAAATTCGTGATTGAAATATATTTTCATTTGGCACAAACATACATTTGACATAGTGGAATTTCTATGTTCCAGTAGAGTTTTGACATTTCTCGTAGTGCTTCTGAATACGCTGTATACGGTTGCCATGAGGATTGCACATTAAAATAGCAAAAATTTGAGCATTAAAATGTGGCATTAATGTTCAATTTCGTTCACTTTAAAATCACCTTTTATTTTGAGGTCGGCGGAAAAAGAAATTTATTTTTCAAAAACTTGCAGGCCTGAAGAAACAAAGGTCACTTTTGCGAATTTCGACGAATGTGAGAAACAAATAATATATAGATATGTATATTTTGTGAGTCCTGTTTCTCGTAAATGAATAGTTTGATTTATGTTGATTATGGAAGGCGTTAGATCTATCATTATTATTGAGATAAGTTTACCTGTTATGTAAATCACTGACGCAGCTAGGGGGGGGGACTTTGGGACTGCAACACCCCCAAGATTCTAACAGAGTCAATTTTTTCTGAGTTAATTTTTTGCAACTTTCGTATTTGTTGTATCATCAAGAATTTTTCAGTTCAGCTCCCCCCATAACAAAATCCTGTGCCACTGATGTGAATTCTGAGAAATGGAATCATATTGAGGACATATAGATTCACTATTTGTTATCCAACGAATAGATTTGAGATTTCTGTAGATTGAAGTATAGAGGGTTCTTTAAGTGTGTTTATGGCTTGTATATTTATTAATATCTACTTTTCGTTTCTTATGATAAATATTGATGAATATCAACAGATAGCACAACATAGACCTTACTTTCCTGTTACATAGGTAGACTTACCATGACAGAAAGAGCTGGATCCATACTAAATGTGTATCAGAATAATCAGATAATGTAGGTGTATAAATTCTTTTGAACCAAGAGCAATACCTTAAACAAAAAAATCGCTAGCTGAGGTTGTGCAAAACGGGGTACTACTCTACAACTGTATCTACTATTCCAAGTATGATATTAGACCTCAAGGAAAAACCTCAGTAGAAAAAGCCCTATACCGCTGTTTTTTATAAATCGAAACATAAAACAAAATTCCTTCAATATATAGACACAAAATACTGAATTCTGTGCTCTTTGGCCAGGAATATATCTTAGCCAATTTTGGCCTTCCAAGCGATGATGTTTCTTATCTTCTGTTCTTCGAAAACCACTACAGTATAGGTTACTGTATTACTACTGTTGTCCGAGAAGTTGGCACCTACTTTTTCCAAATGAACAATTTTTTGTTGCATTCGGTAGTAAGTCGTTAGCAGTATTTGCAATTGAAACAAAATACCTTCAATATACTATTGCTCAAGGAAAAACCGCAGTAGAAAATGCCCTGTTTAGCTGTTTTTACAGAATTGAAACTTAAAACAAAATACCTTCAATATACAGACACAAAATACTGAATTATGTGCTCTTTGGTCAGAAAGGTGTTCTAAGCCAATTTTGGCCTTCCAAACGATGATTTTCCGTATCTTTTATTCTTCGAAAACCCCTACACTAACCTACTGAAGAATGGAAAGATGTTTTTACCTAGGTACAATCGAGATAACAAAAATGCTGGATGAATTGGAACCCTACAATTTGTATCAATAATTGGTTCCACAAGTCTGCTTCAATAGTTATTAGTTGAATTCTACTTCTAGGTCATTTCATTTCTTATTCAAGATCTGAAAAAAGGATATTTATCTATCTATCATGCCATGAATATATTTCAATTCAGGTCGATTTCATCCCAGATAAAATTGACTTCTTTAATGAAGTAATTACTTTTTCCTCAATAATTAATGTCTTCATCTCCTGAAAAATGAATGAATTAAACGCCGATTTCAAGTCCCCTGATTCGCACTCCAGTTTCACATTAAGAACCGAAACACCCTTCTTAAGGGGATAGCTAGCGAACATGAGCCAAATTTTAGAAATCAATGCAAAACAGAGAGGTTCCGAGGGTGTCCGTGAAGTTGGCACCCACATTTTTGAAAATGAACAATTTTTTGTTTGGATCATTAGTTATTCGTTAGTAAGTATTTGTATTTGAGACATAATACCTTCAATATATAGAAACAAAAAACTGAATTCTGTGCTCTTTGGTCAGAAAGGTATTCTAAGCTAATTTAGGCCTTCCAAGCGATGATTTTTCGTATCTTCTGTTATTCGAAAACCACAACAGTAACCTACTGAAGGATATAAAGATGTTTTAACCTAGATACAATCGAGATAACAAAAGTGCTGGTTGAATTGGAACCCTTCAATTTTGTATGAATATTCTGGTTCCACAAGTCTGCTTAAATAGTAATTGGGTTGAATTTTACTTCGACGTCATTTTATTTCTTATGTAAGATTTGAAATGAAGCATATATATCTATCCATTTATCATGCCATGAATCAACTGTAGTCTGTAATATAGTTTAATTCAGCTCGATATCATCCTAGATAAAATTAAATGATATCTTCAATGAACTAATTACTTTCCTCCTGACTAATTAATGTCTTCATCTCCCAAAGAATGAATGAATTAAACGCCGATTTCAAGTGACCCCTGATTCGCACTCCAGTTCCACATTAAGAACCGAAATACACCCTTCTTAAGGGGATAGCTAGCGAACATGAGCCAAATTTTAAAGATCAATGCAAAACAGAGAGGTTGCGAGGGCCACGGGCTAGCTCGTTACCATGGAGATATGATGAGGATTCTTTTTAACCTTCTTGTGTCCACCGCGAACTAACGGTGTAGTTAGTTTTCATATGCTAAACACGACGAGACTTCCCTTTAAGAATTCCGAATGAAAGTTGGAAAGCCAGGAACAGTGGGAGAGGGAATATTCCAATTAAAATTTTCAGGAGGTGCCGGAATGGCTTAGTTTTCGTCAGAATAGACATGTCATGTATTTCTGAAAAACTTTTTAGGTTTTCACTTCCAGTCTCTGAAACAGAAATAATTAAAAAAAATTTAATTATTCTCCTAATCATCAATTGAATGTAAGTACAGGTATTATAAAAACATATAGGGCCTTTTTGATTTCATCTACACCTAAAATTAGAAATAATGAAATTGCCTTCATTAAAGAGTTTCTACTAGATAATCAATACCCACCAAATTTTATAGACAGAACAATTTCAAATTTAGAACGAAAATTATCTATTCAAAATTCTTATGATGATCAGGTACAAACAGAAAACCGTCAAAAACAACCAAATTTATTGAACGTCATTTCTTATATTCCTGGCCTTTCAGAAGAATTGGTTCCATATTCAACATAAGAACTGTTTTCAAAACACAATATGATTCGGGACACATTGTAACCAAAACGAAACCAATGAATGAGACGCAAAAATCAAAAAATTGTGTTTACAATATTCCTTGTACAGGAGTACAGGTGGAAAATCCTATACAGAAGAGAAATCAAGACCTTTAGGTAGAGATAAGAAAACGGGAACATAAGAACTACATCAAAAATAGAGACATTACAAGATCACAAATCGCTGATCATGTATGTTCAAATAGCGGAGATCATATGATGAAATGGAATGAAAGATCCTAATGACGAAACCTGATAATTATAAAAGGAAAATTAAGGAATCCACATGTATTTTGTTAGATGAAGTAGATAATTTGGCTAATTGTCCTGCTGGAATATGTCGTATTTGGATTGATTCATTCAAGAAAGAAATGACATCAGAAAATTTCAACATTTAATAAATCAACATTTCTATGTATTGACAACTTTCAATATCAATTGGACTGCAAATGAAAAAACACACAATTCCGAAGATTTCACAAGTTTGTCTGAAGAAGGTGTCTGATATAGACACCGAAACGTTACATTATCCTTTTCAAGTATTTCCTTTTTTAGTTTTACTGTTAGGCATCAATTCTCAAAACCAATTTGCTCCTGACAAATAAGTGCAAAGATTTTCGCAGGAGCACTGCATCTTACCAAATAAATTTTTTTTTAATTATTTCTTTTTCAGAGACTGGGAGTGAAAACCTTAAATTTCAATCGATATGTC
Organism: Propylea japonica; assembly: GCA_013421045.1. Classification (NCBI taxonomy): domain Eukaryota; kingdom Metazoa; phylum Arthropoda; class Insecta; order Coleoptera; family Coccinellidae; genus Propylea; species Propylea japonica. The sequence continues at coordinate 116,178,448 of CM024239.1, forward strand.
ATGTATTGTTGGAGAATCTTAAAGAAATAATATCAACGAATCAATATGTAAGGATTATTGTTCAGCGATTCGCAGTAGAGTTTTGGCAGGATAATGGAAAAAGATTGACTCTGCTCAATGAGCTTTCCTTTGCCTGTTCATTAGGTAATATAGAGAATTATTTTAGATATTGAATTGATGACTCTCTTTCAGTTGCAAGCAATATAAATTCAATTCATGCAGAAAAACTATTTTACATTATAACCAATATGTGTGTTCAAAGGATGTCACATCAAATCCATGATTTGCGCAGAATTTGGCTTCGAAGATTGATTAAATCGAGTGAATTCCTGCAGAGTGGGTTCAGGAGCACTTAGGGTGTCAGTGATAAAAAACTTCCCAGCTGACATTTTATGTGTCATAACATTTTAGCTAACAGAACAATTCCTCCCAGACAAATCTATTTGAATCATTATGTCGAAGTTTGTATTCCATCTTGAATTTTTTACGGCATTGGAATAATTAATGATACCAATATACGGGAGTGGGTTGTGGGATCATATTTCAGATATCGATTGAAATATAATCTGGGAGGATTCTGCATTTCTAAAAAACTTATTAGGTTTTCACTTCCAGTCTCTGAAACAGAAATTATTAATTAAGATGAAGTGCTCCTGCGAAAATCTTTGCACTTATTTGAAATGAAAAGGACAATGTAACGTTTCGGTGTCTATATCAGACACCTTCTTCAGACAAGCTTGTAAAATCTTCGGAATTGTGTGTTTTTCCATTTGCATTCTAATTGACAAAAAAATCATATTTCAGGCTCAGGGTTCTGTTTGATTCCTTGCTGAGTATCTTTTATTCCTCATCATGAATTGAGAATGACACACGATTTTCCTTATGACCAATCTGATAGCTATAATTGAAATTGTTTTCGAACATGTTTTTTCGTCCTATTCGCCTTGACTGAACAACTATACTGGGCGAGAAGTGGGAACTCTAGAAGTTAGATAACCTGTAATCGATTTTGAATCAGTCATTGAGATTAACAGTAATTCTCCTATTTTCAAGATAACGGATTTTCCAATAAAAAGTGTTAATGTGAATAGTCTGCTATTGGTGGAAAAATTCGAACTGTTGGGACAAGTTAGTGATGTGAAGATTAAAACCCGTGCACGTCGCTCAAGAACATCCGAGAATATTGCTTCTGTAGCCGAAAGTGTTGAAGAAAACCCAGGTTTTTCCATTCCTCGTCGTTCTTTGGAATTAGGCATTCCACAAACGTTATTACACCGTATTTTGCATAAATATTTCGGTCTTAAGGCTTATAAAGTTAACACAAGAACTCAAGTCGACCGATCATCAACAACGTTTTGTCTTTTGCCGATTGGGTCGTTGAAATGCATGAAAATGATCCGGAATCACAATTGGCCACCGAGATCTTGTGATTTAACATCTTGCGACTTCTTCCTTTGGGGCCACGTGAAAGGGAAGGTCTACGCCAATAGCCCAGCGTCGATTCAAGACCTCAAAGATGGGTTTCGTGAGGCTATCGAGGACATAGGGCAGACACTTTGCGATTTGGTTATGGAAAATTTCATTAAAAGGATATGGTCCTGTAAGCGTGGTCGTGGTGATCATTTGTCTGATGTTATTTTTCACTATTAACGGCATAGCTTCTTCTTCATAATGAAATAAATATCCGATCATTTATATTAAAAAATGGCATTTTTCTTTCAATATCAAAATAACGCGTCTTACTGGAAAACCCTTTATTTCAGGTTCTGGGTTCATTTTGATTTCTTGTAGATTATATTTTTTCTTCATCATGAATTGTTACGGTGTTCGCGACAGAGCGTAAATTTTTCGCGAATTGAGAATGATTTTCCTTTTTCATGACAAATCTGATAGCTATAATTGAAATTATTATGCAACATGTTTTTTCGTCCGATTCGCCTTAACCGAACAACTATACTGTGCGAAAACTAGAAGTGAGATAACCTGTAATTGATTTGAAAATGAGTCATTGGGAGACACAGCAATTCTCCTAGCTTCAAGATTCTCATTTTATACATTTAAATTTGTGTTGTCCAATATCGAATTGCTAAAATCAGGTATAATTTGACGCCTAATTCTAGTTATAATTCTATCAGAATTGCTTAATCTTATTTTATATTTTCTATTTCGTTCATCTATATCAGTAATTGTTCCTTTTGTATTATACAAACCATTATTTTCAATTAACTGTACAATTTCTTCCAGACAAATCTATTTGAATCATTATGTCTGAGTTTGTATTCCATATTGAATTTTTTTAGGGCATCGGAATAATTAATGATAACAATATATTGAGAATGACACATTATTTTCTCTTTTTATGACTGATCTGATGGCTATAATTGAAATTGTTTTCCAACATGTTTTTTCATCCGATTCGCCTTGACTGAACAATACTGGGTGGGAACTAGAAGTGAGATAAACTGTAATCGTTCTGAAAATCAGTCATTGGAATAAACAGCAATTCTCCTAGCTTCAAGATATATGATATAATTTTTATTTCTTAACAGTCCCTCTTTATGAAAAGTATTTCTTTCCCAGAACCAAATTTTTCCAAATTTAACTTCGTACTCTGTTAACGTCTAGAGTTCCATCGACCGTGGGTATTTGAATCAATTGTTTTAATAGGTGCTAACACGTCTACACTTTTAATGTGGTCACATGAAAAAACCATATATTTTAACATACCGGATATGCCTATCGTAGGTGATGAAATATGTGTAACAATTAAGCAATAAGGAATAGAGCTAAACCGTCAGTTAATGGTGGTAAAAGAATATCACAATTGTCGAAGAATTCTCCTACCACATATAACCTAGCAACAATAATCCAAATGCAACGAAACCCCGACACGATAGTGGAACTTGATACGCCTCTGCACACGTCGAACTTGGAGCGTTGAGAAAAGGAGAGGGTGTAGGGGTGAGGGCGAAACATAAAACGAGTTCTAGATTGAAACAAGTGATATATAGTCAGTGACGGCAGCCATTAGTGTGTCCAAAAATATTAATCTCCCGGAAAAATGAAAAAACAGACGACCACGGGCGTACGTGTTGTTTACCCCACAGTCTCACTCTAATTCCGACGACATTTCCCCCTGGGAAACCGATTTCATATTTGCACAAAATAATAACGAACCAGTGCCTGGCCGAACTCTCAGCCCTTGAATAAATACGATGAAATGAATTGTACATATAAAGAACGTCTCTGGAATGTTTTTTGTTTGCTGTAAGCTGGATACTTTCAGATTAGGACATTTTTCAACCGAAGGTTGTTTTAAGGCGGAAGGTGGTAATATTTCGTCCTCTCATTGGACCCTCTCCAGATAATTTACGGGAAAAACAATGATATATTTCTCTTATTTGGGGCAACGATGAACATTTGTATGCAGATTTATATGAGGGGGATTTTCTGCATTGGGCAAAGTTTTTGAATCGTTGAAGATTGACCTTATTCATATAATAAAACTTTTATTGGGAATTAAACATTAGAGTTACGTGCTGATGAATCCTAATGAGGAAGAAATGGCTCTGTTCGATACCACCTCCTTGCATTTTTTCTTGAACGAGGACGAGATTAGCTACGAAGTATAGGTAAGTTTGAGATTGGTTGATTCCAATCGATTAATATTATTCTCTGATGATGTTACGCATTTAACCTCTTCTTATTGTTTACTTCAGTGTGAACTGACGTTACCCTGAGCGCACCGCGTCGTGGACTGAAGAGGTAAAATTGCGAAATGCAAGAACGCTTTGGTCAATGCGACAAATGGTAACATCTGGCTGCTTCGTTCAAGGTTCATGCTATGGAAAAAGTTTTCGTATTGATCTAGACATGCATCTTCGGTATATTTATACCTTTAAGAAGATGTCATTTCGCTGTAAGTTCCAAGAAATACCTAGTATCATTCAGAGCTATCCTGTGCTGATGAGTCCGAATAAGGAAGGTGCTCTGTTTGATGCCCCTTCCTTGCATTTTGTCATGAACGAGGACGAGATTAGCTCCGTAGGAGTTTTGATTTTGGTTGATTTTAATCGATTAATATTATTCTCTGCTTTCACTATTTTATTAGAATCATATTTCTGTCAACATTCTGAACATATTGCTTTTGATCTTCTCATATTCAGATTTTGGTAACTGCCGAATGGAAAGAGTGAAAAACTATTTTTGCGAATAAGCTGGAGAGTAGAATTTTGTTCACCTGGATTTTTAAAAATTTGTTCATGATTGTTCGGTTTAGTGTTCATTGAAGAATATTGACACTCAAAGTTTCGGTAGAAATAACTTCCTTGTTTTACAATTACAATTTGCACCAAACCGATCTCATATCGCCCATGACCCCATTTTGAGATTGGAAAATATTGAATAGGAGGAAAATAAATATTTGTACCTGAATAACCTGATTATAAAACACATGAGACTAGAATCATTCCAGATAAATTTGAACTTGCCAACATCTCAAAAAATTCGAAAATATCGAAAAAGGATAATTTTCAAATTATCGAATAATCAAGGTACCATCCTAATTAAACAAATCCGGATATCAAAGTTCACGAACACATTTCTTCAGAATTCCTTATTTTAAGAATACCGATTTTTATACAAATCTTTGTATCATCATCGAACAGCTGATTGAAAACTTCGACCTCATGAGATTCCTTGATCTGGAAAATTTTTCAACAGTAAAAACACAAGAGCTTTTTTTTATCGGATAAATTTCTCTTTTCAACGAAACAGTTTTGCTAATCACTAATTTTACGAGAAAAACTGACATGATAAAATCGCGACACCGATGGTGGAGCGATTTTATCTGATGTCAGTTTTTTCGAGCAATTTAGTGATTGGCAAAACTTTGAGTTGAAGAGAAATTCATCTGATAAAAGAAAAGCTCGAGTGTTTTTTGGCAAGATAAATTAACGACAGAATATATGGATGAACAACAACAATAATTCAAAATGAAAGCACTATATGTTCAAAATTCAAAAATCTGACAGACTAATTGACATATTGAGGAAGAGAAGTTTATCCGATAAAAAAGGATGCACCTTTTTTATCGATGTCAAAGTGACAATAACATTTCCAGGTCTATGATATTTAATATTGAAGTTAATTTATCGAAATGAAAATTCATACGTTTAACAGTAACGCAGGTATAATATAAATAATGAAAGCAGAGATAATAATAATTGATTAAAATCAACCAATATTAAACCCATACTTCGGAACTAATCCCGCCAACGCACAAAGAACATGCACGGTGGTAATATCAACAGAGCATCCATAGATAGCTATTTCGCCCTATTTGGGGCTCTTCAGTATGGATGAGCTACGTTTGAAAGGCATTCTAGGCTCCCTTATTCGAAGAATAAGAATAAGGATCCCAGGAGATGGCGTTTTGTTTCTGGTATTCTCAGAATAGGCGACATTTCTTCACATAAGGGAGCCTAGAATGCCTTTCGAACGGAGCTTCTCCATACTGAAGAGCTCCATAGGACGAAATAGCTATCTATGGATGCTCTGTTGGATATTACCACCATGCATGTTCTTTGTGCGTTGACGGACCAGTTCCGAAGTATGGGTTTAATATTGGTTGATTTTAATCAATTATTATTATCATTCTATGCTTTCAATCAAAAAGATAGAAAACCTAAATGTTTTAACGGAGTATATAAGTTCTTTTAAATTTGGAACCATATAGTTTATTGGATTATATCAGATGAAAAATGACTGAATTATTGACACTATTTCACCTCATATTTATGTTGTACATATATTGATTTGACTTGAAATAAAGAAATATTTTTATTAATATACGACAATCTTGCTGGATAGATAGTTTAGATGCAAAATTAGCCCGTCAAACACTAAAATATTTCATAAGTTATTTAAATTAGCATTGAATCATCGTCTTTTACATACGTGAAAAGCATAATTCGGTCCATTTTATTCCACGTTTCACTGTATTCAGATTAACAAGCTCTCCCATCGATCCGCGATCTCCATGCAATTATTTAGAACATTCAAGGAATTCTATAAAAGCATAATTGACTATTAGCGCATGTAGGATCGGCTCTCTACGACTATACGCAGGATGTCATTTGGATCTTTATGGATATAGCGTATATGGAAATAATTCACCACATTTATTCACGCACGTCAATGAATACTTTTTTCAGGTGAATATAGAGGCGATACTTTTAGCTCATTTGTTCCTATCGTGTTGCCCAATGTCTGTAGTTCTCGAATTTTGAAGCGACAGTAGTCGAGGTTGAGACCACCCACTGATGAAGAATATGAACATGATAACTCTCAAATGGATGGGGTTTTGGAATTTTGAGGATATTATTATTATTAATTTTTCCGGACCACAAATTCGATCAATTCAAAATTTAGTATTCGGAAGAAGGTTAATGGACCGCAACATCGTGCAAAATATTTTGAAAATCGTGCCACCGATTTTTCAATATACAGGATTTTCCTTTTAAGTTGGCCTATTATTCGTTTTTGGAGAACTAGTGAATATTTCGTTTTGAAATTTTAGGTGAAGCCTTAAGGGTAAAGGAACTCTTCTCTTTAAATATTTTTCAAGTCGACAGTGTTGCCACGTCTATCTAAAAACTTATCTACTTTCTCATTTCAAATGGAACTAAATATATTTTCAATTATGTACCGATTCAATACCAAACTCTGCTGTTATTATTTTAATTTAAAACTCAGTGAAAAATCTCACCAAATATCTCTCGTGCATCTAATTTTTCCTGTGGAAAAATCGGTACACTCGTTTCTAAGTAATCCGTTTTAACTTAGTAGCATTCGCGAAGTGGAAAAATCCTCGTCTTCGACTCGGATCCTTAAAACCGCTGTCGCTAATACTATGTTTTGAACAAATTACTCAGAAACTCGTTTTTCTACATTTTTTCGGAAAAATTAAATGCACTAGGAATATTACCCCCGAAGAAATTAAAAAAACAAGCTGAATATTGTAATCGCATGCTCTTCAATATTAATATATTCACCAATAAAATGGTTATGAAAACACCTGGTGGTATGGTCCATACAAACACATATTCATTTTTTCGAGGAACCTTCTCGCAAAGTTATTTACTGTAATCTGCATGCTTGTTCAGCTTTTTCACGTTGTCCTGATAGGCTGGTACCCAAACAAAAACTAACTTATTGTCTTTCACCAGTGTTAGTGCCGCTTCACATGGAGCGTATCATCAGCGCTGACCATCCGGACGAATAACCAAGTACCATGCAATAAATGTAGCATTTCACATGAAGCGCGGATGATCGGAGCGGTTGATTCCATACGACGGCCATACGACGAGCCCTTGCTCTCGGCGTATGTCAGTTAACGACACGAGCCATTATTGTTATGGGGGATTTCACATGATTCACTGACGATCAGTTGCGTACGAGCTTATATTGCTTTCTGTATTGCCGATTGCCGGCAGATTACGTTAGGTAAAGTTACAACTGACAACGGAGATCCGCTGCATGTGTGAAGTCAAGACATTGAAACGGATCATCAGCGCTGAATTCCTATATGCTGACAGTCAGCGCTGATGAAACGCCCCATGTGAAACGGCACTTATCAGGTATTTCACAGCTCTAAATGTTCCTAGATCAGAAGCGATCAGTTGCTTTTTCACAATACTATGACGTTCAAAACAGTCTAGGTAGCAGGTCCACCTTTCAAATATAACCAAATTTCATGCTCAACTGCGTCACAATGAGTCGGGCTCGATAGAAAATTCGCCAATCTCATTAGAGCCGGGAAACGTTGCCCTGATCTCCCAGAGGAGGTGCAAATCGAACGTATCCGGATGGTGTCCCCATCACGAGGGAAATTAAACCGCTAACTAACCAAAAGCCAATCTTCGGATGATCAGCAACACTGAAAATTCTTATTCGTATGAATACATATTAAAGATGAATTAATGCAATGCTCATCATTATTCATCAGAGTATTTAAAACAAGGTTGGAGGATTGTAATCAAGTCAGCTGTAGATTATGGATATTAAGCACGTTTGAAGTGAATCCTTCAAATCTTGCCTTTAGTGTCTGGTTCAGTTAGGTAAAAATAATAATATAATTTTATTTATTCCTTTAAGACATGATTCATGTATAGGACAAGTCAATTAACAAAATAACAATGTTTAACTAAAAGAAAAGGAAAAAATATATATATTCATTCAATAACAGAACTCAAAAATTCACCTTTGCTGTAGAAACATCTTCCCAGCTGAAGGTTTTGAGTTCACTCTTAAATTTAATGTATTCCAAGTTTTGTAACCTATTTGGTAGATCGTCATAGAGCTTGATTCCACTGTACATAGGTGTATTCTCAAATTTGGATGTTCTATGCACAGGGATCGAGGTTGTGTGTTCTTATGCCTTGTATTATATTCATGATATTCAGAGCATTTCGTGAAAGACTGGATATTTTTGTGAATATGTAATAAAGATCTTAAAATAAAATACAAGGAAAGCTCATTATCCTATGTTTCAAAAGCAGTGGCTTGCAAGAGTCCTGGGGTTTTAGACCAAAGATCAGTCGAATTATTCTCTTCTGAGCAACAAAAACCTCCCCACTTTCCGATGAATGACGTTGTAATTCATATGTGAGAAGGCCAGCGAGAAATAAATATTAATCAACACCTCTGGTGGAAAAATATGCTTAGGACGTTTCAGCGCAAAAACGCACTGCTGAGCTTTTTACACACAGATTGGATATGCCAATTTAAATTTTTTCGACTTCAGGCCAAAAAACTTCACACACTCAGAAGATTCTAGTCTTCCCAGAGGAAGTTCAAGGACTAACTGTTGAACAGATTCGCGTATCTGAAAATGGATTAGATTAGTCTTATCAATGTTTAGTATCAGCATTGTTAAGGAAGTCCTTAAACAATGGTATCAGCGAATTTTTGCGGCACTAGTCCGAAAAATAGTAGGTACTTTGGTGTGTAGGCCTTCGACCGATCGTATACACGATAACCGATAAATTCGAAAAGTAAAGTTAACTTCATAAATGAATGGAATGAAACCGATAGATTTCAGGATATTTAAGTTTGATTTGTCGTTTTCCCAATATGAATAAGCGCGCAAGAGCTCTTGGCTTCACGTCAAGGCTTTCTTCAATTTTTTATTTTGACACTTGCCGGTAAAACGTCTACTTCTTTCGGTATCATATTAGTAGTGCCACACCATTTCGTTATTTATATTGAGAAAAACTGATTTTCTATCAAAGTGAACTTATCTATTCACAACAAAATGGTGGATGCGCCTTCCACAACTTCAGATGTGCCTAAAAACGCCCAAACAATTTCTGTCAGAAGCAATAGGCAATAGACGTAAAACTTTATGTAAGCAAATGAAACGGAAACTTGAAAAAATATCCGAAATCCAAATTTGCTTCAGGTTTAATCAGAATATGAATATGAGTTCATATAAATCTTTCAATTTTTTTTTAGAGACTTTTACATAGAAATTAGGCTAATATCTATACATTCATACGATAAAGATACATTTATACACTAAACTTTCTTGATAGCACCTCAATTGACAATAGTAAATAATGTTTAATGAGATCCACAAGTTAGACTTCTTGTACAAGGGCAGTATTCGATGTGTTGAAAGACTAGTTTTTCTTTAATTTTAAGGTTTAAGGAGAAGATTTGAAAGCAGGTATGAATATATATATATATATAAATTAAAAAACACTACAATTTGCGATATGCATGTTAATTTACTACCAGTCAACAGTTTATTATTCGGATGTATCAATATTATGTATACCTATGGATAAGCCGTGAAACTCTATTGTCAATAGGTACATTTCAGCTCGTAACTCTATTCCAAATTTTCATTTAAATTAACTCCATAATAAAATTCAGAAGGTGAGTTGTACCTACAAATAAATATGGACACATATAAACACCTTAATGTAGAAACTCCATTATTCCTTTAGAATAAATTCTTATCACTTGACTAGTATTTATTTCAAATATGAAATTTATGGAACATGAATTTCTTCGCGGTGTCCCAACCCCAGAATCCTGATTCTAACTAATTGCATGTTAGATATAGGTATTAAGAAATTGGACATTGGCTCTCCTAATATTCACATTTAAAAACTCGACATATCAAGGTGAATAAATAAATATTGAAGTGCATGCGATTACAATATTCAGCTTGTTCTGTTTACAAATTTT